>OX421402.1:23205541-24573041 GCA_949126875.1 Lochmaea capreae
TATCTTTTAACTCATGAACTAGATCATGAAATTTCTTATCGTGGCTTAGAAATACCTTCACTGGTTACAGAGAAGAGGAAATTATTGCGGGGTGTTTTAACTCAAGAGGTATCCATGCGGAGTTCGATAGTATATGTCGATCTTCCATTTCCTACGGAAATTACAGGAATTAAGCTTTTTTTTGCCGACTTGAAGAAAAAGGTTCAAGATTTCGTTGGAACTTCTTCTGACGTAGAGTATAAAAGATTGACTTGTCGGCTAACTCGCCTTACGCAACGCATTTCTCGTTTGAATTGCGAGGAAGACGAGCATGAAAAAGTAAAAAAACATCTAACATTAGAAATATTGTTTTTGGAAGGTGAATTAGATGGCAAGCTCAATGTTATTGATGCAGATAGACAATCTACTCCGGTAAATGCAAATCAAAGTTTTTCTTTTTCTAAACCTGTACCTGTACACAAATGGGGAATAAGATTCTCAGGAATTGATTCCAAAGAATCAGTACTCGGTTTTCTAGAACGCGTAAATTGTTTTAAAATTTCGAGAGGTATCACAGATGCTGAATTGTTTTCTAGCTCAGCTGATTTGTTCAGTGATCAAGCTTTTAATTGGTATCTAATTAACAGATGCAGAGTTCAAAATTGGGAACAATTAGTGACCAAATTGAAATCAGATTTCTTACCTTATAACTATCAAGATGATTTACTAGATGATATCAAGGCTAGAAAACAAGGTCAACATGAAAGAGTTACCCACTATATTAACGCCATGTGTGGTTTGTTTAATCGTCTTGACGACAAGCCAAGCGAAAGTACCATGATTCGTGTTATTCGTAAAAATCTTTTACCTAATTATGCACAACCTTTAGCTTTAATCGATATTGATACTGTTGATATTTTGACGGAAAAATGTAAACGACTTGAGGAAACATTAACTTGGGATCAACAATTTACATTAAGTCATAAGAATAAGCAATATTTACTTGAACCAGATTTGAGCATACCTAGTACATCTTTTAAAGATAATTCTTGTTCTAAACAAACACGAAAAAATATATCGGTAGTATCTTCTACTTGGACTTGCTGGAATTGCAAACAAGCAGGTCATATGTACTATAACTGTCAGATTCCAAGGAAATTGTTTTGTTTTGGTTGTGGACATCCTGATACTGTGAAAACTAAATGTCCAAAGTGTTCAAAAAACGAACCAAGCAGTGGTCGAGCTTCCAACTCTCCCACACTTGCTCGAAAACCGGAATTTTGTCTATATTTCATTGTATACCATTCCCTTTGAGTTTTTTTTGTTGGATTTCTCAATAGTGGGTGTTGGAGGAACTCAGAGCGGTCTGGAATGTGTTCCAGGGTTCAGCGTCGGGGGGTTAATCAGCCTGGGAGGCAGAGGTGGCTGAGGTCTGCTGTCATTAGTTGAATCTACTTGGGGAATTGACTACTGCGTCTGTGCCAACATGGCTCGCATATCGCTCTGAGGATTTTCCAACGGTACTGTTGTGAAATACCGTTGTAAATTTCTTACGTCTCTCAAATTTCAGCCTGACAGGGGCTATACTCTGTTAGGGGGTATATCGAGCCTCCTTGGACTGGTTATAGTAACTAGCTCCAAAATTCAAAATTTTTGTTTCGGCTTATCGATGAACTTCTTCATTCTGGGTGATTCATGCGTGTTGTCATGGTGTTTTGGGTTGAGATTTCTGCTGAAACTGAGATTGTAGACCACGACGTGACTTAACATCCCTCGCGAGGTCCTTCTCATTAGGTGGGGGTTGATCTCTTGATCTGGGATGCTGTGATGGGGCACATGTTGATCCGAGAATGTTGCTTGTATATTTTTGTTCATGATATTATATTATGTAGTATAATATAATTAAAAATTTTTTGTCTTAACAGTTGTATTCTGTTAGGGAGTTATATAAAGCTTCCTTGGATTTGTTCCTAAGTTATATCGGTAAGTATTTCTTTTGTTTTGCTTTGTTTCCTTCTCATCTGCGAACTTGTTTACATCAGTGATGGACTTTTTTCTTCTATCGTTAAGAGGTTTAACATTTTAGGCTATGGTTATTAATTATTAGTCAAATTGTCTGCTGCTTTATGTGATGTTTTTTTTTTCGAATGCTATACCTGCGCTAACTGGCAACCTCCCGGGTATGAGCTCGAAAAAAAGAATTATCATATAGCATTACGTTATTTTCTTATTTTCTTCTTGGACCAAAGATACCTGGAAGTTTTTTTTAATTTTGTTTCCTTTCATTTTCTCATATTTTTTTTTGGGCCAAGATATTAATTATATTATTTTAATATTAATTCGTTATATTAATATTAATTCGTTCTTAGTAAGTTAGTTATTATTAGTACTTATTACTTATAACTATAACTTCTAACTACAACTTATATTGCTTATATTATTATTACCTATTGATTGATATCAGGAGAAAATTTATTTGTTTTTTTTGTTATTCACTGATTCAATGATATCGGTAGTTTACTTTTTTTATTATTGAATATATATTTTTTTATTTACCTACTGACCGATAATCGATACAATCGATCTATCAGGTAAGAATTCTTGTTTAGTTATTAAATCTCGGGTTCCTTAGCTTTAGTAATTCACTGATTTACTGATTATCAGTATATCAGTTTCTGTTATAACAAATCCTCTTAACGATTCGTATATATCTGGTACTGGTTCCTTTCCTCATGAAATATACCGTTCAAAAATTTATTTTTTTACCTCTTCACTTTTATGACTTACTGTTTCCTTTTTATGAATTCCTTGTATGGAAATTCTTTTTCATTTATAAAAAAATTTTTTTCCTGGTTGTAAGGGTGTGTAACGTGAATTTTGTTCACTCTCCTCTTATTTAAAATTTATTAAACTATCGTATGGGTGGCGAGTAGCCAGTCCTTTCTCATGCCCAGCGCTGAGAAATGTATCGAGGTTGAATTTATCTATAGTCGATGAAAGACAAAATTTAAGTTTATTTGCGGGTCAAATCGATACCGTCTGTAGGAAAATAGTCACTTCGGTTTACTATGAATTATTCTGATTTCAACTTTAACAAAAATGGATAAAGAATCCACCTACGGAATTTAAATTATTTTCCTAGTCCAAGCAAATGAGCTTGATAGAGATATGCGACGTATGTGCATTATCATTCACATGATTTCATGTTTAATATTTAAACAGAAGCAAGCAGAGATTTGGTCTTTTTCTGTGACAAAAATGCTTTAACAATAGCTTAAAATTTATTTGGTGAGGGTTTTCACCTAAAACTTTTTCTAAGTGCCTTCATGTGAATGGTAAGTAGTTTCGCTTAAATGCATGTTATACTTGCACTAACACAAAAGACTTTTTAAAATTTTTTATTTTTACTTAGAAACAGATAGAAATGTATGATACGGTTATGAGTTCTTAACTAACTAAAACTAAACATAGTTTCCCTATTTATGATATTCCTCCGTGGGAACGTGACACAAAGTAAATAATTCTACGAAATATGCTACTATGCTTAATATAATTACATGGGAATAGCAACTAAGCTTGACATTCTAGGAGCTATAATATGACACCTGATGAGTGTGCATATAACATTGACATTCTAAGAGTTATAATATGACACCTGATGAGTGTGTGGTATTTGTGCATATAACAACTTCCCTCTTAAAAAAAAATTGATGTTATACAGCAATTTTTCAAGAGAAAAAAAAAGGAAGAAAACAATTAAAATTGAACTAAGAATGAAAATTATTTTTAACACTAAAATTAAACTATAGAAATGTCGTTCTTCGGTTGGGTTTCTTCACATCCCCTTGAATTTAAACGTGGTCTTTTCTTTGGAAGAAAGTTCAAAAGCATGCTTGATTTTTGAGGCTCTTCTGATTGAGTTTTTGGTCTTCGATGTCTTCGACACTTACAAGTCAAATAAGCGGTGACTAGTGCTATTATAAAAGCAATAGTAAGGTAGGTGAACCAAGAGATATTTTTTTCAACAAAGGGTTTGTTGATGAGGTCATCGAGATCTCTGGAATATTGGTCCAATGTAGTTTTGGTGACATCTAAGTCTTCCAAATTAAGGCTGTCTAATTTTATTGGTTTTAGTTTGGGAATGGCTATGTTTTTCGGAATATCGTCGCAACAGTCAAAGTCAATTAGTACGGGATGAGTTTCGTACGTGATATTCGAACTTTTCTTTAATCCGGCTTGCACTTTTGTCGTACCGATAAATGCTAAACAACCCATTCGAAGGTTGAAAATAGAATTTTTGGAAATAATTAGTGTCTCTTGATTTTTGTCGCACTTTATGGTTACACGTACTGGTTCGGCTATTAAAACCAGCCACGCACTGTTTGCACAAGTTTTTGCACGTTGTAGCCTTGACCGATAAACAAAGTATTTTTGCAGTTTTCGGGCAAAGCTTTATAGTTTCTGAAAAGCCGTGCTTCACATATTGCATTATCGTCTATCGGGTACGCGTACAGACCACTACAAATTTTTTGGTAGGGCCCGAGAGGTTTACACTTATTTGGATTCTTGAGTGGGATATACGTCAAAGCATCTTCATCTCTTGCTAAGTACTTTTGAGAAATACTCAAAATGTGGTGTAGCCCTGTTCTATTATCATAAATCGGTATTGGAAATAAATGAAATACAGTGAAAATGTGTTGATCTATTAAAGGGATTTTAAGAACAAAGACCAGATCTGAGTGGGTTTGGTAAGCTTCGATATTAATAATTTCCAAATACTGAGCCAATTTAGCTTCATTAACAGATAACGGTAGATTTTTATGTTCTAAATTTTGAGATATAAGTTTCAAGGATGACAGAAGTTCATTGGGTTCAATAATGGTAGTATGAAGTATCTTTAAACGGGCAAATGTTATTGAGTTTAGTATATCAGTTATCGCTTGTTCAAGGAATGTGTAGCTTTCCAAAAGTTTCTCGCAAATTCCAAGAAATATTAATTTTGACTCTATATAATTAATTTCGTTTGCTGATTGATAAACGGCCTTCTTAATATTTTCAATATCTTGGTTTAAAAGCCCTTCATTGATTTTTATTTGGCTTATACTGGAGTTAAAGTCTTTAATGACCGTTTGGGTAACAGAAATTTGATTCTTCAAAAGATTCTCAATTTTGGTTTGGTCGGATTTTAGTTGATTGATACAATTCGTGTAATATTCGCCATCCGACGCGTCAAGATTTCCAGTGATTGATTTAAAAATGGTACCGATTCCGTTTAGTATCCCGCGTTTGTGTCGTTTAACGTCAAGCGTTATTTGGTCAAGTTTATTTTTAATAGATTTTGAAATCTGAAATAATAGTGTAAGTTGATTTTTGACTTCTGAATGAAAATTATTGATAGGGTTGTTGCCGGGACAGATAGATTTTTGAAGTTTTTCTAATATTTGATTATTTGAAGTGTATGCGATTTGTAGGGAGGTAATATTCTTATGTACTAAAAGCGTCCAATCTTCGTTGGTAACTACTATTCTTGTCTCATCGTGGTAGTAGACTCCTATCGTACTATTTATCGGGTTGATTGTGACTGTTCCGATCAGCAGTAGAATCCTAGAAAAGATTAATTTTCAAAGTAAGGTTTCAACATGTCGAAGTTGTATTTTGATTTTTGTTTCGTCACTGGGTTAAGCACCGTTGCTGAGTTATTTTTATGAATTTCTACAATTTCGAACGGGCCGTTGAATTTATTTTGTAATTTGTTTTTTATTTGTGTTTCTTTTACATATACTTTGTCTCCGACTTTGTAATCTGGCGTATTACCGGAAACATGTTGGTCAAAACGGACTTTAGCTTTATTCTTTTTATCTAGTGTTTTCGCGCGAGCTATTTTATAGTAATAAGATATTCGGTTGTTGAGGTCTCTAATATATTTAGTGATTAATTCTTGTTCATTATATAGTGTTTCTGGAGGTCTACTTGATGTATGTCCAAAAACTAATTCGTATGGCGTGAAACCATGAGTCTTATTTTTAGAATTGTTATAGCTTATAACGGCATATGGTAAAATATTAAAAGGGTGTTCAGTGGGGTTTTCGGCGACATGAATTCTGATCATTTCCAATAGGGTCGAGTGGAATCGTTCTATTGATCCATTGGATTGGGGATGACTTACGCTAGAATTTGTTATTTTTATATCAAATAATTTGCAAAGGTCTTTGAACAAATGATTGTCAAATTCTCGCCCAAAATCGCAATGTATGCGTAAAGGAGTTCCGTAATGTTGGAAATAAATTAACAAGGTATTTACAATCGACTTGGCAGTTTTGTCCGGAATAGGATATACTTGTGAAAATTTTGTTAATTCATCGCGGATTGTAAGTGCGTAATTTTTTGTTGGAACTTCTAAAAGATCTATATTTATTCTTTCGAATGGTGTTTTGGGTGTTTCAGTGATGACAAGAGGACTATCAGTATTTTTTCGATACACCTTTGTCTGTTGACAAATCTCACAAGCTTTAATGTGTTTTTCAACGTCTCTAGTAAGGCCAGGCCAATTATATTTTTGCCTTATGCGTCTTATGGTTTCGTTAATACCGCGGTGTAAATGTGTTTTTCCATTATGATATTCATCCAAAATAATTGGTATTTGATCGTTGTCCGGTGTTTTTGCAATATTCTGGCAGACTTTAAATTTTAATTCGGTTTCGGACAAAATAAATGACAGCATTTCTAAAGAGGGTAAATCTGGATTATCTTCGACGGCGTATACTTCATTAGCTTTAAAAATATCTTTGCTTAAAAATAATGCCGCGAATAAATATTCATTTAAATCATACAGATCGAAAGAAAGAGGTATTATTAAATATTTTCGGTGCCTTACAGTTTTGCTACTAAAGACATTTATTTTACAAGGAGAGAAATCAGCATTTTCCTCAAAAATATCTTCGATAATTTTGTCGTGTAGGTTCAATTTTTGAATAATCCGTTAATGATTTGGTTTTATATGATTCAATAAATCTGTTGAATTCTCTTTGGGCTTCTTCTACAGAAGCATTATCGTATTCCAGATTTTCTACAATTTCGTCTCCTTCGCACTCGTTTGAGGGACCGGGATTCTCTCTCGCTTGTAATATTGAGTAGGGATTTGTTTGACCTAAATGTGAATGAAATAAGACGCAATTTTGAGTGTAGTTTGATTTAATTCGGGAGAGAGCGTCGGCATTTCGATTTGATTTGCCTGGTTTGAATTCTATCTTGTAGTCGTATTCCTCAAGTTTCAGGCGCCACCGGGCAAGTCGACTACCAGGATCTTTAATTGAAAACAACCATGTGAGTGGACGATGGTCTGTTAATAAAATGAATTTCCGGCCGAACAAATACGGACGAAAGTGTTTGACGGCCCAAACAATAGCTAGTAACTCCCGTTCTATTGTTGAATATTTTGTTTCGGCTTTACATAGGGTGCGAGATGCAAACGCTATAGGTAAGTCTTTTCCTATAGGCCCCTGTGAAAGGACACCGCCAATAGCGAATGAACTGGCGTCAGTTGTGAGAATAAATGGTTCATCAAAATTAGGATAAATTAAAATGGGAGACGTAATTAATGATTTTTTTAATTCTTCAAATGAGTTCACACACTCATTGTCGAAGTTAAATACGACGTCTTTTTCCAACAATTTTGTTAAAGGTTTTGATATTTTCGCGAAGTTAGGGATAAATCTTCTATAATATCCCGCCAGACCCAAAAAGGATTTTATCTCTTTTTGGTTACTAGGTTGAGGAAAATTTTGGATACACTCTATTTTTGCCGGGTTAGGTTTTACTCCATCTTGGGTAATCAAATGTCCCAGATAAGCGACTTCCTTTCTAAGGAATTCACATTTGTCCGGCTGGATTTTGAGATTGGCGTTTCTGAGACGCTTGAAGACTTCGGTTAATCTGTCAATATGGTCATGAATGGTGGGAGAGTAAATAATAATGTCGTCCATGTAGACGAGACATCTTTCATTTTGGATGCCGACAAGAATGTTGTCCATTACACGTTGGAATGTAGATGGAGCATTCTTTAATCCGAACGGCATTCTGTTAAATTCAAAATGTCCGTTTTCAATTGTGAAAGCGGTCTTTTGAATATCCTGGGGTTCTATTTCAATTTGATGAAACCCAGAAGCAAGGTCTAGGGTAGAGAAGTATTGACACTTGCCTAATTGATCCAAGAGGTCAGAAATATTTGGTAAGGGGTACTTGTCGTCCACAGTGACCTCGTTGAGTTTCCTATAATCGACGACAATCCGCCATTTCTGTTTGCCTGAGGCGTCAGCTTTCTTCGGCACAACCCAGACAGGGGACGACCAGGGAGAATTTGAAGGTCTGATTATCTTTTGTTCCAACATTTTATTTATCTGAGTTTTAACCTCTTGTTTGTGAATTTGGGGGTACCTATAAGATTTCGTATAAATCGCCTTTGAACCATTTGTGTTAATTGAATGTTTAATTTCATTCGTGAAAGACAGCTGATCACCGTCTAGATAAAAAATATCTGAAAAATCTAAACAAAGCTGGGTAATTAGGGAACTCTCTTCCTCGTTAAGATGTTCTAATCTTAACTGATTTCTAATTTCAAAATTCCTATCGTTACTTCCGGCATCCTTTGATACATTACAATTATTTAATGAATTGAATTCTATCGGTTCTATTTTTAGATCTGAAATTTTAATTTTTTTTGTTATTGCGTTTACATTAAGAACTGACGTAAAAAATTCGCCATTTTCATTTACTCTTACAATTGCGTTTGGCAATTTAACTTTTTCAATTTCTTGTCCTAGCAAGAGTGCGTCTGTATTCTTTAGGCTACATTTTAATTTAAAAATTTGTTCAACGCGAGGTTCTATCATGATAATGTTATCACAATTTTTCGTTTCTCTATTTTCTCTTATTGGGGTATCGTTTTCGTTATTAGTGACTTTAAACAAGGGTATTGTTTTGAAATTAGTGATAAGTTGTCTATTCTTTATATCTACTATACACTTATAATGATCTAGGAAATCAGACCCTAGTAATCCATCGAAGTCAATGTCTAAATTACAAATATATACTTTATGAGGGTCGTTCTCAGTAAATGGTATGAGGACAGATTCATTCATTATTATTTTTTGATCCGCTATACCTTGTATTACAACATTCTCGCGAAATCTTTTTTTATAGTTTTTGCAAGTATTTGGTTTAAAAACGGACAGACCTGCGCCTGTATCAATTAAAATTTTGAAGGTATTTGTCGCGTCTTTAATGTAGAACATATTTTTTGAATTTACTGTCAGAGCGGGATTTATAGGAATATTTGTTCTGGGCAATTCAGATCTGGGTTGAAATCGTCCAGGTTCAAAGTTTGGATTTGTGTTTCGATTTCCGAAATAGGGGGTTCGGTTTGAATTGGACGTGACTGAAAATCCAAACTAGAATTTTCGTACGGATTGGATGAATTATAATCATCAAAATTCTCATAGCTATTGTTTGTATAGTAGTTTGAAAGCTCTTGATTTTCGGCTGTATAATGGTAGAAATTTGATAAATTTTGGGGTTCTTCGTAATCTTCAATACAATCAAAACTATAGTTTTCAGATGTTTGATTATTATCATGAAATATTTCCGGATTATTAGCGGTATAATAGTCATTTGGCATTACTGGATTATTAGAAGAATAATAATCGTTACATATCTCCTGACCGTTAACAGTATAACTGTCATGGGAGTCGTTTACGTATTCTTGAGGTTGATTGCTATTAAAATGTAAGGTTCTCTGTCTGTTTTTATCAAAATTGGGATTGGGTTGGATGGTAGGTACTCTATTAAAGTTTACGTTAGGATTTGGTTTGATAACGGGTTGGCGAATTTGATTTTGAAAGCTGGGTTGAGAAGACTGCCCTTGCTGAAAGTTATTGTAATTATTACGAAAAGGTTGGGGTTGATTGGATCCCGAAGTACTCTGATGATTGTTCGAAATATTATTTGGAAAGTGATTTCTAAAATTTGGAGTATGGTTTGAATTTTGGTTTTGCCGTTGTCTAGTTAGGCACTCATCGAATGTATGCCCTATTCGTTTACAAAATGAGCATTGTTTGTTTTGGTGGGTTGGTTTTCGTATTGATGTATTGCTCTGATTTGAAGAGGTACTTGCAGTATTTCTTGGAAGTTTTTGGTTTTCGAAATAACTTAGTTGGAGTTCACGTTTAACTCGAATAGTGGCTGAAACCATGGTAGTAGGGTGGTTACTTGCCCTAACAATATGACCTATTTTAGGGTCTAGCCCAGTTAATAAGGTATTTAAAACCAATGATTCGATTAGACGGGCCTGTGCGATTTTTTGATCAACAGTTAAAGGCTGTTTACCAATGGAAGATTGCATCTTTGCTTCATGCGTTTGTAACCGCGCAATAAACGTTAAAGGAGATTCATTTGGAAGCTGACGTATTCTTTGTAAATCCTGAAAAAGCGAATTCAAATCTCGTGAATCACCAAAGTGTGATTCCAATAAATTCTTAATATCTTCCCAATGAGATGGGTCGCGAGAGTTAACTAACTCTGATGCTCTACCTTTCAATTTGTTTTTTATATGAAGTATTAAAAGTGTTTTTTGATCGCCTACTGCCATGTTTATTGCTGTTCTGCATGCGTTTAAAAAACTATTTAAAAATATTTGGTTGCCATCGAATTCCGGCACTATTGAAAATATTTCTGAAAGTTTATAAGGTTCTAGTTGTACATCTGGATTTATAATAGGCTGAAATTGGGGGTTAGCTTGATTTTGAGGGTCTGGTGCGACTGGGTTTTGACCGTTTTGTTGGTTTGCTGAACTACGTGTTTCAGGCATTTTAATTATTTATGAAAATATAAGAGAGAATAATAATAAAAAAATTATCTGCGACTTATGATAATAAAACACCACAATATTTCACAAAAGATCAAACAAGAGATATTTGCTTACGTATATGCTGTTTTCATTCCTTCTTATGGCAGATGAAATCCAATCCCGTGGACGTTGTTACACCAGGTGGGCCAATTGTGTGTTCCCGATGCCGGATAGACCGTCCGCGATAGTAGAAATGCACTTATTTATTTTAGAGCGTTTTTTCGTTTTCCTTAAAGGCTAGGAAACCACCACACTTAGTTAGGATGTCCGTGTTCTAGGTGTGTTTTAGGAATCCTACTGACTGCGCCAAATGTTATACTTGCACTAACACAAAAGACTTTTTAAAAATTTTTATTTTTACTTAGAAACAGATAGAAATGTATGATACGGTTATGAGTTCTTAACTAACTAAAACTAAACATAGTTTCCCTATTTATGATATTCCTCCGTGGGAACGTGACACAAAGTAAATAATTCTACGAAATATGCAACTATGCTTAATATAATTACATGGGAATAGCAACTAAGCTTGACATTCTAGGAGCTATAATATGACACCTGATGAGTGTGCATATAACATTGACATTCTAAGAGTTATAATATGACACCTGATGAGTGTGTGGTATTTGTGCATATAACATGCATATATTACATTATTAACTTTGCTTTTAGGAATCCTACTGACTGCGCCAAATGTTATACTTGCACTAACACAAAAGACTTTTTAAAAATTCTTATTTTTACTTAGAAACAGATAGAAATGTATGATACGGTTATGAGTTCTTAACTAACTAAAACTAAACATAGTTTCCCTATTTATGATATTCCTCCGTGGGAACGTGACACAAAGTAAATAATTCTACGAAATATGCAACTGTGCTTAATATAATTACATGGGAATAGCAACTAAGCTTGACATTCTAGGAGCTATAATATGACACCTGATGAGTGTGCATATAACATTGACATTCTAAGAGTTATAATATGACACCTGATGAGTGTGTGGTATTTGTGCATATAACATGCATATATTACATTATTAACTTTGCTTTTCTTAATACCTAGTAGCTTTTCTAATTATTTTCTCTAGCGTGCCAGTACCAGATATATCGATAACGTTTTTTTTATATTTTTTTTGTTTTTTTATATCTTGTTGAAGATTCTTGATATATTATTATCTTCTATTATCTTTACCGGCATTAACAATACCGTTTTATTGCTTTCCTTTATTATTTTTGTTTCACAGTAAAATACAGGATGTTGTTTTTGTATGAACCACGTTTTTAAATATTCATTTTTCAACCTGTACATCATATTACAACCATTTTTATTTCAATCTTCAGATATCCTGCATTTTACTACGTTTATTTATTATATATCTGATTCAAGTGTTCTTTCTAGCACTTTCTTCCTGTTTAATTTATATATATGTTCCTCTTATGTAGTTTAGTGGAGCCAAATAACACAAGTATTGGATTATAGTAGCACCTTCTGGATGTTAGTGATGCCATGGCTGGATAATAGTGGTGCCGAGCTATTTTTGACTGAATATTCGGTAGGCGTGGTTTGAAAATATAAAAAATTTAATGGGTGTAGCTTATGGTAATATTTCGATTAGTACTGCTACTGGCACCTAGGTCTGGACTAATTAGACTAGTTTTGCCTTTGGCCGCTAGAATCAAAGAAACTGTAGTTCTCTTATATAATCATCAGGACGAAATAAAAATATTGTGCTAATTTTACAAATAATCCATTTTTACCTATAAAATTGCTCTTTTTATAACGTGTAGTGAGTTAAGGTTAGGTGGTATTCTTGTTTTGATCAAAATGTTAAAACCAGCTGTTCTACTCCATTCAATTCTGAAATTAGGCCAGGTTTTTGGAATATGTGTAATGTTTGATACGCAAATGAATCAAATACTATCAGTTATTATTGTCAGGTATCACTATGGTAAACTTTTATTGTAAATAATAAGTATCGAGAATAGCATAGTAACCCCGTTATTAATCTTAATCTTAAGATAAACTCTTATTATCAATAATATAATATACAGAGTGTTTAATTAATAATGGGAAATATCTTAACTGATGAATCTGGAGCTTCAATTAGTAGGATTTGACCTAAATTACTTGAATAAAATGTGGCTCCTTACTTACAGGGTGTAGTTGGCTTTGGTCTGTATAAAATAATCGTTTCAATCTAGTAGGATCCTGTCATTGCTGTTAGTTGTTATTGTCACTAATGATTCTGATTGTTGCGAAATTGAAAAATCTGATTAAGTCAAAATGCCGCGGCATAACGATTTTGCTAATCTTGAAATGCAAGATATGCTTTATATTTATGTGGATGAAAATTATTCATGTGCTGCTACTGCTCGAAGATATCGAGAAATGTATCCAAAGTTCAACTCAGTTTAGCTTTTAATATTGTTTGTCACCTATTGAATGTACAGTGTTTCGCTATTGTATTATACAGAGTGTTTCTAAGAATTGATATTTATCGCATGTTGTTTCACTATTTCGCAATTCCAAATAACAAGATTGTTTTTGGTGTCTTATAATATCGACATTTCTTAACCGTATCTGATTTGTATCGGAAAAGGTCTCATCGATTATATGTATATGTATTTTTTCAAATATACTGTAAAAGTGTAAATGTACGTTGATCATCGCTAGTGCATTTGAGTTAGCTATTAATTCGTAGCAAAATGGCAAATTCTTCAATTCATCTTAAAAATAAACGGACAGGAACAAAATGACATCTCTTTCTATTCGAATCGTTTGTTGATAATCTCACGAGTGAGGAGGAACCTTATTTGCTTTAAGGTAAATTGAATAATTTAATCGGTCATTACGATAATTATCAGACAACTCAGTCAAAAATTATAGTATTCTCTTACACTGAGGAAAATTTATCGGTTAGCGGGTATTGTAACTATCATAGATTTCGAGATAATTCCAAAAAAGTAGTTTTTGGTGTAGTTTTCATTTTTTTTCAAACACTTCCCTACTCAATTTTCATTTTTGGACTATTGATTCTCGACATAGGTACACATAAAAATGAATATTTGACGAAAAAATCTTCGATTAATAATGTCATGACCATTTGAAATCTTCCTTAATCGGACTAAAAATGATTCTTTTCACAACCACAATTTGTTTTTAAATGATAATACATCTATTCCTTTCAATAAATAACGTTGTTTTTTGTCGTTTTCACTGATTTAAGTTTCATTTGTGTAATGAATGCAATCCTATGACCCAAAAGCACACAGTATAGAGAGTTAGAGATGTGACAATTTTTTTATCGTGGTGGTATCGTATTTTCAAAGTGGTCTCAAGAATGAGTAGTTTCTGCTTTATCTTTAGACAACAGTATAAGACATTGAAGGCATTAAAATTAACCCATTTTGGACTGGTGTAGTCATTACTTACTAAAGGACCAACTTTTTGGGGAAAATCTTCATATAGGGTCATAGTATTTAGAATGTTGACATCATAGAGCATCAATAAAAAGTTTTATCAAACCATTTTTATATTCCTGACTACATTAGAAATTTAGAAAAAAGAAGCTCAATATATAAGAAATGACATGATTCATGAACATAGCACGCGAAGAGGTAATTATTTGAGATTGCCCTATTACCGGTTGACTATTGGACAAGATTCTGCTGGTTATCAGGGAATAATCTTCTACAATCATACAACTAGGCTGTTAGGAAATAGTAACTATACTTTGAGAAATAAAAATAAAACTTTTTTATGAAAAAAGGCCACTGAAAAGATATCGCGCTGTTTTAGGTAAAGAGGCGTCAATTTTTTGGAGCTTTGGTATGTTGTATTCGCCCTAGTTTGCTAGATACGGAGTGGTGAAGTAAATTTATGTTGCATACACACCATACTACATGTGTGAATATATATATTTGCAAAAATTATATTCACTTTAATGATAATATATAATAATAAAATATTTTTCCAAAAATTTCTTTTTTTCTACCGCTTAAAATAACCTGATCAAATATAACCATAACGTCTTAAAAATTATAAATTTCACATCTGATCATATGACCAGTTTTTTTCCAAACTTGACTTATTCATCCAAAAAGTGGAAATCTAGGAAGTCCTACATGAAAAAGAATGTTGTATATTAACATTATTATTGACTTTTTGTGAGAGCAAGTTATATTATTATAAAAAAATTTTTTTAGAGAAGTTATAATTCTTTAAAAAGTTTTTACAAAAAAATTGCCTCTGAGTACCTATGTCTTAACCGGTGAAAGCGCTTAGGCGAATAATATTAAATTAATATAAATGCACTTTGCCTTTATACAAACTTCAAATTAGAAAAAAACTATCGCCTTTTTAAAGCTAAAACCCTTCATTTGCGTGTTTTAGTAATGCTTGCAGTTTCTTACACTTCTCAATATTTATTCCCTAATGGTACTTTTAAGCATGGAGTAATATGTCCAAAGTGGTGATAATTTATATTTTATAGAAAGTTCTGTAAAATACAAAAATAGCACAAATTCAGGAGATGAACTTATTTTTTTGTTCTTGTCTTCAACTGAGGAAAAAATCATATATAATTTTTTCACTTTCCTGGCAAAAAATTTAATCTATGCCAATACATAAAATTTGAGTGTGTCTGTTCAGGGTAATCTCCAAAAAGGCTTGAATAATTGTGATAAAACTTGATAGGTTCATGGAATAGACCATAAAGAAGACTTACATAGGCTATTTTTGTTCGTGTATAACAGTTGAAAACGGGTCCTATGGAAGGTATTTTAGTTTCGGAAAAAGGTTTTTATGAGTACAATTATTGTACATGTTTTAAATAGGTTTTAGGTACCACACTGTATCAAAGTTATTTTTCATTCTATAATTAATTTTAGTAAGAAATAAGTTGTTCATTCGAACTACTACAGTTTTTTTTGCGAAATATTCCATTGAATCTATGAATTTTTATACCATTGGTCTCAAAAATGCTGAACAATTTGCTTCAAATATTGGTAACGGTTAAGTCTATTACAATTAACGTATTTTATGTCTGATTCTGGCAATGCCACTAAAGAAGCGCCATCTAAAAAATGACCCGGTGATAATGGCAATAAATTATTGGTGTAGACAACGAACTGAGTGGCCGCGAATTTATGCACGTTTCAATTTGCGTAAATACCGTTGATAACTCTTCGAATGTTAGTGAAGCATTTCCAACAACTCTCAAAAAATGATATTTCGCCTTTTGGAGTAAATTTCCAATTAATTCCATCCTGGGATAAATTATTGTCAACTTTATTTTTCACTTTTTTATTATTGAAAAATTCGAAAAACTCTCGAATTTCGCGGTTTGCCCCTACAAAATTGGTTTCGCAGTCAGAAAAGTTGTTTTTGCATTTTCTTTTCGCAATGAATCTTTCTAAAGCATTCAAAAAACACTCTGATGTCAGATCCGACACCAATTCAAGATGGACAGCAAATAAATATACATAAGTAGCCTTTTAAAGTTTACTATTACGTAATTTAATATTGAAAGTTCCGGCCTAATCAACAGTATTAAAAAATGGCTTAGTAGGCACAAGACGACTCTTCAGGTAACTCACCCATTAAAGCAAATTTGTTTATTTTTTTCGAGAGAATGAATTTCATCTTTACAATTCAAATTAATGGCTCTTCTAGTTCGTCATCTGATATATATTTCCTTTGATTTTATTAATTTTGTTTGAAGACACGGTTTTATAAAATCTTAAACAATATGCTATGTAAGAGCAAATAATTTGAGAATTTAGATATTATATTTTGATCAAAAATAGATGTCATTGATATTTTACTACTTAGTTTTTTCTCTGGAATGTCAATTTCAAGAACAATATTATTTCTAGGCCATCCAGATTTCCCGTTATTTAGCCATTCCGGTCCGTGCCATCAGTTGTGAACTTTTAAGGTTTTTGTGTCGCACCCTCAAGAAACCAAGTCTGCTGGATTTTCTTCATTTCCGACATGATTCCAACTACCTACTAATCCGTTGGTTGTTTTGAATTTCGGCTACTCTATGTGCCACAAAAACATTCCAGTTGAAGGTTCTGCAGCTAACCACGAGAGCACTATTTGAGAGAGCCTGTCCAGTAATGAACTTCACTTCACATCAAACTTAAAGCTTCCAAATTTTTATTCATTAATCTGGATAGCAATAATGCTCCGCATAACGCCAGTCTTGGTAAAGTTACTGTTTTGATAGTAGCTACCCTTGATTTTGCACAGAGACTATAAGTTGCTATATTATTAGTAACTTTGGTTTTTAAACTTCATCACCCTGTATATTCAGTCACTATTGAAATCTCCTATTCAATACGAGTTCAATCATATGTAACACTTATGATTTTGAATACCTAAAACAGCGCAAACTATATAGATTTGAAGAAATTTAAATGTAGAATGCTGTGATTTTGACATTTGTTCATCATTTACATTATTAACTAAAACTGACAGTAGTTTGATGTGTTTGGAAAAGTTCTGCAAGGTAAATTGCTTCTCTAACGTGGCTCTAACGAAAAAGAACGAATCACCATTCTAATGATGAGAGGGTACGGCGACAGAAAAAAATCTTATTGTGAACCAGTCAATTTGTTCAACTATACTTTCCCAAATCTTTCTCCTATTCATAAGGCGACAGTATAAAAAACTGTAAAGCACTTTGAGGAATCTGGAGGAGTGAAAGATGGATACCGATCAGGTAGACCGAAAACAATTATGAATGACAACAAAACTTTAGATATAATGCAGAGTTTTGTTGAAGATCCACATAAAGCCTCACGTAGGGTTTCACAAGTACATGATGTAGGTCGTTCTTCAGTCTTACCTTACGTGTATTACATAAGAATAAATTGAAACCATACAAAATTCACTTATTGCAAGAATTAAGTGAAGATGCCTTTGATTGTAGATTAGAGTTTACTGAGGTGATGATGGATAAAATGATGAAAATTTCGTTAACAGAATATATCTTTCCGATGAAGCAGCATTTAAACTGCGTGGGAGTGTAAATCGACACAACATAAGGTACTGGAGAGACGTAAATCCACAGTGGATGCGTGAAAACCATACTCAAAGACCACAAAAATTAAATGTATGGTCAGGTATAGTAGGTACTCAGTTAATTGGACCACTTTATCGAAGGAAATTTAACTTCAGATAAATATGAACTTCTACTTGGAAATGAAATTGTACCATACATTGAGAAACTTGTTTTTGGCCAATTTTAATCAGATATGGTTTCAGCCAGATGGAGCTCCAGCTCATTTTGGTATAAATGTTCGGCGTTATTTAGATGAGATACTTCCCGGACGGTGGATTGGTAGACGATGTAGAATTGAATGACCTCCACGTCTACCTGATTTCAATCCTAAAGATTATTTTTATTGGGGATACTTGAAAAATTCAGTTCACAAAACTAAACCAGCAAGTCTTGCAGAGCTAAGGCAACGAATTATTGATGAATCTTGATTAATTTCTAGACAATCATGGAGAAATGTGGTAGACGCATTCTACCATCAATTAGGGTACTGTCAACTCACAAATGGAGCACATTTTGAACAGTTGATAAAGTAACCATTATGTTAAAAATGTTGTAACCTTCCATTTGTTACGTTTTAATGTAGTTGAAAATAGTTTGTATTAAAACATTTATTGAGACAACTAGGCGTTAATAATAGACTTCTGTTTTATGTATTTAAGACCTTCCGAACTACATAAAATCATAGGTGTTACATATGGCTGAACTCGTATTGAATAGGTGATTCAAATAATGACTGAATATACAGGGTGATGAATTTGAAAAACCAAAGTTACTAATAATTTAAGAGAAACGGCAAATATGGCAACATTGCAAATATAAAATCTGGAATCTACGTATCCCAAAATAGGGGTACCTGAAATTTTATACAATTAGGACTAGCAATTTACGAGATAATTGGCCGTTACCAGACTCTTAGGCCACTCTGTATACAAGCATGCGCCATACGCCCTTTCCGAAGCGTCGCAATAGCCATGAATTTCCAAACTTAGATAATCTTGATCAATTACATGTCTTCAAATATTTATTTTATATAAATTTCTTAAATCGTCATAAAACGATGTCCATAATTTGTGTAAATCTGCAGAAACCTCTTCGTCCCAATATATACCCGTTTCCCATAACTATTGCATATTTATTTTAGCACGTATTATTAATGGACTTAGAAGATCTGAGGGATCACAGATTCTTGAAAACATTGATAATCTATTTCTTTTTGTTGACCGAAGATTGTTTTCAGCGTTAATAATATACCTCAGTGTATACTATTGGGTACCTACTCCATATTAATCCTAAAATCTTTGTGATATCCTTATTCACCACGTATTGCGTTATTTGATTTTCCTCTTCATTTTTCAATATTTTTGTATTATTTGAAATCCATTTTTTAAGGCAAAATCCTGATTTACTTAAAATTGTAGTTATTTCTGATTTCAGCGTCTTAAGCTCTTCAATGGTTGATGCTCCAGTCAATAGGTCATCAACATAAAAGCTTGATTTTATTTCACTGCATGCTTTTGAATATAAATGCTCCTGCTTTATGAAGACAGCGTATAGCTAAATACGAAGCAGGCGTTGTGTACTGTGGACGTCAGTGTATTTAACCTATAGTGCTTAAGCTCCATTTCCGGGTCCGATCTCCATACAATCCTTTGCAGGTCTCTTTGTTCTGAGTCTACCCATGTATGTATGTATGTATGTATTTTGGGGTAACATTCACTGAGACCTAAAAGATCTATTGTGCCCCCTTACTTCTACTTAGTTTCTGAGGAGAGTCTCAGATACTAGTAGCTCCTTTAGTCCTATTTCCCGGAGGAATTTTAGGATATCCGCAGGCCTCAACTTAGGTAACTGTCCCTCTTCTATCCAGTAGTCTCCCAGGTACTGTGCCCTAGGATTCTGAAATACTGTGCAGTTCGCAAGTATGTGGATGGAGGTTTCTTCTTCCATTCCACAAAATCTACAATCTTCTTCCTCCACTATTTTGAGCTTTTTAAGGTGTCCATTCAGGCGACAATGTCCCGTTAGGATTCCTGTTAAAACTCTTAGTGCAGTTTTGCTTTGACTTATGCATTCATTTGATCTCAACAGGTTGTAGTCACCCAGAAGAATCTTTGATTGCCTAAGCCCTACTAGATCTTTCCAATTGTCAGATCTTCTCTTTTCTTCGGCTTTACCTATTTCTTCCAATATTACATTGGAGCTGATTCCGCAAAAAGGTTCCGGCCCCCAAAAGGGTATTTCACTCCCCCTCTTTGCTAGTTCATCTGCTATTTCGTTTCCTTCTATTCCAGTGTGTCCTGGAATCCACAGTAAGGTGACTATATTGTTCTCGCCTAGTTCATTAAGTTTGCCTAGGCATTCCCACACCATTTTGGAACTGATTACACAGGAACTCAGCGCTTTAATGGCTGCTTGACTATCAGACATTATGATAATCCTTTGCCTTCTATATCCTTTGTCAATATTGAACTGGGCACACTTTCTTATTGCGTGAATTTCCGCTTGAAAGATACTCGGGGTTTTTCACAAGCTTTCAGAGTGTTTGGTTCCTGGCCCGTACACTCCTATCCCAGTTCCTTCTATTGCTTTTGAGCCGTCTGTGTACCATTGAATGGCATTCTTTCCAAGTCTGGTAATGGTATTTGGATCCCATTCCTTCTTGTTGCTTAATTCCGTAACGAATTTCTTTGAAAAGTTATACTTTTTCATCATACCATCTTGTGGCATGTCCCAGGTTGTCTGATTTCTAAGAAGTGAAGAGGTGGTTTTCTTTTTAATGATTCCCTCTCTACTTAGTCTGTATCTTGTTCTTTCTGCAACACTCTCCACCACCATATGTAATGGTGTGCGGTTGAGAATCACTTCCATTGCTGCCGTTGGGCATGTACTCATTCCTCCTGTTATGCATATACAGGCTAGTCTTTGAATTTTAGAGAGGTTTTTTCTCGTCGTCAAGAGGCTAGTTCTACTACTCCACGCAATGGCTCCATAAGTGATAATTGGTCTCACTATGGCAGTGTACATCCAGCTCAGGATTTTTGGGTTACAACCCCAGTTTCTCCCTGCCAGATTCCTGCACACCATTAGAGCCATTTTTGCTTTGTATGTAATCTCCTTCTCGTGTTTGTTCCACAGGAGTTTGCTGTCTAGAGTCAAACCTAGATACTTGACTTCTTGTCTCCATTCAACGTCGTTCCCATCAAGTTTAATGGTTTTGAGGTTGAGTTTTCTTTTCTTAGTGAAGGCTATCAAGATGGTTTTGGTGGGGTTGATGCTGAGTCCCACTTGCCTACACCAGCTATTTGTATAGTTCAGACCCTTTTGTACGATGTCACAAAGGGTGTTTTCAAATTTTCCCCTGGCTGTTATGACAATATCATCGGCATATCCTTGGCAGGATATTCCGAGGTCCGTCAAACCACACAGGAGTTCGTCAACCGTCAGACTCCACATTAATGGGGATGCTACTCCTTCCTGTGGGCATCCTCTGGTTGTGCAGATGGAGACAATGTCTTTGCTCGTTCTCGTCTCTGCTACTCTGGTGGTGAGCAGTTCCGACATCCATTTGGATGTTGTGCTGTCTACACCTCTTCTATTTAATGCTCTCTTGACAGCCTCATGTGGAGTGTTGTCAAAAGCTCCTTCTATGTCCAAAAATGCACATACTACAGTTTCTTGGTTGTCTAAGGCACCTCGGATATCCTCCGTCAGTTGTACCAGTGCAGTCTCCGTAGATCTGCCTGCCCGGTAGGCGTGCTGATACGGGTGGAGAGGTAGTCTCTCTAGGATTTCCGTTCTAATATAGTTGTGAATAGCTTTTTCCATCGTTTTAAGCACAAACGATGTTAGGCTAATTGGTCTGAAGGATTTGGGGTTTGTTGTGTCCCTTTTTCCAGCTTTTGGGATGAAGGTTACTATTGCCCTTCTCCATGCTTCTGGTATATAACCCAGTTCCAAACTACTTCGACTAATTCTAACCAAATGTGGAAGAATTTCGTCTTGTCCTTGCTGGAGCAATGCTGGGAAAATCCCATCTGCTCCAGGTGCTTTGAAAGGTGAAAAGGTGTTCATAGCCCATTTCAACCTATCGTTACTACAAATGTGCTTGGCCATTGTAGTACTTTCTCTCGAAGGCCTGTTATGACCTTCGAGAGGATTAACTCCTCTGTTTGGGGTGCTTCCAGGAAAATGAGTTTCTAGTAAGAGTCGCACTCTTTCCTCCTCATTTTCGGTATATTTGCCGTCTGGCTTCCTCAAAGCCATATCTGTGTTGACCCTACTTTTCGCCATGACTTTGTAAAGTCTTGCCGCAGCAGGTGTTGTGTTTATATCTTCACAGAATTTCCTGAAGCTATTTCTTTTAGCTTTTCTAATTTCCTTGTAGTAGGTGTTTCTCACCTCGGTGTATCTCTGCCAGTCCCCGGTGAATTTTGCTCTATTAAAGAGGTCCCGGGTTTGAGATCTTAATTCTGACAGATGTTTGTTCCACCAGGGTGCATCTTTGCTGCTTCGTTGTTCTTGAAGAGGGCAGCTCGATTCAAATGCATCGATTATTGCCCTGTTCAGATCCTCAAGCTCATTTTCCAGGTCGAGATGATGCTTAGCCCTTCCTTTCCTCTGGATATGTGCTAGAGTTCCTTTCAGACAGGTGTTATAGTTGTCCCAGTCTGTTTTCCTTGGTTTTCTACGGAGGCTTACCTCAGGTATACCTAGCTCTAACTTAAATGTTATGATACTATGATCGGAGAGAGATGGTTCACCCGATACTCTCCAATCTTTTACTATATGTTTTAGATCACGAGTTGCCAGTGTGACATCTAAAACTTCTTGCCTTACCCTTGTTACAAATGTGGGGGTATTCCCTATATTGTGAATATCAAGGTTTTTATTAAGGATATATTCTAAAAGTTGCTCACCTCTTTGGTTGGTGTTGCTGCTGCCCCAAACGGTATTGTGTGCATTAGCATCACATGCTAGAAGTAGAGGTAGTCTCTTCTCTTCACAGTACTCCACCAGCCTTTGTACCTCTGGGGGTGGTGCTAGCCCATCTCCCTCGAAGTAGCATGATGCTATTACTATCTCCTTGCCCTCCTTCTTATGTTCGAGGTGTGCTCGAACTGGAACGAGGTCCCGAGTCATGTATTCTGAAAGACAAAAATAGTTAATATTCTTCCTTATCATAATACATGTTCTTGGTATATCACTACCAGTGTGATATACTATTTTAGCATCTTTACATGCTAATCCTCTTACCTGGTTATTATTGACCCAAGGTTCTTGGATCAAACACATCCCCCATTGGTCCTTGGTGAACAATCTTGTGATCACCGCCGAAGCTCCTTTGGCATGGTGAGCATTAACTTGAGCTAAGTTAATTCCCGCCATCCTGTTGGTTTCCTTCTTGGGTATTTCCCTCCTTCGTCAGGGTGATGTCCCCTTCAGTAGGAGTACTGTCCCCTTCCTCCGACACAATCTCCATTCCCTCCTCGGACAGCGGCGACTCCTCCCCAAGGAGTTTGGTAATGTGTAGACTTTCTACACTACCCGAGTCGCAACTGGCCTTGGAGGAAATGGAAGCCTTCTCCAGGTCTCCTTCTTCTTCCTTTCTGAGGCCATGTACGGGGATTTTCCCAAACCGGTAATGGATGGTGAACCCGTTGTTCTTGATTTTTTGGCAGGATAGATTGTCTATTCCTGCCCTCAAGACTAGGCCTTTGCCCTCTTCTTTGAGATT
This sequence comes from Lochmaea capreae, assembly GCA_949126875.1. Taxonomy (NCBI): domain Eukaryota; kingdom Metazoa; phylum Arthropoda; class Insecta; order Coleoptera; family Chrysomelidae; genus Lochmaea; species Lochmaea capreae. The sequence goes on from OX421402.1 coordinate 23,229,227, forward strand.
GAGGACCTTCCACTGGTCTGTTTCCAAACCATCGTTCTGCGCTTTGATCAAGCGAAGCAGCTTACCTTCCTCTACGCATTTGCTTCTTGAGAGGAAGATCGTGGCGGTATGCATTTTTGGGATGTCGTCTCCCTGGCACACCGTCAGTTCTACTCCCTTCCAGCTTTCCAGCTGTGGTACTATCAGCCGGAGCCATTCTGCAGTCTGTGGTGTTTCACAGTCGATTAGAACGACTCCTGGTCTGAAATGTATGCCACTAAACTGGAGCTTATGCTCCCATCCAGCATACATTTCTTCTATTATTGCGTTCTCCAGCAAGGTTTGGTCGTCCGCACTGAGGGAAGTCTCAGGGTACGCCCTAGGGAGAACTGCCATTCTTATCAGCTTTGCTGCAGCTGCATAGCTGCCAGCTGAAGAAGGGATGGATATTCTGTCCTCCTTTTTCTTCTTCACCTGTACTTGCGGTGACTGGGCCGTCGCCACTTCCCGCTTACGTTTTCCTCCTTTAGGAGGGATGTTTTTCTCCTCTCCTTGTTTTTTCCGCTCTGTGGCCTTCTTTCTTGCTTCCTCCGGTGCAAGTCCCTGTTCAAGGAAGCGAAGATACCATCTTACCCCCGCCCCACTAAGTCCACGCCTTAGTGGATCGTCCCTTCCTCCGGGCTTGCCCAGTTCTGGAAGGAGGGGGGTCTTCTTATTCTTTATCCAGGGTTTTTCCCGGAGACTTTCGCCAGTTGAGGAGGTTGAGGGTATAGGTGCCCCTGCCTTTCTCCTCTCCTGCTTTTTTCTAGCTTCCTCAACACGAGGTTTGCTCGCATGTGAGGAAGATGCTGTATTTTTGGGCACTGTGGATACATTGCTCCGACTTGTGCCCGAATGCGGTGCTTGCCCATATTTGCCATATTTGCCATATTTGCCTTATACATTTTTTCCACATCAGCTCCCAAAACGTAGCGATGCTACCTAAGACGTGTAATAATTGACTACAATTCATCCTCTATTATTGGTCCATTTTAATTTCTCGTTTAGGCTTATTCCACGGTTCGTTTTTGCACTACTGTCAATTACTACCCTCAATTTGGTAGTTGCACTATCTTCCTTTATTACAGCGTGGTAAGGTAAGTAATATTGTAGCTTATTATTTGAAATTTCATTTCTAGGAATGTCAGTCATATGTCCTGGTTTTTCATACTTGGACATACATTTTTTGTATTGGTATTTTATTTTCTCATTTGACCTCAATTTCGTTTCTAATTTATGAAACTTTGATACTGCAATTTCTCTTGATTGTCCAATATTCTCAATTCCCTCCTTTAGAGGTAACTTCACAATAAATCTGCCATCGTCATGATGTTTTGTAGTATTGACGAAAAGCTCGTTCTTCATATTTCGGGAACTTTTTTGATTCTACTTCTTCCATTTTCCAAAATGATTCAAGCTGCAATATGAAAAATTACAACCTATTTCTTCGGGTGTGGATTGCTCTTTCTTGTCCATTTTATTTTTCGTATATGCTACTGTTCTCGCTATAACCAATCCTAGATGAGTTTTTTGTAAAATCGGCTTATTTTCGTCGGTTCTAATTTGTCCGCTGAGTAACCATTCATAAAATATATTAGCTCCAAGAAACATGTCAATTTTTTACGGCACATGAAAGCTTGGATCAGCTAATTGTATATTCAACGGAATGATCAACTATTTCCTATCAACAGTAACTGAGTTACTATGAGTAGCGATTGAAGTAGTATCTTTACTTTCTTCTGGGTTATTGCTTGTTACATTATTTTGATTTACTTTATTAGAATAATCAATATGCAACAACGTTTTATGTGCTTTACCACATTTATGACAACCTTTGTGAGTACATCGCGTACTAAGATGGTCACTTTTAAGACAATTGAGGCACAAATGCATTTTCCTTATTTCATTTATTATTCTAGTGTCTGTTAAATTAAAAATCGTTCACAGCGAAATAAAGGATGTTTACTTACTTTACAAAAATTACTTAAAAATTATTGTAATTACCAGAGGAACTCCCCTGGGAATTACTATTATCATAATATGCAGGAAAACTTTTACCTTTACTATTATTAGAATGCTGTTTATTGAAAGAACTGCTGTTTTGCTGGAATTGATTCCGATTCTTTTTGAGCGTTTCTAAGTTTTCTAGAACCTATCACATTTTCGATAGACATTTAAAAAGTCATTACACTTTATGGAGTTTTGCTTTACACAAACCGTTTCCCATCCTTGTAATATTCAATGTATTACTAAAAACATAAACCAACAGAGTCTCCCAGCAATCCACAGGTTCTTTGAGATTTTTCAAAGCTTCCAAATTTGTCTGAATACCGTCCAATAAATTACGTGAATCTGTTGGCGTATTTTTTCCTACAACAGGCAACTCATATAAATATTTAACATGACTGTATTATAAATCTGGTATTTTCGTATATTTCTTGTAATAATTTCAAGGCAATAGCGTAATTTGCCTCATTCACTAATATGGAATGAATTACCTGAGCAGCGTTTCCTTTCAAACAAGATTTCTGAACTCCGCTCAATAAGTTATTTGAATGTATTATTGCAAGAAAACTATCATAAATGCCTAGCCACGCATCGTAATTTCCATTGAAGGAGGGCAAGTCCAAAGGAGGCTTCACAAAATGTTGTATAATTTGATTATTGTTGCTTCCACTATTATTGCTGGATGGAACATTGTCATTTTTTAAGAGTTCTTTAAATTTACAGATAGTTTCAAACATATTTTTCCTCATACACTAGATCTTATTTTCAAGATTCATCTATACATTCGAGTCCATTTTGTACGGAAACAAACTTATCCCACCAATCTTCACATTCGCAATATCTTTCATTAATATTTATTTTACTGGTATTTTCATCGCTGTTTGAAGTAAAATAATGAAATCTCTCTTATTGTGTAATTATTTGCGGTTTTTAATTTTTAATTTTTTTAAGGGACTCTTTTTTGTGTTTATTGGAACTTATTATGCGATCATATATTTTTACTACTGATACCTAACAACAATAAAGCACACTAAATTTTCCAACTTAACACCCTGTATCTCGGAAAGAATCGAGCTTAGACCCCTTATTAATCAACCAAATATTATTATTTTTGTCTTCTGAACATACGGCTTATTACTTATGAATGGCGAAAATTCAAAAGGGTATGCCGGACGTAGCGATATTTTTATTTTGACATTTATAGGAACAGGGTTAGCCAAAAAATTGGTCATTTATTACAACGTTGCTTTAAAACAGTGTGACGTAAATTTATAAAAATTTATATGGGATACTATCAAAGGATTAATATTAAACTGGAAGCATTCCCATTCATTTATTTTTATTTTACATAGATTTTCGGAGGGGGGTCAACACCTTATTGACCCACCAATTTTTATTGAGGTGACATCTAAAAAAATATGGAACGCTAATGTTTTTTATAATCATAAAAATGTGAAGTTCAATAATTCAATATTTTGATGTTGACATTTAAAACGGTGGCTGCATCTTCCAATTTAAAATGTTAACAAAGAAATACAAGAGGGCAAAAAACTAAAATTAATTATACAAAATTCCCAGAAATTCCAGTTACATTTCTGTCCCTTAGTTTCTCCTCTATAATTTTTATCATTGTTTATATTATAGTTAAAAACGAGACTTCATTCAAAGTTCGTAGGAGAGAAATATTTATTACGTACTCGTATACAACTGAACATTACATAATATTCATTTTTCAAGTTCTGCTATTGAAGACAAAAATATTAAAACTATTTTTTGCTTATTTCAATAATTAATTAATGAATCTACAAAATTCTATCCAATTACACATAAAACACAAACAACGATTTATAAACACCATTCTAAAATATCAGCGCTCGTTGTTTATAAATACCACGAAATAAGCAAAACACACATTATACTTGTTCAACTCTCAAATAACTAAAATTGAAAAATATGAGGTGTATATACAGGGGTTATTGAGATTGCTGAATTCGAATCAGAAATCAAAATTTAAAAAAACAAAATGGCGGTTCAAGTACGATTGATAAAAAGCCCAAATTAAATTATGTAACTTGAATAAATTTCATTATTTCTTTTATAATAATTGATAAGTTCCCCATGAGGTTGCCGAGTGTAGATAAATAGTAAAATGATAGGAACAAAATGAGGGATTTGATAATTTGAAATTAATATAAATTTAGAATTCAGTTAGGACAGGGAAAAATTATCAACAGTAATCCTCATTTTAAAACAAGCCTGTTGGCATGATAAGACATAGATTTACATGTATTTTATACATATTTCTTTACTAACATAAATTTATTAATCTTATTATAATAATGAAGATACACAGTTAATCGAATTTATTCACCATCGCAAACCATTTCGTCCGTAGACGTAGCTAAACTTCCAGTAATCCTTTACGGTGGAAGAGGACTTGATCTATTACTAGAAGGATTTGGAGCAATTAACATATCAGTTACTTGTTTTGATGAATATTTTCGGATGTTTGTTAACTTCAAGTCACATTTCATAGAAATTAGAGGATCCGGGTTAACAAAAAGTCGTTGCATTAGATCTTGTAATGGCTTTTTTCTGTCACATTTTCTTGAATAATCCAGCCGAAACTTTTTCAAATATTATACCAATAATATTATACTAATAACATACCAATTGGTACTACAGCTGAATTGATTATTTTTTTCCATGAATGATAATTTTATGAAGAGCTGGTGGCGTATAATACCATGGACATATTACTACATAGTTTCTTGCGGTGGCCAAGCAATAATTTTCGAAAAGCTCTTCATTAATTTCAAAAGCCAAGGTAAGAACTTGCAGAATCGTATAAAATCTTTCAAGTAATTCCTATCAAATCCAGTAATCCTTGCAGTTTTCGAAAAATCGCCTCGCAGTGTTTCCGTCATTTGAGCTTCCAAAGTCTCCTTGCTTCACTTTGTCTACTTTAATAGCAAGCTCTTCGCGTAAACCGAGCAGAATGATTTTATCAGAATTTTTATCCATAACTTTATGTTCATCACTACGAGTTTGCTAGCGTTTAAAATCCAACCGATAGCTTATGTGCAAGCACGTCTCCAATAATCTTAAATTAAATTATCTTTTTCTATTGGAGCTTTTATCATTTTTTCAATCTCATTGAACTGAGATGTTGATTTATTACAGGGATTTTGCCATCTATCATTGTAGGAGATAAATGAACCTTGACAGTGATAATTTTTCTGGGGTCTACAGTTGAAAATGGTTGAAGTTTATCTATTTGTTTTTGTAATTGTTCCGATTCCATTTTGATTAAGTCATTTGTTTCTTTAGTATACTAGGACTGCATAATTTGGGTGATCCTGGCTTTGGGTTTTGCCATGAAATAAGCGGATCATCATCTTTTGAACTTTGACAATTCAACTGTATGAGAGCAAGTGCAGTATAAACAATTGAAGCATCAGATTTAGTGCAATCTAGATCATCCGCAAAATTTTGTTGATATTCAAAAAACCCAGAAGATTCATCCATTCCGTACTTGCATATACAGCCGGGTTTTAATAATTATTTCAGCAGTGTGATTTAATAAAGAGTGCAAATCAATTTCAGCACAAGTTTGAGTGTGATGTTATCAATAGAAAAAGTTTTGGATAACATTCTGTTTTGGTTTTTTCCATTAGTTTATAATGCGGTAAAATATTTGCATTCCTTCTCTGATATTAAAAAATCGACAGCTTCATCTTGATTCAATGGAATAGGCTTCTTATCTATGTTTCTATTCAAATCTCTATATTCAAAGCTGCATTACGATTATTGATCTGTTAGAATTTTCACAATATCATTTTCTTTCATTATCACGGCAAAAAGCAATTCTTCTTCTTCTTCGTCTTCGCTTAGTACTAGCACTACATTCTGAAAAAGCTCGCTGTCGAGGATTTTCATTTTTTGATCTACCTTGCATCACTTCAGGAGTTTTACCGAAAATTTTGTCAGAAAGAAGTTCGTTTCAAAGGAGTTGATAGCACAGAGCGCCTATAATAAACGGATTTCACCATTGTATCATCAAAATTTAAGGCTTTGCACTTCAACCACTCAATTATCGCCGCGTTTTTTCATGAACTTGTGGGAAGCTTCTCTACTAATCGAGAATGATAGCTGGTGTTATCCATCACAATAACTGAATTCTGGGGAATGTATTCGATCATTTGTTGGAAATATTCCTCAAAAACGTCAGCCGTCATTTCTTCGTGGTAGTCATTGCTTGAATTTGATTGAAATTCCAATAATCCTTGATCCAAAAACCCGTTCTTAGTGCCTATATGGGTTATAATAATAAAATAAGCCTGCGACAGCTTGTCGGGAATTCAGTATATTTTTATCTTCCCAGAATTCCGATACGGTAGGTATGTCCTTCATTTAGCCAGGTTTCATCCAAGTACAAAATATTCTTACATTCGTTGCGATATTTTCAGATTGACCTCAAGTATTCTCGTCTCCGACAAACAATATCCGACCTATCAATAAGAAAAGATTTTCTGTTGTTTTTCCTACCGAAAATTCATTCCATGAAGTTTTTGATAGTTGTGGCAGGTTTTCGTCATTTTGGGCGGCTTGCACAATCTTGTCCAATGTCATTCTCCTACCCCTATCATATTAACACAGTTCGTAATTATGTCGCGAACAGAACTTGTGGGGTTTTGGTGCACAAGAGCATCATGAACGTTCAGGATTAATGTTTTCTCCCGGAAAGAATATGCAGTTTGATAGGTTATTTTTTAGAATAGGACCACTAGGAATAACCATAATATAAATATTCTTTGTTATGGCTTAATGCGTAAGATAACAAACTTGCATACAACAAGTACAGGGTTCAAACCTACCTACGAAGAGAAAAAATTAAATTCAAGTTTTCATTGATAAAACTGTAAATTAAAAAGTTCTATGTATCTAGTTGGCTATAATTGACTGATGCTTCCAGAAAACCCGTAGGTAGATGTTGGAAATTTATTTACGTTGAACTTATTTAAACTGAAATAAGGTGAGTAAAAGTATATCTACTCAACACTTAGGTAGTTACGATATTATTGTTGATATTTTCTGTAGGAAACGAAACAGGGATCTATATAAACTTCAGTATAACAATGTGTGTCTGTGTGTGTGTGGAAGGGTGTGTTGGCATTGAAGAACTCCATTTGCCACAGCCTTTTATTAGAATCTGTTTGTCTGTAGATCATATATCTAGTTGAATTTTATTTAGAAATTCAACTAAAGCATTAAAAATAATTTTGTTCTAAGAGCTGAGTACAGTTGTAATATTTAATGGTAAATCAATATGATTTGCCTTTAAAGTTTCTATTAATAAATTAATTTCACTTTGATGATTTTTGCATGAAAAAAATATGTGATTCAAATCACACACCGAAGAATTATCACAGATGTCAGTTTAACAATGGATTCGTCTAATTCTCATGATTTCGAAAATATTCCACCAAATTTACTGGATACAAACGGCCCCGCGCTTTTCTTATGACAAAGTGGCGTTCCGTCAAATGTTATAAATTTTGGATATGATGTTGTACCCGACTTCAATCCTACGACTAGTTTCCGATATACAGGGTATTAAAGTTGAAAAATCCTTGTTTTTCGTGACCACGTATTTTTATTATTAAATGTATTTTTAGTTGATATACCATTGATATGTTCTAGTTTATCGTGAACTTACACATAAATAGTTCAAAACGTCAACATATACAGGGTGGGACTCAATTATATAAGGACGAATTTTTGGAATTCTAGGAAATTCTTATATTGAATGAAAACAAGGTCAGAAATAAAAACCTACTTTATATTCAATGTTCTGGCAACAAATATACTAATTCTAGAGGTATTCCATGATTCTTAATGCAACCTGAAATTAGTTTTTTTCTATATGAAATAAATAAGTTACACCATGTACCTATTTCAAATTTAGTTTTTGATGTTGAAAACGTATTGGTTACCTAGATATTGGTACTTTCCTTATAATACAGGGTGATTTGCACAGACAGGGTTATTCATTATAAATGTTCCAACCCCTACCATAGTTATCATTGTATAAACCAAAAAAGATTGATAAAACCAATCAAAAAAAATCAGGAAGAAAAACTCTTAGTGTATGGTGTGGAGTTTTCAGAAACAACATTGTTAGACCCATATTTTATGATTTCAATTTAACTGGAGTTACCTATCTGGATATGATTCTTCCTGAAGTTGAAAATATTCTTGTAGAGAATTTTATGGACGTTCAACTTCAGGATATGATTTGGATGCAGGATGGAGCCGCTCCGCATAATGTCCTACCTGTTAAAGAGCATTTGAACAATGTATTTCAAGTGTGGATAGGGAATAATGGAACCATATTATGGTCTCCTAACAGTGCTCATTTTTGGAGGGGGTGATTTTAATAAAGACATAATAAATAATAATAATGACTGTATTCAATTCATTAAAGACCGAATTTAGACGTTTTCAATTATGTATTGAAAATAATGGTGGACACTTCGAACAACAACAAGTTATTATTTATTTATAAAGTTATCTCTGTTATATTAATTTTCTATTATTTATAATTTTAATTAAATGTTGACCAAAACTTTTATTTAATATCTTAAGAATGGTGTAAGACAGGGGTATGACATGGTATATTTTTGAAATCAGAAAAAACATCTTTTCAAAAATTCAATAATATATAGGGTGTCTCATTTAAAAAAACGAATAATTTTTTTGTGTCCCCTAAACTACGCACGCCACTGTACTTTTGTTAACGTTATAATAAAATTAGTTTATAACCACACAACTTTTATTCCAAAAATTTTTTTGTTTATACAATAATAACTATGGTAGTGGCTGGGACATTTATAATGAATAACCCTGTACATCTTGTGATTGAAACGACAAAAATTGGAAAAAAACACTTTTTCTGAATCACCCTGTATTTTATAATTCGATCCGTCAAAATGATTAGTTTATTTTGTTTTGTAATAAGCTGAAAATAGTAAATTAACTGAAAAAATTTAATAATACTCGTATTACTGTGACCAGTTTTTCAGACAAAAATACTTATAATTTATTCATCTTTTTATCAATGGTTCAGTACACTTCGGAATGTATCCATAGAAATGTGATTATAATTTCGTTGACTATGCCTATTTTGTTGAGTGCTCTACCCTCAGGACCCTGTTCTGGTCATAGTAAGATTAAGAAATGTTTTCAGTGTATCCACTATTTTAAGCTTATTACAAAACAAAGCAAATACATCATTTTGACGGATCGAATTATAGAATACAGGGTGATTCAGAAAAAGTATTTTCTCTAATTTTTGTTGGTTTAATAACAAGATGTATGTGAAAATAACCCTGTATTGTAAGAAGAGTACTAATACCTAGGTAACTAATACGTTTTCAACATCAACAACTGATTTCAAAATACATGGTGTAACTTATTTATTTCATGTAGAAAAAAACTAATTTCAGGTTGCATCAAAAATCACCCTGTATGGAATACCTCTAGAATTAGTATATTTGATGCCAGAAAATTGAATATGAAGTAGGTTTTTATTTCTGACCTTGTTTTCATTCAATATAAGAATTTCCTAGAATTCCAAAAATTCGTCCTTATATAATTGAGTCCCATCCTGTATATGTTGACATTTTGAACTATTTATGTGTAAGTTTACGATAAACTAGAACATATCAATGATACTATCAACTGAAAATACATATTTATTTGTTAATAATAAAAGTACGTGGTCACGAAAAACAAGGATTTTTCAACTTTAATACCCTGTATATCGGAATCTAGTCGTAGGATTGAATTGGTCCCATGGACACTTTTGGCCAAGAAGTTGAGTACAGCATCATATCCAAAATTTATAACATTTGGCGGAAAGCCACTTTGTCATAAGAAAAGCGCGGGGTCCTTTCAAAAGTAAAAAAAAATTGTATGTAATTCGTGTGTAAAGTCCCTTTTTTGACTCATGTGATTGTGATTCACATTCGTCAAAAAGGGTTACTTTACGCACTTCCGTAATTAATTATTTTATTTCGAGAAATGGTTAGTGAAATATCATTAATACTTAGATAATGTCATATTTCTGCTAAAATTACTTATTCGAAATTATATATAATTGGTCGTCCATTAGACTCATCATTTTGCATTAACCAAAGGAATTAAATTTTAAATCCCATACATCTCAGCCGACTTTTAACTGGCCACAGTATTTTTTGCGTGTATAGCATATCCTTTGATTGTTTGATATTTGATGTCTAATATTAACCAGTGTTCGGCAAGTGGGTGAGATATCCAACAACGTCTTTAATGAAATTCAACTGATCAGCATGTAGAAATAGATTCGATTTTTCGATCTCATTTTTTATTGACTAAACTCGATTTCTGAGAATGAAAATAATAACAATAAATAGAATTCATTGGAAAAATAAGTCACTGTCTTGTTACAAATCGTTTTCTATTTTTGACGTTTGGGTACCTAACCTGACATCGTTTTCAAAAATTAAAATTTTTATTCTATAAAATATGACGACAGTTTTCTATTTGGATAAAAAATATATTCAGTACTTGGTTTAGGTCGCCATCTAGGAACAACTAGTCTATGCATAAATCAATACCCAAAAGTAAAGGTAATAACTCCGCCTACTTTTCCTCCACTTCCTATCCTGTCGGCACCACTATCATCCGTCTGTCGGCACCACTATCATCCGGTTCCACTAAACTACAGTAGAGGAATATATATATTTATATATATATATATATATAAATGTACAACAACTACTACTACTACTATGTTCTCTGGGCAATGAACGGCCGGATTTGAATAAGACACCGGACCTCAATTAGACACCGGACCTCAATAAGACACCGGACCTCAATTATACACTGGACCTCAATCACACGCCAGACTTGACCTCGGAAGAAGACAGGAAAGTACCGTCATTAGTAAAACATTATTAAACAAGAGCACTCGTTAAACTAATCATTTTGTTTCCATCTGTGATAAACATTTTTTTTGTCATTATACAACTTGTAAATTTAACAACGTAGTTCATATTCCTTCCCTTTCAACATTTCCAGGTTTGTTGATAGAGAGTGTTGATTTGAAACAAGTCAACTAATATTATTCAGGGTGGCGTCCACTTACCTTAACTTTACTTTAATTCCTTAACTTAATTTATTGATTGACTTGTTAACTTATTAGATTCATTTATTTCAATATAACTTCAATGATTTAAATAAGTAGTATTACCCGCGAACCGGTAAGACTACTCCCTGAATTTATATTAGTTTGGTTGGAACTCACGCCTGAGCAGCTCTTTATCTGAGTAGCCGTTACAAATTGGCACCCGAACGTGTGTGGCCTGTTTCACACACACAGACATTCGAAGTTTAGTAATTATTAATATTAGCGGACATATAGACAAAAAAGTGAGTAAATTAAACTATGTATTAAATAATAATAATAATACAGAATATACTTTTCCAGTGAGTGGAAAAGTTGTAAATATTAATAGCAACACATCACCACCAAAAACTGAAGCAAAAATACTGTTGTGTTTGCAGGTTTTAAATGACGGATAATCATAGATTTAGTATTTATTTTATTCCCATTACTTATAACAACGTTTATACCTCATTTTAAGAAAAAGACAATTGACACTTGTCAGTTCGTTGCCAACCTCCTGGCACAAACATAACACTTCCTCCTTATGAAGAATACTACTAATTATAAATTCAGTTTGCGTGGTGGTTTAATATTTCCTTTTGAACGACGCAAGGTTACACCTGAGTATGGAAGGAGCTCAGTAGACTCATGAGAAGTGCTCGGCTGGTCAGCAGCTATCGGTGGGTCAGATGACGTAGGTGTATTTTGAGCATTTTCATCAGAGTAGACAGGTAATTGTATGTTCTCAGTTTGATTTGAATCAGAGGTGAAATTATTATCCACCAGACTAGGCATAATAGGCAGTTCCAGTTGTATAAATGTATCAGGAATTTTACATGGTGTATTTTCCCCTATTAACCTTAATTGATCGATATGTCTTTTCCAAGACTGACCGTTATCTAACTTAATTAAATAATGTAGTTTACCTAATTTTTCCTCAACTCTACCGAACTGCCACTTATCTGAATGTAGGTAATCTCTAGCTTCCACTCTTTCCCCCTTTTTTAATGTCCTAACTGTTTTATCCCTATTTCCTTCCTCTTTTAAAATTTTAGGTTTAAATATATCCAATCTGGATCTAATATCTCTACCAAACATGAGGGTTGAAGGACTAAACTCTGTAACTGTATTTGGAGTAATTCTGTAGTGAAATAAAAATTTATTCAATTGTAATTGTTTATCGGGTGTATTATTTTGTAAATTACGGAGAGATTGTTTGAAAGATTGTACATATCTCTCTGCTAAACCATTTGTAGCAGGATGATATGGTGCGCTTAACTTATGAAAAATACCATTTTCTTTAAGAAATCTTTTAAACTCATAAGAAACAAATGCTTGAGCATTATCTGAAACTAAATAAAATGGCATACCACTACTACCACTACTACCACTACTACCACTACTACCACTACTACCACTACTACCACTACTACCACTACTACCACTACTACCACTACTACCACTACTACCACTACTACCACTACTACCACTACTACCACTACTACCACTACTACCACTACTACCACTACTACCACTACTACCACTACTACCACTACTACCACTACTACCACTACTACCACTACTACCACTACTACTACTACTACCGCTACTACAGCTACTACTACTACTACTACTACTACCACTACTACCACTACTACCACTACTACTACTACTACTACTACTACTACCACTACTACTACTACTACTACTACTACTACTACTACTACTACTACTACTACTACCACTACTACTACTACCACTACTACTACTATCTGTATCTGTAGAGTAGGGAGGGTGAGTGTAGGCTCACAGCACTTAGGCCACATATGACCCATTGTACATCCTCCCGAGGAGTTGTCCTCCTAGGTCATCGTCCATCCTGTCCTTCTCAGGAAGGTGAACAGGTCACCAGGAGACATCTCTTTATATCGGCAGGTGTAGGCCAAGACTCACCGAACACACACTCTCTTATCGACGATAACTCCGGACACTCGCATAGGACATGCCTGACAGTCTCATCTTCCTGTTCACACATCCTGCATAGAGATGTGTCCACTAGCCCCATAGTATGGAGGTGTTTCCTTAGTTGACAGTGGCCAGTCAGGAATCCCACTGTTATACGTAGGTTTCTTCTGGTCATCGCCAAGTATTTTTTCGGCGCCATCTTCCCAGGGTCGCCCAGGGTGATCCTGGCAAAACTGCATCCTTTGATTGCCTCCCATCTCTCAAGTGATTGAGCATGGGTGTAACGTTTGGCTAGTTCCGCAATTGTCGAATTCGTCAGGCCGTAGGTGTCACTGGGTCCAAGAATTTTCAGTCCAGCGGCTTCCCTGGCTAGAGAATCAGCAATGCGATTTCCTTTACTCCTGTCGTGCCCTTTAACCCACCTCAGGATAATATTGTTATCTGCCGAGGCGTTAGCTAAATCTTGGTGGCACTCTAGTACTAGTCTTGATATAACACGTTGTCTGTTCAAGGCTAATAGGGCTTGTCTACTATCAGTGCAGATTATTATGTTTTTGTCAGAAATTCCTTTTCTGATTAGTTCTTTTGTGGCAATTGAGATACCAGCCAGTTCTGTTTGAACTACGCTGGTATTGTTTCCCATTCCCCACTTGATCCTTAGGCTTAGTGCTCTCGAGTAAACTCCACATCCTGAGCCTTCATTCATTTTTGAACCATCTGTATAAATGCGTATTGCATCTGCAGCATCTGGCTCTGTGTTGTGTTTTATTTGTATTTTGTAGGGTTTATTAAACAAAAATCTGGGTTTAATTGCATCATTGGCTGCCTGCAGCAGAGGTAGCGCAGTAAGCGCTTCCTGCCATAGGCTTAACCGCAAATTGCCCACTCCTACTTCGGGGTTTACACCAGCCTTGCGCAATCGTACCATGGCCATCAACGCAACCTCCTTGACATACAGGTCCAGAGGGGTCAGACCAGTAATAAGCTCCATTGCTGCGGTTGGTGTTGTTCTCATGGCTCCTGTTATGTTTAAACAGGCCATTCGCTGTATTTGATATAGTTTTTGAATGGCCGTTGCTTGTAGAACCTTCGGTCCCCATGCAATTGCTCCATACGTTAACAACAACAACAACAACAACAACAACAACAACAACAACAACAACAACAACAACAACAACAACAACAACAACAACAACAACAACAACAACAACAACAACAACAACAACAACAACAACAACAACAACAACAACAACAACAACAACAACAACAACAACAACAACAACAACAACAACAACAACAACAACAACAACAACAACAACAACAACAACAACAACAACAACAACAACAACAACAACAACAACAACAACAACAACAACAACAACAACAACAACAACAACAACAACAACAACAACAACAACAACAACAACAACAACAACAACAACAACAACAACAACAACAACAACAACAACAACAACAACAACAACAACAACAACAACAACAACAACAACAACAACAACAACAACAACAACAACAACAACAACAACAACAACAACAACAACAACAACAACAACAACAACAACAACAACAACAACAACAACAACAACAACAACAACAACAACAACAACAACAACAACAACAACAACAACAACAACAACAACAACAACAACAACAACAACAACAACAACAACAACAACAACAACAACAACAACAACAACAACAACAACAACAACAACAACAACAACAACAACAACAACAACAACAACAACAACAACAACAACAACAACAACAACAACAACAACAACAACAACAACAACAACAACAACAACAACAACAACAACAACAACAACAACAACAACAACAACAACAACAACAACAACAACAACAACAACAACAACAACAACAACAACAACAACAACAACAACAACAACAACAACAACAACAACAACAACAACAACAACAACAACAACAACAACAACAACAACAACAACAACAACAACAACAACAACAACAACAACAACAACAACAACAACAACAACAACAACAACAACAACAACAACAACAACAACAACAACAACAACAACAACAACAACAACAACAACAACAACAACAACAACAACAACAACAACAACAACAACAACAACAACAACAACAACAACAACAACAACAACAACAACAACAACAACAACAACAACAACAACAACAACAACAACAACAACAACAACAACAACAACAACAACAACAACAACAACAACAACAACAACAACAACAACAACAACAACAACAACAACAACAACAACAACAACAACAACAACAACAACAACAACAACAACAACAACAACAACAACAACAACAACAACAACAACAACAACAACAACAACAACAACAACAACAACAACAACAACAACAACAACAACAACAACAACAACAACAACAACAACAACAACAACAACAACAACAACAACAACAACAACAACAACAACAACAACAACAACAACAACAACAACAACAACAACAACAACAACAACAACAACAACAACAACAACAACAACAACAACAACAACAACAACAACAACAACAACAACAACAACAACAACAACAACAACAACAACAACAACAACAACAACAACAACAACAACAACAACAACAACAACAACAACAACAACAACAACAACAACAACAACAACAACAACAACAACAACAACAACAACAACAACAACAACAACAACAACAACAACAACAACAACAACAACAACAACAACAACAACAACAACAACAACAACAACAACAACAACAAAAATATCTGAAAAAAAAAGTATATCATTTATTCCAAAAATTACATCATGCTCTAGAGAAATGAATAAAAATTGTATCCCCCCACTCTAAAATAAAAATTATAATCGTTGAATCTAAACAGTATATTTTTATAACAGGATGGTCATAGCAAAGTATTATAGACTCTCCCATTGAAAATAAATTCATTTCGTATATAATTAATGTATTATCGCCTTAGGGGGGCTTGTGAACTTTTCAACAATAAGATTTTTAATTTTTCAATATGCTACATTTTTAATATCCTGAGCGACCAACGATATGATTTATTTATAAATTTTCCTTTTACTCTGTTGCTAGTTGTTAATATTCTAAATCTTTTCAAAGATCTGACGATTTATTTACAATTTTTTGATATACTCTGTATATCTGCACTCGAATTTTTTTGATATACTTCGTTTGAATTGTACCTATGCATACTAGAGATTACTTAATATCCTGTATAGTCTATTTCAATTCAAACCAAGCTCACTCAGATTATTTTTTTTATATACCACTCCTATCATTCTAATTTTATGAAAGTTAATAGCCACGTTCGTTAGACGCACTGTTTCGGACGCGAAGGCTGATGGTTCGCGCCCAGACTCCGGAAAAGTTTCATTCAATTTAAACTAATGATGATTATTCAAAGGTGGGCGAGTGTAAACTTGGGGGTCCTAAACAGGTGGGTATTGGGGGTCCCAAACATTTGGGGGTGGGCCAATATTTGGGTGGGTCAAGTATTAGAATTTGGGGAGTGGGTGGGTGGTTGAATTTGGGGGTCCTAAACGAGTGGGCCTATATTTTGGTGGGCCAAGTATTGAAATTTGGGGAGTGGGTGGGTGGTCGATTTTGGGGGTCCTTAACAGGTGGGCATATATTTGGGGTGGGTTTATGTTTGGGTGGGCCAAGTATTCGAATTTGGGGAGTGGGTGGGTGGTTGAATTTGGGGCCCTAAACATTTGGGGGTGGGCCAAGACTCTCCATTCAGATGTAAAGGTCCTTGTGACATACCCCGAAATAGTGTACTAACGCATGCCAGGTGGGCCTATATTTGGGGTCCTAAACATTTTGGGTGGGACAAGACTCTTCATTTAGATGTAAAGGACCTTGTGACACACCCCGAAATAGTGTACTAACGCATGCGCATTAATACCGTTGGTGTGAACCCACCTTTATGACTAAAAAGTGGCAGAATGAACCTTAGATTTTCTTATGGAGATTCCAATGTTAAAAACTCCGATTTGATCGTGAATCGGTGCTGCTCATTTACTCTGGGTCTTAGTATTTTCAATTCCACAAATTGATAACTAATTAAACAAAGCCGTAGTCAACATTTTTCATCTTTCTTCAAGATATCTTGGCAACACGGCCAATAGTGCCAATACGCCAACACGCGAACTCAGAAATTTCAAAATTCAAATGCCAAACCACCTGTGGGCATAATGATCTCGCCGTGTTGGCGGAGATGGTACTGAACAAGTTTCATAGCCTTGGATTAATAGTTTATTTTTATTTTGTAAATATATTTTGGAAGGCGTTTTAAATACTTAATTGGGTAATTTCTCATTTATATCATATATTATAATCGCTGTAGATTTACCACAGCCACAGTTTAACAGTTATTTCAAATGTCGCGAATTTTTCAATAGCAATGAAAGGCAAAGGAATATGTAAGCGACCACGATTGTGCGCATAAAACAAAAAGTAGTACCTCCAGAGACCTATGTACGAGCAGTACGATCGAATATCGCCGTATGTGTTAAAACGCCATTTTTATGGATAATTTAGTTAATTTAGTGTGGTAGTTATTAGACAAGTAAGACTAGCAATTCAAATCCGCGGTGAACTGTGGGAGCACCTATTGATATACAACATCCTCTGAGCTGGCCAGCATTGCAGGAGAGAAGATAAAGTACCAGTAAGTCGCTTTCCAGTTTTTTCGTTGCTACGTATATATCGTCTTTTTTGTTGTTGTTTCTTAAATCATTTTGTTTCAAACACTGTGGATAATTTACAGCCCTAACTCGGCTTCCATTTTTCTTGAGCTATTGCTGGAGTGGTCCTTCGAATGTTTTTCATATAAACTATTGCCCCTCGAAACCATTGGTCCTTCGAGCCAGATCCAGAACATCTTAAAATACGGTGTTTCGAACGCATCCCAACAAAAAAAAATATATACATTTTTAGGTGAATTTATAAATTCATAATTTTTTAATTATTAGTCTCGCTTGACCTCCATTAAATTTGAGTATTTCAGGCCATCAAGGTGCAAAAATTATAAGTATCGAACGCGCATAGTAATTAGACATACTACTCCCACTTTCTCTGAATTTACAATTATTAATAATTCTAGTTCTTATCTTGGTACATCACCGTTTGTTCACATTTCAATCAATTAAAATCAAACTTTCAAAATTGCTAATACCCGCTCACCTGAGATATATTTTTCCAAAATATCAGGATGTCGACTCAATTAAAGAAGATTGAAGCGCTTCGCAATGTACACATTAATCGAATGAAATAGCTGCATCAATTAGCTAAAGACTGTGTTGATGATGAAAGCAAAAGATCGCTGTTACAGGTTAGAATTCTAGATATTGACGATATTAAACAAAATTTTCTTATATCAAAATCAATTGTTTGAGGCTTATGCACAAAATCTAGAAAGATTTGAAGAAGTAACTCCTTTTCTTCAAAATTTTGAGGATGCTTATTACGAAGTCAAAACCATTGATACACAAAGTTTTGAGACTAAACCAGATATGCAGTCTGCTGCACAAATCACTTCACCTCAAAGTTCAAATGTTTCCGATCATGATCACTTTATCGCTTCGCTAATGCCTAGGTTACGTATAGTAGAATTTCATGGTGATCTTACGAAGTTTCCCACATTTATTGATATGTATAATAGTTCTATACA
Source organism: Lochmaea capreae (assembly GCA_949126875.1). Classification (NCBI taxonomy): domain Eukaryota; kingdom Metazoa; phylum Arthropoda; class Insecta; order Coleoptera; family Chrysomelidae; genus Lochmaea; species Lochmaea capreae. The sequence goes on from OX421402.1 coordinate 23,248,159, forward strand.
CAATAATCCAAATATTCCTACACACGCTAAACTTAATTTACTTCTGTCGTACCTAAAAGGGCCGCCGCTAAATGTTGTTAAGCATTTACCAATAAATGATGCAAATTATATAATCGCTTATAATGCATTACTTAAACGCTACCATAATCCACGGTTATCTGCTCAAACCTACTGGCGATCGCTATTTAATTTTCCTCCAATAAGAGATGAAAATCCCGAAACTCTGCGCACACTTTTAGATGTATTTTCTGAAAATATCGAATAACTTAAAACTCTTGATTACGATCCATCCCAATGGTGTTTTCCACTCGCGAATATTTTATTAGATAAGTTACCGGAAGTGCTACTTTCCCGCTTTGAGCTCGCCAATCAAAAGGCCAACGAGATGCCTAAATATCAAGAAATCTTTGATTATCTTGAGTCACAGTGTCATTCCCTTTATTCGCTACAGTCTAAAAATAAGCCCAAAATTTATAAAAATATGTATACAAACAATAAAAGTAATAATGGATATCACACTAAAACTTTATTAAGTACGCAACCAGTCCATGGCAATCACACTCATCTCAAATGTATCGTTTGTGGTGATAACTCGCACTCAATTTATTTTTGTACTGCCTTTAAAAATAAACCTGCATACGAGCGCTTCACTTTCGCAAAACAAAAAAAACTTTGTTTAAATTGTTTGAGTTTTCTACACGATACAAGTTCATGTCAAAGCTCACGCTCCTGTCGCTTTTGCACAAGAAATAAAAGACATCATTCTTTAATTCATGTAGATCGCAACTCTAATAATAATAATTCACAACATCCCCAAATAAATTCTAACGTTAATTTTTCTCAACAAATTCCAAATCATATCCCTACTCATTCTTCGGTTCTCTTGCCACAAAATTGTCAGCAACCCTCCATGACGTGTGCGTCAAGCTTTTCGCTACAAAATCATTTGCCGCATCAGTCAAGCAATAATAGTTCCATTAATCTCGCACAACAAGGTATCATTCCTTCATTTTATGCAGTTCAAAATTCGCCTAACCAACATACAACGTCTGTTAATCAACCGGAAATTTCGGCACCTTCGCGCAATACTTCGGAAAGTAACTTTATGCAAAATAATACTCATTGTGGTTTTACTACTGCTCAATCAAAAACGTTATTGTCTACCGTGCAGGTTCAAATCCAGGACATTCGTGGAAGTTTTCAAAAAGTAAAAGCTATTTTAGATAGTGGTTCAGAAAGTACTTTTTGTAGTTTAAAATTGGCGCAACAGTTAGGACTGCCTAGGAAATCTTGTCACTCAAAAATTCAAGGTATTGGAGGAAATAGTATGACATCAGATCTTGGTACAATTTTTTTAAATATATGCAGCATTCAAAACCCTAATCCTTTTGTATTAACACATGCTCTGGTTGTGCCGAAAGTATGTACTAATTTACCCTCTGAACAAATAAATATTGATACTTGGCATTTTCTCAAAAACTTACCCTTGGCCGATCCAACTTTTAATACTCCTGCTCCTATTAATTTATTAATTGGTATGGATTTATACCCTTTAATAATTCAAGGGAAAAAATTAATTAGTTCAAACCCGAATCACCCGTTTGCTATGAATACTATTTTTGGATTTATTCTAATGGGACCAATTAATCGCTCCTTAAATGAACCCTTACGTCCAGACCCCCAAATCAACGCTTTATTTTGTCAGAATGAAAATGACCTGCTCTCCAATTTAGTTTCCAAATTTTGGGAGATCGACACGGTTCCGCAGAAAACATCTTTAAAACCTAAGGATGAAATATGTGAAAATTATTTCCAAGAAACTTTGTCGCGTGATAATGATGGCCGATATGTGGTCTCGTTACCTTTTAGAGAGATTGGTATCAATTCACCCCAGTTTCCAGGTATGAAACAAATTGCCCTTAGTCGTTTTTTGTCTCTGGAAAAAAGGTTATTGAGAGATGAAACTTTGTATTTGGAATATTCTAAATTTATGAAAGAATATCTCGATCTTAACCACATGGAAGTCGATATACAAAACAAATTAGATAGTTATTATTATACCTCATTTCGCAATAATTAAAAATGAAGCTCTTACTACAAAGTTACGTGTAGTCTTCAATACCAGTGTTCCAGATCCCATTTCCAATATTTCGCTTAATCAGATTTTATTACCAGAGCCTAAATTACAAAAGGACATAGTTCAAATTTTGTTGAATTTTCGCATTAATCCAGTTACGTTAACCTGTGACATACAAAAAATGTATCGCGGAATCAAAGTAACGTAAAGATATTTTGGCGATTTAATCCCACTGACCCAGTTTCCGTTTATAAATTAAACACTGTTACGTATGGTGTCAATTGTTCACCATATTTCGCTTTACGCGTTCTTCAGCACTTAGCTGAATCCGAGTACGAAAATTTCCCTCGCGCCGCTAATGTAATCCTAAATAACACATACATTGATGATGTCACGACTTCGTGTTCTTCCGTAGAAGAAGCTCTAAGTTTGCAAAAGGAACTCACGCTTTTGCTTGAAAAGGCTGGTCTTAAATTACATAAATGGTCTAGTAATAAAACCGAAGTTCTTTCACTTGTAGATCCTTCTTTAGTAAATCCTGCTGTACTTTCGATGGATTCTGATGATATCACAAAAGTTTTAGGTCTATGTTGGCACCCTTCTGCAGATGAATTTCGTTTCAATGTATCCTTTATGGTGGGCTGCGCCAGATTTTTTACAAACGTCCTTAGATAGATGGCGAGTAAAAAATAAATTTTTGAAAAGCTCTGAGTATCTAGAATCAGAAACACGCAAACATGTTGCGTTAACTGCTATACAAAGTAAAGGTGAAAGTGAAAATTTCTTGGATGTATTGTTAAAGAATAATTCAGATTTTTGCACAACTCAGTTTTGTCTGGCTAGAGTTTTGCACTTTATTAATAACTCAAGAGTACCCAAACAAGCAAGAAAATTGAGCAATATTGATTTCTCCGATCATTTTTCTGCGTTAAAATGCTTGGCCAAGTATGAACAGAAAAAATATTTTACGGATATAATCGAAAATATTAAAAATAATGCGAAATGTATCAAACCGATACAAAAATTATGTCCAATTCTTGTTTAAGAAGGACTTCTTAGAGTCGGTGGTCGAATTCAACAAGCTGCTATTTCTTATAGTCAAAAGCATCCAATTATCTTGCCGCGTGAAAGCCGACTTGCATTTTTATATGCTGAACAATATGTTATATGTTGTACAAACTTTTTGGATTTCAAACGCTAAGAGACTCATTAAAACAGTTTTATCCAGATGTGTTCGTTGTTATAGGGTTAAACCTCAAACGTATACTCAAATTATGGGCTAACTGCCGTCTTATCGAATAATACCCCAGAAGCCGTTTCTATTTAGCGGGGTAGATTTTAGTGGCGCCATATCCATAACGCTTAGCAAACATAGAGGAGTAAGACTCAAAAAGCATACATCTGTCTATTTGTTTGCCTAGTTTCAAAAGCTATCCATATTAAGTTAGTTTCCGATCTTACCTCCGCAGCATTTTTAGCCGCACTTCCTCGGTTCGTCGCGCGCCGAGGTTGTGTCAAACAACTATTTTGTGACAACGGTACCAATTTCGTTAAATCAAATAAAAAACTGTTATCGCTTGCCCAAAAAGCTTGTACAAAGGAAGCAATTGCTTGGAATTTTATACCACCCTCAGCCCCCCACTTCGGGGGTATTTGGGAATCAGGGATAAAATCCGTGAAACACCACTTAGTACGCACCATAGGTGAACAAATTTTTACTTATGAAGAACTTTATACGGTTCTGTGCCAAATAGAGGCGATACTAAATTCGCGTCCACTAACTCCGCAATCATCAGATCCACATGATTTGCAGGTTCTAACACCCGGACACTTTCTGATGCAAGGTCCTTTAATTTCTGTCCTTGATGAGGATTTTCTTCAACAAAATGAAAATCGCTTAACTCGATGGAATCTCATGCAATGCACTCAAGCTGACTTCTGGCGTCGAGTGGAGAATATTTGAGTTCCCTCCAGGTAAGAAACAAGTGGTTAGAACCTTGCAAAGAGCCTAAGATGGGAACGCTTGTTCTCATCAAAGATGAGCTATTACCGCCACTGCAATGGCGCGTTGGGAGCAAAACTGAAATATTTAAAGGACCAAACTATGTCGAGTAGTTTCAAAAGACCGCTTATCAAATTATGCCGCCTTCCCATTGATACAGATGAAGGGATGTAGAAAAATAGTTAACATTTTGTAAAAATGAACCCATTTTTGGTGTGGTGAAATGAACAAGTTTCATAACCTAGAATTAATAGTTTATTTTTATTTTGTAAATATATTTTGGAAGGCGTTATAAATACTGAATTAGATAATTTCTCATTTATATCATATATTATAATCGCTGTAGATTTACCACAGCCACAGTTTAACAGTTATTTCAAATGTCGCGAATTTTTCAATAGCAACGAAAGGCAAAGGAATATACATATAAGCGACCACGATTGTGCGCATAAAACAAAAAGTAGTACCTCCAGAGACCTACGTACGAGCAGTACGATCGAATATCGCCGTATGCCATTTTTATGGATAATTTAGTTAATTTAGTGTGGTAGTTATTAGATAAGTAAGACTAGCAATTCAAATCCGCGGTGAACTGTGGGAGCACCTCGTGATATACAACATCCTCTGAGCTGGCCAGCATTGCAGGAGAGAAGATAAAGTACCGGTAAGTCGCTTTCCAGTTTTTTCGTTGCTACGTATATATCGTCCTTTTTGTTGTTGCTGTTTCTTAAATCATTTTGTTTCAAACACTGTGGATAATGTACAGCCCTAACTCAGCTTCCATTTTTCTTGAGCTATTGCTCGAGTGGTCCTTCGAATGTTTTTTATATAAACTATTGCCCCTCGAAACCAGGTCCAATTGTATCAGATCTGGTACACTTTATGATAAAGTAGGAATGTGCAAACTGAATGTCTCGCCCAATAACAGTTTACACAATGTATGTTCTCAAGCTGTAAAAGTGTACAAAATGAAGAAATTTATTATTATTATTATTATTAAATAATTTCGTAAGAACCAATAATATTTTGAATAAAACGATGATTAATAGAACCTAATAATCTGAATGTCTTATTGCTCATTCGTAAATTTCCGCCCAAATAACTCTCGCACAAATTCAAAGTTTGTTATTTTACTGGCCACGCGAGCAACCAGCAGAAAGAAGGAAAAAATAGGAATTTAATCAGCTATTTGTTTACTGTAGTAAAATTTGCGTTCATTATGTGACTTAATTTGATCCTTTTGTTTACATAAATATGTGTAAATGTGATCTTGGACTTTAGGTTCCAAGTTTACGCTACTTGTTGGTAATTGCCCTCTAAGATTTCTACTCTGTAATATTTGGGCAGGAGATACTTTTAAAAACGTTATAGGTGAGTTGTTGTATTCCATTACTGCATTTCTATAATCGGTTTTTTCTTCGTTACATTTTTTTAGTATTTGTTTGCAAACGCTAACAGCTTTTTCGGCTAATCCATTACTTTGGTGGTAATGGGGTGTGCATGTCTGAATTGTAATGTCATGTTGTTTATAATAGTCTTTACACTTATTGGAAATAAATGGTAAGTTGTCAGCGATTACTGTTTCGGGATAACCAAATCTTGTAAAGACGTTTTGCATGGCATTAATAACTGATTCAGAAGTCTTTGAACTCAATTGACTTAGCTCAATCCAGTGAGAGAATTGATCTATTATAATGAGGTAAGCTTTTGCACCATATTCTAGTATGTCTGTAGAGACTTTATTAAAATTTAGTTTTGGAACGCTGTGTGGTAATAAAGGTTCTTTGTAATTACTTCGCATAAATTTTTCACATATATGACATTGTTTGAAAAATTCTGAAATATCTGAAGTCATTTTTGGCCAAAATAAATGGTATTTTGCTTTATTTATCCCTAAATGACCTTTGTGTAACGTTTTAAGAATTTTTGGGATTATTAACCTGTCATTGTAGAAAAGTAGGCCATTTTTTACATAGATGTCGTTTTTCAAATTAAAATAAGGTTTAAAACAATTTGATAGTTTGTTTTCATTTGGCCACCCGTTATAATAAAAATCTATAATTTTTGTAAGTGTATTATAACGACTTGTTTCTCTTCTGAAGAAGTCTTTTTTGTCACTACTCATTGGTAAGTATTTTGATACTGTATGTACCATTTCATGCATTTGTGTATCAATACAGTCTGTGGTTTTTAATGGGGACCTAGACAACATATCTGCAAAATGAATGTCTTTGCCAGGGACATAAGTAATATTCAAATCATATTTTAATAGTTTGATTCTTAAACGCTGTAGTCTTACTGACCCGATTTTACCAATAGGTTTCTTCATTATGGATACTATTGGTTTGTGATCACTTTGTACTGTAACCTTGTAGTGGTAAATGAACTCATGGAATTTTTGCGTACTATAACATATAACATTTCTTTTTCTGTCTGGCTATAATTTATTTCATGATTGTTGATGTTTCTCGACGCGCACGCTACTAATTTTAATATGTTGTCATATTGTTGAAAAAGACACAACATCCAATACCATTTTTAGAAGCATCGCACTGTATTATAATTTTTCTGTTTGGATCAAACGGAACAAGTGCTGGAGATTTGGAAATTATCTCTTTTATTTTATTGAGAACATTTTGATGTCTAGGCATCCATTCAAATTCTACATCCGCTTTTAAAAGTTCGCATAAAGGATGCATGTATTCTGCCATGTTAGGTATATATATATATTTTCGAACATAGTTGAAGGATCCTAAGATTCTTTGTAACTCTAGCTTGTTTTTTGGGCTTTTCAGCTTGCATAATGACTCAATTCTACTTGGGTCTATTTCCATACCATATTGTGATATAATCTGACCCATACATTTAACTTTATTCTGGCAATATTTTAATTTACTTTCATTGAATTTTGCATTTACCTGCCTAGCTCTATCTACATTTGCTTAACTGCTAAATCATGTTCGTTTTTGTTATTACCTGCAATTATCATGTCATCATGAAAAACTTGTACATTAGAAGTGTTCCTCAACTACCTCTTGGAATAAATCCTGTGAATTAGAGAATCCATATGGTAACACAGCATAGCGATATGTGCCAAAGGGTGTTGAGAAACAGCATTTCCATGATGAATCTTCATCTAACTTTAGATGGTGGTAGCCTTCCGACATATCGAAAACCGAAAAATATTTTTTACCAATTAAATTGCTACATATCTCTTCAATGTTGGGAATGACTTGTGGTTTTCTGATTATTTGTTGATTTAGATCAGAAGGATCCAAGCATAATCTAATCTGACCATTAGTTTTTTCTACTAATACTGTACGATTAATACTAGCACGGGGATCTATTTCATCTACCTTTATAATTGCTTTATTTTTAACTAGCCTATCTAACTCAATCTCTAATGCATTACGTATTGCTAATGGTATTCGATTTGGTGGGTGGCTTACTGGTTCAAAATTTTCTTTTGTAACAATCTCATATTCTTTTGTAAACCTACCAAAACCAATAAAAATATCTTTATTTACTTTTACAAATTCAAGTTTTTCATTTTTAATCCCAAAGGGTGTTGAGAAACAGCATTTCCATGATGAATCTTCATCTAACTTTAGATGGTGGCAGCCTTCCGACATATCGAAAACCGAAAAATATTTTTTACCAATTAAATTGCTACATATCTCTTCAATGTTGGGAATGACTCGTGGTTTTCTGATTATTTGTAGATTTAGATCAGAAGGATCCAAGCATAATCTAATCTGACCATTAGTTTTTTCTACTAATACTGTACGATTAATACTAGCACGGGGATCTATTTAATCTACCTTTATAATTGCTTTATTTTTAACTAGCCTATCTAACTCAATCTCTAATGCATTACGTATTGCTAATGGTATTCGATTTGGTGGGTGGCTTACTGGTTCAAAATTTTCTTTTGTAACAATCTTATATTCTTTTGTAAACCTACCAAAACCAGTAAAAATATCTTTATTTACTTTTACAAATTCAAGTTTTTCATTTTTAATCTCTGACTTTTCAAAAAATTCATTATTTTGATCTGCAGAATTTATTCTTTTAATCAATCCTAACTTTATGCTTGCTACACCACTTAGTAATACCTGATTTGCTTCCTGAGCTATTACAAAATCTTCATAAATTTCTTTATCTCTATATTTACACAGGAGATTAACTGTACCTATGGGTTTGATTACTGTGCCTTCAAAACCTTGCAAAATACAATTTGTTTGCCTAACTTTAAACTGTTTGTCAACTTTTCTGAAAATTTTATTTGGTAATATACTCACATCGGCACCAGTATCAATTTTAATTTTTATGTTATGACCTTCAAGTACAATATTTTCTGAAAAATATTTCTTACCTTTACTTGCTTCACTTATACTGTCTACAAAAAATACATCATTTTCTTGTTCTACTGTCTTTACATTTTTAATTCTACATGCACTGGCAAAATGATTAATGCCCGGTTGCAAGAACGCTCATTAAAAATGATGAATGATTAACGGCTATTCAATGAAATAATAACTCGTTAATTCTTCAAATCAACCATCATTTACACATCAAAATGCAACGGATAGGTACCTGCAATGATGAACAATTAATCGACCATTATATTTTTCGTGCAATCGGGTTCCCATTGATGGTTCATCATTTTTTAATCAACCATCACATGATGAGAGATTTGATTAGCGTTCTTGAGACTTCGGGAATAGACAGATTTCCAGAACGGCGGTCTTCAGTAACAAGATGATGAATAACTTCAGTACATATTATAGGTACAGCATCCTCGACTTCTTCCATAGGCGGGCTCACTACCTCCAATACTCCCATAGGGCGGGCTAATTGTGAACGCCTTACTATTTCATTATTGATATATATTTTCCCGGTTCCTAAATCCAAACGGAAATTATACTTTTGTAGGACATCATGTCCTAACAGCATGTCGGTTATCAGTCCAGGGAAATGCTCTAACGAACCCTCCATAGTGACGTCATTGATCTTCCATGTCAGCTCATAAATATCGGTGATTGAGACTAAATTTCCATTAGCTAATCGGGCGTTCCTTGCTTGACGGCCAGTAGTTTGCTTTCTTTGGGGAAATTTCTTAGTTACGTGATCACCAATATATGATTTGGCTGCCCCGGTATCTAACAAAGCATGGAATTTCTCATTTCCAATTTCGACATCTAAGTGCGGTCTGGGATCGTTCATTTCTGCTGGCGGTTCGGTATGAGTGGCAAAGATTTGCAGAAGCTGTGTCGGCCTCTCCTCGGGACAGCTTCGGTTTAGCCTCCTGCAGGAACAGTCTCTGGAAAAGACTCCTTCCTTTTGACAGCGGGTGCAGAAGATCTTACGGGAATTTTGACAGTTGTTTCGGTAATGTCCAGTCTCACCACAGCGGAAACAGGTGGGTGGACGGGAAGATGATCCAGACGGATGATGAGTAGTATCTGGCGGGGAACGGCGAGGAGTATCGGATGACGGTGGCGGAGTATCGGTAGGTGACGGTTGGCTGGGACCGGCGGAGGGCTCTCTGGATGGACCAAGTGTCGAGTGGTGGGATCGTCTAGATCTTTGTGTATATATCGGCTGTGGACGGGTTGGTCCACTGTGGTTGGGTACATTCTGGAGTTCCTTCCTGAGGAGCTCATATTCCCTCACCACTTGACAAAATGTGGAGAAATTCTCAAAGTCCCTTTTTCGGATTTGCAAACGGTATTCGGGCAACAGGTTACGGTACAGTCTGGCTAACTGTTGTTCGGGAGTTAGCCTTCCATGTCGTCGCATCAGGGTTTGGAGTTCGGTAATGTAAGTTGCGGCGGACTCATTTCTCCTTTGTAGACGACGGCCCATCTCTGCTTCCAAGTCTTCCTCGTAATTTACCGGATAGAAGAAAATGCGGAAATCGGTTTCGGACTCTTCCCAGGTGGAGTATCGGCTTCGGTTATTCCGGTACCATAGTGCGGATTCACCGGACAGTAATTCTGGTAACACCGGAAGCAAATTGTCATTCTGGACATTCTTGGCCTTGCATATTTCCTCAATTCTTTCTATAAATGCGGCCGGGTCTCCCCGGTTTCCAAAAGATACCCTCCAATCATTTACATTTATCGGTGTAGTGGCCAAAGCGGTTGGAACGGTTACGGTATCGGATCGGTCAGAAACGGGTTGCGGAGAAATATTTTCTCGCCTTAAAAATCGTACCAGTCTCCTTCGTTTCTCCGGAACGGTTCCAGCAACTGATAAATTTCGCTTTGCTAGCTCGGTATTCAGTCCCTCGTTTCTCAGTAAATATACCCAACTTACTCGATGGTCTGAGCCTTCCTCCACGGGAGGGACGATAGGTAGCTGGGCCGGTACTGTAGGAACGGATTCGGATTTTTCAGTTTCGTCCTGATCGAACAAATCGGGCAAGCCAATATCGTCGGAGTTTCTTCTTGACATTAGTCTTTTACTCTCCTCAAGCTCCCCCTACTTCCTTCTTCAATAACAAATCAACAATGGAGGAAAGAAAGAGAAAAAAACAAATATAGCACCGGTAGAACGGCCACTTTTCAAATAAACAATACGAAAAAAATATAAATCAAAATGGAATAACGGTCCCTGTTCAAATCAACAATTGGACAGAAAACAAACCAGTAAAAAAACAGTATAAACGGTCCAGCAGCGATACACTAAAAAAATGTCAACAGCGGTATAAAACAGTTCCTGCTATTATCAACAACCAGGTCCTGCCATAATACGGTAGAAACAAAACGGAATCAAACGGTTTCTTCTATAATCAACAATCAGGTACCTGCTCAAAGCAACAATAAAGAAAAGAAAAATCTAAAATGGAATCAAACGGTCACTGTTTACTCAACAAGGACCCGTTTGTTGAGTAAACAGTGCTCTAATGAACAATCAAAAAAAAATCAAAATGGTCTCTGTTCAATCAACAATCAGGTACCTGCTCAAAGCAACAATAAAGAAAAGAAAAATCTAAAACGGAATCAAACGGTCACTGTTTACTCAACAAACGGGTCCCTGCTCTGATACGGTATATGGAAACGAGAAAAAAAAATAACGGTACCTAATAAATCAATAAATCAGGCCCCTGCCCTAATCAACAATACGCAAAAAAACAATCTTCAACGGAATCTAACGGTCACTGTTTTTCAACAATCGGGTCCCTGCTCGGGCGCCATTTTTGTAACGCGTTTACTACCTCTACACGTCACTATGGACACCCTTGATGTTAAATAAATAATCGGAATGCTCGGGCGCCAGATTTTTATCGTGGTTTGCTCCACGGCCCCTTGACACTTATCGTCAAGAGTTCCAGATAGCCTCAGATGGAGGTTACGGCGAACTCCAGGGGTCTTGTTGAGCTATTTTAACTACTAATTACCAAATTGCTATTACTACTCTGTGGTCGATTTTATGGATACTTCTCCAGGTACGAGCAAAAGGAAACGGGGAAAAGAACGTAGCGGACGTAACGGTCAGAGCCGGCAAGGTTATCAACACAACGGAAAACTACTATTGTTACACGAGCCGAAAATGGTTTAAATCTGCCGGGTAATCAAACAAATTATGGCTAGGCCACTTCCAAGTCTGATTAGCCCTTGAATTTAAAGAAAACCGGCAAACTGTTATTCCAACGAGTTTAAAAAAAATTATAAAAGGATTGTATCACGGAGCTGAAAACGATTTAAATCTGCCGGGTAATCAAACAAATTATGGCTAGGCCACTTCCAAGTCTGATTATCCCTTGTATCTAAAATAAACCGGCAAACTATGATCTCAAAAAAATTATAAAAGAATTGCAGCACGGTAATGGAAAGAAACGATTTAAATCTGCCAGGTAATCAAACAAATTATGGCTAGGCCACTTCCAAGTCTGATTATCCCTTGAATCTAAATAAACCGGCAAACTATTATTTAAAAAAAAATTATAAAACAATTGTACCACGGAACTGATAAAAACGATTTAAATCTGCCGGGTAATCAAACAAATTATGGCTAGGCCACTTCCAAGTCTGATTATCCCTTGAATCTAAATTAAACCGGCAAACTATTATTTCAAAAAAAAATTATAAAAGAATTGTACCACGGAACTGATAAAAACGAGTTAAATCTGCCGGGTAATCAAACAAATTATGGCTAGGCCACTTCCAAGTCTGATTATCCCTTGAATCTAAATTAAACCGGCAAACTATCATTTCAAAAAAAATGTACCCGAATTTTGACACACAGAGTAGAAAAAAAATAAACCGGAATAAAATGAAAATGCCCCAATTCACATTAATATTAAGTGTATATTAACGACCTGTGAAGAAAAAATTGGAAACTCAATATAGAACCGGAGAACAAGAAAATATTCACGGTGGTAATAAAATAAAATTCTACGGCAAATCTCCTTCAACTATAAATTTTTATTCTTAAAACTATTAGAACAACAAATAAATAAACTTCTTCGACAAAAAAAACGGAAAGGAAAATTTTCCAGATAAAAATTTACGCTGCGTAAACTATCTCAACGGCGGTACGACAATTTCGAATTTTTAAGTGTATTACTAAAATATTTTTACCTTTCAAAATCACACACTTTATCCCGGAGTTCACACTTTCCAATACTCCGGACACTATTTTTACGAAAAGAAACACTCGGAAGCTCATTTTTATATTCTCATTATAGGTGTTAAACTTTATTTATGTTTAACAAAAAGTTTGCCATATACTGAATGTCTTTCGGAATTAATTCAAAGGTATATATACCAGACGTCCTTTTCGGTTAGAAAATTTTAAATTGTTGAAACTACTAAATTTTATAGAATTTGAAATTGTGTACCTCCGGACTAATACTTAAAAATATAACGGTAATAAAAAAAATCTATTCGGAAAATAAGTAACGAGTTATATAGTTACGGAAAAAAAATAAAATTAAACCTTAAATGAGTGACAACAAAAATAACTCGTTACAATATCCCTTATGTCCAATGTGGACATCCATTGGACATCCATTGTATTTTCATATGTTATCCGGGTAATAACATCTTTATCACATGCTTGTTGGCACTTTGAGTTTTTTAGTGCTGGGTACATACTCAGCATCTTATAAGGACATCTTTGATTAAATTATAATAACCTGACCAGCATGTGACCAGGGCGCATTACAATCTATTTATAGCACTTGTTTTGGTATCATTTGAGAACACGCTTTGCACATCCATGTTCTTTTGAAAATATTCCACGCATATGCTTAGGATGTCAAATTGCTATGTGGGTAGGTACATACATAAGACATATCTTGATAAATCTTAGTACGGTCTGAATTATTTTAGATCGAATTGACGTTGTTTATATTCCACCCGATGTTGACGAGTTGACCGACGAAGAGTTGTTTTCCGAGGAGATGACAGAAAATGAACTACAAAAGGTGGATATAGCTGGTTCTTTTGAAATTCATACAAGGGAGGAAGATTTAGAGGAAATTGAGGTAGAAACAGCGACTGGCCAGGAGAATAACCAAGCAAAACCTACAAAAAACAAGAACAGAAAGTAAACTGGAGAAAAGGTGAGTTTATGCACAACAATTTTCCGATATGGATTCCGGTCCTGGAAACAGTACCGATATCAGCTTTTGTAAGCAGCTCTTACATTTTCTAAGTTTAAAGTGGGATAAACAAATAGTTTAAAGTGAAAACAGTATATCATTGTGCAGTTTCTACACAGTTTTGGAAAAACCTGTAAGTCAATAAATTCCATCCAGTAATATAAGAGATATTTGGATTTAGAAATATCAACATATTTATAAAACACAGTCAGTGGTCAATAATACCAGTTTTTATTGATCTCTTGTTATCGGTCAGGCGATACCTGACCACGTTAGGACAGGACTGTAGTCGGAAACTTTCTACGATTATCAATGTAAATCAATTTAATTATGACCGAAAATTTGACGTAACCCCCTGATCACAGGGGTCTTTCTTTAAATCAACCTCAACTGACAAATTTAATGAGTGCTTCTGACCACAGAGGACCCTCTCTTACCCAATCACAAAAGAGCTCTTCCCAATCTTATTCAAATGTTGCAGCTAAATCACTCTTTCCTTCTAAGGATCAAGGTATTTTATTTCCTTCTATTGATGGAGTTAAATTAGAGGAGTACATTTTTGCCGTAGGAGCTAAAATTCTTCCTAAAAACATCACTTTCGCTTCAAGAATCTCAAATAACAGAGTATGTATTTACCTATCGAACAAGACCATAGTTGATCACTTTATGGCAACATATGCTAGTATCACAATCAATAATCAAGATATTCAAGCAAGACGACTAATTACACCAGCAAGCAGAATTACATTATCCAACGTTTGCCCTAGTATTCCACACGAGAGTTTAGAGAATGAATTGAAAAAATTAGGCTTGAATCTTGTATCACCAGTAACTTTCATAAGAATAGGAGTTTCCAACCCAGAATATGGACATATTTTTAGTTTTCGTCGCCAGGTATTCACCTCTCCTCTATCTCCTGAAAGTAACATTCCTGAATCGTTTACATTAAACTATGAAAATACTCTATATCGAATTTTTGTATCCGTTGATGGCCTGACTTGCTTCAAGTGTAAACAGCCAGGTCATATTGCTGTCAATTGCTGCAATACACCCACCGCTCCCCACACTTCCGAAAATAATTCAGGAACTCCACCTAAATCCTCTGATGAGTCAAGTAGTTCTAGGAAAACCCCCAGTACAAAAGAACGTGTAGAAGCATCTAAATCTGATGTGAATACACAAAATCAACATGACATAAATGATTCCCCCTCTGAACCAAAAAAATCTGACCCAGCCATCAAAAGAACCAGTTCCGACCGAGAAACACGGAAATTGAGAGTGAAGGAAATTCTACAAACAATATCTTTGTTACTCCTGAAAACCCCCCCCCCAAAAAAACAAAAGCCTGCTTTAGAGGGATTGCTTAAACCAGCAAAAGCTTTCATAAATTCCCACGAACCACCCTTTGTTCTAAATTTTGACCAATTGGTGGATTTGTTCGAAAACTGTTATGGTTCACCAAACCCCGACCAAATTGCTATAAATTACACTAATGACTTACCCCTACTTTGCTATATGTTACATGAAATTCATCCTCACTTGAAAGATAGAAGCATAAAAACCCGCTTCACCAAACTTCGGAAAAAATGTGAACTTTTCGACTCACAACCATCAACTGACAGTGAAAGTGACGCGTCATCGGAAGTTAGTAGTTTTTAATTTTTATTTGTTTTTTTTTTCTCGTCCAATTAAATTTTTATAAACAAATATTATCTACAAAAACATTCTCCAATGGAATATAAATGGCATTTACACTCACTTAGAATCACTACAATTACTCATGTCTGAACTGGACCCTTCTATCATCTGCATTCAGGAGACAAACTTTGCAGGTAAAACTTACAGTAACAAAAACTATAACGGTTATTTCTTAAATAGGGTCGATTGTCTACGTGCAAGTGGAGGTGTTGCAATATATGTGAAAAAAGACATCAACTCATCACTTATTCCTCTTAATACAGACTTAGAAGCCATTTGCGTTGCTTTACATGGTGACAAAATACTACATATATGCAATGTTTACATTCCATCTAACGCAGATCTCAATACACACAATTTATCAAACCTTTTGAATCAAATTCCTTGCCCCCGAATCATTGTTGGTGACTTCAACGGACATCACTTAACTTGGGGTCTCCATCAAATGATAACAGAGGTACTTTAATTTTGGATATTATCGAACAACATAACTTAAGTATTTTATATAATGGTCATCCTACTCGCTTTAATGCCAGTAACGGTAGTTTTTCACACATAGATTTGAGCATATCGGATCCAGTTTCGAATATAAATATAACATGGAATGTTTTGCCCGATCTATATGGTAGTGATCACTACCCCATAGAAATATATAACAACTCATTTATTCCTAACAATTACGCTGGTACGAGCAAATGGAAGATTAACCCTTAACCGGTCATGTGGCGTCTGAGAGACTATGCAATATATAAATTAGGCCATATTTCTATAACGGTACTGCCTACAAATCGGTCACTCCACCTAATCCTCCCACTACTGATGCACTATTTGTTGTCCCACTTAGTCGACTGTTTTGATCATTGGTTAAAAATATACGGGAACAATTCAGTTTGCCGTAGTCTGTCAGACGGTACATGTCGGTTTGTGTTAGTAATTTTAAATAGTGTGATATGGCCGGTCCGTCAAAAAGAATTCGTTTTTCGGATAAAAATTTCGAAGGAACTGCTCTTAAATGGTACAATGAACTCGATGATGATGCAAGTGATGTAGGAAGTGGGTCAGATAATGAACACATTGAATCGGAACACGATACTATGTCCGAGTTTTCCGACGATGATGATAATAGTAGTAGCTCTAACGAGAACGAAGAAAACAGTGCTAATCTTAGAGACAAAAAATATTTATTTGGTAAAAATCGCTTCAGGTGGTGTACAAAGGAAGTAGTCCCTTCATCGCGTGTAAGAAAACACAATATAGTCACGAAAGTTCCCGTTGTGAAAGGAAGAGCTCGTGAGCTTGGCGAAAATGCAGATCCTCTTTCTATATGGAATTTACTTTTCTCTGAGGAGATTTTACTTCAGATTATTGAATGGACGAACCATAAACTTTCTCAAATGCGTTCAGAATATAGAGACAAAAATAGCATAAGTCACGTAAGAGAAGTAGACATGGTCGAATTGAAGGCTTTTCTAGGACTCTTGGTTTTTACATCGATATTCAATTCAAACCATGAAAACATCAACACAATTTTCGCTACTGACGGGACAGGCAGAGATATATTTAGAGCGGTTATGAGTCAAAAACGGTTTTCAGTACTTCTGTCTGCTCTACGATTTGATAACCCCGAGACTAGAATGGAACGTAAAAAACAAGATCCAGTAGCAGCAATTTCCCAAATTTTTAACAAGTTTATAGAAAATTGCCAAAACTGTTACGGAATGGGTGAATCAATGACAATTGATGAAATGCTCGTGAGTTTTAGGGGGCGAACTCACTTTAAAATGTATATGCCTAACAAGCCTTGTAAATACGGCATAAAAATTATGTGTTTGACGGACGCTAGGACGAGCTACCTGTACAATGCCTATATTTACAGTGGTAAAGGTTCCGATGGATTTGGGTTGAGTGAGGAAGAACGCAAATTTGCTGTACCGACCCAGGCAGTAATTCGCCTTGCGAAGCCTTTTTTTGGTAGTAACCGTAATATAACTGCCGACAATTGGTTTACTTCTATACCACTTGTAGATGTTTTGCTAAAAAACAAACTTACATATGTTGGTACAGTAAAAAAAAATAAACGAGAAATTCCAGCTGAACTTATGCCAAATAAGAGCAGAGAGGTCGGATCATCGTTATATGGATTTCGAGAGGAGGTCACTATGGTGTCGTATGTGGGAAGGAAAGGAAAGGCCACAGTCCTAGTTTCTTCTATGCACAACAGAGCATTTACCGATCCCGATACCCAAAAACCCGAAATTATCTCATATTATAATCGTAATAAAGGCGGGGTCGACACCATGGATGAAAAATGCTCAAAAAGTACAAGTAGTCGACGCACTCGAAGATGGCCGCTTGTAATATTTTTTAGAATGCTTGACATTTCTGTTATAAATTCATATATTTTGCACCAGTGTTTTAAGAGTAACGAAGAAATAAGGGAAAAGTCAGTGTATGCAAAAAAATTAGCGGCCCAATTAGTTCATGAAAATATGAATAGACGAGTAAGAAATCCTCGAGTACCCCGCGAAATACGCTCCTCTATAAGTAGGATTTTGAAAATACCGGATGTAGATTTACCACCAGCTGAAGAAAACTTAGTGTTGCAGAACCGTAAGATGTGTTATTTATGTCCGCGAGCAAAGCATCGTATGACAAAATACTTATGCGTGCAGTGTAGGAAGGCCATTTGCTTGCAATGTTCCAAACCGTTATGTAATACATGCATAAATATTCGGGATGTTTAGCCATTGCTGCAACGTACTATGTTAATTTTTACGCTTTTTTTTCTTGTTTGTTATATAATATAATCTTGTTTGGAAAAACATTTACCAAAATATTTATCTTTTTAATGTTTTTTGTGTAATTTTCCAGAAAAAAACAAAAATAACGTATATTTGAAGACATTTTTGTATGGGTGCCCTAAAATGTATTTTTTTGTTACTTTTAGTGCAAAAATTAAAGCTAATTTTCTTGTTGTATGTAGTAATAAGTATACTTGTAACGTTTCAATACTTATAAATAAATTTAAAAATATATATATATATTGTTTTTATATTGTTTATATGTAGTCTGTCAGACGCCACATGACCGACTATGCAAAATAATCTCACATGGCCGGTTAAGGGTTAAAACTGCAAACTGGGATCTATACAAACAATTAATGAACAGCTTTCTCGGTCAAGCTGGCTTCGATCATAGAAACCACTCAGAATGGCTAGATATTCTAACTTCTTTGATCATAAGAGCTGCCAATATTTCTGTAGGTAAATCCTCTAGTATGTCCTCACAATGCAGAAAAGTACCATGGTGGAATCGAACCTGCAAAGAAGCTATAAAACAAAGCAAGCATGCCTTTAATAGACTAAAACGACATAATTATCCTGAAAATCTACAAATTTTCAAAAATTTGAGAGCAAGAGCACGTTACATTACAAAAAAATGCAAAAAAGATTCTTGGAAAAATTATATTTCATCTATTAGTATAACAACCCCTCCAATAGAAATCTGGAGAAAAATGAGAAGGATTTCAGGTAAGTACTCTTATTTCAATATAAGCTCCTTATCCATTCAAGGCGAGACTATAACTTGTCCTGAAGAAATCACTGAAAGACTCGCTGATACATTCAAATCACATTCAAGTGATGCTAACTACAGTCAATAGTTTCTTCAGAAGAAGATCCAAATAGAAGCACAAGTCCCCATTACTGTAACCGAACATCAAAACGACCCTCTAAATATGCCAATATCACTAGAGGAACTACAAAATGCTCTCAAATCCACAAAAAATAGTTGCCCGGGTCCGGATGATATACCAGTGATTTTTATAAAGAATTTACCTGAACAGTGTATTCTCTATCTGTTAAAAATTTTCAACTACTACTGGCTTAACCACAGTCTACCAAACTCCTGGAAAGAGGCATATATAATTCCAATTTTGAAAAATGATAATTCACCGCACCTTCCCACATCATACAGACCCATTTCTCTTACATCAAGCATTGGTAAGTTATTGGAAAAAATTATAAATAATCGTTTAACGTGGTTTCTTGAAAAAAATTCTCTTCTATCCAAACATCAAACTGGATTCAGGAAAAAACATTCAACTTTAGATAACATAGTTGATCTTGAATCAGATATCCATGAGGCTTTTCTTAATAAACAAAAAGTCCTCAGCGTATTCTTTGACATTCATCGAGCTTACGACTCAGCGTGGCGGCATAATATACTGAGAACTTTATCTGAGATGAGAATTAATGGAAATATGCTAGCTTTTATTCAAAATTTCTTCCAAAATCGTTGTTTTCGTGTACAAGTAAACGGTCAATTGTCACAATTAAAATCACTAGAGAATGGCACACCTCAGGGATCAGTCATTAGTGTAACCCTTTTTTTAATAGCAATAAACAGCGTGTTAACCAATATAAATTATCCTTTAAAAGGTAGACTATTTGCCGATGACCTAGTAATATCAAAGGCAAAAATTTAGATTTCATGAAAACCGCTATGCAGCAGCAAATTCACCAATTGGAGATTTGGTCCAGAGAAACTGGATTTACCTTCTCCATCTCTAAAACAAAATGTCTAATGTTTTCTAAAACTCCTTTGCTGGTTTATTCCAGCTTGAAATTATATAATGAAGACCTTCATTTTCATGAAAATCTTACATTTCTTGGAGTTATTCTGGACTCAAAAATGACTTGGGAGTCTCACATTAATTATTTAATTACTAAATCTACCAATGGAATTAATATGTTAAGAGCATTATCGAATAAAAATTGGGGTGCTGATTTAGTCTGTCTACTCCGCCTATATCGTGCAATAATAAGGTCTCGCCTAGACTACAGCAGTGTAGCATACAACTCAGCTAAACAAAACGTTCTAAATCGCCTCAACTCCGTTCAAAACTCTGCAATCCGAATCTGCCTTGGGGCTTTCCGATCGAGTCCTATTGACAGTCTGCTATGTGAAGCCTCTGAACTTCCCCTTCATCTTCGACGGTATTATCTAAGCTTTTCGTACACCGCATCTGTATCCTCAAATCTTAATCATCCGGTATATCAAAATGCACTGTCAAATCGTTTTAGCTCTGAGTATACAAAAAGAAAACGAATTGATCTCCCTCTTTATGAGAGAATAAATAGATCTCTTATCTTATTTGATACCTCCATTCCTCCAACGTTTCCGTTGAACGTCAATCCCTTTCCTCCCTGGCTAACGAAACTTCCGTACTGCGATACTACCTTATCAAATTTCAGCAAATATGAAACAAATCTAACTTTAATAAGAACAGCCTTTCAAGAAAAAGTGTCCAGACTTAGTCAACACTCACAAATCTATACAGATTCCTCGAAAATGGAAAAGGGAAAAGGAGTAGGAATTTCAGTTATTACTCCCAGTTCCGTCATTAAAATTAGGCTATCATAAATGTCAAGTGTATACTCTGGAGAACTGTATGCAATCTTTCAAGCCCTTATATATGCAAAAAACCACGAGCTAAGTCATTTTTTGATCATTACGGACTCTCTAAGCTCTCTTGAAAGCATTAACCAAATGTACTCCTCGAATTCCCTAGTGCAAATTATCAGAAGAGAGCTGTTCAATCTACAAGAAGCTCATAAAGATATTCGCTTTTTATGGGTTCCGTCACACATAGGGATAATCGGAAATGAAAAGGCAGATCTTGAGGCCAAAAATGCAACTGATGATCCAAATTGTACTTTAGTGTCAAGAACTACTGTAACAGATTGTAAAAACTTTTTTAAACAGTTAGTCATCAGTTACTGGCAAAACTGTTGGTCTCGATCTCCATCAAAATTGAGGAGTGTGAAGAAAAGTGTAGCTGCCTGGAAATTCCTACCAACCAAGAAAAGAGACCAAATAATTTTAAGTCGACTTAGAATTGGTCACACTCGTTTCTCCCACGGCTTCCTAATGTCTCATTCAGTGGCACCCATATGTGAAACGTGTCAGGCTCCAGTGTCGGTAGTGCATGTGATAGTGGACTGTACTCGTTTTGCTCATCAAAGAACGCTGTATAATTTACCGAATAAAATCACTGACATTATCGGTGAAAACTGTGACGTTCAAAAATTGTTACTTTTCCTGAAAGCGGTCAACTTACTGGATAAAATTTAATAGTTATTATAGTATATATGTATGTATCTATTATTATACCTAATTGTGAACGCCTTACTATTTCATTATTGATATATATTTTCCCGGTTCCTAAATCCAAACGGAAATTATACTTTTGTAGGACATCATGTCCTAACAGCATGTCGGT
The DNA here is from genome assembly GCA_949126875.1 of Lochmaea capreae. Taxonomy (NCBI): domain Eukaryota; kingdom Metazoa; phylum Arthropoda; class Insecta; order Coleoptera; family Chrysomelidae; genus Lochmaea; species Lochmaea capreae. Next base: position 23,269,832 of record OX421402.1, read on the forward strand.
TATCAGTCCAGGGAAATGCTCTAACGAACCCTCCATAGTGACGTCATTGATCTTCCATGTCAGCTCATAAATATCGGTGATTGAGACTAAATTTCCATTAGCTAATCGGGCGTTCCTTGCTTGACGGCCAGTAGTTTGCTTTCTTTGGGGAAATTTCTTAGTTACGTGATCACCAATATATGATTTGGCTGCCCCGGTATCTAACAAAGCATGGAATTTCTCATTTCCAATTTCGACATCTAAGTGCGGTCTGGGATCGTTCATTTCTGCTGGCGGTTCGGTATGAGTGGCAAAGATTTGCAGAAGCTGTGTCGGCCTCTCCTCGGGACAGCTTCGGTTTAGCCTCCTGCAGGAACAGTCTCTGGAAAAGACTCCTTCCTTTTGACAGCGGGTGCAGAAGATCTTACGGGAATTTTGACAGTTGTTTCGGTAATGTCCAGTCTCACCACAGCGGAAACAGGTGGGTGGACGGGAAGATGATCCAGACGGATGATGAGTAGTATCTGGCGGGGAACGGCGAGGAGTATCGGATGACGGTGGCGGAGTATCGGTAGGTGACGGTTGGCTGGGACCGGCGGAGGGCTCTCTGGATGGACCAAGTGTCGAGTGGTGGGATCGTCTAGATCTTTGTGTATATATCGGCTGTGGACGGGTTGGTCCACTGTGGTTGGGTACATTCTGGAGTTCCTTCCTGAGGAGCTCATATTCCCTCACCACTTGACAAAATGTGGAGAAATTCTCAAAGTCCCTTTTTGGTTTAAATCTGCCGGGTAATCAAACAAATTATGGCTAGGCCACTTCCAAGTCTGATTAGCCCTTGAATTTAAAGAAAACCGGCAAACTGTTATTCCAACGAGTTTAAAAAAAATTATAAAAGGATTGTATCACGGAGCTGAAAACGATTTAAATCTGCCGGGTAATCAAACAAATTATGGCTAGGCCACTTCCAAGTCTGATTATCCCTTGTATCTAAAATAAACCGGCAAACTATGATCTCAAAAAAATTATAAAAGAATTGCAGCACGGTAATGGAAAGAAACGATTTAAATCTGCCAGGTAATCAAACAAATTATGGCTAGGCCACTTCCAAGTCTGATTATCCCTTGAATCTAAATAAACCGGCAAACTATTATTTAAAAAAAAATTATAAAACAATTGTACCACGGAACTGATAAAAACGATTTAAATCTGCCGGGTAATCAAACAAATTATGGCTAGGCCACTTCCAAGTCTGATTATCCCTTGAATCTAAATTAAACCGGCAAACTATTATTTCAAAAAAAAATTATAAAAGAATTGTACCACGGAACTGATAAAAACGAGTTAAATCTGCCGGGTAATCAAACAAATTATGGCTAGGCCACTTCCAAGTCTGATTATCCCTTGAATCTAAATTAAACCGGCAAACTATCATTTCAAAAAAAATGTACCCGAATTTTGACACACAGAGTAGAAAAAAAATAAACCGGAATAAAATGAAAATGCCCCAATTCACATTAATATTAAGTGTATATTAACGACCTGTGAAGAAAAAATTGGAAACTCAATATAGAACCGGAGAACAAGAAAATATTCACGGTGGTAATAAAATAAAATTCTACGGCAAATCTCCTTCAACTATAAATTTTTATTCTTAAAACTATTAGAACAACAAATAAATAAACTTCTTCGACAAAAAAAACGGAAAGGAAAATTTTCCAGATAAAAATTTACGCTGCGTAAACTATCTCAACGGCGGTACGACAATTTCGAATTTTTAAGTGTATTACTAAAATATTTTTACCTTTCAAAATCACACACTTTATCCCGGAGTTCACACTTTCCAATACTCCGGACACTATTTTTACGAAAAGAAACACTCGGAAGCTCATTTTTATATTCTCATTATAGGTGTTAAACTTTATTTATGTTTAACAAAAAGTTTGCCATATACTGAATGTCTTTCGGAATTAATTCAAAGGTATATATACCAGACGTCCTTTTCGGTTAGAAAATTTTAAATTGTTGAAACTACTAAATTTTATAGAATTTGAAATTGTGTACCTCCGGACTAATACTTAAAAATATAACGGTAATAAAAAAAATCTATTCGGAAAATAAGTAACGAGTTATATAGTTACGGAAAAAAAATAAAATTAAACCTTAAATGAGTGACAACAAAAATAACTCGTTACAATATCCCTTATGTCCAATGTGGACATCCATTGGACATCCATTGTATTTTCATATGTTATCCGGGTAATAACATCTTTATCACATGCTTGTTGGCACTTTGAGTTTTTTAGTGCTGGGTACATACTCAGCATCTTATAAGGACATCTTTGATTAAATTATAATAACCTGACCAGCATGTGACCAGGGCGCATTACAATCTATTTATAGCACTTGTTTTGGTATCATTTGAGAACACGCTTTGCACATCCATGTTCTTTTGAAAATATTCCACGCATATGCTTAGGATGTCAAATTGCTATGTGGGTAGGTACATACATAAGACATATCTTGATAAATCTTAGTACGGTCTGAATTATTTTAGATCGAATTGACGTTGTTTATATTCCACCCGATGTTGACGAGTTGACCGACGAAGAGTTGTTTTCCGAGGAGATGACAGAAAATGAACTACAAAAGGTGGATATAGCTGGTTCTTTTGAAATTCATACAAGGGAGGAAGATTTAGAGGAAATTGAGGTAGAAACAGCGACTGGCCAGGAGAATAACCAAGCAAAACCTACAAAAAACAAGAACAGAAAGTAAACTGGAGAAAAGGTGAGTTTATGCACAACAATTTTCCGATATGGATTCCGGTCCTGGAAACAGTACCGATATCAGCTTTTGTAAGCAGCTCTTACATTTTCTAAGTTTAAAGTGGGATAAACAAATAGTTTAAAGTGAAAACAGTATATCATTGTGCAGTTTCTACACAGTTTTGGAAAAACCTGTAAGTCAATAAATTCCATCCAGTAATATAAGAGATATTTGGATTTAGAAATATCAACATATTTATAAAACACAGTCAGTGGTCAATAATACCAGTTTTTATTGATCTCTTGTTATCGGTCAGGCGATACCTGACCACGTTAGGACAGGACTGTAGTCGGAAACTTTCTACGATTATCAATGTAAATCAATTTAATTATGACCGAAAATTTGACGTAACCCCCTGATCACAGGGGTCTTTCTTTAAATCAACCTCAACTGACAAATTTAATGAGTGCTTCTGACCACAGAGGACCCTCTCTTACCCAATCACAAAAGAGCTCTTCCCAATCTTATTCAAATGTTGCAGCTAAATCACTCTTTCCTTCTAAGGATCAAGGTATTTTATTTCCTTCTATTGATGGAGTTAAATTAGAGGAGTACATTTTTGCCGTAGGAGCTAAAATTCTTCCTAAAAACATCACTTTCGCTTCAAGAATCTCAAATAACAGAGTATGTATTTACCTATCGAACAAGACCATAGTTGATCACTTTATGGCAACATATGCTAGTATCACAATCAATAATCAAGATATTCAAGCAAGACGACTAATTACACCAGCAAGCAGAATTACATTATCCAACGTTTGCCCTAGTATTCCACACGAGAGTTTAGAGAATGAATTGAAAAAATTAGGCTTGAATCTTGTATCACCAGTAACTTTCATAAGAATAGGAGTTTCCAACCCAGAATATGGACATATTTTTAGTTTTCGTCGCCAGGTATTCACCTCTCCTCTATCTCCTGAAAGTAACATTCCTGAATCGTTTACATTAAACTATGAAAATACTCTATATCGAATTTTTGTATCCGTTGATGGCCTGACTTGCTTCAAGTGTAAACAGCCAGGTCATATTGCTGTCAATTGCTGCAATACACCCACCGCTCCCCACACTTCCGAAAATAATTCAGGAACTCCACCTAAATCCTCTGATGAGTCAAGTAGTTCTAGGAAAACCCCCAGTACAAAAGAACGTGTAGAAGCATCTAAATCTGATGTGAATACACAAAATCAACATGACATAAATGATTCCCCCTCTGAACCAAAAAAATCTGACCCAGCCATCAAAAGAACCAGTTCCGACCGAGAAACACGGAAATTGAGAGTGAAGGAAATTCTACAAACAATATCTTTGTTACTCCTGAAAACCCCCCCCCCAAAAAAACAAAAGCCTGCTTTAGAGGGATTGCTTAAACCAGCAAAAGCTTTCATAAATTCCCACGAACCACCCTTTGTTCTAAATTTTGACCAATTGGTGGATTTGTTCGAAAACTGTTATGGTTCACCAAACCCCGACCAAATTGCTATAAATTACACTAATGACTTACCCCTACTTTGCTATATGTTACATGAAATTCATCCTCACTTGAAAGATAGAAGCATAAAAACCCGCTTCACCAAACTTCGGAAAAAATGTGAACTTTTCGACTCACAACCATCAACTGACAGTGAAAGTGACGCGTCATCGGAAGTTAGTAGTTTTTAATTTTTATTTGTTTTTTTTTTCTCGTCCAATTAAATTTTTATAAACAAATATTATCTACAAAAACATTCTCCAATGGAATATAAATGGCATTTACACTCACTTAGAATCACTACAATTACTCATGTCTGAACTGGACCCTTCTATCATCTGCATTCAGGAGACAAACTTTGCAGGTAAAACTTACAGTAACAAAAACTATAACGGTTATTTCTTAAATAGGGTCGATTGTCTACGTGCAAGTGGAGGTGTTGCAATATATGTGAAAAAAGACATCAACTCATCACTTATTCCTCTTAATACAGACTTAGAAGCCATTTGCGTTGCTTTACATGGTGACAAAATACTACATATATGCAATGTTTACATTCCATCTAACGCAGATCTCAATACACACAATTTATCAAACCTTTTGAATCAAATTCCTTGCCCCCGAATCATTGTTGGTGACTTCAACGGACATCACTTAACTTGGGGTCTCCATCAAATGATAACAGAGGTACTTTAATTTTGGATATTATCGAACAACATAACTTAAGTATTTTAAATAATGGTCATCCTACTCGCTTTAATGCCAGTAACGGTAGTTTTTCACACATAGATTTGAGCATATCGGATCCAGTTTCGAATATAAATATAACATGGAATGTTTTGCCCGATCTATATGGTAGTGATCACTACCCCATAGAAATATATAACAACTCATTTATTCCTAACAATTACGCTGGTACGAGCAAATGGAAGATTAAAACTGCAAACTGGGATCTATACAAACAATTAATGAACAGCTTTCTCGGTCAAGCTGGCTTCGATCATAGAAACCACTCAGAATGGCTAGATATTCTAACTTCTTTGATCATAAGAGCTGCCAATATTTCTGTAGGTAAATCCTCTAGTATGTCCTCACAATGCAGAAAAGTACCATGGTGGAATCGAACCTGCAAAGAAGCTATAAAACAAAGCAAGCATGCCTTTAATAGACTAAAACGACATAATTATCCTGAAAATCTACAAATTTTCAAAAATTTGAGAGCAAGAGCACGTTACATTACAAAAAAATGCAAAAAAGATTCTTGGAAAAATTATATTTCATCTATTAGTATAACAACCCCTCCAATAGAAATCTGGAGAAAAATGAGAAGGATTTCAGGTAAGTACTCTTATTTCAATATAAGCTCCTTATCCATTCAAGGCGAGACTATAACTTGTCCTGAAGAAATCACTGAAAGACTCGCTGATACATTCAAATCACATTCAAGTGATGCTAACTACAGTCAATAGTTTCTTCAGAAGAAGATCCAAATAGAAGCACAAGTCCCCATTACTGTAACCGAACATCAAAACGACCCTCTAAATATGCCAATATCACTAGAGGAACTACAAAATGCTCTCAAATCCACAAAAAATAGTTGCCCGGGTCCGGATGATATACCAGTGATTTTTATAAAGAATTTACCTGAACAGTGTATTCTCTATCTGTTAAAAATTTTCAACTACTACTGGCTTAACCACAGTCTACCAAACTCCTGGAAAGAGGCATATATAATTCCAATTTTGAAAAATGATAATTCACCGCACCTTCCCACATCATACAGACCCATTTCTCTTACATCAAGCATTGGTAAGTTATTGGAAAAAATTATAAATAATCGTTTAACGTGGTTTCTTGAAAAAAATTCTCTTCTATCCAAACATCAAACTGGATTCAGGAAAAAACATTCAACTTTAGATAACATAGTTGATCTTGAATCAGATATCCATGAGGCTTTTCTTAATAAACAAAAAGTCCTCAGCGTATTCTTTGACATTCATCGAGCTTACGACTCAGCGTGGCGGCATAATATACTGAGAACTTTATCTGAGATGAGAATTAATGGAAATATGCTAGCTTTTATTCAAAATTTCTTCCAAAATCGTTGTTTTCGTGTACAAGTAAACGGTCAATTGTCACAATTAAAATCACTAGAGAATGGCACACCTCAGGGATCAGTCATTAGTGTAACCCTTTTTTTAATAGCAATAAACAGCGTGTTAACCAATATAAATTATCCTTTAAAAGGTAGACTATTTGCCGATGACCTAGTAATATCAAAGGCAAAAATTTAGATTTCATGAAAACCGCTATGCAGCAGCAAATTCACCAATTGGAGATTTGGTCCAGAGAAACTGGATTTACCTTCTCCATCTCTAAAACAAAATGTCTAATGTTTTCTAAAACTCCTTTGCTGGTTTATTCCAGCTTGAAATTATATAATGAAGACCTTCATTTTCATGAAAATCTTACATTTCTTGGAGTTATTCTGGACTCAAAAATGACTTGGGAGTCTCACATTAATTATTTAATTACTAAATCTACCAATGGAATTAATATGTTAAGAGCATTATCGAATAAAAATTGGGGTGCTGATTTAGTCTGTCTACTCCGCCTATATCGTGCAATAATAAGGTCTCGCCTAGACTACAGCAGTGTAGCATACAACTCAGCTAAACAAAACGTTCTAAATCGCCTCAACTCCGTTCAAAACTCTGCAATCCGAATCTGCCTTGGGGCTTTCCGATCGAGTCCTATTGACAGTCTGCTATGTGAAGCCTCTGAACTTCCCCTTCATCTTCGACGGTATTATCTAAGCTTTTCGTACACCGCATCTGTATCCTCAAATCTTAATCATCCGGTATATCAAAATGCACTGTCAAATCGTTTTAGCTCTGAGTATACAAAAAGAAAACGAATTGATCTCCCTCTTTATGAGAGAATAAATAGATCTCTTATCTTATTTGATACCTCCATTCCTCCAACGTTTCCGTTGAACGTCAATCCCTTTCCTCCCTGGCTAACGAAACTTCCGTACTGCGATACTACCTTATCAAATTTCAGCAAATATGAAACAAATCTAACTTTAATAAGAACAGCCTTTCAAGAAAAAGTGTCCAGACTTAGTCAACACTCACAAATCTATACAGATTCCTCGAAAATGGAAAAGGGAAAAGGAGTAGGAATTTCAGTTATTACTCCCAGTTCCGTCATTAAAATTAGGCTATCATAAATGTCAAGTGTATACTCTGGAGAACTGTATGCAATCTTTCAAGCCCTTATATATGCAAAAAACCACGAGCTAAGTCATTTTTTGATCATTACGGACTCTCTAAGCTCTCTTGAAAGCATTAACCAAATGTACTCCTCGAATTCCCTAGTGCAAATTATCAGAAGAGAGCTGTTCAATCTACAAGAAGCTCATAAAGATATTCGCTTTTTATGGGTTCCGTCACACATAGGGATAATCGGAAATGAAAAGGCAGATCTTGAGGCCAAAAATGCAACTGATGATCCAAATTGTACTTTAGTGTCAAGAACTACTGTAACAGATTGTAAAAACTTTTTTAAACAGTTAGTCATCAGTTACTGGCAAAACTGTTGGTCTCGATCTCCATCAAAATTGAGGAGTGTGAAGAAAAGTGTAGCTGCCTGGAAATTCCTACCAACCAAGAAAAGAGACCAAATAATTTTAAGTCGACTTAGAATTGGTCACACTCGTTTCTCCCACGGCTTCCTAATGTCTCATTCAGTGGCACCCATATGTGAAACGTGTCAGGCTCCAGTGTCGGTAGTGCATGTGATAGTGGACTGTACTCGTTTTGCTCATCAAAGAACGCTGTATAATTTACCGAATAAAATCACTGACATTATCGGTGAAAACTGTGACGTTCAAAAATTGTTACTTTTCCTGAAAGCGGTCAACTTACTGGATAAAATTTAATAGTTATTATAGTATATATGTATGTATCTATTATTATACCTAATTGTGAACGCCTTACTATTTCATTATTGATATATATTTTCCCGGTTCCTAAATCCAAACGGAAATTATACTTTTGTAGGACATCATGTCCTAACAGCATGTCGGTTATCAGTCCAGGGAAATGCTCTAACGAACCCTCCATAGTGACGTCATTGATCTTCCATGTCAGCTCATAAATATCGGTGATTGAGACTAAATTTCCATTAGCTAATCGGGCGTTCCTTGCTTGACGGCCAGTAGTTTGCTTTCTTTGGGGAAATTTCTTAGTTACGTGATCACCAATATATGATTTGGCTGCCCCGGTATCTAACAAAGCATGGAATTTCTCATTTCCAATTTCGACATCTAAGTGCGGTCTGGGATCGTTCATTTCTGCTGGCGGTTCGGTATGAGTGGCAAAGATTTGCAGAAGCTGTGTCGGCCTCTCCTCGGGACAGCTTCGGTTTAGCCTCCTGCAGGAACAGTCTCTGGAAAAGACTCCTTCCTTTTGACAGCGGGTGCAGAAGATCTTACGGGAATTTTGACAGTTGTTTCGGTAATGTCCAGTCTCACCACAGCGGAAACAGGTGGGTGGACGGGAAGATGATCCAGACGGATGATGAGTAGTATCTGGCGGGGAACGGCGAGGAGTATCGGATGACGGTGGCGGAGTATCGGTAGGTGACGGTTGGCTGGGACCGGCGGAGGGCTCTCTGGATGGACCAAGTGTCGAGTGGTGGGATCGTCTAGATCTTTGTGTATATATCGGCTGTGGACGGGTTGGTCCACTGTGGTTGGGTACATTCTGGAGTTCCTTCCTGAGGAGCTCATATTCCCTCACCACTTGACAAAATGTGGAGAAATTCTCAAAGTCCCTTTTTGGTTTAAATCTGCCGGGTAATCAAACAAATTATGGCTAGGCCACTTCCAAGTCTGATTAGCCCTTGAATTTAAAGAAAACCGGCAAACTGTTATTCCAACGAGTTTAAAAAAAATTATAAAAGGATTGTATCACGGAGCTGAAAACGATTTAAATCTGCCGGGTAATCAAACAAATTATGGCTAGGCCACTTCCAAGTCTGATTATCCCTTGTATCTAAAATAAACCGGCAAACTATGATCTCAAAAAAATTATAAAAGAATTGCAGCACGGTAATGGAAAGAAACGATTTAAATCTGCCAGGTAATCAAACAAATTATGGCTAGGCCACTTCCAAGTCTGATTATCCCTTGAATCTAAATAAACCGGCAAACTATTATTTAAAAAAAAATTATAAAACAATTGTACCACGGAACTGATAAAAACGATTTAAATCTGCCGGGTAATCAAACAAATTATGGCTAGGCCACTTCCAAGTCTGATTATCCCTTGAATCTAAATTAAACCGGCAAACTATTATTTCAAAAAAAAATTATAAAAGAATTGTACCACGGAACTGATAAAAACGAGTTAAATCTGCCGGGTAATCAAACAAATTATGGCTAGGCCACTTCCAAGTCTGATTATCCCTTGAATCTAAATTAAACCGGCAAACTATCATTTCAAAAAAAATGTACCCGAATTTTGACACACAGAGTAGAAAAAAAATAAACCGGAATAAAATGAAAATGCCCCAATTCACATTAATATTAAGTGTATATTAACGACCTGTGAAGAAAAAATTGGAAACTCAATATAGAACCGGAGAACAAGAAAATATTCACGGTGGTAATAAAATAAAATTCTACGGCAAATCTCCTTCAACTATAAATTTTTATTCTTAAAACTATTAGAACAACAAATAAATAAACTTCTTCGACAAAAAAAACGGAAAGGAAAATTTTCCAGATAAAAATTTACGCTGCGTAAACTATCTCAACGGCGGTACGACAATTTCGAATTTTTAAGTGTATTACTAAAATATTTTTACCTTTCAAAATCACACACTTTATCCCGGAGTTCACACTTTCCAATACTCCGGACACTATTTTTACGAAAAGAAACACTCGGAAGCTCATTTTTATATTCTCATTATAGGTGTTAAACTTTATTTATGTTTAACAAAAAGTTTGCCATATACTGAATGTCTTTCGGAATTAATTCAAAGGTATATATACCAGACGTCCTTTTCGGTTAGAAAATTTTAAATTGTTGAAACTACTAAATTTTATAGAATTTGAAATTGTGTACCTCCGGACTAATACTTAAAAATATAACGGTAATAAAAAAAATCTATTCGGAAAATAAGTAACGAGTTATATAGTTACGGAAAAAAAATAAAATTAAACCTTAAATGAGTGACAACAAAAATAACTCGTTACAATATCCCTTATGTCCAATGTGGACATCCATTGGACATCCATTGTATTTTCATATGTTATCCGGGTAATAACATCTTTATCACATGCTTGTTGGCACTTTGAGTTTTTTAGTGCTGGGTACATACTCAGCATCTTATAAGGACATCTTTGATTAAATTATAATAACCTGACCAGCATGTGACCAGGGCGCATTACAATCTATTTATAGCACTTGTTTTGGTATCATTTGAGAACACGCTTTGCACATCCATGTTCTTTTGAAAATATTCCACGCATATGCTTAGGATGTCAAATTGCTATGTGGGTAGGTACATACATAAGACATATCTTGATAAATCTTAGTACGGTCTGAATTATTTTAGATCGAATTGACGTTGTTTATATTCCACCCGATGTTGACGAGTTGACCGACGAAGAGTTGTTTTCCGAGGAGATGACAGAAAATGAACTACAAAAGGTGGATATAGCTGGTTCTTTTGAAATTCATACAAGGGAGGAAGATTTAGAGGAAATTGAGGTAGAAACAGCGACTGGCCAGGAGAATAACCAAGCAAAACCTACAAAAAACAAGAACAGAAAGTAAACTGGAGAAAAGGTGAGTTTATGCACAACAATTTTCCGATATGGATTCCGGTCCTGGAAACAGTACCGATATCAGCTTTTGTAAGCAGCTCTTACATTTTCTAAGTTTAAAGTGGGATAAACAAATAGTTTAAAGTGAAAACAGTATATCATTGTGCAGTTTCTACACAGTTTTGGAAAAACCTGTAAGTCAATAAATTCCATCCAGTAATATAAGAGATATTTGGATTTAGAAATATCAACATATTTATAAAACACAGTCAGTGGTCAATAATACCAGTTTTTATTGATCTCTTGTTATCGGTCAGGCGATACCTGACCACGTTAGGACAGGACTGTAGTCGGAAACTTTCTACGATTATCAATGTAAATCAATTTAATTATGACCGAAAATTTGACGTAACCCCCTGATCACAGGGGTCTTTCTTTAAATCAACCTCAACTGACAAATTTAATGAGTGCTTCTGACCACAGAGGACCCTCTCTTACCCAATCACAAAAGAGCTCTTCCCAATCTTATTCAAATGTTGCAGCTAAATCACTCTTTCCTTCTAAGGATCAAGGTATTTTATTTCCTTCTATTGATGGAGTTAAATTAGAGGAGTACATTTTTGCCGTAGGAGCTAAAATTCTTCCTAAAAACATCACTTTCGCTTCAAGAATCTCAAATAACAGAGTATGTATTTACCTATCGAACAAGACCATAGTTGATCACTTTATGGCAACATATGCTAGTATCACAATCAATAATCAAGATATTCAAGCAAGACGACTAATTACACCAGCAAGCAGAATTACATTATCCAACGTTTGCCCTAGTATTCCACACGAGAGTTTAGAGAATGAATTGAAAAAATTAGGCTTGAATCTTGTATCACCAGTAACTTTCATAAGAATAGGAGTTTCCAACCCAGAATATGGACATATTTTTAGTTTTCGTCGCCAGGTATTCACCTCTCCTCTATCTCCTGAAAGTAACATTCCTGAATCGTTTACATTAAACTATGAAAATACTCTATATCGAATTTTTGTATCCGTTGATGGCCTGACTTGCTTCAAGTGTAAACAGCCAGGTCATATTGCTGTCAATTGCTGCAATACACCCACCGCTCCCCACACTTCCGAAAATAATTCAGGAACTCCACCTAAATCCTCTGATGAGTCAAGTAGTTCTAGGAAAACCCCCAGTACAAAAGAACGTGTAGAAGCATCTAAATCTGATGTGAATACACAAAATCAACATGACATAAATGATTCCCCCTCTGAACCAAAAAAATCTGACCCAGCCATCAAAAGAACCAGTTCCGACCGAGAAACACGGAAATTGAGAGTGAAGGAAATTCTACAAACAATATCTTTGTTACTCCTGAAAACCCCCCCCCCAAAAAAACAAAAGCCTGCTTTAGAGGGATTGCTTAAACCAGCAAAAGCTTTCATAAATTCCCACGAACCACCCTTTGTTCTAAATTTTGACCAATTGGTGGATTTGTTCGAAAACTGTTATGGTTCACCAAACCCCGACCAAATTGCTATAAATTACACTAATGACTTACCCCTACTTTGCTATATGTTACATGAAATTCATCCTCACTTGAAAGATAGAAGCATAAAAACCCGCTTCACCAAACTTCGGAAAAAATGTGAACTTTTCGACTCACAACCATCAACTGACAGTGAAAGTGACGCGTCATCGGAAGTTAGTAGTTTTTAATTTTTATTTGTTTTTTTTTTCTCGTCCAATTAAATTTTTATAAACAAATATTATCTACAAAAACATTCTCCAATGGAATATAAATGGCATTTACACTCACTTAGAATCACTACAATTACTCATGTCTGAACTGGACCCTTCTATCATCTGCATTCAGGAGACAAACTTTGCAGGTAAAACTTACAGTAACAAAAACTATAACGGTTATTTCTTAAATAGGGTCGATTGTCTACGTGCAAGTGGAGGTGTTGCAATATATGTGAAAAAAGACATCAACTCATCACTTATTCCTCTTAATACAGACTTAGAAGCCATTTGCGTTGCTTTACATGGTGACAAAATACTACATATATGCAATGTTTACATTCCATCTAACGCAGATCTCAATACACACAATTTATCAAACCTTTTGAATCAAATTCCTTGCCCCCGAATCATTGTTGGTGACTTCAACGGACATCACTTAACTTGGGGTCTCCATCAAATGATAACAGAGGTACTTTAATTTTGGATATTATCGAACAACATAACTTAAGTATTTTAAATAATGGTCATCCTACTCGCTTTAATGCCAGTAACGGTAGTTTTTCACACATAGATTTGAGCATATCGGATCCAGTTTCGAATATAAATATAACATGGAATGTTTTGCCCGATCTATATGGTAGTGATCACTACCCCATAGAAATATATAACAACTCATTTATTCCTAACAATTACGCTGGTACGAGCAAATGGAAGATTAAAACTGCAAACTGGGATCTATACAAACAATTAATGAACAGCTTTCTCGGTCAAGCTGGCTTCGATCATAGAAACCACTCAGAATGGCTAGATATTCTAACTTCTTTGATCATAAGAGCTGCCAATATTTCTGTAGGTAAATCCTCTAGTATGTCCTCACAATGCAGAAAAGTACCATGGTGGAATCGAACCTGCAAAGAAGCTATAAAACAAAGCAAGCATGCCTTTAATAGACTAAAACGACATAATTATCCTGAAAATCTACAAATTTTCAAAAATTTGAGAGCAAGAGCACGTTACATTACAAAAAAATGCAAAAAAGATTCTTGGAAAAATTATATTTCATCTATTAGTATAACAACCCCTCCAATAGAAATCTGGAGAAAAATGAGAAGGATTTCAGGTAAGTACTCTTATTTCAATATAAGCTCCTTATCCATTCAAGGCGAGACTATAACTTGTCCTGAAGAAATCACTGAAAGACTCGCTGATACATTCAAATCACATTCAAGTGATGCTAACTACAGTCAATAGTTTCTTCAGAAGAAGATCCAAATAGAAGCACAAGTCCCCATTACTGTAACCGAACATCAAAACGACCCTCTAAATATGCCAATATCACTAGAGGAACTACAAAATGCTCTCAAATCCACAAAAAATAGTTGCCCGGGTCCGGATGATATACCAGTGATTTTTATAAAGAATTTACCTGAACAGTGTATTCTCTATCTGTTAAAAATTTTCAACTACTACTGGCTTAACCACAGTCTACCAAACTCCTGGAAAGAGGCATATATAATTCCAATTTTGAAAAATGATAATTCACCGCACCTTCCCACATCATACAGACCCATTTCTCTTACATCAAGCATTGGTAAGTTATTGGAAAAAATTATAAATAATCGTTTAACGTGGTTTCTTGAAAAAAATTCTCTTCTATCCAAACATCAAACTGGATTCAGGAAAAAACATTCAACTTTAGATAACATAGTTGATCTTGAATCAGATATCCATGAGGCTTTTCTTAATAAACAAAAAGTCCTCAGCGTATTCTTTGACATTCATCGAGCTTACGACTCAGCGTGGCGGCATAATATACTGAGAACTTTATCTGAGATGAGAATTAATGGAAATATGCTAGCTTTTATTCAAAATTTCTTCCAAAATCGTTGTTTTCGTGTACAAGTAAACGGTCAATTGTCACAATTAAAATCACTAGAGAATGGCACACCTCAGGGATCAGTCATTAGTGTAACCCTTTTTTTAATAGCAATAAACAGCGTGTTAACCAATATAAATTATCCTTTAAAAGGTAGACTATTTGCCGATGACCTAGTAATATCAAAGGCAAAAATTTAGATTTCATGAAAACCGCTATGCAGCAGCAAATTCACCAATTGGAGATTTGGTCCAGAGAAACTGGATTTACCTTCTCCATCTCTAAAACAAAATGTCTAATGTTTTCTAAAACTCCTTTGCTGGTTTATTCCAGCTTGAAATTATATAATGAAGACCTTCATTTTCATGAAAATCTTACATTTCTTGGAGTTATTCTGGACTCAAAAATGACTTGGGAGTCTCACATTAATTATTTAATTACTAAATCTACCAATGGAATTAATATGTTAAGAGCATTATCGAATAAAAATTGGGGTGCTGATTTAGTCTGTCTACTCCGCCTATATCGTGCAATAATAAGGTCTCGCCTAGACTACAGCAGTGTAGCATACAACTCAGCTAAACAAAACGTTCTAAATCGCCTCAACTCCGTTCAAAACTCTGCAATCCGAATCTGCCTTGGGGCTTTCCGATCGAGTCCTATTGACAGTCTGCTATGTGAAGCCTCTGAACTTCCCCTTCATCTTCGACGGTATTATCTAAGCTTTTCGTACACCGCATCTGTATCCTCAAATCTTAATCATCCGGTATATCAAAATGCACTGTCAAATCGTTTTAGCTCTGAGTATACAAAAAGAAAACGAATTGATCTCCCTCTTTATGAGAGAATAAATAGATCTCTTATCTTATTTGATACCTCCATTCCTCCAACGTTTCCGTTGAACGTCAATCCCTTTCCTCCCTGGCTAACGAAACTTCCGTACTGCGATACTACCTTATCAAATTTCAGCAAATATGAAACAAATCTAACTTTAATAAGAACAGCCTTTCAAGAAAAAGTGTCCAGACTTAGTCAACACTCACAAATCTATACAGATTCCTCGAAAATGGAAAAGGGAAAAGGAGTAGGAATTTCAGTTATTACTCCCAGTTCCGTCATTAAAATTAGGCTATCATAAATGTCAAGTGTATACTCTGGAGAACTGTATGCAATCTTTCAAGCCCTTATATATGCAAAAAACCACGAGCTAAGTCATTTTTTGATCATTACGGACTCTCTAAGCTCTCTTGAAAGCATTAACCAAATGTACTCCTCGAATTCCCTAGTGCAAATTATCAGAAGAGAGCTGTTCAATCTACAAGAAGCTCATAAAGATATTCGCTTTTTATGGGTTCCGTCACACATAGGGATAATCGGAAATGAAAAGGCAGATCTTGAGGCCAAAAATGCAACTGATGATCCAAATTGTACTTTAGTGTCAAGAACTACTGTAACAGATTGTAAAAACTTTTTTAAACAGTTAGTCATCAGTTACTGGCAAAACTGTTGGTCTCGATCTCCATCAAAATTGAGGAGTGTGAAGAAAAGTGTAGCTGCCTGGAAATTCCTACCAACCAAGAAAAGAGACCAAATAATTTTAAGTCGACTTAGAATTGGTCACACTCGTTTCTCCCACGGCTTCCTAATGTCTCATTCAGTGGCACCCATATGTGAAACGTGTCAGGCTCCAGTGTCGGTAGTGCATGTGATAGTGGACTGTACTCGTTTTGCTCATCAAAGAACGCTGTATAATTTACCGAATAAAATCACTGACATTATCGGTGAAAACTGTGACGTTCAAAAATTGTTACTTTTCCTGAAAGCGGTCAACTTACTGGATAAAATTTAATAGTTATTATAGTATATATGTATGTATCTATTATTATACCTAATTGTGAACGCCTTACTATTTCATTATTGATATATATTTTCCCGGTTCCTAAATCCAAACGGAAATTATACTTTTGTAGGACATCATGTCCTAACAGCATGTCGGTTATCAGTCCAGGGAAATGCTCTAACGAACCCTCCATAGTGACGTCATTGATCTTCCATGTCAGCTCATAAATATCGGTGATTGAGACTAAATTTCCATTAGCTAATCGGGCGTTCCTTGCTTGACGGCCAGTAGTTTGCTTTCTTTGGGGAAATTTCTTAGTTACGTGATCACCAATATATGATTTGGCTGCCCCGGTATCTAACAAAGCATGGAATTTCTCATTTCCAATTTCGACATCTAAGTGCGGTCTGGGATCGTTCATTTCTGCTGGCGGTTCGGTATGAGTGGCAAAGATTTGCAGAAGCTGTGTCGGCCTCTCCTCGGGACAGCTTCGGTTTAGCCTCCTGCAGGAACAGTCTCTGGAAAAGACTCCTTCCTTTTGACAGCGGGTGCAGAAGATCTTACGGGAATTTTGACAGTTGTTTCGGTAATGTCCAGTCTCACCACAGCGGAAACAGGTGGGTGGACGGGAAGATGATCCAGACGGATGATGAGTAGTATCTGGCGGGGAACGGCGAGGAGTATCGGATGACGGTGGCGGAGTATCGGTAGGTGACGGTTGGCTGGGACCGGCGGAGGGCTCTCTGGATGGACCAAGTGTCGAGTGGTGGGATCGTCTAGATCTTTGTGTATATATCGGCTGTGGACGGGTTGGTCCACTGTGGTTGGGTACATTCTGGAGTTCCTTCCTGAGGAGCTCATATTCCCTCACCACTTGACAAAATGTGGAGAAATTCTCAAAGTCCCTTTTTGGTTTAAATCTGCCGGGTAATCAAACAAATTATGGCTAGGCCACTTCCAAGTCTGATTAGCCCTTGAATTTAAAGAAAACCGGCAAACTGTTATTCCAACGAGTTTAAAAAAAATTATAAAAGGATTGTATCACGGAGCTGAAAACGATTTAAATCTGCCGGGTAATCAAACAAATTATGGCTAGGCCACTTCCAAGTCTGATTATCCCTTGTATCTAAAATAAACCGGCAAACTATGATCTCAAAAAAATTATAAAAGAATTGCAGCACGGTAATGGAAAGAAACGATTTAAATCTGCCAGGTAATCAAACAAATTATGGCTAGGCCACTTCCAAGTCTGATTATCCCTTGAATCTAAATAAACCGGCAAACTATTATTTAAAAAAAAATTATAAAACAATTGTACCACGGAACTGATAAAAACGATTTAAATCTGCCGGGTAATCAAACAAATTATGGCTAGGCCACTTCCAAGTCTGATTATCCCTTGAATCTAAATTAAACCGGCAAACTATTATTTCAAAAAAAAATTATAAAAGAATTGTACCACGGAACTGATAAAAACGAGTTAAATCTGCCGGGTAATCAAACAAATTATGGCTAGGCCACTTCCAAGTCTGATTATCCCTTGAATCTAAATTAAACCGGCAAACTATCATTTCAAAAAAAATGTACCCGAATTTTGACACACAGAGTAGAAAAAAAATAAACCGGAATAAAATGAAAATGCCCCAATTCACATTAATATTAAGTGTATATTAACGACCTGTGAAGAAAAAATTGGAAACTCAATATAGAACCGGAGAACAAGAAAATATTCACGGTGGTAATAAAATAAAATTCTACGGCAAATCTCCTTCAACTATAAATTTTTATTCTTAAAACTATTAGAACAACAAATAAATAAACTTCTTCGACAAAAAAAACGGAAAGGAAAATTTTCCAGATAAAAATTTACGCTGCGTAAACTATCTCAACGGCGGTACGACAATTTCGAATTTTTAAGTGTATTACTAAAATATTTTTACCTTTCAAAATCACACACTTTATCCCGGAGTTCACACTTTCCAATACTCCGGACACTATTTTTACGAAAAGAAACACTCGGAAGCTCATTTTTATATTCTCATTATAGGTGTTAAACTTTATTTATGTTTAACAAAAAGTTTGCCATATACTGAATGTCTTTCGGAATTAATTCAAAGGTATATATACCAGACGTCCTTTTCGGTTAGAAAATTTTAAATTGTTGAAACTACTAAATTTTATAGAATTTGAAATTGTGTACCTCCGGACTAATACTTAAAAATATAACGGTAATAAAAAAAATCTATTCGGAAAATAAGTAACGAGTTATATAGTTACGGAAAAAAAATAAAATTAAACCTTAAATGAGTGACAACAAAAATAACTCGTTACAATATCCCTTATGTCCAATGTGGACATCCATTGGACATCCATTGTATTTTCATATGTTATCCGGGTAATAACATCTTTATCACATGCTTGTTGGCACTTTGAGTTTTTTAGTGCTGGGTACATACTCAGCATCTTATAAGGACATCTTTGATTAAATTATAATAACCTGACCAGCATGTGACCAGGGCGCATTACAATCTATTTATAGCACTTGTTTTGGTATCATTTGAGAACACGCTTTGCACATCCATGTTCTTTTGAAAATATTCCACGCATATGCTTAGGATGTCAAATTGCTATGTGGGTAGGTACATACATAAGACATATCTTGATAAATCTTAGTACGGTCTGAATTATTTTAGATCGAATTGACGTTGTTTATATTCCACCCGATGTTGACGAGTTGACCGACGAAGAGTTGTTTTCCGAGGAGATGACAGAAAATGAACTACAAAAGGTGGATATAGCTGGTTCTTTTGAAATTCATACAAGGGAGGAAGATTTAGAGGAAATTGAGGTAGAAACAGCGACTGGCCAGGAGAATAACCAAGCAAAACCTACAAAAAACAAGAACAGAAAGTAAACTGGAGAAAAGGTGAGTTTATGCACAACAATTTTCCGATATGGATTCCGGTCCTGGAAACAGTACCGATATCAGCTTTTGTAAGCAGCTCTTACATTTTCTAAGTTTAAAGTGGGATAAACAAATAGTTTAAAGTGAAAACAGTATATCATTGTGCAGTTTCTACACAGTTTTGGAAAAACCTGTAAGTCAATAAATTCCATCCAGTAATATAAGAGATATTTGGATTTAGAAATATCAACATATTTATAAAACACAGTCAGTGGTCAATAATACCAGTTTTTATTGATCTCTTGTTATCGGTCAGGCGATACCTGACCACGTTAGGACAGGACTGTAGTCGGAAACTTTCTACGATTATCAATGTAAATCAATTTAATTATGACCGAAAATTTGACGTAACCCCCTGATCACAGGGGTCTTTCTTTAAATCAACCTCAACTGACAAATTTAATGAGTGCTTCTGACCACAGAGGACCCTCTCTTACCCAATCACAAAAGAGCTCTTCCCAATCTTATTCAAATGTTGCAGCTAAATCACTCTTTCCTTCTAAGGATCAAGGTATTTTATTTCCTTCTATTGATGGAGTTAAATTAGAGGAGTACATTTTTGCCGTAGGAGCTAAAATTCTTCCTAAAAACATCACTTTCGCTTCAAGAATCTCAAATAACAGAGTATGTATTTACCTATCGAACAAGACCATAGTTGATCACTTTATGGCAACATATGCTAGTATCACAATCAATAATCAAGATATTCAAGCAAGACGACTAATTACACCAGCAAGCAGAATTACATTATCCAACGTTTGCCCTAGTATTCCACACGAGAGTTTAGAGAATGAATTGAAAAAATTAGGCTTGAATCTTGTATCACCAGTAACTTTCATAAGAATAGGAGTTTCCAACCCAGAATATGGACATATTTTTAGTTTTCGTCGCCAGGTATTCACCTCTCCTCTATCTCCTGAAAGTAACATTCCTGAATCGTTTACATTAAACTATGAAAATACTCTATATCGAATTTTTGTATCCGTTGATGGCCTGACTTGCTTCAAGTGTAAACAGCCAGGTCATATTGCTGTCAATTGCTGCAATACACCCACCGCTCCCCACACTTCCGAAAATAATTCAGGAACTCCACCTAAATCCTCTGATGAGTCAAGTAGTTCTAGGAAAACCCCCAGTACAAAAGAACGTGTAGAAGCATCTAAATCTGATGTGAATACACAAAATCAACATGACATAAATGATTCCCCCTCTGAACCAAAAAAATCTGACCCAGCCATCAAAAGAACCAGTTCCGACCGAGAAACACGGAAATTGAGAGTGAAGGAAATTCTACAAACAATATCTTTGTTACTCCTGAAAACCCCCCCCCCAAAAAAACAAAAGCCTGCTTTAGAGGGATTGCTTAAACCAGCAAAAGCTTTCATAAATTCCCACGAACCACCCTTTGTTCTAAATTTTGACCAATTGGTGGATTTGTTCGAAAACTGTTATGGTTCACCAAACCCCGACCAAATTGCTATAAATTACACTAATGACTTACCCCTACTTTGCTATATGTTACATGAAATTCATCCTCACTTGAAAGATAGAAGCATAAAAACCCGCTTCACCAAACTTCGGAAAAAATGTGAACTTTTCGACTCACAACCATCAACTGACAGTGAAAGTGACGCGTCATCGGAAGTTAGTAGTTTTTAATTTTTATTTGTTTTTTTTTTCTCGTCCAATTAAATTTTTATAAACAAATATTATCTACAAAAACATTCTCCAATGGAATATAAATGGCATTTACACTCACTTAGAATCACTACAATTACTCATGTCTGAACTGGACCCTTCTATCATCTGCATTCAGGAGACAAACTTTGCAGGTAAAACTTACAGTAACAAAAACTATAACGGTTATTTCTTAAATAGGGTCGATTGTCTACGTGCAAGTGGAGGTGTTGCAATATATGTGAAAAAAGACATCAACTCATCACTTATTCCTCTTAATACAGACTTAGAAGCCATTTGCGTTGCTTTACATGGTGACAAAATACTACATATATGCAATGTTTACATTCCATCTAACGCAGATCTCAATACACACAATTTATCAAACCTTTTGAATCAAATTCCTTGCCCCCGAATCATTGTTGGTGACTTCAACGGACATCACTTAACTTGGGGTCTCCATCAAATGATAACAGAGGTACTTTAATTTTGGATATTATCGAACAACATAACTTAAGTATTTTATATAATGGTCATCCTACTCGCTTTAATGCCAGTAACGGTAGTTTTTCACACATAGATTTGAGCATATCGGATCCAGTTTCGAATATAAATATAACATGGAATGTTTTGCCCGATCTATATGGTAGTGATCACTACCCCATAGAAATATATAACAACTCATTTATTCCTAACAATTACGCTGGTACGAGCAAATGGAAGATTAACCCTTAACCGGTCATGTGGCGTCTGAGAGACTATGCAATATATAAATTAGGCCATATTTCTATAACGGTACTGCCTACAAATCGGTCACTCCACCTAATCCTCCCACTACTGATGCACTATTTGTTGTCCCACTTAGTCGACTGTTTTGATCATTGGTTAAAAATATACGGGAACAATTCAGTTTGCCGTAGTCTGTCAGACGGTACATGTCGGTTTGTGTTAGTAATTTTAAATAGTGTGATATGGCCGGTCCGTCAAAAAGAATTCGTTTTTCGGATAAAAATTTCGAAGGAACTGCTCTTAAATGGTACAATGAACTCGATGATGATGCAAGTGATGTAGGAAGTGGGTCAGATAATGAACACATTGAATCGGAACACGATACTATGTCCGAGTTTTCCGACGATGATGATAATAGTAGTAGCTCTAACGAGAACGAAGAAAACAGTGCTAATCTTAGAGACAAAAAATATTTATTTGGTAAAAATCGCTTCAGGTGGTGTACAAAGGAAGTAGTCCCTTCATCGCGTGTAAGAAAACACAATATAGTCACGAAAGTTCCCGTTGTGAAAGGAAGAGCTCGTGAGCTTGGCGAAAATGCAGATCCTCTTTCTATATGGAATTTACTTTTCTCTGAGGAGATTTTACTTCAGATTATTGAATGGACGAACCATAAACTTTCTCAAATGCGTTCAGAATATAGAGACAAAAATAGCATAAGTCACGTAAGAGAAGTAGACATGGTCGAATTGAAGGCTTTTCTAGGACTCTTGGTTTTTACATCGATATTCAATTCAAACCATGAAAACATCAACACAATTTTCGCTACTGACGGGACAGGCAGAGATATATTTAGAGCGGTTATGAGTCAAAAACGGTTTTCAGTACTTCTGTCTGCTCTACGATTTGATAACCCCGAGACTAGAATGGAACGTAAAAAACAAGATCCAGTAGCAGCAATTTCCCAAATTTTTAACAAGTTTATAGAAAATTGCCAAAACTGTTACGGAATGGGTGAATCAATGACAATTGATGAAATGCTCGTGAGTTTTAGGGGGCGAACTCACTTTAAAATGTATATGCCTAACAAGCCTTGTAAATACGGCATAAAAATTATGTGTTTGACGGACGCTAGGACGAGCTACCTGTACAATGCCTATATTTACAGTGGTAAAGGTTCCGATGGATTTGGGTTGAGTGAGGAAGAACGCAAATTTGCTGTACCGACCCAGGCAGTAATTCGCCTTGCGAAGCCTTTTTTTGGTAGTAACCGTAATATAACTGCCGACAATTGGTTTACTTCTATACCACTTGTAGATGTTTTGCTAAAAAACAAACTTACATATGTTGGTACAGTAAAAAAAAATAAACGAGAAATTCCAGCTGAACTTATGCCAAATAAGAGCAGAGAGGTCGGATCATCGTTATATGGATTTCGAGAGGAGGTCACTATGGTGTCGTATGTGGGAAGGAAAGGAAAGGCCACAGTCCTAGTTTCTTCTATGCACAACAGAGCATTTACCGATCCCGATACCCAAAAACCCGAAATTATCTCATATTATAATCGTAATAAAGGCGGGGTCGACACCATGGATGAAAAATGCTCAAAAAGTACAAGTAGTCGACGCACTCGAAGATGGCCGCTTGTAATATTTTTTAGAATGCTTGACATTTCTGTTATAAATTCATATATTTTGCACCAGTGTTTTAAGAGTAACGAAGAAATAAGGGAAAAGTCAGTGTATGCAAAAAAATTAGCGGCCCAATTAGTTCATGAAAATATGAATAGACGAGTAAGAAATCCTCGAGTACCCCGCGAAATACGCTCCTCTATAAGTAGGATTTTGAAAATACCGGATGTAGATTTACCACCAGCTGAAGAAAACTTAGTGTTGCAGAACCGTAAGATGTGTTATTTATGTCCGCGAGCAAAGCATCGTATGACAAAATACTTATGCGTGCAGTGTAGGAAGGCCATTTGCTTGCAATGTTCCAAACCGTTATGTAATACATGCATAAATATTCGGGATGTTTAGCCATTGCTGCAACGTACTATGTTAATTTTTACGCTTTTTTTTCTTGTTTGTTATATAATATAATCTTGTTTGGAAAAACATTTACCAAAATATTTATCTTTTTAATGTTTTTTGTGTAATTTTCCAGAAAAAAACAAAAATAACGTATATTTGAAGACATTTTTGTATGGGTGCCCTAAAATGTATTTTTTTGTTACTTTTAGTGCAAAAATTAAAGCTAATTTTCTTGTTGTATGTAGTAATAAGTATACTTGTAACGTTTCAATACTTATAAATAAATTTAAAAATATATATATATATTGTTTTTATATTGTTTATATGTAGTCTGTCAGACGCCACATGACCGACTATGCAAAATAATCTCACATGGCCGGTTAAGGGTTAAAACTGCAAACTGGGATCTATACAAACAATTAATGAACAGCTTTCTCGGTCAAGCTGGCTTCGATCATAGAAACCACTCAGAATGGCTAGATATTCTAACTTCTTTGATCATAAGAGCTGCCAATATTTCTGTAGGTAAATCCTCTAGTATGTCCTCACAATGCAGAAAAGTACCATGGTGGAATCGAACCTGCAAAGAAGCTATAAAACAAAGCAAGCATGCCTTTAATAGACTAAAACGACATAATTATCCTGAAAATCTACAAATTTTCAAAAATTTGAGAGCAAGAGCACGTTACATTACAAAAAAATGCAAAAAAGATTCTTGGAAAAATTATATTTCATCTATTAGTATAACAACCCCTCCAATAGAAATCTGGAGAAAAATGAGAAGGATTTCAGGTAAGTACTCTTATTTCAATATAAGCTCCTTATCCATTCAAGGCGAGACTATAACTTGTCCTGAAGAAATCACTGAAAGACTCGCTGATACATTCAAATCACATTCAAGTGATGCTAACTACAGTCAATAGTTTCTTCAGAAGAAGATCCAAATAGAAGCACAAGTCCCCATTACTGTAACCGAACATCAAAACGACCCTCTAAATATGCCAATATCACTAGAGGAACTACAAAATGCTCTCAAATCCACAAAAAATAGTTGCCCGGGTCCGGATGATATACCAGTGATTTTTATAAAGAATTTACCTGAACAGTGTATTCTCTATCTGTTAAAAATTTTCAACTACTACTGGCTTAACCACAGTCTACCAAACTCCTGGAAAGAGGCATATATAATTCCAATTTTGAAAAATGATAATTCACCGCACCTTCCCACATCATACAGACCCATTTCTCTTACATCAAGCATTGGTAAGTTATTGGAAAAAATTATAAATAATCGTTTAACGTGGTTTCTTGAAAAAAATTCTCTTCTATCCAAACATCAAACTGGATTCAGGAAAAAACATTCAACTTTAGATAACATAGTTGATCTTGAATCAGATATCCATGAGGCTTTTCTTAATAAACAAAAAGTCCTCAGCGTATTCTTTGACATTCATCGAGCTTACGACTCAGCGTGGCGGCATAATATACTGAGAACTTTATCTGAGATGAGAATTAATGGAAATATGCTAGCTTTTATTCAAAATTTCTTCCAAAATCGTTGTTTTCGTGTACAAGTAAACGGTCAATTGTCACAATTAAAATCACTAGAGAATGGCACACCTCAGGGATCAGTCATTAGTGTAACCCTTTTTTTAATAGCAATAAACAGCGTGTTAACCAATATAAATTATCCTTTAAAAGGTAGACTATTTGCCGATGACCTAGTAATATCAAAGGCAAAAATTTAGATTTCATGAAAACCGCTATGCAGCAGCAAATTCACCAATTGGAGATTTGGTCCAGAGAAACTGGATTTACCTTCTCCATCTCTAAAACAAAATGTCTAATGTTTTCTAAAACTCCTTTGCTGGTTTATTCCAGCTTGAAATTATATAATGAAGACCTTCATTTTCATGAAAATCTTACATTTCTTGGAGTTATTCTGGACTCAAAAATGACTTGGGAGTCTCACATTAATTATTTAATTACTAAATCTACCAATGGAATTAATATGTTAAGAGCATTATCGAATAAAAATTGGGGTGCTGATTTAGTCTGTCTACTCCGCCTATATCGTGCAATAATAAGGTCTCGCCTAGACTACAGCAGTGTAGCATACAACTCAGCTAAACAAAACGTTCTAAATCGCCTCAACTCCGTTCAAAACTCTGCAATCCGAATCTGCCTTGGGGCTTTCCGATCGAGTCCTATTGACAGTCTGCTATGTGAAGCCTCTGAACTTCCCCTTCATCTTCGACGGTATTATCTAAGCTTTTCGTACACCGCATCTGTATCCTCAAATCTTAATCATCCGGTATATCAAAATGCACTGTCAAATCGTTTTAGCTCTGAGTATACAAAAAGAAAACGAATTGATCTCCCTCTTTATGAGAGAATAAATAGATCTCTTATCTTATTTGATACCTCCATTCCTCCAACGTTTCCGTTGAACGTCAATCCCTTTCCTCCCTGGCTAACGAAACTTCCGTACTGCGATACTACCTTATCAAATTTCAGCAAATATGAAACAAATCTAACTTTAATAAGAACAGCCTTTCAAGAAAAAGTGTCCAGACTTAGTCAACACTCACAAATCTATACAGATTCCTCGAAAATGGAAAAGGGAAAAGGAGTAGGAATTTCAGTTATTACTCCCAGTTCCGTCATTAAAATTAGGCTATCATAAATGTCAAGTGTATACTCTGGAGAACTGTATGCAATCTTTCAAGCCCTTATATATGCAAAAAACCACGAGCTAAGTCATTTTTTGATCATTACGGACTCTCTAAGCTCTCTTGAAAGCATTAACCAAATGTACTCCTCGAATTCCCTAGTGCAAATTATCAGAAGAGAGCTGTTCAATCTACAAGAAGCTCATAAAGATATTCGCTTTTTATGGGTTCCGTCACACATAGGGATAATCGGAAATGAAAAGGCAGATCTTGAGGCCAAAAATGCAACTGATGATCCAAATTGTACTTTAGTGTCAAGAACTACTGTAACAGATTGTAAAAACTTTTTTAAACAGTTAGTCATCAGTTACTGGCAAAACTGTTGGTCTCGATCTCCATCAAAATTGAGGAGTGTGAAGAAAAGTGTAGCTGCCTGGAAATTCCTACCAACCAAGAAAAGAGACCAAATAATTTTAAGTCGACTTAGAATTGGTCACACTCGTTTCTCCCACGGCTTCCTAATGTCTCATTCAGTGGCACCCATATGTGAAACGTGTCAGGCTCCAGTGTCGGTAGTGCATGTGATAGTGGACTGTACTCGTTTTGCTCATCAAAGAACGCTGTATAATTTACCGAATAAAATCACTGACATTATCGGTGAAAACTGTGACGTTCAAAAATTGTTACTTTTCCTGAAAGCGGTCAACTTACTGGATAAAATTTAATAGTTATTATAGTATATATGTATGTATCTATTATTATACCAAATGTTCATAAATTGTTGGGCGCTAATAACCTTAGGGGTTGATGCGCGTTTAAAATTGCAAAATAAAAAAAAATAAAAATTTTCCGATATCTAAACAACATGAAATTAGAGAAGATTTGGTAAGCAACCTCGCTGGAACATCTCCACTGGATATATTTTTTAAATTCTTTGATGATGAGGTTCAAGAGATGATAGTAAAGTATTCTAACGCATATGCACAACAGAACAACCGACATGAATTTTCGGTATCGAAATCAGAACTACTAAATTTTATTGGGATATTAGTGCTATCTGGGTATCACGTTTTACCACAAACTGATATGTACTGGTCCACAGAAGAAGACAAAGGTGTTCAAGTAGTAAAACAGTGTATGAGTCGGAATAAATTTCGGAGTATAAAACAGAATTTACATTTCAATGATAACACACAGTTGGACAAAGATGACAAGTATTCTAAAATCAGGCCCCTTTTTGACATAATCAATAAGAAGTTTATGCAGTTTGATACCTTTTCAGAGAAGTTAGCAGTGGATGAGGAAATGGTGCCCTATTTCGGTAGACATTCCTGTAAGATGTTTATAAAGGGTAAACCAGTCAGATTTGGATTTAAATTATGGTGCCTATGTTCAAGCGATGGTTATATGTTTCAATTTATTCCTTATGCAGGAGCATCACCTAAAAAAGTAAAACATGCTCTGGGTTTAGGACCACAGGTTGTCTTAGAGTTATTGTCAGTTCTCAAAAATAAAAACAATCATGAAGTTTTCTTCGACAATTTTTTCTCCT
Organism: Lochmaea capreae; assembly: GCA_949126875.1. Lineage (NCBI taxonomy): Eukaryota > Metazoa > Arthropoda > Insecta > Coleoptera > Chrysomelidae > Lochmaea > Lochmaea capreae. Next base: position 23,298,034 of record OX421402.1, read on the forward strand.
CTTACAACTTATTCAAACAATTAAAAACTGAAGGATTTTTTGCTACTGCAACAATTCGCGAAGATAGAACTCAACATGCTCCGTTAGAGTCATCCAAAATAATGAAAAAAACCAGAAAACGAGGATCGTACGATAGTTGTTTTGACGAGGATACTTATATTTCGTTGGCTAGATGGTGTGATAATTCTGTCGTTACCTTGATAAGTACACATTATCATGTAGAGCCTATAAAAACAGCGAAAAGATACAACAGAATGGAAAAAAGGGTAATCAATGTAACACAACCTTTTGTAATATCCCAATACAATTCCTACATGGGTGGCGTCGATCTACACGATAATGGTGTAGCTAATTATAGGATTGGTATAAAAGGAAAAAAATGTGACTAATGTACTAATATACCTAATTGTATTAGCTCTTTTTTAGCTAAATAAAGGAAACATCGTATATTATTTTTGTAAAAATTTTTTTTAATAAGCATTATGTTATTATGTACCATTAGTCTTTGATCTATTTTACTGAACATATAAATTTTCAATCCTTGTCCTTGCATGCCAGTACACCACACTCCTTGCAAACTGTTCTGGTCCATTTCTAGATTTAACTTTTAGCACAATGAGTATCTCCTTTGAGTTTGAAATATCTTTATAGTTTATTTTCCAAGTGATGATAACCAGTTATGGGACATGATGTAAACTGAGCCAATCACAAATTTGTATTTCACCATCATCTTGAATCTGTCATTCTGTCGTTCTTGGAACTAAAATTGGAATTGGTTCTGACCATATAATTGGAATTATTTAAGAGACTTCTTTCTTATTGGATTCACTTTCAATTAATACTTTTACTTGTAACTTTTAATCATTTATGGATGGGTACATATTATTTTTGCAATTATAGACAAATGTGTGGAATATTTTTTGTTTTCATTACTATTTTGCAACACAATATTGAAGAAACTTACCTTTAATCAAACATAACACCAGCTACGCGAAATACTTATTTTTTCCTTGAAATTTGCTAAAACCAAGCATAAAAGGTAACCCAATGAAAATAAACAAGCCCTCCATTTACATAACCTAAAATTTAGCACATCAAACAGGATTTTAATCGCTAGCCTCCCCAGCGCCACCACAATCTTCCTAATTTCGACGGACACTTTTTATTTACAGAGTGTGTGCTCCTTATATCTAGTCTCCATGATGAAAATGAACTGGTTTTCTGTCACAAATACAACTTACGCGCAAGCCTAGTGTTATATAATCAAAGTACGGATCGTTCTAAAAACATTCAGCTTTTTTCTTCTTTTTCTGTAACTTTGGATTAGATTGTCGTTGGTTGCCTCTGTTTTTGTTGATATTTTGAGAAGCATTAATAGGGAAAAATCACGAACAAACATTTTTTAATACTAATTGACTAAATGGAAAAATATAATTAAATACATCATAGATAATAAATACCTACACGAAATAGAAAAATATAGTAATGATTGCAGATCAATTGGACAAGTTATTCATTGTTCCAGAAACCAAAATTCTAAAGAAATTAATCGATAAATTAATTTTTATTTCATTACACCCCATAGAGTTTGATATTTAAGATCGTGATACAAGAGATAAAATTAAATTAATAATTCACAAAAAGTACAAAAACGTAAGTATTGGATAATAAACCTGTATCAAAAAACCCACTTGTAAATCTTTCAAATGAAGTTCAATTATTACAAAAAGGTTTTAAACATAATATTCAACCCACTTGTTCATTCGATAACTTCAACAAACTAGGTATAGAAACAGAAATTAACTTGTATAATTTTCCAAACAATTCTAATCTAAAACATAAAGCTTCCGAAATTATTAAAAAAGAGTTTAACAAACCCTATTTTGAATTATCAGTCGTCAAGTCAATTCAACAAAAATCAAAGAATCTTATTTTTACAAAAGCAGATAAAGGAAATGTTCTCTTGATAACTGTAACTCCACTTGCTCGTTTTCATCTGCATGTTGTTCCAGCTCCATTTCATTTGATTTTTGCCTGAGCCTGAAGTAAATCAAATAATTATGTATTGAAAGTAATTGTTTTGAGTTCATCCTTACCAATTTCAGTCACTTCTATCCTTAATTCTTGTATGTTGATAATTAATCATCACTGGAAGATTCTGGCTAGGAAAGGATCCATTTTTTTAAACGCTTCCTCTGTGTTGAAGAGGTAACTAAATATTGAATAATACAAAAATATAAATTAAAGTGAAGAGAACGTGATAGTAAAAAATTACAACTAGGTACATGGAAAATTATATTGAACTTACCACAAAAAAAATAATCTTTCAGAAAGTGCTTGCTGCAAACAAATATATACTTTGAGATAGGCTTCCCCATCTTCAAGATTCTCTGCCATTTCTTAACTGCCTTGGGATTCAAAGGGAATTTATATAGAGAAATATCCGAAGTACTATATGATGAGCATTGATTAACTGAGCACATTTTGCGTGATCTTATCTCCACATTACCTCTTCCAATCCGCTGCATTTTTAGATCAGAAGTTTATTTGAAACAATTATTGTTCATAAAATAACGTCCAAATAGATCACTTTCAACCTAAATCACTTAAAATTATGTAAAAATCTCACACTTCACCCATATAGGTTAGTTTGTTGTTCACACCTCGAGTATTTCCAACGATTAATAGTAGATGTCGCCCACTCCAAAATTCTTCCCTATACCTTGTTCAAAGATTATATACACATATAGATAAGCCACTCTGTACACCGAGTAAGTGGTGGAGTGGTTACGCTCTCGACTTGCATTCGGAAGGACCGGGGTTCGAATCCCAGGTCCGCCTGACCTGCTATGAGTTTTTTCAGAGGTTTTCTCGTAGCAATAGGCGAATGCTGGGTCAGTACACACCTCTCAGGCACCTACCACCGTTCCTTCCACTCCCATCCCCTGAACCAAAAACAATCCTTATTCCTTCCAATGTTGGCTGAAGAGGCTCCGGAAAGCCTATAGCGGCCCGCTCCCCTCGAGGGGGGAGAATGAAAATCGATCCTTCCTTTTTTTCCACTCTGTACAAAAATTGTGTCGATAAATTTGATACCTAACGCCATCTAAGAAATGGTCCGAATACTAATAATTTAATAGTAGAAAGGTTCAGATCCAGGCTAACGTAGTGTATGCGCGGGAAATTTAAAATAGACTTATGGTTGCGCGGGAAATTTAAAAATAAAATTACCCGAGAAATTTAAATTATCTAGGCTAGTCGTTAGCTCAAATTATAAATGAAACAAAAGTATTTTGCAAAATACTTCTTTTTTCCTGGCATTCCAAAATCAAAAATAGCTGTTAACCACAAAATGTTCAAAGTTGAAATGCTATCAAAAAGAAGTATTTCACAAGCTTTTGTTTCATTTACAATTTGACATGACATCTAGCTTATTTATTATCAAGAAACAGTTAGTTTAATTTATCAAGTATAGTTAAGTGGAACATTAAAACACAGAATAATGAACATTAGTATAAATGTTATTTTGTTTGACATTCACTCTCTCTCTCAGTATGAATTCATTTTACTAATGTTGGTATAAAATAATGAATATAAGAAAAAAATCAATGTTTAGCATTGTCTCTCTTACATTTTCCCTTAAATTTAACAAAACCCCATCTATATATTGATGGTATTTTCCCATTAAAATCTCATCAGATGATCCTGTATTCACATTAAACTTGACATAATCTACAGCAACATAAAAAATGTGTTCTTTTTTAATCCATTCTGATTCACATTTCTTTACATATGTGCAACTAGAACACCATTCTTGAACAAATACCTCAGAAAATTTTTTCCTGGCTAAATTCTCCACATCAACCAGTTTAAATGTTGTATTATGCACTGCTACAGTTCTTAACCAATACCCAGATTTTTTCTATTGTATTGAATTTCAGATGAGAATGTGGCAACCACAAAACTATATGCCATGTTCTATGTTTTTATTGCTTCATATAAAGTGGGTTTTGTTTCACTGGCATCATGGACAGCCATTCTAACATTTCTGTTTTGCTAGATGCTGATGTAATCTTTTTTTGAGTTTTCATATTATAGTAAGAAGCATTATTCACAATCAGAACTGATTTCTGAGGCATATTATTGGGTTATAGTTGTTCCTGAAACCACTTCCTAAAGTTTGAATGGTCCACTTTTAGAACCTACAAAAAAGAATAAATTTTATCAATAACAATATGTCATATGTGACATATTTAATTGTGCTTTTCTTATTTGACTATTGAAATTATCTTTTGTTAGATATTGTTTTAAAACACAATGATACACTTGTAAGTGACAATACTATAACTTTCCTATTATAAAATACGAGTGTGAAGCTAGCTCCTAGCTCCAAACGGGTGAAATTGATCTGGCAACACCGCTCGACCGCTCAGCCGCTGAGAGTCGACCGTATTTACGAGGGGCATATGTTATCGAGCGATTGAGTTTATATTTTACATATGAAATAATTAATTTTCTCTGCTTTATTTTGAGAAAAAATTACCAGCAAACATAATTACTGACGTATTGTTTTGTTTCGCCATACTATAGTTGCTCCAAAACAATCGTATGAATTATTACATATATCGATGTTTACTTTATTCTTTCTCCTGTATCTGCATATAGGTAATGATGTCCATGGAAAAAAGAAATCAGAAATAGATTGATAAACCAAGTCTTTAACGTGACATATTCAAAAATTACTGACAAACGTTCCAAGGGTGAGAAAAAAAATAAAAATCAGTTTTCTTAAAAAATATACTTTACTTTATATAATAATGTCGCTGTGTGCGCTCTCGCCAAAAAAGCTAAAATGTACTAAAAGACCCTGTAGAATGTGTATTTTTATTTTATTTTTTGAAACTAGATAGGTACTTACTCAATACATAAAATTGTATAAACAGAAATAGAAATTATTTTAAGATTTGCTTTAAATTTGAAAAATAAGTGATTTTTCCTTCAAACACATTTTTTTCCCTTATTAGTTGAGATAATACGTTCAAAATTTCAGGGTTTATATGAACCATTACAGTGAAGAGACGATGCATATTATTTTTTGAAAAAAAATGTCCATGCTGTGAAATTTGAAATAAATTTTGTTAATATTTTATCAGTGCAGTTATAAATATGCATCGTCTCTGAAGCTACACACTAGTAATATACTGTCAAAATTTGAAATCATTATGTTGATTAATTAATGAGAAAAATGTGTTTAAATTTGCGTAAAAATTTGAATTTTAATGGTACGATCTGAAGCGACATCTCACGGAGTACAGTCTGTTGCAAATCACTGACCGTTTGTACAGAGTAACTGGAGTTATCATTACTTTATTACACGAAATAGTGGACCAGCTGTAAATCAACATGCTTGTATAATACATGCCTTACAGTACGTAAGAGGAGAACTAGCTCGAGCGTCTTCTAGATACTAAATCGGTATTTCGTTAAAGGAAAACAATATCTACTGTGGTATTACACAATGCCTGTTTTCGAATAGTGTGTATTGGATATTGTAATAGTGTGGGTATACAGAACTGTTATATTTTAGATAAATTTTTCGGGTTAGAAATCCTATCAAATGAGGTGTGAAGCAGCGGCCATTTCTTATAATTGTAGAGAAAACTACATTGTGGAAATCCTAAAAGGTGCTGGCTTGGAAGCCAACAATATTTTTGACAATTTTGTGAAAAGGAAGGGTTTAAAGAGAAAAAGAGAACTGATATATTATGAAAAAAAAAACTAAGCGAATGAATAAAAAATTGAAAAGATCTGGACCAGATGAAGACTATGGAGCTGTAGAAGAAGCGGAAAGTAGGAAGAATAAAATAGAAATTTATTCCCTGAAAAAGAATTCAGAAGAAATAAAAAAGCAGTAACCTACTCAAAGATCGTATTTCTACTATGTACAGTATACCAAATGATATAAAAAATAACGTGTATACAATGAAAACTGAAAGAATATATTGAAAATTGCCTATGTATAATTGTCTATAAAAATATTTTAATACCAAGCTAAATAAGGTTATTTCAAATTTATATGATTTCATATTAAATTACTCGTCTAACCCATCTGAAATAAGTTGTCCATCTTAGCAATCAAGACGTATGAGCGACGTTCGACATCTCTATTGATGTGGCCTACTGAATAGTACATGCTGCGTTCAACATTGTATTTTATAGTGATTCAAACAAGTTTAGTTAAAGGTAATTTCGACAATAAATGGAATATTACAGTTGGCTAATTGCAGTACATAAATCTTCGCTTTAAACTTACATTTTGCACAGAGTGTACTGACTGACTCTCACCTTGTTTAACGCTTGGATTTTAATCAGAGTCTGACCTCCTCCAAATTTCGAAGCTTTCCAATCTTACGCGGGTAAATCAGAGCGCATTCGCTCTTAACGTGACATATTCAAAAATTACTGACAAACGTTCCAAGGGTGAGAAAAAAAATAAAAATCAGTTTTTTAAAAAAATATACTGTACTTTATTTTCTCTCCTGTATCTACATATAATGATGTCCATGGAAAAAAAATCAGAAATAGATTGATAAACCAATAGTATTTAACGTGACATATTCAAAAATTACGGACAAACGTTCCAAGGGTGAGAAAAAAAATAAAAATCAGTTTTTTTAAAAAATATACTTTACTTTATTTTCTCTCCTGTATCTACATATAATGATGTCCATGGAAAAAAAAATCAGAAATAGATTGATAAACCAATAGTCTTTAACGTGACATATTCAAAAATTACTGACAAACGTTCCAAGGGTGAGAAAAAAAATAAAAATCAGTTTTTTAAAAAAATATACGTTACTTTATTTTCTCTCCTGTATCTACAAATAATGATGTCCATGGAAAAAATATCAGAAATGGATTTATAAACCAATAGTCTTTAACGTGACATATTCAAAAATTACTGACAAACGTTCCAAGGGTGCGAAAAAAAATAAAAATCAGTTTTTTTAAAAAATATACTTTACTTTATTTTCTCTCCTGTATCTCCATATAATGATGTCCATGGGAAAAAAATCAGAAATAGATTGATAAACCAATAGTATTTAACGTGACATATTCAAAAATGACTGACAAACGTTCCAAGGGTGAGAAAAAAAATAAAAATCAATTTTCTTAAAAAATATACTTTACTTTATTCTCTCTCCTGTATCTACATATAATGATGTCCATGGAAAAAAAATCAGAAATAGATTGATAAACCAATAGTATTTAACGTGACATATTCAAAAATTACTGACAAACGTTCCAAGGGTGAGAAAAAAATAAAAATCAGTTTTCTTAAAAAATATACTTTACTTTATTTTCTCTCCTGTATCTATATATAATGATGTCCATGGAAAAAAAAATCAGAAATAGATTGATAAACCAATAGTCTTCAACGTGACATATTCAAAAATTACTGACAAACGTTCCAAGGGTGAGAAAAAAAATAAATTTTATTATTGATATTATACTCGGCGGTCTAAAGACAATACACTGGGGCGGGTTGGGCGAACCCCAGTAAAACCCTTCTTGACTGTTATCGGTGGATCAAGTTACACTAATAAGATTGAGAATATTGAATAGGGGTAGGTACGGTAGGTATATACCGTGTACTTATTTACACTGTTCATTTAAAACGCAAAAAGTTTAAAAAAGCATTTGAAATATCAAATGGCATTTTGTATTTTAAATAGCTATTTCAATAATTGAATTTATTTGAAACGGATACCCAACAGGGTAATTCAAGCCATCCGACTTTAGTGATCTACAGTATCTATTGTTCTCACATGAATTTATATTTCCTTTTCCTCGAAAACTACAAATACTGCACTATCAGATTCCTAATAAATAGATCCATTGTATAATTGAAATGTAACTTGTTGAGAAAATTGTTTTGTTGGTTCAACTAAAATCCATTTTGTGAAATAATTAATAATAATAATAATAATATATATTGCTCTTTAGTATTACAATCAAATACATGAACAAGGTGAAGAGAGGGTTACAAATAATTAATATGTAGGTACACTGTCATGCTAAGGACCAGTTGTATTGGACATTAATGAACTCGTGTATGTAGATAAAGGAGAGAAAATGAGTATATTTTTAAAAAAAACTGATTTTAATTTTTTTTCTCACCTTTGGAACGTTCGTCAGTAATTTTTGAATATGTCACATTAAAGACTATTGGTTTATCAATCTATTTCTGATTTTTTTTTCCATGGACATCATTATATGTAGATACAGGAGAGAAAATAAAGTAAAGTAAAAAAAAAAAGTGATTTTAATTTTTTTTCTCACCCTTGGAACGTTTGTCAGTAATTTTTGAATATGTCACGTTAAATACTATTGGTTTATCAATCTATTTCCGATGTTTTTTCCAATGGTCATCAACAATATACGTAGATACAGGAGAGAAACATTTTTTTGCTGTTAAAATATAACGTTTTATAGGTAAAAACACAATTTGTTTCATATATAATATCATTGATTTAATACTTAAATAAAATAAGTGCTTCAATATAGGTTTTGCTTATTGTAAGAATTCGATTCCCCCCGTATAGTTCACTGCTAATCATCAGTTGACTAAAGATCATTTTCCACGTTGCAACAAATCGCAGCGACTTGTTGCTGGGACAAATCGCCGCGAGAAAAAGCACAATCAGCACATCGATAGTTTGTTGCTGCGACTCATCCAGGCATAGGGGAAACGTTACGTGTTGCCAACTTGGTTGAAAAATTGGCAGTTCTGGTTTCATAACTTCACAGTGTGAAAAAAATTAGCGGGTGAAAATAAAGCAAATAAGTTTCTCTAGAATCAAGTCTTGAAGTTAACAGAATGGATGAGGAAAACATTGAGGGCATTGTTTTAGTAACAGTAATTAGTATTATGGCCTGTGCTGCTCTACTAACTGCGAGAAGAAAACGTAGAAGAAATCCTGCCCGTTGGTGGACAAGACCCTGGATTTTAAAAAGAGACCACCGAGGAGCCCTAAGATTAGTCAATCAAGAATTTGAGGAGTGTCAGGACGATGACAGTTTTATGAACTTTCTTAGAATGGATAGACGTACATTTGATAAGCTGCTATGCCTTGTTGAAAATGACATCGGAAAGGAAACAACTTTAATGCGATCGGCCATCTCGCCAAAAAATAGATTAATAATGACGTTGAGATTTTTAGCTACTGGAGAGTCGTACCAAAGCCTTCATTATACATTCCGAGTTGGTGTTACAACAATTTCAAGAATAGTTCCTGAAGTATGTATGTCAATTCGTAGAAGACTCTATGGTACACGTTATATAAGGACCCCAACAACTGCTGCTGAATGGCTTGAAATAGCCGAAGAATTTTACAATAAATGGAATTTCCCGAACACTTTGGGATCCATGGATGGGAAGCATATTGCATTTCGAGCTCCTATACGTGCAGGGTCAACGTTTTATAATTAACATGAAAACAGTATAGTGCTTTTAGCAGTAGTTGATGGAAACTATAAGTTCACCTACATTGACTGTGGAACTAATGGCAGAATTTCGGATGGAGGGGTTTTCCAAAAAAGTACATTGGCCCATGCCATAGAAAATAATGACCTCAACTTTCCTGAATGGCGACCACTTCCTGGAAGAAACATGAATGTACCCTTCGTGTTGCTAGCATCAAGTTATTCAAGAAGGGGAAGGGAATATAATAATTGGATTCACCCTTCCCCTTCTAGAATAACTTAATGCGGATTACAAAGTATTGGATATCTTTTGATATTCAAGAAGGGGAAGGGTGAATCCAATTATTATATTCCCTTCCCCTTCTTGAATATATTTTGCCTTCCCCTCAAAAGATATCCAATTCTTTGTAATCCACATTGAGTTATTCTAGAAGGGGAAGGGTGAATCCAATTATTATATTTTTTCCTCTTCTTGAATAGATTGATGTGCATTACAATGCATTCATCCCTGCGAATGCAATAATTAATTAATATTTTAAGAATATCATGACTCTTACGTAATCGTTCACAGCTGGCAACCATGTCACACATAGGAACAGAATGTGCTATAGGTTTCAATCTTGTTTTATGCCCATCAAAAAATAAATGTTGGCAATAGTGTTCGTGGCGAGGGTAACTATTATATAGATTTAAAACAAGAACTATTTTTCTTTGAACTTAACCAAGCAAACCGGGTTAACAATGCCATGACGTCACGGTTAACTTTTATGACGTAACGGTTTGTGGAAACCCTGAAATAAACAAACACCTAACCTCAAATATGATAACTACTCTGTCAAACTATCTCAGTGAGCTGGTTTGTGTGGTTGGTTAACTGTTACGTCATGGTTCGGAATACAAGTCGAGGAATATTGAATGGTTAACTTATAGTTAACCCGGTTTGTGTGGTCAAGTTCAAAGAAAAATGGCTAAGTTTTATTAGTCTTGTCAAATTAAAGTAGTTATATTTACGACCAACATTTTCGGTTTGAAATCGAACCTAAGGGATAGAAATATACTTACTACAAATTTGGTGTAGATTTGTGGTTATCACTAAATTTTAACAGTTGTTACCTACTGCTTACGCTAGAGCTTTTATGTTATTTGATTTAATTGTTTTGATACAAATTTGTAGCCTGTCAAATATATATTTATAAAAGTGGTAATAAACTAACTGAAATGTTGTTATAATTAGCGAGAACACATGTTGTTGATCACTTTTCCGTACAGTGCAATACATTTAAACTGTGGTTTGTATAAAATAACTAGTCCAAAAGTGATGGATCGAGTGGCGAAAAAAAATCTTTTTTTGGATTTTTCTCAGCAAAATATGTATAACCCGCAAATTTTTCGACAGATAATCGTCAAAATAGGTGAGTACTATCGATTTTTCGCAAAATCAGTCAAAAATTCGTGTTTCCCTATAGTTCAACGGACCCCCCATGGGGGGTAAATAGGTATATTTGGTTATCTTTTTATATTTAACAATAATTAATTGTAATATAATTGCAGGTTATTTTCCATAATAATGAAGAATTGCCTCTAAGTGATAAAATTAGCTCATAATATAACAGTACTGTGAATACTTAAAATATTATGTAGAAAGGTGGCCATTATGTGTTTGCACTCAAATTGACAACAAGTAAGATTAATTTATTTTTACATAACGAACAAATGCAAGTTTTGATATTAATTTTTTTTTTAATTGCATCAATTTTCAGAAATTCAGAACCTTGTAAAGGTGTGATTGTTGGTGATGATACATAATTAAAAAATCAGCCAAATCTATGATGCAAATCTCGAATTTTATGGAAACACTTGCAGTTTCATAATTCAACCACAACTATTTTAAATAGGTCAACTTGGACAATACAGCATGCTTCAAATTTAGTTAAGCAATGGAAATGCCTAGAGTATGGTGCGTTTCATGAAATCCAATTTTTTTGGCTTAAAACAACATTTCAAACACAATAATCAACTAAATGTAATGAAAATTTCACAGTACATGCTAAAAAGTTTATCTTCATAACATCCTTTGCCAGGCCTCTTTATTCACTGATGCCTTAATTAACACTATGGTCAAACATTTTATTACAATCAACTGAGAACATATTTTCTATAAGTTCCTTGTGTCATTACTTATTATTTTTTCTTATTTTCTTTGGGAATCAAACCACAATAATGTTTTTTTATTTTTTATTTCGACGTTTCGGTAGCTGGAGCGTTCCAGCTACCGAAAATAAGAAAACATAATGAGAACATATTGTGTTGCAATAAAAAAACTTCTATCTCGTACAGTTTACAAAATTTTCATGGTCTGGCAAATTCTATGTCATTATTCTATAATTACTGCCTTCCATAATTTCAAGTTTTTTATTATTTCTTTGCAGAAATTCTGACTGAGAGAAAAAATAATGTATGTCAGGTCTGAGTGTGCAAAGAAGTCAGATGCTATAGTGCGAGAAGCTGTTTTGCAATTACCAGAAGAATTTCATATTGTAGTAAATTCGTGCTTTGAAGCGGCAAAAACAAATATGCAAGGTCGACAATATTTATGCGTTAGAGTGGGTTTACGAGTGCATGTTAATACTCTACTTACATATATATTGATAACAACTTTCCAAATGAAGACAGCTTACCTAATGACGACAAATTTACCGAATCATGACATATTACTCAATGAAGATAATTTACCTAATCATGACATATTATTTATATTTATTAATTATATTAATTATTAAGTGTTATAACATCGCGTACAAGTTGCTGAAGAATTTTATATTATTTCATGCAAAATCATGTCAAGCGAATTATTCTACATTGCTCACAATGCACTCCAATAAATGAAATGTTGGAAACACTAGTTGCAGGTAAAAAAACTGTTTGAATATTCTCTCATATTTATTTACAAGGTTGGAATTGGAGTAAATATCAGGTACGTAGATATAAAAAAATTCAACTCAACTCAACTCCATGTTTTAAAAGGATCTGATGTGTTCAATGCTTTACCTTCCGATATAAAAAATGGTATGGGTTTAGTAATGTTTGAAAGGAGGCTAAGAGATTATTTGATTGAGCAGTGATTTCTCATTTTTGAGCTTTTTTTTAATATTATCAAATAGCTGTGACTAATTTGTTTTGTATAATTTTATGTGTGGTTGTAGTATTATTTTTTTATTTATTTTTAGACATTTTTGAGCTTATGTTTACCTATATTCTAATGTAAACTGTTTTACATGTTTAGCATTTTTTTTATCTAGATTATGTATTTATACATTTTATAAGTAGTGACCAATATACCTAATTGTATTAGCTCTTTTTTAGCTAAATAAAGGAAACATTATATTATTTTTGTTAACAATTTTTTTAATAAACATTATATTATGTACCATTAGTCTTTGATCTATTTTACTGATCATATAAATTTTCAATCCTTGTCCTTGCATGCCAGTACACCACACTCCTTGCAAACTGTTCTGGTCCATTTCTAGATTTAACTTTTAGCACAATGAGTATCTCCCTTGGGTTTGAAATATCTTTATAGTTAATTTTTCAAGTGATGATATTCTAACCAGTTATGGGACATGATGTGAACTGAGCCAATCACAAATTTGTATTTCACCGTCCTCTTGAATCTGTCGTTCTTGGAACTAAAATTGGTATTGGTTCTGACCATATAATTGGAATTATTTAAGAGACTTCTTTCTTATTGGATTCACTTTCAATTAATACTTTTACTTGTAACTGCCGGCGGCCTCGAATTGCGGACCGATTACCTGATTCCAATAATTCCGTACTCGAACTGCGGACCAAACCAAGAAGACCCCTCTTTTAAAAACCATGAATTGCGGACTAAGCTAAGTTGAATATTGTTGGATGGGAAGAATGAAAATTTTTGTTAAACTTCGAATGGAAACTTTCGCATGCATTTGTTGTTCTCTGTATGCTGTCTGTCATTTCAGCAAATTGACTAAAAATACGAAGAATTTTTCGATTCGGATTAGGGTAGGGGGTAAGGTAGGGTGGTTTATTTAGGTTATTATTGAAAATTATTATAATAATCTGTCAATTATACAAAATTCAATTTTTCGATTCGGATAAGGGTAGGGGGTTAGGTAGGGTGGTTTTAGTTAGGTTATTATTGAAAATTATTATAATAATCTGTCAATTACACAATTCAATTTTTCGATTCGGATTAGGGTAGGGGGTAAGGTAGGGTGGTTTTAGTTAGGTTATTATTGAAAATTATTATAATAATCTGTCAATTACACAATTCAATTTTTCGATTCGGATAAGGGTAGGGGGTTAGGTAGGGTGGTTTTAGTTAGGTTATTATTGAAAATTATTATAATAATCTGTCAATTACACAATTCAATTTTTCGATTCGGATTAGGGTAGGGGGTAAGGTAGGGTGGTTTTAGTTAGGTTATTATTGAAAATTATTATAATAATCTGTCAATTACACAATTCAATTTTTCGATTAGGGAAAATGTATCTATGCATTCGTGATAAATATCATTATTAAAATATTTTTACTTTCCAAAACACAAACGTTTTAGTTTAGGACTACACTTGGCAACGTTGGTAAGAGCTACATTTAAACGCTCCTGATTTCAGGTGGCCCTTTCGACTTGGTCCGCAATTCATGGGTCATTAAAAACACATGACAAATTTTAAAAATCATTTATGGTTTTTGGTCCGCAGTTCATGTACGCCCGTAACTGCACAGTGACACATCAACCCCTTCTGAATTCTCTGTGGATTTAATTTATCCTTATCATCATGTTTGAGGCAATATCTGTAACAACAATAATCATTTATGGAGGGGTACATATTATTTGTGCAATTATAGACAAATGTGTGGAATATTTTTTGTTTTCATTACTATTTTGCAACACAATTGCCTATATAATGATATTGAAGAAACTTACCTTTAACCAAACATAGCGCCAGCTACGCGAAATACTTATTTTTTCCTTGAAATTTGCTAAAACCAAGCATAAACGGTAACCCAATGAAAATAAACAAACCCTCCATTTACATAACCTAAAATTTAGCACGTCAAATATGATTTTAATGGACGAGTTCTATACAAGGGAATTGCTGCCAACATAACGAGCAGAAAAATACTGAAAAGGTTAGTCGCATAAAGGCTCGTTTTCAGAGACGCGAAATTCGCAATTTTTTAGCGAAACAAAATTGAAAGTTCAATTAATTTCAACTTTTTTGCGAATATCGCTAAATATGACCACGGAACACCATTTTCTTTTGGTTTTATGATTATAATTTTGTTATAACACCTAACTTAAATGTCTTTTCAATTTTAATGGTTAGGTTTTCGCTAAAAAATTTCGAATTTCGCGTCTCTGAAAACGAGCCTTAAGGAAGTGGTTTTTCTGATCAATTTTTTTTGAGTCCCTTTACCACCCATGTTGTACCCGAAAAGTTTGGAGGTCTTTTTAGTTTGGGGTATTTTGCATCTTACAGTTGACGAAAAACTAATGTCAGCTGTCAACACAAATTTGTTTTTGCTTTGCTTTTGGCCATGGCCACCTCTAACACAAGGCCGGAATCCTAGATGTGGCAACGTGGCGCACCTGTCAAATAGTGGGCCGATGAGAACGACTTGTAGGCCTACTACAATGGTGAGAAATATGAAATAAATCAAGCTATAAAACATTTTTAACAAATAAAAATCGAAATATTTATAGGTAGACTAAATAAAATAAAACTACAAAAGGTAATTTATTGATAAGAATATAAAATATGAAGAAAATCAGCCTCCAACTTCCCTTACTGATGACCAGACACCACCTTAAAATAATTATTTCTTCACCTTTCATTTCTTATACCTTTATCACAGAATACACCAAACAACAAGAAGTGAAGGCCGGCGAAAATCCTTTGATGTTCGAGGTCCAAAAATATATAACCTTGAACAAGCGTCAACTACCTTATTCATGCACTGAGAAACATAATTACACTTGATTCACACTGAGAAAAAGTGTGTTAGTATGAAGTCGTATTTTATAAAATGTATTTGTAAATATTTTTTCTTTTGGT
The DNA here is from genome assembly GCA_949126875.1 of Lochmaea capreae. Lineage (NCBI taxonomy): Eukaryota > Metazoa > Arthropoda > Insecta > Coleoptera > Chrysomelidae > Lochmaea > Lochmaea capreae. Next base: position 23,313,622 of record OX421402.1, read on the forward strand.
AACTATTTCTGCACGCTTCGTTGATAACGTTGACGTAAATTCTGCCAAAAATAGTTCATAATAAAACACATTTACGTAGGTATATCTAGATAAGTATATAATTGTAAAAAATAAACGAAATATAATTCTCATAAACAAAGAGAAAGCTTATATGGAGAAAACCAAAGATTTTAACTTAATAATAAATAGAATATAAGAAATTTCGGCAATATCTTCTTTCTGCATATGTTTTGCAAATTCTACACAGGACGTAATGCGAAAGTTGTCACTATAGGGAGTTGAAATATGTATGTTGATAAGTGGGAGTTTTATTGAAAATTTGAGTCTCCCTCTTAACTCGGGAGAGGTGGCAATCCTAAATTTAATCTAATTTGAAAGTGTCGCCTCATTTTTCAATAAAACTTGACTTGTATTTATCTATATGGCGAATCTTGCAACTGAATCTTAAACCAGTTGCACATGCCTAATTTAACTGAAATTTAGCAATTGTTTTTAAAAAGGCTTTTTCTCTCAAATATAAACTCATTTTGAGTGAGAAAGTGTTTACAACAGTAAAAAAAGATGTAGAGGGTACTTATAAGAAATAAAGAAGTAAAAGTGAGGAATCCGAAAATATGGAAATAAATTGTCAAGAAAATTGAAGTGAAGGGCCTGTACACATCCTACATGGACTGTAGAGTTGTTATTTTTTGGATGATTCAATATTTATCCTCTTATCCAAAGAGAAACAAAATGATACATGAAATGATTGTAAAGGTTAAAGAAAATAAACGTTTTATCACATTAATATAAAGGTTGTTATTTAAAAAAAATAGTAAATTAAAAATAGACTTGTTTCAGCATTTTCTTAAAATCCAAATAATACTGCCAAATATCAGATCGGACTATTTACAGTGGCCCACACCATACTTAAAAAACATAAACTCATTTTAAATAAAATTGAACAGTGCTTTTCATTATCATTTGTATTAATAGGGATTAAAAGAAGACAACTATTAATTTTTGAATGTTTTATTAAATATACCAATTAATTACACACAATAACCCAAGCCACAAAAATAAAAGCAAATAATACACCAGCTAATTAGACAAACCATTAGCAGAATTGTAAAAACACAAATTAAATTAATCAACACCCACATCACAAAACCCAACAACTAACTTTATTCTTACCTACATCAAAGTATAAATGAGATTTTAGGACATTTTATCTAAACAGACACAATGTTTGTCCCGTCTTGTCATTGCTTTGACTTTAATTTTCAATGCCTAAAACACTTCATTATTTTGAAGGCCAGGTTTTGGTATAAGGCTTCTAGTTAATTTGCAAAGTTCTTTTAGATGGCAAATAAAGAATTTTTATAAAAAATTGTAAGCCCTGGGCCCCAAAAAATTTAGTGTCGTTACATACTTTTTATATTCACTGGAATATCGTCTGCCAAAACATTTTTTATTTTTATGCAATACTTGCTCTTTTACAATTTGAGCCAAAGATTTATTCAGAAATTGATCACATATCTTCATAAAATTACCAGGGGTATATTTATTTGGCTTCTTTTGTGTCAATTTAGAGTATTTCCATTTTAACTTCCTCACTTTTACTTTTAATTTTCTCCTCCTAGGGCTGTCACATGTCAAGCATGGTGATGTTTGTGTTGACATCGGAGAAAACTGAGGAATGGAAGCTGTTGCATTTGCTTTTTCAATATCTATTTCCAGTATCTCCCCTAATGATGATGTTCCAGGTGCAGATAATTCCCTTGATATCCAACAATGCTATCTATAAAATTGAAATATTTACCAATGTTAATATGAATCACATTCTACATTTTATAATTTATAATTTGTATACAGTCCATTGGAACAGCCTGTAGACTTATAAGTACTTACATAGACCACTGGAAAAACCCAAAAACAATTCCAGAGGACTATAGAAGTGATCCTTGGTATGTTTTTTGGATTCTTCTATAGATTGATGTGTATTTATAAGTTTATGAGCTGTTACCACTGACTTCGTACCAACTATAGTATATTTTAACAATTCATAAAAAGCAGACTTACCAGTTGGATAAATTTTCTTTGGTTAATTCTCAATTTCAGGAATGATAAAATGCTTAACAAGGTGTGAGTAAATATTATGGGCTCAACTTGAATAAATAAGAGTTTTCTGACATCACTAATGCTCTTATACTTTTGTTCAAAGTGATGCTCACAAATTTGTTCGAATATATTCTAAATCGTAATCAACTACATCTTCTAGTTACATGCTGTTAACCATGCTTGAGTCCTAAAATAAAATATAATATGTAGGTTACAAAATATGGACTACAAAACTCATATTAAATTTAATTAATATAGCAACATGTCGGCGATACAACATTAACAAATCGCAACAAAGATTTTTTACGTTTACTACAAATGTAGATACGTACCTGATAATATCAATTGGAAATCTGAACAAACTTAGGCCTTCTCCGGCTTTGGAAACATATCTACTTACAATACAACTTATGTGTGTGTGATTAGGTTTCCCTTGGCTGCGGATACTAAGTCCATTCGCCAACATAAACAATACAACTTATTTTCCCCATAATTTCACTGTTTTATAATTATAAATGTAAGATGCAAAATATTATAATGATCTACAAATTGTCCACACAGAACATGTTATTACCTTAAAATATGGCGTCTGAAGACACCGTTTTATGCGAAGCTTCGCTTCTTGTTGTTTGGTGTATTCTTTGCCTTTATTAATACAAACTGAACTACATACAATAATATGGGTACTACAGAATTTTTAAGAAGTAATATAAAAAGTAGGTATTTAAAATCATTAAACTGGATAGAACTATTGTAATTTAAGAGTTTTACTTTTTTTTGACATTTTGTTTCATGATTATTATTCATGTTTCTTACTAGCTTGTAATGATCTTGAATTGTTTTTGAATAGTTATTTATAAAAATAGGTAACATCATTTCTAAAACAAAACTAGTTTGAGGTTGATTGCAAGAACAGAAATCCCGAAAGTGAAATTTATCTTAATTTTTGTTAACATACTCCTTCGATAACATAAGTAAAATGAATTTTTGAGCTTTACAAATATTTTAAATCTGTGACCAAAGGGACACCTTTAGACACGGTGGTAAAATCCAGTTTTAAATCATTTTTATGTAATAAATTATGCTCAATTCCTACCTCGATTTCCATTGATTCAAATATTTTTATACTAAGTACACCTGACATCTGGTTCATCATTGTCAAATCCCATCAGATATAAATATATACAGTTTGTTTGTTGATGACATTGCCACTTCTCTAAATGAACACTCAATTTAGATTTAAACTGTTCACAAACATTTAAAAAATTCACTATCACATCACTGTTTAACCAATCTTCTTGTTGTTCCTGTTGTCTATCTAGTGTCCTTTTTCTTCGTATTCCAGGATTACTTCTTGCAGCTGGATTCTTCTCCACTGAAAGTTATTTTGGGAGACCGGGAAATATTTGTGGTATTACATTTTTCTTTAATACAGGTCTTTTCCTTGTAAATGTCTTCAGATCACCATCCTTGTACACATCAGTGAATAAAATTTGATCTTTGGTGTGAAATGTTTAATACACACAACTGAACTTTGACTTGTTGCCAGTCTACACGTGGGATACTTCTCAACCATTTGTTCTTCAGCTCATCACTTTGTGGAAACTTAAATACTGTAATATATCCTTCACTGTTGGCAGCATAATTACTAGTACAACTTGGTACAAAACATTTCGCAGGAATCTACAACAAAATAAAATATTTAATAGAAGTGCTAACTATAAGTAGGTACATGAGTAATTAACCTTATTGGCTTAATTTATATACTTCGTTTATGTCCAATGTGGGATGGCTTAACAAGAATTACATATTGGATAGTAATATAAAAATTAGTCTTGGTTCATTTTCAACGGGTGTGAAGCTAGCTCCTAGCTCCAAACGGGTAAAATTGATCTGGCAACACCGCTCGACCGCTCAGCCGCTGAGATTCGACCGTATTTACGAGGGGCATATGTTATCGAACGTATGGGTTTATATTTTACATATGAAATAATTAATTTTCTCTGCTTTATTTTGAGAAAAAATTACCAGCAAACATAATTACTGAAGTATTGTTTGTTTCGCCATACTATAGTTGCTCCGAAACAATCGTATGAATTATTACATATATCGATGTTTACTTTATTCTTTCTCCTGTATCTACATATAATGATGTCCATGGAAAAAAAAAATCAGAAATAGATTGATAAACCGATAGTCTTTAGCGTGACATATTCAAAAATTACTGACAAACGTTCCAAGGGTGAGAAAAAAAATAAAAACAAGTTTTTTTAAAAAACATACTTTACTTTATTTTCTCTCCTGTATCTACATATAATGATGTCCATGGAAAAAAAAATCAGAAATAAATTGATAAACCGATAGTCTTTAGCGTGACATATTCAAAAATTACTGACAAACGTTCCAAGGGTGAGAAAAAAAATAAAAACAAGTTTTTTTAAAAAACATACTTTACTTTATTTTCTCTCCTGTATCCACATATAATGATGTCCATGGAAAAAAAAATCAGAAATAAATTGATAAACCGATAGTCTTTAACGTGACATATTCAAAAATTACTGACAAACGTTCCAAGGGTGAGAAAAAAAATAAAAACAAGTTTTTTTAAAAAACATACTTTACTTTATTTTCTCTCCTGTATCTACATATAATGATGTCCATGGAAAAAAAAATCAGAAATAGATTGATAAACCGATAGTCTCTAACGTGACATATTCAAAAATTACTGACAAACGTTCCAAGGGTGAGAAAAAAAATAAAAACAAGTTTTTTTAAAAATTATACTTTACTTTATTTTCTCTCCTGTATCTACATATAATGATGTCCATGGAAAAAAAATCAGAAATAGATTGATAAATCAATAGTCTTTAGCGTGACATATTCAAAAATTACTTACAAACGTTCCAAGGGTGAGAAAAAAAATAAAAACAAGTTTTTTTAAAAAACATACTTTACTTTATTTTCTCTCCTGTATCTACATATAATGATGTCCATGGAAAAAAAAATCAGAAATAGATTGATAAACCGATGGTCTTTAACGTGACATATTCAAAAATTACTGACAAACGTTCTATCTTCTCTTTCTATTTGTATTAAACAAAGACAGATTTTGAACAGTATTGTAAAGTGTAACTATTGATAATTGCATCAGCTGTTTCTAAGACGAATAGCCGTTACTTGTTGCACATCTTGTGTATATTATCTCTGTTGCACATTGAATAGTTTTTTTGAGCATGTTCTTCAACTAAATAAAACAAAATATATATATATATATATATATAGTGTTTATATTATTTTATGTAAAAATACCAGTTTTGTCCTGTAATAATTGCAGATTAATAAAAATGAGTATAAAATTCAATCAGCCATTTCAAAAACCTCATAAATCACACAATTAGAGTTTTTTTAGGAATCAATCAAAGCTATTTCATGCACCAACAAAGGACTTTGTTACTCTAAATTTAGTACATATTTGAGTTGCAAAAAATTAAAATATTGAATAACCTACACAGTTTATAAATAATAATAATGAAAGAAACCTGAAAAACTGATCATGACATATGCTGTTTTAGCAAGAAAATAGGGTAAGTGGAACATAATTTAACATAGTAATCAATTTTTTTTATTGCTTATTGAAAATTACACTTAAAAATTAACTTATTAAAATTTCACATGTATTAATTTGTCATGTTATAATATATCTCCAAGGTGCGTAAACATATTCTCCATCATTCTTATCCGGATTATCTTAAACATTTGCAGTTGGCCAACTAAAAATGCTGTTACATAATGGCTTATGCTTTTCCAGAATACTATCCCCTGAACTTGCTTTTTAATTATTATTTAAAGTAAAAAGGAATGTATCTTTTGACTTACATGATTTATACCCAGAATACGCATCTACCTTAAAGAAATGATTTAAAAAAACATGTTGAAAAAATGTGACTTACCTAAGAGGTTTTGCTTATATAATAAATACTTTATTTTTTTGTTCTTAAAATTAAAAAAATAAATAAATAACATCACGAATTTCACAGTTTCATAATTCGCGCAAGGCGACGCGCGCATGGGTAACCAGTGACGTCATCAAACTCGGCTGACACTTTTCGGTTTTTAATCAATCCTATTCTCATCTAACATCCTTGAAACAGTCCAACCTTTATTCTGTTTTGTGGGTTAGACTGTTTTGTGTTCCTAGCATCAAAGAATAAGGAGCGTCTGAATGTAGCTCTGCACCAACGTTGCCAAGTGTAGTCCTAAACTGAAAGGGCGCCATCGAGTATCTCCGGTGGCGCTCGGCTTTCATGCGACGGTTCTAAAGCTTTTAACCTTCTATACGATATCATTAATGTGTGCAGAGATTAGCCCAGCGTAAGTGTGCTGGGCTCCTAACACAGAGGTACCAGGTTCGAGTCGTGTCCGAGTCAAGATATTTTTATTTTTATTTTCTTATTGTTTTTTTCAAAAATTGACTAAAAATACGAAGAATTTTTCGATTCGGATTAGGGTAAGGGGTAAGGTAGGGTGGTTTTGGTTAGGTTATTATTGAAAATTATTATAATAATCTGTCAATTACACAATTCAATTTTTCGATTCGGATTAGGGTAGGGGGTAAGGTAGGGTGGTTTTGGTTAGGTTATTATTGAAAATTATTATAATAATCTGTCAATTACACAATTCAATTTTTCGATTAGGGAAAATGTATCTATGCATTCGTGAGTTTTCCTTTTTGTATGATAATTCTGTATTGTAAACTCGAACAATTTTCAGTACGTTTTGCTAAACATAATTTTAAAAATGACAAATATTGATTTCTTAACACATTGCTTTTTAATCAACTGTGATAAATATCATTATTAAAATATTTTTACTTTCCAAAACACAAACGTTTTAGTTTAGGACTACACTTGGCAACGTTGGTGCAGAGCTACATTTAGACGATCCTAAAGAATACACCAAACAACGGTGTATTCTGTGCTAGCATAGAAAGAAATTACCTTTCTATTCTGTTACAGAGTTCACGTTCGGTATATTGGATACTAATTTTTATTCTACCTTTGTGCTCTGTGAGTCTCTGATCTGCTTTTATTATTGCAAATATCCTCGAGAAGAGTTATAGTCTACCGTCATTTGTATCTTCGTTGTGATTATACTATACAAATTGCGATGAAGCGTTGTGCATATCAAAGTTGTAAAAATAATACAAGGGCTTTAGTTAGAGGACGAAGACGGAATGCCATTAAGTTTATTCCGTTTCCCAAACCCAGGAGATGTCCCATAAGATGCCTCAAATGGATTGAGTTATGTGGCAACCAAAATCTGAATTTTGCCACAATCAACAAAACCACTTATATTTGTAGTGAACATTTTGATAATAATTGTGTAGATCCAAAACCCTATTGTAATGATGAGTCTACTGAAGCTGAAGTAAATGCAGAATTGACTCAATCAAATGTACAAGAACTTGCTACTGTCTCAGATAATCCAATAGTTGTTGATGATCAATTATCTGAGAGTTTTCCATCTCCAACTACAACCATTAGCACTACCAATTTTGTAATGCAACCGCAACCACAAACAGAACCAAAAAAAAGATCACCAAAAATTAAACAAAAGATAGTACAAGTATATTCAAAACTTCACTGTGGACAGAAATACTCATATCGGGAAAACTATTTTTCATATAAAAACCTAAAAAGAAATACTACCATGTTTAAATACTTTACTGGACTTAACCCTTTTTCATTCTTAGATGAAAATTTTATGATTGACTTAAAATACCAATTTAAATATAAAAAGCAGCTTAGAGTTGGGAAGAATTTCTATTCAAAATTTTCTAATGGAGACAAGTTATGTCTGGTGCTAGTGAGATTGAGACGAGGATACACTTTACAAGAATTGACGTTTTTTTGTAATACAAATAAATCATACATATCAGTGATCTTTTTTACCTGGGTTCAATTTATCTACCACCAAATCATTGGACTAAGAGGTGATTTATTTTTGGCAACTAGAAATATAAAGGACATTCCTTATTGCTTCAAAAATTTTGAGAATAAAATTCTTGGGGTTATGGATGCCACCGAGATAACATTACAAATGGCAAGAAACTTTAGGCAGCAAGGAAATACTTACTCCAGTTACAAGCACACTAACACAAATAAATTTCTAGTTGTAATTGCAGTTAGTGGTGCCATAATATTCTTTAGTGAAGGATTTGAAGGCTCCATATCTGATAGTGAATTATTTGCACAGTGCGATATAAAAAACTTTCTGCAAGAAAATGACTGTTTATTAGCAGATAGGGGCTTCCTACTTCAAGATATTGCAAATGAACTTAACATTAAAGTGATCACTCCACCATTTCTTTTGAAAGGGGGTAAACTGACAGCAGAAGAACGTCTGACAAAAAAAATTGCCCAATCCAGAGTTCATGTTGAACGTGCCATTAGAAGGATTAAATTATACAGAATATTAAGTAACCGTTGTCCTATTACCATGTTACCAAAAATATCAAATCTTTTCAGTATTGTGTGCTTTCTTGTAAATCTTGAAAAACCTTTGGTTAAATAGAATTCTGTATTTGAAAAATTGTTTGATACCAGATTTTGTAGTTTATGTAATTTTTTTGGATTATTACCATACCAAATTGCTGAAGAATTTTATACAAAACCAATAATTGAAGGTGTAATTAAACATATTGCTTCTGTTAACACTTTATTTTATTTACCTAGTTAAATCATAAATAGAAAAGATAAAAACCTCACTCTATAAATACATGTTAGCTTTTATTTATTGTTTTAAGACATTTAACCACAAAAATACACAAATTTAACCAGAAACAGGATTTATTACATATAAGTCGTCACAATTACAAGTTTATAATTTGAAAATTAATAAATCATTAGTGATAGACTGCTACACTGCACTGAAAATTGTTCCAATTGCACAAATTAATAAATCACATATTGTACTAGTACAATAATATCTAGGCCATTTCTACAGTCTGTTGCCAAAAGTAATAAAGCTATATTAAATGCCTAAAGAAAATCAGAGTTTTAAGCCAAACAGATAGGACTTAGCCCCCGAACAACTTTCATGGCAAACATTTCTGGCACAAATACATTTTCATAAAAATTTTTAGTTTTGTCAATTATTTGCTTCATTTTATCAGAATAATTTTTACAATTTACAGGAACTATGAGTATCCCACTTGGATTCCAAATTATTAAATTACAGTGATCAATATCAAATACTAATATTTGATACAGATATGGATGATTTGGTTTTAAAAAAATTTTATTATTTGTTTTCGACAGGCAGAAATTATTCAATTGACTTTTTGTAAAGAATGTGTCAAAGTTTAAAATATTTTTGCATTTTTCCAAGACTTTTGGACATTTAATTTCAAAAATGTGGTCAATTCAACCATCACTATTTCTTACTAACCCATCTATACTTGTTGCTAAGAAAGGAAAAAGTTTATTAACAACAAGTCCACATTCTTCTATTTTTTGGCTTTTCTTGCAATGGATTCATTTTTTTTTTCATATTGCATCGCAGAAGTAGAAATTGGTTTTGTTTGAAGCCATAAATTTCTAAGCAAGAAGTTTTTTTTTGCCTGGTCACTTTTTAAACCACAAACAATATGGACATTGGATGATGTTATGAAATAAGTTCTCCAGTATATCCATTTATGACTACCTTAAGGGAAAGAGTCAGGTAATTGAACCAATTTATTGGTATAACCATTCCCACATAGCATTGAAAGAAGATTCATATGCCAAGTATATGCCTTCAAAGTCCTGTAAAAGATGTTCGTTTTGGTACATGATTAGCATATGCTGACCACATACTGTTTGAGCACATCCCTGTACATACATCCATAGCAAGTGCTAAGAATTTTAGATTTTAACTTGTTCTTTTCCGTAGATCTTTCGCATATGAGTCGCACATCCATAAAAGGCCACCCAAAGTTTGTTTTTTTAATTATATATTTAGCATATAATAATGATTTACCATTAACTAAAGTCCTTTTTAGTACATTCAGCGCATATGCTAAGTATATACCTTGAAGAATATCAGAAGTATTTTATTTTACAGATATCCTAAGCATATGATAAGGATTATCAATAAGGTCAGGTAATTTTACATCAGATCTTTAGCACGTTTTACATACATATATGAATAAATATTTACTATTTTTGTTTAATAAATTCAAAGCCATCATTGGTGTTGTACCCTTTTATTTTCAATATTCAGCATCTGCCGATATCAGAATTAACTCAAAAGCCCATCCTTAGCATGTGCAAAATATAAAACATGGAATATTATTTGGTACATTTAACGCAAATTCTACGCATATATACCATAAAATAAAGTCAAAGGCGAATATATACCTTTAACATGCGAACCAAAATACATACGCTCAATCGTTTGGTGGTCGTTTTGTAGTTACTTAGTTTTGTTTGGTAGTATCTAGTTTGTTTATTAAGAAGTAATAAGAGAATTTTGGATTCAAAATTTCAAAGTTAGGGTGCCAACTTCAAGCAGGTTCCTTTATATATGAAGAACTACTAATACTGCACGATGAGGACGATTCATCTCCGGAAGACAAGGCTTGTCCTTCCCTGCGCCATACTTCGACCGGACTCTTTAATCTGAACGCATCCGAGTTCTGAACACACCCGTCACTTGTCATTGTTAGGGTAGACCGTATTTCCCGTATTCATTTTTGTTGCTGTGGAATTTTGGGTAGGGTTGCTCTGGAGTTTTTTTACATTTTTTGATTAGTTTTTATGTGTCTTTTGTTGTATAATTATTGAAGATTAACATAGTAGACTTGATAAAAACCTTTTTGGTTGAAGCCAAGGAAAGGATAAATTTGGGGGACAGAAAGAAGACTAAAGCTTTAGCCGATGAAATAGAGAAAAGCTTGATCACCCCTACATATTTAGTACCTGAAAATATTAATTATTTCACATCTTTTAATGTAGATACAATCTTTAAAAGTATATGATAATAGAGCTATGTTGTAAAGTGGTGTTTACATACCAATTTAATGGCCGTAGTTATAGTTTTTTACCTGGACGTCACAAAAAAATTTCCGAACGGCATGCGTAAGTGCGACTTTTCGCACGCATTCCACATGCCCATGGGAAAGTTATGTTGCAGCTTTATTCATGCAAGGCATGAGAACAAGATATCCTTAACACTTACTACAAGAAAGTCTTTAATAACATGCTATGAAGTTAACTAGGATTTGAAAAGAACCTGCCATAACACTTATTGGCAACACGGTATTCGTGCTGGGTGCATGCTCAGTATTTGACAAGAGTATCTTTGGTACATTCTATGAACCTGAATCGCATGTGATAAGGGCGACACAGTACCTATTTTTAGCAGGTGGCGTTGTATCCTTTTAGTGCACATGCTAAGGATGGGAATAGATTGTACCTACCCACTTAACATAGGATATCCTATGGATATCCATATAATATCCACGATATGGACATGGAGAAAGATAGGACATCCAATGGATGTCTATTTACCATTAGTACAATGGATATCCGTTTAGAGACATTCACTGGACCTTCAGTTGTCGTTCATCACTGGACGTGAAGATTTATTTGAATGATGGTCGGCCATTGGACATCCATTGTTCATCCTTCGGTCGAATCGAGATATGACACTCATTAAAAATGTACCGCTATATTTTATACTTATACCTTCCATCTGCTACTCGAATAATTTTTTACACTCGTAATGGGTACCTATTATATTTTTAGTTTCATGTAATGAAAAAAAAACTAATTGAAGGTAGCAAAAGCTTAGACCAGTGCGGCTAAAGGAAGTGGCATTACATAAAATGTCTATTTGTATCTGATTTGGAAGGAGGAAGAGTGAATAAGGCTGAACATCTGTGGTTTCATAAAAATAAATGATAATTTGATGTTAGACTGTGTAGACAGCTCTTGTACAAAATATATCCAGTTCATGTCCTCAATGTATGCAGCTCACGTCCTAATTATGTCTCCAGTTCATGTCCTATAGTATATTATTCACGATTAAATTATAATGATGGCTATTATTCACCATGGTGCGAGTATAAATAATAGCCATTATATGCGAGTAGAACACTATATTTTGTCCACGACTGTGAATTACCAGCTTGTATACATTTTTTTGTCAAACTAAAACACTATACTTTATTACCAAAAACTACTAATTACTAATATTTACTTCTTATGTTATTCAACAGATTATATATTTGATAAGTATTTCATTATTTGAAACGTCTCTTTTACTTTTGACATACATCATACACACTAGATAAAAAACTGCATGTAAAACGATCTACTCGTATATATACAACAGCTTGATAAGCTATCACATGTATCTTCATAGCATGGTGGTTTACGGCTCTGACTCGGTGAAGTGAGGAATTTTAGACATAGGATCGAATCCCCGTAGCGGTGAAAATTTTAAAATAATAAATTGTGGCATTTGTAAAAATATGAAATATCTGCAATACATGGGAAGTGAAGTATCTAGTACTTATAAAATGTTAGAATAAATAATTATGAAATAGTCCATATTTTTACAAGGAATATCCATTTTTAGTACGAAACGGATATTCAATGGATGTCCGTAGGATATCCTTCTGGACTTGAACGGATATCCTATGGATATCCCTTATGTCCAATGTGGATATCCATTGGACATCCATTGTATTTTCATATGTTATCTGGGTAATAACATCTTTATCACATGCTTGTTGGCACTTTGAGTTTTTTAGTGCTGGGTACATACTCAGCATCTTATAAGAACATCTTTGATTACATTTCTAATAACCTGACCAGCATGTGACCAGGGCGCAACACAATCTATTTATAGCATTTGTTTTGGTATTATTTGAGAACATGCTATGCACATCCATGTTCTTTTGAAAATATTCCACGCATATGCTAAGGATGTCAAATTGCTATGTGGGTTTAAAAAAATGTTCATATTATTAATAAATATTTTGGTCTGTTTATCTATTACCCCAAGTTCATCACTACTAAATTTGAAATCTTTATATTGAATGGAAAATAATGTTTCAAAGATGGTTTCTTGACTCCCATTTTGAATGTTTACTAAAAAAGCATTTGTCAATGTTTCTACTATAGTTTGTTGGGAGTGGATTATATACAGATCTTTCTGCAGGTTTATACCGCTTTATGGGATAAATATGAGTAGACACAGGTCCTGGATCCCTTTTATTGGAGCCTTGTCCCCATTCACATGGCTGACTTGTAGAAGCTACAGGCACATGACCATGTTCTTCTATGTATTTTGACAAAAAAAGTAATAATGCAGTTATATGGCTGCACTTGCCCATTGCAGACTGTTTGCAATCACATTGACCTCGAACAACAGCTCCAGATATGTTATTTAAGCATATTGTGACATCATGTTTAATTTGGAGGTTTTATTTACATCTCAAATAAGCTTTAATTATGTCAAAATGTTTGTAATAGTGGGTAGAACACAAATATCCAATAAAAAATTTTTTTTAGTTAAAAATTAGTAGTTAATAACTAGTTATTAACCAGTGACCGGTTAACAAAATTATTAACCGGTTAATACCCATCACTGTCAAAACATATAAGAAAAACCAAAAATTGATCAGAAAAACCACTTCCTTATGCGACTAACCTTTTCAGTATTTTTCTGTTTGTTATGTTGGCAGCAATCCATTGTTAACCGTGGTTAATTTCAAACAATCTTTAGCTTAGCGTTAATTAACGCTAAAAACTGGTTAATAATATAGATGGTTACATCACTGTTTAAAATGATAAATATAAAATAGGTTTTACGCATCTATTTAAAATAGAGATACAAAATAGGTATTTGAAATAGAAATATTTCAAATAACTACCCACCTCTGCTCTAGTACAATAAAAAAAATTTCGCCTACCGAATAAACCGAAAAATTAAACAGAAAACTTTGACATTCACTGGCGTCTCATTGAAAAATTTAGGTGAAACGTCAAAATTACAAGCGGCATGGTGAAATACTTCAAAAATCATGGCGTTATAAATTTTCCGCCCTTGGGCTGTTAAACAATACTTTCCGCCCTATTTCTAGTGTTCATATGATTGGTTTTCCTGTAAGGTAGGTAGGCGAAAACAAAATGTATTGCACTTATCTGTCAATTTACAAGTGTACCACTTTTACTTGTTGCATAAACAACTATTCACAATTATTTATTGCATGGGATAAAAACATTTTTGTTCAGCATTAGATAGTTCTCTAGGTTTTCTATTGGAAACATTCGTTATTCGCTCGGTGCGATCTATATCTAGATACACCTGCATAGGAGGCGACAGTGATTCAATCACAGGGTTCAAATCGACATAGGTTATCTATGATTCATAGGCTATGAACGACATAACACAATATAATAAAACAGATGAAAGTTTTCTCCAGTCGATGGCGTGTCAGTTGGTTTTATTTTATCCGGTCCGTCCCGTCACGTCAATATGAACTGTTAACTCTTGGCAACGCAGCATAGAATAATTCGTCAGTTTCGTATTCGTACGTTCACCTTTTAGAAAATAGGTATCAACTAGAATTGCCTAAATATTTAAGTGTTAAACCAATTGTCAATTAAATAAGTGCCAACAAAAAGTGAAAAATGGATTCAATAACTTCGTTTTAAATGACAAAAAGGTACGTACACTTTAATTTGCTTGTAATATGATGAAACGGATTAGTTTTGTTTGTTTATTTTACGAATTTTCCGTGTTGACAACAATAAATCCTGAATTTATATGAAACCTGAGTTTGATATGGATGCATTTATTTATATGTGTAGTAAAATACCTAGGTAAATATATGGTATGTGGTGTGCAAGATATCAAGGTCATATAACATTTTGTTCAAGAATGTCAAATAGATACAAACTACAGGAAACTGTGTATAAGTAGTAAAAGTAGTGTTACTCTGTTGCAATATATAGATTACGTAAATATTGAGCACTAAGTAAATGAATTCCTTTTTTATTATCCTTATTTAGCCAATTATGAACAGTAGAGGTGTGTTTCTAAATTCACAAGATCACTTCTAAACGCCTTTAAAAAAATATATATATATTATATATATAAGAAAGTAGTTCGTTGCCGATACTAGATAGGTTTCAAATTTTGTTGTTAGATCATTGGTTGATGTCAGATTGTCTTTTTCTTTTTTAGTTTCAAGTCTAGGCCTATAAGGTTTGAGTAAACTAAATAAATACCACCTTTAAAATTGCTATTTACCAACACAAATTTAAAAACATTTTATTTGTCACTTCCAATTTTGACATTAGTTTTGTGAAATAATCAAAATTTAAACATGTTTTTATGAAATTTTTCTATATTTTTTCATGTAATGGAGATTTTAGATATTATTTTTTAATCACAAGTTTTGTTCTGAAGAAGTGCAACGAAAGCTTAACAAAATAAAGTGTGTATAAATAAAATTTCTATAAAAAACCATATCAGAGTTATTATATGACTAAAGATGAACAATACAATTGATAATACTAATGGTTTTTACAACAAAACATCAAAAAAGTATGGTCCCCAGATCACCGTTTTTTTAAAAAGCTGGACCAAACAAAGAAAACATTTAACATCAATGATTCATCGAAAAATGTTCCTACTAAAATGCAGAAAATTTAAAATATTCCCAAAACACGTTATTGACTGTACAAAAGCAATTACAAAAAACTGTCCCATTAAAGATGTGATTGATGCAAGAAAAATTAACAAATTTAATGGGAAGTTTGAAACTAAACTATTGAATTTTGAAATATCACAAACACACACGTATATTGAAAATTTAAAACTCCACATACATAATTTAGAAATATCCATAAAAGAAATCCTACCCAACACAGTAGGAGTGAATATCAATGCAGACAAAATATGAGTCTCAATGAACACTTTTACAAAATAAAATATAATAACTTCAAGAAATTAGAAAAAATTAAGTCTGAACAAATGAATAATATACCAATAAAAGAAAATTGGTTCAAAAATCTTACCAAAACAGATTTTCCAGATGAAATAGTGAATCTTTTAGCTTTAGGTCCAAAATTTAGTCTCAGTCCTACAATGTTGTCCATTGTTCCTCTACTTGCTAATATAGAAAATAGAACCAAAGAAATTTAAGATCCACATATCAAAAATATAAAAACGGCACAAGCAGTAAATGTTGTCACAAATTTTGTGAAAAATCCAATCATTCATAACCCTTCCAGCATAGAATTATCATATTTTAAAACTAACAAGTTCCTGAAACATCTCCCTGAAATATACATAACTAAATCTGATAAAGGAAACGTAACTGTTGCATTAGGAAAAGAAGAATATGAAAAATTAGCCCTTTCACAATTAGAAAACGAAAAATATTACATCGGTATTCCTGGGGATCCTACTTCTACTATTCAACAAAAATCCAATGCTTACATTAGTCAATTTAAAAAACAAAAGAAGATCGACGATATAACAGCAAAACAACTAATGATTTACAATTCAGTTGCTCCAGAATTCTATGGTCTTCCTAAAATACACAAACCGTCTTTATCACTTCGTCCAATAATTTCTTCCATTAACAGTCCAACTAGTAATATCTCCAAATTCTTAACAGATATTTTAACAAATTCTTATGATATCAATAATCCATATTTTACTAAAGATACATTTCATTTCGTAGACTTCATGAAAAATAAGATATTACCACCTAATTATGTGATAATAAGTTTAGATGTAGTTTCTCTTTATACTAATATTCCAATTGAATTAGTAGAGCTTTGTATAACTCAAAACTGGACCTCTATTTCAAACCATTGTAAAATAACTGAATGATTTTATTATCACATTAAGGTTTATCTTCAATTATACTTATTTTAGTTTCAATAATAAATTCTACAAACAAATTTTTGGTACTCCTATGGGTAGCACTATTTCTCCTATAATTGCCCAATACATCATGGATTTCATTCTAGACAACGTTTTATCGAAGATCCCTTACCCAATACCTTTCATTAAGAAATATGTTGATGATATCATCTGTGCAGTACCTGAAGGAAAACAAGAAGATTTTTTACAACGATTTAACATTTTCCATGAGAACATCCAATTTACTTTAGAAAAAGAAACTAACCTAACAGTACCTTTCCTAGATACACTATTAATAAGAAAACCAACACAAGAAATTATTCTAGACTGGTACATCAAACCAACTTCTTCAGGCAGATTTCTAAATTTTCACTCATATCATCCGTATACAATGAAAATCAACCTCGTTATGGCTCTTAAAAACAGAATCCATAAAATATCTGATTCCAGTTTATACCATGAAAACATACGGCTGATTGAGAATATTCTAAAGGACAACAGCTACCCTCCAAATTTACTTAAGAAATTACTATACAACTTGCCGATTTATCAAACCATTAACACAGCGGAACGTAACATCGATGAACCCGAAAAACAACAAGAAGAACCGCAATTAATTAAATATAAACATTTACCATATGTAAGGAATCTTACCATCTAAAATCTCTTCAATTCTTAAAGATGTTAATAACGTTAAAATCGCGAATAAACCAATTAAGAAGGTAGCTAATGTTTTTTCAAAATTGAAAGATAGAAACCACAATAATGTTTTATTTTTTATTTCAACGTTTCGGTAGCGTTCCAGCTACCGTTGTCAGGATTAACTAATAAAGAAATTTGACAACTAGTTGTCAAATTTTTTCGTTGTGTCAGGGACCAAAAAATTATTTCTTTATTCGAAACGTTGAAATAAAAAATAAAAAACATTGTGGTTTGATTCCCAAAAATATAAAAGAAAAAAGAATAAGTAATGCCACAAGGAACTTACAGAAGATATTGAAAGATAGAATTAAAAAAGAACAACATTCGAATATTATATACAAAATTCCCTGTAAAGATTGTGAACAAAATTACATAGGACACACTGCAAGACACCTAAAAGACCGCATAACTTCACATAAAAGTGATTGCAAACGATATGTAAATCAATGTGCATTAGCCCAACATGCCCATCAGAACGGACATAGTATAGACTTCGAGAACACTGAAATACTTGATAAATATAAAAACCATACAGGACGACTTTTTGTTGAAATGGCTAGAATATCGCAAGAAAGACATCCAATGAATACTAAAACCGATACTGACGGACTAAATTTAATTTACTCAAACCTTATAGACCTAGACTTGAAACTAAAAAAGAAAAAGACATAATCTGACATCAACCAATGATCTAACGGACAAATAAATACCACCTTTAAAATTGCTATTATTTACCAACACAAATTTATAATAAACATTTTATTTGTTACTTCCAATTTTGACATTAGTTTGGTGAAATAATCAAAATTTAAAGGTGTTTTTATGAAATGTTTCTATATTTTTTCATGTAATGGAGATTTTAAATATTATTTTTTAATCACAAGTTTTGTTCTGAAGAAGGTTTTACATAACCGGAAACTATTAGTGATATAATTATATGCTAATTTAAAAATGAACAAGACTATTAAATTGACTCTGATGATTCATTATTAAAATTATTTTTATTCATTGTAAGTAAAAAAGAATAAGTATGTATTAGATGATGTGTGTCTCTCTTTTTATTTAAGGAATTAATATCTGATACTGTTTGAAACATCTCTAAACAATTTCTTTTAAAGTTTTGTTATTCACTATATACAATTGAAATGTCTTCAAAGTTAGCTTTATGTTTTAATAAAATGTTATGTTTAGCCAAGGCACAACTTTGTTTTCCTAACCTAATATCACTTTGATGTTGAGTAACACGACTTTTAAGTACTCTCGATGTCTGACCATAGTATACTCTATCACAGTCTTTACACGGTATCTTATATACAACACCTGATTTATTTAAGGAACTAATTAATAATAACCCGTCATATAAAGAACTTACTAATGACCCAACTGCAAAAATAACTAGTAATTGTAACAAATTAATTAAAAAATTATTCAATAAAAAAGAAATAGACAAAAATACGAAAGAAAAACTAACAAACTATAACGGTATTTCAGCAAAATTTTATTGTTTACCAAAAATTCATAAACCCGCATTATCAGCTAGACCAATAATTGTAGCTTCTATAGATACTCCAATTGAGCCTCTTACTCTTTGGTTAACTGAAATATTAACAAAATCTTATGACTAAGATAATAAATTTTATATTAAAGACTCCTTCGAAATTAACCAAACATACAATAACCTAATATTACCACCGAACTATGTTCTTTTAAGTTTAGATGTAGTATCACTTTTTAGTAATGTTCCCCTAAGTATATTTTTAACAGCTCTTGATTACAAATGGAATGATATAAGTAAAAACTGCAAACTAAACAAAGAAACTTTTTTAGAATTAATATCATTTAGCTTTAATAATACATATTTTTCTTATAATAATAAAAATTACCAACAGACTTTTGGAACACCTATGGGATCTTCAATATCACCTATACTAGCAGACTATGTAATGAATTATATCTTAGACTTTGTTATATCTGTTTTACTATTCAATTTATTTTTCATTAAAAAGTACGTTGATGATATAATTTTATCTCTTCCATGCAATGAAATAGATAATATACTATTCTACTTCACTACATTTGATCCTTATATACAATTCACTATTGAAAAAGAAAATTCAGAACAATCTTTACCTTTTCTTGACACCAAATTCATAAGAGACAATAATAATAAAATTTCGATTGACTGGTATAGAAAACCAATAAGTTCAGGAAGATATATTAATTACCATTCATATCATCCACGCAACACAAAAATTAACTTGAGCAAACAGATGAAAAGTAGAGTTCTTCAAATTTCAGACCCAAAGCTCCACCAAAAAAATCTAAAAATATTGTATAATCTTTTTCACGAAAACTCATATCCTCCATATCTTATGAAACGAATATTATATAATACATTTGACAGAAATTCTGACATCACTATTAATATATCACAAAATAGAACTGACAATATTAACTCTCCAATTTATGTGTCTTTACCTTATATAAAAACAGTCACACCTAAACTTTCAGGAATCTTCAAGAGACATAATATAAAAATTGCAAACAAACAACATCTGACAATCAAATCAGTCTTCAGTAAAATCAAAGATAAAACACCGATAAATAAATTAACTAACATAGTTTATGAAATTCCTTGCTTGAACTGTGATAAAAAATACATTGGTCACACTAAAAGGACATTAACCAATCGAATTTCCTCTCACAAAAGCGATAGTAAATTTTATCCTGATAGATGTGCCCTCGCTGAACACGCATTTTATGAAGGCCATTCAATTGATTATCAATTAGCCAAAGTATCACAGAAAATAATTATAAAAAACGTCTATTTTTAGAAACCGCATTTATTTCACAAAAAAATAATTGCATTAATAAAAAAACTGACCTGATTAACCTTAGTGTGATGTATGCCTATCTCGAGATTTTGAAAAACAATCTTTTCAAAATTTAAATTCCAATCAAAATTAACTTTATTCGAATAGACCTTACTATCAGAAATAAAATTTTAAAAAAAATTTTTTATTGAATGTCATATTGTTTTTTGAGTTTAATTTAGAAACGTTTATGTCAAAAACAATTTTTTTATATATCTTTACAATTATACCGACATCCTCGTTTAAATAATGTAAGTAAATTTATACATTAATTTATATTATAATTTGACCATGTATCTTAATAATTTTCAGTCCTTGAGAATGAATATGTTATATTCGAAAGCTTGGAATACATTTTAAAAAGAGTACTCTCTGGCATTTTCTTGCCACATCCCCACATAAATCGTCTCCGTTACTGAGTTGGCAAATATTTTTAGTAATTTATATATATATATATATATATATATAGGATACTCTTTGCCGACTAATTAGGTATAAAACCAGAAATATTGGGGAAACGGCAAGTTTATAAAAGTGAACTCTTCTTACTAATCTTACAAGCTTTCGGAATCTTTTATTTCCATTATCAAGTAACAGTAAATTGAGGATATTAACATTGGTATAAGTGGGAAAATATAGTTAAATGCAAAAATTGGTATTTGAATTTTTTAAAAATTTTTTTGAAACTTAATCCGAAATATTGTCATTATGACAGATAAACATTTTCATTTTTTCTTTTCTAATAAGTTATCAAAATTATATGGAAAAATGAAGATTAAAGGTTACGATAGATCATAACTTATTAGAAAAGAAAAAATGAAAATGTTTATCTGTCATAATGACAATATTTCGGATTAAGTTTCAAAAATTTTTAAAAAATTCAAATACCAATTTTTGCATTTAACTATATTTACCCACTTATACCAATGTTAATATCCTCAATTTACTGTTACTTGATAATGGAAATAAAAGATTCCGAAAGCTTGTAAGATTAGTAAGAAGAGTTCACTTTTATAAACTTGCCGTTTCCCCAATATTTCTGGTTTTATATATATATATATATACACAAACGGGTAAATACTATTGAGGTAAGCAGCAATAAGGAAAAGTGTACTCTTTTTAAATTTCCAAGCTTTCGTAAATCTTTATTTACATCTTCAGGGAACTACAAAGTTAGAAAAAACATAATTTATAAAACAGTTCCGCTACAACAATTTTATAACTTACGTTAATCGAGATTGATTCCTAGATCTTAACATCGGGAGAAGCAATAAGCAATTAATATTTAAAAGAAAGGAACAAGTCCAATAAGAATTACAACACTAGTCATTAGTCACATATTAAAATATTATAAAATAAAATAAAAGTTAAAATGCGAGAATCACACAAACACGTGGATTTAAACTCGTTTAACAATTTTAAGAAAATAGGTTAAGGACAAGTTCTTCTGTTCTATAAAGTAGAAAAGAAGAATTATTAATGACATTAACCAATATAATGGAGATAAGAAAGTTAACTACGAGGGAGGTATAATAATATGATGAAAAATTTTTATTAAGAATTAGTTGAATTGTTAATAAATTGTTTATGCAAATTATGTTTATCCAGAGTTAATAGGAGAGAGTAAAGGTTACTTAAATTTTGAATGTCAGTTCTCTTATTTATATGGTCATCCTCCTGAAAAATGTAAGCCATTTCTAAAAATAATCTTTTATTATAATTCTTTTCTCTTGATAGGATTTTAATTCCTTCAAAATCTATTATATGATCTAGAGAGGAAACATGATTAGCAAGAGAACATCTTTCAGGATGTAATCTTATATCACTTTTATGGAGAGATATACGACTTGAAAGTTTTTGAGAAGTTTGACCAATATATGTAAGATCACAGCTATTGCAACAGAGTTTATAGACTACATTACTATTATCTAATATAGGAGTTTTATCTTTTAGGGAACTGATAACTAAGGCACTTTTACTAGCAAATTTAACATTAGGTAAGTAATTAGAGAAAATTTTAGTAAGTCTGGGGGTAACTTCCTTAATATAAGGTAAAGAGACAATTGAAGTGATCGGAGCATTTTCTGAAACAGAAGGAGCATCCTGATCTGTTATACTCGTTTCAACTACAGAATGTGAAGGAGTTTGTGTTAAAACAGATGACGAATTGAAGATAATCTTTCTGAGTAACGATTTGGGATAGGAATTATCAAGGAATAAATAAAAGGGTATAACACGGTTCTTATTCTTGAAAATGGTATCAGAGAGATTCATAACCCTGTGTGTCATTTGTTTGACTAAGTTCACCTTTATGCTAAATTTATGGTAAGAATTGTAGATGAGATATCTCCCAGAGCTACTTGGTTTTCTATACCAATCAATTATAATCACATTTTCAGATGTCCTAGTAAAGAGAGTATCGAGAAAGGGCACAGCCATATTAGGGTTTTCCATTTCTAGAGTGAACTGGATATATGGATCATAACTATTGAAAGTAAAAAGGAGATCATCTGTGGAGTCTTTAGGACAAGCTAAGATAATATCATCAACATATTTCTTGATGAAAGGGATATCAAAAGGAAGTACTGGAAGGACTACATCCAATAGGTCATCAATTACATAACAAGCCAATATAGGAGAAATGCTAGCTCCCATAGGTGTACCAAAAGTTTGTTTGTAATATTTATTATTAAATGAAAAACATGTAGAACTGAAAAGGAAATCGATCAGTTCAATGAAAGTATCTTTGTCAATATTGCACACTTCATTGATTGAAGACCAATGTTTGTGTATTGACCGTATGACTGATTCTAAGTCAACATTACTAAAAAGTGAAACCACATCCAAACTGACCAAAACATAGTTGTGAGGGAGAACCTTTCTATTGAATAGCTCAAAAGCCTGAAAAGAGTCTTTAATAAAATATTCATTATCAGCATTATATGCCTTTGTCAAAATATCAGTGAGAAAAGTAGCAATAAACTCAGTGGGAGAATTAATAGATGACACTATGGGCCTCATAGTTAAGGTTGGTTTATGAATTTTAGGAAGAGTGTAAAATTTTGCTATAACAGAATTATATGATGTCAACTTTTCCCTCGTGATATCATCGATATGTCTCTTATATAGTTTCTTAATTAGAGCATTACTAGGACATCTGAAAATGTGATTATAATTGATTGGTATAGAAAACCAAGTAGCTCTGGGAGATATCTCAACTACAATTCTTACCATAAATTTAGCATAAAGGTGAACTTAGTCAAACAAATGACAGCTAGGGTTATGAATCTCTCTGATCCCATTTTCAAGAATAAGAACCGTGATATACTCTTTAATTTATTCCTTGATAATTCCTATCCCAAATCGTTACTCAGAAAGATTATCTTCAATTCGTCATCTGTTTTAACACAAACTCCTTCACGTTCTGTAGTTGAAACGAGTATAACTGATCAGGATGCTCCTTCTGTTTCAGAAAATGCTCCGATCACTTTCAATTGTCTCTTTACCTTATATTAAGGAAGTTACCCCCAGACTTACTAAAATTTTCTCTAATTACTTACCTAATGTTAAATTTGCTAGTAAAAGTGCCTTAGTTATCAGTTCTATTTATAATTCCCTAAAAGATAAAACTGCTATATTAGATAATAGTAATGTAGTCTATAAACTCTGTTGCAATAGCTGTGATCTTACATATATTGGTCAAACTTCTCAAAAACTTTCAAGTCGTATATCTCTCCATAAAAGTGATATAAGATTACATCCTGAAAGATGTTCTCTTGCTAATCATGTTTCCTCTCTAGATCATATAATAGATTTTGAAGGAATTAAAATCCTATCAAGAGAAAAGAATTATAATAAAATATTATTTTTAGAAATGGCTTACATTTTTCAGGAGGATGACCATATAAATAAGAGAACTGACATTCAAAATTTAAGTAACCTTTACTCTCTCCTATTAACACTGGATAAACATAATTTGCATAAACAGTTTATTAACAATTCAACTAATCTATGTAATAATAATAATTCTTCATAAAAATTTTTCATCATATTATTATACCTCCCTCGTAGTTAACTTTCTTATCTCCATTATATTGGTTAATGTCATTAATAATTCTTCTTTTCTACTTCATAGAACAGAAGAACTTGTCCTTAACCTATTTTCTTAAAATTGTTAAACGAGTTTAAATCCACGTGTTTGTGCGATTCTCGCATTTTAACTTTTATTTTATTTTATAATATTTTAATATGTGACTAATGACTAGTGTTGTAATTCTTATTGGAATTGTTCCTTTCTTTTAAATATTAACTGCTTATTGCTTCTCCCGATGTTAAGATCTAGGAATCAATCTCGATTAACGTAAGTTATAAAATTGTTGTAGCGGAACTGTTTTATAAATTATGTTTTTTCTAACTTTGTAGTTCCCTGAAGATGTAAATAAAGATTTACGAAAGCTTGGAAATTTAAAAAGAGTACACTTTTCCTTATTAATGCTTACCTCAATAGTATTTACCCGTTTGTGTCCTAATTGATCAGCAACGATCACATGCGTTTCTCGCATAATATTTACAAAATTATTTACTATAATCCTTAAGTTAATAATACGTTTTCTACCACTCTATGTAGGGGCTGGAGTAAGTTTGGAGGTGTGGAATAGATTAGATTCTGATTTTTTATGCCCTATATCTATTTCATACATTGAATTTGATACTTTTTTTAGAATTTTGAATGGCCCGATTCTTATTCTATCCAGTTTTTTTCTATTAATTCGGTTGTGTAACAAATGGGTGTAACAAATCCTGTTTTTATTCTGTCCTCAATTCGTAAAGGAATTGACCAAAAAGCGGAATTTATATCAAGTTTCGAAAAAATTTTGCAGTTTCTTGTTTTTATTACTAAATCTTCTATCAATGTGATTGTAGAACTATTATTTTATTCAAATCTCTAAAGTCTATGCATAATCTTGACCTTCTATTTTCGTCTTTTTTAAATGCTAACGTTACAGGAGCGGCAAAGGGGCTATATCGATTAAATTTCTTTCGAGTAATTGTGATATTTGTTCTTCTATTTCTTTTTTATCTTCGATTGTACATCGATAAGGTCTCTTGCTGCAATATTTGTCTACCGTGAGATCTATCCTAGCCTCGTAATCTTTTACGGTGCCTATATCGTACTTATCTTTTGCAAAAATAGTTTTATATTTTTCTACTAAATTCGTTATGATTTTTTCCTCATCTTGATTTAAATTGTTTGTTAAAATATTGAAAGTATCTATATGCTCTATATGCTCATTAAAATTTATTTGATACTCTTTCATTATTTCTTTAGATTCGGATTCTTTTGTTCTATCTTTAGATTTTCATTTTGTATTAGTCTAAATTTTTGTACACAATCTAATCCTATTAGAAAATTGTATTTGAAATTTTCACTATTAATTATAAACACATTTACATACCTTTCTATATTTAAAATTTTTATTTTTATTTTAATCATACCATCTGTTTTATAAACACCATTAATTGTTCTCAAATTAGTTTCTTTTATATAATTATTTTTAGATTTCAAACTAATTAGCTTAGCATTTATTATTGATACATTCGAACCTGGGTCATAAATTGCAGGTATCTCTAAAATGTCATTCAATGTAATATTGAGTTCAATTAATGGTGGTACAATTAGTTTTTTGGATCGTCGGTGCTTAATTCTACATCTGAAGTTAAATTATTTACCGCCTTTGTTTTGTTATCTTTCTTGTTATGGTCTTTGAACCAACATTCGAATTCGGGATGAAATCTTGTTCCTTTCTCTTGTTCTTTGCATATTTTACAAGGTGTCTTCTCTGTTCTTTCCTTGGGATTTTTTTTTTTTTTTTTTCAATTCTAAATATTTTTTATTAGATGTATGTATATATGTATGTATTTTGGGGTAACATTCACTGAGACTTAAAAGATCTATTGTGCCCCCTTACTTCTACTTAGTTTCTGAGGAGAGTCTCAGATACTAGTAGCTCCTTTAGTCCTATTTCCCGGAGGAATTTTAGGATATCTGCAGGCCTCAACTTAGGTAACTGTCCCTCTTCTATCCAGTAGTCTCCCAGGTACTGTGCCCTAGGATTCTGAAATACTGTGCAGTTCGCAAGTATGTGGATGGAGGTTTCTTCTTCCATTCCACAAAATCTACAATCTTCTTCCTCCACTATTTTGAGCTTTTTAAGATGTCCATTCAGGCGACAATGTCCCGTTAGGATTCCTGTTAAAACTCTTAGTGCAGTTTTGCTTTGACTTATGCATTCATTTGATCATTTTATTAGATACTAGATGTTCTAATTTTCCTATTTCATTGTGTAAATCTTCTGTTTTCACTATCTTTTCCCTATCAATTCTGTCCACTATATAGTTTGGTAAATCCATCGCAATAAGGTCTACAAGTGTCTCTCTATCCATTGTTTTTCTCACTTGCAGTAACAGTTTTTCTTTCTTCATAGAGTATTCCAATAATGACCCTGCTTGGTATTTAAACTGCATTGCATATCTTATCGAAGACCAGCCTTTACTAGAGAATTTGTTACAAAAATTTTCTTTCCATTCATCCCATTCTGCTGTGATAGTGAGTTTTAGAAGTGTGCAATCATACCAATCAGCAGCAACTTTTTCCATAAATGATTTTAATATTTCAATTTTTTTGTCATTCTTATTCACTTCAAAACGTTCACATTCTTTTTCAAAATTATTTAACCATTGATCTGCATTTGCGTTTTTTCCATTGAATTTTTCAATTGCAAAGTCCTTAGCCAATTTCCCCATATTTTTTTCTTGACTTTTTTCTAGTAGTTTTTCTAGCAGTGTTACTAGTGATGTTTCTGATGCATTTACTGGAGTATCACTTTTTTCCTCACTCACTTCTTCTAAGTATTCATTTCCAAACTGTATGTTTTCATCTTCATCATAATAAGTATTTTTTAATTCTTTCGTTAAACTTACCCATACTCTTCTTGTTTGGCCTCTTTGTATACAGGTTTTTTTTTATTTTTGCATATGCAGCAGTTTTTACTAATTTTGTATGCATTAATACATGTAAATATTCTTGTGGAACTCTAAAAACCCGTCCATCTGTCGTGCCAATTCTGGTTACACAAAGCAGATTTGATTTTCCATCTGCAGCAGCTAACATTTTAAACGTGAATTGCAGTTTGTCCATCGTTATTTGTAACAAGAATGTTGTTTTATAATGTTTTTCTATTTATTATAAATGGTAGGGTTCACTTCAAGGTTATGAATAATACAAGAATAGTTTCTGTAAATAGTAAAGTTATTATTATAAATACAGTATATACAAAATCTAATTATTAGTCTTACCTGTAAATAGTAAAGAAACAACATTCAAAGTTATTATTCAATATAATTAATCCAAAGTATTGTTTCAACTACCACGTTTTCTCTTAATTAGTTCTTTATTGACATATATGTGAATTTAATCTAGTCTACCCTATCTCCTCATATATATCGGCGATCTAATTCACCGACTTATTTACGCGCGCAATTCAATATGATTAATGATGTTTCCTTACATATATACAGTGTGACCCATTTTTAATGGAAACACCCCCCTAAAATTTGAAGTTGTAAACAGATTTTAATAATTTTTTTTTGAAATGTCAAGTATTAACAGGTCTACCTTGGGACAAAATTTGAAATGTTTATTCCAATTTTCAGGGCATACTACGATATTTTTTCTTAGTCGAAAATCGAGATTTTTTATTAGCGATTTTTTTATTGAAAAAATCACTACGCCACTAGATTCAGAGTGCCTCTAAACAGGTGTGACCAAAATTTCATGGAAAAATATTCATTAACAACAAAGTTATGACAACTCAAAAATTCGAAAACTCACACAGCTAACAGTCACAAAAAACACCCTATATCAACAGATATAGCCATAAGAATATTTTTTTATGATTTCAACAATAAGTGCCGCCGGATGAATAAAAAAACAAATAGCGTGAATTTTTTTAATAAAAATAACGGAATTACATTCAAGTTTTTCATGCAAATTAACTAAAACTAAGACCTAATTGATTTTTCAATTTAAATCTTAGTTGCCATGGAAATGATATTACAGTTTGACACTTGTGAAAGATTTAAATGTACTGTGGTCAACAATATTCACCTTACAATTCCAATTCTTCGAATTATCTTGTGTCACGGCTGCAAGATTGAGCGTGAGAGAGAAAATTGAAATTGTACGCCTTTCGGGAGATGACGTTAGAAGTGCTAGAGAAGTTTGTAGAGTATTTAATGAGAGACATCCAGATCGTCCTCGTATTAGCTGAGGTACGGTAAATAAAATAAATAAAATATTCAATGAAACTGGTGCAGTATCAAAAATGATGGCGGCACTTTATTGTTGAAATTATAAAAAAAATATTCTTATGGCTATATCTGTTGATATAGGGTGTTTTTGTGGCTGTTAGCTGTGTGAGTTTTCGAATTTTTGAGTTGTCATAACTTTGTTATTAATGAATATTTTTTCATGAAATTTTGGTCACACCTGTTTAGAGGCACTCTGAATCCAGTGGCGTAGTGATTTTTTCAATAAAAAAATCGCTAATAAAAAATCTCGATTTTCGATTAAGAAAAAATATCTTAGTATGCCCTGAAAATTGGAATAAACATTTCAAATTTTGTCCCAAGGTAGACCTTTCAGTACTTGACATTTCAAAAAAAAACTATTAAAATCTGTTTACAACTTCAAATTTTAGGGGGGTGTTTCCATTAAAAATGGGTCACACTGTATATATATATATATATAATTCTTATTTGATTTTTGTTTCTTGGGTATATGGTTATTTATATGATAAAAATTAATTAAAATACTTTTTGACGTTTCGCCCTCGTTTGAGAGCTTTTTCAAAATATTTATTTAAAAAAGTCATTATGGAGTAAAATATTTACAATTGTTACTATAGAATTTGGTGATTTAGTTTAAACATTTGGAAGTGGAGATGGAAGTTGAATTCTCGGTTGAATTAAAATGATATAAGTACTTACCTTAGAACTAAATTTACGATATTTGAATAATGGATTAAAAATGTGTAGTTATTGATTGTAATTGGCTATTTTATTAAATTACGATAAATTTGACTCGAGTTTTTGATATCTTGTGTATCGTTCACTGTATTTTTTTCTTTTTTTATATGTATCATCTCTTTAATTGTTAGTTTCTGATAATTAGATAGATTCTTGTGTTAGTATTTTCGTGTTTTTGAATTGGGAAACGGCAAGTTTATAAAAGTGAACTCTTCTTACTAATTTTACAAGCTTTCGGAATCTTTTATTTCCATTATCAAGTAACAGTATATTGAGAATATTAACATTGGTATAAATTGGTAAATATAATTAAATGCAAAAATTGAAATTTGAATTTTTTAAGAATTTTAAAAGTTCATCTGAAATATTGTCATTATGACAGATAAACATTTTCATTTTTTCTTTTCTAATAAGTTATCAAAATTATATGGAAAAATGAAGATTAAAGGTTATGATAGATCATACTGAATAAGTAGACATGAATATTCTTCTTTTTTAAAATTTATTATAAATAATGTCAAAATATGAAAGTTTTTAATTTTTTATTTTATTATCAAGGATTAGAATTTAAAATCTTATTTTTGTGATCAATAGTTAGTAAGTAGTGATAAATATCACTGAGATTATTATAGTCACTCTTCTTATTAATAGTATGAGGCTCTTGATATGTGAGCCATTTCTAAGAAAAGTATTTTTTTAGTATTCGTTTGTATGTCTAAAATATTAATGGCTCACATATCTCTAGAACCCCATACTATTAATAAGAGAGTGACTATAATAATATCAGTGATATTTATCACTACTTACTAACTATTGATCACAAAAATAAGATTTTAAATTATAATTCTTGATAATAAAATAAAAAATTAAAAACTTTCATATTTTGACATTATTTATAATAAATTTAAAAAAAGAAGAATATTCATGTCTACTTATTCAGTATGATCTATCATAACCTTTAATCTTCATTTTTCCATATAATTTTGATAACTTATTAGAAAAGAAAAAATGAAAATGTTTATCTGTCATAATGACAATATTTCAGATGAACTTTAAAAATTTTAAAAAAATTCAAATACCAATTTTTGCATTTAATTATATTTACCAATTTATACCAATGTTAATATTCTCAATTTACTGTTACTTGATAATGGAAATAAAAGATTCCGAAAGCTTGTAAAATTAGTGAGAAGAGTTCAAAGTTCAAGTGACAGTTTTTTTGGTTGAGCAATAACAGAGTTGTTGTGAACAACTTTATAACTTAAGAGACAGTCTTGATTCATAGTACCATGACTTGTCACTTAATCATGAACCTATTAAAGAAGGAAGTCATATATATCATATATTTGCTATTGACAGACAGACAGTTGTGACGCAATATTATAAAAAGGAAATTTTTGTATGTATGTATTTTTGTATGTAACGAATACATTTTTAAAAACTACTGGACCGATTTAAAAAATTCTTTTGCCGTTAAAAAGCTACATCATCACTGAATATCATGGTCTATATTTAGCGACCAATCCCGGCTTCGCACGGGTGCAATGTATTATATCTTTATAAACGGCTGCACCGACTTTGATGAAGTTTTTGTGTGTGTTCAAGTGGATTCGGGAGTGGTTTAGATTCATAATTGGTCCCGGTAGGTGGCACTGCAATCGAGTTCATACTGAACAGCTCCTAAAGGGATGAGCCGATTGTGATGAATTTTATGTGTGTGTGGGTAAGTAACTGGATGGTTTAGATTCACAATTAGTCACGGTCGGTGGCGATGCAATCGGGTTCATACTGAACAACTCCTAAACGGATGGGCCGATTTTGATGGCATTTAGTATATAGGAGTTTTTTTATACGGTCATTTAAAAAAATTGGTTTGTCCGAAAAATTGTAAGAAAATTCAGAAAAGTCGAATTCCACCCAAAATAGGTAAAAATGTGATATTTTTGAATCAAAATAAAAATAGTAAAAATTTGTATAATATGGTAAGACAAATGGTCCGCTAACTTGGATATATAATTCAAGCGGTTAACAGGTCCATGTAGTTGTCTATATTAACTTACCTGATTATACTCACTTGCAGGTAATGTGGTCAAGAAATTGGTAGGCAAGTGTACCTTGGTATATTCTTTATATTACTTACTGTCCTCTACAGGTACAACCCAATTTCCTGTTAATATTTAAATCTAAAGACCGCTTGACATGGTGCAATACAACGTGCAAGAAATTGCAGCAATTTGTTGCAAGGTCAGTATATTGCAAATTATAAATCTTGCATGCTGTTTGACATCATGCAATTCTCTTTCATTGCAACATTGCTGCCAACTCAACCAATAGTAGAAAGAAAAAAGTGTGTAAAAAACTCAAAAAATAATTTATTGAAACAATATATAAAGTGTATTATAATTTAAAATGAAGGTAGCCAATGTGAGAAAAGCTAAGTGAAAAAAACTAAGTGAATCAAAAATGACAAAACATCAGTCACCATAATCAGCTGAAAGGTATCATTCGATTGAAAATAGTAAGTTGGTTGGTAGCGCAAAAGAAACTAGATTTCTCCCTAGAATTGCGCCTTGCATGTAATAGATATAGCACCAAACCGATAAAATTGCAATTGCATGGAATTGCAGAAACTGATCAGATGATTATCAACTGCGCGTGCCTTCGATCAAGAAATCTTGCTTCTTGCATTGCATTGCACGTTGTATTTCACAATGTCAAGGGGCCTTTAGTACTGCAAGCGCCAAACGTGATGGCGAGCGATCGCGCAGTTATAGACTCTCCCAACTAAATTACTATTGGTTTACGATGAGCCCCTTGTCGGTCAGTGTCGTACCTATAATTATGATTTCATTGCAATTTCTTTTCATATTTTATTCAGTATTATAGGTAGTAGTACAGTTCATTAAAATATATAATGATACACTTACTAAAAAATAAACTTTAATCAGTCACTATCTGAAGACAAATTTTCTTCATCTTCACTGCTGCTTATGCTGCTATCGTCATTTGAATTTATAATCACTGAATTTACATCTGTTTGAACATCTGTGAATGTTTCACTTTCCCAATATTTCCTCTCTATATCTACTACATGTCGGCAACGCTTTTGCCATTCCTCGGAAGTGATTTGATCAAACTCGTGCTCCACCAGTTTCCTCAAATCTTCCAACTTGAAAGTTACATTCTCTTGGGACACATTGTTTTTGACAATAGCCCAAATGAGTTCAATGGGATTCAAATCCGGATGGTAGGGTGGAAGTCGCAAAACGTTATGTCCGTGTTCAAGCATAACCTCATCAAATTTGTATCTAATATGATCCTTTTTATTTCTCTTGATCAACTCGTATAATTCGGGTTTGAGCATGTCAGGGGTGAACAAAATGTTTTTTTCTTGCAGCCACTTTACCATGTTAGCCTTCCTAGAATTTGTGCTGGGGGCTGGATTAATTTTAATATTATGGTATGTAGCATTATCGGTCACGACTATCGAATTCACAAGTAAATTTGGGATCAACTTTTCTTGTAATCATTTACCATTTTTTTCAGAATTCATTTCTGAATGATAATCCTCTGATTTTGTGCCTGATTTAAATATAAGCCGACAATTTGGTATAAAGCCCATGTCACCTCCTGCATGGGCAATAATTATATCACTGTTTTTGAAAAATATTATTTTTCAAAAAATTCATAGTGTTGAATATTTTAATTATTCTTTCGACATCTGTTGATACATTCACTCTATTAAATACTACAATATTACAGGAAACTGAAATAAGATTTAGATAATTTTTAAGACACGCTACCTCCGTTTTTCGTTTATTATTTCCGTTTATTGCTATCAATTCCTTTGAAACGAACTTTAGACAGTTGAAATCTTCACAGATGATGTATTTCTGTTGCCGCTATAACAACAAATACTTTTTTTTATTGGCTACCCCTATTTATTTACAATCTGCAATACATAGTTACAATTAGTAAATTTTTTGACAATATATATTCAACACGAAGGATCAACATTCAATAACATTGTTCTATTAAGTTACAAACCTCAGTTGGGATAAGTTTTTGACGTGGGAAATAAAGAATCTATACCAAATTCTGTTTAGCTGGTCAGTTACAATATGTTTCTTAAGTTTTCGTTGCACTGGCTGCAACATGAGGCTTCTTGCTAGATCATTAGGATGTTTTTGCAATCCTAAGTCATATTTGTGAGCAAATTTGTTAATGTTTTCCTTGACGGTTGTCAATTGTAGATCGCGTGCTATAATGTGATTAGGCAGATACCAGGGGGCATCCGTTATTATTCGAAGAATCTTTGACTGGAACCTTTCTAGTATTTCTATGTTGGACAGCGACGCAGTTCCCCATAGCTGGATACCATAGGTCCAGACGGGTTTTATAATGGTTTTGTAAATTAAGAGCTTGTTTTCTAGGGACAGTTTAGATTTACGTCCAACAATCCTGTATAGTTTATTTAACTTTAACTCTAACTGTTTGCGTTTTGTGAAAATGTGTTTCCTCCAAGTCAAGATGCATCCCTAAGTATTTGACGTCCCCCTGGTGTAGAAGTTGATGACCATTTAGAGTAACTGGTGGACAGTTTCCTCTTCGGTTGGTAAATGTTACTTGGACTGATTTGTTTTCGTTTATTTGCATCCGCCATTTGGTCAACCATGTTGTAATGTTTTTTGTTAAATGTTTATGATACTTGAATATAAACTCACTTGTTGTGAATTAAGGACATTTTATTAAAATATTATGCTGATTACAATTACGGTGTTACAAATATATGACTTGTTTGACAGTTGTTTTTTTCTTTCCGTCAGGTCAGAAATCTACAAAAAAAACGCAATGTTGCGCGGTTGAGCACATTATCCGGGAAAGTCCAAGATATTTGTATAAGTACTTAACATACCGCCCACCTTGAAACCGTTGAATGGTTTCAATAAACAAATAAGTAAGTGAGTAAATAAACAGGTATTTAAAATTAAAAAATGAACAAAGTAATTTGAGAAAAAAAGTTCTACAATAAAAACAGTGTCCATATTTCACTTTTCAATGGGAAGTGGACAGATTTTAACTATGGAGCGTTTGAATGTGCCGTTAGCGGTTTTCACTGTAACAACTCTTACAACACTGTCACTACCGGGATGAGTATCAATTATGCGCCCCATGGTCCACTGAAGGGGATGTAGGTTGTCTTCCTTAATGATGACGAGTTGATTAACTTCGATGTCAGATGACTTCCTCCACCATTTGTTTCGGGACTGCAGTCCATGGAGATATTCTGTGGTCCACCTGGACCAAAAATCTTGGAACATCTTTGACAACATATGGAACCTTGTCAGTTTGCCAATGTTCTGATCAGTTAGGTCAAGCTCTGGCAGAGTATAAAAAGGGCCTCCAATGAGGAAATGTGCTGGGGTTAATGGTAAAAGGTCATCGGGATTATCGGATATTGGAGAAATAGGACGTGAATTTACACAAGATTCGACCTGACATACCAAAGTGTGCAATTCCTCAAGAGTAAGGATTTGATTTCCGATGACTCGTCTTAAGTGATACTTCACATTTTTTATTGATGCTTCCCAAATTCCACCCATGTGGGGAGAACGGGGTGGTATGAAATGCCACGTTATTTTTAACTTCAACAATTCATCGAAGATTTTTTTATTTGTTGATTTCAAAAAATCATAAATGCTACCGATCTCATTATTTGCTCCTACAAAATTTGTGGCGTTGTCAGAATAGATGTTTGCGACCAAGCCTCGTCGTGAAATAAATCGCTTAAAGGAATTTAAAAATGCTTGGGTCGTGAGATCGCTTACCACTTCTATATGTATTGCCCTTGTGGCGAGACAAACGAAAACACAAATATATGATTTTAAAAATGTTTTTGTGCGCGTGTTATGCATTTTAATAGTGAGTGGGCCGGCATAATCAACTCCACTGTTTAAAAATGGTCTAGAGGGGGTAATTCTCTCGCGGGGTAAATTTCCCATCAAGGTTTCGATACTACGAGGGCTACACCTAAAACAAATTGTACATTTTCGTAACACTCTCTTTACATTGTTTTTGCCATGTATGGGCCAAAACTCTGTCCTAATAGCGGCAAGTAAAGCTTGAGGGCCTGCATGTAGCATTTTTTTATGGAAATGGGAAATTATTAAATCAGTGAGTGGGTGTTTATTTGGTAGAATAAGAGGATGCTTTTGTGAAAAAGGAACCGCTGCATTCTGGATTCTTCCGCCCACCCTGAGCAATTGGAATTTATCAAGAAAGGGTTTCAAGGAATGAATTTTGCTTTTAAAAGAGATGGTTTTTGACAAATTGATGGCCTTGATTTCATCGAAGAAACATTGTGATTGAGCCAGCTTGACAAGCATGTTAGAAGAGTGTTGCAATTCGGACAGCTCGAAAGAGGGTAATACAGGGTTGGATCTTCGAAATGTTTTAAATCGAAATATGTATGCTGTGATTCGTTGTAATTTTGCAAAGGAAGAGTATTTATTGAATAAGTCAAAATCAGAGATTTCGGAAACCTTAAAGCACGTTTGTTTTTCCTTTCTTTTTTCGAGAATTTCTCTATTTAATGGAACTTCATGTGAAGGCCATTTATCTTCATTAAGAGAAAGCCACGAGGGACCATTTTTCCAGAGGGGTGTTTGTAATAATTGGTCTGGGGTTGTTCCTCTAGACAATAGGTCTGCAGGATTATCGTGTGTCGAAATGTGACGCCATGAGTCTGGATCCATGATTTCATGGATTTTAGATACTCTGTGACTGACGTATGTTTTCCATTGGCTGGGTTCACCCTTTATCCAACAGAGTGCTACGCTGGAGTCAGTATAAAAGAGTGCTTGGTTAATGTGTAGACTAAGGGAATTTATTGTAGAGTGGTAGAGTTTGGCTAACAAAAGGGCTGCGCAAAGCTCTAATCGAGGAATTGTTTGAGTTTTAATGGGGCTAACCTTGGTTTTAGCACAAACTAAGCTTATAGAGTGATGATTTTCTGAGTTTGTAGTTCGGAGGTATATAACAGCACCATACGCCAGTTCACTGGCATCTGCAAAACCATGAAGCTGTATATTGACAGTGTTGGGACAAGCAATGAACCTTGGAAATTTGAGCTTGTTTATACCTTTGAGTTGTGATTGAAAGTGTACCCACTTTTGGGAAACATTGCCCGGTATGTGTTCGTCCCAATCTACTTCAAGTTTCCACAAAGTTTGCATAAATATCTTGGCCCTGATTGTTATGGGAGCCAACATGCCAATAGGATCAAAGATCTGGGAGATCGTTGCTAGTATCATACGCTTCGTGAACGTAGTAGAATTAAGGTATTTATCTTTGTAAGAGTAAAAGAAGACATCCTCCGTAGAATGCCAAGAAATTCCCAAAGTTTTGGAATCAACATTGGTGTCCAAAATTTTTAAAGATGGATCATCTATGTTAGAAGTAATTATTGAATTATGATTTGACCTCCATTTTCTCAACGGAAGTTCTCCCTGGTCACAAATTGAAGTTATGTCATGTTTTAGTTGTATGGTTTTTTCTAAAGTGGATGCTCCGCATAACAGATCGTCTACGTAAAAACAATTTAACACGGCATTTGAAGCATCGGGCATCCTTACCTGATTTTCCAAAGATAACTGTTTTAGACAACGTGTAGCTAAAAACGATGATGGACCTAAACCATATGTGACGGTTTTAAGTCTGTATTCTTTTATAGGTTCGGATACATCGGAACGCCATAGTATTCGTTGAAAGTCACGATTTTCAGGCTTAATATTAATTTGCCTGTACATTTTCGCAATATCGGCTGTCAAAACATACTGATGTTGTCGAAACTCTAACAATATGGCAAAAAGATTTCTTTGAATAACCGGACCAACCATTAATATGTCATTTAAAGATTGATTAGTAGATGTTTTGTGGCTACCGTCAAAGACACATCTTATTTTTGTAGTAGTACTTTCTTCTTTAAAAACGGCGTGATGGGGTAAGTAATGCGTCATTTTTTTGTCGTCCTTTTCTGTTACCATCTCCATGTGATCCAGGTCAATGTATTCCTGCATAAAGTTACTGTATTCAGTTTTTAAGTATGGTAGTTTGAAGAATTTTCTTTCCATTGATGTCAATCGGTAAAGTGCAGAGTCTCGTGATTTACCAAGTACATTTGGGTTTTCCTTGAATGGTAATGATACTTGAAACCTGCCACCGGGCTCTCTTATATGAGTAGATGTGAAATGCTCTTCGCATGTTTTTTCTTCTTCGGAATATGCGGGAGTAAGTGTGCTTGGTAGGCATTCTTCTATGGTCCAGAAAGCTTCCATCTGCTTATGTAGTTCCATGTTTGAAAAATAACATTGTGATTGATTTGATTTACGTTGAGTAATTGCGCCAGATAAAATCCATCCAAGTTGGGTTTCTTGTAAAATGGGAGATCGAGCATTAAGTTTTATTTGATTAGGGCATAAAAGATCCCAAAAGATAGAAGCACCGAGAAGCAAATCAACAGGACCTGGTTTATAAAATGTCTGATCAGCAAGCTGGATATTGTTAGGAAGTTTTAAATGAGA
Organism: Lochmaea capreae; assembly: GCA_949126875.1. Classification (NCBI taxonomy): domain Eukaryota; kingdom Metazoa; phylum Arthropoda; class Insecta; order Coleoptera; family Chrysomelidae; genus Lochmaea; species Lochmaea capreae. The sequence continues at coordinate 23,351,897 of OX421402.1, forward strand.
TATGTTAATGAAGTTTGATGGAAGAGTGTCAGCAATTTTGTGCAAAACGAAAAAAGATTGGGCTGACCGATAAGAAGTATGTTTAGACTGAATAACTGCATTTGTTTTGCATAAAGTATTGGTTTTAACTTGATTTATGCCAGATATGGAATGTTCAGAAAATTCAAATGGTAGCTGCAGCTCATCACTCAACTTCTGGGAGATAAAATTCATTTGTGAACCTGAATCAAGGAGCGCGCGAGCTTCGTGAGGTTTGCCTTCTTTATCCAATATGTATAAAACGGCAGTTGATAAAAGTACTTGATCATTATTTTCGAGTACATTTTCAACTACTGCAGAAAAAGAACTATTTTGTGTATTCTCTGGAATATTCGAGTTTTGATTCATTTCCGAAGATGTGGCAACGCTAGCAGTCAAAGAAACCTTTTCATTTGACCTTTGATTATGGAAACCTTTAAAATTGCTGTCATGTAGACAAGTATTATGTTTCTTGTTGCATTTTCTGCAACTTGAAGAATTACATGATTTATTGTTGTGTCCAAACCTTAGACAGTTAGTGCAAATATTCAAGTTTTGTAAAGTTTCAAACTTAGTTTTTGTAGACATGGCCTGAAGTGATTCACATTGATATATGTAATGACAATTTTTGCAAATAGGGCATGTATAATTTGAATTTTTATTTGTGTCCTTGTTCAGGAATGAATAATTCTTTTTGTATGTTTGTTTATCACTTTGTTCGTAAGAATGTTTAGAAGGGTTTTTTAATTGATATGATGATGATGAATTATTTATAGTTTCGTAATCGTCCAAGAATTGAATTCGCTGATTTAAAAAAGTTTTTAAATCTTCAACAGATGGCATATCTAATTTTTGCGTGAATTTTTTCCACTCTTTTTGAGTAGTTTCTGGTAGTTTTTTAGAAATGATGAAATTAAGTAATGGACCCCAATCTTGGGTAGAGACTTTAAGTGCTTCTAGAGCCCTTAAATTTTTGTTCAAGGTATCGAGAATCCCCTTTAGACGATTACACGATTCTTTATTAATAATTTCAAAATCGACAATAGACTTAAGATGTTTATGAATAATTGCTTTTTTATTTTCAAATCGGAGCTTTAATAAATCCCAAGCAATTTTGTAGTTTTCGTTTGTCACCTCTAGGGATGCAATCACCTCAGCAGCCTCGCCTTTAACAGATCTGCACAAATAATAGTGTTTCTCAATGTCAGGTAAATTACTTTTATCTATTAGAGTATCGAACATGTCTCGAAAGGAAACCCATTTATCATAATCTCCGTAAAAGATTGGTAATTCTATTTGAGGTAATTTAATATTTTGTTTAGTGTTGGGTTTATTTTCGGAAATGTCTGTGAATGAAGATTCAGCTTTTGTTATTTCACCTTGTGCGGTGGCGAGATGATTAAAATATGCGTTTTCAAATTGAATTCTCACATCATGATGTTCCTCAAGTTTTAACATTTCTGGATAACATGACGCTAGTATTTCAATTTGATCTTGTAGCTCCTCAAATTCTTTTAAAACTGAAATGATATTATCTACGCGTAATTTTAGTTGACTTAATGATATTTTGTTGTCAATAAAAGTTTGAATTGACGTTTCAAATCTAGTTAGTTTTCCTCTAATTAGACCTCTTTTTGAGACTAAACTTTTTAAATCTGTCTTTAAATCATTTAGCTCTTTTTGTTCTGAATCTGTTAATATATTATCTGGCATTGTATTTTCAAAAGTTTATTTGAATAAAGAAATTAAGTTGATGTTTTTTTTACAGTATGCAAATATTGATTAATTGTTTGAATAATTGTATGAAATGTACTATGTTAACGTTTGCTGAAACTGTTAACTGTATGCTAAAATATGTAAAAATTATTTAGTTCTTTTATTTTTTGTTTGTATGTTAACAATTTCTTATGATTTTTATTGATTTTGTGTTATTTTGGCTCGATATTTGTTAAGAAATTGAGAAATGTCACACTTTGGCACGTGAAGCAAATCATGCATAAATATCCAATTGTTTAAAGGAAATAGTTTAAAGACATGGAAAAGTCTGACCTTATTTTCTTGTTGGAATCGTTGCTATCACCTGCTCTTCTGTTCTGATTATGGAAACGAATTACCATGTACCAGCTTTAAACGTCAATGCTTGATACACTTCTAGTTCGCCTTTTTTGTAACATCCGCAGCTCGATAGGACCAAAATTTATGTAATGTTTTTTGTTAAATGTTTATGATACTTGAATATAAACTCACTTGTTGTGAATTAAGGACATTTTATTAAAATATTATGCTGATTACAATTACGGTGTTACAAATATATGACTTGTTTGACAGTTGTTTTTTTCTTTCCGTCAGGTCAGAAATCTACAAAAAAAACGCAATGTTGCGCGGTTGAGCACATTATCCGGGAAAGTCCAAGATATTTGTATAAGTACTTAACACATGTTTCTATAATATTAAGATTTTTGTGTGCTGAGATGACCCCTGTGTCGTCAGCATAAGTTGCTGTTTCACTATTACAGGAGGTTGGTAGATCTGAAGTAGATAAAGGACCGGACCAATTACGCTACCCTGAGGGACACCGGCGTTAATCGAATAGAGTGAGGTGGTTTCATCTTGGTATTTAACAAGGTAATGTCGGTCATGTAGGTAGGATTTGAGGATAGTGTAATAGTTAAGAGGTAATGATTTTCTAATTTTATAAAGTAGTCCTTTATGCAAGACTTTGTCGAAAGTCGACGTCATGTCCAAAAAGGCAGCTGAACAATATTTCTTTTCCAAGGATTTTAAAACATAGTTACAGACACGGTGGATTTGTTCGGTTGTTGCGGTCTAAAGCCAAACTGATGGTTTGGTATTATGCGAGACTTTTTTAGTGGTGGTTCAATTATTGAGATCAGGAGTTTTTCTAGGATTTTGGACATTATCGGCAACAATCTGATTGGTCTATAAGACTTTATTTCCTCTGCTGGTTTGCCTGGTTTTTGGATTAATCTAATCTGAGCTACCTTCCATATGAGTGGGAAGCAGCCACTTGATAGTACGGCATTATATATTTGAGAGAGGTATTGTAAGCCTTCTTTTGGGAGTTCTCTCATAGCTTTTACAGTAATTAGATCATAGCCGGGTGATTTTTTTGGGTTTAGTTTTGATAGTACTTCTTCGACCTGATTTATGGTGAATCTTTTTAATGGAAGTTCAAGTTGATGTGGGGTGTCTAGATATGTTTGGACTTCATTTTCTATGTTGTTTGTTTCATCTGCTGTGTTTGGTTTAATGACTTCATGAAGGTGTTTTGCAAATGCTTCTGCGTTTTCCATATTACTCTTGGTCCATTTGCCATCGGCAGTACGTATTGCGGGATTGCCTAGCTGCGGCCTGTTAATTTTCTTTGTGACTCTCCATAGCGAATATTCAGTTGCTTCAGTAGAAGAAAGATTTTTGAGATAAGTTTGAATACCATTGTTTTTATCGTTATTTAATAATATTTTCAGTTGCCTTGTAGCTTGATTCAGTCTCCAATTCAATCCATTTATAAATTTTAAGAAAATGACCCACATCGTGAATCTTTGGTGTTATGCCTCTAATATTTACATAAATGATGTTAATGTTGCTTTTAATATGTGAACCTGCACCTTGCATGACTTTAGATGTTGTATCTGTCAATAGTTTGTACGAACCTATTATAGATCATACATTTCTCGATCTTTGTACTTGCCTTTAGTAACATATTGTACAGATCTGTGACCGCCCTTGTCATCTCATCGAGGTTGATAAGCTCATTCAGCTTCGTAAACATGGTGTTGTGGTTGAGCATTTTGGCTAAATCATCTCCTTGAGCTGGTTGTGAAGTTGGATGTGGGTGAGATGTTGGGATGGTTATCGTTTCTGTACTCTTCTGTTGCGTAGCTCTTTCTCGTTAATTCGGTAGTTGGTAATGTCAATTTCTTCTGTTCTCTTTTCATTCCAGGGGTTGTGTTTTGGAATGGGAGCATCCACATATTTTTTGCTGACAGTTTGTTTTGATTTTTGTCCTAGTTCTTCCAGGAGTTAGCTTCTTTTGATAAATACTGGGCAATTGTCCGAGTTCGCAGGGTGGTTACCCAGACAGTTGCAGCATTTAGCCGGTTCCGTTAGGCTCTTGGTGCATTCAGACGTCCTGTGATAGCCGCCACATTTCAGGCAGCGGGGTGGTCATGGTCATGGCATTGAATTATGGGTTTCTGTTGTCTTCGTAATTCCCATATTATTCTGATATTCTCTACTACCTTATATTTTTGTTTAGGTAGTCTAGCGTTATTGTGGGAGTGGTGATTACCAAGAGTAGGGGACGTTCTTTTGTGTTCATCCTAAAAACATTCTTCAGATCGATTTGGTAGTCTTTCTTCAAGTCATCTTTTATGTCCTCCGGTTCAATGCCGCTCGCCAGTCCCCGCAGTACAAAGGCGTGTGTTTTTTCCTCTCTCCTAGTATAAGTATGATAGGGCATTTTTTCTTCCGTGAGCTTCGCTTTGAGTGTCCTATGATCTTCATCTTCTTGCGTAAACACAACGACAGAGTTGCCGTTGTATTTCATTTCAAATTGTCCTTTGAAATCTTTTTTCAACAGGTTAACTTTTCATTTGTGAACCGGCAATGTTTCGTATACAGGACATTATTCAATAATATGTCACTTGTCATGATTTATTAGATTTTTCTTTGTACTCTAATTTCTGTTACACTTTGTATATTTTAATGTATGTTTCGTAAAATGCTCAGAAAGATTTATGGTGGAATTAAAGAAGATGGAATGTACAGAAAAAGAACAAATAGATAATTATCAGAATTGTATAATCACACAAGCATAACCTATATAGTTAAAGCACAAAGACTTAGATTGTTGGGACATATAGGTAAAATAGCAGACGATAAGTGGGTAAAACGAGTGCTAAAAGGTGGAGAAGGTGGTGAAAAGAGAAGGGGAAGACCAAGGAAGAAATGGTTGGAGGAGGTTAGGAGAGACCTGAACAGTGGGAGTAAGGGACTGGGAAAACGAGGCGAGGAACAGAGAAAGATGGAAAGATATAGTGAAAGATCTCAAAGCCGAAGGCCAGATAATCCTGTAGTGCTGATATATATACAGTGCTATTCAAAAGTCCCCTCCCCCCTTCGTATCTTTTGAACGGCTACACTTACATTAATAAAATTTGGAGGGTGAAAATAAAGTGTTGTAAACTTCTCTACGAATGGTAACAGGTGAAGTAATAGTAATAGATGACGTCACAGTGGCACTCTGGCCAATAATTTTAAATAGGACCTTATGTCAAGTGATATCTCGTTTGAAAGGCATTGACATTGGCTACATAGCCATATTAATTTTGTTTAGGTTTAAACCAATTTTGACGGATAAACTGAATAAATACCAAAATTATTATTTCACATTTAAATATTGGAGATTTTTCAGTCCGCCTCTGGTTAGTTGTCAAAAAAATTGACGTTTTTAATTTAATAGTATTTGCTGCTTTGCAAAGTTTTTCTAAACAGCTTGAATATTAAATTTTATTATTGTTTAACGAGACGTTTAAGAGTTTACATAGGCAAGAATCTGGAAAGAATATCCATGAAGCGGAACGTTTATTTAATGAGAGATACCCAGATCGCCCTATCTCGAGAACTTATTTGAGTGAGCTTCTTCACAAGTTTGAAGCAACAGGTAGTGTTCAAGATGCCAAACGACCTGGTCGACCAACATTTAGTGATGATAAAAAAAATTGATATAGTTGTAAAAGTACAGTACAGAGAGTGTTGGCTAAAAATAAATTTTATCCATACAAGTTAAAAATGGTGCATCACCTTTCGGATGACGACCCCGACAGAAGACTCGAATTCTGTGAATGTATGACAAATAAAATTAGTCAAAACCCACATTGCACAAAAACAATTTGTTTTAGCGACGAAAGTACTTTTTGCCTCAATGGAAATGTGAATACACAAAATGTAAGGTATTGGAGTGACACAAATCCTCACACCTTTCGTGAACAACATACCCTTAGCGTCCAGTATACGAACATTTTTTTAATATATACAGAGTGTAGCAGAAATTACAGTACTAAGAAAAATCTAATAAATCATGACAAGTGACGTTGAAAAGAAGATAATCCAGATGAATTCGGCCATCTGGAGATAACATTTCAACAAGATGGTCCTCCTGCACATTATTATGGTGCAGTAAGACGTTACCTGGATGAAGAATATCGAGGTAGACGGATCGGCCGACGAGGTCCTATAGAATGGCCACCTCGGTCACCAGATCTGACACCATTATATTTTTTTCTATGGGGGTACTTGAAATCCAAGGTTTATACCACGGCACCAGATAGCGTTGGCGTTTTGAAAGAAAGAATTATTGAAGAATGCAATGCAATTTCAGCTGACACATTCGAACGAGTACGACAAGAGTTTACTTATAGGATGTATTACTGTCAGGAAGTAGACGGAGCACATTTCGAACACTTGCTATAATAATCCATTGTTGATATTTGATTAATTAAATTAAAAAAAATAATTTCAATAATTTTGGTATTTATTTAATTTATCCGTCAAAATTATTTTAAACCCAAACAAAATTAATATGGCTATGTAGCCAATGTCAATGCCTTTCAAACGAGATATCACTTGCCATAAGGTCCTATTTAAAATTATTGGCCAGAGTGGCGCTGTGACGTCATCTATTACTATTACGTCATCTGTTACCATTCGTAGAGAAGTTTACAACACTTTATTTTCACCCTCCAAATTTTATTAATGTAAGTGTAGCCGTTCAAAAGATACGAGGGGGGGAGGGGACTTTTGAATAGCACTGTATATATTCATAATAAAAAAGTAAGACGTCCGTCATTAGCCAGTCCTGCTGGAGTATTAGGGTTGGTAGATACGTCAACGCAAGAAGTCGATGCTCCGATCATCACATAAAACTGCTATTCTGGAAATCCAACCGTTTCCGAAGTCTCTGAGTCTTCCCTGGAGCTAGGGGTTGACAAGGAGCAGTTTGTTGTTGAAGTTTCCTAGTCTTCCCTGGTGTTGTTAGGGGTTGATGAAGGAAAATCTGTTTCCGAAGTCTCTGCGTCTGCCCTGGAGTTAGGGGTCGGCAAGGAGCAATCCGTTGTTGAAATTTCTGAATTTTCCCCGGTGTTGTTAGGGGTTCATGAAGAAAAATCTTGTGTCGAGGTCTCTGAGTCTCCCTGGTGTTAGGGGTTGGTAAGGAGCAAGCCGTTGCTGAAGTCTCTGCGTCCTCCCTGGAGTTAGGGGTTGACAAAGAGCAATCCGTTATTGATGTCTCTGCGTTTTCCCTGGAGTTAGGGGTTGACAAAGAGCAGTCCGTTTTCGTAGTATCTGCGTCTTCCCTGGAGTTAGGGGTTGACAACGAGCAGTTCGTTATCGAAGTCTCTGCGTCTTCCCTGGAGTTAGGGGTTGACAAAGAGCAGTCCGTTCTCGAAGTATCTGCGTCCTCCCTGAAGTTAGGGGTCGACAAAGAACAAATTCGTTCCGAAGTTTCTGCGTCTTCCCTGGTGATAGGGGTTGACAAGGAGCAAACCGTATCTGTAACATCTGCGTTCTCAATGGAAAATGTAGGGGATGACGAGAAATATGATTATATAGGTTGTCCGTTGGATAGCATATCTCCGCTTACAGAAAGAAACCTATCAAAAGAACAAACAGACATATTGAACATCTTCCTAGACCAAGAGACCGAAATTTGAATCCTTACGAGGCCCGACGACACTAGTTGAGCATGAAATCCGTTTGCTGCAACCACGTCCGATCAAGCAGAGATACCGGCCCCAGAACCCGAAAATGCAAGAAATTTGCAATGCTAAGATAGATGCCATGTTAGCAGAGGGAGTGATCGAACCTTCTACAAGTCCGTGGAGTTCTCCAATAGTCATTGTGAAGAAGAAAGATGGGAAAAACCGTTTTTGTATCGACTTCCGAAAAGATAACGAGGTAACAATGAAGGATGCTTATCCTCTTCCGTTTATTAATGCTATTCTAGATAAATTGCGTAAAGCCAAGTACATTTCCAGTTAGGATCTGAAGAGTGGATACTGGCAAGTTCCGTTAACACCAGAGAGTAAACCCATTACCGCCTTCACCGCACCAGGACGTGGATTGTTCCAATTCACAATCCTGCCATTTGGTTTACATTCCTCACCTGCTACATTCCAGAGACTGGTTGATAGACTAATAGGCCCAGATCTAGATCCTTACGCTTTTGCGTATCTGGATGACATCATCGTTCTGGGAGAAACATTCGATCAACATCTGGAAAACCTGTCCGAAGTGTTCCGCCGATTACGAGGGGCTCAGCTGAAACTCAATCCGGAGAAATGTCATTTCTGTCTACCGTACATGTAACTACTGGAGATGGAATCCGTACCGATCCAGAGAAGGTAGAAAGTATTGTGAAATTTACAGCACCGAGAAATATCCGAGAACTAAGAAGATTTTTGGGAGTTGCCTCCTGGTATAGGAGATTTGTGCCATCGTTTTCAGAAAAGGTGGCTCCGTTAACGAAACTGCTCCGCAAATCTCAGCGATGGAAGTGGGCTGAAGGACAAGAAGCCGCTTTCGTTAAAATAAAAACATGTCTGTCAGAAGCACCCGTTCTAAGTTGTCCTGATTTTGCCGTACCGTTCACCTTACAAACCGATGCCTCCGAATATGGTTTGGGAATAGTCCTTACCCAGCAGAAGGATGGTCATGACCACGTGGTAGCGTATGCAAGTCGCACCCTGAGTCCTACCGAGAAAAATTACTTCGTCACCGAAAAAGAATGTCTTGCCATTGTTTGGGGTTTGGGGGCTACCATTTCACGGTTGTTACCGATCATCAATCTCTTAGATGGTTTCATTCCATATCTAGTCCATCCGGACGTTTAGCTAGGTGGAGTATTTTTCTACAACAGTATGATTTCGAGATACAGTACAGTTAAATCGTGTGACAGACGCTTTGTCAAGAAACCCTCTACTAATGACCGCCGAGACCGACCCACCGTCCGCTTTCTGTTTGACCGATGTAACTGCCGAATGTTCATGGTACCGGAACAAGCAAGAAAAGGTTCTGAAGGATCCAGAGAAGTATCTGGACTACTGCATCAAAGAAGACCGTCTATACCGTCATTTCTGGGACATAAATGATTTCCGAGAACCAGAAATGTCCGACCCTTGGAAACTGTGCGTAGCAAAGCCCGACCGAACCCGAGTCTTACAAGAAAACCATGACGCTCCAAACGCCGGACACTTAGGGATTGCTAAAACCATCACCCGAATTGCGAAACTGTACTATTGGCCAGGAATGTTTAGGGACATCACCAAGTACGTAAGGAGATGTCTGCAATGTCAACGGTACAAACCGTCGCAACAAAAGCTCCCAGGGAAGATGCAACCGTCCAAAAATCGACAACCATGGCTCCGATATAATTGGACCTTTACCCAGAAGTAAGAAAGGGAACTGTTACATTATTATATTCCAAGACCGATTCACTAAATGGGTACAGTGTAAACCGTTAAAGAATGCTACTGCCATTAGCATAAGTACCGCCTTCTATGAAGAAGTTTTGACAATATTTGGATGCCCCCGTACTGTACTGACTGACAATGGAACTCAATATGACAGTAAGCTTTTCAAGGACATGTTGAGTGGATTAGGAATCCGACAGCGTTTCACTCCGCCATATACTCCGCAAGCTAATCCAGTAGAACGAGCCAATCGCACCCTAAAAACAGTGATTGCGCAATACTGCGAAGTGGATCACCGAGACTGGGATGTAAGATTGCCGGACTTAAAGTTTGCGATGAATAACTCTAGACATGACTCTACTGGATTTTCCCCCGCCTTTCTAAATTTTGGCAGAGACCCCGAAATCCTTACGAAGAGAAGCTGGGAAGGACCCCGAGCAAGGTTCGCCAGAAGACACTGGATTGGATGACCCTACCGAAGAAGACCCGAAGCCGCATCTCTTACGAGTAGAGAAACTGCAGGAGTGTTTGCGAGACGAAAACGGGAAGCGGTGTAATCCTATACATCTGAAATATTTAAAACCCGCCAACTAGTAAAATGATTTATGTTTTTTTTTTGTCCGTAGAATGGACGACCGAGACTTACCGCCGCCGTTGATTCCGATAGGTAATGATGGCGAGGACATTACCCCCCCGTGTTCCCCGCCGCCCATTGACGACCTCTTCGGTGAGGTGGCGGTGGAACGAGGATGTCACTTCCCAGGAGTTCGACGAGACTTTCGATGAAACCTTTGTACTATCCAAATATGCTCCCGGCCACACACCCCCTACATCACCGACACCGCCTACCCCTGGAGTGTATACCGAGAAGCACCCTTTATGAACGCACGACCACCGTTCCAATGGAAGAAGGGGATGCTGAAGGCCAAGTGGAAGTCCGGGAGAAAACCTCTCAATTTACCTCCGAAGTCTTCCATTTTTTTACGCCCCTCGAACAGGACCCTCCCCGACCACCTGCACGGGTGCCGTGGGAAATTCTGGAATCTCCAACTCCCTTAGTCTCCACGGAATCAGGACCCTCCGACATGGACCTAAGGATGAGAAACTGGGAAATCATTGAATTTGCCGCTGGCATACCACGTTCCCAACCGTGGCCAAAAGCCTGGGCCGAAAAGGCGCAATATTTGCGCCAAAAGGATGCGCCGATCCTCAGAAGTGGTATCGGGCCCGACTACGGGATCGCCAGAGACGCAAGGTCTGGGTGATGATTCCGCCGATGCCATCTACTTCTGATGAGTTTAATTCCTAGTGTAAGACTGGTTCTTTGAATGTCCGTTTCTTTTTTTTTTGTTTTGTTGTTTTCTTTTCCGAATTCTCGTTTACCATTAAATTCTGTTTCTTATTGGATGAATGCCGAATCACCAATGGACGTACTGGTGGTGGCGGATCCAATATGCATACAATTGGAAAACCCCAGCCATCCCGATGTTCCGGTTACGATCCCCGTCGACGACAGGCGGAGAATATGGGAATCTGGCAACATTCCGGCCATGGTTTCAAATATCCATTACATGTACATATCAAATCTATAATAAGCTTACCATTCGCATCATCGTCAACTTGAGAGCACAGGCCAGGGACCAGGTTTAGCCGACAGTTGGTACAACTCGCCTATTCGTCATTCGAATATACGAGGACTATTCATTACACTGGTATTTACATTATTAAGCGTGGTTTCTAAATTATATGAAAGCATATTATTGGAAAAAAGATTAAGATCCTTATCACATATGTATGATTCACAAAGCGGATTTAGAAAAGGGTACCTCACTCAAGACCACATTTTCTCGAAAAAACAAATGATGGAAAAAACACAAACAAAAGAAGTTTATATCGCTTTCCTGGATCTTGCAAAAGCTTTCGATAGTGTACCACAAAATACGGTTAGCCTAGAACAAAGATCGGCTCCAAAGAGTCTAACAAGACGAATAAAGAGCCTATACAACCACAATTACAGCTACGTCAGGAGACATAACTTTGAATCCGTAATAATCACAGTCAACAATGGACGTGGACTATTTGGAGTACTCTCTATGGTTTATAATTATAATGGACAACGAAAAATATACATACAAAATTACAGTATGAAAAGCAGTTCACCAGCCAATTCTCACTTATGGAAGTGAAAGATGTATGCTGTCGCAGAGATCCAAAAGTCGAAACCAAGCAATGGAAATGAAATATAACAAGAAGATATCGGATAAGAAACGAGAATGTGAGAAAGGAAGTGAAAGTTGAACCAAAAGCTTAAACGGTTCGGACACTTAGCAAGAAAGAGCAACAGGGATGTGTGGGAAACCCCGAGTAAATTCAAAAAGGAAGAGGTGAAGACCCTTGGAACCAAGAAGTTGCAGACATAATGGAAAAAAGAAATATAAAATTATAAAATGTGACGAAGCAAAACAATACACATTGGCAGATGTGTGACTGAATGCATTAGTTTGATTTATTTATAAAACCTGCTTAACATGACTTCAATATTGTACGTCCAGGTATTGATTATAACGTCAAATTAAAACAAGTTCTAATTTGATTGCATACCATTCCATTGCATAAATGTAAAGCGGCTTTAGGAACTGGAATGAGCAGTAAAATATACACTCACGGACAAAATTATTGCATATTTTATTTTAGGTCTTTATTTTTTTTCCCTTAAACACTTTTGTGATTTCGGTTGCTAAGTCTGTTACATTGGAGTGTTCTACGTATATTGCAATTTATTACAGATAGAGTTATGTATAGACATAGCTTTTATAACTGAATAAGCGATAACGTTAAATAAGCAGAAAACTATAAACGTAGCATAGTGTGCCTTGACGACTAAAACAGTGGTTTCTCTTTATTTGACGTTGTCAGAATGACATTTTCAGTGCATTGTTTCTTCAATCTGTAGTTTTAGTTAGTAAAATGCCACGTTTAAATGAGTTTAGTTTAAAATTGTTTGTTTAATCAATGAGGGGTACAGATAAGAAGACATTGCACAGAGATTGAATGTCCATCAATCGACTGTTTCTCGCGTACTAAAACGTGATTCCACACCTTACAATAGGACTGGAGGATCCAAAAGGCGGCCTGGTCAAGGACGTAAAAGATGTACAACGCCAAGGGATGAGCAATATTTAAGAATTCAATCTTTGCGAAATCGTACACTTACTGCTCCGCATCTAAAGAATCAATTACTAAATGCAAGGCAAGTCAATGTTTCCACCAAAACAATAATAAGGAGACTTAAGGAGGTCGATTTAAAGCCATCCATCCTGCTAGAGTTCCTCGGCTTCTTCCACGCCATAAAATCGGACGGTTACAACTTGCAAGAGCACATGCTGACTGGAATGAACATCAATGGGGAAAAGTTATTTTTACAGACGAAACAAGAATACAATTATGGAAGCCTGATGGACGTAGTCGAATATACAGAAGGCCAGGAGAACGTTTCGCAGAATGAAATCTTGCACACAATCTTAGCTTTGGTGATGGTTCCATTATGCTATGAGGTGGCATTTCTTTGGAGAGTCGCACGGAGCCCATTGAAGTGAATTTGAGGATGAATGCTGACTGGTACATACTCAACATCCTTGCAGAACATGTTATACCATATGTCGGCTTTATTGGATATGATAACTTTGTGCTAATGCACGATAATGCCCGAGCCCATGCCGCAAGAACAGTAAACCAGTACATTGAGGATGTCGGGATTGCGAAGCTAGAGTGGCCATCATACAGTCCTGACGCAAATCCCATAGAACATGTATGGGACATCCTAAAAAGAAATATTCCAGCACGGAATCCAGCTCCTAACTCAATTGCAGAATTAAGGATTGCTGCACAGGAAGAATGGAATCGAATACCACAAGAAACCATCGAAGATCTTTTGCGCAGTCTGCCTAGGAGGATTCAGACTATCGTTAGAGCTAGAGGAGGAAATACTAAGTATTAAATTGTTATTATTTTGTCTTAAACTAATATATCGTGTCCATGTTGTTGTTCTTTCCCAATTAAACGTTATTATCAAAAACAGGCCACTTCACTAATTTCTTCACGAATCTGTTGTAAAGGTTCAATATGTAATTAATTTGATTATTAATAACGTAAGAGACTCGAATGTAACAGATTTGGCAACCGAAATCACGAAAGTGATAAAGGGAAAAGAAGTAAAGACCTAAAATAAAATATGCAATAATTTTTTCCGTGAGTGTATTTAATTTCATGCAATCTACGTCCTTTATTATTGAAACTGTTGAGTAATTCAATCAAATCGTTACCCTTGGTATTTTCGATAAGATACAATAAAACGTAACAAGATTTTGTAATACAATTTTTAATAATCTATTAATATATGGTCCTGATGCTTAGATTACTATATAAAAGTACTGCTACCAACATAACACAATAAAATTGACAATAATGTCATAAATTATCGGGCCTTTATACCTAATTTTTCTTGAATTATTTGTAGAATTTCAATTTACCCATGTATTGTATCAAAAAAGGAATATCTTCTATTACTACCTCAAAAACACACAACGCGTACACTACATCTGTATTGGACAGACTCACTATCACATCAGAATGAGACACAAAACTTCAACTTTTAAAACCCCCTATTATTATAAAAACACATAACCGCAAAAAAGTACCCAAAACATATTATTTTATTAGTAGTCACATGGTGTGGTGCATATCGGCAAACAGTTCTATCTACTTCAAATATATGTATAATAAATATTTGAACTTTGGAAATGTACATATTACACATAGATTTTTATAGTGGATAATAAAACAACACACTTTTATACTACATAAAATGTCCGCGACTGTTTTGTAAATACATTAGAAACGGTGGAGCTTTACCATCACGTGACTGTTATTATACGCATATACGTATATACGTATAGTAACTTATATACGTATAGTAACGTATAGTACGTATAGTAACGTATATACGTATAGTAACGTATAGTACGTATAGTAACGTATAGTACGTATAGTAACGTATATACGTATACGTATATACATATAGTAACAGTCACGTGATGGTAAAGCTCCACCGTTTCTACTGTAGGTAGGTACATAACTGTAGTTTTAACAATGTTTTTCTTATTCTTAAAATAAAATAGTTGGGGCTGTCTTCAATAATGGTTTTATTTATGATAAAAAATGTTAAACAGAATAATGTTCTTTCTATTTAGAAACAGAAAGTAATAATTTGTAAAGTAAAGTAATAAATTATAGTTTCAAAAAACTAAAAAAACACGCTTTATAGGTAATCGAACTAAAAAATAATTCTTGATTTGAGAATAAAATGATTAACGATAAAATTAGTGTCATTATGGTAATAGTGTGGGGTGCTCGATATCAATTGTTATAATTTCTGACTAGTTCTATTTCGAAATGCAGAGTTAGTATATAAATGTAGTACAAAGCGTGTGTTTTAGTTTTTTTAAACTATAATTTATTTTTTCCTTTTTAGTACTATATGCTTAAAGCAGTTGATTCATTTTTTTCTACAGTATAGACTTTATTGTCCTTATTAAACAGTTGCTCTATCATCATTTTTCCATGGTTGCTATCTTTATCTGTAGTAAGTAACCTTCCGAGTCATTAATATTTAGCGCTGTGTGAACACTGAACAGTTTCGAACATCGATTTAGAAAACAAATACAGATTTGTATGTTGTCAGTGTACTAAAGTTATACACTAACTCCACGCTATTACCACAATGAAATTAAATGTCTCGTTGATCATTTTATTATTGAATTAAGAATTATTTCTCATTTTTTAGTTCAATTGCCTATGAAGCCTGTTTTTTTAGTTTTTTTTTCAACTGTAATATATAAATGGAACTCCCTATATTTTTCTACTATATTGAATTGTCATTGGTCCTTAACAAGTGTACAAAGTTTGAACTAAATCTATTCGTTTGAAGTGGGTCAAAATAGAATCCGAAGGAGTCGGTACAAACATATACAGTGCTATTCAAAAGTCCCCTCCCCCCCTCGTATCTTTTGAACGGCTACACTTACATTAATAAAATTTTGAGCGTGAAAATAAAGTGTTGTAAACTTCTCTACGAATGGTAACAGGTGACGTAATAGTAATAGATGACGTCACAGTGCCACTCTGGCCAATAATTTGTAAATAGGACCTTATGTCAAGTGATATCTCGTTTGAAAGGCATTGACATTGGCTACATAGCCATATTAATTTTGTTTGGGTTTAAACTTATTTTGAGGGATAAATTAAATAAATACCAAAATTGTTGAAATTATTTTTTTAAATTTAATTATTCAAATATCAACAATGGATTCTTATAGCAAGTGTTCGAAATGTGCTTCTATTAGTAAACTCTTGTCGTACTCGTTCGAATGTGTCAGCTGAAATTGCATTGCATTCTTCAATAATTCTTTCTTTCAAAACGCCAATGCTATCTGGTGCCGTAGTATAAGCCTTGGATTTCAAGTAACCCCATAGAAAAAAATATAATGGTGTCAGATCTGGTGACTGAGGTGGCCATTCTATAGGACCTCGCCGGCCGATCCATCTACCTCGATATTCTTCATCCAGGTAACGTCTTACTGCACCATAATAATGTGCAGGAGCACCATCTTGTTGAAATGTTATTTCCAGATGGCCGAATTCATCTGGATTATCTTCCAGAATTTCAAGAATTAACGGCTCAATTGCATTTTGTAACATCTACAAATACACTTCACCGCTTAAATTTGAATTTAGGAAAACAGGACCAACTATGTGGTTTCCCAAAATACCTGCCCAAACATTGACTTTTTCTGGAAATTGGGTATGCTGGTCACGAAAAGTGTGAGGATTTGTGTTACTCCAATACCTTACACTTTGTGTATTCACAGTTCCATTGAGGCAAAAAGTACTTTCGTCACTAAAACAAATTGTTTTTGTGTAATGTGGGTTTTGACTAATTTTATTTGTCATACATTCACAGAATTCGAGTCTTCTGTCGGGGTCGTCATCCGAAAGGTGGTGCACTATTTTTAACTTGTATGGATAAAATTTATTTTTAGCCAACACTCTCTGTACTGTACTTTTACTTACTTCACAGATAGACGCAACTTTAGTTGAAGAGAAAGTAGGGTTTACTACCATTTCAGCAACTATATCAATTTTTTTATCATCACTAAATGTTGGTCGACCAGGTCGTTTGGCATCTTGAACACTACCTGTTGCTTCAAACTTGTGAAAAAGCTCCCTCAAATAAGTTCTCGGGATAGGGCGATCTGGGTATCTCTCATTAAATAAACGTTCCGCTTCATGGAGATTCTTTCCAGATTCACCAATTATTAAGATAGCTGCTACTTTGTCGGCTTGAGTACGTACCATTTTGCCTATGTAAACTCTTGAACGTCTCGTTAAACAATAATAAAATTTAATATTTAAGCTATTTAGAAAAACTTTGCAAAGCAACAAATACTATTGAATTAAAAACGTCAATTTTTTTGACAACTAACCAGAGGCGGACTGAAAAATCTCCAATATTTAAATGTGAAATAATAATTTGGGTGTTAATTCAATCTATCCGTCAAAATTGGTTTAAACCCAAACAAAATTAATATGGCTATGTAGCCAATAGTCTAAGAGCTGGCTACATAAAAAATGTTTGAATCTGGTACATGGTTCGTTTAAATTGAAACAGGTACCTTTAGTGTAGCCGAACATAATTTTGCCTGTCTGGCATCGAAAATCCGGGGCATGAAGCGGGGGCGTGTAGTTGAAAATGTAAAATTTAGGTGTAAAAAAATTTATAAGGTACATGGATTCTTATTACAGGAAAAGCTTTTATTCATATTCAAGAAAAGCGGAAAAATATTGGCAGACAGTTTGCTAGGGGTTAACGTGCTCCCAGACAACGCCAAAGGGGTGTAAAAGTAAATAAAAAAAAATCACAAGGTACATGAACGAATTTATTAAAAAATTAACTAATGCCTCTTTGAAAGAACTGTTTCTCAGATCTTTATCAATATCGGCTGGTCTTACTTGCTCTGTCCCAGAAATTACGTACATGCGTACATGAGGAACCGCCTCTCTGTGATCTTTCGTAGTCTTTGATAGAAGGTGACCAATATCTATCAAAAATTATGTGTATTTTATGGGCATTGTCATTAGTTACCATTTGCAGTATTTTTTTTTTGAAACACTACCGAATGTTTTTGGCAAATCGCTAATGCAATGAGTAAGAAAAAATTCGTCTATTCAACATATGTCAGTATAGTCAAGAATTCCAAAAAGCCTTTCGTGAAATGGGCTCTGAAGAGTGTGACGAAATTAGTGTATTTCCGGTGCTCGAGAAATTAATTTGCAGTTTATATGGTTATCCATCTATGAACTTGCTGAATAGTACCAGATTCGCATTATTTTTAAAACTTATAAAGTCCATGACTTGGATGAACCATTCCAGAGAAAAAATATACATAACTTCGATGCTTCCCCGTTACCTCCTAGCCAGGCTGAATTCAGGCAGCATTTATTATGAACGAATGATATTGCCACAATATGGATAAATGCGTACAAAAAATTACCATCAATTTTAAATCCTGGGAATTGTGGATGGATAATATAAGAGGAAATTTATAAATTCAACTGGTTCGATGGACCACAGCTGCCTAGTACAGTAAAAGATGTACTTGATGCTGAAATAACTAAAGGTAAAATACTTTTGCATAAAGAATATACAAATTTTTTTACTTGAATGTGTAAAAATCCTACTGTACTTCAGGCGATGAGGCAGAAATCGAGTCCGAAGAAGATTCTATTTATGACAGCGAAGATGATTGTCAATCTGAGTCTGATACTGCTAGCAAAATTGAATAGTATCAGACTTGGATATTTTCATATCTCAATATTTATTTGATACCTTAATGAAATTTTAAACGCAATTAAAAATAATAAATCATAACGAACTATTTCAAATTGTCTGCCAAAGCTTTAGCACCCACTTCTCTATCTGCCATTTGGTAAATTGTTTTTTTTTAAGTTAAAATAATAAAATAAAATAAAAATTCGTTCATGTAACTTGTGATTTTTTTTTATTTACTTTTAGACCCCTTTGGCGTTGTCTGGGGGCACGTTAACCCCTAGCAAACTGTCTGCCAATATTTTTCCGCTTTTCTTAAATATGAATAAAAAGCTTTTCCTGTAATAAGAATCCGTGTACCTTATAAATTTTTTTACACCTAAATTTTACATTTTCAACTACACGCCCCCGCTTCATGCCCCGGATTTTCGATACCAGACAGGCAAAATTATGTCCGGCTACACCAAAGGTACAATTTAAACGAACCATGTACCAGATCCAAACATTTTTTATGTAGCCAGCTCTCCGTCTACCATGTCAATGCCTTTCAAACGAGATATCACTTGCCATAAGGTCCTATTTAAAATTATTGGCCAGTGTCACTGTGACGTCATCTATTACGTCACCTGTTACCATTCGTAGAGAAGTTTACAACACTTTATTTTCACCCTCCAAATTTTTTTAATGTGTAGCCGTTCAAAAGATACGAGGGGGGAGGGGACTTTTGAATAGCACTGTATATATATCAGCACTACAGGCCTATCTGGCGCTCGGCTTTAAGATCTTTCACTATCTCTTTCCATCTTTCTCTGTTCCTCGCCTCGTTTTCCCAGTCCCTTACTCCCACTGTTCAGGTCTCTCCTAACCTCATCCAACCATTTCTTCCTTGGTCTTCCCCTTCTCTTTTCACCACCTTCTCCACCTTTTAGCACTCGTTTTACCCATTTATCGTCTGCTATTTTACCTATATCCCAACAATCTAAGTCTATGTGCTTTAACTATATAGGTTATGCTTGTGTGATTCTACAATTCTGATAATTCTCTATTTGTTCTTTTTCTGTACATTCCATCTTCTTTAATTCCACCATAAATCTTTCTGAGCATTTTACGAAACATACATTAAAATATACAAAGTGTAACAGAAATTAGAGTACAAAGAAAAATCTAATAAATCATGACAAGTGACATATTATTGAGTAATGTCCTGTATACGAAACATTATTTTAACAATTACAGAGTATAGAAAAAAATGGAGTGTCTTATCGCACATGACATCTCGTTGAAAAGGTCAAAACGTTCAGTATACGAAACATACATTAAAATATACAGAGTGTAACAAAAATTAGAGTAGAGAATTGTTGAAAAAGCCATAGTGTCCAGTACACGAAACATTCTTTTCATATAAACAGAGTGTAGCAAAAATTAGAGTATAAAGAAAAATATAATTCACTTATCCAAGAAAAACTGCCTCTTACGCTCAGGTTTTTGCAAGAAATACCAAAGACATGCCTATACCCATGACAAATCAATATGAGTCACTATCGGAGGAAGAACCTGATAATACACAGGAAAATAGCGATAGTGAACAAGGAAAGAAGAAAAAAAGGACAAGACCAAAAAGAAGCAAGAAAACTTCAAACAATTCACAAGAAGAACCAAACAAAAACAGCGCCAAATCTGAGGTTAATGATCCCAAGAAATCTAATTCCTCTCTCCCGAAAAACGTCGGTAAAACAGCAAAAAAATGTGCCCTCCCATTGTTATAGACGGGAGAATGCCGGAGCACAAGTGAATAGTTAACCTGTTGAAAAAAGATTTCAAAGGACAATTTGAAATGAAATACAACGGCAACTCTGTCGTTGTGTTTACGCAAGAAGATGAAGATCATAGGACACTCAAAGCGAAGCTCACGGAAGAAAAACTGCCCTATCATACTTATACTAGGAGAGAGGAAAAAAACACACGCCTTTGTACTGCGGGGACTGGCGAGCGACATTGAACCGGAGAACATAAAAGATGACTTGAAGAAAAACTACCAAATCGATCTGAAGAATGTTTTTAGGATGAACACAAAAGAACGTCCCCTACTCTTGGTAATCACCACTCCCACAATAACGCTAGACTACCTTAACAAAAATATAAGGTGGTAGAGAATATCAGAATAATATGGGAATTACGAAGACAACAGAAACCCTCAAATAAGTTCTCGAGATAGGGCGATCTGGGTATCTATTCAATTTATCCGTCAAAATTGGTTTGAACCAAAACAAAATTAATATGGCTATGTAGCCAATGTCAATGCCTTTCAAACGAGATATCACTTGCCGAAAGGTCCTATTTAAAATTATTGGCCAGAGTGGCACTGTGACGTTATCTATTACTATTACGTCACCTGTTACCATTCGTAGAGAAGTTTACAATACTTTTTTCACACTCCAAATTTTAATAATGTAAGTGTAGCCGTTCAAAAGATACGAGGGGGGGAGGGGACTTTTGAATAGCACTGTATACAAGTGAAGCTAATATAATTTATATAGCTGGTTGATTTTACTTCGCTTAGTATAATATATAACAAATATACAAAAAAACCATGAGGCCGTAGGGAGATTCCAACACGCGATCTCCAGATTTGATTCCTTTGTTCGTACCTACTGTAGAAATTCCCTACTATCCGTGGCCTAGTTTTGTATGTGTGATGATTGGACAAGAAGCGCGTTTCCCTGTATATTTCCTTTTGTACCTCTTCAAATAATTCTCGGGCGCCAGATTTTTATCGTGGTTTGCTCCATAGATAACCAACTGATAGATAGGCATCTGACCGTGGCGCTCCCTACGACGAATTAATTTTGACGTGTGGCGTCATCTTGAGAGTCCCAACAGTACTTTTTTACATGGTTGTGAACTTCGCTAACAGCTGAAAAAGCAGATTCCTGTAATTTTACAGTTTTTGGCGGCATATTCAAATTTACTGTAATTTCACTTTTATTGAAATATGGCATTTATGGTAAATTTTTTGATATTTCATTTAAAATAACTGAACATTTGATTGATATTACAATAATAACAATCGAATAGTCTTGTTAAATTAAATGAAATGTCAAAAAATAGACCATATAATGCCGGATGTGGGAAAAATAAAGCAATAATCATCAAGTTTATATATTTTATTTAATATAAGAAAGTACTCAATAAATAAAACGTTTTTTTACATATTTTAATGACAAACAGTAAGATCAATAAATAAAGTAATATGAGTAAAAATTGTACAAATGTACCCATTTCAAAAATATTTACATAAATAATAACATTTTTTCATACAAATCAAAAAATAGTTTTATCTATCAGTGGGCAGATGTATATTAAAAAATACATGAAACACATCCATTTCTACAGTTTGCAGATGTTTTCTAATAACACAGCTAACTAAAATGTGCACACTATTTAAAAAACTTAGTTTACAAAATTTTGACTATCATTAAATACTAATATATTATTTATTATGTAGCTACATTTGGATATTTTTAATTATATAGCTCAAACACACATATGATTGTGAACATTTACATATTTCTTACTACAAACTACTTACCTTTGAAAAATGCTTGTACCTTTCATCGGGAAATCCTTTTTTGCCCCCCTTAAAGGTAGAACCTCCATATATTATCTCATATATTACTATGAAATATGTAATTAAGTTTGTTTTTGATGAGAATTAAACAAACCAAATAGTATAACAAAAGGATCATACAGACAGAAGATATTTTATGTTTTACATACCATTATTTGATCATTGCTCAATACTTTCAAATGCATCCAACTCTAAGCTGTTTGTGGAAGGAATAGCTATAACATAAAAATTAGAAGTTCAGTAATAGACAGACAGAAGATATTTTATTTTATACATACCATTATCTGATAGTGATGGCTTAATTTACTCTCATCCATTCTCCTCAAACCGCTTGCTTGTGGATGGAATGGCTACAACATAAAAATTAGGTGTTCACTTGTAGGTATGAATGTTAAAATTATAGCATAATAAAAGTTGTATAAAACTCACCATTAATTAATTTCCCTGTATAAATTTTGGTTGGTGTTTGCACCTTCCCAACTGATGGCGAATAATTTTATATGGAGGGCATTTCAAACATATGCAGATACTGTGTAAAAGTAAAATGTTTTAAACTCTATAAAATAAATACCTTTAATTTTCTCAGGAGTTGTTAGGTTAGGTTGGCAGACGAAGTATCTGTAAACTAAAATTAACTACAACTAACGGCGTTACAGATCTCATTAAATCCGCAATTTTAGTACTGTTGGGACTCTCTAGGTGGCAGTACCCTCGCGCGTTCAGAGTGCCCATACCCTGGTTTGCTCCACGGCCCCTTGACACTTAGCGTCAAGAGTTCCAGATAGCCTCAGATGGAGGTTACGGCGAATTTCAGGGGTCTTGTTGAATTTTACTTTAACGGATTGTATACAATTCGGGCAAGCCGAATATCGGTACTCAGGTACTTAAGTTACGGTAGCCAACGAATAAAACAGCACTTCAAACCTTTTGTTTATTAATACTCTGTGGTTGATTTAATTAAAAAATATACAGGGACACGCAAAATAACGGAGGAAAGAAAATAAGGTATTTATTACTTATACCGGGGATTTAACGGACGTAACAATCGGGGCGGGTCAGAATCGTCAAATATAGCTCAAATCTGCCGGGTAACTGAACAAGTTGTGGCTAAGCCTCTTCCAAGTTCAAGAAACCCTTCGGATCCAAATGAGACACGGGAATTTCCTATTTAGACAGTGAGATAGTATATAAATTCGTGAGACGGTGAAAGAACTTTATAAATCTGCCAGGTACTCGAACAAGTTGTGGCTAAGCCTCTTCCAAGTTCGAGGAACCCTTAGGATTCAAAGGAAATACAGAAAACCAGTGTAAATTCAATATCTATTGCACACGAGACGGGGAAAAAAATTAAATCGGCCAGGCAATCGAACAAGTTGTGGCTAAGCCTCTTCCAAGTTCGAGAGTCCCTTCGGATTCACAATAAATACAAAGAATAATATTTAGGCACGGAAAAAATTGAATTAGTCCACTGGACGATATAAGAAAGATTTAAATCTGCCGGGTAAATCGAACGAGTTGTGGCTAAGCCTCTTCCATGTTCGAAAAACGCTTTGGATTCAAAAGAAACAAAAAAAATATAATATTTAGGCAATCAAGGAAACAAAATGGTCCACGGTAAAATGAAAGAACGGTTTGAATCTGCCGGTTAATCGAACAAGTTGTGGCTATATAAGCCTCTTCCAGGTTCGACAAACGCTTTCGATTCAAAGAAATAATAAAAAAATTATTCATAAACTGAAAGAAATAAACTGGTACACGGTACGATGTAAGAACGACTTAAATCTGCCGGTTAATCGAACAAGTTGTGGCTAAGCATCTTCCAAGTCCGAGAAAACCATTGGATTTAAAAGAAATAAAAGAAAAATAATTTTTAAAAGAAAATGAACAACCTGGTACACGGTATGATGTAAGAACGGTTTAAATCTGCCGGTTAGTCGAACAAGTTGTGGCTAAGCCTCTTCCAAGTCCGAAAAAACCTTTGGATTTAAAAGAAATACGAAAGAAAAAAAATATTATAAACTACTATTCCTGGAATAAATTTCACGAGTTTAAAAGGTACCTAATTATCGACACACAGAGTAAAAATATCAAGGCCAGAATAACGTTAAAATATATCACCAACCATACCAGTTTTAATTACCTATGTATAAAAACTGCAGCAACTAAAATCATAAAGCCACCAGAGAACCGGATTATAATAATTCAATCAATTACTAATTAATATGTTAAACGCTGTAATAAAAAAAAAATAAATTAAAGCCAACTATACTTCAACTACAAATCTTTATTTGAAACAAAAGAAAGAAACAATAAAAAAAAACTTGTCACTCAACATACCTAGGTATGAGAACTGGTAATTAAAATTTTCAAAGAAAATATCTACAAAATCTTAATATTAAGTAGGCAGTACGGAAA
Source organism: Lochmaea capreae (assembly GCA_949126875.1). Classification (NCBI taxonomy): domain Eukaryota; kingdom Metazoa; phylum Arthropoda; class Insecta; order Coleoptera; family Chrysomelidae; genus Lochmaea; species Lochmaea capreae. The sequence continues at coordinate 23,376,333 of OX421402.1, forward strand.
GTTTTCGAATATACTCGTATTGGAAACTGTATATTTATTTCAACTAACAATCTAAATTTTTGTAACCAGAAATAATCACAAAATAATTTTATCTCTATCTGGTCATAAAAGAAAAATCAAAACAATAAAATATTTACGGAATATTAATATCAATCGGCGGTACGGAAAGTCTTCGTATAGTATTGTTATCAAAACTATATTACCTTCAAAACTATTTCCCGGAGTCCGGAGTCACACAAATACGGATTACTGCTTACGGGCACTCAACAACTTAACTTTTACTTTTATATTTTAAGAAGCACAGATCAGAGAGCCTTCTATCGATTGTTTTCAAATTTATATCCTCATTCCTACTCCCATTTCGGCACTAGCGGTTGTTAAATTTATTTTTCAGCAAAAAGTTTCATATATACTAATTGTCTTTCTGAATTAATTAAAGTTCATATATACCGAGTGTCCCTACGGTTTAAAAAATTTGAACATCGGAAATGACTAAAGTTTTATGGTAGAATTCGAATTTGCGTACCTCATGACTAAGAAAAAAAAATACATTATATAAGTACGTATATATAAAAGGAAACAAATAAATACGGTAACAGAAAAGGCGGTAAAGTATGTAACGAGTTATGTGAAACCCAATATAAAATAAAAAAAACGTTACGGCAAAAATAAAAAAACTCTATTCCGTGCCCAAAAAAAATAACTCGTTACAATTGTTCGTTTAAAAAGGGTCAAAATCGAGTCCAAAGGAGTCGATTACAAACATACATACAAGTGAAGCTAATATAAGCGTGTTAAGATTTTAATATAAATGGGTATTTTCCCTTCTCCGTCTTGAAAAATATCCAATTATTAAAGTATATGTAAAGTATCTCTCTTTATATCAGCATTTCAGTAAGAAATTGAAACTGGAATAAATTACTGAGAGTAGGGGTACGGGCACTTGAGACCACCCCCTCCACTCTCCATCGGCGGCCGCTCTTATCAGATAGTTCGGCTCGCATGTGTTAGTATGTATGCGCCAGCTGTAATAGATGATATTATAGCGCATGCGTTAGTATGCTATTAATATGTGTTAGTTTTTGTAAGGGGTATGTCACAAAGTCAAGTCAAAAGGACCTTAACGAATGTCACCTGTCAAACGTCACCTATCAAAATTTTGGCAATTGGCCCACCCCTAATTTTGACAATTGGCCCGCCTAAAATTTAGTAACTGCCTCACCCCCAAATTCAGACCCCCCAAACAACCTTCGATGTTGTGACGTCATCATCGTCGACTTTTCTAAATTGAAAATTTTTTTAAATTGTATGAGAATTGAGAGGTCTGCACCTCTGCGTCAATTTCGATGTACCTTACAAACCCTGCTATTTGTTCACATTCATATAAGTTGCGAAGGAAGGTGTTAAAAAAAACGTCGCCGGCTCTGTGACGTAATCGAGTCTGAGGTGAAATATCGTTGACCTTAGCGTCCAGTATACGAACATTTTTTTAATATATACAGAGTAGCAGAAATTACAGTACTAAGAAAAATCTAATAAATCATGACAAGTGACGTTGAAAAAGAACTTAACGTTCAGTATGCGAAACATTATTTCAACATATACAGAGTATAGCAAAAGTTAGAGTGTCTTATGACACGTGACATTCGTTGAAAAGGCTTCAACATCCAGTATACGAAACATTCATTCAACATATAAAGAGTATAGCAAAAATTAGAGTACAAAGAAGACTCGAATTCTGTGAATGTATGACAAATAAAATTAGTCAAAACCCACATTACACAAAAACAATTTATTTTAGTGACGAAAGTACTTTTTGCCTCAATGGAACTGTGAATACACAAAGTGTAAGGTATTGGAGTGACACAAATCCTCACACTTTTCGTGACCAACATACCCAATTTCCAGAAAAAGTCCATGTTTGGGCAGGTATTTTGGGAAACCACATAGTTGGTTCTGTTTTCCTAAATTTAAATTTAAGCGGTGAAGTGTATCTGTAGATGTTACAAAATGCAATTGAGCCGTTAATTCTTGAAATTCTGGAAGATAATCCAGATGAAATAACATTTCAACAAGATGGTACTCCTGCACATTATTATGGTGCAGTAAGACGTTACCTGGATGAAAAATATCGAGGTAGATGGATCGGCCGGCGAGGTCCTATAGAATGGCCACCTCAGTCACCAGATCTGACACCATTAGATTTTTTTCTATGGGGGTACTTGAAATCCAAGGTTTATACTACGGCATCAGATAGCATTGGCGTTTTGAAAGAAAGCATTATTTCAGCTGACACATTCGAACGAGTACGACAAGAGTTTACTAATAGGAAGTATTACTGTCAGGAAGTAGACGGAGCACATTTCGAACACTGTCTATAAGAATCCATTGTTGATATTTTATTAATTAAATTTAAAAAAATAATTTCAATAATTTTGGTATTTATTTAATTTATCCGTCAAAACTAGTTTAAACCCAAACAAAATTAATATAGCTATGTAGTCAATGTCAATGCCTTTCAAACGAGATATCACTTGCCATAAGGTCCTATTTAAAATTATTGGCCAGAGTGGCACTGTGACGTCATCTATTACTATTACGTCACCTGTTACCATTCGTAGAGAAGTTTACAACACTTTATTTTCACACTCCAAATTTTATTAATGTAAGTGTAGCCGTTCAAAAGATACGAAGGTGGTAGGGGACTTGAATAGCACTGTATAAAAAAAAAAACTAAAACAAGTTTCAACTCGAGAGCAGTTAAAATCAAATCCGGAAAACAAAAAAAAATAAATTTCCTTACCATTAATAACTAATTACATTGATGAAAACAAATTTCCTCGAAACAAATTACAATAATTTAATATTGCCGGTTATTTACCAAAACTGAACAAAGTAAAAGTTTTCACAAAAAATCAACCGGTCCGGAAATAAAAGAAAAATATCAAACTATTTCTAGTGTACGGAATACGGAAATTGTTGAATATACGGTGATCATTACAAATATTTTACATTCTTAAATCGGCTTCAACATTCACCACTTTTAACAAAATAATTATCCGGAACCGGATCGGAAATTCTCGTACTCACACGGCAAACCCATAACTCGAGTATCGGTAATGCAGTAGAAGCTGAGAGCCCCGAATCCAACTCTTCTGTCCTTTTATATTCTCATTAGCAAAATTTTATTTAGGAACTACAAAAAAATTTGTCATATACCAGGCGTCTTTCGGAATTAATTAAATTAAATTAAATGGTATATATACCAAATGTCCTTTTTGATTGAAAAATTTCAACTTCGGAAATGACTAAACTTTATGATTCAATATAAATTTGCGTACCTCCGGACTAATACAAAAAATACTAAAATTACAATATAACGGTAAAAATAAAAAAAACTAATTCTGTAACAAAAGGGAACCGTAACGAGTTATTTAAAACCAAGGGGTAAAATAAAATACGTTACGAGAAAAAAACAAATCTGTGCAAAAAAAAATAACTCGTTACAGTATCATCGAAATTATAAGGCTTTACTGTACAACCACTCAATTATCGCCGCTTTTTTCCATGAACTTGTGGGAAGCTTCTCTACTAATCCATTACAATAACTGAATTCTGGAGAATGTATTCGATCATTTGTTGGAAATATTCCTCACAAAAACGTCAGACGTCATTTCTTTGGTAGGTAGTCTTTGCTTGAATTATATTGAAAGTCCAATAATCCTTGATCCAAAAATCCGTTTTCACTGCCTATATGGGTTATAATAAGCCTGCGTCCCTTTCCAGAGGGTGGTCTTAATCCTGTTGACCAACCCTCTATGACAGCTTGTCGGGAATTCAGTATATTTTATCTTGCCAGACTTTCGATACGGAGTGTCCTTCATTTAGCCATTTCATCCAAATAGAAAATATTCTTACATTCGTTGCGGTATTTTCGGATTGACCTTAAGTATTCTCGTCTCCAGCAAAGCAAACAATATCCGGCCTATCAATGAGAAAATATTTTTTGTTCCGTTTTTCCCACCGAAAGTTCATTCCATGAAGAATTATCCATACTCTAGTTTTAGATAGTTGTGGCAGGTTTTCGTCATTCTGGACGGCTTGCACAATCTTGTCCAATATTGGTTGTTGAAGCCAGTAAACCTTCATAGTTACTGTATCGCCCGGTATATTAAGTGGAATTTCAGTTTTAAAAATGCACTTGTTTTGTAACTGATTTAGAAAATAAAGTTTATGTTTCGTTTAAGTACCAGCCATACGACCTATATCTATTATTTATTGCCGAAGATCAGGGTTCGTCTGGGGACTGGTGTTTATGACACTCAACAGCTTTTTGAAGCATAATATATATATATCGATTTTGTAAATGTGTTTTTAGTTTTAAGTAGGGTAAGAAACCAGAATTTGTTTTTTGGCACTTTGTTAGATACACAGTACTTCACAGAATTCGAAAAGAATCGGAGGCAGATTTGGAACGGATATTTATTAAATTATTATTATTAAATACGGGAAATTAATATTCGAACTCTTCCGGTTCTTTCACGTATAATCATTATTTGAATATATCTTATAAGTATAGAATTTATTATAGCGCTGTTTTACATAGCTTGTTGTTAACTATTCAATTAAAAGGGTTGAGATTACTGATTAAAAGGTTGTAAACTAAACACGAAACGAACCGACGTGTTGCTAAGACGGGTAGTTTTAGTGTCGCGACATTGGTATTTCTGTTACGAAATACATACCATGCACTATTCTACGAACACTGTTTTTAACATCGTCTTCAATTTCTAATGGTTTCTTCTCCGGGTGAGGAATAGGTTCACCGAGGTTCCGACATTTTCTCTCACGTAAAAATGTATAAATCGTTGATTCTCGTACCCCTATCATAAAATCATAAAAAATACTGTGGTTTCATTTCCCAAAAAATTAACGTAAAGAATAATGAATACACCTCAAGGAACATACAGAAGATATTTTCAAAGACAGATTCAAATTGTGATATTTCCTCCTAGTTAATGATAATTTAATCCTAAAATAATACGACTATTTTCAAAATGGGTAGTCTTTATAAGCCGTAGGTAAAATGAAAGTGTAAACTTTTAATTCAAGATTGTTAAAAATAAAAAGTTGATTGTGGGTATTTTGCAGCAAAGAATTATCTCCCTTTTTAGATTTAAAAACTCCCCCATTTTTTAACATCATCAGTAAATCTGTCTTATAAGAATATTTAACAAAAGATGGTAAAATATAGATATAGATAACGAAATTATTCCATCAAGAAGATTGATTACCCCAGTAAGTCGTATTTTACTATGAAATGTTTATCCCTCCATTCCCGATGAGACCTTAGAGGCAGAATTAAAAAATATGGGCTTCAATTTGCTATCACCTGTAAGTCCCGTAAGAGCGGGTTTTTCTAAAACGGAATATGGTCATATCGGTGGTTTTCGACGTCAAGTGTACTCGACTCCCCTACAAGATTGTGCAAATATCCCAGATTCATTCCTAGTCACCCATGAAAACACATCCCACCGCATCTTCATGTCCATCGACGGAATGTCTTGCTTTAAATGTAAACAGCCTGGTCACATAGCATCTCAATGCACAGTCATCTCTACTACTCCAATACTCATGACCCAACTACTGTTACTCAAAGCACTACTTCATCAACATTGCTACCAGAACCTGATTGGACCAAAGTCTCAGCAAATTAGTACTGTATCACAGCCAACATCCTGCACTAACCCAATTCAACAAATGTCTGAACCACTCATTTCGAATCAAGTTAAAAGGAAATTTTCAGATCGACAATGACACAGAACCTCAATTTGTAAATCCCTTTTCCCAGTCCCCAAAAAAAAAAAAAAAGGAAAAAAACCCACACAAGAACTACTTAAGCACACTAAGTATTTTATCGTCGATAACGACTCTCGTTTTCCTCTTAACTTCGAACAACCATTGATCTATTTGATAACTGCTATGGTTCACCCAATCCCGAATTGATTGCCCAAAAGTATAGGTATATCTCCCTTACCTCTTGTGTCTGCAAATTATTGGAAAAAATAGTTAATAACCGACTTATTTGGTTCCTGGAGTCCAACTCCTTGCTAAACAGGGAACAGAACGGTTTTAGAAAAGGACGTTCAAAAATTGATAATATAATTGACTTAGAATCCGACATTCACGAAGCATTCCTTAACAAGCAAAAAGTTCTAGCCGTATTTTTTGACATCAATCCTGCATATGATACAGCTTGGAAGCATAAAATTTTATTAAAATTAGACGATTGGGGAATAAATGGAAATATGCTTGCGTTTATTAAAAACTATTTATATAAACGATCCTTTCGTGTAAAATTGAACGGGCATATCTCGAATAGCAAAGAACTAGAAAATGGTACTCCTCAAGGTTCGATAATAAGCGTAACACTTTTTTTAATCGCAATGAACGATATTCTGAATAATCTTGATAAGCCACTGAAGGGGAAACTATACGCAGATGATTTAGTTTTATATATCTGTACCTGAGAGCCAAACTGTATTAACTCCATTTTTTTCAAATCGGTATTAAGTTTTCTCGCTTTTTCACATGGGATATTTAAGAATATCCACATTTTATTTTTGAGTATAGTTTTTTTTTAAATAGTTATTGAATAAATATTTTGTATTAATTTTAATGTCTATAAAAATTTTCAATTCACGCTGCTGTAAAATTTAATTTTTGTGAGTTAATACAGTTTGGCTCTCAGGTTCAGATATTAAGGGTCAAAATATAAACTACATGACGTCGTTCATGCAGCAACATATTCGACAACTTGAAATTTGGTCTGAGTCTACAGGATTCCAATTTTCCACAGAGAAAACGAAATGTATAATTTTTTCCAAAAATCCATTTTTCTTCAACCCTATACTCAAGTTATACAACAATAATTTAAATTTTGGTGATCATATAAAATATCTAGATATGATTCGGGATCACAAGCTGACTTGGACAACTCACATTAACGACCTGATTTGTAAAACTCATAAAAGTTCCAATCTGCTCAAAATGTTATCTACTAGGAATTGGGGCGCTGACTTAAATACTTAAATACGTATATACCGATCACTAATTAGATCACGTCATGATTACTGATGCGTAGCATACTCGTCAGCGAAAAAAACAGTACTGAATCTTTTAAATCCAGTCCAGAATACTGCGATCAGAATTTGCCTGAGTGCACTTCGATCAAGTCTGTGTGAGAGCCTTCTCAGTGAAGCCTCCGAAATTCTCCTCCACCTCCGACGGATTTACCTTAGTCTCTCTTACGCGATCAATATATCTGCAAATCCCAATCATCCAGTTTATGACAACACCCTCTCCAATCGTTATTCGGCTGAATATAAAAAAAGGAAAAGAACAGATCCACGATTATATGAAATAATTAACAGATCCCTCAACCTTCTACATATATCTATTCCTCGAACGATCCCCCAAGTCACTCCCTCCCCTCCTCCATGGATAATAAAATTACCAATATGTGACACATCCTTGACAAGTTTTGATAAGAACAAACCATACTCTAATTAGAGGAAAATTCCATGAGAAAATATCTTGTTTACAACAATATACCCATATCTACACAGATGCCTCCAAAACGGATACTGGAGTTGTAGCAGCACTTGTAACTCCAAATGTGATAATCAAATTTAGACTACATTATATAACAAGCATTCTAATTGGAGAACTTTATGCGATATTTCAAGCTCTAGTCCATGCCAATAGAGAAAACGTAAAACACTTACTCATAATAACTGATTCATTGAACTCAATTGAAAGTTTGCGCCAGACATATCTATCAAACCCATTACTGATACTTATTAAGCAGGAACTATCTCAGCTGTACAATTCAGGAGCAGTTATACAGTTATTCTGGGTGCCTTCACACACAGGTATAGAGGGGAATGAGAAAGCTGATGCAGCAGCCAAAGCTGCAATTCAGCTACGACGACAGATATAAAAATATTTATTAAGGCATCGGTTAACAACGCTTGGCAACACCAGTGGTCCCAACCTCACAATAAACTTAGAGAAGTGAAGAGAACAGTTAAACCGTGGAGGACCGTTCCAGAAACCAGGAAAGAACAAGTTATCCTGACCCGTCTTCGAATAGGTCACACCCGATTTTCCCATGAACACTTAATGTCGAAATCCGAACAATCCCGCTGTACAGTGTGTCAATGCCCTTTAACAGTCAAACATGTGTTAATAGACTGTCCAAAGTTTTCACAGCAAAGAGTGACATTTAACATCCCACCTACTATGTACCTACCACTTACTCGGAGAAGAATACAATATGGAAAACTTGGTAGCTTATCTACGTGCTATTCAGTTTCTGCACAAAGTTTAACCATTAATTATTAAAATTGTTTGTTTTTTTATACCTATACTGTAGTATTTATTGTTCATTTGGTAGCACTAATAACCTAAAGGGTTGATGCGCTTTATTTTATAAAAATTAGTAGAACTAGTATTTTCGTATAGTTTATCTAAAGTCAGTATGATTTTTTTTGGAATTCACACAGATATCTATATAAACGTTAATACTCAGGAAATTTTTTACATACATTTTTGGTGGTGACTTGTAGAATAAGACATCCTCTACAGTGAATATTATACTATTATGTGAGTTTCTAATTCCAATCAGTAATTGTAAAATTTGACATTTAGTTTTTTTAAATACGATTCCATCTTGTGGTATTTCCGCTGAAGGCATTGAAAAATATTTTGGTTACGACGAGTGCTGAGAAATTACTGTCTATTATATATGTGAAATTGTTATTTTTGGTGTTTGTTCAAAAATTTATGCAAAGAAAATATCCATCCATTAATAACGAAAACATTGTGAATATTAACAGTGATATGACCATTATATTGTTGACAGACGCCACCTGTCATTTGTAAATTTATTGTGGTATGACGAAATAAATCAGTAGTCAAGGAACATTCCAAAACCTCTCACTTCAGGTATCCCCAAACTAAAATTCTATTCCAGTACTTATTTTATTATTATGATGAAAACTAGAAATATCCTCGTAGCGATTAAAAGGATTGTTTCCATCAAAATAATAAAATGCTGATAAGCGTTTAGTATAAGGCATATGAAATTTTTGCAGTGAATATTGTACTATTATGTGTGTGTTCGTAAAAAAACTACTGAGTACGAACGCCTGTCGAAACGTTTGTACAGACTGTATGTGATATTTGCATACAGTGCGATCGTCGAACATCAAAAACTTGTGTTGACGTCATTTGCAAACATAACGGCATACATTTTTGTTACAATTTTTTTTTTAAATAAAAAGGACACACTCTCGGTGAATGTTCACCACAAAAAAGCATGGCATCAATGATTAAACAGCTTATTACAAAGTTTGCAGTGAGGACGTTTAGGTTGGAATAAATTCATTATTTTTTTGTCTAAAGCTGTTATAGCAAAACGCTTTTACAGGTCAATTTTTATTTTCAATTGCGCATCGTACATACTCTATCATTGGATGTACGAATGACGTCACCACTTTCGCGTACATGACATCATTGTTATTTTTATAAATAGAACAACCTATTTGAATTCCACAACAATCGACGATTACAAAAATGTATAATACTTATAGTCCAAAGCATTGGTTTGTGAATTAGTGACAAATGTTGTATCAGAAATTTTTAATCATAAAATTTTATTGAAAAGACTAAACTAATAAATTTTTAGTTTTTGAAATAATTAAGAAAATACATTCAAAAACTGAATTAAATGTTCAAATTGCATGCCGTTGACTACCTGGCAATAACCAAGACGGATTCTAAATTCCTCCAACACTTTATTTAATGTTTCCCGGCGAATGAGTCTCACCTCATAAAGAATTCTCTCTTTTAAATCTTCGATATTCTTGGGCCTATTGAAGTACACTTTAGATTTAAGATAACCACAAAAGTTAAAATCAAGGGGGCTACATCAGGAGATCTTGCTGGTCACTCTATAAATCCTCTCCTACCTATCCACCTGTTGGGAATAGTATCTAAATAATCACGGACTATTAGCGCATAACGGGGTGGTGCGCCGTCTTGTTGAAACCATATCAAATTGCTAGGCATTTTTGGATTTTGATTGTCTGGATATAACGCGGCAATGGCTGAAATAATATCATTTTCTAGCATTTCTAAATATTTTTCAGCAGTCAACGTTCCTTCAATAAAAAATGGTCCCAAAATGTTGTTGCCAACAATTCCTGCCCAAACATTAACTTTTTCAGGATACTAAGTGTGGGCCTCCATTATCCAATGAGGATTAGTGTCTGACCAGTATCTACAGTTTTGCCTATTGACAGTACCAAATGTTGCTTCATCACTTTGTAGTGGTAAACTATAAAATTATATAATGTAATAAAATAGTTTTAAGAATAATATGGTTAATGACCTAATCTATATGTATTATGCTGTTTCTATGGCCACGAGTTACAGGAAGTAGAGTTCAGTCACTTACGGTCCCCATAGAAACAGCAAATAAGCAAAATAAGCAGAATAAGCAATTCTTACATATTGTTATAAAGAATTAATCAATATAAGTGAGTTTTTTTATAAAAGTAGTCAATAAAATTCATTCGTACGAGTAAGTTGTATTATTCTTATACAAGGAAAATAATTCCTATTCCAGGAGCCATCACATGGCGATCCTGCCTTTAAGTTTAATGAGTGTTGTAAAATAAGTTTAGTGAAGTATTGTAGCTGAAATGGGATTGTAATAAGTGCGAGTAGAATATTAAAGTTTCACAAATAAAATTATGGGTGGAACTAATCAATCAAAGGAAGTAAAGGAGGAAGTTATAATAGCTCAAGCTGGAAACAGTGGAGGTGTTACAAACCAGACAAACCAAAACACAAATCAATGGGATGTTGTTAAAGTCCTAGGAGTTGTTGCTTTCATTGCAGTTGTGTGCATTTTGGTAGTTATGTTGTACAGGTTTGTTAAAAGAAGAATAGTGGATAGGATTAGAAAAGAGATTTCAAGGAGCCAAGAAATAGTTTAAAAGAGACAACCGCCGCATAAGTGTCAAACTGTGGAAGTGTGAAAGTACACAAGTCTAACAGTGAGTTTTAAACACTAGAAGAACGCACGGGTAACTGGTAAAAGAACAAAAAAAAATTTTTATATATATTTAACATGTACTTTTCAATTACTGCAATTAAGGTTAATTTGCGAACTTCCCTCACATCTTATATAAATGACTATGCCGAAACTTAATGAAATTTACGACAAATTACATGAAATAAGAAAGTATTTAATTAAAATAGGACCAGAAAGAAGAAAAGGTGATATTTTAAATAAGAAAGTTGGGGAAGCTAAGCAAATATATGTTGATTTTGAGAGAATATTATTGGAAATTAATGACAAAATTAAAAATTTTGAATACTCGGAAGAGGACATCTCAATAATAAAAGCTAACACACATAAAATTAATGGATTGTATTCAGAAATTTTAAGGTTTGTCCATACGAGCTATAGTTTTGACACAAAAATGGCTTCATTTGATTTAAAAGTAGCCGTAAATTTATTGCCTATAATGGATGATAATGAAAATACAACTAATCAATTAATTGACGCAATTGAATTATACGAATCAATGCTTGATGATAATGGTAAAAAATCGTTAGTATCATTTGTTTTAAAAACACGGTTGTCAGCGAGCGCTAAACTTAGGCTATCTCAAACTTATGTTAATGTTATAGATTTAGTTTCTGATATAAAAACACATCTATTGACTAGAAAATCTGATACTGCTTTAAAATCAAGAATTTTGCGTTCTAGACAAGGTGATAAATCAATCGAAGATTTTGGAAAAGAGCTAGAATCTCTTTTCGTTGATTTGACAATTTCGCAAGCTAACGGTAACAATGACGCATTTAGAATACTAAAACCTATTAATGAAAAACTAGCGATCAAACAATTTGCAGATGGCTTAAAAAATCAAAGACTTAGTACTATTATTTCAGCTAGAAATTGTATCTCCTTAAAAGACGCAATTAGATCAGCATTAGATGAAAATATACAGAGAAACTCTGAAAATCCGCAAGTAATGTCATTTACAAGGGGATATCATCGCGGTAGAAGGGGTCGCTATTATCCCAATAGGTCATTTTCTACCAGAGCCAATTACAGAAATAATGGTAATTAAAATTTTAGAGGTAATAAAGGATTCAATCATTCCAATCATTATCAAAACAACAATATACACTAACGGGAATCTCACCGCAATAACAATATCACGTTACGACAAGGCCGCGGACGTTATCAAGGCCGACAGATCAGTAACCGAGTTTTCATTTCGGAAGATGCCAATGCATCAAATTCAACTGTAAATTCACAAAATAGCGAGAATTTTCAGTTTTTTCGAGACAATTAATGAAATTTATTCCTGTGAAAGTTTAAACTGGGTGAATTGTTACATACAAGAACGAAATTATAACTTTATAATAGATACCGGTGCTACCGTAAGTGTAATAAAATATAACTGTCTAACAGCTAACGACACTATATATAAAGAGAATTTGACTGTTAAGGGTTTAGGTGGACATTTGACTTCCGAAGGATATGTAGTTTTAAAATTGAAATTTGATAATCATTATTTTGATCAGAAGTTCTATGTATTTAAAAATTTACCTTGTGTGAATAATGGTATATTAGGGCAAAGTTTTCTCAAAAAATATAAAGCAATAATAAATTTCGAGAAAAATAATTTATCTTTATTAAATAACAACAGCGAAGTAACGATACAATTAAATTCAAAACATGAAAATAACATTTCTTTATACCCTAGATGCGAAAGTATTCAATACTTTCCTATTGCTTTTATGGAAGACTGTGTAGTTCTTCCGAAAGAACTGTGTGACGGAGTTTTTTTAGCAGGTGCTATATGTAAACCTGTTAATGGGAAAATACCATTAAAAATATTAAATACTCGAGAAGATGAAGTTACTTTAAAAAATATTTCGCCAGAAATACACAAACTTGATGATTATAATAAATGCGAGATTTTCAATGCTACTGTTACAGCAGAGAGAATTAAAACATGATTAAAACAATTAGATTTTAAGCATTTGCAGTTAGAAGAACAAATTTCAATCGAAAATATATGTGCTAAATTTAGCGATATATTTCACCTACCCGGAGATAAGTTGTCAATAACAAATATTTATAAGCAAACGATTAATCTCAAGGAAAACGCAGTACCAGTTTATGTAAAGCCTTACCGGGTACCTCATGCCCAGAAAGCAGAGTTAAATAAACATATACATAAAATGCTGGAGGAAGATATTATAGAAAAAGCTGTCAGTGAATTTAATTCGCCTGTTTTATTAGTTCCTAAGAAATCATTGCCAAATAGTACTGAAAAAAGGACTAGATTAGTGGTAGATTACAGAAAATTAAATGAACAAATCAAGGATGACAAATTTCCATTACCTAATATTGTCGAAATTTTAGACTCTTTGTCCGGCGCAATTTATTTTACACATCTTGATCTTAGCCAGGGGTATTACCAAATTGAATTAACTCCAGAAAGTAAGCCTTGCACAGCATTTTCAACCAATGAGGGACAGTACCAAATGAAAAAATTACCTATGGGACTAAAAATCAGTCCAAGTGCTTTTTCGCGGATGATCTCAGTTGCTATGTCAGGTCTAAATTATAATAAATGTTTTTGTTATTTAGATGATATAATAGTTTTCGGTAGAAATTTGGAGCAGCATAATAAAAATTTGTTAGATGTCTTTAATAGGCTCAGGAAAGTGAATTTGAAATTAAATCCTTTAAAATGTGTTTTCCTACAAAAAGAAGTATTGTATTTAGGACATTTGATATCATCTAAAGGTATTCTACCTGATCCAGATAAAACAAGAGTATTAGAGAATTACCCTGTACCTAAAAATGCAGAAGAAGTTAAAAGGTTCGTTGCCTTCGCCAATTACTATAGAAAATTTATTCCAAAATTCGCGGAGACAGCACTGCCATTAAATAAGTTAACACGAAAACATTCCCAATTTTTATGGACGGAAGACTGTCAAAAATCATTTGAAATTTTTAAACATTCGCTTAGAAGTCCGCCAGTATTAGATTATCCAGATTTCTCTGACCAAAACCAATTTATATTACAAACAGATGCCTCAGGGGTAGCAATAGGGGCGGTGCTCTCAAATAGTAATAACAAACCAGTGGCATATATTAGTCGCCCGCTAAATAAAAGTGAAATACATTATTCAACCATAGAAAAAGAGCTTTTGGCCATTGTATGGGCAGCAAAATATTTTAGGCCTTATTTGCTCTCAAAACACTTTAAAATTTTGTCAGATCAGAGACCTTTAGTGTATTTGTTTAATCATAACAGCCCGTCAAGCCGTTTAACAAAATTTCGATTGCTATTGGAGGAATATGACTTTCAGATAGAGTATATTAAAGGGAAAGATAATGTAACTGCAGATGCATTATCTCGAATAATTCTCACTTCAGAAGAACTCAAAGATATGCATAGAAATATAGTTAACATTTTGACTAGAGCTCAAAGTAAAAAAGAAAATACGAGTAAAGCTGAGACAACTCCTATAAATAGTGGATCTGATCAACCCAATATTGTAGAAGTTCTCAAAAAGCCTCATGAAATGATTGAACTTGTTTTCAATAAAAAATTAGACAAAAACACTGAACATAAATTTTTTATGTCTAACTTTGGTTATTTTTGTTATGTACCAGAAATATCTAGTATTTATGTGCTCCAGAAATCTCGATCAGCATTTACGCGAGTCGAAATGTTGAGAGATTTAATTACATTATGTAAAGAATTAAATATTAATGAGATAGCTATCCTTAAAAATGACGATAATGTCGCTTATATAAATAAAATAAAAAATGCAATTGCGAGAAATAGTAATTGGACCGATCCACGTGTTTGTGTAATAAAAGGAGTACAACGAATAAGTAACAAAGATACGATAAAATGTATATTAAATGATTTTCACCTACTACCAACAAGCGGTCATGCAGGCATTCGTAGAATGACAAATAACATAAAGAAATATTACTTTTGGCCTGGAATGTATAAGGATGTCACAGAATACGTTAAAAAATGCGACAGTTGTCAAAAACAAAAATATTGTAAAAATATAAAAGAACCGATGGTCATTACTTCTACTGCTAATACAGCATTTGAAAAAATTTATTTGGATATTGTTGGACCTTTAGATAAAGATACTAAGGATTTTGTGTATATTTTAACAATTCAGTGTGAACTGTCGAAATTTGTTGAAGCCTATCCAATTAAATCAAAGGATTCTGTTACAGTTGCTAGAAGTTTTGTCGAAAATTTTATTCTAAGATACGGTATACCTAAAGAAATTGCCACAGATCAAGGATCAGAATTTATTTCAGAAACTATGTCGGAAACATGTAAACTCTTAGAAATTAAAAAGCTACAATCAACTGCGTATCATCATGAAAGCATAGGTTCTTTAGAAAATACTCATAAAGCTCTTGGTGCATATTTAAGAATACAGTGCAAAAACAATAGCTCGTTATGGAGTTCGTGGGTTCCATACTGGTGTTTTGCATACAACACAACAGTTCTTACAGAAACCCAATATACTCCTTTCGAATTAGTATTTGGTAAAATATGTAACATACCTAGCAATTTGCAAAATATTGTTAACCCTTTATATAATTATAACAGTTACCCGCTAGAATTAAAATATAGACTTCAAACAGCTCAAGAAGATGCGCGAAATAATTTAGTTTTTAGTAAAGTGGAAAGAAAAAAGACTTATGACAAAAATATAAACCCAGTGACGTACGAAAAAGACGATCTTGTGTTAGTGAAAAGTGAGGTAGGAAATAAACTGTCTAGTATCTATGAAGGACCGTATGTAGTGGTAAATGACGAAGCACCAAACGTAAGGATTATCCGGAAGAGCAAGGAAGTGCTTGTTCATAAAAACAGAACAAAACCTTATTTCTCGTAAAAGTCGAGTAGTAAAGTTTAGTATATTTCACCTCAATAATTATAGTGAAACAGAATTTTCATTTTGTATAACGAAAATTCTTTTATTTTTCAAGGGAGATGTAGTGGTAAACTATAAAATATAAAATTATATAATGTAATAAAATAGTTTTAAGAATAATATGGTTAATGACCTAATCGATATGTATTATGCTGTTTCTATGGCCACGAGTTACAGGAAGTAGAGTTCAGTCACTTACGGTCCCCATAGAAACAGCAAATAAGCAAAATAAGCAGAATAAGCAATTCTTACATATTGTTATAAATAATTAATCAATATAAGTGAGTTTTTTTATAAAAGTAGTCAATAAAATTCATTCGTACGAGTAAGTTGTATTATTCTTATACAAGGAAAATAATTCCTATTCCAGGAGCCATCACAACTTCACAAAATTCCATCCTTCGATCAAAATCATCATCGTTGAGTTCATGAACTAAATTAACTTTGTACAGGTGAAACTTATTTTTTTTTCAAATATTTTCTAACTGTAGATTTACTCAATGAGTTTTCCGTCGCGATTTGTCTACTGGATATGTGTGGATTTTCTTGAACAGTTAAGAGCAAATCCAACTGCTCGTCACCACCAATTGCAGAACGACCTTTATAATTATCTCTCACGTTACCAAATTCTCTAAATTTTCTTTTTTCTATTTTCGATACAGTAGATTGACTAATAGAACGATCTGGATATTTATCATTCCACGATTCACAAACTTCTTGCTGGGTTCGGGACTTGTCATCACTGTTATAGGTTATGGCAAAACTACTTTGACTTACTATACAGTGCTTTTCAGATAAAAGTATCCACCTTTAATAACTTTCGTAATACTGGTATTTAGAAAAAATCCAAAAACACGTCAATTTATGTTGGAAGGGGCAAGCATTATGGCTTATTTAAACTTACTGGAAAAGCCACCCCCTCACCCCTAGCAGCATCCCCTTTATTTTTTCAAATTACTTTTCATTATTTTTTATGCAAAATTTGGATACTCCTCTTTGAGCTGATTTCAAAAATGTATAATACTTGTAGGTTAAAGTGGTTAGTATATGAGATAAACAATTTTTCTTTTAAGAGCACAAATTTTACTTATTATTTACTTTCACCTTATTTGCCTGTACTAAAATGGGTTGTACAACAGTTCAAACTCTTTAATCTTTTTAACTGTGCTATTTATTATGAAGTTACAATAAGTGTTCAAAATGAGTACCATTCACTTCCATACAATGGTATAATCTATTTTGAAATGCCTCTCTGACATTGCTTAATACGGCTGGATTTAATTGTCGACATTCATTTTCTATCCTCTCTCGTAAATCATCCAGAGATTCTGGTTGGGTAGCATAAACTTTTGTTTTTAAATACCCCCATAAAAAGAAGTCTGTGGGTGTTAAATCCGGTGACCTAGGTGGCCACTCCATCATCTGCCCCCTTCTACCTATCCAACGAGCGGGGAATGTTTCGTTTAAAAATTGTCGGACAGGCATAGCATAGTGTGGGGGAGCTCCGTCTTGTTGAAATACCAGTAAATCTTCGGAAAGGTTATCATCATTTTCTATTATTGTTGTAATACGTGGGTCAACCCCTTCCCTGAGTAACTCAAGATATGATTCACCATTTAAATTTCCGTTGATGAAGAAAGGTCCGACAATGTGGTCACCTAGGATACCACACCAAACGTTCAACTTTTGGGGATGTTGTGTATGGAATTCACGCATAATATGTGGATCACTTTCAGCCCAATATCTACAATTATACCTACTTACTAAGCCATTTAATGAAAATGAGCATTCATCAGAAAAGCAAATATTGTTTAACAATTGTGGATTGTTATTGATAATTTGCGTCATTGATTCGCAAAACTCTAGACGACGATCAAAATCATCTTCATTCAACTCCTGCACCAACTTAACTTTGTATGGGTGGTACTTGAATTTATGTAGAACTCGGAAAACTGTAGAAGATGAAACACCGATCGCTCTACTTATTGTTGACAACGATTGGGATTGTTGAGCCTCTAAGCTGACTTGCCCTAAAATTGCCACTTGGATTGCTTCGTTATTTACGAGTCCCTCTCGCTTATGCACTTTATTGCAAACAGACCCTGTTGTGGTAAATTTCTCCATCAGTTGAATTACATACTTATGAGTTGCATGTCTTCCGTCATGTAATTCGTTAAATATTCTAGCAGCAGCTCTTGCACAATTATTATTTTGGTAGTATAAACCTACAATTTCAATTCTTTCTTGCAAAGAGTAAACCATTTCAGAGAAACAAAATAAATAATGTATCAAATTACACTATCAATAGTGACTAAAAATTCTAGTTGACAATGTCAAACTTTAAATTAAATTTATTTTGAACTAGATTAACATATTCTTTGAAACAGTTATATACTTCACTCTTATTTTTAATAATGTAGACATAAACAAAATTGGAATAGTCATCAATAAATGTTAAGAAATATTTACCACCATTATGGGATACTGGTGTTATGGGTCCTGCAATATCAGTGTGAACAATCTCGAGTAATCTATTAGCCTTGGTACGTTCCCCAAAACTCATTCTAGTCATTTTACCTGTTATACAAGCCTCACAAAATCCAATTTTACCAACTTCATTTTCTAAACCATGAACAAGATTATTCTTAATTAATTTATCCAAGTTGGAATTACATATGTGCCCTAATCTTTTATGCCATAATTTTAAATCATCTCCTTCAGTTTCAATATTCAAACATTCATTGCCTATAACTTTAAAATTTATATACTTATAATATTGTGGTCTGTATCTACTTGAATGGTGTCTCCCTTGTGCTGACTTGATACAGTCTCTTTGAATGTGTCCTACTTCACCACATGTATAACAAGAGAATACAGCTGGTTTATCTAATGTTTGTCTTTTACAGACAGTATTTTCATAGGAAGCTCCTCTTCTTTCAATTTCAGATCTTAGTTTCGATTTAGCTACTTCTAATGTAAGTTCGTCTTCTGGCAGACTTTCTAGCAGTGTGATAACAGTTTGGAATGATTGAGGCATTGCAAGTAACAGGCTGCATACTATATCCTTCTCATTTAGATTACTACCTGCGGCTCTCAATTGCCCAATAATGTCATCAAATTCTAAAAGGAATTGGTCCAAATCATCATTCTCTCTCATTTTCATCGCCATCATCTTTTTACGGAGCATCAACTGTCCAGGTATTCCCCTCTTTTCGTATCTCTCTTCTAAAGTTTTCCATATACTATATGCACTAGGCTTTTCTCTTATTAGTTCAATTTGAGTGTCATCTAAACATTGCACAATTAAAGACTTGCATAACCTTTGCATTTTCTTCGCTTTTTCCATTTATTTCGCGTCTGCAAAACTTTCTGGGATAATTTCTCTTTTTATAAATTCTCTCACATCCTTTTCTTCTAAAAGCGTTTCCATGCGAAATTTCCACGTGTGATAATTATTGTTGTTTAACACTTCAATGTTAAAACTATTTTTTGTAGTCGAACTCATATTGTATTATTGAACAAAATCTTACATGTGATTTTTATTTTCGAATATATCGTATTCTGGGCCCATAACCTGTTATAGGTTATGGCAAAACTACTTTGACTTACTATATACAGTTTATTTACAATATTAATGTGTGATAACTAGGATAACAAACGAACTAAAATATATATGAATATGATTGCAATTTTAAGCATGGTCTCGCACCCACATCTACATGACATCTACAATACAACTTAACCTAACTTCTTCTTCCCTTTTAATAACCCTAACCTTTTAATACTTGTGTTAGGCAGCCAGTATAAGGGGAGCATTACATTTCTGTAATAATCATGACAATCACACCCACACATTATTAGAGTACGATGCGCAATTAAAAATAAAAATTGACTTGTGCAAGCGTTTTGTTATAATAGCTTTAGACAAAAAAATATTGAATTCATTCCAACCTAAACGTCCGCACCGTATATTTATCACTAGCGCTATAATTTGAAATAAAATGAAAAATTTGTTCCCTGATGATTCTGATTGGAACATGAGATCAAAATTATCAAATTATTGGATTGTAATTAGTTCATGTACGCGTGCAAAATTTCAAACTATTCACAAGTGTGTTGAAAATAAATTAGAAATAACTTGAAACTTTTTAATACCTGATCTGACATCGATATGTTTCGTTCTGAAACTAGACTTATCGTTAGTTGTCAGCTGGATATAACCTTACCTTGTTTTCTTAAAAGACAGTTAAATTTTTTTCAATAAATTCCGAAATCTTCAACAATTTCTCTTAACCACACCACTTCCTGGCTTGCTAGGGCCGCTTATATTATATAATTTTATTTATACTCTTGACATTGTATCGTGATACAATAACATTTTTTTTTAAAAGCCACAGGTATGGGGCAAAGGTAAAAAATATACTTTAATGTAATATTTTATTTCATAATTAATTAATTGGTAATAAATGGGAATTTGTGTTGAATTTGGAGTACTCTGAATCCATTGGAGTAGCTACACATGAGGCATTTTCCAACCCACATTCTTTAAGGAGTATTTATCTATTTTTGGACCAACAAAAAACTTCCTTTAGTTCGTTGAACTCTGATTCCTAAAAATGACGAAACATCTCCCAAGTCAACAGTTTCAAAACTCTCATTATGTTTATCACCCATCCATTGAATCACTTTATCACTTTCATGGCAAATACATAGATCGTCAACTTATAGCATACTACTTAGAAAAGTCTAAGAGAGTTGTAGCACCTTTAGACCTATTTATCGGAGGATATCTGCAGGCTTTAGTTTACGTAAGTGTCCCTCTTTTGTCCAGTAGACTTCTAGGTTGTGTGCCCTAAGTTTCTGTATTGCTATTCACTCCGCAAGTATGTGGATGGAGGTTTCTTCTTCTATTCCACAGAATCTACATTCTTGCTCCACTATTTTGAGGTGGTCCATTGAGGTGACAGTGTCCCGTCAGGACACCTGTTAAACTCTTAGTGCAGTTTTACTCTGGCTTAGGCATTCGTTTATTCTCACCTAGTTGTAGGAGTATCTTTGATCGTCTAAGCCCTACTAGATCTTTCCAATGGTCAGATCTCTCCTCGGCGTTGCCTATTTCTTCCAATACTACATTGGAGCTGATACCGCAAAAGGATGTAGGTTTGCTAGTTCATCTGCTATTTCATTTCCTTTTATTACAGTGTCCTGGAATCTACAGTAAGGCGACAATGTTGTTTTTTCCTAGTACATTGAGTTTTCCTAGGTATTCCCATACCATTTTAGAACTGATTACATAAAGACTCGGTGCTTTAATGGCTACTTGTCTATCCTTTTGACGGATAAATTAAATAAATTCCGAAATTATTGAAATTATTTTTTTAAATTTAATTAATCAAATATCAACAATGGATTCTTATAGCAAGTGTTCGAAATGTGCTCCGTCTACTTCCTGATAGTAATACATCCTATTAGTAAACTCTTGTCGTACTCGTTCGAATGTGTCAGCTGAAATTGCATTGCATTCTTCAATAATTCTTTCTTTCAAAACGCCAATGCTATTGGTGCCGTAGTATAAACCTTGAATTTCAAGTACCCCCATAGAAAAAAATCTAATGGTGTCAGATCTGGTGACCGAGGTGGCCATTCTATAGGACCTCGCCGGCCGATCCATCTACCTCGATATTCTTCATCCAGGTAACGTCTTACTGCACCATAATAATGTGCAGGAGCACCATCTTGTTGAAATTTTATTTCCAGATGGCCGAATTCATCTGGATTATCTTCCAGAATTTCAAGAATTAACGGCTCAATTGCAGTTTGTAACATCTCCAGATACACTTCACCGCTTAAATTTGAATTTAGGAAAACAGGACCAACTATGTGGTTTCCCAAAATACCTGCCCAAACATTGACTTTTTCTGGAAATTGGGTATGTTGTTCACGAAGGGTGTGAGGATTTGTGTCACTCCAATACCTTACATTTTGTGTATTCACATTTCCATTGATACAAAAAGTACTTTCGTCACTAAAACAAATTGTTTTTGTGTAATGTGGGTTTTGACTAATTTTATTTGTCATACATTCACAGAATTCGAGTCTTCTGTCGGGGTCGTCATCCGAAAGGTGGTGCACCATTTTTAACTTATATGGATGAAATTTGTTTTTAGCCAACACTCTCTGTACTGTACTTTTACTTACTTCACAGATAGACGCAACTTTAGTTGAAGAGGAAGTAGGGTTTACTACCATTTCAGCAACTATATCAATTTTTTTATCATCACTAAATGTTGGTCGACCAGATCGTTTGGCATCTTGAACACTACCTGTTGCTTCAAACTTGTGAAGAAGCTGCTACTTTGTCGGCTTGAACACGTACCATTTTGCCTATGTAAACTATTAAACGTCTCGTTAAACAATAATAAAATTAAATATTTAAGCTATTTAGAAAAACTTTGCAAAGCAACAAATACTATTAAATTAAAAACGTTAATTTTTTTGACAAATAACCAGAGGCGGACTGAAAAATCTTCAATATTTAAATGTGAAATAATAATTTTGGTATTTATTTAATTTATCCGTCAAAATTAATTTAAACCCAAACAAAATTAATATGACTATGTAGCCAATGTCAATGCCTTTCAAACGAGATATCACTTGCCATAAGGTCCTATTTAAAATTATTGGCCAGAGTGCCACTGTGACGTCATCTATTACTATTACGTCACCTGTTAACATTCGTAGAGAAGTTTACATCACTTTATTTTCACACTCCAAATTTTATTATAAGTGTAGCCGTTCAAAAGATACGAGGGGGGAGGGGACTTTTGAATAGCACTGTATATTATATACTACTGTTGAGACATTTCTTGTTTATTGATTTTATTTTATATTATATGCATATTGCTAATAGTTCCATTGGACGAAGATTAGTGTGATGACTAACTAATAACAAAGCTTATTACAGTTTCCTGTAATATTGTCGTATTTAGTAAAGTGTTTTATCAACAGATGTCGAAGAATCATTATTTATATTCACACTTGATACATTTTTGAAAAATATATATAAATAATTATTCTTCGACATCTACTAACTAATAAACCTTTTTGTGATTTGTTTTAAAATGTATATGCCAAGCACTGAATTTTACTGCAACAAATAGAAATATATTCCATTGTTCGAAGAGAAATCGACGCAATATTTTAAAATGTTCTATCCCCAAATCAAAACAATATAATTCTTATGAAAGAAAATTTAATAAAAAAAAAATTTTTCTCAAGTAAACTGTTCAAGCATAGTAAACAATTTTGCAGTTCTTCACATTATTAGCATTGTTACTTTAATTTTGAGAAAATGAAAGTAGCCAGGAAAGTAGATCAATTGTTTTATATTAGTTTTGATGATGATGAATATTCTAACAGTTATGAAGTCTGTTGTTACGTCAGGATCGGGCACTAGTTGAAACACATTTCTGGGTTTAAATCTGTATTTTTTTTACTTCGGATACCGAACATATAATACTTATGAAACTTTTGGAGTACGTGGAAATTTAACAAAGTTTTATCATTTATAGTGAGTGCTGCCCTTGTTCCTTTACGAAAAATTTATTATGTATAATCGACAATTTTTGATTATTATAGACGTGTAGATAAAGTGAATATACACAAAAAGACAAATACTATTGAAGATAGCAGCAAAAAAGAAGGAAAAGTACTCTTTTTTCTTTTTTTTTCATAAATCTTTATTTACATCTTGAGAAAAAACATAATTTATAAAACATCCCTCTACAACAGTTTCATAACTTACGCTAATCGAGAATGTATCCTTGATCCTAACATTAGGCAAAGTGGTAAACAATTAAAATTAAAAAAAAAGTCCAACTTGCACTACAAGCACTAGCACTAACAGTCACATATTGAAATGAATTAATATTGTTAAAAAATTAAAATATTAAAATTATGAGATAAGTACAGGTTCTTCTTTTATATGAAATACTAAAGAAGAAATACTAAGACCATAATGACATTAATCAAAAACAATTGAAATATTAATTTTATAGAATACGAGGGAGGTACAATAATTTGGTAGATGCTATGACGAAATATTGTTAGGATTATTACCTATATGTTTATGAAAATTATGTTTATATAAAGTTAAGAGGAGAGAGTAGAAATTACTTGAATTTTGAACGTCTGTCTTCTTATTTATACGGCCATCGTCTTGAAAAATGAAAGTGATTTCCAAAAATAATCTTTTACTATAGTTATTTTTACGATAGGATCTGAAAAACCTTTTTGGGGGCCGGAACCCTTTTGCGGTATCAGCCACAATGTAATATTGGAAGAAATAGGCAATACCGAGGAAAAGAGAAGATCTGATCATTGGAAAGATCTAGTAGGGCTTAGACAATCGAAGATTCTGATGGGTGACTACAACCCATTTAGATCAAATGAATGCATAAGTCAAAGTAAAACTGCACTAAGTTTTAACAGGGATCCTAATGGGATATTGCCACCTGAACGGGCACCTGAAAAAGCTCAGAATAGTGGAGGAAGAAAAATGTAGATTCTGTGGCATGGAAGAAGAAACCTCCATCCACATACTTGCGAATTGAACAGCAATTCAGAATCCTAGGGCACAGTACCTAGGAGATTGCTGGATAGAAGAAGGACATTTACCTAAGCCAAAGCCTGCAGATATCCTAAAATTCCTCCGGGAAATAGGACTAAAGGAGGTACTAGTCTTTGAGACGTTCCTCTGGAACTAAGTAGAAGTAAGGGGCACAATATATCTTTTAGGTCTCAATGAATGTCACCCCATCATACATACATACGAGATAGGATCTTAATCCCTTCAAAATTTATTATATGATCTAAAGAGGAAATATGCATTGTCCAGTCACCAGGTCGGTAACTGTCTTCAAATGTCTCTTACTCTTTTTCAATAGCCTGGTTGAGAGTTCCTTATCTACCTTGTTCAGTAAACTCTTTGTATGGAGGTGCCCTTGTGTCGACCTCCATTTGAGTTGGTGTTCCCTATCTAGCTAGTTCCCGATTTCCCCCATTATGCAATCTTTTGGAATTCCACAAAACGGTTCCGGATCTATGAAGTATCCTGTATAACTTCTTTAGCTAACTGGTCAGCCATCTTATCACCTGTAATCCCCTCATGTGCTGGCACCCATATTAGAGACACTTTGTTGTATCTTGCCAGCCTGTTGAGGGATTCTTTACAGTGGTTTACAAGTCTAGACCTAGTTGTTGGATTACTGCCGGTGAATATTTTTTGTCCGGTATATCCTCTTCTGATGTTTTCATCAATACAGGCTATAGCGGCAATCGTCTATGCTTGGAACACAGTCGTATATCGGCCAGATTATTCTCTTTCTGGGTCCTTTTATACCAACCCCAGTGCCATGGTTTGTTTTGGAACCATCGGTGAACCAGAGGATTTCTCCAGAATTACCTGGGTGCATCACCTGTTCCTTAGATGTGATGATGATGATCACTCGCTCAGTGAATATATTCTCCGGTGTCATGCTATCAAAACTCATGTGAAATATGGGTTCATCTAGTATTGTCCCAGTTGGTGTCCTTCTCGAACATTGTTGGGTGACCATAAGTCCCCCGATTTCAGCCTAAGAATTGCCATCATTGCCTCCGCCCTTACAAAAAGTTCCAAAAGAGGAAGTCCAATAAGGCCTTCCATTGATACCGTCCCAGTGCAGTTCATTGCCCGGTAATACCAAGAGGGGCTTGTCTTTGGATTGCAGTTTAAAAATTCACTGCAGAGGACACTGCTGTCCTCCACCAGACTATTGTTCCATAGGTAATCGTTGGCCTTATCACAGTTGTGTAAATCCAGTGAACCACCTCAGGTCGTATTCCCCAGGTTTTGCCCATAACTCTTCTGTATTGCCAGAAAAGCCTACTCGCCCTTGGTAGTAACTTTTTCCAGGCGTGTCTTCCAATTCAGTTTGGAATCAAGGGTCACTCCCAGATGACATCTTATTTATTGTCCAACTATGCGTATCCCCTGTTTGGTAGAATGCACAACCGACTCCATTTGCTGTTTTCGACCCATCCGTGCCTATTATTTGCACTGTTGGATATATTTGCAATGGATTATCGATCTGAGTCTGTAGAGCATTTCCGGATCAATTTTGTACGCTTAAATATGTTTTAATTCTAGTAGACCAGGGTGTATAAAAGCCTTTAAAAATAATAAAAAGTGAAAAAAAAATAATAGGATAAAACCCATTGGAAGAGGAGGGGAATATTATAAAAATGAAAGACAAAATAATTTACGGGCGATCTGAGGTCGGGAAGGGGAAGGGGGTGAGTTTTTAAGGGTAAAAAACGGTTTATCTCAATTTCCGGCAAAACTACAAGTCCTATGGAAAAAAGTAGAGATTTCAACGAACAGAAAGCACCAACTTTTGGAAAAAAGCTGATATTTTGACGGGTGAATTTTCGATTGAAAATTCGGGTACTTCGATATTAAGTCAAAATAAGGTTAAAAAATAAATATTTCAAATCAAATAAATTACAGTGTATTTGGGACATAAAAAGTAAGTTGTCATCAAATTTCGTAAAAAAAATTTTTTTTGTGAAAGATAAAAACAAAAAACCAAAATCTTGGTTTTTTGAATTTTTCACATAAATTTTGAGTTTATGTGAAAAGTAGTTTGTAGATCTTTTTATTACCTACAACTTGGCCATTGGACTTTTTTCCGTAGTACTTGTTGTTTTGCCGGTGTTGGGTTTTAATTTTAATGGATATCATTTTTATTTTGTACCAGGTGCATTGCTTTTTGTAAACTTCGGCAACACTGTTTATTTTGAAGGACCACCTATTGTTCTGGTCCGAGCACGATATAAACACACCGGCCAAATTTGCTGTTGCTGTGGGCATTTTTTTGTTATCGACGCGAATGGTAGTAGAAGAAACAGGTGCAGTTTGTTTACATTAGCGGCTCTCTTCAAGATAACAGTGAGTGCCAAACAAATTCCTTTATTATCCTATCCTCTCGTTTTTTATAATTTGATAGTTGTTGAGATTGCAGAATAAATTCGTTTTGATTTGATAGTTAAAATATTCCCGTAATTTCGTTGTGTTAGAAAATTTAACTACTTATATCAAATTACAATTTTCTTTCGTTATTTTGCAAATGAACACTATTCGCGTGTAGTGTATTCACTTGATAGGAATAATTAAAGTGTCTTTCGATGATTTAAGCAATTTCAGAAAAATAGTTCATTCTCGTTACTAAAAATAGTAAGTACCCGTTTTCGTAGTTGTCAGATTTTGATTGTTTTAGATAGGTATTTAATTTTAAGAATAATTTACTCATAATACCCGTTGTTCAGTAGAAAGAAAATACTCTTGCGTATTTACTCTTTATTATAGTTTCGGCCATTTAGTGCTTATACATATTATTTTGTTGCTTTCGCAGTAAACCCGTTCTTTTAGAAAAATTCGTTTTGGTTGTATAATTTAAATAAATATTTTTGATTGAACTATATTACCGTTTCACACTTGTTTCTTTGTTATCATGGAGACTCTTATTCACAAAAGAGCTAGTATAAAGGGTAAAATTACAATATTTGAAAAATATTTAGCAAATTTATAATCGAGATACATATATCCTGATTATGTTATACTAGATAAAAACTGCCTTTTAGAAATTGAGCTAAGACTTGAATCTTTTGTATCGGAACTAGAACAATATGATCGTATACAAGAGGAAATTACCAAGGATTTGTACAATAAAATTGAAATACCCGAAACTATTAGTTCAGCCTTTTATGCTGCTTGCGTAAAGGCAAAATCGTTTGTACCGTCTGAAACATTAGTTCCACCCTCTCCGCAATCAACTTGTATGTAGTAATTTTAATGACCAAGGAAAAAAAATATTAATAATATTAAATTACCCACAATTCATTTAAAAAAGTTTGGCGGTAACTTTGAAAGCTGGCTGGAATTTAGAGACGTTTTTAACTCTCTTATACATGCTAATACAACCATAAGCAATGTTCAAAAATTCCACTACCTTCGTGCCTCTTTAGAAGGAAGTGCTGCGGAAATTATTCGTTCGCTGGAGTTTTGTGAAGCAAATTATGACACAGCTTGGTCGCTTCTTTGCTCTCGTTTCAGCAATGACAGAATATTGGTAAATAATCACGTTAGTAGTATCTTCAATTTAGATCCTATTAAAGAAGAATCTTCAGATTGTATTCGAAAATTATTAGATAATGTAACAAAACATTTACGCGGCTAGAAACATTACAAGAACCCACTTCAAGTTGGGACACCCTCATTATTCATCTCGTTGTTAAAAGGTTAGATAATGTAACTTCTAGGGAATATGAAGAGTTTAGAAGCAAAACCTCTTCCAAACCCACCCTGGAAGACTTGAAAAGTATTTTAAGTGATCGCACCGACTTGCTTGAAACAATTGAACGAAGTAAATCGGTTAAAAAATCCGTAATCAAGCCCAAATATGAATCTAAAACTAAATCATTTGTTACTCCAGTATCCACATTAAGATGCTCATTTTGCAAAAAGGAACAATTTATTTCAAATTGTCATGAATTTCTCAAAATTCCTGTAAACGACAGATATGATTATGCAAAGAAAAATAACCTTTGTGTAAATTGGATTAGGTCACGGTGTTGCCAAATGTGGATCAAGTTCATGTAATTATTGTAAGGGTCGTCATAGTTCGTTACTGCATTTCAATCGTAAACCTCAATCAAGAATTGAACCCGTTATAGAAAATAGTGTTTCGCCGCATCGCTTGATTCAGATGCGCATAATGTACTTTCGCATATGTCAGCTGTCAACTCGCAAATTGTTTTAGGCACAGCTACATTCTACAAGTTCAATAAAACTCATTTAGTTGGATATTTATTAGATTCCGGAAGCCAGTCTTCATTTATTACTAAAGAAATTTGTGGTAAGTTAAAACTTGAAGTGCAAGAAATTAGCACTATTAAAGTATGTGGCCTAAATAAAGGCATAATCACGAATATTTCTCAGAAATTGGATTTAATCGTTCAGTCCACCATAAATGGTTATACTAAGAAATTATCGTACTTAGCAGTTTCGCAAATCACAAGCTCGCTTCCAAATTCAAAATTTAATGTAAAATCATTAGATATTCATAATAATATTTCAATGGCAGATCCAAATATGAACACTCCGAATAAAATTGACATTTTGTTGGGTGCCGATTGAGTTGGGAATTAATGTGCGTCAGGCAAATAAAGTTGGGAAAAAATCTTCCCACCTCACAAAAAATAAAATTAGGCTGGATACTTGCAGGTCCAGTGCCTTCCGAAAGTAATACTACAATAAATTGTAATTTAAATATTGAGAGAACACTCGGCAGATTCTGGGTACTAGAGGAAATTCCCGGTAACAAACTAGTTTCGAAAAATGACAAGTTGGTTGAGTCACATTTTTTAAACTCGTTTAAACGCGACAGTGAAGGAAGATTCATCGTTACTATCCCGCTTAAAAATAACCTTGAGAATCTAGCAAATACATCTAAAATTGCTAAAAAGCGATTCTTTAACCTTGAAAATAAGTCCAAAGGTAACAATGACTTCAAACACAAATATTTCAATTTTATAAAGGAATACATAGATCTGAATCATATGAGAAAGGTTAATACCTCCCAAGATTATAGTCCTTACTCATACTACCTGCCGCATCACGGCGTATTGAAAGAAAGTAGCCTTACAAGAAAGCTCCGCGTTGTTTTCGATGGAAGTTCTTCCAATAACTCTGGTCTGTCATTTAACAATCTTCAATTAGTCGGCTCCACC
Source organism: Lochmaea capreae (assembly GCA_949126875.1). Taxonomy (NCBI): domain Eukaryota; kingdom Metazoa; phylum Arthropoda; class Insecta; order Coleoptera; family Chrysomelidae; genus Lochmaea; species Lochmaea capreae. Next base: position 23,406,246 of record OX421402.1, read on the forward strand.
ATTCAGCAAGATTTGATGTCCATATTATTACGTTTTAGAAAGCACAATTTCTTAATAGGTAGTGACAAAAGAGGTCGTGGAGCTACTGTGTCAAAATGTTATATCACTCTTTTTGTATGTTTTTACACTCGCGCAATTCACTTAGAGCTAGTCTCCGATCTCACCACTGAAGCGTTTATAGCTTCATTAAGGCGATTTGTATCAAGAAAAGGTAAACCATTCCAAATATTTTCGGATAATGGTACCAATTACACTGGTGCCAAATCAGAATTACACAAACTAGGTCAATTTCTAAAGGCAAATAATTACAAATTGACAGACAGAATTCAAAATGAGGGAATATCGTGGTCATTTCTACCCGCGCACTCGCCACATTTCGGAGGCATCTGGGAGGCTAGCGTGAAATCTGTAAAATATCACTTGCGTCGTGTAGCAGGTAACGCATCAATCACATTTGAACAATTTTTACGCACCTTATCCAAATCGAAGCCACACTTAATTCCCGACCCCTTTCTCCCCAAAGTTCGAATCCTTCCGATTTGGTACCACTCACGCCATCACATTTTTTAATTGGAAGAGTTATTACCAGTGTTCCAGTTCCAGATGTATCAAACATTCGCGAAAATAGACTTTCTAATTTTCAACATTTTTGGAAGCGCTGGTCCCGTGAATACGTCAGTGAGCTTCAAGAAAGACACAACTGGAAATCAAATCATGGCTCTCTGAAAACCAACGATTTAGTCCTTATCAAAGATGACAATCTTCCCCCACTTAAGTGGTCATTAGGACGAATTGTAGAACTTATCCATGGAAAAGACAGTTTGGCAAGAGTGGCGTTAATAAAGACTAAAGCGGGTATCGTGAAAAGAAGTTTTTCAAAAATTTGTCCGCTAGTAGTGAATAGCGCTGGATAATTGTGCTTATATTTTAGTGTTCGTACAATTCAGTCGATTTTGTTTTTTATTTTAATTTAGTTGCGTCTTTCAAGGTGGGCGGCATGTTGGGTTTTAATTTTAATGGATGACATTTTTATTTTGTACCAGGTGCATTGCTTTTTGTAAACTTTATTTTGAAGGACCACCTATTGTTGATGTTTTCCGTGAGCTGTCATAATTTGACATTATTGGCGCTCTTAAGCAGAAAGTAACTTTGAAGCACGCCTAATTTTCCGCGAGCTGTCATAATTTCACATTATTGCCGCTCTTAAGCAGAAAGTAACTTTGGCGCACGCCTAATTTTATTTATAGATAAGAGAGCTAGTAGTTATTTTGGTGTGATAGTAGAAAAAATATTGTGTGTATTTAGAGCGGAAAGTCTTTTGGTAGTTTCGACAGATTGCCGCGCTCCCCTAACGCGTCGCGCGGCAACTTTCTGTCTCGACTACCAAAGTACTACTCTCTGATCTTGATACACAAATAGCTATTAACTTTTCTTATTCTCGTTGTATCGATCAATTCCCTGTTGATATAGGTAGTAAAAAGAGCAATGTCGTTATGACTTGTGAATACTGCAGATTATCTGATAAACTGAGTTTTTTGCTTGATACTGGGCCCTGAATTTTTTGCTTGATTAATTTATTTTTCACATTAATAGCACCATAATGTAGTTTTTTTATGAAATTGTAAATGTTTTTGTAAATTAAAATTTCTCCCACATACTTCACACTTAAACTGTTTATTTGCATATTTTATTTTGTATGGCAGCAACTCTGTTATATTTGGCGCATGAAATTTCTTTATGTGTTTACGTAAATTAGAGTTATTCAAAAAGGATATCTTGCATTCAGAATTCATAATCCATCAATAAAGAAAAACCACGATTCAGTTTTGCAACAAAAACTAAATAAAATAGTATACAATGATCAGAAGCACCGTAAATAAAATTTAAACATAAAACCTTGCACAATAATAAACATTTGAACCATGGATTTGAACATTTATATTCAACATAACCTTACCCGATACCCCTATTGCCAATTGTATACTAAAACCTAAAGTACCAGAGATAAGCAAAAATTTTTTCATATCAAAAATATTCGGAGATATTTGAAAAAGTATAAAATGATTGAATTAGTGAATCGAGGTTATCTAGAACATTTTTAAAATTGCCTATAACATTTTTTATTATTGTAAAAATGATCTCCAGCCCCTTAACACAATCTTCTATTAGATAATCATTACGATTTGGCAACCCTGCTTCAATTGCCGCCAAGGTTATTGATGTTAATTTCCATTGGTTAAGATCATCTGTGACCTGCAGCTCGCTAGACGTTAGTTTGTTCTGTTCCGAGTCAGTCGGTAACAAAGACTAGAGGAGTTGCTAATAACACGCAAAGACATAAACATGTGTTTTATTTCGTATCGACTCCAGTATAATATATAAAAATCGATAGTAGAAAAATAATTTATTCAACGTAAGAAGTAAAAACAAAGTTTAATGCAGTCGACTAATAGTATATTCAACAGTCGGAAATCGAGATAAACCGTTTTTTACCCATAAAAACTCACCCCCTTCCCGACCTCAGATCGCCTGTAAATTATTTTTCCTTTCATTTTTATAATATTCTCCTTTTCCAATGGGTTTCATCTCCTAGAACAATTTGGAGGGCTATTCCTTGTATGGAATCCAATATTTTAGGTGTTGACGGTCTTTATGAACCAAATATTGCAAAATTTTAAGTTCCAAATTCCCAAGTCATAGGTTGCAGATTTTATTTAACTCAGACTTGGCTTCGTAAAATTTAAAGTCGGTCTTATTTCTAATTATAATAACGTAAAAGGAACGGTTAGGAAGAGTCTACGGCAGATGTTGGTGTTGCCATTTTTAAATATTGCTAATGTTTGCTTTCAATTTTGCCGAGCTCAGTTGAAATTTTTAGTAAACACGATTGACCTTTTATTGCATTTAAATTCAGGGTTTGTGGTTTGGTTGATAGGTGTAATTTTAAAACATCACCTTTGGAAATAGTTAATCGAAACTCCCAATCAAAGACTGCTACCAACGCTATGGGGCGGACTGAAAACCATAGTTTCTACCAAATTAGTATTCTTTTCAAATCGCTTTTTTGTTAACAAAAGCATGAAAAGCATTCAACAATCCTTCACTTAGCTTGCCAATATATACAACTCTGCTCCAATTTAAATGAACTTGTCTTTTAAATACACATAAGCCAGAAGTTCAATAAAATAGGTAAACATTTAATAATTTTATTGTCAATAACTTTAGTATTGGTTGTTTTGTTATTATAGAGGTCACGGTTGCAGGTAGACTAGTTATTTCTACTTTGTTCACGTAATTTGTATGTATTGTTGGTTTTATTTAATATACGTATACAATCGAATTAGAATAAAATGTGCATTTCAGTCCTACTGAATATACCTATTATGATAATATAATTATTAGTAATATTCGCACGGAAATAAATACACTTTCATTACAGGTGTACATAACCGAAAAAGTAGATATTACGACTTCTCATACTTAACAACATGTGTCAGTAGGGTTGCCAACCGTCCTCCAGACATTATTAAAATGTCATAGGTCCTCCGCAGATACGTCAGAGGACGCAGATGGTGCTATGTATCAACTGATAACATTGAATAATAATCAAAATTTTGGATGGTATTCATAACAAAATTATTGATTTATATGAATAACGTGCTTTCCTCTCCTTCTCCTACTTCTACCTTCCTACACGTGGCTCCTGTCACACGAACAGGTCACTATGGACACCCTTGATGTAAAATAATTAATTGGAATGCTCGGGCGCCAGATTTTTAGCGTGGTTTGCTCCACGGCCCCTTGACACTTGTCGTCAAGAGTTCCAGATAGCCTCAGATGGAGGTTACTGAAAATTCCAGGGGTCTTGTTGAATTTACTTAAACTAACTTATTACAAAATTACTAAAATAGTGGTTTTTCCACTAACGGCTTGCGGTTAATAGCGGCGGAAAAAGAAATTTAAACCTTTATTATATCAATACTCTGTGGTCTATTTTAGTTATAAATCTATAGGGATTGATAAAATAACGGAAAGAAAGTAACGGACGCAATGCGCGAATGCGGTTAGATCTGGAAGAGTACGATTTTACGATAGAATATATCAAGGGTAAGGATAATGTCGGTGTAGACGCATTATCCCGTATTCATGTCGACAATCTCAAAACCATACCCACCACATCGACAAAAATATTTGCTATAACGCGTTCAATGACTAAACAAACTACTGATTTAGATTGAAATATTGCGAAAAGTGCTAGTATCAATAAAAATCCAAAAATTTTTCAAGCAATTGATAATTTTACAACCATAAATATACCTCATTTAAAATATAAGGTTCAGCCAGAATATCTTAGGATAATTCTGGAACAAAAAAACTTAATAATCGCCGAAAAAACAATATATTTTGCTAACGACAGCTTTTCATTAGAGAAACTGCTGTCTCAGACTGAAATTTTACCTGGAAAATATAATATTGAGAAACTGAAATTAAAAATTAAGGATCCTATTTTTACTTTGTACACAAGTAATGATTTTAAAGGAAAAGGCGAAATCATTTTGAAAAATTTAAATATAATACTTTACGATGAACCTATCAACGTTACAGATAGAGCGGAAAAAGACAGAATTATTACGGAATATCATGACCACCCACTAGTCGGCGGTCACTGCGGACAAGAACGACTTTTAAAGAAAATTAGAACTAGGTATCGTTGGAAAAATATGTCTAAGGACGTAGCCAACTATGTTAAAAATTGTAGAAAATGTCAAATAAATAAAAGTAAAATTGGTCATAGGGAACCTTTGGTAATAACACCCACGCCTCAGGGGCCCTTTGACATCACATGTATAGATACCATAGGACCATTTCCAAAAACCGAAGACGGAAATTGTTATGCGGTTACAGCTCAATGCGATTTGTCAAAAGATATAGTCATAGCACCGATTCCTAATAAAGAGGCGATAACGGTAGCCAAAGCTGTAGTCGAAAATTTCATCTCTCTGTTCAGATGTCAACATTCGTTAAGGTCCTTTTGACATCCTGCTTTGTGACATACCCCCGTACATGTACAAAACTATAAATCGATTTTTTAATATATCGACCTAAATGGTATACCTGCAATTCATTCAAATATACTTTCGATCTACCCTGTATATATAATAGGCGAATGCCATTAGCAATTAGATAAGGAGTTCCCACCGTATTCAAAAAAGTTCCCACGCTTAAGTGTCGCAGTACCTACTGGAGTAAAGGTCTTAAACTTGATTTGCATATAAATAAAAAACAAATTAAATACATAAAAATACTTCTTGATTTGAGTAAATTTTGAACGAGCGTGGTTGTTTTAATAAAAACGTATACAAAGGAGTAAGAGTAAAGGGTCTTACAGGGACAGGTAAATAGTCCCGTATCAGTATTCTAGTACACTTCCATAAAAAATTATATTTAAAGGATCTGATTTCGCTAATCCCTAAGGTCTTTCAAAAGTATTAAATGAATAAAAATTTTATGGTCGCCGTATTTACAAGATTCTCGAGGACAAACATGAATTTGTGGAACCTTAAACAAATCAAAATCGAAAAAATGTTGATGCTTTAGTGAGCAAATTCAATGGTCATTCAATAAGTAGAAATGTTTATGAGTCAGAGGGTGCTTAAAAACGTAGTAGTCTTGGTTTGCGAAATTTTCAATAAACTACTTATTATAATTGAATTTACTGTTTGGACCCTTACTTTGTGGAATCTACTCATATTACTATTTTAAATGAAACAAACTGTTTCTAATTAATTCCACATTTTATGAAAAAATAAATAAAAATTCTAAATTATTGATAATTATTTCAATATTTAAAATATCATCGTAAGAATTAATTAGAAGAAGCTACATAGTTTCATTTAAAATAGTAATACTTGTTGTAAACTACATGAATCTTTGAAATAATTAGGATATTGAAAACGTGGTAGGAACAGTTTACATACTGGAAGCATAAAATGGTTATGAGGAGGGAATATTTAAGGACAATAGTGAATTTTCGAAATGTTGTTCTCCATCTATGCCAGTTTTTATAGAAATCGTGCAAGTAGTCTCCAATATATAGATAGTGTAAACTCGTCATGAAACAGTTTGTATATTTAAAGTGTGTCTTGGTTTTTCACAGGAACAATTAAATATCCAGTTTATAATTGGAACGTAGATAGCTGCCACTAACTACAATTTCTGATTACCTGATTAGTGATTACTCATTATTATTTTATTTATTGTATTTAAAGAATATTACAATTATTATTACAAGAGGTTCGGATTCAGTACAAACATGTTTGAAAGACGGGAAAAAGATTAAAATTAAAATATAATAAGTACAAGCTGTTTTATGATAAAAAGAGCAACATAATATGTAAAACCTATTCATCTAACGCAAAGGCTCTCAGTTTTAATATATTTAGTATGTAATTAACGAGGTTTGTCTGTCTGGTAAAATCATTTGTGTCCAGAATAGCAACCAATTCATTAAGTGTTTTTAAATTCAGAAGCATATGATTTTCTCTGAGTCCATTGTATAGAGGACATTCTACTAATGAGTGAATCAAAGTTTCATTTTCACCCATATTACAGAGACTACACGTTGCAGTCATATCTATGTGGTATTTTATGCCCCTGTAATAAATTTTTAAATGATTAGTGATTACTCATGTGATTGTCGGATTCGCCAACGGCTCGTACGACAATATTCACATTCGTCAAAAAAGGCTTTACACAAGTTGCATAAATAACTATTTTGCTTTTAAAATTAATTTAGAATACAACCTTAATTATTTTGATTGAATTGAATTCGTTTTTATTTAGTTTCGTGTGCTTATTTTGTTAGATTTGTTTTTCAGAAAGTTATTTTGGCTACACCCTACCTTGGACACGCCACTCTCAGCACCAACCATAGGTATAGTCCGCATCGCACGAATTGCGGACAGATGCATGAACTGCGGACAAGTGCCGTAGGGGTCCGTTAATCACTGCACGAATTGCGGACAAGGGTCGGTCAGGTAAAATGAACAGGTAAAGGGTTATGGGGTTAGGATAGGTTAGGTTAGTTGAATATTATTATTCATATTTCTATCTCTCAACATTACTTCCATTTTACCGATTTGTTAGGAGAAAAAAATCTAATTGGAAAATCAAAAAAACAAATAAAAAGATGTAAAAGGTATAAACATTTTGTAAAAAAACTCACCGTACCACTAGATCTAGATACTCAGCACACCACCACCACTTAACACCACCTAACAAGAAAGTGAAATGATTTGTGACACGAAATACCTGAATACGTCCCTAGAGATGTTTTTCTAAACGATGCAATTCAATTACATTTCTGAGAAGAAGAGTTGCGGCGGTTAAGCGGATTAGATATGGCCTGTCCGCAATTCGTGCGCTACCTGCTCTCAACCCATCGGTTGTCCGCAGTTCAAGATAAACAGTTAGCCCAGTCAATTGTATAATAATTTAAAATGCTTACTTAGTTGACGATAAATTCATTTAATGTTATAATTTCAACTAATAATCGTTAATAGTTATTTAATAAACTAGTTTGTTAATGAAGGTGATTAATAAACGAAACTGGTTAAAGCACGAACGGGCGATAGTTGAGTTTATTAATCGCCCATCAACAAATGAGCTGATTACAATATTTTTTCGTTGACCGTAAACTCTTTTTTTGTGACAAAAATCACTTTTCCACAAAGACTATTAGGACTATTAGGAATAATGTCAACTCCATACCAATGACTAAGAATGTCATTGACATACATTTTCAATTTCACATAAAAATCACGTTTGCTAAAAATCTCAGTTATCATTGAAAAATAAAATGCGAATTGTCAAAAAAGTTGTCATTGTGAAAAAGTTATTGTAAATTTGTAATTGTGCAGTTATGGAGTTAGAAAACACTGCGCAATTACCTGCTCCACTGTTGGCGAATGCAAACTTTGGTATATTGTCTATATAAAAATGTCATCGAAACGTCAAAATCACAAACAAAGTGCGTTAATGACGTCCATCAACGCATCCTTTTTTAATTAAAATAATTCATTAATATCGATATTAATAAACGGAAAAAATGTGTTTAATAATTTTTATTTGTTAAATGAATTTATCGATTGTCTAACGATTATTTTTAACCCGCAATTATGAAGCGCCATCCTACTTTTTAAGATACGAAGGCCACTTTCAGAAAGGACTGATATCAGTAGTGTCGATCGGTCTGATCCTTTGTTTTATATTTATTATTCACATGTCCGCGTATCATCGGTCACATATAAAGCAATGTAAAACAATGAATCACGACCGATCGTCAGTACAAATCATCAGTCCTATCTGAAAGTGGCCTTAGCGTTAATGTATAGAACAAAACACATTTTTTAATGAATCTTTACCTAATTGACGACTCGAGCTTTCTTTCTTTCACGGTTTCTTTCAATCTAATATCTATTTGTTCGTTCCTCTGCTATTTATAACCCGAATATCAAACTTTGCTTTGAACAATTTTAACCTATTTATATTTAAAAACATCTTAAACACAATACCAGACAATTAACACTACCTTATATCTCGTTTTATTGAAGAAGTAAATTTCAAAAAATTCACTATTTTTTACATCTTTGACTGAACTATAACTATTTTTTAGAGAGGGTTTATTTATTTTGAGGGAGCACGCAGGTGTTCTCTTCATAGTCGGTGGTCTGACATCAAGAAAGTGTAGTGTCTCTTGTGTTTTGTGTGGAAATTGTAGGTAAATATTCATATTTATTAGAAATATTTTTATTTAAACATTGGGAAATATCGAATTCGGTCCAAAATATTGTGTGTAACAACGACGAAAATTTAAATAATAGTGGTGAGAGTGATGATTTTAGTTATAGTGAAAGTAATGGAAACAGGATTCGACATTTAAATTTGGAAGCACAGAAAATATGTTTCAATGTGTATAACGCGAAAAGTTTGGTTTCCATGAAAAAACAGAATTAATGCAAGCAGTATCTGATTTAACAGTTCCCCACAAGTTCCCCTGTCAACTATACGTAAAATAGCCAAGAATGGGCCTTATGAAGGCAAGAAGCGATGTGAGTCAAATCTTTAGATGCGTCTTTGATAAAATTATTAAAAACCACTATTTATGACTGTTACAGAAGATATGAGTTACCTTATTGAAATAATAAGAAATAAATTAACAAATGCCTGCCGTAATGTAAATTGCTGTCAGAAACTCATTGAAAAATGTAAATAAACGTCAAACAGTCATGGAAAGCAGAAGAATAGTGGATATGTGGTATACATACCTGGAACAAGTGGCTAAGTATAAAGAAGAAAACCGGCCAATTGTATATTTGGACGAAACTTGGTGTGATACACATGATACGGTTAAGAAAGGATTGACTGATGGGTCAAAATCGTGTATGCCGACTGACAGAAATGGATTTAAAAAGTAATCAAAATTGAAGATGAGTATAAGAACATTGGACAAATCCATATTAATGGGGGAAATAAGTTTATTATTGATTTACAAGACGATAGTGATAGTGAAGCAGATGGTATGGAAGAAGGATTAATAGGATTTTTGGAAGAAGAAAGTTAGTTAAGTTTAATATATTTTTTATGTTACTTATGTAGTAGTGACAAATTGGAGTTAGAAATTATATTTATTTTTAAAGAATTGTTCTATTCATTATTATAAAATTTCTTTTGTTTGTTATTTTTTTATAGAATTTAGTTTTGTTTATGGCTTTGAAATTTCGTTTTCCATAAAAAAATCCAGTGGGATACAAAAAGGACTCAGTTAACGTGTGGTATCCCGTTTAAACCTAACGCCCTTTCAACAATTACGTAACGTCAAATACAATATAGAATTATGTTTGGTAAGTAAGCAGAAATAATAATAATACCTTTCAGAGTCTAGCTCCGCAACATAACTTAAAGGGGATATACGATTAGATAGCTGGCACTATAAGTTTTACGTCGACTATACCTAGCTGAAGATATACATTAGTCCTGCTTAATTATCAAATAAAATCAATAAGTATATTAACTGAAACTACCAAATCTTTTTGAAAGTCCAGAATAGGAGCGGGTACCATTTCTTGCAATAATTTTTCCCAAAAAAACATAAAGCATAAAAGTGTGTTACGTTTTAATAAGTGTTGAAATGGAAAAATCAACATTTTTTTATGTATTTGACTTTCAATTTGGCATATGGAAATTTATTAGTTTTACTTGAAAATTAACTTCTGCAAACTCCCTCAAAAACAAGTTATTGGGAATAAAACTAATGATAAGAAAAAGCTGTATCGGTGAGATTCACTCAACGGTTGTACACATTATGTGAAAGCTCGTGTGAAAGTGTATCTGGTTTAAGAAAAGTGACTAAAAAGGCTGTGATACACACTCTAAAGGTAGGTGTTCACTAGCAAGTAACTTGCGATATTTTTTGCGAGAGTAGCTCTCACGACTAATGTAAACACATCTGAGACACATTTTACTAATTTAATGCTACACTTAGTACCTCAAAACATTCACTTAGCGAATGGAAGATATTAAGGACACATTTTACACTACAGGGTAGGCGTTTTAAATATTCGAACGCCAATTAGCTGTTCAAGAATCTTACGCTGCAAACCCATACAAACACGGAAGGTCAAAGTGTTATATGGGGACTGGTGAATTTTTTACCACCTTTCACCTCCAAAATCCCACTTGCTGCAATGGTGCAACGTTACCAAGTGGCCAATACCATTGTATAAAGCTTTATACAATGCCAATACTGTTCTTTCAATCTTACTGTAGGGACAGCTTTCGGCTTTTAATGTATTGAGATAGGGGCAATATTTTCCTAGTGAGTGTTTATTTTATTTCGCAAAAACATTGCAATGACCAACGTAAATGGTAAGATAACGAAGGGGCAGGAAGGGTTGATATGAATATATTTTTGGTGAGTTTCTATTTTTTACTTTTTAATACATTTTTAGGACGGCAAAGGATTTTGATAGGATTGGGGAAAGTTAGGTTAGGTTTTGAGGACAAGTTTCGATTTAAAAGTGGACAGAGTTTGGTTTTTATTGGTATTCAGGTGTGAGAAACACGAGGAAAAATAGAAAATCTTCAGAGTTTGGGAGCAGTGTTCCAAAAATTATGACTTTTTGTAAGTCGCTGGGTCATTGATTTTTTACTAAAAACGACTGAACATTGAAAAAATATAACCCAATAACTTTAAAAGATATCCAAATTCTGTTGTCATATTTAGATTTTTAATCTTTTCTTTAAAATCTGGTATACCCAATAATTGGCTTTATTTGAAGAAAGTCCACTTTGAACTCGAAACTTGTTTTCAAAACCTAACCTAACTTTTCCCAATCCTTTCAAAAACCTTTGCCGTTCTAAAAATGTATTGAAAAATTGAAAAAAAAAACTTACTATAAATATATTCATGTCCACCCTTCCTACCACTTCGGTATCCTACCAGTTACGTTTATCATTGCAATGTTTTTGCAAAATTGAAAAAAAAACATTCACCAGAAAAATATACATGTCAAGCCTCCCTATCTCAATCAATTAAAAGTCATAAGTTATACCCACAGTAAGATTTAAAGAACACTATTGGCCACTTAGTGACGTTGCACCATTGCAAAGTGAGATTTTGGAGGTGAAGGGTGGTAAAACATTCACCAGTCCCTATATAACACTTTGCTTTTCCTCGTTTGTACGGGTTTGCAGCATAAGATTCTAGAGCAGCTAATTGGCCTTCAAATATTTAAAACACCTACCCGCAGTGTAAAATCTATCTTGATTCTCTTCCATTCACTCAGTGGATATTTTGAGGCACTAAATTAATAAAATGTACAATTTCGACGACACTCCTTATATCTATATCACTACACTAACTAATGGACTTGCTTACTTGTGTAAAAAGTAATAACCTCCAGTCAGTTGATCGCTAATAAACGACAACGTCTTCATATAAAATATTTATTTAAAAAAAAGTCTTACCTTCTTATAGGTACTCTTTTTCTAGTGAAATATGACTATTTTCAAACCAGGTTTACTTTGCAACAAAAAACGAAGGTCGGCATTGTTGTCGTTCAGAACACCTATACGTGCCCAAATTTGTTTCAAAAAAATAACATTGCGAAAATATATCCAAATTACTTGTACGTCCTTTACATTTTGTCCTACAGTAAAGTGGTCGAGGCATTATTAAACCTTCATTTTTTGCAAATTCATAAGCTTCCTGCCTAGTTTTAGGTAGACTGCTCAGTTATAACAAAGTAAGATACTTTAACCACTATCTGTTTTACTACGCCCATATTAACAAGTGTTTATGTTTAGAAAATTGTCTAAAATGTGAAACAGAAACGTATTTTCTTGTAACTGGTTTCAACTATTTTAAAGTCGGAAAAATGAAATTTATGCATTTCCGCAAAAAAAAAAGAAAATAATTGTTTCTAGAAGGGTTGGTATTGGTTGGGTTCAATACCCACCCACCAACCAAACAGTGAATTTTAAGTACAAAATTTTGGACTAGCGTACCTGTTTTAATTTTTAATGAAAATATTTATAAAGGAGTAAGAGTAAAGGGTCTTGCAAGGACAGGTAAATAGTCCCGTATTAATATTCTGCAGCATTCTCATAACATATTAAATTAAAAATGATCTGATTTCGCCAATCCATAAAGTTCGTTCAAAAGTATAAAGTGAATACAAATTTTATTATCGCACTATTTACAGAATAATCAAGAACAAACTTGAATTTGTGAAACCTAACACAAATCAAAATCGTAAAAATGTTATTGATTTAGTAAGCAAATTTAATAAAAATTGAAAATTAGTTCACTTACTGGAAGAATAAATTGGTAATATAGAGAGAATATTTAAGGAAAATAGTGAATAATTTTGGAAATGAAAACCGAAAAATGTATTGCCTCGACGAGATCTAAGTTAATGCTGGATACATGTTCAGACAATGTTTTTTAAAGAGCTTATAGACAAGGTTGAAGAATCCATGAGGTGAGTAGTTGGTTTATAATAATGGTAGTTTTAATAATAAAATTATTAATAACAAACACTCGTATATTTACATACGCATTTTACAAAAAAAAATTGACAAATTACATAAGGACTCCAAAAATATAAAAATGTAGGATATTGATTTCCTTTGTTTTTTTTTAGTTTCCATTTGGGTAGTTATAAATTCGGCATAGAATATAACCTGATGCCATCTAGAGTTTAGTCCAGAACTACGAAAAACTGTTAAATAATTAGTCCGTATGGTGGATACACTATTTTTTTTGGCAATGATTCTGCTCTTCGATCAGTGAGCAGACTAACAACACTTTTTCTCTGGTATAACAACTCTTTCGTCTTTAAGTCAATATCTCGGAGTTTAGAACTAGGTATTCAGAGCTTGTTTACCTGTGAAACGATGGATTGTAAATACCAATTTGTCTTTACGGCAATTCACAGCGAATCACCTTTTTCTAAACATAGTTTAAAGGAATAATCAGAATCTCCTTAATTGAATCGTTTCAAATTGTTTCAGGAAAATTACATATTCTGAGACCCAAGCAATATATTTGTTATAAAACCAAAGCAAACGATTGGTAATCAACGAAAACATTGGATGTTGTCATATCCTATTAATTGAAACTAATAATCGTCCTATGACTTCGTGCTATTCTTTTGTGGCTCCCGAATATATCCTTCAATACTTATTAAATGATTTAGATAAATGTATAAAAAATCCATTAATTTAATCATTGTCAGTAAGTATACAAAACTATATTTATACATAATGAGCGAATGCGAATGTTTATAAACATTTAGTAACCTGTGAAGGTTTCGGTATTTTTGAGTAAATGTGCCAACACCGCTTATATCGACTCCTTACATCAATCAACAGGTGACAGATGTTTTTCAATATGCAAATATATATGGACACATAATAACCCACTCTGGTTATTCTGTGATATGCTGATATGGATCTTTTATTTAACCATTGTGGATATACAAAACATTGTTTCACTGGTAAACAAGTTCTAAACTCCGAGATGTGGGTTACAAACAAAGGGTGTTGTCAGTATTGTGGGCTATTCATATTGTGTTTTTAATGATCAAATATTAGGTTAATAACCAACAATTAGATATAGGTACCTAATCGTTTAATAATGTGCTCAGTATTTTTGTATTCTGAAGATTTAACTTAAAACTCAAAAATAACAAATTTCTCCTCACTGAGGTATGGGATGTTCTAGTTAAAAATTTAAAATTGATTTTATCCTTTTATTTTGTTTCAGGTATTTCCAAATCTTTTCTATTCATACCTAACAACAGTTTATATTATGCTTGATACCTAGTAGACTTGAATTTTGATGTTAAAAGATAGTGGCTTTCATTTTATCTGAACTATTAATGTGGATGAAATATAACATTCGCTGCTTTGTGCATAATTATTGTGTATATGTTATGGACCAAGTAATTAATAGGACATTCTAAAAAGTGCCCGCGCAGTTTGAAAAATGCCCAATATGAGAGGGCAGAGTGATGATGATTTTTGAAATTATCAAATAGTCCGGGCATTATATATAATGTGTGTCACCTATGGGGCAGAGTAATTAAAACGTGATTAAGTTCATTTTTATTCGTTATGTTTGTGTCACGTGATTTGAAATGATTATTGGCGCGTGGAATACAAATTATTTGATATTTTTTCGAGAAGGGGAAGAACAATGATTGAATAATGATTTTCAATAATAAAAAAACCTAACCCTACCAAACCTTCTTCGTATTTTTAGTCAATTTTTGAAGAATAAATTATAATCATTTTCAATAATAACCCAACCAAACCTACCCTTACCAAACCACCTTCGTATTTTTAGTCAATTTTTGAAGAATAAATTATAATCATTTTCAATAATAACCAACCAAACCTACCCCTACCAAACCTTCTTCGTATTTTTAGTCAATTTTTGAAGAAAACAATAAGGAAATAAAAAAAACCTGTCAAATACACAAAGTATTATTATATTGCCCGAAAACTACATGACAATATTCACAATGTCTAGGCAATGTGATAAATAAGGAACTTCAAATTATAATTAATTACCTCGCCCTAAGTAGCTTGTCATTATTCATAATGCCCGGGCATTAAGAAAAATGCCCAATTTATTACTCAGTCCATAACATATATACCAGCACAATTTTCAAATACTTGGGCTACATGCGCTTGTATAAACGAGAGAACCCAATCTGACTTGAAGGTGGAATGAACATTCATTTGACATTATATTTTTGATCTCGTTTGGGTTGAAATCGGATTAAGCAGCAGAAATATACATTGTTATTTATAGTATATGTATAAAGGAGGAAGTGTAAAGGATGCTATGAGGACAGCTATTGATAAATAGAAATAACTTGAATACAGTAAAAGAAATTTATCATCCATTTTCAATAAATGATGATGAAAACAGCTTTATATAAGTTAAAACAAGTAGCTGATTTATATGTTCCAATTTGTTTTTTTTTTGTAAAAAGAAAAAAGTCAACTAATAATATTGAAAATAAAAAGGGTTAAAAAATTTGAAAATTGAAACTATTTCTTAAAGTAAATGTAAGCCTAACTTGGTTTTAAAAAAGTACTTAAAAATTTGATTAATTGCTCAATTTTACAGATATTATAAAATAGCAAAGCATAAATTTCAGAAATAAACTAAGCCTATATATTTATTTATTTTCAATACAATATCCAACGGGACACGCCCAATTCCAGGATAAGGTGAACAAACACAAATATGTTCTACATAACAAAATACTACATAAAAAAAGAAAAAAAGTGTGTGTTCAGCATGCCTATTTCAGCTTTGAAATGAATATACAAAATTACAAACTAACTAACCCCACTATAAGAATTAGATTTAAGTAGTTAAAAATGCACATTTAATTGTGGACAATTGACAGTTTAAAATATCTATTTTTGTTTCGATATTTGAATAATTATAAATCATCTTGTATAGAGGAGACGACTTATATACGTTTGTCCTGTAATTGTTCTGATAAAATAATTGGTTTTGACGAGAGTTGACCCTAGGAACACGAAGATATAATAAATTATTAATATAAATGCAGTCCACCTTATAATTAATAATTTTAAACAAAAATATTACAGATTGCATTACTCGTCTTTTAATTAGGCTCTGTGCGTGGAAACGGTCATAAAAGTATTCCTGATCGATACCTCTTGCAGGATAAACACCATCTATCATGAAGCAAGCTGATTTGAAAAAACGTCTTTGAATACGTTCCAGTAACGTTATGTGATTATTATATATAGGACTCCAAATTACATTTCCATATTCAAGCTTGGATCTTACAAATGTCGAAAATAACAAGAACATAGTAGAAAAACTTTTAAACAATTTCATGTTTCTAATTACAAAACCAAGCATTTTGTATGAGGCTGCAGAGAGTTTTTCAAAATGTGCGACAAAAGTTAGTTTGGAGTCAAAGTAAACACCAAGATCCTTTATTAAATTGGGGCGAGCTAATACGGTATTGTGCAGTTGATAATCAAATCTTATTGAGGTGTCTGTTCTATGGAAAGACATGATGTTGCATTTACTGGCATTTAAGGGTAGTTCGTTTTCTATGCACCATTTGTCTAATAGGTCTATATTGTTTTGAAGTATAATACAATCTTGTAAACTGTCAATGACAGAAATAAATTTGAAATCGTCTGCAAATATTAGACCCGTTGCTTCAATTTCATCGATAATATCATTAATAAAAAGTATAAAAAGGAGTGGTCCCAAGACA
Organism: Lochmaea capreae; assembly: GCA_949126875.1. NCBI lineage: Eukaryota > Metazoa > Arthropoda > Insecta > Coleoptera > Chrysomelidae > Lochmaea > Lochmaea capreae. The sequence continues at coordinate 23,423,090 of OX421402.1, forward strand.
GAGCCCTGAGGAACACCAGATGTTTGAATGAATACTACAGACTTATGACCAAGGCATTGGACAAACTGGGGGCGGTTGGAAAGGTACGACTTAATTAGATTTATTAATGAGAGGTGCAGACCAATACTGTCTAGTTTGCGAAGTAAAAGTTTGTGATTAATCCTATCAAAAGCTTTAGAAAAGTCAGTGTAGACGACGTCTATCTGTTTTCTTCTATCTAAAGCCTCAGAGATCATTTGTGTCTTACAAAACAAGTTGGTTATTGTGGACCGTCCTACAACAAAACCGTGTTGATTTGGTATAATAATATTACGTAACTGAAAGGCTAGACGATTGTGGATAACTGTTTCAAATACTTTAGAAAAATTATTTAAAATAGTTATAGGACGGTAGTTGGAGATATCACTTTTATTCCCTTTTTTAAATATAGGACAGATAAATGATGATTTCCAGCAGTCTGGAAAATGACTGGTTTTCAAAATTATGTTAAAAATGACCGTTAATGGTTTAGATAAAACTTGAGCACAATCTCTAATTATAAAGGCGGGAATATTATCAGTACCAGCTGTTGGCTTGGGCTTCAGTTTTTTTAATGCAACAAGTACCTCTTCCTCAGTGATGTAAGATATATTGATTGTAGTATTGTTGGTTAGTTTGTTAACAAAGTTTGTGTCATTAGGTATCGTATAGTTGTTTGAGAAAAATTCAGCAAATCCATTAACTATATAGCGCAAGTCCAAGTGACGTCGCAAATTGTTTAGACACATTTTCAATTATTGGACGTGGTTAAAAAGGTACTAAAGACGTGATGTTTTATTGAACAAATTTAAAAAATTGCCAAATTTTTTAGCTCTGTTCCGCGTATAAAGTAATTTTTTCTTTGGTATATTTTTTCTAGATCTACTTTTCGTGGGTTTCTTTTTTCTGGGTCTATTTTTTGTGATTTTAATTTTTCGAAGTTTCTTTCATTCTATTTTTTCCGCAACATCCGATTCTTTCCAAAGGATAATTATCTATTAAAAATATCTTCAGGTATTTATTCAACATTTTTGTCCCACGAGTCTTTATACTAAATTTTTATGTGAATAAAAAATGTGTAAAAAACGTTTTGCTGCTTTTTGTGGGAGGTTTTAGGTGCTTTTTCAACACAGTTTCAATGAAAATTGGAAATATTTTCGTTTGTGTACAAAAAGCGGACAAAACAAATAAGGGATGTATAACAGGAGAAGTAACATATGGATAATTTGAAATAAGTTAATTTAAAATATGAAATCTATGCTTATGATAGACAGATGGAGAAAATAAGCTAATTAGATTTTTAGGAATTATTGAATTTTAAATAAAAATAAATTACTGTCTAAAAAAGATATTATCAATAACTTTATCTATGTTTTGGGGCAGGTTTAAATACAAATGTAGTATGGTCCTTGTCGTATATTCATTATTCTTGTCGCTGTTTATTTGGGAAATTAAACCACAATTTTTTTATATTTTCACTTTCAACGATTTGGTAGCGTTCCAGCTACCGTTATCAAAAAAATTGAGTTCTTAAAAAAAGTTTGTCCCTACATGACACAAAAAAATTCGGCAAGTAGACAATCAATCTTTGAAGTTTAATACCTGCTGCAAAAAATAGTAGTGAGATTTTTAAGGTCCATTAGATAATATTTTTAATGAAGATGATGACATGAATGAAAAATATTGTTTTTCTACAACCCTATACAAAAAGTCGTCATTTTGTAATAGAATACTTTCAGCAAAAGCGTGATTTCCGTCACCAGTGAGAGAAATTGTCATAACGTTAACTAACGTCTCTAGTAATGAAAGTTAAATTTATATTTTCAATTATTTGCCTCCCTCGTATATAATGTTTTGACGACTTTTGCATATTAATAAACAAAGATAGGAATCATTTCTTTAATAAGAATGCATTTTATATCTAGTTGCCAGGTTTCATTAGTTTGACACTCGGTTTGACATTTCTCTTTAATTGTTTACACTCAAAGCATTGTTAGTTTTTTGAGTAAGTTATCATGATTTCTGAATCGGAAAGTGATTTGGATTTTCCAAATACACCACCAGAAATGACAAATCAAGCTAAGGAAAACTCTTTGGATCAATTATCAGTAAAATCTGAAATGCGATATGAAGAAATATATCGAAAATGTGGGTATTGAAGAGTTGACAATCACGTAAATTCATCTTCGGAGACTTTTTATTATATTATTATTAAGTCCAGAGTGGCCATTCCTGTTTTCCTCTTTTTATTTAATTCTGTTTTTTCATGGTTTATTATTCTTGCTAATTGCAATTCTGTTGTATGGTGTTTTTTAAAACCGAACTTCTTCTATTATGGTGTTGTTGTCGTATAGGTGTTTGTTTGTTCTTTTTATTACAATTCTCTCCCATATTTTCGCCATCGTACATAATAGGGAGATTGGTCTGTAACTGCTGGGCCTTTTTGCTGGTTTGTTCGGTTTTCTTATCGGTGTGATTATTGCATTTTTCCAGGCTTTTGGGAAATAATTCATTGTAAGTGTGGCATTTAATATGTAATATATTTGGTCCAGAGCTTTTCTTGGTATGTTTTTCAGAACTAATGCCTGTATTCCGTCTTCTCCTGGCGCTTTATTTTTCATTTTCCCAATTATTGTTTTTATTTCCTCAGGGCTCGTTTGTATATTTTCTGTATCTTCTTCGTTTAATATTTCCTCGTATTCGTTGCTAACTCTTGTTTTTGTTTCTTCGTCTGATTTATGTCTTGTTAGTACCTAAGTGGTTTCTGTTTAGTTGTTCAGCTATTGCATTTAATTTGTCTTTTGGGTCCTGTATTAGTATTCCGTCCATTACTAATGGTGGTATTTCATTATTTATTGTTCTGTTTTTTCGGCTTTTTATCATTTTCCATGCATTTTGTTTGCTTTCGTTTACTTTTCGTATTCTTTTGTGCCAGTGGTTAAAATCAAATATGTATATGCAATGAGCATCACGAAAGAGAAAAGAAATTTAAAAAAAAGACTGTGTCGTGGAAACGCTTTTCAAGGTTTACAATGCATGTTTAAAAAAAATGTATATACATAAATCAAGGACCATTCAAATGATCGATGTATACCATAAAATAACATATGTATAATGCTATTAACATCCCCAAGACAATACAAAAAAATTGATAAATGTTCTCGCAATTACCCTTTGACATATATATATATATATATATATATCGATACTGTTTTTACTAGGACACCTGAAAATGTGATTATAATTGATTGGTATAGAAAACCAAGTAGCTCTGGGAGATATCTCAACTACAATTCTTACCATAAATTTAGCATAAAGGTGAACTTAGTCAAACAAATGACAGCTAGGGTTATGAATCTCTCCCCCATTTTCAAGAATAAGAACCGTGATATACTCTTTAATTTATTCCTTGATAATTCCTATCCTAAATCGTTACTCAGAAAAATTATCTTCAATTCGTCATCTGTTTTAACACAAACTCCTTCACATTCTGTAGTTGAAACAGGTATAACTGATCAGGATGCTCTTTCTGTTTCAGAAAATGCTCCGATCACTTCAATTGTCTCTTTACCTTATATTAAGGAAGTTACCCCCAGACTTACTAAAATTTTCTCTAATTACTTACCTAATGTTAAATTTGCTAGTAAAAGTGCCTTAGTTATCAGTTCTATTTATAATTCCCTTAAAGATAAAACTCCTATATCAGATAATAGTAATGTAGTCTATAAACTCTGTTGCAATAGCTGTGATCTTACATATATTGGTCAAACTTCTCAAAAACTTTCAAGTCGCATATCTCTCCATAAAAGTGATATAAGATTACACCCTGAAAGATGTTCTCTTGCTAATCATGCTTCCTCTCTTGATCATATAATAGACTTTGAAGGAATTAAAATCCTATCAAGAGTAAAGAATTATAATAAAAGATTATTTTTAGAAATGGCTTACATTTTTCAGGAGGATGACCATATAAATAAGAGACATTCTGACACACTGACATTCAAAATTTAAGTAACCTTTACTCTCTCCTATTAACTCTGGACAAACATAATCATAGTCAAAATCATAGTCAAAATTTGTATAATATGATAAGACGACAGGACAACGTCTGTCGGGTCTGCTAGTGTAAGTATACATTTTACCGTTTATTCATAGAACAGTTAATGAAATTGATTGTAACCAGCCAAGTACGAGTTCTTCCGGGGGATACTAGCTGTATAATAATGTTGTTAGTGAAAATACCACGAAAACTGCGTTGGCTCCGGCTCTCACTTCTAGTGGTATTCAAATAACCACTGCTCAAAACTGCACATTTAACATCAATATACAAAATTACTCTAATTAAAAATTAGAATGAAGATAACGTGTCTGTACCTACTTCGTAGTTTTAGTTATTTAATAAATTTTGTTTGTTACTTCATAAATAAATCATTTAAAAATGAGTTGTTATTTGAGAGAGGCGGAAAAATCATATGTATAACATGGGAGTAAAATGCCTTTTCCTCCCTTGAATGATTACTTCATCCTCAGGGGGAGAAGTAGCATTTTGCTCCCTTGTTATACAAATAGCTATTTTTTCGGAAGCTATGTGATATTAAATCTTTTTTTAAATACGTATTCTTCGATATCTTTGTTTTGTTACAGGTATCTCCCAGACGGCATGGCATTTTAATGGATACAAATGGACAATCAAGATTACCAAACGGACCTAGATAAAGAAAGACGGGTAAAAATATTTTTATTTACAACCAAATATTAAAGACATCATTTATGACTTGTATCAAAGTTGGAAAACACAATTGTTGACTTTTTTTCGACCCGGGTGGAAACGTCACACTTTCGATTCGGTAATGGCAATGGTCAGTTGCTCTTAACAAAATTCCATAGAATTACTAGATAAATTCTCCATTTCTCCATTGATAATAAGCTTTGTCCAGCTTTTGCCCCACAACTCGGGAGTTTCACAAAAAAATTTAATATCCATTGATTACACTGGATGAAATTTTCACACAAAAAAATCAAAAATTAAGTAGGTATTTCGGAAGTTTCAAATTGGTATATGTTCGGAGCCGAAGTGTCTAACAATAATTTGAAACTGTCAGTGAGATTAGGGTACTTATGAACTGGATATAATTATTAAGTTGAAAGCTTTTTTCCTAAAATTATACACATTCTTAACACTTTTTATATTTACTCTCTTAACGATCTAGCTGCAAATTTTGAAAAATCTTCCAATAAAAAATGCCAGGGGTGCGAGCTTCGCCACATTTATATTTTAAATTTCTTTCAAACTGGCGTATGTATTTTAGGCGTTTTTATTTATTTTTTGTTATAATTTACCTCCTCCGAATCTTTTACCATACTGGGTATAACAAAAAGGTAGGTGATAAATTAAATAACCTATTCTGAGGTCAAAAATAACTCTGTTGAACCTAACTTGTCTTAGTACAAATGTGTACACAATAGTACACACTGTGTCAGTAAAGTATGGAACAAATTCATTTTTAGCTAAACAGGCCATTTTAAGAAATAATTCTGAAATACGTCGATTTTTCATTTTAATTCACCGTATTTTAAAATAATATTTTAATATACAGGGTGAATTACTTGCGAGTAATGACGTCACCGTCATTTTTTTTTAAATGGAACACCCCCATTTTGTCTCAATTTTCGGATTACTCTAGCTGAGCTGATTCCAAAAATGTATCACATGTTGATTCCAATTGGTACAGGATGGACAAAAATACAATAGTTTTGTGTGTGGTCATAAAGTAACGTGTTTATTAGTTAAATTAACAATATTATCAAAAATACTTATTGTCTAGCGGACAGAATATGATGAAATACATGACTTTATAAATGTTTGAACTGCAGCCCTTGCTGTATTTGACAGTAACCCAAACGGTGCACAAATTCTTGTACCTTGTTTATTGTGTCTTGAGGAATATTGTTTATTGGTGTCCGAATTCTCTCTTTTAATTATTGAATATTTGCTGGTTTTGTTTGATACACAGCATTCTTCAGATGGCCCCACATAAAATAATCCTGAGGATTGAAATCGGGTGACCTCGCTGGCCATTCAATAGGTCCACGTCTACCAATCCACCTGTTCGGAAAAATTTCATCTAGGTACCTTCTAACATCTACAGCATAATGTGGAGGTGCACCATCCTGTTGAAACCATAAACTTTCATCAAAACCTCCAGGATTATGTCTGCTGGGAAACAAATTACGTTAAGTTGGTACGAGATACCCCCTTAAAAACTCAAGGTGTGTTGCCCCGTTTAAATTACCTTCGATAAAGTAGGGTCCGATGATTCGATTTCTTAGAATTCCAGCCCATACATTTAACTTTTGCGGGTATTGTGTATATCCCCCACGCATCCAGTGGGGGTTTTCTTTTGCCCAGTATCTACAATTCTGACGGTTAACCTCGCCATTTAACGTGAAAGTGGCCTCATCAGAAAAAATAATGTTTTGTATCAAGAGAGGGTCTCGGTGATATTTATCCATCATTTTTTCGCAAAATTGGATTCATATTCGTTTAATTCCACAAGTTTGATTTTATAATGATGCCATTTTACAAGCTTTAATAGTTTTTGTACCGTTGTTTAGCTAACACCGATATCGCGACTAACTTTACGCACAGAAGTGTGCGCATCCTCTTCAAAACTAAGTAAAACATCTAATGCTGTATCAGCATTTGCAGAGGGAAGGCGTGCATTTTCAACCGTACCAGTTTCTCGAAATTTCTTTTCAATCTTACTGACTGTTGAACGCGTTATAGGTCTTTCTGGATATTTATCATTAAACAAATTGCACACTTCCATCTGAGTTCGCGATTTGTCTCCATACACAATCATCATAAGTATTTAAATTTTTTGTTTTAGACTTAACTCCATTTCTACTTCAAATTAAATCTAAGCAATAATTAAAACATTCACGAATACCAAAAATATTGTAGTACTGAACTGTCACTGAACATCTTTAAATTACTAAACAAATAAAGACATTTCACAAAAAACTAGACGACTATGTTTTTTTTAAATTGATAAGAAATAATTTCTTTCATATTCTGTCTGCTAGACCACAAGTACCAAACATGTTTGGAAACAGCTCATTTTTATTAATCTAAAAATGTAACAAACTACAGGGTGTTACATTTAAACCAATTGCCGCTAGACAATAAGTATTTTTGATAATATTGTTAATTTAACTAATAAAGAATGTTACTCGTTACTTTAAGAGCTCACACAAAACTATTGTATTTTTGTCCGCCCTGTACCAATTGGAATCAACATGTGATACATTTTTGGAATCAGCTCAGCTAGAGTAATCCAAAAAAGGAAACAAAATGCGGGTGTTCCTATTACTCGAAAGTAATTCACCCTGTATATTAGATTATTATTTTAAAATACGGTAAATTAAAATCAAAAATCGACGTGTTTCAGGATTATTTCTTAAAATGGTCTGTTTAGCTAAAAATGAATTTGTTCCATACTTTACGGACACAGTGTATTGTGTCACAAGGCAGATAATGAGCTTTAGCAGTCCAAGACTATTAGATGCACGAGTTAGAGTAGCGAAGCGAGGGCAGCTGATAGTTAAGGGCTACTAAAGCGTTTTCTGCATGTGTGACACACAACTGTTTTTCGCCTATCGAATTAACCAAAAAATAGAAAATATAACAAAAAACTTTGACATAAACTGACGTTTACCTAAAAGAATTCACGTGAAACGTCAAAGTAATCAAGTGACAGATGGTGAAAATCGTGGCGTTATGAATTTTCCGCCATTGGGCTGATAAACAATACTTTCCGCCCTATTTTTGGTGTTCATATGAATTGTTTTCCGTTAATGTGGACGAAAAAAAAAAGTTACAGCCCTTTAAAATGACCATTATGTAAATTGATTCTTTCAAATACTTCGAGAGTTGTTTGACACATATTATTGTGAAAATTGACAAGTAGCTTTCTTACGCGAGAATCTTTCCAAACAAAAATTACGGAATCATTACAACCCGTTAAGATTTGAGGAGTTGAGATCACCTAACCCCCCCCCCCCCCCGCGTTTTTGTGTGCCTTACAATTTAACGATTATGGTTGCACCATTAATTTAACACGTTATTTTTGAAACTATTTTGCCTGTTAATGCTTTTTAAAAATTATGACTTGCTTTTCACCTCCCTTTTTTATCGTGGTTAACTCGACGGCCCCTCGACTCCAAAATTTCGAGAGTTCCGGATAGCCTCAGATGGAGGTTACGGAAAATTCCAGGGGTCATGTTGAATACAACACATCTATAACACTATAAGCCCTTAGTCGACTATGCTATGGGTTATTAATTAAGAAAATACTGATTATGTCGATTTGTATATTACCATTGATTCAATATATATACAGAGACAGTTTAAAAAAATATATAAATAAACAAAATAATAATTTCCAGAAATATTATGAATTAGATATTTCCGGTGGTTCCAGACAAAACAAATATATACAGATTTCAAGGGCGGCAAAAAATATGTGTCGCATGCAAAACTTGCCGGTAGTACGTGCATAAACAATGGTACGATAAGCTAGGTGTAGGCAGGTTAGTTCAGTTACTTAATAACAGACAAAACGGTATAAGCCATTTATAAGCAAACGGTGAGCAGATTTAATAGAAGAATAAAAGCCTATCACAGTAGGATGCAAAAAAAGAAAATCAGTATCTTAATGATATGAACGATCAAGCGGGATACGAGGAAAAATACCACCAGATCAGTAAAAAAAATATATACTATTGAACCCAGACTAGATAGTCGAACAAGATGTGGCAACGGCCTCTTACTCGTCCGAAAATCTTTTTTTCTTTACAATAAAAAAAACTACTTTCCAATTATAACTTATGTCTGTTTGAAAGTTGGACAGCTTGTGGCAAAAGCCTCTTCTCTGCCACACACAATCAATTTAAATTATCGAAATATTATAAAACTAAGTAAAATTTACTGGTTTGGTAGTTGGGAAAACGGGTCGACCAATGGTACTGAATACGATGAGCTAACCTGGATAGTCAATCAACCTATGGCAACAGCCTCAGACTTGTTTGACTATCTTAAATTTACTAATACAATTATTTAAAAAAAAATTAAACTCCAAATAACTTTACCGGCTGAAAGTGGGACAGCTTGTGGTAAAAGCCTCTTCTCTGCCCCGCAATCAGTTTTAAATTTCAAATTATCGGAAAAATGAATAATTAATAAAACCAGAACAAAAGGTCTCTACTTTGGGTAATTAGGGAAAACGGATCGACCACTAATAATGAATATGGTAAGCAAAATTTGATAATCAATCAGCCTCAGACTTGTTTGACTATCTTGAATTTACTAATAAAATTATTTAAAAAAAATGAAACTCCAAAAAAACTTCACCGGCTGAAAGTTGGACTGCTTGTGGCAAAAGCCTCTTCTCTGCCCCGCAATCAGTTTTAAATTTCAAATTATCACAAAAATGAATATTTAATAAAATTTATTGGTCTCGGAAGACAGGACAACGGGTGTGATTTAAAATAGATATTCAATCAACCTATGGCAACAGCCTCAGACTTGCTTGAAAATCTTAATTTGTCAATTAAAGCTACCAAAGAAACTAAGCGAAGTTATAACCGGCTGAAAGTTGGACAGCTTGTGGAAAAAGCCTCTTCTCTTCCCCACGATCAGTTTTATTTTCAAATTATCTATCAAAGTTTTGAATATATTTGGGTAATTAGGACAGAACAAAGGGTATAAGAAATTAAATCTAAAAATAGAATCTAAAATCCACTTTAAATGGTATCTAGTATTAAGCTTTCATTAACTAATAAACTTAATAAATATAGTTTAAAAAAACACGCTTTTAAAGAATGTTGGACTAAAAAGTTAAAAATAATTTTAAAAATTAAATTATGACAATAGTACATAAACAATACTAGTTTAATTGAGGGAAATGCGTGGAGCGCTTTGTGCTTATCGTATATCAACGATAACATTCTTTAAAAGCGTGTTTTTTTAGTTTTTTTAAACTATATTTATTTTTAACTTTTTAGTTCGATTTATTGTCTATAGATTTTTTCTTCAAGTTCTCGTTGATAGTATTATTAATTTCCAACAGAGGGTGCATGAACGTAAAATTCTTCTTCAACAACGCAATAAAATTTGAGGTGTGAAATTCTAAAACTTAATGTTGATGCAGATAGTATATCGAATTTCTAACAGAGGGCGGAGAGTTGTAAAATTAGCTCCGACTTGAAGAGAAAATTAACAGTTATTACTTCGATAACCAATCCAGTCTTGACGTGTGCATAGGTACTAAAAAAAATTTAGGTACTTATGATACATAATCTAAAGATATAGAAAAGGCAAAAACATTTTTGAAAAAGAAATGCAGATACGGCACTGTATACTCAAGATATTTAGTTTTTAAATCTTAAATCAAAAGAAAGCAATTATACCCGATAAGAACTACTTCGATAAATTTACTAATAGGTAATAATGAGAATCGAGTTAAAAATATATTTACGGCAAAAAAACTAGAAGCAAATCCACAGCAAACTATTAACATATGTTTCGACTGAAGGTCACTGAAAGATAACGATAAATTGAGTTAATAAATTGATACGCTAATTACTGAATGTCGACATCGAATTCGTTCGGTGCCAGAAGCCGCGGAGAGTTACATACAGACATACAAACAGACAAACATACAAGTGAAGCTAATAAAAAGCGTGTAAAAAAATTTATAAATCAAAACAATAAAGAAACTGAAAATAAATTTTGAAAAAAAAACCGCTAAGGAGAATACGGTAAGAAATTTTAATGAACGAATTATGTCATCCCTTTTCCAGAATATCATATATAAAAAGCTGACACACTATATTATTTTTGCTTATACTAAATAATTTACTTCCTAGGTAAAAGACAGAGAACAGTCAGTCAGTAATTAACCATTGAATAGAAAACACTTATTTTATTGTCGGGAATATTATAAATTGTAATAAATAAATTAATAAAGTTTTTAAAAAGGAACTTTTCACCTGTGGTGACTTATTTGGCGCAGTCAGTAGGATATTTCGGGTCGAACATATCGAATGTGCGATTTCGTTTTAACAACCGTTTTTTATTTATTTTATAAATAATTATAATTTTTCAATGATCTAGTTTTGATCTGTCAACTTTGATATGTTAGATAAAAATAGTTTTTGTATGACATTTTTGAAATAAAAAACCTAGAAAATTATTATTTTTCAATAGGTTATGGGCCCAGATTTCTAAACAATAAAAAGTAGCTTGGTATCAATTTTATTCTAAGAAATTCAATATGTCGTCAACGTTGAATGCTACAAGGTTTGAGCTTTTAAATAAAGACAACTATGAAGCATGGAAGATTCACGTAGAAGCGTTATTAATAAAGAATGATATGTGGGAGTATGTTAATGGTGATAAGTTGATTCCCGTTATTGTTGATGGTAATGCTGAGAGTGCTGAAGCACGAAATCAATGGATCAAAGCTGATCGTAAAGCTAAATCAGAGTTGATACTAGCGATCTATTCTACGGAATTACAACATGTTCGTGGATGCAATACTTTCCGTGAAGTTTGGATGAAACTTGCGTCAGTTTATGCCTCTAAAGGACCTGCGAGAAAAGCTTTACTGCTTAAACAACTAATGCTTCATAAAATGTCTGAAGGTGGTGATGTCAGAGATCATGTTAATAAATTCTCTGATATAGTTGATCGACTTGGTGCTATGGATATTGAGGTTAATCAAGATTTACTGTCTGTGATGTTATTATATAGTCTTCCTGATAGTTATGAAGGTTTCAAATGTGCCATGGAATCACGTGATGAACTGTTAAATGTTGAAGCACTTAAAGTGAAGATACTTGAGAAGAGTGAAATTGGATCACAGTCAGTGGTTGAGATAGCCAGAACTGTGGGAGGTGGAAATCAACGCAATAACAATAACAACACCAATTTTTTTAAAGGATATTGCTATAAATGCGGAAAGAAAGGACACAAGTCACCAGATTGTCTATCAAGACCATCAAAGCCAGATGTTAAAAGAAGTGGAGAAGATCGACAATGTGCACAAGCAGGCGATGATACTTTTGCAGTGTATCATACTGGATATGCTGGTAGTACATTAAGTTATCGACCATGGATTCTTGATAGTGGATCTATGTGGCGATAAACAGTTATTTAAATCCTTCAATGGTGTCAGTAGAGGAAGAATCAATTTAGCTAGTCAAGCCAGTAGTGAAATTAAAGGAAAGGGGACTGTCAACTTATCGGTTAGTGATGGTAAACAACTGAAATCAGTAGATTTTTCAAATACATTATTTGTACCAGATCTAAGATCAAATCTAGTTTCAGTTTCCAAAATTACTAATCAAAATCATGAAGTATTATTCCGAAAAGATTTAGCAATGATTATGGACGTGAATGGAAACATTAAATTTATTGCTGAAAGGCGTGGTGATCTCTATTATGTACAAGGAGTGAATGAACAAGCTGGTATCGTTGAAGATAAGAATAATTCAGAAGTTTTAATTTGGTATTGTCGCATGGGCCATTTAAATGCTAATGATCTAGCTCAGGTCATTAATCGAACCACAACAAGTAAAGTAACCTCAGATCAGTTGACATGTTTATCAAAATGCGAAGTATGTTTACGAGGCAAGATGACAAGACTACCATTTTCAGCAAGTGAACGACAGAATGAAGAAACCCTTGAAATAGTACATACATGATACATGATGGTGTGAGGTATTTTTTCTTAAACAAAAAAGTACGCTTTAGAAGCATTCAAGATGTATCAAACTCAAGCGGAACGTGTAACAGGGAAGAAAATTAAATATCTTCAAAGCGATAATGGCAAGGAATATTGTAATACTGAGATGGATATTTATCTGCGTAGTCAAGGTATCCAACGTCGATTGAGTGTTGTAAGAACACCTCAGCAAAACGGTATTGCTGAACGTTTTAATCGGACTTTAGTTGACATGGCACGTTGTCTCCTACTTCAATCAGATTTACCACACATGTTTTGGACTGATGTAATAGCTACAGCGTGTCACATAAGAAACAGATGTCCTTCAAAAAGTATCAAAGGAGATACACCTTATCAAAGATGGTTTAACACAGACAAAATGTCTTTGAATTATTTACGAGCATTTGGATCTACTGTATTTGTTCTAGATAAAAATCCAACGAAAGGTAAATTATTTGATATATCAATCAAGGGAATATTTGTACGTTATCCGCGTGAAACAAAAGGATATCGGATTTGTTTACCAGAAAATAGAAAATATATTATTGCTCGTGATGTCAGATTTATTGAAGATAATATTACCACGATTTTAAAAAATCATAGAATTGAGTTGCTGAATGCTGATGATGATGATGATTTTGCAAACAAAAATCAATCATCGGTTGAATTGGTAGCTGGGTCTGAAAAAAATGAAACAGAAAATCCAGTTCAACCATCTGAAGAGAATCAAGAAGGTGATGAAGCTGAAGAAGACGAAAGATCATTGGATACTGCACCATGTATCAATCAAACTCCGCAAAGCATATCAAGAGAAGATGATAAAAGAAGAGGACGAGGAAGGCCAAGATTAATTAAAACAGGATTGAAAGGTCGCCCTAGAAAATTATTTTCAATAGCAAGTAACAGTGAAGTTAACTGTGATGAAGAAAATACTAATATATTTGCTGGAGTAGCTGAAATTGAATTGGATGATGCTTTGAAGTCTCCTGAAAGAGATAATTGGAAAAGAGCTATTAAGTCTGAAGTTATGAGTTTATTAAAAAAATGATACCTGGGATATTGTGAAACGACCTCAAGGTCTAAATGTTGTTGGAAGTCGTTTAATATTGACTAATAAATTAATATAAGTCAGATGGATCAATTGAAAAAAGAAAAGCTCGAGTTGTTGCAAAAGGTTATAGTCAAGAATATGGTGTTGATTATAATCAAACTTTTGCTCCGGTTGCAAGAATGGAATCCATAAGACTTTTACTTGCTTTATCAATGGAATTAAATCTGGAAATTAGACAATTTGATGTAGTAACTGCATATTTAAAGGGAACGTTGAATGAGACCGTTTTTATGGAAATTCCAGAAATGTTTTACGAAACATTAAAGTCAATAATTATCGATGATAGTCTTGTTCTAGAAGAATTGAAAGTTAAGGCTAAAATTATGCAGAAGAGAATTGAAGAAGGCTCTTTATGGTCTTAAGCAAGCCGGAAGAGAATGGCATGAAGCATTATCAGGAAAATTGAAAATTATGGGACTGAAACCAACAAAATCAGAAACTTGTTTGTATTATGCTGTACGTAATAATAACATCTTATTATTGCTGATCTATGTTGATGATATCTTGATTGCTTGTAAAGACGTTAGCTGGACAGAAGAAATTAAACGCAAACTACAAGATTATTTTGAGATCAAGGACTTAGGACCTGTAAAACAGTGTTTGGGACTAGAAATAATTCAAACTATATCCAGATCAGATATACTATTAGTGTACTTGAAAAATTTAAGATGAGTGGATGTAATCCAACAAAGACACCAGCAGAATTACGAAGTAAAACATATTCTATAAAAGAAGAAGTGAACAAATTTAATGATTGGCCTTACAGAGAGCTTATTGGAGGATTAATGTATTTGGTAGTTGGAACAAGACCTGATATAGCAAATACAGTATCAAGATTAGCTCAATTTGTTGATAAACCTAGTCAACAAGATTGGATAGCAGCTAAACGTGTACTAAGATATTTGGCCGGAACAAAAGAGCTTGGAATAATTTATACAAAACAAACTAAATCTATGTATGGCTATTGCGACGCTGACTGGGGAGGTGTAACGTTTTTCCGTGCTTCGCGCCGCGAATGCACTCACCACTCTTACATTAGCGACCTATTAATGAAAATAGATCGAACTTGTGGCCACACAAAAAAATTACTATAAATCCCCAAGTTACCAGCTGATCGGTAGGCCGATCTTTGCCACAAGGTATTTTACCCGCTAGACTCTAGTCGAAGAAGGGAGGTTCGTATGCTGGTAACGAACAAACAAAAAAGTTAACTAAACCCAAGGCGCCAGGTAAACCGTACCCGAGAAAATACCACTGACTACGTTCCTAACCGTAGTTTACCCCCAGTTAGAAATATACTAATTAAATCAAACACAATAACTCAGTTCAAAAAAATAATATGGTTTATTAGGTGGTGGTTTGGTTTGACAGAGTAAAAAAAAAATGACTACAGGAGTCTCGGAACTAGCTTCCGACAGAGGACGCTTACATAAGTCCTTCAAACTTACTTCTCTAATTAATGATCTTAAAATCCCATATACCCTCAACCCAACATGATAATACTATGCATATCCAATACTAAAATTACAAGTATGATGATGCAATGCTTATCCTAAAGTACAATACCAAAAAAATAATTAAAAACCTGTATACCCCCTTTAACCCCTAATTTTAACGCTTAGAAGGATTTGAACCAGCAATCAGTTCTACTGTAAGTCCGTTCTGAAAATTTATGGCAAAAAAAACAAATAATAACTGCTTAAAAGCATTAATTAACTTACACAAAATTATTTTCAACAAATACCCATACTGTGGCTTATCTACCCATGTAATGACGATGTTTGAGGTCCTACCAAATAAAGAAATTTTACCAAAAGCGTTAAGGACACGATCCGTTTGAGCTCAGACGCAACGTTCTACCTCCGCCGCGATTAATTAACAACCGCGATCTTAATAAAGAATACAAGCCACTTGTACGTTTACAAATGGTCTAAGGTGCACTAGTAAATAATAATCTATCATGAAACACTCTAAAAATTAAATTATCTAAAACTTGCGTGACTTCACCCGTTGGTAAAAATAATTGACCATCAACAAGCTATTTCCAATGGCCGGTCTTGAAGTAGCTCATGGTTGACCCTCTTAGATTCCAAAACTCAAGTATTCGGGTACTTAGCTGGGACCGCAACTAATCAATCCTCAATCGTCGGAACTCCAACATGACTGGAACTTCAATATCCCATATAACCGCCTAAAACTGGAACTAGAGACTCCCAAAACCGAGTGAATCCAGTAGGAAGCCACAATCCAAATACAGAAACCAAGCGTAGTCAAACAACGTCAAGCTGCCACGCCAACAACAAAAAAACCAAACTCCAACGCTAAGCGCTAAACGCTAAACGCTAAACCCTATAAAAGACACTAATTAGTGTTGTTACTTCAACTTAATATCATTAAATCCCCCTATTATTTCCTTTTCTACCTGAATAGAATGATCCCATCTTTTCTACTCCCCTTTAAAAGAATCAAAATAACTTTTATTGCACTATTTGTACGATAGTGTCTCTAACTAATAGCCCCATAAAACCCATAACTCACAAACCCTTAAGCTAACGACCCCTTACTGACAAATATTATGTACAAGTTATACTTGAACGCGTAATCAGGTGAAGTAACCTCCTCCGCACAACTTTGTTGAACCTTAAAAGGTATAATTAATCCAATACACAAAATGTCTTACCTATTGGGCCAAAATAGGGTGTCTCCCTTGTGCTACTGCTGGTGATTAAGGCCTTAATATGATCTACAAACAATAATATAATATCACTTACTGCAACCATGCCACAACGGGGCTGATATACCCACTTCAAAAAGAAAATGACCTACCTTCAACAAAATGGCGTGTGTCTGGGCTTGAAATTCCATCTGCATCTCACAGATGAGGTTTGGGAAGGATATATTATTCCACCAACTTCCTGCACTCTCTTACCATCTCCCTCAAACCAAACTACCCCCTAAAACTATATCCCCCTTCGGGATGAATGTGGATCATTCATATTCGTTTTCTTTTTCAATGGGGCTCCAGACTTGTTCGCCACTCCTCACACAAAGCAAAAATGACACCTGACCTAAATTGTTGACATCCGTCAAAAAACCTCTGTTCGAGGGTCACCCTCAATCGAGCTGTACGGAGTAGACACGTTCCGTGGTCTCGGGTATGAATTACCCTACCTGATCATCAAGCACTAAAATCCCTTACTTACATCTATTGTCAAATTCCAAATTAAACCCTATATTACACCATGCCCATATTACCCGTATATATATTCACAAAATATCCTATAATACACTCTATTATACATCCACGTTACCACCACAGTAGCCAACTTTCCTTACTGGACCACGGTCCCCTGAAAGTTCGTAAAAGAAGAATCACTATGCGACTGACAGACGTCGGATCAGCTGTTCGGCACCTTTGTTTACAAAATGTCTAATAAAAGTAATTCTATTGAGAGTCGTTATTTTCTATATATATATTAATCAAATTGGTGAGGAATGAGTTGACTACTATGAAATTAAATCGATGAGTTACAAATGAGACTAAAAATTGTGGACTAACAAGCTTCTTTAACTTGATCTTAAGGTAGGAATGTTTACTTAATTATGGCCAACACTACTTGAACGTTGTCTTTTATGCTAAAGGCTTAGACCTACGAAAAAAACGTAACAAATCCCCCCCCCCTTCTTGAAGAAGTTTACCCATGGGAAACTTCACAACTATAAAATTATTCCTCTGTCAGTGGCCAAGTGATCTACAAAGTTAACTTTGGACGTTCAACATTGAACTATGTGGAACTCTAACCAAATCCAACAGACTTCGATTATCGTGAGACGCAACCAACCCATATCTGAGTCCTGATTCGACTCGTCTAACCGAAAGTCCCCAACCCACAGAAACACAGTGTATATCTTAACCAACGCGACGTTCCTTCCACACTCTAAAGAAAACCATGCTTTCCCCTTCTTGAAGAAGTTTACCCATGAGAGAATTCACGACTATAAAACTACTCCTTTTTCGATGGCCAAGTGATCTACAAGGCTAAATTTTAGGACGTTCAACATTATGTATATATATGGAGTTCTAACCAAATCCAAAAGACTTCGATTATCGCAAGACGCAACCAACCCATATCTGAGTCCTGATTGGACTCGTCCAACCGAAAGTCCCCAACCCACAGAAACACAATGTGTATCTCAACCAACGCGACGTTCCTTCCACACTTATACACTAGTCTAGTCGTCCCCTTGTACAACCTTGAACTAATCCTACCTTTTACATTAAACACTCATGACACCGTTCAGCTTGAGACAGCGATCTTAGATTAACGATCTGTAGATCCTATTACCCGGTACTATGTACATCAGCGATATTACATGACACAGTATTACGACGTCCACGAAGTGCGCAGAAATCCCTCTTATTGACTAAACGATAGGGACTCATCCGAGTCTGGACCTGATTTCAAATCCTTAACTTGCCAGATACCCTTTGAGACTCCTTTTTCATCTCTCAATTCATAAGTCCACGGTGAAATCCTCTTCTTGATGTAAAATGGTCCTACATATTTCGGCGCTAATTTCTTGGAAAAATACTTAGTGGCATCAGACAGAACATAATTCTTACGCCAAACCAACTGATTGGGTAAATACTCGATGTGACGTCGACGTAGATTATATCTATCACAACTCTTCTCTGCCGCCAACCTCAAACGTTCTTTAATGTCTGAAAACATCTGTCTGAAATGTACATTACGACTTAAAATCCCTTTTTGTGTACCATCTTCAACACCCACTAGATCTTTCTCCTCGTAATCCTTTCCCGATAACATCATATTACGCCCAAAATTAACAAAATACGGAGTTAAATTAATACCCTCATGAGTACTCGTACGTAGTGCACTACCTATTTCCGGTAACCTTTCATCCCAGGACCTGTGATTGTCCGATACGTACATAGAAATCATGTTTTTAATAACTCTATTAACCCGTTCCGTCGGGTTTGCCCGTGGATTATAGAGTGCGCTAAACTTAACGTTGCAATTATACTTATTAACTAAATTACTAAAATCCTTACTACGATACTGTACACCGTTATCACAAATTATGGTACGCGGTACCCCAAATACTAAAAATACTTCTTGTTCGATTTTACGACAAACTGCTACACCTGTAGCTTTCTTAAGAGGCCACATTAACGTGAACTTACTCAAATAGTCCGTAACAACTAAAATATAGCTATTCCCTTGTTTTGATCTAGGAAGAGGTCCCATGAGATCCGTACAGATCATTTCCCATGGACGCCCTACTTTAGGGTGGGACGCAATTTTATCGACTGGCACGGTCTGTGGTACCTTGTGTTCGGCACAGGTTCGACAGCGTCTAACTACCTTAGCAATGTCGCTCCGCATCTTCGGCCAATAGAATTTCTCGGCTACCCTACAAAAGGTCTTAAAAACACCGGGATGACCTGCAGTGGCTGGTTCATGAGCCTTTAAAATGATAGATTTACGCTCGGCTCTGGGGACAACTAATTTCCAAGAATCAGACGGTGGAGACAACTCTGAATACAACGGTTCTACATACTTCCATAGACGACCATTAGCCAACCGCCAATTACCGAACTTCTTTGGAGATTTACACACTCTATCCACCATCAGCTGGTACCACTTGTCCTCTTCCACTTTCCAGGTACTACCTACGTTCTCGTCAGACATAAGATCTACCAAAACATTATTGACACTATCAACTATAGGAACGGCTCTAGATAACATATCAGGTACAACGTTTAATTTACCCTTACGATGTACCACCTTAAAATCGTACTGTTGAAGACGGACTGACCAACGACATAAACGCCCACTTAAATCTTTCAAATTCTGTAGCCATAAAATACTATAATGATCAGTTACGACTGTAAACTGTACTCCTTCGACATAGGGTCTTAGCTTCTCGACAGCCCACAACACTGCCAAGCACTCTCGTTCCGTAGTAGAGTAATTACGTTCTTGACGCGTCAACGACCTGCTTAAATATGAAATTACACGTTCTCCATCAGGGTGGGGCTGGGAAAGTACTGCGCCAATTCCGTACCCAGAAGCATCAGTTTGTACAACAAAAGGTAGTGAATAATCCGGACAACTAAGCACGGGTGCTGCTACTAACCTTTCTTTGATAACCCTAAACGACTCTGCGCATACTTCATTCCATTCAAATTTAGAACCCTTGCGAAGTAGACTAGTTATCGGAGAGATGATAGAAGAAAAATCCGGAATAAAACGCCTGTACCAAGAGAATGTTCCTATCAAACGACGAACGTCTGAAACACATTTGGGTGTCGGTAATTCCAGCATGGACCTCACCTTATTAATATCCACATGAATACCATTTCGATCAACAACGAAACCTAAGTACTTCATCTCTGGTCTGCAAAATTGACATTTCTCTGGACTGATGGTAATATTCGCCTCCCGAAGGCGACGGAAAACTTCTTCTAAAATCTGCAAATGCTGTTCAAACGTCTGACTAACAATGACGACATCATCCAGATATACAAAAACATGGGGCTCTAGATCATGTCCCAACACATTATCAATTAAGCGCTGCCACGTAGCAGGGGCGTTATGAAGACCAAACGGAAGTCGACGAAATTGAAATAACCCTCGATTAGGTACTGTAAAAGCCGTATATTGTTTCGACTCTTCAGCCATTGGCACCTGCCAATAAGCACTCTTAACATCTATACTAGATAAATACTTTGCATCCCTCAACTTATCTAATGTATCTGACACTAATGGTAGCGGATAGCTATCTCTTACGGTCACTGAATTCAACTTCCTAAAGTCTACACAAAATCTAAACGTACCATCTTTCTTTTTCACAAGTAAAATCGGTGATGCCCAGGGACTATTACTAGGTTCAACAATACCCTGCCTCAGCATATCATCCAGTTCTTGGTCAATCTGCTTCTGAACCACCGGGTTAACACGATAATAGCGTTGTTTAATTGGAGCACTATTGGTAACGATGACATGTTCTGCCCGATTAGTACACCCCAAGGTTTCACCCATCAAAGTCCTATTCCTATCTACAACGGCTTGCAGCCTGGATCTTTCCAAAGATGACAACTGTGTTTGACTATTAACATGAACCACTGAGTTCAGAATCACTGGTTCGTTGGAAAATTTCCATTCGTCCTGACGCAAATCTGGTACGATGTCCATGATTTTCCAAAAATCTATCCCTAATATTAACAAATGTGGAATCTCCGGTACTACAATAGCTTCAATCACCCGGAATCGACCCTTGAGAGTAATCGGCAACTCCACAACTCCAGCGACACTGCAACGGTTCCCATTACCTACTATACAAGCTGTCTGGCGACTCTTATCTATCTTTAAACCTAACTCGTGAATGAGGGACAAACCCTTACCGCCTATCAACGAACGAGATGCTCCGGAATCAAGCAATCCTAATATTGACTTACCTAAAATATTTACAGTGATATATGGCCTTTCATCTGCGGACGCATGCTCAATAACGTAATCCAATAAGACTTTAAATCTATCGACCGAGAAGGATTGGTCGACATGCCTACCTCGATCACCTACGCATGTCGGTTGTCGTTTCCCTCTTTTTTATTACATCGTGGGCACGACTTAATTGTCACTCCTTCCAACTTACATTTATAACAAAACTTCTTAAGACAACCCCTAGCATAATGACCTGGCTGCTTACAGTGATAACAAATGACCTCTTTCACCTCACTCTTCGGGACTGCTACTGAAGATGTACTAGCTATCGCAAGATTTTCTACTGCCTCCGCCACTTGGGCATAAGCTAAATCTGGTTCTAAAACATGCAATTTACGAGAAGGTGGAACGAAGTTCTCCACTGCCTCCTTTCTGGCCTCAAGTTTTCTACCTAACTCTCGTAACTGTGACACTGAGGTGACGTCCACCAACGCTAACTGGTTCTGGTAAAACGGGGCTATATTTCTGAGCAATATTTTGAGCCTAACCTCCTCAGAGACCGTACAAGTTAACCTATTAAAATACCCAGACATTACAGCTAAATAAAGTCCAATAGATTCATCTGGGCCTTGTGTCCGCCTTCGAATTTCCTCGAAAAGTTTCTCGTTATAAGATGGAGACAGATACTCCTCTCGCAGTAACACGACCAATTCATCCCATGATGACACTTCACCCCTATATGCAAGATAAAATTGATAGGCCCTACCAGTAAACAAATCTATTCCTGATTCTAATAACGTTTCTTTATCAACGTGGCGAGCAATACGTAATTCCTCCACGCGTTCTAGGAATGCGCTTAACGATAAACCTTTCTTATCTCCCGAAAACTTACAATCCCATTTATTGGGTAACATCGGAGTAACATAGGTAGGGGCACGAGGTGCCACAATATGTTCGTTACGAGCGGGACTCAATGATGTACCCGATGACCTCCTGCGGGAGTCAATATTTGCGTTAAAACTAGTTTGCTGAAGTAAACTCAGTTGTGGTGGTACGTCTCCGAAAGTCCTGTGATCCGCTGCCTTCTGATATAGGTCATCCAATAATGCCAGAGCTCTCGACCGTAGTATCGGACGCTCGTCCTTATCTTCTGGAATATGGTCCATTCTGAAGAGAGCATGATGCAATTTCGACTCATACTTCTTGAAGGTTCCACTTGACATCGTATCATTAAAATCGGCAACCAGCGGTGTCAATTCATCCAACTTCGCTTGCACAGCCTGTATGTCCTCTTCAGGTTTGTAAGGATAAGCTGGATACGTGAAACTTTCGCCAGTTTTCTCTAGTCGTCGAGCCATAGCTAAACTCTTCCTCATTTCGTCTACCGTTCCGATAGCTACACCTCTTATTTTAACCTCATATATCAATTCATCTTGACTAAGTCTATTTATATTTATGCCATACGAAGCCATCTTGTAAGAATATATCTACACCCAACAAATAAAATCAGTGTCTCAAGCTGCCAATGCCTATCAGTGTCAATGACGCAATGCCTGTTATCACACGTTCCCTGAGTAACCTCTAAATAGTCCACGCAATACAATATATACAAATATGGTGTATACACCAAACCCTAATTACTAATTATTCACCCTGATCTAAACTAATTTTACGATATATAGTGCAATAAGTTGCGAATATCTTAAACTATTAACAAATCTCAGAACCTGTTCTGGTCAAATCCAACTAGCTGTTAAAATTCAATTTCCTAAAAGTTAAATTCACAAAAAACCTCCAAGTTGTATAAAAAAAAACGCAAAAGTTAGTCAAACCACCAAAAAAAATTGCAATGTCTGTCAAGCAGCGCAACGCAATTCAATGCAAGGCAATGCCCCACGTTGGGCGCCAAAAATGTAACGTTTTTCCGTGCTTCGCGCCGCGAATGCACTCACCACTCTTACATTAGCGACCTATTAATGAAAATAGATCGAACTTGTGGCCACACAAAAAAATTACTATAAATCCCCAAGTTACCAGCTGATCGGTAGGCCGATCTTTGCCACAAGGTATTTTACCCGCTAGACTCTAGTCGAAGAAGGGAGGTTCGTATGCTGGTAACGAACAAACAAAAAAGTTAACTAAACCCAAGGCGCCAGGTAAACCGTACCCGAGAAAATACCACTGACTACGTTCCTAACCGTAGTTTACCCCCAGTTAGAAATATACTAATTAAATCAAACACAATAACTCAGTTCAAAAAAATAATATGGTTTATTAGGTGGTGGTTTGGTTTGACAGAGTAAAAAAAAAATGACTACAGGAGTCTCGGAACTAGCTTCCGACAGAGGACGCTTACATAAGTCCTTCAAACTTACTTCTCTAATTAATGATCTTAAAATCCCATATACCCTCAACCCAACATGATAATACTATGCATATCCAATACTAAAATTACAAGTATGATGATGCAATGCTTATCCTAAAGTACAATACCAAAAAAATAATTAAAAACCTGTATACCCCCTTTAACCCCTAATTTTAACGCTTAGAAGGATTTGAACCAGCAATCAGTTCTACTGTAAGTCCGTTCTGAAAATTTATGGCAAAAAAAACAAATAATAACTGCTTAAAAGCATTAATTAACTTACACAAAATTATTTTCAACAAATACCCATACTGTGGCTTATCTACCCATGTAATGACGATGTTTGAGGTCCTACCAAATAAAGAAATTTTACCAAAAGCGTTAAGGACACGATCCGTTTGAGCTCAGACGCAACGTTCTACCTCCGCCGCGATTAATTAACAACCGCGATCTTAATAAAGAATACAAGCCACTTGTACGTTTACAAATGGTCTAAGGTGCACTAGTAAATAATAATCTATCATGAAACACTCTAAAAATTAAATTATCTAAAACTTGCGTGACTTCACCCGTTGGTAAAAATAATTGACCATCAACAAGCTATTTCCAATGGCCGGTCTTGAAGTAGCTCATGGTTGACCCTCTTAGATTCCAAAACTCAAGTATTCGGGTACTTAGCTGGGACCGCAACTAATCAATCCTCAATCGTCGGAACTCCAACATGACTGGAACTTCAATATCCCATATAACCGCCTAAAACTGGAACTAGAGACTCCCAAAACCGAGTGAATCCAGTAGGAAGCCACAATCCAAATACAGAAACCAAGCGTAGTCAAACAACGTCAAGCTGCCACGCCAACAACAAAAAAACCAAACTCCAACGCTAAGCGCTAAACGCTAAACGCTAAACCCTATAAAAGACACTAATTAGTGTTGTTACTTCAACTTAATATCATTAAATCCCCCTATTATTTCCTTTTCTACCTGAATAGAATGATCCCATCTTTTCTACTCCCCTTTAAAAGAATCAAAATAACTTTTATTGCACTATTTGTACGATAGTGTCTCTAACTAATAGCCCCATAAAACCCATAACTCACAAACCCTTAAGCTAACGACCCCTTACTGACAAATATTATGTACAAGTTATACTTGAACGCGTAATCAGGTGAAGTAACCTCCTCCGCACAACTTTGTTGAACCTTAAAAGGTATAATTAATCCAATACACAAAATGTCTTACCTATTGGGCCAAAATAGGGTGTCTCCCTTGTGCTACTGCTGGTGATTAAGGCCTTAATATGATCTACAAACAATAATATAATATCACTTACTGCAACCATGCCACAACGGGGCTGATATACCCACTTCAAAAAGAAAATGACCTACCTTCAACAAAATGGCGTGTGTCTGGGCTTGAAATTCCATCTGCATCTCACAGATGAGGTTTGGGAAGGATATATTATTCCACCAACTTCCTGCACTCTCTTACCATCTCCCTCAAACCAAACTACCCCCTAAAACTATATCCCCCTTCGGGATGAATGTGGATCATTCATATTCGTTTTCTTTTTCAATGGGGCTCCAGACTTGTTCGCCACTCCTCACACAAAGCAAAAATGACACCTGACCTAAATTGTTGACATCCGTCAAAAAACCTCTGTTCGAGGGTCACCCTCAATCGAGCTGTACGGAGTAGACACGTTCCGTGGTCTCGGGTATGAATTACCCTACCTGATCATCAAGCACTAAAATCCCTTACTTACATCTATTGTCAAATTCCAAATTAAACCCTATATTACACCATGCCCATATTACCCGTATATATATTCACAAAATATCCTATAATACACTCTATTATACATCCACGTTACCACCACAGTAGCCAACTTTCCTTACTGGACCACGGTCCCCTGAAAGTTCGTAAAAGAAGAATCACTATGCGACTGACAGACGTCGGATCAGCTGTTCGGCACCTTTGTTTACAAAATGTCTAATAAAAGTAATTCTATTGAGAGTCGTTATTTTCTATATATATATTAATCAAATTGGTGAGGAATGAGTTGACTACTATGAAATTAAATCGATGAGTTACAAATGAGACTAAAAATTGTGGACTAACAAGCTTCTTTAACTTGATCTTAAGGTAGGAATGTTTACTTAATTATGGCCAACACTACTTGAACGTTGTCTTTTATGCTAAAGGCTTAGACCTACGAAAAAAACGTAACAGAGGTTGTGTTGTAGATCGACGATCGTATTCAGGTTATGTATTTATTTTGGCAGGAGGTGCTGTGAGCTGGAAATCACAAAAACAACGAACCGTTGCACTTTCATCTACTGAGTCTAAATATGTCAGTTTATCAGAAGCCGTAAAAGAGGCGATATATTTAAAATAATTATTGACAGAAATTGAACAAGAAACATTTTCAAAATTAGAATTGTTTATTGACAATCGTGGAGCTGAGCAGTTGAGTCAAAATCCAGTTTATCATGCAAGGACTAAGCACATTGATATTCGTCATCATTTCGTGAAAGAAGCCGTTGAAGATGGGATTGTCAAGTTGAGTCATGTATCAACTAATGAAATGGTTGCAGATATTTTAACCAAACCGCTACCTAGAGAATGACATGAGAAGTGTGTTCAAGAACTAGGGCTTAGAACTATTTAGATTATTATTCGAACGCATGTCTTGAGGGGGTGTGTTGGAATAATATACAAGACAACCGTTTTTTATTTATTTTATAAATAATTATAATTTTTCAATGATTTAGTTTTGATCTGTCAACTTTGATATGTTAGATAAAAATAGTTTTTGTATGACATTTTTGAAATAAAAACCTAGAAAATTATTATTTTTCAATAAAATCTTTGGATTACTCATCCGTCCATAGAGGACCTGTTCCAGCCACTACCAAGCATTCAACGAGATTTGGGACCAATATTGCCCAAAATCTGCAAGAATCCATCTGTGAATTCTTATAATCTAGTAAGACATGTTTAAAATCGTCTTCTTTGTTCTGTAAGTACAATTTATGAATTCTGAAGTAACTGTAAACGAATTAAGTGAAGCACTCGATAATTTAATTTAGAAACCATTACTGACTCAAACTCGACAAATTTAGATAGTACTGATAATAATCAAATAAATATGGCCCTACAGCCTTTTAAATGGGAATATTCAAATTGTATCCCCGATTTTGATGGGAACCCAAATGACTTGAATAGATTTATTTCTGTTAGCGAAACAATTATCAATAATTTGGTTGATAGAGCAAATCCTAATAATTTTCAGAACGTTTATTTGTTGAATTCTATAATTGCCAAAATAAAAGGTAAAGCTAGAACGGTAATTGATATTCAAACATGTAATACTTGGAATGAATTAAAAAATGTTTTAACAATAAATTTCTCAGATCAAAGAGATAAGTCTGTCTAAACAGGGATCTCGTAATGCTAAGACAAAATTCTAATGAAAATCCACAATTATTTTATGATAGGTATTTACACATTCTGAACTTGCTTTGTAGTTATGTAGGTTTACATGAATTGACGGAAGAGGGTAAAAATTTAAAACGACAATTGTATCAAAATTTAACCATAAAAACTTTTCTTTCTGGGTTAAAAGAACCATTGGGTACCACCATACGCCTCGAGAACACTTAACGATTCAGAACAAAATTATTCTACCATTGAGAAAGAGTTACTTGCTATAGTTTGGGCAACTAAATATTTTCGCCCATATTTGTATGGCCGTCAATTTAATATAATTACAGATCACAAACCTCTCGTGTGGTTAAATTCATTAAAAGAACCAAATTCTAAACTTTTACGTTGGCGAATTAAACTGGAAGAATTCGACTACCAATTTTTTTATAGAAAAGGTAAATCCAATAATGTAGATTCTTTATCTAGAATAGAACTCCATACTAAAGATACACATCCACTTTTGAACGACAGTTCATTTTGGAAGAATGTCGATGAAATTTTAGGTGACACCAGTTACTTTAATAACTCAAATACGTCCGAACAGGCATACCAAACTTTGAATACTCCTTTCCCTATTACCAATAGATTGACATGTGAAATCCCAACCACATCAGAAAATCTCCTACAGGGCAAAGACAATTTTTCAATGATAGTAAACATTGACGAAATACTTACAGAAGACAACATTCAATCACAAAGTCAAAACAATCAGCAAAATCAAAATATGACAGATGACAATACTGTACACTCAAATTTCGACGACCCAATTATAGGCATACCCATAACAGTGGCGGTCATAGGGGGGGGGGGGGCACGGGGGCCATGGCCCCCCCCTAGCTCAACTGCAGTTGCTCAGAATAACATTCTCGTGTAATTAGCAATTAAAAAACACTTTGAAATAAAATAAGTCGAAAATACTTTTCGCGATCTTATAGAGGAATTTTAAACTTTGGCACTTGGACAAAGCAGATAGAAAACCATACATTATACAATTCACATCTTTCGCAATTAACGACGACAAACACTTATCCACTGCTTCGCCAATTCTTCATTTTTTGGAAATCCATCCATCTATCCAATTTTATACCCGTTTCTTTCGTATTGCGATTGGTATTTTTGCATGTAGCCACGGCACCGCCGGCATTATGGTCTTATAATTAAAGTAAAATAGAGTTAAACGTTTTAAAACAAAAAAAACACTTAATGCCAAACCACACCAAACATCCATCCATCCTTCGGATGGACGGGCTGGATGTTCAAAAATTATCGCTCGCCAGCTTGGAAAATAGCGCAACGCAACATCGGTCCATTTGCTGGACGTTTGGATGTTTGGATGGATGTTTTGGAATCGCCGGGGTAGCGATTTTTCCTTCGCATCCGCATGGACGTTTCTCCTGCATATGAGCTCTGGGCCCGGTCACACGCGCTCCACTCGGTATCAGACAAAACCACCCTAGTCCACATGGTTTCTCTAAAAACATATTCGTGTAGGATACTCTTCTCGCATTGTTTTCACAAGTATACCAGTTTTGTACCAAGTTTATTTTGTTTATTTCATTCGTCGTCTAGTGATGAAACTCCCCGAACTTTTTCCTCCTCTTGTTGAGAACGATTGTTATTTACACAATACAATAGAATAAGTTCATCATCGTCACTAGAGCTGCAGTCATCAAGCCACGGGATACTTTTTGACAAATTACTTTCACACCTAGGCACATTAAACGACATTATTTATGCACTGACTGCACTGCTACTGACACAAGTGAACAAAATTTTCGTTAATGAAGAAATTCATGAAAACATCCGTCCACTGGATGTATGCTTTCGGTGGACGTCCGAGGTCGGATGGATGCCGGTGTGGCCCGGCCTTTAGATCAACTCTATAACAATTTTAATCACTGGCTTAGGATAAAACAATATCAATTAACGCAGAAAAATCGTAGAACCACAGTAAAAGCATACTAAACACGTACAACTCTATACAACAATTTCTAATTCTGATTCCAAGGTGCTTACTTTAAGCCCACTTCAAGTTAACAATTTGGTCCATGGCCCCCCCCCTCTCAAAGTGTATATGACCGCCACTGACCCATAATCGAATGTGCCGTAAATCACGGTAAAAATCAAATATTTATACAATCAGTCTTACATTCTCCTGCAAAATTAAAAAGAATAATTCTTTTCGAAAACAAACAACGACTTTCCGTTCAAATTTCTAAAAATAATTTTGATAATGATGTAATCAATTTCATTAATGAATATATAGTTCCAGATATTCAATACTATATATATATTTTGAAGACCCCAGTCTGTACGAACCGTTCTCAGTATGCCTACAGAAATATTTCAAATCGTCATCTATAAAATTTAAAAGATGCACGACCAAATTATTAGACGTAACAAACAAAGACGATATCCAAGAAGCCATTAAAAATTATCATGAAAGCAAATCGAATCACCGTGGAATCAATGAAACCCTTCAAAAAATTAAAGAAAAATACTATTGGCCCGATATGAAAAAATCCATTCAAACATTTATTAACGAGTGTGAGATATGTCAACAATGTAAATATGATAGGCACCCATTAAAAATAAAAATGAATTTGACACCCACTGCAAGTAAACATTTTGAAATAATTCATATAGATTTATTTACATTCGAAAAACTCAAATTTTTAACAATAGTTGATAGCTTTTCCAAATACGCACAAGCATATCACTTAAATGCACTTTCTGGTGCCGAAGTAGCTAACAACCTAATAAATTACTTTTCCCATCACGGTATACCAAACCAAATTATTTGTGATAACGGTACAGAGTTCAAAAACACCGTAATTACTGAGCTATTAGGACTACACAAAATTAAAATTCATTTCTGTTCCCCTGATCACCCCCAATCAAATGGTATTGTAGAACGATTCCATTCGACAATAATAGAACACTTAAGACTTTTAAACTCTCAAGGATTCTCCAACACACTTATAAAGACTAAGATGACAAATGCCATTTTGGCATACAACTCAATACATTCAGCTACTAAACTGAAACCAATGGATATAATTAACGGGCATATTACAGACAATGACCCATTTGATATCGCAATCGATAAACTGTTAATTAACGATTACGTTAATAAACACAAAGAACGTTCAAAACTATTATATGCAAAAATCAATTCTGACTTAGCAAATCAAAAAGAAAACCGTTTAAAAACAATAAACGAAAACCGCGAGAGTCCTGAAGTATTTGTACCAAACCAAAAGGTGTTTATAAAAAATAAAAAGAGACAGAAAAACGCAAATAAATTTCATACGGCAGTTAGTATTGAATCAGTAAACGCTAAACGTAAAACAGTTACAACTGCAAAACATGGAAAAATTCATATGAATAATATAAAACGCCCACTTAAGAGAATATATTCATTTGACACATAATTATTATCATTTCAGATTCCCAGGAATCTTAGGATTCCAAGAAATAATTACTTTACGAAATCTTCAAGATAACTCTGGTCTACTACCTCTGAAACTTGGTACCGCAAAAGTAACTGAATACTATCACTCAATATTTTATTATTACGACATAAATCTCATAGTGACTCAAGTTGAAAATTTAAAATCCAAAACAAATCAGATTTTCAACTCGGCATATAAAATTAACATATACCGAGAAGAAATAACTAATCATAAACGTTTTTTAAAATTCGCTGAAAATAAAATAGAAATTAAATTGACAGAGTTGCTACCTCAAACAAAACTATTAGTGGAAATTTAGACGCAAGTGACGGAGAGCGTTACGATAACCTTATTGGGCAGCTTCAACAAAACGAAAATAAACTAGCTAATCACATAAAAATTCAAAATTCCGTAGCAGTCTATTTAATCGATAACTTTAATAAAACTGTTCAACAAATAAACCATAACAAAATCTTATTAGATCGCAAACTAGAAACTATTGACTCTTATCTAAGTAACCAAGCTAATTTTGAAGCAAATACCTATATAAAAGACGTAATATTAAAAAAATTTTTAACATGTACGAAATGCTTAATTCAATTTTACAAGACATAGAAAATTCAGAATCATTTGCAAAAGTTGGAATTATGCATCCTAGCATAATAAAACCCAGCGACTTGTTTTAGCTTTTAGAAGATAGATACATGTAAGAATACTCAAAAAAATTCAATTAAATCTTCATTTTTATTCTTTAATTACAAAACTCGAAGGAACGGCAAACAACCGTTCAATCCGAAAAACAGAGAATAAGTGTCCTAAAACTAAAATCCCTTTCTTAATCTAAATTTCGCCATGTGTTTCCCATTGTTTCCCATGCTAACAAAATAACTAAAGTTTAGTCTAGCCTGTCAGACCTCTTGACACATATCTTGAGTAATTGCGTCGTAAAATCCAAAATTTGTATACACTTCAGAAATCGTCTATTATCGATATTTTCGTTGATAATGGGCGCCATGGGTAACGAATAGGCTATATGGATAACACATGGGCCGGCTGTACGCTGACATACAGAAATGTCAGAGAAAACCAATTGCCCATACAATTAAAAATGAGCAACATTCCGATTTTTGAAAGTTTAATTAAAGTATCATATTACATAATAAAAAATAAAATAACAAATATTTAACGTGTACCCATAGCACATCCTTTTGATTTAGACTTATATCATTTGTATCCTATCCCTATTCAGAGTGAGAGTCAGTTAAAGGTGATAATCCCTCAAAATAAATATGTAATAAAAAATAAATTGTACTACAAACTTTTGGACGAATCATGCACACAACTAGTTAGACCAGAATATATGTGTGGAGAAGTCAGCTTACAACATGTAAATTCCAATAGCCCGTGCGAAATTCAACTTCTAGACCTCAAGAGCACCTCCAACTGTCATCAAATGCCTATTAGCAATTCTCAGCAACTATTCAAGAGACTCGAAAATTTCAATCAGTGGATTGTGGTCCTTCCCAAGAAAACACCCATCAGACTAAAATGTTACCAGCAAGAAGAAATCCTGAACTACATTGGCACCTTTCTCGCCACCATTCCGGCATCCTGTCAAATTATCACAGACTTCGAAGTAATCACTAACAATGGCCCAATAGAATTTGAAAGTCAGCCCATTTTTATTCCAGAAATATCCATCTCAAATCATGACTACGTCATACATCAAAATCTCAATCTCAGCCTTCCACAAATTAACCTAGACGACCTAACTACCCTTCGAGAAAGAATAATTAAAAACACTCCAATTCTAGAAAACTATATACCTTCTTTTGTTCCAAGCACTTGGACAATATTAATCTATTGCCTCCTAAGCCTAATATGCTTATACGTAGCCTTCAAGAAGTTTCAACGTAGAAGCCCAACTCAAGAAAACCAATTTCAAGATGTTCATCTTCCTTAGCTACTGCCATCGGAAGCTGAAACTTCAAGGGGAGGAATTATGTCATCCCTTTTCCAGAATATCATATATAAAAAGCTGACACACTATATTATTTTTGCTTATACTAAATAATTTACTTCCTAGGTAAAAGACAGAGAACAGTCAGTCAGTAATTAACCATTGAATAGAAAACACTTATTTTATTGTCGGGAATATTATAAATTGTAATAAATAAATTAATAAAGTTTTTAAAAAGGAACTTTTCACCTGTGGTGACTTATTTAACGGAATACTGAAGTTGTTAACAGAAATCAATTATAGTTGAGAGTACAATTAATTTTCACCGTTTAACAATTTGTCGGCGAGATAAAGAAATCTAAAAGTAGAAGCGGAACCTGTGAAATTTACAGTCCACGTGGACTAACCCTTCTTGTAAATTTTGCATAGACCAATCGGAAGCTACTTTGCACCAATGAGAATCAATTGTTCGCTTGTGGGTCGAAGTGATTTATGGCTTGTTTATCTTTTCGGATTTTTAATCCTCAAAGGAACCTTTGCTGCATACTGTTATTATAACGTGAAACAGTGCAAACTAATTCTACTCTCAACTAAATACAGATTGCGAAAATTACATCGGAACCCTCGGATTACACAAGTACGACAGAAAAACAGCTGAAAGAGGGAGAAAGAATAATTATCCGCGGTCATTAAGGCGTGTACTTTGTTTCACCTTAGGGGTGTATACTTATTTCCCGAGACTGGCCGAATGCTCATTGACCCCCTATTTTAACCGTTGTTGCCAGAAGCGCAGATTAATTTGTACAAATGATATTTTTGTCTCGCTATCGTTGACTTTTTTTCGAAGTCATGCACAATAGGTAAAACAAAACACTTTCATCCGGCAACATTGTCTTTTACAGAGAGAATTCACATTTAAACTGCTATTCCTACTAAGTATCAGGGTATGGTAACTCTGAACGAGCGATGGTACGGCCACCTACTGGGTCGGACAATTTACTAAAATTGCTGATTTAATGAAAACTGTAACGCTGCTGGTAGTTATTCTAGATATTTGCGCATGCCTCACGGCTACGGCTCACATTGTAGTTTTACACCATCTTACGGTTCATGTATGTCGTGCTCCAAGTTTGTTGTTGAAGTGTGAATTGTATATTTTAAATTGAACAAAATATTTTCTTTGGCTTTCCTAAAATAATTGAACCTTCCACACAGTGTTTTAATATTCAAATTACTTACACTAGCAATCTAGAAGGTCGGGCACTTTCAACTCAAAACTCGGAAATCAGCGGTAGCAGAGACAAATTCGAAGAGAACGGTACTATATAAATTTTACTACGAACGGTAATAATCGAGAGCTCAAAGCCGTTTTGGTTTCGAATTTATATCTTCATTCCTCCCTACAATTTTTGGTCATTAGCGAAATATTATTTACTTGCAACAAAATATTCCTAATAT
Source organism: Lochmaea capreae (assembly GCA_949126875.1). Taxonomy (NCBI): domain Eukaryota; kingdom Metazoa; phylum Arthropoda; class Insecta; order Coleoptera; family Chrysomelidae; genus Lochmaea; species Lochmaea capreae. Next base: position 23,457,203 of record OX421402.1, read on the forward strand.
ACTGGACGGTTTTCGATTTAATTAAAATAGTTTATATACCGTATGTCCTCTAGTCTTTGAATTTTGGAAATGGAAATTAATCATAATTTTTATATTTTAAATTGGAATTCATGTCTTTTGAATTACTCATAATATAAATAATTAAAGTAATGCTGATATACAAAAACGGTAAAAGAAATTTAAGTCGGGAATTAAGTAACGAGTTATATAAAACTTACTAATATTCAATATACTAACGGAGAAAAATAAAAGGAGATCCAACATGACTAAAAAAAAATAACTCGTTACAAAATATCAGTTTTTATAAAGATACGGCCTCTTTTTCATTATGCTACACAAATTCCGAGTAACAAAAAGTAGAAATGAATTTTTATGTTATTCGCATGTCAAAAAAGTTTTTATTCAATCTTACTCACTAACAGTAGAAACGGTGGAGCTCTACCATCACGTGACTGTTACGTCAGCAACAATATTCATATGAATCAAATCAAAACTTCTGTCAACTCAATAGAAATAATCGTTATGACTAATATTCCAATTACGAATTGGTAATTAAACAAGAAATGTAACTTTTTTAATTGTATTTATTTTATTTATATGGTTAACATCGACATATTTATTAAAACTATCGATATACTAGGTAAAGAAGTTACAAAGTCCAAAATTAATAAGTAGTAAAATAAGTATTGTAATATTCCCGTCTCACGGCATTTTAGTTGTTATGAAATGTCAAACGTTAACAAGTTGATTATGTATTATATTCGTACTTACCAATATCAAATGGAATAAAAAGTTCAATTATTTCTTACAAGAACTGATTTTAACAATAAATACACTTTCAATACAAAAATTGGCTAAAAACAAGACAATAAACTAAACTCGCATAACCTCAAATGCGGTAGTGTCAAACTCAACTTTTAGTACGCTCAAAAATAAGAGCAGAAATGATAAAATTTCGACGATTACATTCATAAATTTCAAGATGTCCAAGTTTGAAACCCTAATTTTAACTGAAAAATGTTATCTTCATGCACATATTGAACTGCATCGTTATCGCAGTATTGAGCGTTCATGCGGTGACTACACGATCGCTATTTCGGTATTATTGATCAATCGTCAGATATATAGACTTTTAAGTAACAATAGCTCTTACCCAATCTGCACACCTTTCTATGAATATGTAACGTAGATTTTAAAAGAAAAGGGGGGGGTCAATTAATGAAATAAAGAAATAGGTAGGTATAAGAACCAAATGATAAAATAATATTTATTAAAATAAAATACTTAATTAGAACAAAACAATTATTAATGAAATAAAGAAATAGGTATAAGAACCAAATGATATAATAATATTTATGAAAATAAAATACTTAATTAGAACAAAACTTCTACTTAATTAAAAAGGGCAAAGTGGATTGGTCGAGGCTCTACCATGTGCGCATAGTCGGGCTTACCTATAACAAAGAAAATATGCGTGAGTGTCTGTCTTCATTAACATTATTACAGTCATTATTACAGTATTAAGAGCCGATTTTACGGAGATCATTCAATTGGGCCAAAATACCTGCTATAATCCGTTACTGAAAATGGGTATTAACTAGGTGTTCTAGGTACTGCTAAATAATGAAAGTTTTGACCAGTATGCGGTCATAAAGTATTCCAGGTAGCTATAATATATATCCTAAAAATAAAATATATTTTATATTTTATAAAATGTATTTGTTGCACTTTTGTAGTCAGAATGTCGTCAAAATTTAGCCCCGTGGTGTGTAAAGGTGTTTTAAGATTTTAAAGCAAGGACTATAGTACTAAAAGTACATGATGCGCTTGTGCTTCAAGGTAATGGTATTTGGATCCCATTCCTTCTTGTTGCTTAATTCCGTAACGAATTTCTTTGAAAAGTTATACTTTTTCATCATACCATCTTGCGGCATGTCCCAGGTTGTCTCATTTCTAAGAAGTGAAGAGGTGGTTTTTTTTTAATGATTTCTTCTCTACTTAGTCTGTATCTTGTTCTTTCTGCAACACTCACCACCCCCATATGGAATAGTGTGAGGTTGAGAATTACTTCCATTGCTGCCGTTGGGCATGTACTCATTGCTCCTGTTATGCATATACAGGCTAGTCTTTGAATTTTGGAGAGGTTTTCTCTCGTCGTCAATAGGCTAGTTCTACTACTCCACGCAATGGCTCCATAAGTGTACAATGGCAGTGTACATACAGCTCAGGATTTTTGGGTTACAACCCCAGTTTCTCTCTGCCAGATTCCTGCACACCATTAGAGCCGTTTATGCTTTGTATGTAATCTCCTTCTCGTGTTTGTTCCACAGGACTTTGCTGTCTAGAGTCAAACCTAGATACTTGACTTCTTGTTGTTAGAGGTTGTGGTTTTATCTTTCCTTTTATTTAAAGTATAATAATAAACTTTATTCAAGTGACAGACTTTTTATTAATTATATTTGACAACTAACTAATGTCATCATTGAAAAATAAATACATGACAATAAACAAAATATGAATGTAATATTTAGTCGATTCCAACACTTGTCTCCATTCAACGTCGTTCCCATCAAGTTTAATGGTTTTGAGGTTGAGTTTTATTTTCTTAGTGAAGGCTATCAAGATGGTTTTGGTGGGGTTGATGCTGAGTCCCACTTGCCTACACCAGCTATTTGTTTAGTTCAAACCCTTTTGTACGATGTCACAAAGGGTGTTTTCAAATTTTCCCCTGGCTTTTATGACAATATCATCGGCATATCCTTGGCAAACCACACAGGAGTTCGTCAACCGTCAGACTCCATATTAATGGGGATGCTACAATGTCTTTGCTCGTTCTTGTCTCTGCTACTCTAGTGGTGAGCAGTTCCGACATCCATTTGGATGTTGTGCTGTCTACACCTCTTTTATTTAATGCTCTCTTGATAGCCTCATGTGGAGTGTTGTCAAAAGCTCCTTCTATGTCCATAAATGCACATACTACAGTTTCTTGGTTGTCTAAGACACCTCGGATATCCTCCGTCGGTTGTACCAATGCAGTCTCCGTAGATCTGCCTGTCCCGTAAGCGTGCTGATACGGGTGGAGAGGTAGTCTCTAGAATTTCCGTTCTAATATAGTTGTCAATAGTTTTTTCCATCGTTTTAAGCACAAACGATGTTAGGCTAATTGGTCTGAAGGATTTGGGCTTCTGGTATATAATCCAGTTCCAAGCTACTTCGACTAGTTCTAACCAAATGTGGTAGAATTTCGTCTTGTCCTTGCTGGAGATATGCTGGGAAAATGTTTTGAAAGGTGAAAAGGTGTTCATAGCCCATTTCAACCTATCGTTACTACAAATGTGCTTGGCCATTGCAGTACTTTCTCTCGAATGCCTGTTATGACCTTCGAGAGGATTACCTCCTCTGTTTGGGTACTTCCAGGAAAATGAGTTTCTAGTAAGAGTCGCACTCTTTCCTCCTTATTTTCGGTATATTTACCGTCTGGCTTCCTCAAAGCCATATCTGTGTTGACCCTACTTTTCGCCATGACTTTGTAAAGTCTTGCCGCAGCAGGTGTTGTGTTTATATCTTCACAGAATTTCCTGAAGCTATTTCTTTTAGCTTTTCTAATTTCCTTGTAGTAGGTGTTTCTCACCTCGGTGTATCTCTGCCAGTCTCCGGTGAATTTTGCTCTATTAAAAAGGTCCCGGGTTTGAGATCTTAATTCTGACAGATGTTTGTTCCACCAGGGTGCATTTTTGCTGCTTCGTTGTTCTTGAAGAAGGTAGCTCGATTCAAATGCATCGGTTATTGCCCTGTTCAGATCCTCAAGCTTAGTTTCCAGGTCGAGATGGTGCTTAGCCCTTCCTTTCCTCTGGATATGTGCTAGATTTCCTTTCAGACAGGTGTTATAGTTGTCCCAATCTGTTTTTCTTGGTTTTCTCCTGAGGCTCACCTCAGGTATGCCTAGCTCTAACTTGAATGTTATGATACTATGATTGGAGAGAGATGGTTCACCCGATACTCTCCAATCTTTTACTATATGTTTTAGATCACGAGTTGCCAGTGTGACATCTAAAACTTCTTGTCTTACTCTTGTCACAAATGTGGGGGTTTACCTATATTGTGAATATCAAGGTTTTTATTAAGGATATATTCTAAACGTTGCTCACCTCTCTGGTTGGTGTTGCTGCTGCCCCAAAAGGTATTGTGTGCATTGGCATCACATGCTAGAAGTAGAGGTAGTCTCTTCTCTTCACAGTACTCCACCACCCTTTGTACCTCTGGGGGTGGTGCTAGCCCATCTCTCTCAAAGTAGCATGATGCTATTACCATCTCCTTGCCCTCCTTCTTGTGTTCGAGGTGTGCTCGAACTGCAAAGAGGTCCCGAGTCATGTATTCTGAAAGACAAAAATATTTAATATTCTTCCTTATCGTAATACATGTTCTTGGTATATCACTACCAGTGTGATATACTATTTTAGCATCTTTACATGCTAATCCTCTTACCTGGTTATTATAACCCAAGGTTCCTGGATCAAACACATCCACCATTGGTCCTTGGTGAACAATCTTCCTTCACCGCCGAAGCTCCTTTGGCATGGTGAGCATTAACTTGAGCTAAGTTAATTCCCGCCATCCTGTTCGTTATCTTCTTGGTTATTTCCCTCTTTCGTCAGGGTAATGTCCCCTTCAGTAAGAGTACTGTCCCTTTTCTCCGGCACAATCTCCATTCCCTCCTCTGACAGCGGCGACTCCTCCCCAAGGAGTTTGGTAATGTGTAGGCTTTCTACACTACCTGAGTCGCCACTGGCCTTGGAGGAAATAGAAGCCTTCTCCAGGTCTCCTTCCTCTTCCTTTCTGAGGCCATGTACGGGGATTTTCCCAAACCGATAATGGATGGTGAACCTTCACTCTGCGCTTTGATCAAGCGAAGCAGCTTTCCTTCCTCTACGCCTTTGCTTCTTGGGAGGAAGATCGTGGCGGTATGCATTTTTGGGATGTCGTCTCCCTGGTACACCGTCAGTTCTACTCCCTCCCAGCTTTCCAGCTGTGGTACTATCAGCCGGAGCCATTCTGCAGTCTGTGGTGTTTCACAGTCGATTAGAACGACTCCTGGTCTGAAATGTATGCCACTAAACTGGAGCTTATGCTCCCATCCAGCATACACTTCTATTATTGCGTTCTCCAGCAAGGTTTGATCGTCCGCACTGAGGGAAGTCTCAGGGTACGCCCTAGGAAGAACTGCCATTCTTATTATTTTTGCTGCAGCTGCATAGCTGCCAGCTGAAGAAGGGATGGCTATTCTGTCCTCCTATTTTCTCTTCACCTGTATTTGCGGCGACTGGGCTGTCGCCACTTCCCGCTTGCGTTTTCCTTCTTTAGGAGGGATGTTTTTCTCCTCTTCTTGTTTTTTCCGCCCTGTGGCCTTCTTTCTTGCTTCCTCCGGTGCAAGTCCCTGTTCAAGGAAGCGAAGATACCATCTCACCACCGCTCCACTAAGTCCTCGCCTTAGAGGATCGTCCCTTCCTCCGGGTTTACCTAGTTCTGGAAGGAGGGGGGTCTTCTTATTTTTTATCCAGGATTTTTCCCGGAGACTTTCACCAGTTGAGGAGGTTGAGGGTATAGGTGCCCCTGCCTTTCTCCTCTGGCTTCCTCAACACGAGGTTTGCTCGCGTGTGAGGAAGATGCTGTATTTTTGGGCACTTCGGATACACTGCTCCGACTTGTGCCCGATTGCGGTGCTTGCCCGCTTGGCTTCTTCTTTTTTATTTCCATGGTTGATCCCACGAGTAGCTAGGGAAGCATAAGGTCCACTCCTGCAGAGCCCCGCATGCAGGAGTAAGGGTATTTAAACTGGATGTCCCCAGGTATCCAGAGTCCGCATATTAGCGACCAAGCTTCCCCTTGACCACGCAGTCCTTGGCATATGCTGTTCCACCTTGACTTGGGGGGGTTTTATTGTGGTCTCCTTCCACTTGGCCAGCTGTTTAAGGCAAGCCCCCACATCTAGTGAATATACCTCATCAACCACCTTCCACTAGATACGGTTTATCAACAAACTCGTCGGGACAACAGTCCACTCTCCACGCTGAAGATCCTGATATCGGATCTCTGCATTCCACAGAGATCCGTTGAGCTGTCCTTGGTTTCACTTATTCCTCTTGAGGAGGAACAGATACTCGGCTCCCCCACCAACGTCCAGGTCTCACAGCTCCTTGGGGTGGATGAAGGATTTTTAGATGGTGGTTTATTTAAATTCGAATCTAAGTCAACTAAAGATTACCATGAGGAAATGAACGCTGATATTTTTGAAGATTATTTGACCGAAATGATTAAAGCAATTCCTGAAAATAACGTCATTGTTATGGACAATGCCAGCTATCATTCCAGACTACTAGAAAAATTGGCCTCATCTAGCTGGAGAAAGGGGGAAATAAAAAATTGGCTTACTGAAAAAAAAATATCTTTTTCTTCAAGCGTATAATAATATCTATATTATTTTCGGCAACACAGATCTTAGAAATAACCTATTCTTTTACTAGTAAAATAATGAACGCTCATTATTGTACTGGTAACAAAATTATGAGAAACGATAGCAACGTCTTATTATGGGCGTTGTAACCAAGTAGGCAGGAACTGTCATTTAATTTTTATTTAATTTTATTTTTGTCAGTTTTGAAAAGTGTATTGTAAAAATGTCTCAAGAACAAGAATTTCAATGTACACCTCACCTCCGGAATTAGTAGAAATAGCTAATTCCACTACTGAAACACTAATTCCGACGCAGTCACGAAAAGTGTATGATTTTGCTTATGAAAAATTTATAAAATGGTGCAAAGAAAATATTGTACGAAGATACACAGAAAATGTTATGCTTGCTTATTTTACGTATTTGTGAAGAAAATTTAAAAGTTCGAAACTATGGGCACAATATTAAATGATTAAAACTCAATTAAACATCGAACATAATGTAAAAATGGAAGATTATACCAAATTAGCTGCATTTTTAAAGCGATAAGGAGAAAATTATACCGCGAAAAAATTAAAAGTCTTAACAAAAGACCAATTTGATAAATTTGTTCAGGATGCACCGAATAATGTTTATTTAGCAAAAGCAAAAGTAGGTAGGTACTTACTTATTTTTTTTATTATTATTATATTTATTAAATCGTTGACAATAATATCCTTTAGAAGATTAATATTTAAATTGACAACAATTAACGTATTTCGAACTTGAAACGTTTATACCACGATAGCTCAGCGGTGGAGCTTTTGTGTTCCGTCTCGGAGGTCTGCGGTTCGATTCTCAGCGCCGGCCGATTCTTTTTTTTTCCCTTATTTCAACGTTTGCATTATTCTTACGCTTGAAGAAAAAATAGTATATGTCACTCCGACCAGAAGACCCATTATATGTTTCGCCCAGTTTGCACACCCTCGGCTAACGCCTCGGCAGTGCAAGAATCTGGGCTCAACAATAATGATAGCCTTCTACTCCTAGTAACATAATGTACTATTTGATAATGATGCCGTAAAACCAGAGCTTCTAACAGTAGTGAGAGATATTAAGACAGAATTTAAACGGCATGTTGTTGATAAAATGGCCAAAGAACATAATATAATTGTTCTTCGCTTGCCACCTCATATGGCTAGACATAATAGTACCTTTTAAATCATAGATGTTAGAGAACTTTTGAAAGCGGCGGTGGGCAACGTTACCAAAGAAAACTGGAGTAATGCTGTAAACCACGTTATTAAAGAAGAGCAAAAGATGTGGGACCTTGATAATCTTGTTGAAGAAACCATAGAACCTTTAGTAATTACAGTGACAATGTCTGATTCGGATGAGAGTGATGACATTTTTTGATAATAAAATTGTTTGTTTTGTGTATATATCTTTTTTTCTACTCCTGTTTTATAATAAACTTATTAAAAGACTAAAATCTGTATCATAATGATATTCATTATGATACAAATTTTCATTATGATACAGATTTTTAAGCCAATAGGAATGCGACATTCGCACAATATTTAATATAGCCATGGATACCTGGTTGACATTGACATTGGAATAAACAAATTTGGAAACTTGGGCAAGCAAATTGCCACCTTTTTAGGGCTTCCCAATCCCAATTTATATACGGGACACTGCTTTCGTAGAACATCTGCAACCGTATTGGTAGATGGCGGCGGTGATATTACCACCTTAAAAAGACACGGTGGTTGGAAATCCACTACGGTTGCAGAGGGTTATATTGAAGAAAGTATCCAAAATAAAATAAATGTATCGAATAAAATTTTTAATTCAATTGAAAATAGGAATGAAAATAAATTTTACAATAAATAATTTATACATGCACAAAGAAGATTAAAGAATTAATATTATTATGTTCAAAAGTTTTAAATTCATTTGTTGTACAATTTGTAAAATTTATTTGTTGAAGTTCCTTTCATTGTTCTCGTTTTTTATAATAAATGATAATTATTAAATAAATAATTCTTATTAATCGGAGTAGAAAAAATATTGTATGCAACTTTCATGTAATAGCCATTAATACACTCGCATATTATATACGAAACTCGCATGCGGCTCGTTTCGTATCCTACAACATGCTCGTGTCTTAATGGCTATCATTACATGATCGTTGCATAAAATACTATTATTATATTGTGTTTATATAATTGTATTATATATATTCTCTATTGTAATGTTAATGGGTTTGTTCCAACAAGCATGAGAATGAGTTCGGAATTTTACTGAGTTTGCTGGAACAAACCTATAGTGATGAAATAATGAAGAAGTCGATAATTTTTTTAAATCTATGGTTTTATTTCCTGCTTTTAGCCAACTACAATGAGTCAGTCATATTATCATTAAAATCTACATCTATTGTAAATATATAAAAACAAATTTTGTATGTTGCTCCTTTTTAATAAAGCAAAATAAAAAATATTTGTTTGTGACATTTTTTAAAACATTTTTATATTTGGCTTTTTATATAACTTTTAGATATTTACGATTTTTTTTGTAATGTATTAAATACCTACCAACCCTACTTCAGCCTATACTTTTATCTAATAGAAAAAATCCAGATATACAGGGTGTCTCGAGACTAGTGGGAAAAAAGTCAGGAGCGTATAATCTGAGCCAAAATAATTGTTCGAAAACTCACATTTCTCACTGAGAAAATAACTTTTATTTTGTATCTCAACTAAACGGAAACTCTTGACAACGTCGCAATCCTTCTAACAGCGAACGTATGCTCCACCAAAAATCAATATTAAATACGTACTACCCATTAATTAGCCATCCCTGTCCAACGAACCAAATCTTCCAATACATCTTCTTTTTCGCACCTTGCACAAAAGCAATATCTGGAACAGACCCTTACCACCCCTACTCTCCAACCAGCTAATCGCCCTAACCCCAAAAAACCAGTATCTCGTCAGAACTCACGCTAGAAGCATTGGCTTCTCCCCTATATTGCTTCACACGTAACCCATGCCGGTTAGGTATAAGTGTTTTACAAAAAAAGTGAGAAAAGTGTCGCTCTCGGGTAGTCACCAATTGCTACCAGCTGTATGTTTGTGATATTTTTATGTACATAGTTTAGTAAACTTAGTGAAATTAAATCCAGTGTTTCATTTCGGAATGAGTCTGGAATGAATGGTGAAACAGCTCATTTACACAGTACGGTTTGAAGGGAAACAAAAGAAAATTCCCTCAAATCGCACATGGTCCTTCGAGCCGGATCCCAAAGGAAAATCAAACTCCAACGGTAACGTAAGTCCTCAAATCGCAAAGAAACTGACCTCGTGGCATCAAATCGACGCCGGAAGTGCTTCTACAGCCATCTTGGATCCCTCCAGCGGACAGCAGACGAACTAATGGCAGTTCAAAACAGCGCAAGCGCACTCTAGCTGTGCTCCACTAATCTCCCGTCTCAGTCTCACTCTCTCAGCTCATCACCCGTCTCTCTCGTGGTACGAACATTGATAGGAAGGTAACCAAAACTAATAAACATTGAAAGGTCAGTGATTTTTATACTATTTTCGAACTATTGTTGATTTTTAATTGATACTTATTATATAAAGCTATAGTGATTCTTAACATTTTTATTCTGTTTTTAAACATTTTATTGTCGATGTTTAATTGATGCTTATAATAAGTACAAATATAGATTTCAAGGAAAAGCTTTCAGCACACAATGTCAGAAGACGAGAATAATATGCCATATTTTAAAACTATAAGAAAAAATGCCAAAGCGCAAATAACCAGAATCTCTAACTGGTTTGAAAATCATAAAGATATTGTAGTAGAGTCAAATGAAATCAAAAACAGAATTAGATTATTAGAAACTCATTTTGAGAAATACTCTAATGCCGAAGATGAAATTAATTTCTTGGACATCGACGGCACTGAGTCCGATAATAGAGAAGAATTTGAAAATAAATTCATTACTTTGTTATCGCGCTTGCAATCCAAACTAGAAACACGTTGTCAAAACATAGGTAAAATAGATAACCCATCACAAAAGAATAATATCAAATTACCCAACATACAAATTCCAACCTTCACAGGAAACGCTCTAGAAATCGCACCCTTTATGGACCTATTTACAGCGTTAATAATAAAAAACCCGAATCTCACATCTAATGCTGAAAAGTTTTTTTATCTCAAAACATATGTTAAAGGAGAACCAAATAATCGATCAGCTTCCTGTGACAGAAGCTAATTTTCAAATAGCATTACAAAATATTGTTAGATAAACGATATAATAATAGTAAACAGCTAATTAATAATCATTTTAAGAATTTGTTAAACGCACCTGTAATAAATAAAAGTAATTGTATGAGCTTACGGCAATTGGTAACGAACTCTAGAGCAAACACTGATGCTTTAAAAAACACAAATCACACTCCGGAAGAACTGTATGAAAATCTGTTAATATACATTCTAGAACGAAAACTTGATTTCAATTCAAAAAAGCATACGAGGAGCATAAAAAATCATCATTATCTACTTTGGATGAATTCTTTGAATTTTTGGAACATAGATGCCAAGTCTTAGATAACTTAAACACTACTGACTCTAATTCAGACAATAAAATTGATAAAACTCACTCTTATGGTAATTCGTCTCAAAATCATAAAAACAACAGTAATAACTATAATAATTATTCACAAAGTCATAATAGAAATAAATTTAATAACAAAGTAACACTGCACACCAGTAAGCCTCAAACTAGTGGTGATGTCTCTTTTCCCAACCCACGAAGTAGTCTTCTCAGGTCGTCTCCATCAAGCTCTCCCACGCGCAATAAAATCTGCAATTTCTGTAATTCGAGAACTCACAAAATTTACACTTGTCCTGATTTCACTTCGTTGGTTCCTATAGATAGAGTGAACGCAGCCCAAAGCAAAAAACTCTGCTTCAATTGCTTAGGCAACAAACATCTGATACCACAATGTCCGTCTACACTCTCTTGCACCGTCTGTCATAAAAAGCACCATACTCTCCTACACAATGGAAATTCAAACAACCCAGAATTCGCTCCAAATCGTAATGTCTCACTAAACGATAATACAAACACTACTCATACTCAACCAAGTACTTCAATGCAGAGCCAACTCCCACAAGGATCTGCTTCACTCTCCGCAGTCGCTGTAAAAACTCCTTATGTACTATTAGCCACTGCGAAAGTGGCCGTGCTCTCAAAACAAGGTCATCCACTAATTTTGAAAGCTTTATTAGACAATGGAAGTCAAACTTCATTTATTAAACGTTCCACAGTCGTTGAATTAGGAAACATATGTTACCCTCTCAACATGCAAATTTCAGGCATTCTCACTAGTAACAGCATTGTGAATAAAATGACAGACATTGATTTTCACTCAGTCTTTGATAACCAAAAGTTCCAAGTATCGTGTGCTTTACCCCAAATACGAATAGATCCTCAAAAACTAGAAATCCCGACTTCTCTCTTGCATCAATTAGCTGATGACGAATACTTCTTACCGTCAGAGATTGATATGCTCATTGGAGCAGATGTATATTACTCCTTGCTCAAAGGTGGTTTTGTCTCTCTAGGTAAAAACCTCCCTACCCTCGTAGACACTCATTTAGGATGGGTATTAGCTGGTACAATCCCCTCTGCTTGTATTGATTACCCTACTCAAGAAAGCGCTCTCTCTATTGTCTCTCACACTTTCCTTTCAACTAGTGCTAGCCTCCCACCTCTCGAAGATAGATTAGATACTATGCTCGAAAAGTTTTGGTCTCAAGAAGAAATTCAAACTCATCCTCATCCTTCTCCGGAAGATGAATTGGCTGAAACAATTTTCACCTCCACCACCCGAATTATGGACTCTGGAAGATACCAGGTCGATTTACCTCTACTTCACCCCAACGCTCACAAGAAGCTGGGCGAATCGTTTGCGCAAGCAAAAAACAGATTTATATCTCTCGAAAAAAAAGTTTAAAAAAAATCCAGAGCTTTTTAAAGAATATAAAAAGTTCATCACTGAATATGTTGAAGTAGGTCACGCTAGGTATATACCTCTTGAACTCACAAATGACACATCTGATCACAGATATTTTGTACCTCATCTGTGCATCATTAAAGAAAAAAGCGCCAGTACTAAGCTGCGCATAGTTTTTGATTTTAGTTGTAAAACAAGTTCTCGTCTCAGCCTTAATGATATTACCCTTAAAGGCCCTCAAGTGCAGCCCGAGTTATACGACATCCTAGGTAGATTTCGCCTATTTGAATTTGTGCTAACTGCGGACATCAAACAGATGTACAGACAAGTGTTGATGAACCCCCAATTCAACTTTCTTCAAAATGTATTATGGAGAGACTCCCCATCAGAACAATTCTCGTGTATCGAATTAAACCGGGTTTCTTTCGGACAAAAAAGTGCTCCCTACTTGGCATGTCGAGTTCTCAACGACATTGCTAATCGACATTCAAACTTAGCACTTGCTTCTGATGCCCTACTGAACCAAACCTATGTCGATGACATATTAGCCGGTACAAACACACCCAATGATCTTGAAATATTACTGCAGGATTTGAAAATGATTCTAGAAAAAGCCGGTTTTCATCTGCACAAAATATGTTCAAACACTAATGAAATTTCTAATCAAAATCCACTTAATCCAGAAACCGAAATTGACTTCAATTTGTCTGACTCCCCCTGTAAGATACTAGGAATGACATGGAACCCTCATACCGACGAATTGAAGATAAATGTTTTTGCCTCTCTTGAATCTAAGGTTCTCACAAAACAAATCATTCTTTCGCACTTATGTCAATGTTTTGACCCTTTAGGTCTTATCAACCCTATTATAGTTAAGGGTAAATTAATAATGCAAAAGATATGGTTACAGCAATTGGATTGGGATGAAGAAATAAGAGATCCATTCATTATAAAAGAATGGAACAATTTTTCAAAAATGATCATACAAGTAAAAAACTTGAAAATCCCCCGTCATTTGTTTTTAAAAAAGGAAATAGTCAAAATAGAAATTCACGGCTTCTCAGATGCTTCGCAAGAAGCCTTTGCTTGTAATATTTATATTCGCTCTCTTTATGCAGATAATTCCACCCATTGCTCTCTTGTCACTTCAAAATCTCGCGTTGCACCCTTAAAGAAGTCAATTACTATCCCTAAATTAGAACTCAATGCTATGCTCCTTTTGTCAAAACTAATTAAGAAGAATTTACAAGTATTTGAAAATAAAATTAGGATAGATTCAGTCAATTTATGGACTGATTCCACCATTGCATTAACATGGGTAAAAAGTCCTCCCTCTCGTTGGACAACCTTTGTAGGTAACAGGGTGTCTCAAATTCAAGAGCTCACAAAAAACTGTCATTGGAGACACATACGCTCGGTCTACAATCCCGCAGATATGCTATCTCGAGGTAAATTCGAAAACAAAGACTTCTCATTCTGGTTTTCTGGTCCAGAGTTCCTGAAAGATCCATTTACAGATATCAACTCACTTAATGCTTTTGCTCCAGTCTCAAATCCCCCTGAACAGAAGAAAATTGTACTGAGTTCTTCACACACAGCCGAAAACTTTTGGCAAAACATTTTTATTAAATTCTCATCCTTTCAAAGGTTGAAAAGAACAGTGGCGTACATATTTAGATTCGTTCACAACTCAAATGCGAAACATCCAAAGATGTCAGGCCCTCTTCAAGTCAAGGAGCTTGAAAAATCTCTTAATTTTATCTTGAAAACTATCCAAAGTCAACATTTTGAATCAGAAATAAAAGCAATTGCTCTGTCGAAACCGTTAAAAAACAAGCAAATTCTCTCCCTCCACCCATTTGTGGACTCCGAAGGTCTTCTTCGAGTAGGTGGTCGATTGGCACACGCACCGATTCCATTCGCCCAAAAACATCCAATTCTTTTGCCTTCAAAAAACCATGTAGTATCTCTTCTTCTAAAATTTGAACACCACAGGCTAGGTCACAGTGGAACACAAAATGTTCTTTCAACCATACGCTTACGGTATTGGCCTTTAGATGGATTACGCGAGACCAAACGAATTATCCATAAATGCCTCACTTGTCACCGATTAAATTCGCAAGCAGCCCAACAAATTATGTCAGATCTCCCTAAAGATCGTATCACAATCTCCCGGCCTTTTCAAAAAGTCGGAATAGACTTTGGCGGTCCTTTTTTAGTTAAGTCGTCCCCCCTGCGTAAGGCTCCCTTGTATAAATCTTATTTAGCCCTGTTTGTGTGTATGGTAACCAAAGCCATGCACATCGAATTAGTCTCAGACCTCTCTACAGATTCATTCATAGCCTCGCTCAAGCGCTTCATAGCTCGCAGAGGAAACCCCACAGTTATTTACTGCGACAATGGTACGAATTTTGTTGGAGCAGCACATCAGTTGAAAGACTTATATACATTTCTTAAATCCCAGAGCACACACAATGCCATGGAAAATTATCTGTCAACCAATGAAATTTCCTGGAAATTTATACCCGCACAATCGCCACACTGGGGAGGCATATGGGAAGCGGGCATAAAAAGTGCTAAAAATCACCTCGTTCGGATCGTAGGTAACTCTCTATTCACATACGAGCAATTTCTCACCATTTTAATCCAAATTGAGGCCATTCTCAACTCCAGACCTCTGTTCCCTATGTCAAACGACCCCAAGGATTTACAACCCTCGACCCCAGGCCATTTTCTCATCGGTTCATCCCTCACCGCTTACCCTGAAAAGGATATTTCTTATCACCCCACAAACAGACTCTCATTTTGGAACAAATGTTACCAGATTCAACAAGTTTTTTGGAAACGCTGGTCATTAGATTATATGAACCGACTTCAAAATCGCCCAAAATGGATGACTTCCCGTTCCAACATTCAGGTAAATGATATGGTCTTGGTAAAAGATAATAATTCCCCCCCTCTCAAATGGCCCCTGGCTAGAGTAATTGATGCACCCGTAGGCAAAGATGGCAAAGTTCGTTGCGCCACCATCAAGACTAGTGAAGGACAATACACCAGGCCTATTACCAAACTGATACCTCTTCCCTGTGACTCCAAATAAATCATACCCCATTGTGTAACTCAAGCTCCTCTTCTCAGTTTTTAATAATATTATATCTTCTTTCCATTGTTATTCCTCTTCTCGCCCGCGGGGCAGTATGTTCGAAAACTCACATTTCTCACTGAGAAAATAACTTTTATTTTGTATCTCAACTAAACGGAAACTCTTGACAACGTCGCAATCCTTCTAACAGCGAACGTATGCTCCACCAAAAATCAATATTAAATACGTACTACCCATTAATTAGCCATCCCTGTCCAACGAACCAAATCTTCCAATACATCTTCTCTTTCGCACCTTGCACAAAAGCAATATCTGGAACAGACCCTTACCACCCCTACTCTCCAACCAGCTAATCGCCCTAACCCCAAAAAACCAGTATCTCGTCAGAACTCACGCTAGAAGCATTGGCTTCTCCCCTATATTGCTTCACACGTAACCCATGCCGGTTAGGTATAAGTGTTTTACCAAAAAAGTGAGAAAAGTGTCGCTCTCAGGTAGTCACCAATTGCTACCAGCTGTATGTTTGTGATATTTTTATGTACATAGTTTAGTAAACTTAGTGAAATTAAATCCAGTGTTTCATTTCGGAATGAGTCTGGAATGAATGGTGAAACAGCTCATTTACACAGTACGGTTTGAAGGGAAACAAAAGAAAATTCCCTCAAATCGCACAATAATGTTAGTACTTCATATAAACTTTTCCTATGCAGGTCCTCGTTTTCGAGTTATAGGCCTACAAAGTTTTAATTTTGAATTTGGTTTTTATTTTTTGTACTAGTTATTTGATCTTTATAAAATTTACGGCAAACCTATAATGTACGTGTATGTTTATTTTGGAAAAGTAAACAGATTTACAGTTGTGCATTGAAGCCAGGTACGGACTACTCGCAATGGTAAGTGATCCAAAAATTTTGCAGGGATGGCACACCCTGTATGAAATTATCGAAATTGACTTCCCCACACATTAACCTAACGAAAAGGTACTCTTGTTGGAATTCGATAAAATAAGCCGTTTGGCTAATATTTACAGTTTTAATAATGCACTACGTACCAATTTACGTATTCACCATTTTTATAAGTACACAACGAGGTAAAACTAACTTATTAATATGATTTCCAAGATTTACCTACAGTACTACAGATCGACCAACATAGCTTTGGTTCTGAGTGGACAAAGCAGAGAAATTGTCAACAATGTTTTAAGATTTATGCAGACAGAAGCAACGGCAGATGTAATAAGGATTCCTCTTGCGAAGGTAAGAAGTAATGGTAGAAATAAGTCAAAATGTACTAATAATTATTTTTTATCATCGAAGGTTCAAGAACGAGTAGCAGAGGCTACAGGTGTATGCGTAAGGACCATAAGGAAAATTAAATCAGATGAAAAAAATAGAAGCAGGTGAACAGGAAACGTTTTCAACTCCAAATAAAAAGAGAGTGAAACATTCAAACCTCACAATGGATGATGCTGATTTGGCTGTTTTACGTAGGTGCATAGTTAATTTCCATATCACAGAAAAAAGAATTCCTACGCTCAGGGTAATTCACAGAAATATCATTCGCGATATGCACTATCAGGGTTGCAAAGAGTCTTTGAGAAAAAACATTCATAAACTTGGATTTTGATGGAGGAAGGTGAAAACGAACAGAAAAATATTAATGGAGCGCCAGCCCATTCGACTACTGAGAACAGAATTCTTAAAAAAAATGCGGACCTACAGAGAAGTGGGTCGACCTATTTGTGATAAACTAACTTCTCTTTATTTGTACTTTAATAATTTAAACTCATTTTTATACTAAACCCAATTTATTTACATCTCTACTCGTTGAATGTACAAATTATAATAATTCTACAATAATTCATTTAACCTAAAACGTTATATCAAATTCGATCTATCAGCGCAAAGTACTTCAGGTAGCAACAGTGTTATTGCTGATTAAACAGTATACACAAGTCAATAATACTACACCTGAAGTCGATGCACTTGATAGAGGAAATTGTGAAATATATCCTATTACTAAATATCTAAAATACTAAATATCATTACACCTCCAAAGGGCGAGAAAAAAATGTTTAGACGTCTATAAACATTTTTTTTTGTTTTAATTTATTTATTATTCATGATATAACTTAATCCTATTCTTATGTACTTCTATAAGCTTATCATTAACATTAATAACTACATTAGGGGAGTTTTCTTCAATAATTATATATGGACCCTTAAATAATGGTTCCAACTTAGTCCCAGCATCGTTTTTTAATAAAACTTTATCGCCTACTTTATAATTTAAAATTTTCGTTTTCTTATCATACCTTTCCTTCCTTTTGTCTTTTGATAACATTAAATTATTTCTCGCATCATCACAAGCTGTTTGAATTCTATATTTTAGTTCAATAGGGTAGTCATCAAAATTATAAATAGTATCAATTTGATCAGTTAAATTAGATGGCAAAGTAGCTGTTTTTCCAAATACAAGTTCGTGTGGTGTATATTTGGTTTCAGTATGAACAGTATTATTGTATGAGAAACTCCAATAAGGTACCCATGAACTCCATGAATTTGGTTGTTTAGCTACCTGCATACGTAAATAAGCTCCCAAATTTTTATGTGAGTTTTCTAAAGACCCTAAAGTTTCGTGATGATAAGCGGTTGAGTTTAAATGTTTGATATTTAAAAGTTTACACGTTTCTTCTAAAATAGACGACAAAAATTCTGTGCCCTTGTCTGTTACGATTTCATTAGGAACCCCATATCGCAAAATATAATTTTCAACAAATGTTTTTGCTACTGTATAAGATTCCTTATTTTTAATAGCGTAGCATTCAACAAATTTACTCAATTCGCATTGTAACGTTAAAATGTATTTGTTATTATCGATATCCTGCTCTAAAGGACCCACCAAATCGAGATATATTTTTTGTAGAGCTGATTTAGCAGTGGTAGTGATTTTCAGTGGCTCAATGTTTCGCTGTGAATGCTTGTGTCGTTGACAATCATCACATTTTTTCACGAAACTTTCCACATCATTTCGCAGGCCTGGCCAGAAATATGTTTTCTTTATATTATTAAACATACGATTAATTCCTGCGTGACCTCCGGTAGGTAACAAATGATAGTCATTTAATATTATTTGTCTTTTTTCTAATTCTAAAACTTCTTCATTCGATTTTACAATTGATATTTTTAAATTGAACTTCTTTATTTTTTCAGGGAATTTAATAAGTTCATTCAATAAGTACATGCACTTTTCATCTTTTACAATAATTAATTCCGGAATATTAAATTTATTACACATTATTTTCAGATCTCTCAACGTAGTACCTAAGTCTAACGATGATAGAGTTTTCTGATTTATGTAAATTATTCGCGAATTTTCAATTAAAATTATTTTCCCTATTTTGTAATCATATTTTTTATTTTTTATTATTTCCTCAAAATCTTTTTGTAACATAGGACAAAGTTGAAAAGAATACTTTGGTCGCCTTAATAATTCTATGAGTCCAGGGTGATCAGTCCTTTTCTCTAGATTAGAATCAAGACTACCAACAATATTTTTATTTGCTAGCTTTGCCTGTGCTCTAGTTACCGTATAACTAGTTTCTTTCATATTTGGCTTCATATCCTTCAAATCATCCGAAGATAATTCGACACGTGACAAAGCGTCTGCTACTACATTATTTTTACCTTTAATGTATTTGATAGTAAAGTCGTATTCCTCTAGCAATAACCTAAATTTAGTAAGTCTGCTCGAAGGGTTTGTCATTCCAAAAAGATACAAAAGCGGACGATGGTCACTATATATAACGAAGCGTCTAGAATACAGGTACGGTCTGAAGTGATTTACTGCCCAACATATACTTAAAAGTTCCTTTTCAATTGTACTATAATTTTTCTCACTTTTGTTTAAGACTCTACTGGCATATGCAATAGGTTTCTCATTTCCATTAGACAAAACGGCACCAATGGCATAGCCTGAGGCATCGGTATTTAAGATATAACAATTATTTTCTGAAAAATTCGGAAACTGTAAAATAGGTGGATTTTGTAAGGCTTGTTTTAAAATTTCGAAGGATTTTTGGCATTCTGAGGTCCATTCAAACTGTACCCCTTTTCTAGTTAATTTATTTAAAGGACTAGCAATATCTCCAAAAATTTTGACAAATTTCCTATAATAATTAGCAAATGCTACAAATCTCTTAGTTTCATTGGAGTCTTTGGGAACGGGATAATTTTTTATGACTTCGGTTTTTCTAGGGTCTGGTGAGACACCTTCTGCCGAAATAGTGTGTCCCAAATATAAAATTTCTTTTTTCAGAAATTCACATTTATTTGGATTAAGTTTTAAATTTACGTCTCTTAATCGTTGGAAAACTTTAGATAAATTTTTGTTGTGATTTATTAAGTTATTACCGAATACTATAAGGTCATCTAAATATATGAAACAAGAATCGTAATTTAATCCCGACATTGCAATGGTCATAGCTCGTGAAAATGAAGAAGGGCTAATTTTTAATCCTTGAGGTAATCTGGTCATTTGGTACTGCCCTCGGTCTGTGCTAAAGGCTGTACAGGGTCGACTGAGTTGGTCTAATTCTATTTGATAATATCCTTGGGAAAGGTCAAGATGGGAAAAATAAATAGCACCCGACAAGGAGTCTAAAATATCCGTAATAGAAGGTAACGGAAATTTATCATCTTCTATTTGTTTGTTCAATAATCGGTAATCTAAAACTAATCTCCATCTTTTAGTCTCATTCAACGATGGCTTTGGAACAAGTAATATAGGCGACGAAAATTTTGATCTCGTCTCCTCTATAATACCGTCTTTTAACATTTTGTCTACTTGACGATGAAATTCATCTTTTTGGGCAAAGGGTAACCGATACGGTTTAACAAAAACCGATTGAGCTGGGTTTTTTAGAGGTATATCTGATTTATAAATATTTGTAACAGTTAAAGGATCATTTTCTAAATAAAAAATATCGGAATATTTGACACAAAGCTTTTCAATTGTATTTTTTTCATCGTTATGTAAATAATTTAATTTTAAACAGTTTAACAATGAATCAGCACGACTTACCGATAAATTATCTCCGTTTTTAATTTTCCCTAAATTGTAATTTTCTAATTTGTCTAATTTTGGTATAAAATTTTTAATATTTACCGGTTCATTTCTAACATTTAAAATCTTAACAGGAATTCTATTACAATTATCAGGCTTAACTAAAATTCCGGCTACAAAAACGCCTTCGCATAATTGTTCTGGTAATACGATACTCTCATTCTCATTGTCAGTATGAAAAAATTTAATTATTTCGCATCTTGGCGGAATTAGTATATTAGATAATTGTTTAGAGTGCATTGGAAGTGAAATTTTGTAACCGTCAATCCAGAAAGTAAATAAAAATGTTTCATAGTCTATGCATGCAGCATATTTATTAAAGAAATCTGAACCTATAATACCATGCAT
Organism: Lochmaea capreae; assembly: GCA_949126875.1. NCBI lineage: Eukaryota > Metazoa > Arthropoda > Insecta > Coleoptera > Chrysomelidae > Lochmaea > Lochmaea capreae. The sequence goes on from OX421402.1 coordinate 23,478,237, forward strand.
AGAGTTGTCAAATTCATTCATCAACAAAAATGTATGAGATATTTTTTTTCCATTATTTACATGTAAAGTAATATTAGCTGAGCCATGTGACACCGTTGACCCAGTGACTCCCTGAATTTGGACCTTCTTTGTAGAATCTATAATCTCATGTTTATGTAAATATTTTGAAAATATTAAACTTACTGAGGAACCTGTGTCTAATAGAAAATTTAGTTTTAATCCGTTGTAATTAAATTCAACAAAATTTAGTCCATTAGCATTATAAACTAAAACATTTTTAGCATATTTAGGCACGAAAAAACGTTTGTGACGTAGAAGGTTCATTTACATCTCGTATGAAATAATTTCGATTACTATTATTTCCACGATAATTATTAAAATTAGGCCGAGTGTTAAAATTGCCTCTTTTATTACCATTGTAATTTGTGAAATTACCTCGTCCCCTGCGAAACTGATTGTAATTTGAATTTTTTCTTTGACCCCGACTTGAGGAATTATGACTTTTCATGAAAAACATGTTTTGTTTGGGTATTTCTTCGTCTTGTGCACCCTGAATGGCATCGCTAAGTTTAGTATAATTTCTAGATTTAACTATGGTTTTCAAATCGTTATTTTGTAGACCATTCGCAAATGCATGGATTGCAATTTTTTCATTAACTACTTTTAAAGTTTCCATTGAATCTACATTGCCATCGGCTTCACTAATCGTTAAATTAACTAGTAATTCTTCTACATATCTACCGAAACTATCAATTGATTTCCCATTTTGTTTAGCATTATGTAATTGATTTGATAAAGTTGAAACTGATTTTTTAGTAATGAAATGCAATCTCAAATCGGAAGTTAAATCCTTATTTGTATCATAATTTTGTTTTAATCTAATTTTTGCATTTTCTGAAAGACGTGTCTTTAAAACAAAAATTGTTAAAAGTTTTTTACCGTTCGCATCTAGTAATGAGTCGTATAATTCAATGTTATCAATGAGACTTTTTGTTACATTTTCATTTCCGTTCATAACAGGAATTAAACCTGTGGCAGTTTTCAAATCAAATTTTTCTGACATGTTTTCTTCTTTAGCACTTAAATCTGAATTTGAATTATTACCTTCAGTTGCATTTGCTAATCTATCTTGTAAAATTTCAGCAATATTTTTCAAATACTTTTGAATTGAATCTGCCAAAGTTAAAATGCCTTGTTTATCTTTATCCTCAAAAGTTGCATTATTTACTAACCGTTTTAAATCATTGAAATTATCTCTAAGCTTATCTAGTTTAACAAACTTACGTTGTACATTTTCTAAATTTGTCCTTCTATCTACGGGGTCTTTATTTAAGTTCCTATAAAATACTCTTAATTCTTCAAGCAAGTATTTAAGTTCGTTGCAAACCGGCATTACACTTTCACGCACATTTTGTTAATTTTCTTACTTTAACCGTCACTTTTACACTAATTCTTGACTAGCCGTAATCTCTCTTCGGATCTTCCTTTCAAGCCGCTTCTTACACTTTCCATATAAATAAAAGATGACAACTGCAACTGCTATAATAACAACTTCAATTTCCAATATCTCTTTGATGGAAACACCTCCATTTTGTTTTGGACTATTTGTCTGTCCTCCGCTATTTCCTGACTGGGCTATAACAATTTCTTCTTTCTCTTCCTTTGAATAAGTATTTCCACCCATTTTCTTACAACTTCATATTCTCATTTTATTTATTTATTTATTTATTTTTTAAATTCCGGCTGGCAGGATCGCCATGTGATAAACTAACTTCTCTTTATTTGTACTTTAATAATTTAAACTCATTTTTATACTAAACCCAATTTATTTACATCTCTACTCGTTGAATGTACAAATTATAATAATTCTACAATAATTCATTTAACCTAAAACGTTATATCAAATTCGATCTATCAGCGCAAAGTACTTCAGGTAGCAACAGTGTTATTGCTGATTAAACAGTATACACAAGTCAATAATACTACACCTGAAGTCGATGCACTTGATAGAGGAAATTGTGAAATATATCCTATTACTAAATATCTAAAATACTAAATATCATTACATATTATTTATATAGATGAAACTTATATTCATGCTACACACACGCACCAAAAAGGCTAGAGTGATAATACCGAGGTTGGTCTAAAAAAACCTGTTAGTTAAGGGCAACGTTTAATCATAATACATGCAGGTGGAGAAAATGGATTTGTGCCTAATGCTTATATAAGATGGAAATCTAATTGCAATACAGGTGATTATCATAATGAGATGACTTTTGATAATTATATGAAATGGGTGTCAGAACAGTTGATTCCGAATTTGCCGCCAAAGAGCGTTGTGGTTATCGATAATGCACCTTATCATAATAAACAAATCGACAAAATGCCAACGACATTGACCAAAAAAGCCGAGATGCAATCATGGTTATCAGAGAGAAATATTCCATTTAATAAAACGATGCTGAAACCTGAATTATATGCCCTTATAAAGAACTATAAGCCAAAATATAAGCGGTATGAAATAGATCAGCTTTTTCTAGCAGCAAATCATAACGTTGTGCGACTACCACCATATCATCCGGATTTGAATCCAATCGAATTGGTCGAACTCAAAAGACTATGTTGCAAATAAAAATGTATCTCTCTCTCTCTCTCTCCAGAGCAGTGGAAATCTCGTTGCAAAAGAGCGAAGAAATTTGAGGACGATTTCAGGACGAATGAACCCATGATAGACATTATCGTAGATGATCTGGTTATTGATTTAAATGATGAGGATAGCGACACTGAATCAGAAAAAGAAGATGAAGATTGTAATATATCCGGAATCGAAGAACTACCTGACGAAAACCAATCTGATAATGTGTCAGTGGGCAGTGGACAGTGGGCGAAAAGACGTATTATAATCTATAGGCAGTAGTACCCAAAAAATTCTTGAAAAGTATTAAATAATCATAAATTTAAAGGTTATCCATTTTTTCCCAAATACTTGCTCATAATCCGATATGTTTTAATCCTCAACTTTTATTTAAATGAATTTTGACTAGGATTACAATATAGAACATTCAATCAGGTAGAAAGGATATCACTATGTGTTGTGACTATTAATCCATCTACGATATCACTATGTGTTGTGACTATTAATCCATCTACAATAAATACTCTCTAGTGATTATCATATTATGCATAATTCCTTTAATTATATTCTACTTGCGAATGAATAAGGATGTTGGGATTCCTATCCTCTACTGTTTTATCGTTATCGTCAACCGATACCAAATTTGTTTCGACGTTGATTCAGGTACTGCATTCAATCAACGGTTTCGACTAAAATTCTTCTCGATTGTACTTCCCGGTGAAAGGGCGAAGTCGGTCTTTGCCTCACACTAACCCTCTCCGTTTATCGTTTGCGCATCTTAGAGGCAAAGCTATGTTGGTCGATCTGTACAAAAAAATAATTTTGGCTCAGATACGCTCCTGACTTTTCCCATTAGTCTCGGGACACCCTGTATAAATTTATCCTAATACAAAATTATGTAACAGAATAAAAAAACTGTAAGACTCATCCCTACTCATCAAAACCCTTAAACTGACTGCACGACACTGGCCACTGGCCACCGTCTTATCATATTAATGAATCCCCATCCATTGTTGTGAAATTTACGACCCTATTGTATTTGAGGCGATACAGGACGTGTTGATTTAATTTTGGTAAAACCAACCTATTTTATCATTTTATTCCACATAGAAAAAAAGAAAGATTCACCCTATATTTGTAGTAATTTTGAATAAATAATGAGGTACTTTGCTCCTACGGAAAAGGAAATACATTATAAACACGCACTTGCCCGCTCCAGATATAATTGTCATGTGAGAGAGAATTATTATCCAATCATTATCAAAGCACAGTGACATTTTATATATCAATCAATAATAATAATTACGGCATTAATAGAGACATAAAACAATAAAGAAAGAACACTCAGTGAAAAAGCTCACCTGAATATCTTGCAGTTTAATTACCAACCAATTCATTGTCTTCATTAACATCTACTAGTACTGAGTTGTGCATGAACATGAAGGGCTGACTCGCGACATGCTCGCTCCAGCTACTAGAGCTTGACCTATGGTCGAATCTGAGTTGTGCAATGGACAAAAGGGAACTTATTTCATGGGAATTAAATAGGTACGCAAACAACGTAATTAGTTGCTTTTAATCAAAATTACGAACACAACATTATTAAACCATTAAGAAAACCTCAAAAAACACAAATTATTAAACATTAGACTAAAACTAATTCCTAAACAACAACAAAAACTTCCGCGCACATTCTAAGTATACGAAGGTTGTTTCTTTGCACTTGAAAGAGCAATCCCTTCTCCACCTTTTTTTGGCAAAAAACTTCCTAAAATTTAAAATTTTGTTTTGTATATGTTAGGATCAAATACCGATATGGGCCAACGGTCGAAAAATACGGCCAAAACGCGTTCTGGCCACTAGTATATTGCCAATGTCAGAAATATCGTTTTCCGGTCGTTTAGTGTAGACCAGAACGCGTTCTGGAGCCTTTGCAATTGCCAGAATGTGTATTGACTTTCACAAGTTATTCTGAAAGAATTTTGTTATTCGTCTACGTATAATTCTGGTGACATAATGGCACACTTAAAACATCTACTTGTTTTTACACGAACTATTGTTATGACACTTGCTGTTACATAGTACCCTTACCTTACTAGTTCGTGTAAAAACAAGTAGATGTTTTAAGTATGTGTCGTTTGCAAGCTTAGACATGCACAAAATCGGTTTTTGGACGGTTTAATTGTGTGTTAGACGCGTTCTGGCAATCGCAAAAGGTCCCGAATGCGTTCTGGTCTACATTAAGCGGCCGGAAAGCGTAATTTCGGATTTTGGCAATATGCTGAGGGCCAGAACGCGTTTTGGGCGTATTTTTCGACCATTGGCTGAAATCGGTGTTTGATCCTAACATATACTTATAAAATTACATTTATTTATTCATACCTGTTTCTCGTAACCTGAGATCAATACGCTCAAGCATTCGTCTGTCTGGCAATGCTCTGTTTGGAAAATATTCTGCATAAAGCCTTTTGGCCTCTAAACAGTTTCGAGAAGCCAGTCCATACATTAAATGCATATCTGCGTACTCAATAAAAGTGAATTCTGCCATATTAACTGTTAAAAATTAAGGACATGAATTATTGACAAGTACTGATTACGAACTAACCTACACAATGTTTGACAACTAATTCTATGGTTACTTGATAAACGGTAAAAACACTTTCAAAACGTTTTTACCAACTTTCGAATTGATAAGTCGTTAATGTTTTTCATCTTCTGCTATCATTAAATTATTTTTTTGTAGTACTGTAGGTAAATCTTGGACATCGTGTTAATAAGTTAGTTTTACCTCGTTGTGTAGTTATAAAAATGGGGAATGCGTAAATTGGTACGTAGTGCATTAATAAAACTGTAAATATTAGCCAACCGGCTTATTTTATCGAATTCCAACAAGAGTACCTTTTCGTTGGGTTAATGTGTGGGGAAGTCAATTTCGATAATTTCATCCCTGCAACCTTTTTGGATCACTTACCATTGCGAGTAGTCCGTCCCTGGCTTCAATGCACTACTGTAAATTTGTCTACCTTTTCAAAATAAACATACACGTACATTATAGCTTTGCCATAAATTTTATAAAGATCAAATAACTAGTACAAAAAATAAAAATAAAAACCAAATTCAAAATTAAAACTTTGGAGGCCTATAACTCGAAAACGAGGGCCTGCATAGAAAAAGTTTATATGAAGTGCTAACATTATTTTGGCTCAGATACGCTCCTGACTTTTCCCATTAGTCTCGGGACACCCTGTATAAATTTATCCTAATACAAAATTATGTAACAGAATAAAAAAACTGTAAGACTCATCCCTACTCATCAAAACCCTTAAACTGACTGCACGACACTGGCCACTGGCCACCGTCTTATCATATTAATGAATCCCCATCCATTGTTGTGAAATTTACGACCCTATTGTATTTGAGGCGATACAGGACGTGTTGATTTAATTTTGGTAAAACCAACCTATTTTATCATTTTATTCCACATAGAAAAAAAGAAAGATTCACCCTATATTTGTAGTAATTTTGAATAAATAATGAGGTACTTTGCTCCTACGGAAAAGGAAATACATTATAAACACGCACTTGCCCGCTCCAGATATAATTGTCATGTGAGAGAGAATTATTATCCAATCATTATCAAAGCACAGTGACATTTTATATATCAATCAATAATAATTACGGCATTAATAGAGACATAAAACAATAAAGAAAGAACACTCAGTGAAAAAGCTCACCTGAATATCTTGCAGTTTAATTACCAACCAATTCATTGTCTTCATTAACATCTACTAGTACTGAGTTGTGCATGAACATGAAGGGCTGACTCGCGACATGCTCGCTCCAGCTACTAGAGCTTGACCTATGGTCGAATCTGAGTTGTGCAATGGACAAAAGGGATTAAACACGCATTTGCCCGCTCCAGATATATTTGTCATGTGAGAGCGAATTATTATTCAATCATTATCAAAACATAGTGATATTTAACAGGTAAATAACACTCAATAATGACAGCATTAATATAGAGAAATAAAACAATAAAGAAAGAATACTCAGTGAAAAAGCTTAACTGAATATCTTGCAGCTCAATCACCCACCAGTTCAAAATCTCTAACAGTAAACAATAATTTCTCGGAACACTAAATTGAACCACAATTTAGAAACACAGTCAATAACAGAATGGCTTGAATAATTTTTACTCAACTTGAGACCTTTTAAAAGCCCAAAATTCATAAGTAGATAGTAATCGTAAATCAACGTTATTTCTTGGTGAGAAATATGAAAACATCTGGGGCACGTGACAATTTAAGATAAACAGTCGAACACGTGGGCTTAAAAATTTCTCATAAGAGTATCGATAAATATTATGTTTTAAAGGAACAATTTTTGTCAATTACTTATAAATAGTAGACTAAATGGTAATAAAAGTGCTACCTATACTTAATAGTCAGACCTCTCTACTCACTGATTTTTTCAACCAGTGTAGCGTAGAAAGTTTTTTACAGCATTGTATCCATGAGTTGAATAATAGTATATTACGTAACAAGAGTTGTAAGTAACCCATTACGCCCGAAGCCGCGCAGCGGCGAGTGCGTAATGGGATTACAACTCGTGTAACGTACTATACTTTTTGTACGCCCATCTATTTTCTTCTGAGTGCTCAAAGTTTCATAAAACAGAAATATTCGTAGGTAAAGTTGAGAAAATGTTCGGATACTATAATTTGTTACAAACATTTACAGCATAAATGAGATGACGTTTATTCCCATATCAAGAAAAAGCTAATTCTTTTTGTTTAAATTGTATAATGTATTGTGTTGCCGACATTTAAGGGCATGACTCTTTCAATTTAAAATCTATTTCACTAATGCTAAGAGCTTTTATGTTTTTCAATTGATTGAAAGTATGTAAATAAACCAAATAAAATAGTACGTAAATAAAAGTTTGATTGCAATTTGATTCAACAAAGAAATTTAAGTTTTCTTATCTAAACGCACGTGTAAGTTATGAGATTTTCATTACGTGCATGTTATTGTTAAATGTCACTTACCAGGAATGTCTACAGTGCGATTTTTGACGTTTACGGACATGGGCGTAGAAAATCAAAGAAAAAGAAAAAGTACACACTTATAAAATATATTTATTCTCTTAAATTATCACTCTCATCGTCGCTTATGTTAGTATCTATTGTTAAAGTATTTATATCTCCTCTTTCAAATACTACTTCTCTATCCCACCACAACTGAATCAGCTCTTCAGCATGACGTATAGTCTCTGCCCATACTTCGGGTGTTACTTTTCCTAAAGCCTCTTTCCATGTGGCCAGTGATATTTCTGACGAACGTCCATCTGTGCCCACATGATCTCTATAATAATTCTTAGTTATACCCCAAATGTGCTCTATGGGATTAAACATACAGTGATATGGAGGAAGGCGAAGCACTTGATGTCCATATTTTTCTGCCAATGGATTGGTTTCATATTGAACCGGTTTCTTATTTCTAAAAGATACAATATTTCAGTGACCCTTGGAAAAAACAAAATCCCTTTAAAGCAATGTATAAGTTGTGCTATAAACTTACCGTTTAACTAATTCCAACAACTGTGGTTTAAGAAAAGTTTGTTCGAAAACAATATTATTCTTTGTTAACCACCCTTTAATATCTTGCTTTTTAGAAGCTGTTGTTGGAGCTTTATTTAATATGCTGCTATGCCGTAACAATAACAGAAGGTTGTTCTAAATTTACCAACAGCTTATGTTCAAACCAGTCTAAGAAGTTTTCACCATGATAATCTATATTTTGAGGTTTAGATGAAAATACTAACTCTGCTCCAGTTATAAACCCACTAGTACAGCCAGCATTAACCATCTGAAAATATAAAACATTTGTAATACATTATGCTATAGTAACAATATATTTTAATACCTTGCACCACCAACTTTGGTCTTTTTCACAGTCTTAATATCTAAATATTGCCAAGAACGTCCAGTAGTACAATTTTTAAATATCCAAGTTTCATCTAGAAAGACAAATTGGTACAAGTCTTGAGTTTTCAGTTTCACATAATAGTGCAAACATTGAATGCATTTCATTACAACTGTAACTCCATTAAACCACGACGTGGGTCATCTTTTCTATATTTGAAACGAATCTTTAGAAGTATTTTCCAAAATGACGTCTCGCAACCACTGAACAGTTCTTTACGTTGGAGTGTCTCTTTCAATGTTTTCAACGTTATATGTTCCTGTGAAATATAAAGATCGCAATAGTCAATGTACATTTCATTAGTAGATACAAATATCATCATTATGGTAACTGATTTCAGGATCACCTTGTATCATAATACAAGAATGTTGAGTAGCATCAAAACACATAATCGCCATATGTTAATGCCAGCTTAAATGTTTATCGAACAAATTGGAAACTATTACAGATTTTTACCAAATCAGAAATTATGCATCAAATTTACTTAAATATTGACATAGGTGTATATATACCTATTTTAAATTATCAACGAAACCTTCATAGCGTCTTAAAAGAAACACAAAGCATATTATAAGAAATGAAATTATTCTAAGACTATTATGTCTGTTCATGTAAATGGTAGCATATCACCCTGTACTGGATCATGAATCAATGAAATATGTCCAATTCTCTAAAGATATTTACTTTCTGTTTTTATACATGTCATAGATAATATTCCTAAATGCATTTTGGTCAAACTCATCAATATCCAGTTTGGTGGGCTTTTCAGTATTTCACATCTGTTAACTTGAGCTGCAATGTGATTAACTGTTGAAACACTGATTTTCAGGGCCTCGGCCACTTTAAATAATAAATATAACCTGAAATCTTGTATAAGTTCTTTTAGTATTCAGTCGCTAATGCAAAAATATAATGACGTAATAATGTATTTATTACTTACATCTCTCATAGAAGTAATAGGAATTAGCGGTCCACCGTAATCTCGTTCTCTCTCAAAATATGATATTAGGGATACTACCATCTCCTTGCAAAGACTTAGGCATTGCGACGCAGTGTTCGATACTCTCTTTTAAATATTTAAACAGATTATATCTTACACAGTAAATAACAAACTATAAAATTCGAATGAAAACTACAAACCAAAACCAGAAATTCTGATAAAATTGTTTGATTTTGACACCATAAGTCTTGCAACCCTTGTATGCGCATTTGTACTAGGGCAAGTTGGGTTCAATCGAGTCTTTTTTGACCCCAAAATAAGTGGTATAATTTATGACCCCTCTTTTGGATACACTGTACAGTGAATCACCGTACTGGAGAATAATTCATCAACTCTCAAAAGACGACTATGACTGATGACTGGAATTTTATGAAAATATGGACACTAAAATAAACCAACGGCCAGGCTATGTCAAAACAATTTGCTTTAGTAACGAAGGTACTTTCTATCTAAATGGAAATGTAAATACACAGAATGTGAGGTTTTGGAGTTACGCAAGTTACACAGTTTCCCCAGAAGGTGAATGTTTGTGCAGGTATCCTGGGAAACCACATCGTTGGACCTATTTTTTTCAAATACTAATTTAACTGTTAAGGTTCATCTGGACATGCAAAATACAATAGAACCGTTACCTTGAAATTTTGGAAGATAATCCAGATGAATTCGGCACTTTGGAAATAACATTCCAACAGGATGGTGCTCCTCCAAACTATTTCGGTGCAGTAAGACGGTATTTGGATTAAGAATATTGTGGTAGGTGGATTGGACGACGAGGTTCAATGGAATGGCCAGCTCGGTCACCGCACCTCACACCATTGGACTTGGGTTTACGCCACTGAACTTGACAATATTGACCTTTTTAAACAGCGTATTGGTACAGAATGTAGGGATATTTCCGCAGACAAATTTGAAAAAGAACGACAAATTTCAAAATAGGATACTTTTCTGTTGGGAAGTAAATGGAGCTCACTTCTAGCAATTATTAAAGTAGATTCTTCAATATAATACTGAATGGAATTTAAATCTTAATGTGTCGCTTGCCATAGTGTTCCATATAAATTTATTGACAACAAATAACCTTGTGATGTCATCTTTGGCGAATACGTTACCTATCATCACTTGTACGGAAATTTACATCCCTTAAAATTCAGTTTCCAAATTTCACTAGTTTATGTTTAATCGTTCCAAAGATAAGAGAGGTTGAATAGCAGTGTACCTACATACAATCAGACTAATATCACTACGTTAAACTTGAATACTTATGACAAGAAACCGGGAAGTTGGTTTACAGCATTTATTGCTTTATTTTGAATAACTAATAGCTAAAAACTTTGCTTTAAATATAATTAAGTAGCTAGATACCTTGTAACTTCAATCAAAATAAATAAAATTCATGGATTAAATAGAAAAGCACAAAGTTATTTTGTATCCCCTTTTCAAATGCATGTTTTGAAACATCCTGTATAATATAACACAATGTGCAAATCGTCCCGAGCTAGATTACATAATATGTCTGCGTGTTATAAAAGTATTTGTCAACAAATTTTTAGTATTGATACTTTTCATAAAGGTATTTTTTAATATTGATATTTTTAGAACAATATATTTATAACGGTACGGTGTCCCGATACTTTACACAGTATCGCCCATCTACATATGTCACATTTGACGTACTCCAGAGATTTATTAATTTTGACGTTAGAATTGTCAATAATACCAGATTATTATTTTCCGTTGTACACTCGCCTTATTTAATAAAGAAATCAAGGGTCGTGGACAAAGTATAGTATTCTACTCGCAATGTATGGCCATTACGCACTCGGGTGACTTACGCCCACCGCCTACGGCTCGGGACGGAAACGTCACCCTACGTGAATAATGGCTATCTATTAATAATATACTATTCTCCACGACTTTATAATACTGCACAAATTATTTTCACATATTTAGCTGTATAATGAATTAAATTCTTCACGCTAGTGAAGAATAAAATATTCACTCTCGTTAGCCAATCACATCCTATGATTATCAGAATTCACGCTACAATGAACAAATCAAATCGTCTGTTTTAAAACGTCAAATATCTTACTAGGTAAATCGCTTCTGACACCGCGTCGTTTGCTTAATTTTACGTACATATAGAGAACAAAATGGACAACAGTAGCGATAGTGAAGATTTTATGTTTAATTACGTATATTTATGTTCTCTCTTATTATTTCTAATAATGTGATAATTTCATTAAAAAATCTAAAATCTAATAAAAATATAAGTTACCTATATTTACGTTCTTTACGTTTCAATAATTAAATGTGGTTGATAGCTTGACTCTTTTTGTTAAATCAGTTAGTTTTGGAAGTACAATAAAAATTTAACAATGGTGAGTTTTCTATGTTATGAATAAAGGAATTAATTAAAAAACAAAGATATATTTAAGCAAAAATATTTATTTTAGATATCACCAAACGCATACATCATAGTGGATATATGTAGTATTGATACAGATCAGTAGCATGGTCTTGAACAAAAAGAAAATGCAAATCTCAGAAGACTGACAGAGTTATATATGATGGTTCTTGCATTGGTCCAAAACACAACTTTTACATTTACAAAAGTCACAGCACATTACCTTGAGTGTTCTACAGGGACATACATTATCTCTGAAGTATGTCTGGCAACAACATGGCTTAGGAAAATCTTCTGGGTCAGTTGGAGCATCTGTTATTTGTGGAATTAAGGTGTCATCTTCCTCTATATAGCCATATTCCAATGTATTGAGTTTCTCAGACGGTTCCAAAGCATAAATCCATTTGTAGCATTGCAAGTAGCTTCTTTTGATATGAAGACGGATAGATTTTGATGTAGGGGCCAAATCTTGAATGTTTCGTAATTTTTTGTGATGGAACTGATGGAAACGTAATTCATTCATTGTTCCTAAGCTTGAGCCAAGTGATCGAACTAGAAATTCTTCTGCTTTTTTTACCATGTCATCATTCAGTTGCTCTTTCCCAAAATCCAACAAAAGGTCTTCTGCACATGTTTCAGCTACTTTTAAAGCTGTTAACTTCGTACTGACCCTGCTTGTCGTGTCGCAGCCGGTTAAAGAATGAATAGCTGGTGAAGATGTTAATACAGTATGTGGTCTTTGCGATCTAGGAATATTCAAAACATAAATATATCTTAGTAACTAAGTAATTTAACAAAAAATGTGTAATAACAAAATTTGTTTGCCTTGAGAAGAGGAATAAAAGAAGCTTTACAAAATTAAAATCCTACAACTGGGTGCAGAGGAACACTAACACAGATAACATACTTATAGATAGGCATCTGACCGTGGCGCTAACTAGGGCGAATTAATTTTGACGGGTGGCGCCATCTTACAGGTCGGAAAAGTAAGCTTTTACCTTTTACATGGTTGTGATCCTCGCTAACTGCCGAAAAAGTAGATTCCTGTAATTTAAAGTTTTTGGCGGCATATTCAAAATTACTGCAATTTTTCACTTATTGCAAAATGGCATTTATGGTTCATTTTTTGATATTTCATTTAAAGTAACTCAACATTTGATTGATATTATATTAATAACATTCAAATAGTCAAGTTAGATTAAATGAAATGTCAAAATATGGACCATACAATGCCTAAAGTGGGAAAAATTAAACAATAATCAACCAGTTTATATATTTTTATTCATTACCAAAAATAACACAATAAACAGATCGTTTTTTTTTCATTTATTTCAAGACAAACAGAAAGACATAATATAAGAGCTTAACAATACAATAGTTAATAAATAAAATTTGAGTAATGTGATGTAAGGTGATGAAAACTTTTTAATTAGATAATATGATTATAGTTTTCATCAACAGTAATAAAAATGCATGTTTAAAAAACAAATATAGAAATAGTGAGCTCACACTATAGATTGCAGAAATAATTAAATATAACACAATTATGTAAAAAGCAAAAGGATAAAATAAATAATGATAAATCAAAGAAATGATCAAATGAGACTGAAATCTTTTGTCTCAACTTTTTATTTCAGTCAACTGTTTCATAAAAGTTCTGCAAATAAGAAAAGTGATATTAGTAAGCACACAAATGTATTTAATATAAATATACAGGAGCCTACAATAGGTGAAAATTTCCTTTAAGTTTCAAGGAACACAGTTGTATCGAGATTTTTTTTAAAACTTGAACAAATTGATCAACCGGTACTGTAGGCAGCTACATATACATTAAAAAAAATAAAAAACTAAAAACCAAAACTTACATACTAATAACAAAGTGTAGTTTACAATGCCAATCTAGTAAATTGAATAGATGAGGCTTTTACTTGATGAAGATCCATACTAAACGATGATATTAAACAAACTAAATTGTTTTATTTCATCGTTTAATCTAGTCAATCTTGAGGACAATATGACTATCATCAATATATTTTTTAACATTTTTAATTAGCTCAAACACATAGTACTGTGAAGGTTTGAACATTTATTTTGTTTCTCGAAACTATTTACCTTTGAAAATTGTTCGACCTAGTTCCAGTAGACTTTTATTGGCACTTCTTAAGGAGGGAGTCTCCATAGATGGTTCCATAATTTTCCTGGTATCTGCAAAGAATTTCATTATTTGCAAATATAATTATACTATATAAGATTTATATTACTTTTCATACGATTATCAACCACTCAGAATGGCTTTAATGCTCTCCAATACTTCTTAGACACACTATTTGCTTGTAGATGGAATTGTTTCTTGTGAGATACAATTGATACAAACAAATGTCCATTAACTTCTTTGGTTTATAATCTAGAACATAATCATGTTTAATAACATTCAATAAATATATGTGTAAAAAATTACCTCTTCAAATCCGAGCATTTGTTCCCACTTCGTTCCATCAAATTAAAAGCTGTTTTTCCTGGATTGGAAGTATAAAGCTGCTTAAACAAAAAACTACTTTAGTAATTTGTCACTTTTTATGTTATGAAAGATGTTTTGTTTTATTTTACTAAAATTAACCTTACCGAGTTCAGTATATACATTACATTCCTTCACAATAAATTTGGACATTGTCTTTTTCGATAATGATTATTGAAAGATAATATTAACTAATTCACACTTCAACAACAAACTTGAAGCACGACATACATGAACCGTAAAATGGCGTAAAACTACAATGTGGGCCGTAGCCGTGAAGCATGCGCAAATATCTAGAATAACTACCAGCAGCGTTACAGTTTTCATTAAATCAGCAATTTTAGTAAATTTTCCGACCCAGTAGGTGGCCGTACCATCGCTCGTTCAGAGTTACCATACCCTGAACACTAAAAGAAACAGTCTAGCGATTTGGCGGCCATTTTCCAATATGGCGACCAAACGACCAAGATTTGGATCATGTGACCAACTTTTTTTTACACTCCTATAGGTGTTTAACAAGGCCCCGCAACAAAACTTAGGGGACATAAAAGTGCACACGAGACATAGCCTAGCTCCTAGATTATTAAAGAAAGACTGCATTTTTATCCAATTACGAGATAACCACAACAAGTTTCCAATTGTGAAAATTAATAAAATGCGATATTTTATAAATCAAATTTTATTTTCAGAATTCGAACACGGAGTATATGCCTACAAAATGCCGAATAACGAAACCAGCTCCTCCAAAACCTGCCACGAACCCTTTACAATTTATAAAAGTAGCACCATGTCCACTATTCCAAAAAGCACAAGAACAAATAAAAAAAGTCGAGGAAATAAAAAGAGAAGAAAAAGTAACGAGATCGGAAATTGAAGATTGGCAAACGGTGAGTTAACATTTCACTTAATTTATTTTACTACGGCTAAAAATTTGTTCATGGCCTTTTTGAGATCTTTTGTTTTGACGTAAACCATATCGCGATAGGACAGCATCATTTAGTTCATGAAATTGGTGTGGAGGGAACAGAGTTAAATATCTAAGAGATATGTATTGACTCATCATTAACTTGCTATGAAGAAACCTCATTGCAACCCCGAAGCGTAGGCAACCAACTAGCTAACACAACCATAAAACATTGAGATTAGAGACCTGGATGTACCCTTCACTTGGTGACTAACACAGTCTTAACCCTGAGATTACACCGTTACAAATTATATTATAGAATGTATTTTTCTGTTTCGGTAAACTGCATTAGTTTGTATTCTGGAAATTACATAATTTTCATTCAGTACAATATTTCCCAAAGTTTCGAATTCGTCAACTCTTAATTATCGAAAAGTATAGGTAAGCTAAATCCAGATAATCAATCAGGTTAAGAAATAATCCTGAGACATGTCGATTTTTGATTTTAATTTACCGTATTTTAAAATAATATTCTAATATACAGGGTGAATTACTTTCGAGTAAAGACGTCACCGTAATTTTTTTTAAATGGAACACACCCATTTTGTCTCAATTTTCGGATTACTCTAGCTGAGCTGATTCCAAAAATGTATCACATGTTGATTCCAATTGGTACAGGATGGACAAAAATACAATAGTTTTGTGTGTGCTCATAAAGTAACGCGTAACATTCTTTATTAGTTAAATTAACAATATTATCAAAAATACTTATTGTCTAGAGGACAGAATATGATGAAATACATGACTTTATAAATGTTCGAACTGCAGCCCTTGCTGTATTTGACAGTAACCCAAACGGTGTACAAATTCTTGTTGAACCTTGTTTATTGCTGACCGAATTCTCTCTTTTAATTCTTGAATATTTGCTGGTTTCGTTTGATACACAACATTCTTCAGATGGCCCCACATAAAATAATCCAAAGGATTGAAATCTGGTGACCTCGCTGGCCATTCAATCGGTCCACGTCTACCAATCCACCTGTTCTTAAAAATTTCATCTAGGTAGGTACCTTTTAACATCTACAGCATAATGTGGAGGTGCACCATCCTGTTGACACCATAAACTTGCATCAAAACCTCCAGGATTACTTTATGAGCACACACAAAACTATTGTATTTTTGTCCACCCTGTACGAATTGGAATCAGCTCAGCTAGAGTAATCCGAAAATTGAGACAAAATGGGGGTGTTCCATTTAAAAAAAATTACGGTGACGTCATTACTCGAAAGTAATTCACCCTGTATATTAG
The DNA here is from genome assembly GCA_949126875.1 of Lochmaea capreae. Classification (NCBI taxonomy): domain Eukaryota; kingdom Metazoa; phylum Arthropoda; class Insecta; order Coleoptera; family Chrysomelidae; genus Lochmaea; species Lochmaea capreae. The sequence continues at coordinate 23,494,991 of OX421402.1, forward strand.
ATTATTATTTCAAAATACGATAAATTAAAATCAAAAATCGACGTGTTTCAGGATTATTTCTTAAAATGGTCTGTTTAGCGAAAAATGAATTTGTTCCATACTTAACGGACACAGTGTATAGTACTTTCAGACTACGCTAAAGCGTTTGATACCACTAACCACGAACTGTTTACAGAATTACTAGGATATTACATGTTTTTAAATGATGCTGTTCCATTACTTGACTACATCAGTCATCTAGTTCAGTAGAATATGGTGGAAAATTCTGAAAATTGTCTACTTTTTCATATAATTACACTGGTGTTCCACAAAGCTCCATTCCGGGCGTTCTGTTTTTTAGTTTATTCTAATTTTCCCAAAATGTTCCTATCCTGTATACAACATTTCTATTCGACGATACTAAAGTTGATTTCTTTTATCCAGAGGAGTTTGACTAGACTATGGCAACAATTATGATTTTATTAATTAGAATAAAGCTTCTGTAGATCAGTGCCTAGTTTCAATGGCAATTTTATTTGGGAAAAAAATTATCGAGTAAAGGTATTTTTAAATTGTTGAATTCAAGTATTTCAATTAACAAGCAGCATATCAATGTAGAGGAACAAGTTAGGGATCTGGGCATAATTTTAGACCAAGATCTTCGTTTCACAAAGCAGATTTCTAAAAATTTACAAAAGGCGTATACAAATTTACACCTACTTTATCCAATTAAACATATTATGTTAACAAATAAATTAAGAACAGTGCTATGGGAAGCTTTAGTTTTATCAACATTCAATTACTGTGACGTTTTATACCATTCACTATAAGTACCTAAATATGATGAAGATAGGATACAAAAACTACAAAACAGTTGTGTGAGGTTTATTTATAGAGTAAGGAAGTATGATGACATTAGTAAATACTATGGTAAATTAAGGTGGTGAAAAATGAAGCAACGAAGATTTGTCTATTTTATAAACTTATATCTAATAAAACTCCTGCTTACTTTCCCAGGAAAGTAGAATTCAGAACTGCTGTCAATAATTTAAATGTCCGTTTCAAAGGTACACTTACTCCAATCATTTAAGTTGAAACTATGTACATTTTAACAAATAAGTCAAATTAATCTTATTTCTTTCAATTGTTCGCACAGGATTTAATTTACCCCTCATCGTTTCTTTTATTGATCATATCCCATAGTTTATTTTTTTTATTGTATATAAGATTCGAACATCGACATGGATGGTTTGAACCTCGCCCAACTTTAAATTTTATTATTTTTTTATAACTATAAAAATTTTGTTAATGAAGACTTATAATTATTATTATCATATATAAAACTCCATGCAGAATGCTGCTAAAACCAAAAATCTGTTACAATAACTGGTCAAAAATAACAAAGACAAGGACAGAAGGTTGTAGCATTACAAGTCCAAAACAATTTCTTTATACATATACATTTGAAGGTTTGTTCTTTGAACTTGCAGAATACTTTTTCATATGTTTGAGTATAGTTTTTTGTAAGTAAGTAATTTTTGTTCTGTTGGTAGGTAGTCTACAGTTCAATTTTTGGATGTAGTGGGCACACTTTTTTCTCTTGGAGGGTAGTGACACTTACTGGGCTTTCTTTACACTTTTCAGAGTACTGTCATTTTTTTTTTATTTATTTCAGTCACTTCAACCACTAAGGTTATTAGCGACATAGGAGACATAATATTATATTATAAAGACAAAAACTACAATTACATATATAAACCGGTATCCTTTAAATAACCTATTGTATCTTCGACGTTCATGTTTTGACCTAGAGTCTCCGCTATATTCGCTGAAATGAGGTACTTCTTTCTTGTAGCTTTATATTGTTTACATTCGATTAATATGTGTTTTACACTAAGTCTAATTTGACAGGTTTCACATATTGGTAACTCAGTTCGTGTGATGACATATTTATGGGTTAGTTTACTATGATCGAGTCGTAAACGTGATATTCGTACTTGGTTTGGTCTGTTCGATAATGGTTGGGTCCAAGAATTTACTGTTTGTTCAATTTCTTTCAGTTTATTTTGTGTTGCACTCCACGCACTTAACGCTTTAGTTTTAATTTCAGCTTTCATGTCATAACAAGAAACTTCGTCTATTTGGATAGAGTCCTGGTCGTTTGGTGCAGATCGGGCTAGTTGGTCTACTTAAATACGCTATTGCTGTTTTAATCAGTAAGGCAATTGGATTTTTGGTATTCAAGTGTTGGATTGTTTGAAGTGAGCTGAGTGAGTCTATTATTATTAGGGATAGGGACTTTCTTGATTCTTTAATATTGATGAGTGCTTGTAGTATTGCATATAACTCTGCAGTGTATGAAGAAGTGATTGATTTGAAATTAAATTTTATAGATGTATTTGTAGTGAGGATTTCTGCTCCTACACCGTCTGATGATTTGGAAGCGTCGGTGAATATCATATAGTGGTTTTGGTAGTTTTCTATTTCTTTCAAAAAATATTGTTTAATCAGGTTAGTTGGTGTTTCCTTTTTTTAATGTATTGAGGCTGGTATTGATTCTGGGTATGGATATTAACCAGGGTGGAGGAGTTTGGATATTTGTTGGGAAAAAGTTGGCTAATTGAAGCTGTAGGTCGTTAAGGTTTCTTCTGCCTCTTTCGTAAAATGGTGGGTCTACTCTTGTTGTGATGTATGTTTCCTGAAAGTGATCTGTGAACGTATTAGTATAACTTGGGTGCTCTTTATTGCTAGCGATTGTGGAAGCATATGAAATACATAGCTGTCTGCTATGTAAGCTTAGGGGTGGTACTCCTGTTACACATTGTAAACTTTTAATTGGTGTTGTACAAAACGCACCTGTAGCTATCCGTAGAGCTGTGTTTTGAATGGTCTCCAAGGTTTTTAATGTTGACATTTTAGCGGAAGCATAAACTATAGCACCATAGTCTAGTTTAGATCTAACTAAAGATTTATATATGTGTAATAATGTATTCTGGTCTGCTCCCCAATTTTTACTGGCTATAGTTTTTATGAGATTTATTCCCCCTTGGCATGTTTTTTCCACGTTAGCTTTTGATCGAAAGTCATGCCTAGAAAACGAATATTATTTGTGAAATTGAGAGTTTGATTGTATAGTTTCAGATGTGGTGTGGGAACCTTACGTTTTTTTTGTGAACAAGATACAGTTGGTTTTTGTTGCAGAGAATTGTAATCCGGTCGACTTGGACCATAACTCTACTTTATTTATGGTTTGTTGTAAATAGTTTTGAACGGATGTAAAGTTTTTTTCCTTTTATTTGCCATTTTCTCTAAGATCTTATACATTGTGTTGGTTAGGGATATTGGGCGTTATGATTCTGGAGATGTTCGAGGCTTATCTGGTTTAAGGAGGGGTAATACGATAGCTTCGGACCAGGATGATGGAAATATTTGGTTGATCCAGTTAAAATTATAAAACTTTAAAAGTAATGTTTTTCCATTTTCTGGTAGATGTGATAAGAATGACAATGGGATACCATCTGGGCCAGGGCTTAAGGTTTCGAATTTCGCGTCCGCTGTTTTCTAATGCTCTGCTTTCTATATTTTCTTTGTGTATTTTAAAATCGCCTGTGTAACTTTCATTGTTTGAATCTAATTCATATTGGTTTGCTAGTATATTTTCAATTTCTTTTCTATCGCTGATGATCTTATTATTTTTTGTTAGAAATGGGATATGATATGGTTGATTTTTGCCTGAAATTTTCCTTAAGTTTTTCCATACCGTACTTATCGTTATTGATGTGTTAAGGGAATGAAATACATTTTTTCCACTGTTCTTTTCTGTTTTTTTAAGCGTGTACCTTGCCTCGGCTCTGCGTTTTTTATATTCTATTATGTTTTCATCGGTTTTGTGTCGTTTTAATCTATTAAAGGCTTTGGTAACCTGGTTGCATTCAGGTGTCCACCACGGGAGTGGTTTATGATCTTTAAGAAACTTCGTTTTTCCTACATATTTATCTGCGGCTGTTTTTATAATTTCTAAGAATGAGCTTAAAGAGGTGTCTATGTCATTGAGTGGTAAAAGGTTGGTCCGATTAATTTCCAGTTCTACTCTTTCTGTAAAGTTAATACAATCAGCTCTTTTTATATTCCACTTTAAGGTAGATTTGCTTATATTTGTTGTTTCTTGGTGAGTTAAGGTAATTGTAATAGGGTAGTGGTCACTACCGTATAAATATGGTAAAACCTCCCATGTTAACGTGGTGGATAGGGTTGGGTCGCATAAAGAAATGTCTATTGCCGATGTTGTGCCTGTTTGAATGTTAAATCTTGTTGGTCTCCCAAGATGCGCCCTTGTCGATTTAAGTTTTTAGAACCCCACATCGGGTTATGGCAGTTGAGGTCTCCAACCATAATCCTCGGTGAAAGTATTTGTTCTAAGATATCTGTTAGATCTTATTGTGATATGTTTTGGTTGGGTGGGATATACATATTGCATATGTATATCTTATGTGGTATGTTTATTGCGACGGCTATTAATTAAATATCGTTTGAGGTTATTGATAATTCCGAGGCAATTAATCTTTTATCTACGTAAATTGCAACACCGCCGCTGGCTATATTTTGGTTAAGTCTATTTTTATAGAAAGTTGCATATTTACTGAAGTTGAATACGTGGTTTGGATTTTTGGAAGTTTGTTTCCTGTAGGCAAATAATAGATGGGTGTATTTCTGTAATAATATGATTCAGTTTTTGGAAATAGGTATAGAACCCTTTTAAGTTCCACTGAAGTAGGGATATGAATGTTATTATTCTTGAGAAGAATTTACGGATGAGTCAGAATCTTCTTCCAACAATGATTTTATCGCGGTGGGATGGATATTTAATTGTTTGGCTAGTTTTCGTCTCAATCTTGTGCTTTTAGTTTTCATTATTTTATTTGTGTAATATGGATGTAATTTGGTTAGGAACTGTAGAAGTGCTTGAGCGTCATCTGTGTACGATTTTGTTACACTGAGTATGTCTTTTGATCCTATACTTACTGTTTTCAAACAGATCCACTACTTGGTCGAAGTTCAGTAATGGGGTGTTAAACCGATATCCGGCTTTTGGTATTTTATTAAAGTATGTTGGTACTACTTTGCAAACATAAATTTACAAATTTTTTTTACCGAATATTTTTCGAGAAAACTGGAAATTAGGAATTCCTAAATGTTTGCAACTTTCACTACAGATACGTCACTTCACTAAAAATATTTCTGATTTAGATGTTTTATGCACTAATAGCCAGTTACAAAAAGGCCATTTGAATTTTAAGTTTGAAGAACTGTCAAAATTTGTAATATATTTGAATGTTTTGGTTTTGTTACAGTTTATTCAAGCTTGACGTTTCAATATTATAAAAAAATTGTGTCAATACTTTTTTGGTTGAGTTTAGTTAGTTTTTCTACACAATTTTTCATGTTGGAATAATGTCAATATCGTATAAATCTTGTTTTGTATCATACTGCACGAACACAACAGTTACAACGCCTGATAAAAAGTTTGTAACTGTGCCTGCAGTACCAGTTGAAAGAAAATTTGGTTTGAGGCTGCTAGAAGCAAATATAAACAGATTAAAACTAATTACTATTTCTGTGAAGATCATTTTTATGTAAGTAATTGTATACGTGTGTGTATGTTTGATTTTTAGTTTGAAAGTGACATGAACAAATTTTACTCAACATTCGATGATGGGAGGAAAAAAAACAATTCCTTAGTCACTATAACAGCAATATGACATAAGTAAAACCTATAAGTACTTATCACATCAGAATTGTGGTCCTATGTCAACCCTTATGTAGCTAACTTCTGTTCTAGTGAGCATACGTCACATTATGAATAGCGGATTATTTAAATCGCCCAAAAGTTGAATTTTCAAATCGGCATAAAAACCTTGTGAGAATAAAAATATTAAAAATAATCGATTTCCAATATGATTTTGTCCACCACTTACTATTAACATAGAGAAAACATCATATTTTTGTTAAGTTTAACACCCCATTGAGTTTCATTTTCTAGATATTCTTTTATGGGTTCTAGTAATGTTGTAAGGCTGGTGCTGGCGTTTGGTAAGTTTTCCTCATTGGTTTTGCTTTTTTTCTTTAGTTGACATATGGGTTTTACAAAAATGTCTTCTACAGGTGGTGAAGATGCTTCTTGAAAAGTCCTTTTTGGTGTTGGATTCGTAGAAATTGGTTGAAGTTCTAGGGTATCAATGGGTGTGTTTTTGGTTGAAAGTAGGGGTTGGTTTATGACAGTTGATGTTGAAGTTTGTGTTTCAGTATTTGGAGATGCTTGAGTTGATATGTGCGTTGTAGGTTTTGTATTTTCTGAACTGCACAGAGGTATAGGAGTGATTTGTTGAAATTGGTTAGTCAATGAATTTTGGGAAGTGGTATATGGAGGGAGGGTAGTAGGTGTTTGGTTAGGAATATTTTGAGAAATGTTGGTAGGTGTATGATTTGAGCAATGGTGTCCAGTTAGTTTACATTTAAAGCAGGTTTCGTTCTGTGTTATGAAAATTCGATAGGAGGTCTGTTCAAATTCGACAAGAAAAGATTCAGGTAGTATGAAATTGTCTGGAAAGGGTGCTACTAAAACTGCGAAAACTGAGTATATGACTAAAAGTGGGATTAACTGACCCTAAACGTAGATGTGAGATTTCTGATACTGGATTTAAGCCTAGTTTTCTTAGTTCCTCTTTGATTATGTTTGGGGGCATGCTTGGACATACGTTAGTATTAAGCGTGTTGATGGAGTTATTAGTCTTCTGGCTTCTAAAACATTTTCGTTTATGGTTATATGTCCTGTTTCCACTATAAATTTATCTACTAATGCTTTTGATGATAAATAAATGCACATTCTACCATTTGATATACGGGATGCAAATATTATATCCTTCGGGTTTACGTGCTTACTTAATCCTTCGAGGTAGTCATTGATAGGACAATCTTCTATGGTATTAAATAAAATAGCTTGATGTCTATTTGGAGGTGAAATGCTACGTTGTTGACTGGCTGCTTTTGAATAAGAGACATTTTGTGTAAATTGATTTAAAACTCACATGGTTTTTCGGTTTTCGATCGAGGCCGGCCCTGTCTCACAGCTATGCTGTGTGGAAGGACGACGGCTCGTCGATGTGAAAGTCTATTAACTTAATGACTTGATAATTTTTTCTTTCTTGGTTTGAAAATTTTGATTTCAGATGGCTGTTTAAAATCAAAATTTAAATTATAACGAGTAGTTTTATTTACTCACGGTTTGCACTTGATGTTAACAAATCACTAATTACTTGGTTGTTTCACTTTTTGAAATTTTCCAATTTAATGGTTCGTTAGTTTTGACACTTTTAGACAGAGTTGATTGAAAACGACATGTATCGCTTACAAAATCAGGCCCGTCTCCGGAGTACTGTCATTGAATCGTTGCTGAGAAAAGAAATATAAGAATTCTGTTTTGGATTTAAAAAGTAGGATGCAGTTGTTTGGCCAGGATATTTTAAAAGTGTCATTGGAAGATTTTTGTCGTATATCTCACGTTATTGTTTTATTTACATGTCAATAAAATTTCAATTTCTTACCCTCGCGTTGTCTATTAAAAACTCAATGGACATTTTAAATTTTATATACGCAATATTGCATGGTATTGATATTTAGTAGTATAATTTACGTATGTTTTTATTTTGGTATAGAATCTTGATAATTGGAAAAGTAGTAGAAGAAAACGGCAAGAACATATCATAGAAAGAGTAGTTGAAGTCAAAAAATTGAATGAACAAGAGGAAACCGAAAAAGGTAGACGGAGAAGTAAAACTTTTAGTGAAATGATGGAAGACAGGTAAGTAATCATATAAACTAAAATAACACAAAAAATAGCGACTCAACTGTTGACTGGGGATTCTGTTGAAATATTTAAAAGTGTAATGTTCACGAAACGTGTACCGCTCTTGCTTTTTAACATTGGTATGATTCCTATATAATGCTAAAGGTTTGGCGATAGAAATTTGACAAGGTATTTTTGTGTTATACGAGTCATATGGACATATAACTATTTAACTGCTTACTAGACATTTCTCACGGAAACTTACTAGATAATTCTTATGATTACATTTGTCAAAATCAGCAAAAACATTTCAACACGTGTACAACATCCTGTTAACACGAATCTCATATTTTATTATATTCAGCATTTTTCTATTTCTATTGTTTTATAATTGTATAATTTTTATTCAGTCTACATTCCCTCTTTTTACTAAATACTTGTTTGTCATATAAGCATTTAATAAAGTTTTTAAAAAGTATATTTTTTACTTAAAAAATCTAACTGGCGCTGCGAACAGGATACTGTTTGTAGAAAAACACCCCTTCAATGCGGTAAACGTTTACATTTTCTGTTAAGAAATTAAAACGGTATCCGAACATTTTAAAAATTCCGGTGAATCAAGAAACAGTGGAAGTGAAGAAGTTAACTCCAACCTGACCATTCCTCCAGTGAAAAAGACGGTTGTCCAGAATCCTTCAGTGAATCCAAAACAAAGAAGAAGCTCACATATGATACTCCAGTGTATCCTCCTGTAAGTCTTTTCCTTTATTTCGATTTATTGGCTGATATTTTATAATTGATAATTTTTTTTTCTCTCTGAATTACAACCGATTTACAATTATTCAAATAATTTCAATTTAATAAATTGGAAAATAATTATAATATCAAATTCCAATACTCTAACTATTTAATTGATTTCATTTATAAGCATATGTGTTAAAAAGTCCTGATCGATCTAGATCTCCGTTATCTACAGAACGTAATTTGAACACTGCTACCGAAATGTCTACTCAAATTACCTCAATTGAGTTGTCTATGGCAAACAATCTTGTCCCAACCTATAACGGTGGTTCAAAAGATTTGGCATGACAGTCAGAAAAATATTTAACCTTACTTATAACCGAAAATGATGATTTATTTAACTCTCTTCTGTTAGAGCAAGTAAAATCTAAATTATTAGGTCCAGCTAGGGATGTAATTATAGATAGTGATGATTGGCTTAATTTAAAAACCGCCCTCACAACTCGTTTTGGTGACCCTAGGTCCGAAGAAATATTATCTCACGATCTAAATACTTCAATTCAATCACACCCCCAAACATTTTCAGAATTTCATGAGGTCACTCGTAAATTACAGGTTCTTAAAGAACATTTAGCTATTAATTCCGATAATGACGAAGTTAGAATCTCTAAAGAAATCATGTATACTGATCAAGCCATTACGGTATTTAAGGCAGGTCTTTTAAACCCTTACAGGACCACTTACCTCATATTTCAATAAAATCCCTTGAGCAAGCATTGTACGAATGTAAACGTTTAGACAATGAAAGATCTCAAATTGACTTTGCAAATTTCCTTAGATCCCAAAAAATTCAAAGAAATCGTCTTCCTCCAAAATATAATAATTCAAGTAATCAACCACTAAGGAATCAATCATATAATAATTTTTCGCAAGTACCTCAAGTACCCCAGTATTCTAATAATAAACAAACTAATAAATATCAAAGACTCCAATATCAAAATAGATACCAAAGACCGAATAATCAACCAATTAATAGACAAAACCAATCCCCTAACAATCAAAATTTCAATCGTCATCCACACACCGGCCAACCCCAATAAATACTGTTACGAACTCATCAATTCAGAAGCCGGTCCTATCGCTAAACTATAAATTTTGGCGAATGCGTGAATTCTAGATGTTTCCAGAACGAAACGTATACACGTATACGACAAGCGTGGTGAAGTCTAGAACGTTCGAGAATTGAGAAAGACTATAATATACGTGAGTTTTTAAGTTGGTCAAACAGTTCTTAATAAACAGTTCTCAATAGACAGTTCCTAATAGACAAGTTTCAGTGAACAGTGAATCGAATAGTGAAATATAAATAGTGTTAAAGATAAAGTAGGACAATAATTATACCGAGTCTAGATAAATTAGTAGACATTAAGTAGTGTGTATATAAATTAAGTTTATTATAGTGTGTAAGTGTTCCTTCAATAAATCAGTAGTAATTAGCCATAGTGTGTGTATAATTTTATCCCACCCTAAGAAAACTATTTAAATAAATAAGAAAAACATTACATTGGTGTCGGAAGTGGGATAATATAAATAAATAGTTACGTAAAAATGGCTAAGAGACTAGGTGACCTGAAAGTGACGGAACTAACAGCAGAATTGGAGTTGGAAACGTCCCGAAAGAAGAGTGAATTAGTTGAAAGATTGAAAATAGCACTGGAAAATGATGGCTTGGATCCGGAGACATTTTTATTCAACGACGAGACTTCCACCTTAATCTCGTCAATTTCTACCATGAAAGACAACTATAAAGAACGATATTTCTGCTAATATGAAAGACGAGATTTCTACTATGAAGAACGATATTTCTGCTAATATGGACGAGAAGATTTCTACTACGAAGAACTATATTTCTGATAACATTTCCGCTATGAACGAGAAGATTTCTGCTATGAAGAACGACATATCTGCCGATATCTCATCAATAAAAAATGACATTGCCGCTGAAGTCGAAAATAAAATTTCGTCCTTAAAATCAGATATTGAGAATAAGATAACAACAATGGACGAGAAAATGGAGATTAAAATAACCACGATGGACGAGAAAATTCAGGAGAAAGATGGCAGATTTAAGAAGAAGAAAAAGATCGGACAAATAAAACCCTGCAAGCCAGAAACACTCCCGAAGATAGAAGACATTGGCAGTGTTGCCCGAGTCAAGGCCCTAACGTCCGACGAAAAGTTTGAAGCAGCCGCTAGAGCGAATAATTGGCCCGACAGGGAGAAAGCAGTGAACTTACCATCGTGCTTCGGGGAGATGCCTCTGGAAGAAACGGATGACTTCGAGCAGCTGAAGCAGAAGCTGGACAAGCGATATGAGCACGAACACCTAGAACACTTGTACCAATCCCAGCTGAAGAACCGAAGGCAAAAACGTGACGAAACTCTTCAAGAATATAAAGTGGATATTGCCCGACTAGTTCGATTTGCTTATCCATCAGCACAGGAAAACATGATGGAATATCTGGGCATTCCGGCCTTTATTGATGAATTACGTGACCCGGATATGCAGAGGACGCTTCGTTTAGCTCATCCCAAAACATTGGTCGATGCATTGACTGCTGCTCTTGAATATGAGGCAGCCACGAAGGCGTCAGGATATAACAAAGTTAGGACCATTCAAGAAGAGGGTGACGAAGATAGACTTGACCAGATCGTCAACTTGATCAAAAGCATGGTAGACCGAAAGCCGAAGAAGATTAGATGCTGGAATTGTGGCGAGCTAGGGTATGTACGCAGCTCGTGTAAGCGCCCTAGGACTCCAGTGTTCTATGATTAGTTTTAAGTGTTCTATGATTAGTTTTAAGTCTTTGTATATTTTTATATTGGTACCAGTGCAGTGACAACTGAGAAGCGTAGAGCGGAGTCACGCCATTTTCAGTACACTCTAATAAAATTAATATAAAACATATAAAAGCAAAGTTGTTTTAATATCAAATAATAAACAAGTAAAACATCCAGCAAACCAAGAACCCCAGTCCCAGGAAAACTAGAACGGGTCGGCCACGAGGGGGCAGCACCGACCCAGGAACGTTCCAAAGACCCTCTCATACTGATAGCCTCTCTCAGATGCCGTAACGATAATGTATATGTCGATGGCGAAGTGAATGGCAAGAAATATACTCGGAATTGATATAAATAATATAAATTCATACCCAAAACTGCCATTTATATATCTCTCAAATTTAGATTTAAAAATATTAATTGATCCAGGTGCAAGTAATTATATTATTAATCCAGAACCGGCTTATAGATTACTTTCTAATTCTATTTATGAGTCCAAATTTTCCGTTAAAGCTATTAAAATAATTTAAAACTACTTATTATGGTAATTTTAACTATAAAAAGCCTTCTTTCAAAAGAATTTTTTTTTTTTTTTTTATTATCCGCATCGACCTGCAAGGTCATTAGCGGTTACACAGTAATACATATATTACATTCTTAAAAGAAAAATAAAATAAAAAAATTTACAAATGTTACTACAATTATATGATGCATGAACAATTTTGTATTATTAAAGTATATGCAGTTTAGATTTTGTATAGCGCATTAACACTTGTTAAAAAAGCAATAACTCTTGATGAATTCGTAGCACTACCAATGGCTTCATTAATATTATTATCCGGAATCTTATGGGTCCTACGTTGTAGTTCATACATAGGGCAATCGATTAGGAGGTGATGTACGTTGATAATCTCATCGCATACATGACAGAAAGGAGGATCGTCTTTTGTAATTAAATGCTGATGGGTGAATCTGGTGTGTCCTAAACGAAGTCGAGTTAAAATTACCTGGTTTCTTCTGTTTTCAGTATATATCTGCCAAGGTCCAAAATTGAATTTGATAGATTTCAATTTCGATTCTGAATTATACCATTGTGAATTCCAGCGTTTTATAGTTTCATCTTTAAAGTATGATTTCAGATCGGTTGCTACCGATAAATTACAGTCTATCGAGTTTTTAGAGACTGCTTCTTGTGCTTTTTTATCTGCTTCTTCATTTCCTTTGATTCCCACGTGGGATGGAATCCAGATGAATCTAACGTCCTGGTTATTTCTGTACAATTGTTCCAAATCATTTCTTATCAAATTAACAATCGGATGTCTTTCGAAAATTTTCTCTAACATTATTAGTGAATTAAGCGAGTCTGTGAAGATGATAAACTTTCCATTTCGTAGATGTTTGATATATTCAACCGCTTTGTGAAGAGCATATAGTTCACCAGAAAGTATTGTGTATGAACTGGGAAGCCTAAAAACTTTGAAGTCCTTGTGTGTTACAAAGGCTGCTCCAACACTGTCACCCTTTTTGGATGCATCCGTATATATATGTGTATATCCCTGATATTTGCTAATCATTTCTTTAAATTTTGCTTGTATAAGAAGGTCCCCAACATCATGTTTATTAATGGAAGATAAGCGGGAATTTATTTTAGGTAAATGACGTGTCCAAGGTTGAATATCGCAATAGGATATTCTGTTTGGAAAGGTGGAAGGAAATGATTCAGCATTACAATTTTTCAGATATCTGCGAATTCTTTCATAAAAGGGGGGGTTCCAGTATTTGCTTTGGAAGGAAGTTGGGAATCTATTTGTAAAAGTATTATTGTAAGTGGGGTTTTGGTTATTGCTGGATATTTTAGCTGCATAAGTTAAACTAAGAATTTGTCTTCTATCACTGAGACTTGCCTCGCCCGATTCGCAGTATAAACTATTCACGGGAGTAGTGCGAAACGCTCCCAAAACCGTCCTCAGTGCTTGATTGTGTATAACATCAAGAGGCTTCAAAGTTGATTCTTTTGCGGAAGCGTATGCAATGCAGCCGTAGTCTATTTTTGATCTGACTAATGTTCGATATACCATCAATAGAGTTTTTCCATCGGTTCCCCAGTGTTTATTGGCTAAACATTTCAGAAGATTTAAGCCTGACTGACATGTTAAAACTACTTGCTTTATGTGAGCTTTCCAATTGAGTGTTTGATCAAATATAATTCCCAAAAAGTTTATTTGTGCCTTACATCGAAGAGTTTGACCGTGTAATGTAAACGCTGGCTGTAATTGATTTGGCTTTTTGGAAAATATTATGCATTCCGTTTTTTCGGACGAAAATTTAAACCCACTGACTTTGGTGAAGTTTTCTATCTCATTGATTTGATTCTGTAATATAGTGGTTATGTTATCTATGTTTTTTCCTTTCATAAATATAATTAAATCATCAGCGTACATTCTAGCTTGGACAGGTTTATTAATATTTTTGAGTATATCGTTGATTGCGATTAGGAATAGAGTGGGGCTTATAATTGATCCTTGCGGAGTTCCATTCAATTGTTCTTTTGGATGAGACACAGTAGAGTTGACTCGGACTTGAAATATTCGATTTTTCAAAAAATTTTGAATAAAAGCCAAAATATTTCCTTGGTATCCCCATCTTTGTAGTGTAGTTGAGATTTGGTGGCGCCATGTAGTGTCAAAAGCTTTACTGAGGTCAAAATATACTGCAACACATTTCTGTTTATTCACAAAAGCTTCATTAATTTGACTTTCTAAATCAATAATATTATCTGAAGTAGATCTATTCGGCCTAAATCCGGACTGTCCTGGAAATAATTGGTTATTCGCTTCTAGACACCACAGTAACCTTCGATTAATAATTTTTTCGAGTAGTTTACATGTACTGCATGTTAGTGATATCGGTCTGTATGATTCAGCTAGCAGCGGAGATTTCTGTGGCTTGATAATAGGGAGAATTATCGCTCGTCTCCAAATTTCAGGGAACTTTTGTTGATTCCAAATGATGTTAAATATATTAAGTAAGTACTTTCTGGCAGAATACGGAAGATTTTTCAAAAATACTGTCGGGATATCGTCTGGACCGGGAGAGGAGTCTTTCATGCTTTGCAATGCTTCAGCAAATTCTTCTTCTGTAATCGGGTTATTAATTGGGTTCAAATTTTCTTCTATACTCACTGGGGTTAATTCAGCTGCATTTTTCAGAGCTTGGAAGTCTGCATCATAGTTCACATTGCTAGAGGATTGCCTATATTGTTCTGCAAATATTTCGGCTATTTCGCTTGAATCGGAGATTATGGTATTGTTGTTTAACTTTAACTTTAATGCTGAAATTCCGTAGTTTATTTTCTTTCCTGAAATTTTGTTTACTTTTTTCCACACCGATGATAATGGCGTGGAGCTATTTATACTTTGAAGATATTTTCGCCATGAGCCTTTTTGACTTTTACGTGTTACACGTCTAGTATGTGCTCTTTGCTTTTTGTATTCCACTAAATTCTCAGTAGTCTTATGTCTTTTGAATCTATTCCACGAATGCTTACTAGCTTTAATTGCAGAGTCACATGTATTATTCCACCAAGGTACAGGATTGTATTTTTTTATATGACCAGTTTTTCCTATTTCATCGACAGCTGCAGATAATATAATAGAATTGAAGTTGCAAATGGTTTCGTTAATATCATAAGTTAATTTTATATTTGTAATGTTTCTATCTATGTGATTCGCGAAATTTCTCCAATTTCCTTTGTTTATCTTCCATCTTTTCAACGGGACTGTTTCGTTGTTAGTTTCAAATTTATGCTGCAAGTTCTCAATTATTATTGGAAAGTGATCACTATTGTAGAGGTCATCAGCTACTTTCCAATTCAAGTTAGCAATAAGATTTGGGCTGCATAGAGATAAATCTATAGCCGAAAAGTTTTTGGTACCCGCATTAAATCTAGTCGTACTTCCATCGTTTAAAAGTGAAATATTCATTGAGTCAATCCATTCTTTTATCTTCTTGCCACGTGTGTCAATACTCTCAGAACCCCAAGAAAAATGGTGGCCATTAAAGTCACCAAGGATAATGAAAGGTTTGGGTAATTGTTCAATTAGTAGTTCTAGCTCTAGCTGGTCGATGGCTTGGCTAGAAGGTATGTAAATATTGCATATACTTATCTTATTAGGAGATATTAATTGAATTGCAACGGCTTCAAGCGGAGTATTCATTTTTATTGGTATTGCATTTATATGTGATTTAGTGTATATTGCAACACCTCCACTAGCTACTTCAGCATTACGATTTTTCAGGAATCCAGTATAATTTGTTGGTTTGCTACTTTTGTTCACATGAAAGTGTGTTTCTTGCAAGCATATAACATCTGGCGAATATTCTGCGATCAAGAGTTGTAACATATTTTAATGGATGTAATATCCATTCAAGTTCCACTGTAAAATGATATTGAATTTGATTTTTAATAGTAGCTGTTTGTAGATGTGTCACTACTAGGATCGGCTTCCGTTTGTCTTTCCAATTTTTTCCGTAGTTTTGTGCATCTTGTCTTCAAATTTCTGTCTTTTATTTGTGGGTAAACTTGTAGCAGCATTTCAATTAGGTCATTTAAATTTGTAGTATAATCTTTGACTACACTAGCTATATCTTGAGCTCCAAATGATTCTTCCATCAAGGAAACAAATTCATCGGTGTTTAATATGAATGGTGGGTTGTGGTTATTTATGAAATCTCGAATATTCTCTATTTCTTCTAGTTTGAATTCGCTGTTTTGTCGTACGTTTTTCCTTTTTATTTTTCTACTTCTCTTTTTGGGGTTTTCTGGAGTTGTAAAGGTAATTGGTTCTGTTGGGGTGAGAAATTCCTGTGAGTGTTCGGGCGTAGGTGTGGTAACGTCTGAATGACTTCTTTTATTTGTGGCATGTTCATCTATCGAACAGGTTTGCATTGATTGTTTTCCTTTATCAATATCTTGCGATAATTGGGAAGGGTCCTTGATAGTAGTTCCTTGGTTTATGTTTGCTATGGGAAGGGCAATGGGGGAAGTTGTCGATGCTGTTAACTTGGCAGAAGTTTCCATTGATGGGGATGGATCTATTATTGCATTTGAATCAAGAGAGTCGACTGTTAATGTATTGGAGGTAGTGTTAACTTGAGTATTGGTTTCTAGAGCAGAATTAGATTGTATTGATGAAGGTACTGAAGTAGGTATTAATACATTAGGACACTGTGAAGATAAATGTCCTGGGTTTTTGCATTTAAAACAATTTTGATTATCCTTCGATAAATAAATTCGAAAATTGAGACTGCCATGTTCTAAATCAATGAATTCTGGGATAAGCACATTTTCTAATGGCGCGATATATATTTGTCGTCTAAAACTTAGAATGTGGCTATATTCAGGATAGTCTGAATTTATTCTCAGGGAGCTTATAGGCGAAAGTAGTTTAAGTCCTAGTGATTCCAACTTATACGTAAGCAAATCGTTTGGAATGACAGGGCTTACATTGGACAAGACTAGTCTTTCAGAAGGTGTAATAAGTCGTCTCACTTGAATTACTTCATTATTGACTTTGATTTGACCATACCCATTGATAAATTTATCAACTACTTCTTTACTTGACAGGAATATACATAACCTGTTGTTGGAAATTCTAGATATATGCGTTATATTCTTCGGTTCGACTAGAGGGCCGATTTGACACAAATAATCTTGTAATTTAGTATTTGGAATGGTATTAAGAACAATGGCTTGACTTCGTGATGGGTAGCGTTGTTGTGTTAAGGCGGTAGAATAAGACATCGTAGAATTTTGTGACAGATTATCCATTTTGGTAAGCAGTGTAATTACCAATCATCGCTGAGTGCGGTCCTGTCCTATTGAATGTATCGAATTGGGACGAGTTGACAAAAACTTGGTGTGGATAATATTGTGATTTACAATATATTAGATTTGCAACAGAAATAGGCGAATTTACTCACTGCGTTTCACTGGATTGATTATTAATTAGATCTTGTACACTTTTATGAACACTAAACTATTTTTGAGAAGTAATAACTTGATTTTACTTGAGAAAAACACAGAGCGATTTAAATGACTCGTTACCAGTTTAATGGCACAGGGTCGGATCCTTCAAAAGAATTTGGTATTAAATACACATTTGATATGTTCATAATACCTTGGCACGATAGATTCGATGCATTAATAGGTAGTCAAGACTTGGATAAATTAAACGCTCTCATTGACTATGAAAATCATATTTTACAAATTAATTCTATTAAAATACCTTTTCATTTTGAAATTATCCCACGTCTATTTACTCCTTATACCGAAACTTTAGATTTTACACAAAAGAACTTTAAATATTCCTGTAAATATTGATAATGGACCAATAGTTCTCCCAGAAATAAAATTAAGTCATTGTAAAATACCAGTTGAACAAGAAGTTTCATTAAATAACATTTCTATAAATTTTCATGAGCCTCTTCAAGTTCAACCCCTTTCAAAATTTCATGAAAGGAACCCCATATCGAATTATAACAATATTGACATCACCAAACTTCTTCGAACAGATCATCTGAATCCCGAAGAAATAGATGCAATATTTTCTCTTTGTCAAAAATTTAAAAATATATTTTATAATGAAAATTCAGACCTAACATTCACTCATCCAGTTAAGCATACTATTAGACCAGTTGATAATATACCGATTTATAAAAAATCGTATAGATACCCCTATCATTTAAAACAAGAAATCCTAGATCAAATTAAAAATCTTTTAAAAAATAAAATAATAAAGCCCAGTATATCTCCATACAGTTTTCCTAATTTTCTTGTCCCTAAGCGAATAGATGCTAGGGGGGAAAAGAAATTTCGTTTAGTTATAGATTATAGAAAACTCGATGAAAAACCCATTGAATCGTATCGACGAAATTCTCGACAATCTTGGTCGAAGCACTTATTTTTCTACATTAGATTTGGCCCAAGGTTTCCACCAAATAGACTCCAATTCGGCAGAAAAAACTGCATTTACAGACCATGGACATTACGAATATACACGTATGCCATATGGTTTGTAAAATGCCCCAGCAACTTTTCAACGTGTCATGGACACAATTCTCCCTCCTTTTCTTTATAAATCATGTTCATAGTCATTTTCTCAAAATCCCTTCAAGTTCATATTATCCATATTAAACAAATATTCAGTGAACTAGAAAAATATAATTGAAAAGTACAATTAGACAAATCTGAATTTCTCAGAAAAGAAGTCGCCTTCGTAGGTCACGTAATAACCCCTAACGGTATCAAACCGAATCCAGATAAAATAAAATCAATCCAAAATTTCCCCTTACCAAAAAATGAAAAACAAATTAAATCATTCTTGGGAATCCTCTCATATTATCGTAAATTCATTCAAAACTTTGCCAAAATGACATATCCAATAAATAAATACCTTAAAAAAGTAACCAAATTAGATTTAAATGACCCAGAATACCTGAACACATTTGAAAAATGTAAGCAACTTCTTTGTAACTCTCCAGTTTTGGCGTACCCCGTATTTACAAAAACATTTACCTTAACAACCGACGCTTCAAATATTGCCATAGGAAGCGTACTTTCTCAAGATTCCCATCCAAAAGCCTTCTATTCTAGAACTCTAAATTCAGCCGAAAGAAATTATGGCCCTATAGAAAAAGAGTTAATAGCTATAATCGATAGCTGCAAACACTTCCGACCATATTTATATTTTAAGAAATTTATCATTGAAACTGATCACAGGCCACTCGTCTGGCTACACTCTCTTAAAGAACCCAATCAGCGTTTAAGGGCAGTAGAAGGGCTATGAGAGTTCAACGATCACTATAAAGAAAACAGTGTTTTAGAGAGCCATGGAGGCAATGTGTGTGAGAGAGAGACAGCCGCTGTCGCAGCTGCCATTTTTTGTCCGTCGCGCGTGCCATCCATAGATAACCAACTGATAGATAGGCATCTGACCGTGGCGCTCCCTACGACGAATTAATTTTGACGGGTGGCGTCATCTTGCGAGTCCCAACAGTACTTTTAACACTTTTCACATGGTTGTGAACTTCGCTAACAGCTGAAAAAGCAGATTCCTGTAATTTTACAGTTTTTGGCGGCATATTCAAATTTACTGTAATTTTACTTTTATTGAAATATGGCATTTATGGTCCATTTTTTGATATTTCATTTAAAATAACTGAACATTTGATTGATATTACAATAATAACAATCAAATAGTCTTGTTAAATTAAATGAAATGTCAAAAAATGGACCATATAATGCCGGATATGGGAAAAATAAAGCAATAATCATCAAGTTTTTTTTACATCTTTTAATGACAAACAGAAAGATCAGTAAATAAAGTAATATGAGTAAACTGACAAATGTACCTATTTAAAAAATATTTACATAAAGAATAATATTTTTTCATACAAACCAAAAAATAGTTTTATCTATCAGCAACCGTTTCTGTGGGCAGATGTATATTAAAAAAAAACATGAAACACATCCATTTCTACAGTTTGCAGATGTTTTCTAATAACACAGCTAACTAAAATGTGCACACTATTTAAAAAACTTAGTTTACAAAATTATGACTATCATTACTAATTTATTATTTATTATGTAGCTACATTTGGATATTTTTAATTATATAGCTCAAACACACAATATATGATTGTGAACATTTACATTATTTCTTTCTCCAAACTGCTTACCTCTGAAAAATGCTTGTACCTTTCATCGGGAAATCCTTTTTTGCCCCTCTTAAAGGTAGAACCTCCATAATTGCATAATATGTAGACAATTTATTCATTTACTCATACATTACTATGAAATATGTAATTAAGTTTGTTTTTGATGAGAATTAAACAAACCAAATAGTATAACAAAAGGATCATACAGATAGAAGATATTTTATGTTATACATACATTATTTGATCATTGCTCAATACTTTCAAATGCTGTTAATTGTGGAAGGAATAGCTATAACATAAAAATTAGCAGTTCAGTAAACTAAATAATATAACAAAAGGAATAGACACAAGATATTTTATTTTATACATACCATTTCTGATAGTGGCTTAATTTACTCTCATCCATTCTCCTCAAACCGCTTGCTTGTGGATGGAATGGCTACAACATAAAAATTAGGTGTTTACTTTTTCTTAGGGACACTGTACATTGTATGAATGTTAAAATTATAGTTGTATAAAACTCACCATTAATTAATTTCCTTGTATAAATTTTGGTTGGTGTTTGCACCTTCCCAACTAGTGAATAATTTGATATGTAGGGCATTTCCAATATTTCCAACATATACAGATACTTTGTACAAGTAAAATGTTTTGAAGTCCATAAAATAAATACCTTTAATTTTCTCAGGAGTTTTTAGGTTAGGTTGGCAGAGGAAGTATCTGTAAACTAAAATTAACTACAACTAACGGCGTTACAGTTCTCTTTAAATCTGCAATTTTAGTACTGTTGGGACTCACTAGGTGGCAGTACTCTCGCGCGTTCAGAGTGCCCATACCCTGGTGCCATCTACATACAGGAGACGTCATCATCGTTCTCCATCGCCGCCCGACATTTCTAGTCCGCGCGTTGTAATTTTAAATTATCAAATTAAAAATTTTGACTTCAGTGAGGATTGAACCGAGAGCCTACGCTTCTATAGCAAAGCATTCAACATACCCGGCCATGAGATCCCTTCTGTATAAGAAGCGGAGAAAGGTATTACATGCAGCAATAAGTGTGACAAAGAAGGTGGGGGGGCAGACAGAGAACGCATTCGCATCGATAGATCCGATGATAACAGTGGGAGCGCTGCGATATACCAGGTTGGTTGAAAGTAACTTGGAGTTTTTTTTATATGCTGTTATTAATGTGATCTTCTGCGATATACCAGGTTGGTTAAAAGTAAGAGGATTTTAGAAATTGCTGTTTGCTGCCCCAACCCCAAAACGTCACATCGTCACGTGCTACGTCACGTTGTCAAGTCAAATGTCACATCGTCACGTATTACGTCAAACGTTACGTTGTCACGTCAAACGTCTGCGGAGAGGAGCGCTCTCTTTTGTAATTTGACTTCGAAAGAGTACAGACATTGGTTGGTGAATACAGATATTTCTTAAAAAGTGAGGTTATGAAACAAATAGATGGGGGACAAGTGAGTCGTCAGACGTGGTTCAGACTTCGTATAACATGGTGTCTATAGCCTGCAGACAATTACTGCAAATTACTTCAATTAAGACGTATCCAACCTACGCCATGTTCAACAAAACAGAAGAGAATAAAAAAATTGTAAGACGAAAATTTGAATCTTCACGTAATATAAAAGTTGATGACATACGATAAGGTCTATAAGTAAAAGGTCTGTTATCCTCCAAAACTATCTCCAGCTCATCAGAATTAGCGCTTCCTAGTTCAGCTGTGCCTATATTCTTGTAGCAATTTGACTAAATCTTGTTTTTGAGTGGAGTTTATTGATCCAACGTATGTTCTTTATGGGTAGTGATGGATGAGCTTTTATGTCGGTGTTAAGGCTGAGTACGTGATTTATGTTCAACTGTTCGTCTGGAATACAAGGCCAAGCTCTAACCAGAGAATTTTTATTTTCTAAGATAATATCGTTGTCAGACAAATTAATCAAAGGCAAAACTGAATCTTCCTCCTCTTTTATCGACAAATTAGTTCTTGGTACGCAGTATTCCCAACCTAATTCAGAACGTAAACTAGTCTCCACGAAAACATCGCCATAAAACTTGGAATTTCTTTGTTCAACAACAATGTTCACCAAATGACCTTTGGGAATTAGAATTGTATCTTTTGCCCACAAAGTAACTTTATTGTTCTTCGGAAAAATCTCTTCAATACCATTTAGTTCATTTTCCTTAAATACTAACTGTTTATTTTCCTTAACAACTAGCACTCCAGGTGATTCCGTAAATGGATGTCCAACTAGAATCGGTATTTCCTGTGTACAATCTTGAACTACATTAGCGTCTACAGTAGCCTTTACTCCATCTATACTTAATAAAAAACTTGTTAATCCTAACGTTAAACATCTTCTATTACCATATCCCTTAATTACTACCGATTTATTCGTATCATAGCTTAAGCCTAATCTTCTTACTTCCTAAGTCTAATAGTTACGCAAGTACTTCCAAAGTCTATATATGCTTTACAAGACTGATTATTAACTAAAACATCCTTAAAATATTTAATGTTTGGGGAGTCATCTTTATTGACTACTAGTCATGCTACTTTATCCCCTTTAGCCGTACCCATGAAATATGTCGATGTGTTTGAATTTTGAAATACATTTGACATAACTTCTGCCAACCTATCCACCGATACAGAGTCATTGGTTACGGATGTAGGTACTTCTACTACTACCAGAAGCTACGTCAGAAACTAAAGCAAGAGACGGTTCAGTCGACTGTTCCTCTACCCATTTTGATATTTATCAACCTTAACCAAACAGAAAAGAAACAAATAATGCCAATGTCTGAAAATTCCCAACTATGTGCACCTCGACCATCCAACAATTAAAAATATCAATTACTTTGCATAAGTTCTGATCACATGAATTCTGATCCCACTTCTGAAAATTTGTAACGTAGATTTTAAAAGAAAGGGGGGCAATTGATGAAATAAAGAAATATACATAAAAACAAAATGATATAATAATATTAATTAAAATAAAATACTTAATTAGAACACAACTTCTATTTAATTGGAAAAAGCAAAGTGGATTGGTCGAGGCTCTACCATGTGCGCATAGTCGGGCTTACCTATAACAAAGAAAATATGCGTGAGTGTCTGTCTTCATTAACATCTACTAGTACTGAGTTGTGCATGAACATGAAGGGCTGACTCGCGACATGCTCGCTCCAGCTACTAGAGCTTGACCTATGGTCGAATCTGAGTTGTGCAATGGACAAAAGGGATTAAACACGCATTTGCCCGCTCCAGATATATTTGTCATGTGAGAGCGAATTATTATTCAATCATTATCAAAACATAGTGATATTTAACAGGTAAATAACACTCAATAATTACAGCATTAATATAGAGAAATAAAACAATAAAGAAAGAATACTCAGTGAAAAAGCTTAACTGAATATCTTGCAGTTCAATCACCCACCAGTTCAAAATCTCTAACACTAAACAATAATTTCTCGGAACACTAAATTGAACACAATTTGGAACACAGTCAATAACGGAATGCCTTGAATAATTTTTAATAAACTCGAGACCTTTTAAAAGCCCAAAATTCATAAGTAGATAGTAATCGTAAATCAACGCTATTTCTTGGTGAGAAATATGAAATCATCTGGGGTACGTGACAATTAAGATAAACAGTCGAACACGTGTGCTTAAAAATTTCTTAGGTTGCCTTTCATAAGAGTATCGATAAATATGTTTTAAATGAAGAATTTTTGTCAATTACTTACACATGTCTATTTAAAATTAATTTCATAAAATGTTAAAGTGCCCCACGTAAGTTTCTAATATTTTTAAAGTTCCCATGGATAATTTATTAGGTAGCTTCCTACGAATTGCCGCATTACATAATTTTATTTGTCTTTGCATTCGCTTTAGCCAAATCTCAGCGTCCCTAATTGTAAAGTTATCAAAAAGTATTTATCTTAATTTTTTCATTGAACTTCAGACTTCATTTTTCATAGCGGTAAATACATAAATTGAAAAAATATCATTTACCCTTTTAATTCTCTTGGATTTCAAATGATGTTAAGGGATTGGGCTTCATAACGTCTATTTGCCCTCTGTACGTGATATTATGCTTCAAGCAGCTGAAAGCTGTCACGTGCGGCCGGTATGCCTCTTCCAGCCTCTGCCTTTGTCTTGACAATTTGACCCGCGGTCAAAATGAAATCAATAATGTTTTTGTCATGACATGTGTAATATTAGTATCTGTCTTTGTTTTAATTTTAAAAACTGTAAGACGAAAATTTGAATCTTTATGTAATATAAAAGTTGATAAATATACAGAGTGTTTCAATAAAAACCCATGTTTCTTTAAAAAACTTTATTTATAATGGTAATACAGTATTTGAAAACCAGTGGCGGAGGAGTTGTACATTTCTTTCGGTACACGAATATAGACCAGAGGCGTGGCAGAGGTTTGGATCTTGAGCAAAGTTTCCAGTTTCACAGGGTGTACCATTAAATTTGAAAACATCAATAATGTGTGGAAAAACACCAAATATGTGGCATTCCTTTAGCAGAAATTTCACTTTCTGTTACAATGAGTTTACTAAAAAACTTGTAGCAGCCGGACCCTTTAATTGGAACTTGTTTGATATTCCATGTCCCAATGGAGACATTTTATTAACAAAAATAATTTATTTTTATCAATGATGTATTATTTTAAATAAACGATGCAAATCATTAAATTGTTTTTCTGAAATTCCTGAAAAATAACGAACAGATAAGAAGTTTTTATCTCAATGCCATGGGAAGTTACAATCCACCTCAAAAACGGACAAAATTAAAACACAGGAAGTTACAGTCTTGAAATAAGAAGTTTTTATCTACAATAACCGTTGTAAATAGGAAGTTACAATCTAAAATTCAAACACAAAAACATAAAGTAGATAAGAAGTCTACTCGATACAACAGGAAATCACACCACAAAAACTAACTATCTTAGTCGCGTGTTTTTGCACACAGTGGGAAAAACATATAAATAAGCAAACACAAGCTGGAGAGAGTAGTTTTTGCTTAGAAGCCAACCTTAAAATTTAAACGCAAGCCGGAGATAGTAGTTTTACTGAGAAGCCAAACAAGTGTGTTTTTTGACGAAAAACAAAGGTGAGTTTTTAACAACTTTTTTATAAAAGCAGTAATTGTTTCCGTGTCTTCAATTATCATCAAATTTCATATGATTTCATTTCTTTGTAGTGTTTTTGCTGACAAGCGCTTATCCAACCAAGGACCAAAAGTTAAAAAGCTTTTTACCAAAAATAACAAAAGGGTGAGTTTTTTTTTTCAATTAACAACTTAAACAGTAAATGTTTCCGCGTTTTCAATTATCATCAAATTTTATGTGGTTTCATTCCTTTATAGATGGACCTCACTAAACTGCATGCTGTATCTCTTATAGAAAAAAAGGCAGTTGTGAAACTGACCGATCTGCCCAAAGATAAACGATTCAAAATAACAGCGGGTCAAATTGTCAAGACAAAATTTGGGGAAGCAATACTGCTGGAACTAGAAGATAAGGCTGTATTCCTACCTCAGAGAGTGACAGAGGCATACCGGCCGCACGTGACAGCTTTCAGCTGCTTGAAGCATAATATCACGTACAGAGGACAAATAGACGTTGGGAAGTCCAATCCCTTAACATCATTTGAAATCCAAGAAAATTAAAAGGGTAAATGATATTTTTTCAATTTATATATTTACCGCTCTGAAAAATGAAGTCTGTTAAAACTGAAATTGAACAATCCGACCGTTTATTAATTTCAATGAAAAAATTAAGATAAATACTTTTTGATAACTTTACAATTAGGGACGCTGAGATTTGGCTAAAGCGAATGCAAAGACAAATAAAATTATGTAATGCGACAATTCGTAGGAAGCTACCTAATAAATTATCCATGGGAACTTTGAGAAAATTAGAAACTTACGTGGGGCACTTTGAACATTTTATGAAATTAATCGAGTTTATTAAAAATTATTCAAGGCATTCTGTTATTGACTGTTTCTAAATTGTGTTCAATTTAGTGTTCCGAGAAATTATTGTTTAGTGTTAGAGATTTTGAACTGGTGGGTAATTAAACTGCAAGATATTCAGTTAAGCTTTTTCACTGGGTGTTCTTTCTTTATTGTTTTATTTCTCTACATTAATGCTGTAATTATTGAGTGTTATTTACCTGTTAAATATCACTGTGTTTTGATAATGATTGAATCATAATTCGCTCTCACATGACAAATATATCTAGAGCGGGCAAATGCGTGTTTAATCCCTTTTGTCCATTGCACAACTCAGATTCGACCATAGGTCAAGCTCTAGTAGCTGGAGCGAGCATGTCGCGAGTCAGCCCTTCATGTTCATGGCACAACTCAGTACTAGTAGATGTTAATGAAGACAGACCCTTACGCATATTTTCTTTGTTATTGGTAAGCCCGACTATGGGCACATGGTAGAGCCTCGACCAATCCACTTTGCCTTTTCCAATTAAATAGAAGTTTTGTTCTAATTAAGTATTTTATTTTAATTAATATTATTATATCATTTGGTTCTTATATCTATTTCTTTATTTCATCAATTGCCCCCTTTTCTTTTAAAATCTACGTTACACATGTAGGGTCAGGTTTAAATTCCAAATTACACAGTAGAGTTAATTGGGTAAATGTAGAATCGAGTTTTAAGAGTAGGATCAAGTAGGATATAGTTCATTTACTTCATAAAGGTTTGAACCGATTTTTAGAAGGTTGTGTAGTTATTTTTCAAAATAAAATCAAAAACCTTTTGACAGAACACTCTGCATTGAAAGTGAATACTACATTTTGTGGGGAATTTTAAAAAAAATCAGGCGAAAATGAAATTTCAGACATAAAGTACTTCAATACCAAAAATGATGTGATTGATAAATCGATTAATGTATTAGAGTGGTTTAAAGACCACATCAAAGACAAACTATTGAATAAATTGTCTGAATTTTCAGAAAAAGAGTCGGGTAGCGCATTATTTAAAATTATATTATTAGCAGTAAATATAAATAAATTTGAAATTGGAAACGGCTCGTCTTACATTAAACTTCCAGAACAAATTTCGAAGAAACAGTGTTGTTTAAATATTAAAAATACTGATTAATTTCGCTTTTACTGGTCGATCACATTTTCAATATCCATATTACCTACCCATCCGGTGTATGAGGAAACGTTATTTTCGCTGGTAAACGCGCATAGGGCGTTTGATGTCTATGTCCGAATTTATCGACAGGCATAATTGAAATGAACAAGATTCAGCTTGTATTATATCAGCCTCCTTGAGCTCATTGATAATTGCTACTATTTCATTGTCGTGCGACGTATTACCTGCCTCTTTTGAAGCAATCAACAACTTCAAACGATCCACTAATTCATTGGCATCGTCCCAATAAATATACTCCATAGGTTTATCATTATATGTTAAACGATCTATACCTTTTCCTTTTGCTGAAGGAATCGATTTTAGACGAGACAATACCTGGGATGATCTATTCGTTGTCGTTAGAGATTTTGTTTTGAATAAAGGTTTTATGATGTAGTGATATTTTTCAGTACTTCAGCCCTTAAGACGATCTAACGTGTCTAAATGAACTTCAGTTGTTGTCAAAAGATTTTTATAGTTCTGTAAATCTTGATCGTTGTAACTGTGGTCTCGGTAAAATAGAAGCTCATACATGCCTGGTGTTCCAATTACATATCTTCCTTCTTTGTTTTTCTCAGGTAGTATGTTTATATTACCGGTTTTTCCATCAAACGCAATTCGACGTTTCCCTAATGACCAACCGATTTCATCATTGTATATCGGACCATAATCGCACATCACACATCATCTGTCAAAGGTTCTTCTTCCTTCTTTATTTCCTCTTTTTTAATTGGATTTAAATTTGTAATCGTTTTTTTAAATGTCTTTGAGGATTGCACAATTTCTTCAAGTGGTTTGGATATTGGCTTGAATAGTTTATTAATAGACTCATCTAGCTCTGATTTACCCAATTTCAACGCCAGGTATTTTTTGCGAATCAACCTGGCAAGTTCAGACACTTTTTTCTTGCGCAATACAGTAGCAACCTTATCATCAGACATATTGGTATAGACTAAAGGCGCAGTTTACAATTTTATATATTTATCGAATCCATTGCGATACCTACCCTCATTAAAGGGGAATCCTTCACAATTACCAAAGTACCATAACGGTCACACCAGCACGTTGAACACATATTTTTAAATGTGTCGAATGTCATGTCTGGAGATACGTGTTCGTCGAATATATGTTTCAAGTTCACCTCATCTTGCTTGAATAACACAATTACATTACAATTGTCGCGTATAAGCTGTTTCGGTATTTTTGAATATGTTTGACAAAGATATGCAGCATCGATATCTTTATGTCTGCACATAGAGTAATATTCACGAATTTTCTGTTGACCATCACATGCAACGTCATCGAATAAAAAGACAGAATTAGGCCGAGCATTATCTGGACGCCCACGACTTGTGTTATAACTTCTTGCAGCAATTGGTACTTTGGTTGGAATAACAATTTTGAATAAACATAAATGTTTTTGAATTTCGTGCCATTTGGATTAAATAGAAGCGCCAGCACGACATTCGTCTTTTCACATCCACTGGGACCGCATATAATGGCACGGAAAGAATTTGGTAACAATTTACCATGTCTGCCGATCGATGGCGTTGAGGTGAAATCTAGATTTTCAATGGGTATCGTCTGCTCTTGTTGAATTATATTCATCCTATGTGTTGTTTTTCTTAGTGCTATTGTATAAGTATAGGTGTCACCACTTACGCGTATCAGTCTTAATGTTGGTGTTTGAAGGAGAAGGTCTTTTAAATCCTCTCATCAATAAGCTACCTATTGAACTTCACTTGCCTAGCTATCAGTACTGTGGGCGTAAGTACTACCCTCCACCCCTTTTTGCAAACAATTTATTGTTTTTTTTTTGTAGCCGGTACAAAATTGGAAAAACGTCTTGATCGTGAAGATCCGGGCATCAACCCCTTGGACGCAGCTTGTTAACAACACGATATTTCTTACTGGAAAAATAAGTCTCTCGAAGAACGACACAGAGCCGATCAGATACTTGAAGATAAAGCTTGGACTCGCGTCAAATCAAAAGACGCTTCTTTGGGAGAGAAAACTGCTGCATTACTTGTGACAGGCGGAATGAAGGTGAAAAGAAAGCTGGAAATGGGATGTCGCCACAAACGCCGTTCCTTGCATCGAGATGTTATTCTAAAAGTGGGAAAGTCCATGAAAAAAGGGGCATCTTGGAAAGACACCGCAACGTTTGCCTCACGGACAGCCAAAGCACTGATTAAGCAATTTGGTGGGAAAAAAGAAGTTGAGGAGCTTTGTCAGGTGGTGCTGCTGGGATTGCAAAAACCGTCATTGATGCTAAGCATGCGCAAAAGAAATTGGAAGAAGATGTACGTCATAATAAGGCTATGGAACGTGTAGGATCTGGTCTGTACCTGAAAAAGTATCCAAAAGGCGGCTTCGGATTGTATTTGAAGAAGCAAAAAAACTAATAAAGCGACATAACACATTACGCAAAATCGCTTAAAATACCACATTTTCGAGAGGAGTTTTTATGCGGGCACTCTCCCCAAAGACGGCCCCCGGAGACAAGAATGTGCAGTAGTTAATTTGGATACCTCAAAGAAAAGCGGAAGTCATTGGGTAGCTTAGAGAAACATAAACAACAATGTAGAGTATTTCGATTCATTTGGTAACTCGAAGCCGCCGATAGAAGTTGTTAAATATCTCGGAAAAAGTGCGCGAATTTTCTACAACAATACCCAATATCAAAACTACGATCAAATCAATTGCGGTCATTTGTGTTTGAAATGTCTTTAACAATAACGGATTTAAAGTACTTTCCCATTGAACATCTAATAGAGTGTGTAAGACCTTCGGATCTGCTTGATATGTGGCATAAGCTTCCCAATGCATATCGAGCAAATTTTGAACTACAAATACGACTGCCTTGTTTCGTCCATTACAATCGATTTGATTGGACGGCGCATTGTGACGGACCTCCGAGTTCTCAAGCCACTTGTTTTCTTTGTAAACAAACAATAAAAAAAGATATTTAAATTCAAACATGTCTCGAATTTCATTAGTCATCTGTTGCTGAGAGTTAACAGCACCAATCACGTGTTCACCTTTCAACCTTCCACTCCTATTGTTCTCGATCTAAGGAATGATTACGAAATAGCTCTATGATCTTTTCATTCATATCACAGTATACCAAACATTAGAAATTGTATGTTTTACCACTACGATGCCAATGACAAGCAAGCTTCAAAGTTTTGATTTTCCCACTGGATGTTATGAAATTGCTGACCTTGAAGAGTTTATCAGTGATAAGTTGGGTGCGAGCAATTCAACTAGACCGGTATTTTCACTAAAACCCAATCACAATACGTTGAAATGTGAAATTTCCAGTAAATACAAAATTTCCTCAATGCAAACTGATAGTCTTGGGAGAATATTGGGATTTTCACCGATTATTTCCTTCCTATTAATTTTGACCAATCGCTATCAGGAATTGGTATGTCAAATATAAATTTTAAGTGGAAAAATTACTCAACAACTGTCAACTTAGCTGTCGAAAAAATTTCATGTTCTTATTAATTATTGTTATTATTTTAATTAAAAAAAAATGTATCAAAATAAAATGTTTACTTAACTCAGGAAATAATCTTACCAAATATCCTTCGTGCATCTAATTTTTCCGGAAAAATTGAATGCACTAGGGATATTACCCCCGAAAATACTTGACGCTAACAAAACGCACTCTTCAGATCTCCCCGTCAAAATCATTAAAGTATCCAGTATCCGCTTCGATTGTAACATTACCACTGGAGCCTTCGATGCAAACAGACCTGCTCATACTATCTACGAATTCGTCATACAAGTAGATCCTGGATATTCCATTGACGAAATTCCTCATAATTTGCTCTACTTGCCCGTTATACCGCATCCTGAAATAACCAATATCACCGTCATCGCCTTAGAATAAGACGGCCAGCCTGTAAACTTTCGTGGAGAACTTAGTACTTTGGTGTTGGAGCTTAGAGTGCGAGGCAGATGGGACTAATAATCTATCATAAAAGACAGTCTGCAGAACTTCCAACTTCATTAGCCAAGCTGTCGTCAAAGATAAAACAGCTCACGTTCGCAAACAAATTGGTCCTGCAATCGCTGAAGCTTAAATTGAAAAATGACAACCATGTATGGAAAACGTCTTCGTCAAAACGACAACATGCCTTCGAGGTTTGATATCTACCGTAAGCCGATGTCTGACGATTCAATTCGAAAGGCTGAATATAGAACCAATGCTCCATTTATAAACTCATTCAATTGCAGTGACATTGTGGAGTTTAGCGTTAATCAAGTTGATTCGTTCTTTGCAATGAGCGAAACTCTGTTGTGCATTGAAGGTTCGCTTGAAACACACGGAGCTGGAGACGTAAAATTAGCAAATAATGTTGCTATTCGATTCATGTATGTACAGTGAAAGTGCTAGGGAAATAGAAACAGTTCGGGATCCAGGAATAGTAAGTGCCGTACGTGCTGTGACATGTTATAACCAAGAAGATTCCAATCATATGGCTATAGCTGGCTTGAATTACCCGAAAGATCATATTTTGAATGCCAGCGACAAGTCCTTCAACCTTCAAATACCTCTCAAACATATTTTCAACATTTTCAACGATTATCCCATGATTACATGTGGTCGACAAACGATACGATTAGCTCGAGCACGAAATGATAATGATTGCATATATATCACGGAAAAGAATGTCTCTGGCACGCTCTCCCAAACAACCGCTAAAATTAATATTACAAGTGTTGAACTAAAAGTTATACATATCTTTCCCAATGATGATATAAAGATACATCTCATGAAATCCATTCAAAAGGATCAACCTATAGTTATTCCATTTAGAAAGTGGGAGTTACACGAATTGCCCTCAATTACTAAAGGTGCAAGACGTGAAGTTTGGGCTGTTAAAACATCCACTTCAGTTGAAAGACCCCGTTTTGTTATTGTTTTCTTCCAAACTGACAGACGTAACGTGTAACGTGACTACAGCCGATCCTACTTTATTTGACAATGCCGACGTGCAAAGTATAAGGCTGTCACTCAATGGTGACTATTGGCCTAATGAAAGAATGCAATTGGATTTCGCTAAAACTGACTACAATGAGGCATATTTTAACTATACTGAATTCTATCCCAACTACGTAAACTCCACACAGAAGCGCCCCATGCTGGATTATTCTTCTTTCAAGAAATGAGCATTGTTTGTTATCGATTTTTCGAAACAGGAAGAAAGCATGAAGGCGTCCACAGTAGATGTAAAACTTGACTTGAAGCAAACATAGGCATACTTCCCCCTTACCGAAATTGTTAAAAGCTTGAACTAGATGATGATCAGAGTTAGTATTCAAACAGACGTCAACATGAGATTAGCATTTGTAGACATTCAAGGCTTTGTCGTAGATGGACTTTTCATTGTCAAAGAGCTCACCATAGAAATTGGTTTCAAAAGTTCACATTACATATTTTTACCACCGCAACCGTTTTCTACATTAAGTAACGATGATAAAAATACTACATCCTACTTGGAAAGGAATGTGCATGGCATTCGTTACTCTCCAGGAGATGTAGAATATTCTAAAGTGAATGAAATATTGGAAAAAAACTATTGTATGCTGCAGACTACATTTACGTTCGAGGACAACAATAAGCAGAATTTCTGCTAAAGAAATGCCACATATTTGGTGTTTTTCCACACATTATTAATGTTTGCGAATTTGATGGTGCAACAGAAAACTTTGTTCAAGATACAAACCCCTGTCATGTACCGAAAGAAATGTACAACGCCTCCGCCACTGGTTTTCAAATACTGTATTACCATTATAAATAAAGTTTTTTAAAGAAACATGGGTTTTTATTGAAACACTCTGTATATTAATCAACTTTTATATTACATGAAGATTCAAATTTTCGTCTTACAATTTTTAAGATGATTTTTAAAATTAAAACAAAGACAGATACTAATATTACACATGCCATAACAAAAACATTACTGATTTCATTTTTTATATTATCTTCTGTTTTGTTGAACATGGCGTAGGTTGGATACGTCTTAATGGAAGTAATTTGCTGTAATTGTCTGCAGGCTATAGACACCCAGTTTATACGAAGTCTGCTCCACGTCTGACGACTCACTTGTCCCCCATCCGATAAACTAAGATTTTCTATTTGTTTCATAACCACACTTTTTAAGAAATATCAACGTGACGTTTGACGTGACAACGTGACGTAGCACGTGACGTTTTGGGGTTGGGGCAGCAAACAGCAATATTCTAAAATCTTCTTACTTTTAACCAACCTGGTATATCGCAGAAAATCACATTAATAACAGCATATAAAAAAAAAGTCCTAAGTTACTTTCAACCAACCTGGTATATCGCAGCGCTCCCACTGTTATCATCGTAACGGATCAGTCTCGATTACGTCAGAACTTACGGTGCCTAGCGAACGGTACGCGCGTATCATCGTACGGGATCTATCGATGCGAATTCGTTCTCTGTCTGCCCCCCCCCCTACCTTCTTTGTCACACTGACTCTCTCTAACCCACTGTTTTCCCTATAGTGATCGTTGAGCTCTCCTAGCCCTTCTACTATTTTCTAGCATTGAAATCAATGCAATTGATAAAAAAATCCGCTAAACCAAAACAAAAAATTAATATAATTAGTGATATAACTATTACCACCACAAAATCAAGTATAAAGACTACAAATTCTAAACAAAACTATGATGATATTGATTCTATTTCAATGTTAGCTAGAGCCAATTCTGATCCAAATTCAGCATTCAGTGATGCTAACGAAATTCTAACAATAGTCTCGCTTCAGACGAAACAAAACATTCTGCACAAGAAAACCCAATTTTTGGATTTCCAATTTCGGAAAATCCTTAAACTGTTCTGATTTACAAATAATCCTAAAATACGGGGTTAAAACCGATATTGATTATTCGAAACCAATAAAAATCGATATACTTTAATTTTCCTTAAAGGTTCAGACCATAATGTAATAAGTAACATGTTTTTAGAAACACATATTATATACATTATCCCGATGATTTATTACTTAATATAGCTTCGTCAGAATGTTCTAAAAAAAGATATAATCTGTAAAGACGAACTAATTCGTATTATTTCAGACTATCACTCAGAAACTCATAATGGTATTCAGAAACTGTTAAACATTTACAATCACTTTATTACTTTCCAAAAATTCAAGAATTAGTAACAAATCACATTAATCATTGCGAACTGTCTCATTTCAAAATATGATAGAAACCCTCGTAAAGTTCCATTTTCTGGACCACTTATTTCCAAAAACCATTATGAAAACCTTCATATCGACGTATTTTCTGTGGAAAATAAACAATATTTAACAATACTCGATTTATTTTCTAGATACCTACAAGCTTACGAAATTAGCGATTCAAATTCTATCACTATTCTTAATAAATTACGTCATTATTTCTCCCTTCGCAAATAACTTACGATAATGCAAGAGAATTTTCAAGCCAATGTTTCAAAGAATACATGTGTTAATAAACAAATTTACCAAGATTACAATGAATATAGAAAAACAGAAATTCTTCAATTTTTTAATGATCTGTATCAAAAACAACTAATGAAAAGAACAGAACAATTAAATAAAATTAATCTTGAAAGAAAAGATAATATTCCAAAAACAGACATTGTTTATTTAGGTATGGAACCAAGAAATAAAATAAAACCAAAATATAAGAAAATATTATTAGATACAAATAAATCAGATCATAAATTAATTTCTCAAAAATCTAAAAACGTGATTAAAAATACTAAATATTTCCAGGTTAACGATAGCCAACCGGCACTTCACATCAAAACAATTTAACCCCCAGGTTACATCTTAGATAATTTAGGATTGGCAAAATATAAAGTCAATTATCATAATATTTCTTTTAGTATAAGTATAGAAGAAATAGAAAACTCTTATAGCAAATTAGTTTTAAACCAAGTTCATATAGCTATTAGACTTGATGACACTACAATAACTTTATCAAAAATGTATCCAATAAATATCGACTTACTCTCAGAAGAAATAAATAAATTAAGAATGTATGCTCGATCAAACAAAATAATTGAAAGAGGTTTAGCAGATGGCCTCAGTACAGTAATAAAATATATTTCTGGAAATCTTGATCAAAATGACTTGATTGAAGTTCAAAATAGTTTTGAAAAATATCTGAAATTTCAAAATTGCTGGACGTTTGCTGCTTGCTCAACGTTGACAAACAGATTTAAATAAAATACAAACGTATACAGAAAACCTTTTAAAAGAATTAGATAATTTAAACGATAGATTAAACAACGAAACTGTTATTCATATACAATTAGAACAAATTAGAGATTTAAGGAAACTATAATCAAATTTTACTCAGAACAATATCATTTAGTAACCAAGAAATTTTAAATGTAGAATTAATTACACAAAAAGAATTTGAAGAAATTTTTAATTATTTACATACTATTCATTCTCATAATGAAATTGCTTCAAATATTCCAACCTTATTAGAAATAATTAAAGTAAATTTAATGTTTACTCCAAAAATTATATTACTCTTAAACTACCTATATTGGCCGATGAATTACTCCATCTTTCCAAAATTATTCCAAATCCTAGCAAAGAAAATAATATCCTCTTATCCCCATACACATTTATATTAAATTCAAAAGGATCGACAAAATGGACTAATGAAGAATGCAAGAAAACTTTTTCATTTTTGTATTGTGAAAACCCTATGAAGACAACTGTAATTTAGACAACCTTTCGCTCTGTAACTACGCTCCTGTGAAAAACGATTTTTCACCTTTCACTCAACTGACTAATGGAAATACAATAATTTGTTCAAGAAAAATAATGTTAACGAAGACTGCAAACAATCATTCAAATCATTAAAAATTTCAAAATACGTAATTTCAA
This sequence comes from Lochmaea capreae, assembly GCA_949126875.1. NCBI lineage: Eukaryota > Metazoa > Arthropoda > Insecta > Coleoptera > Chrysomelidae > Lochmaea > Lochmaea capreae. The sequence goes on from OX421402.1 coordinate 23,531,241, forward strand.
AAACATACATGGATAGGATCTAATAACACATTTTTCCAAGAATGGCCCAGTATCCAAGTACCTACCGAAATTGATCACAAAATCAATATAAACAATTGGACAATATGGACGATCCAACCAAATTGCTACCACAGTATCAAGAACCAAATTTATTGCCGATAGAACTTCACCAAAGCCATTTTGGAATATCAGCGATAACAGTTTTAATTTTGATAATTTTACTAATCATTTATGTTTATAAAAAATATTTTAGAAAAATCAAAACCAAAAATTCAGAAGAAGAAGCCCAGGCTACGAGGACATACCTTCAACCAAGAGGGGAGAAGTCATATGGACATATAACTAGTTAACTGCTTACTAGACATTTCTCACGGAAACTTACTAGATAATTCCTATGATTACATTTGTCAAAAATCAGCAAAAACATTTCAACACGTCTATAACATCCTGTTAACGTTAACACGAATCTTATATTTTATTATATTCAGCATTTTTCTATTTCTATTGTTTTATAATTGTATAATTTTTATTCAGTCTACATTCTATCTTTGTACTAAATACTTGTTTGTCATCTAAGTTTTTAATAAAATTTTTCACTTAAAAAATCTAACTTGCGTTTTACCAAATGTATTTTCAATTTAAGTTATAAGGCAGTCGGCCATAAGCTTTCGTTTGGAAACGTTCGGAGTTTATTATTATAAAGTATTCTACCGATTGCAATGCAACTGGATTAGACATCCAAATCGAGTGAACATTCGAAACAACTTTTTCTTTATCTTATTTACACTCTTTATATCATTAAATAAATGGCTTGGCTTAAGAGCCAACGCTGAATTTGTGGACATTTTTTATATATTATTAAGACATTTGGACAAATATTTGAAACTTGTTCATTATAGTGATTAAGCTTAATAGTTAAGTTAGTGTAAATATTTATAGGTAGGTAAGTACAGACTTTTTAGTAGGCACCTATATGTTTAAATAAAAGTTGTCATGATCAAAAGCTAATTAAGACAGCATATTTCATTTTTAAGTACCTAAAATACTATATTTCAACGAAAACGGGTATTAATGAAAGGTATATACAAATAAAAATATTGGTAGAGGGTATTTATAGACGAGGGTAAACAAATGCTTTTTTTGTTCAACTTTTTTCAGCAGTCACGGAAAAATATGAATGAGGTGTCATTCGATTTGGAATAGCATGTAGAAAATTCTAAATTAATATATTGTGTCGTTTGTATACACTGCGTCCATAAAGTAACGCATAAATTCATTATTAGCTAAATAAACAATAATATTAAAAATTCCCGAAACAGGTCAATTTTTGATTTTAATTTACTGTTTTTTCAAATTATAATGTTATTTACAGGGTGAACCATCTTCGTGTGATGACGTCATCGCCATTTTTTTTAAGTGGAACACCCCAATTTTTTTTCGATTTCCGGATTTCCCTTGATGAGCTGATTCCAAAAATGTATAACACTTTCTTTCAAATTGGTACAGGGTGGGGGAAAATAAAAAAAATCAAATTACCTACAAAATAAGAAATAAAAGAATAAACGTAATGAACACATTAAATGAAATTACGTATTTACTTACTACTACTTTAAACACCCCGTATAATTTTTAACATTGTATTTAACAGCTTAGTGATCCAAGCCCCTCGACTAAAATTTTTATTGTTTGAAATTTTTTTCTGTCATTTTTTATCATTTGCCGGTAAAAACTGTCAACAACGTTAAAGTACATTTCTGTTATTGTTAACTCTGTAAACAAGGTACGTTTATGTGAAAACTATCTACAAAGAAATTTATCATATCATAATTTTGCAACTTCTTCAACAAAATGCGGTTAACCGAAAGTGAGAGGATTGAAATATTAATGATGATTGGTATTGGCGACAGGATGCGGAGTCAACAAGAGGTATGCAGATTATTTCATGAGATGCACCCAGATCGTGAACCCATTTCACAATCTACTGTAAGCAGAATAGAGAAAAAATACAGAGAATTAGGAGATGTGAGGGATGCACCAAAGCCCGGTAGAACAAAAATTAATGAAAATATTCAAGAAGACATAATTTTGTCGGCAATAGAAAATCCACACTGCACAGTGCGAGGATTATCTAGGGATTTAGGTATTGGAAAGTCTTCAGTAGCAAATATTTTTAAAAAGGTAAAATACCATCCTTATAAAGTACGACTTACCCATGAATTGTCTGAAGACGATTTTGACCGAAGAACTGAATTCTGCGAGTATATGATGAACCAAAATAATTTCACTGACAACGTTTTATTTTCGGACGAGGCAACGTTTTATTTGAACGGGCATGTTAATAGGCAAAACACCCGTTATTGGTCTGATGAAAATCCACACTGGATACAAGAATGCCATACGCAAAGTCCACAAAAAATCAACGTATGGGCTGGTATTGTGAGAAATACAATTATTGGTCCATATTTTTTTGACGAAAATTTAACAGGAGCATTGTATCTGGATTTCCTACAAAATACAATGATTCCTGATCTGATCCAGCTTTTTCCTGATATTCAAATACAATCTAGACCGTGGAATCTGGTTTCAACAGGATGGTGCACCGCCACATTTCGCTGTAACTGTGCGCGAGTTTTTAAACAGGACCTTTCCACAACGGTGGATAGGAAGAAGGGGAACAGTGGAATGGCCCGCTAGATCCCCTGATCTTACCCCCTTAAAATTTTTTTTTGTGGGGTTATTTAAAATCTAAAGTTTATACTAACAGACCTGACAATATCCGTGATCTAAAAGACCGAATCAGGCAAGAAATGCAGAACATAACACCCGCTATGCTACAAAATGTTAAAGAAGAATGTAATGTCCGTTTCTGTCATTGTCTAGCAGTCAATGGAGAACAATTTGAACATTTATTGTAAATTTTCTTTTGTTTTTTTGGTAGTAAATCACAGTAATTTCATAATTATGTAATTACAATTTTTGTATTTTTTTCCACCCTGTACCAATTTGAAAGAAAGTGTTATACATTTTTGGAATCAGCTCATCAAGGGAAATCCGGAAATCGAAAAAAAATTGGGGTGTTCCACTTAAAAAAAATGGCGATGACGTCATCACACGAAGATGGTTCACCCTGTAAATAACATTATAATTTGAAAAAACAGTAAATTAAAATCAAAAATTGACCTGTTTCGGGAATTTTTAATATTATTGTTTATTTAGCTAATAATGAATTTATGCGTTACTTTATGGACGCACTGTATATGAATAATCATGTCATGTGTCATTATACTAGAAGAAGCACACGTAAAATGTTGAAATTATCAAATATTTGTGGACAAAATATATTATAGTTCACGTCCATAACAAGTACATGCGATGTCCATAACCTATCCTGTTCATGTCCAGAACGTATCCAGTTCAGGTCCATGAAAAGTCCATGAGATGACCATGGTTTATTTATCTTGTCCAGCGAATGTCCATATTTTTACAGGGTATATCCATTCTTAGTACTAAACGGATATCCATGGGATGTCCAATTTTGTGGCAAATGGATATCCATTGGATGTCCATAGGATATCCTTCTGGACTTGAACGGATATCCTATGGATATCCCTCATGTCCCATGTGGATATCCATTGGACATCCATTGTATGTTCATGTGTTATCTGGGTTAACAGCTTTAAAATGTAGAATAAGCTGAATAAGATTCCAAAAGAGGGGGAAATTTTTTTCCGTTGGATTATTGTTTATTAATCTCTTCAGTAAGTGCCTGAATTTTTTCATTTCTCAATGACGGACGAGCTTGCGCCTAAATATCTGTTTTCGGTCGTATTTTCACCATTCCGAATCGAATGATCTCATTCATATTTTACCGGGACTGCTGAAAGAAAGTTGTACAAAAAGTGTCAGATAGGGACCAAAAAATTTTTCATTAATTCATTATTAGTTAATCTTGACAACGGTAGCTGGAACGCTACCGAAACGTTGAAATAAAAAATAAAAAAACATATGTGGTTTCATTCCCAAGAAAATAAGAAAAAATAACAAGTAATGCCACAAGGAACTTATAGAAGATATTTGGAATTATAATACTTGAAAATACGAATATTTAGCTGTTAATTACAGGACTGAAATGGGAAAAGAAAAAACGATTAAATCATCAAGAAAAAGGTGAGTTAATTATTAAGTTTTTTCAGTTTGAAGATTATTTTATATCGTAGAGCTGCGTTAGTCAGGTGGAGAAAGGAACGGAGGCAACCTGACCATAATGAAATTCCCGCTGACACAGGATTAACTGAGCCTGAGGTTACTGAAATCAGTACTAGCGATGTGCTCGCATCAACATTTCCAGGACGGAGAATTGTAAACTTGGATTATTTTTGGAACCATATTAAAAATATTAGCCATCATCCTTTCTTCAATTGTAGTATACAGGACTGTGATATTGTTCACGAAAGCAGATATGGTTTATTGACAACATTGAAGATCAAACGCAACGTTTGCAATAAACTGAGTTCAATTAGAACAGAGAACAGATGTTAACAAATCTACAGTTTTGGGTATATACCTACCTATTTTCATTTAATTTGTTTTTTATTGTTTTACACTAATTTGTAGGAACGATCTCCTTCGGAGCCGGTTACACTCAAATGAATGAAATGCTCACAACTATGGAATTGCCTCCGATTACGCCTTTATTATTTACAAAGGTTCAACGAACCCTTCAGGATAATGTCCACACCACTTTAATGGAACAGCTAGCATTGGCGGGCAAAGAAAAAAATCTTGCCATTGAAAGGGGTGATGTTGACGGAAACGGTGTTCCTTTTATAACGGTAATTGCAGATGCAGCATGGTCTAAAAGATCGTACAAAACGAATTACCTACAATGCATTATCTGGAGTAGCTGTTATCATTGGAGAAGCCACTAAAAAGGTCTTGTTTATGGGTGTAAAAAATAAATTTTGCATTGTATGTGTTCGAACTAGAAAAAAGGAGCACGTTTGTGCTAAAAACTGGACAGGATCTTCAACATCCATGGAATCTGCAATAATAATGGAGGGATTTAAAAATAGTGAAGCGATGCATGGAGTGAGGTACACAAAATTGATAGGTGATGGGGATAGTAGCATCCCAAAAAAAATTTTTGGAGGAAAAGCCGTATGGTACTGTACTCGTTGAAAAAGTTGAGTGTGTAAATCACTTACTATGAAATATGTGCAACAAGTTGAAGGAGATTACAAAGTCCACAAGAAGTAGTTCTTTGCTCAAAAATATCCCAGTGTTTTTGAGAAAAAAATTGGAAAATAATATTTTAAAATTTAGAACCTCCATCAAAAAAGCCCGCTGAATTTCGAAACAAAGAACCAACAGGTTTCTTGAAAAAAGTGGACGATTTTAAAAAAGATGTGCTAAACTCCCCCAATCACATTTTTGGTGAACATAAAAATTGTGATAAGTACCTACTTTTGCGATAAAAAAGATAAAAATGAAAATATAGTGCCAATGCTAATAGAATGTGGAATGTATCATGACATTTGCTTTGCATTACAAAGAATTGTAGGCTGTGCTTCTTCGATTTTATTGAATAAAAATAACAACCCAGCTGAACAATTTAATGCTGTTGTCAATAAATTTGTAGGAGGAAAGAGGGTAAGTACCATGTGCATCTAAGTATTTTTGAAAAACTATTTCCCCAATAGTCTAGTTACTGTAAAATGAATGGGACCACCGAAATGTCTAGCTGTGTTTCGCAGCATTTTTTTTTATTACAAAAAGTGACCATTTCGTAGATACAATATTAGTTCATAAACAGCACTGAATGATAAAGCACTTTTATACTTTTATTGTTAATATGTCTATTTTTAGATAAATTTTTCTGGTCAAAAGTCGTACGAGATGAGGTGTGAATTGGCAGCCATTTCATACAACTGCAAGGATAATTTTTTACTAGAAACATTGAAATCAGCTGGACTTGAAGTGGGGCATTTCATAAATAATCTGGTGAAAGGCAAAGGATTAAAAAGAAAACGGGAAGCACAGTTCAAAGAAAAAAGAATTTAAAAAAAAATATAAACATACATTAGCCAACCACAAGCCCGACGCGGACTATGGCGCTATTGAGGAATTAGAACTAAGAAAGATAAAGATACAAACAATTTTGAAGAAAACAGATGAAGAAATACTTGACCTGGAAAAAAATACTCGAGGGCAAGGCAATAATCACAGAACGCTAGAAGAAAGAAGTTGCCGATTAACTGCTTCCAACTTCGGTTTGATTTGTAAACGGAGGAAAGCTAATCCAAATCTACTGGCAAAAAGGCTTTACAGTAACCCTTTTACAGGCAATAAAAGTACAAGATATGGATTAGACTTTGAACCTCTGGCAATTAACACTTTTCAAGAAGTTGGCCTAAAAGTCAATAGCTGTGGTTTATTTGTAGGGCGTAATAAAGAGTATTTTTTAGGAGCTAGTGCAGATGGAGTTGTAGGTACGGATTCGTTACTAGAAATTAAATGTCCTGCAGTGTTAAAGAAAATTAGCGTGGAGGAAGGAATAAACAGTAAAAAAATAAAATATCTGCAAATAGACGAAAGCGGTAAAATTACTCTTAAACAAAACCACAATTATTTTTATCAGATACAGGGTCAACTACACTTATCTAAAAGAAAATATTGTTATTTTATGGTGTGTAGTCCAGTAAATTTCCATATAAAGAAAATTGAAAAGCTAGACCGGTTCTGGGAAACTAACATGAGGAAACAGTTATGTAATTTTTTCACAACACATTATACAACAGAAATTATAAAGCACCCTATCTAACAATATATGTTATCCACGACTGTTGTATAATGTACCCATTATACTTCTGTTTGCTCGACCTTACAATAATACCCATTATACCTTTTCCCTACCTATGCTCAAATTTTTGTAGTTATACCATATTTATACAAACGACACTCTCACAAACTTGAAAATTGATAGATCAATTACCTACGATAAATAAAATTTCCTTAACTCTTTAATATTTTTTTTAATCATATTTCATATTCCCTAATTTACTAGTTATTAAATTTATAAATCCAAAATTTCCTATTACTGTAGAAATCGCGAAGTCCGTGTCGGCAGCCCATACCCACTCCATTACAGCATGCGGTGGGGTGGAGCTAGTCAGCTGAATAGCTATATGTGGTGAGCGACGTTCATAACCGAGTTTTATGTGGTCCGCTAAATTAACTCTGTTGTACTAACAATAGTCGTACAAAGCCTCCCGCCTAAAATTTAATGCATTGACTCAAACATTCTATTTATAAGTATTGAATATCAGATAATATCCTACAATAGAAACTCGTAAAGGTCGGATATACGTCTCCTATTACAAATATAGTATTTTAAATCGTCATTGATCTACCCAAAACATACAAGAAATGTTTATTATTTGCAGGTAAATGAATGTATACTTAACTATGAAATAAAACAATAAAATTTTTTGTTTAAACCTTCATTACAATTGAACTATGTTCAAATACAACCATTCGTTTGAGAAAGCTACTGTGTAGCGAAACGCGTCACAAGTTGTATTTGAACATAGTTCAATTGTAATGAAGGTTTAAACAAAAATATTTATTGTTTTATTTCATAGTTAAGTATGAATCTTCATCAAGTAAAAGCCTCATCTATTCAATTCAAGAATGTATACTTCTCATATAGATTTTATTAACGGTATTTGGTTTTTTCTTATATTACATAACATTTATCTTTATCAGTTTCATTTACAGTTCAGTTGAAAGGGAAAATAGGGAAAAACTTAATGATAAGTAAAATCTACAAATTGTAATCTCACATCTTAAACACACCCTATGCCATAAACGGAACACGTACATACACTTGTTTGTTATCTCGAAACCAGTTAGTCGAAACTATACTTATATTTGTTGAAAAAAAAAAATTCTGTTTTAGAAGTAAAGGAAGACACAAATTTAATATCCCTTTATACGAAGACGATTCAAATGACCTAAGCGATTACGGAATTGGTAGTAGTAGTTCGAAAACAAACAGTATCAAAGATGCTGACACAGACGATAGTAGCAGCATATTAGTAAGTTTCGTACGTTTTTTTATTAACAAATAGGTAAAGTTATCAAATATAAAACTGTTCATTTGCCAACTATACATTCTTCACTTGATAGTTTTTCATGTATTAATAACCAACCAAACCAACCAAATGACATGAGCTATATTGAAAATTTTTGCTCAGACTTGGGTCTAAAGTGAAGAATATTCGGTCCATTTTTCTGAAAATTGTCGAAACGTATATAACAGACCTATTTTTATTTTTTGGGTTAAATTAGGCCATGGCATGGATAACTTGTCTCAAGATCTTTATATCCGTATACCTATGAGAAGTCAAGGGGTTGAGTCACAGAGATCCTATTTCGGCTTTCAGAGGCCGACGAATCGAATTATTTGGAATAATATAATACCTACACTCCCTGAAAATTGGAAAATATTCTTGCCTGATGAACTAATGACAGGGCTATAAACTTTTAAAAGATTTGTAGTGTCGTTGGAAAAGTTTTGCCCGCTAAATTTATAATAATTATGTTATAACTTAGTTTAATGGCGATAAAAAAACAACTTTACATAATGGTATATCAGGTATAATATTTAAACTTTTGTTTTCAGGACGAAAAGGATAATCACATATTCGATTCAACTAGCAATAAGGAAAATTCCAGTGCGTCAAACCAAAGTCAAAGTGAAGATGAAACCAATGCTACCAAAAACAACCCCATAAATGTAAATAGTAATACAAATACATTTACTGAAACTCACACCAGTACCTATTCTACTATTTTAAATTCTCAAAAAATTAAACCTGTACCTCCAAATAAATCCACTGTATTTGAAAACAATTCTTATTCCGAGCCTAAAGAAACAAAACAATACACTTACGAAGGAGCCATTCAAGATTATAGATCTAGAATTCAAACAATAAACTCTGAAGATTCCACTAGATACACATGTAAAGAACCAGCTGAAGTACTTCTTCCGAAAGGAGAGATTTTCAAAAGAAAAGGAGTATTTGAAGGTAGCAATGTAGAAATGATGGCAATGGAATCTTCTTCTGCTAGAAGATTATCAGAAGATTTTATTAAAACCAGAAGCATAAAAGATAGGATGAAAAGTTTTGAACAAGCTATCGATCAAACTGTTAAGACAATAGACAAAAGTGATAACCATGTTTCTGTTAAACAAAGGTTACAAACATTCAATAAACTTGATGACTCGGACAGCATGAATAACAATCTGAACAAAACAAGTGTTAACAAAATTAGTAATTATTTACTAAATAAGTCGGATACCACCACTAATGCATATGAAACAAAAAAATCTTGGAACAATGAAGACAGATGTTTTAGTCCAGAAACTGAGCTGTACGTGAATAAACTAAATATGTTCAACAGAGATTTAGATAGTTTGATGATGACCAAATCGTTAGAGGAACATTATGCCCCGTCCATATCTTCCACTGAACTGACTTGTATTTCTTCCGATAGAGAGGATAGCGGTATCCATACTGGAGACGTTTCTTGCTCTGTCAGCCAAGCTGATGAATCAGTAGATGTAGAAATAGCTTCCAATATAAACGAGAGACTGAATGAAGATACGCAATTTGAAAGAGAACTTCAACAATTTCATACCGATATCGAACAATTAAAACCTGTAGATAAAAAAGATGATAATTGTAATGAGTGTCAAGAAATTGAAGAAAATAGTGATATCAATCATAACCCTAGTAATAAGGAAATAAAAATCATTACTGAACAGTTCCTATGTATATCTAGGAAATATGCATCAGAAAATGTAACTCCTTTTGCACCAATAGAGAAAGTTGACAAGGAATTACCTTTACCAGTAACTAAACCAAAGCCTGTAATATATGAAAACGTTGAAATAAAAAAGTTTAGTCCTGCACTCGATTTCATTACCAGTGATTTCATAGTTGACACTACATTTCCGGACTTCGATCCTCCTTCTATAGAGCCTCCAAAAGTCAAACCTCCTCCCCCTCCTCCACCATCACAAAAAGAAGTAATGGCAGATTCTCTGATGAAACGTACTAATTCTACAAAAAGAATAAAACGAGAAATTAATATCAAAAGATCCAGCTTTCTTGGATTAGAAGAACCAACAGAAAACACCGATATTCTTTTAGAGAAACATCCAAATGTTTTTTTCTCCCGAGAACATAAGAATGACACACCTATAAACAGAAAGTTTCAGGGGGGATTACTTAGTAAAGTTGAAAGTCAAGATTCTGGTCTAGATTTGGATAGAGGAAGGCTGTCTAGTGATACTTGGTGTAGCAGTGTACCAAGTCACGAGCGGCAAGCTAGTGAGGTAGGAACAACTAAATTTGATACATTATGTGTTAATTTGATTTTTGTAGCTAACGAACAGTATTACCTCGGAGGAAGATGAAATAACCAAAAAAGAGAGGGAAATTATTGAACTAGTAGAAAAGGAAGAGCAGTATCGTGATATTATAGAGTATGTCGCGGAAGAAATAGTAACTAAAACCTTCGATTCTGAAAAAGTTTCTACAAATGAACCTTCATTAGGAAGTGAACAGTTTGACACCCCATATGTCCATACAGTAAGTCAAAACCTCTTTTTAAATCATTCTTCTACTTCATATACAAGATAAAAAGTTTTATATTCATCTGTGAACCTTACTACTTAGGGTATTTTTTAAACAACTATATTTGTTGTAATGGTTTTTGAATATTGCTTTATTCTGTATTTGGGGAGATGTGTTGAAATGCTCTCCCACAATACTAGGCCCCTTATCGGCCAAGTAGCACTAGAAATTGATTAATACATTATCTAACCTTGCAGCAACCAGCAGATTTGTTAGATCAAGACTCCGAAGTTCTGAAAGTGGAACAAGAACTTCGCCAATTGGAACTTGAAGAATTAGAACGACAACGTGAGAATATGTTATTTCGCGAAAGCAGAACAAAAGCCCATCTTCACAGCAGACATTCTTTAGAAAGTCTTGCAGACAAAATGTATCCATGCTTTTTATACGAGCACCACGTAGACTGTCGAAAATCGATGCCCGAATTAGCCATACAAAACGCGTCTGTTGACTACGGCTGTTCGGTTCAACTAAGTCAGAATTATGAATATGAGAACATCAAAGATCTGAAATCCAGGGGATATTTCCCTCTCAGGTCTCGTGTTGACGGTAAATATGTTTATCTTATTTCCTTAATTTTACAACTCGTTTATAGTTGAAAGAACTTAAAATTATGCTTTTGTGTTTTTAAGGTAAGCTGGAAATGCCTATAGATAACAGAAAGTCGATGCCTGATCTTCAAGAAACATACAAGAAGTCTATCTCAGAACACAACAGAACATTAAATGACCCTAACGCACGACTCTCCATAGAACACCGAAAGTCTATGCCAGAATTACAGCTAGAAATGCACACACCTGCTTTCAAACCTCCAAGACCTTCAATAATTCCAGCCAAACCATTAAGAGCTAAAGATTGGACTTTGTATGAACATAAACGAGTCCAACCTGTGCCTAGACAATTGGGCGCTGTTCACAAACGCAATAAGTGGTTGCATGCTAAAACAAATGGGGATGGAAGGAACTACAACCAACATTGGTTGATTCAAGTGAGTCAATTGCGATTTACATCACCTCCATTACTGAACAGTTTAGATGGTAGTTGAGTTAAAACAGAAGTTTTACATGAGAACATTAATATTTTACAAAGTAAAATCTTTCAAGGTCGCTAACAATATTTTTATTATTTCCTGAGTGATGGTCTAGACTTATTAGCTTTTCAATCTAATTTATTTGCGAGAAGATGATGAACAACGGACGGAGAATCCTCGGTGCTGCAGCAACTCCAGTTTGCAAAAACCATAGGTGTTTTAGTCTGCTTGAAAGAATATTTATCAAGATATATCATTGAAAATACCCGACAAGGAAGACCGGGGGAACGGGACTTTTCAGTAAATTTGATTTATTGCTTTATGTGATAGAGTCCGTTTCAATAAGGAAGAAGCCACATGAAGTTGGCTTACTGGCCTGCGCATAAGTTCCATGCCATTGGCGTTACAAGCGAAGTTTCATGCCGACAGCAATTAAATTGTTGACATTTGAGGATCATTTACTGTCGAATATTTTTCATTTTTGAATATTTTAAGACGTTTTGCTAGTTTATTTGTGAGTGTTGTGTGTTTTATTTAATCTAAAATCATGCCTCCTACAAAACTGGTGGGTGTTAAAAGAAAAGTTATCCACAGTGAAGGCCAACAGATTCTTAAAAACGTCTGAAGCTGAACATGGAATTCAAATTCCTTTAAAAAATCATCGGTAAGTCAAATAAGAAAGTATAAGAATCCAATATATTACTCATGGCATTCAGATTGTTATAAAATATAATATGGAAGAGTATACATTACTTCAAAAATAATTGAATTCTGCTAATAATTCATATAGTCTGCTGCACTTAGCAGTTATTTATATGGTTCTAATACTTAATGCCTATAATTATCTCATACTCAAAAAAAAAAACAATATGACTGTATATTTACATTACTAAATTTTATATAATATACATTTCTTTGATTTGTAAAATATATATCTTGATATGGTATTCATTTGTTGGAAAGCCAAATGAAAACCTCTATTTTTTATTATTACATGAAAATAATTATGTATTGCTGATTTTCAATAATTATATTTTTAAATTGCAGAGAGCGAACTTTAAAAGCTACTGGGGTGAGTAGAAGTACTTACACCAGAATTAAAAATGAATCCTCAGCTACTGAAACAGGAGCATCTACATCCTTTAGATCTCCTCAAAAAAGATCTAGGAAGAAAAGGGTACTGGAAGCACTAAAGTTTGGAGAATTGCAAAGGATTCGGGATATTATTTATAACTTTTACATCCTGGAGAAAAGAGCTCCTACTTTAACATGTAAGATTGATTAAAGTATAACAAATATAATAAAATTAATTACAAGCACTTTTTGTCAGTTTACTTTCAGTATAGGTTTTTTACTTTTTATAGTTTAATAAAAATAAATAATTTTATGTTGAAATATATTTTTATTTTTTCTAGGCATTCTGCAGAAAGTACTCTGTTTTACCTGACCTTACTATTAGTAAAACTTCTTTGTGGCGGCCGTTAAAAAGTATTGGCTTTAGGTGAGTAGTTTTAATTAGTCATTGAAGTGTTAAAATGGAACAAAAATTAAAATAAATCTACAATAGACATTGTGAAATGAAAAATATTGAAAGGTAGTATGCAAAACTATTTATTTGAAAATATGGTTTCTATTGTAGATGGCAGTGCATAAAAGATAACAGGAAGGTGATTATGGAATCGCATTATATTCGCCATAAGAGAATCACTGTCTTGGAAAATATCATTAAATATAGAACCGAAGGATGGAATATTGTGTATACTGATGAAACATACATTCACAGCTCCCATGTGCAATCCAAGGGATGGTACGATACATCAGAGAAATGTTTGAAAAGACCAATCTCAAAAGGAAGGAGACTTGTGATTGTGCATGCACCCTCTTTATATGAAGCAATAAAAACATTTCGTTTAGGTATTCCTGTTTCCTATAAATTGGACTGTTTATTGGAGGAACTAAAGCTCTGCGGTTGCCACCTTATCATCCGGAATTCAATCCAATAGAAAAAATCTGGGATCTGGTTAAGAACTGGGTGGCAACATTTAGACTGGATAATGTGGAGAATTTAGCTAGGAAGAAATTTTCTGAGGTATCTGTTCAAGAATGAATTCTATTTGCGAACATGTGAAGAAATGCGAATTTTTGATGATGCGGTAGATTCTCTCAAGTTTATCGTGAATACAGGATCGTCTGATGAATCTACTTCAGAGGATGACTATAGCAGTGGTAGCGATATGAGTGGTGGCTCTGAAAGCAATTAATAGCACAAATCTACCAGAAGATGTTACCTCAATTTTTATTCAGCACAGCTAAATTCTAGGCAAAAATATTTCAAATATTGTGAGAGTTCAAATTGATGACTTTTATATTGATACATCCTAGTCAGTAGGTAAAAAAATCTGAAATTTCCTCATGATATACTTTTTATAGGCAATTATTAACTAACACTCAAAATCCCATCAATGTCTTTATTTACAAATAGGATTACAATATATTTCCCCATCAAAAATTTATAACAATACTATTTGTAGTTATAACACAAAACATTTTAAATGTTAGTTGCTAGTTAGTGAAAGAATATCATGTGGACATTTCTAATTTGAAAGTGATAATATCAATTTGAAAATCAGTAATTAGGGCCAAATCACAACAAGTGAAACCTGTTTGCCCAAAAACTAGATGTGAAGGAACAAAAGTGGAGTTCATTTTCTATTTAGGACGAAATAATGAACCGTCTTCATTAATTTAGAGACTAGAGTTTGTGCTGCCACTACCCAGCAATTTCCTTAGATTTCTTTCATGAAAATAGGCGAAATAATGAACCGTCTTTATTAATTTAGAGAGTAGAGTTTGTGCTGCCCCAGAAATTTCCTTAGATTCCTTTCATGAAAATAGGCCAAATAATGAACCGTCTTTATTAATTTAGAGACTACTGTTCGTGCTGCCATTTAATTCATGATTACTGCTAGCTCTACCTCCTGGGTGGTGTGGAATTGGGTGTAGTCGAATTCAATAATATTATTTTGATTCACATAGCATATTATTTCATATTTATTTAAATATAAGTATCTATTTGAGTTTCAGCACTTCGATGATGTTTGTCACTGTACGAAGCAATGATATAGTGAAATGCAGTATAGTTATTTGAATCAACCGCATAACAAAGATGTCACCACTATTTTTCATTAATAAACTTTTTTTCAAGTACCTATTTTGTGTTTTTTCACCTTTTTTAATAGTATAGGAACGTGATTGAGTCTTAATTTTTGACCAATTCCATAGTTAATTGAAAATATAAATATTCTAACGATACAAAGTATTTTCATATACCAGTGTCTACGGTATGTGACAATATCTTGAAAAGCTTCAAAGAATTCCCAAATATGTTTTATTTGAAATATTTTCAATATTCTAATTTTGTGTTACCCTACAAAATGTGAAAACGTTACGCTACTGATTTAAATTAAAATATCAATTTTTAAATATGGCGCTGGTTTTGACATCAAGGCGCATCGACTGCAACTTCAGGTGGCTTCGTCCTTATTGAAACGGATTCTAGTATTCTATGAAAAAAGGTCGCCGTATTTTTTTCTTATACAATTTCTAATTAAAAAATAATAATTGAAGTACAGAAAGTAATCTCTCGCTTTGAACGTGAAGTTATGTGTTTTAGTAGGATTTTGGATAGTTTCTTACCAGGTTTTTGATAGCTAACTTCGAAATTGATTTTGAAAATAGGAATTCTGTTGGCTACTCCTGCTATTTGGATTATTATCAGTTTCTGTTTCGCTTTTGAAAAATCCTGGCTCCATTTTCTTACAATAATATAAACAAAAAGCACAAGGAAATTCGTAAAGTGAAATCAATCTAACCACAGAAACAAAACTATCAACTGAAGTTCGCTTTGATACATCTTAGGCAAATACTGCCAACATAATAGGTGCGTTCTTTTTTACTGAGATCTCAGTTGAATGTCTGCTCACATCAGTAAGTGCGTGTTCGTTTTTATTTACTCACTTGGAAGTGAGCTGAGATTTTTGCTCTAAACGGATGTTGCATTTTGCAGCTAGACTTATGTCGGAAATAAAGTAGAGGAGATAAAGAAACATTTAATTTGTTTTGGGTTTATCTATGGGATTATGGAAAGAATAACTTCATTTGATGCTGATACGAATCTGTCTTATATAAATATTTTTTTAAATTCAATTTGGATCGTTTCAATTGAATGTGTCGTTATTTTTATGGCTTACTCATATCACTTTATCTTAGATCACATCAACTGAAGTGAGCTGAGATCTCAGTAAAAAAGAACGCATCTAATTCTAGTCTAGGTGACGTCACTCTTATCAAAGTCAAATGTGTGTTCAAATTACTGTAATTAATGTTCAATTTATTTTTAAACTCGTAAACTTTATATTTAAAACATAGTTGTGAAGTGAGAAAAATTATCAGTAAGCTTTCAAACATATTTGTATTGAGATTTGAACATTTACTAAAAAGGGCTTTTAAGAAACATTACAGAAGAAGTATAGGGTAATAAAATGGAAAATGTACTAGAAAATGCCAAATAGTAAACCACGGCTTTTAAATGAAATTAAAGAATAGAATACTACGTTTAAGAAAACAAGGAAGCATAAAAATGTTGGATACTGGAGTGAAACAGAACACACATTAAAAATCTACACATGAATATATCAAAAAATGTATTGAATACTAAGATTGGAATGTTTAAAAGTCATGAATGTTTTGTCTTTTTCAGTTATTATGAACTTGATTAGTATTTCACTATACTTATTGTTTTAGGAGGCTGAGTTAAGACGAATATCTGACCAGCAAAGAAATTTCACAACTAACGCTAACAAACAACAACAAAGACCTAGAATACCGACCAGAGTAACTAACGATAGGTTGAAGCATCAAATCGTACAATGGTAAATAATTTCTTAATTAATCACTGTAATATTATATAAGATAATATTTCTTGACAGCCCAGAACAAGGTTTTAAGGAAGATTACATTCAACAAACATTGAGAAGTCATTCACAGTCCGTCAGCCACGCCTTACCAACTGTAGCATATTCTCCACCAGCGGTGCCTAAAGAGTCTCATGACAGAATTTTAAGTGTCAGTGGAAAGAAAAAGTGTTCATACTGTGGAAATGAACTAGGTATTAGTAAATTCTGAACATTTTCTCAAAATCATTGACATTTCTTGTATGTATTCACCAGCAAAATAATATGCCCCAAAAAACATTTCCCTTGCACCCTTTAAAATGCTTTTACATATAAACATATGACAACACTGCTATTTTTTACAGGATCATTCATTTGCTGAGCTGTCTTATATAAATTGATACTCTCTATTCAGCATAAATATATAATCCATTCCAAGATATTTCGTTTTGACTTGATGATTCAAGACAAAACCCACAGCAGGTAATCGTTAATCCGATAACAATAGCACAGTATCGTACTCGTTTCTTCGAAAAACGAAAAGATAATGCCTAATAGTATGATTATTTTAAAACTGAAATGTTTGGCTGGTAAAATAATATCTGATACTAATTTTTTAATTTTTCACCATAAATGGTTTACCACCTTATCTATAAATATTTTAATCTGATTGTGTAAATATAAAAAGAGCTTTACACAGACTTCATTTGGTCCGGATGTTTTTGATTTTTTTATTAAGTCTATGCGATATCTGTTCTCTGTGAACTTTTCTCCTGACAAAATCTTTAATAACAATATGAGCTTCCAAACCTAAAGTTTTAGAATTTCCACAAATGTATTCACCAAAAATGTTATTTGGAGTTATCAATAGTTTCTTTTCAAACCCTTCCATTTTTGCTAAATAAAGAAGTATCTTGTTTGCTCTTGAATTCAGTCGATTTTTCCAATGCCACCCCAAATAACCGGTACACTCTTCAGAAGGAAATTAATTTTCCTCGGTGAAGATAATTCCTTCAATTTCTTTATTTGTTAACTGAACAAAATTCATTTTTAACGCACATAGATGGCAGTTTTTTTGATGCTTCATCAATTTAACCATACAAACTCCATCTACAATAACTGTTACTGATGGAATGTAATTTTCAATAATTTTCATTAACATTGCATTTTTCAATAGCAAGTTTTTCTCTTTTTCGAATACTAATTTTAGTTGATTTGCAAGGTTTTGTTAAAAACAACTTGCAGTGGTGGCTAAATATAACTTTGATATCATCATAGTCAATCCCATAATCGTGAAAAATTCAGAGTGAATAATAGTACCAACCGAAATACTTCCCAAAAATAAGGTTCCAAGTAGAATAAGGTTTCAATTTTAATAAATCAAAAGAGTCAATTATTTTTACGCTGCGGCACCACCTAGTTTTTACTTAAGCTGTATTCTAATGAATTATAAACTGTTCATAAAATGTCAACAATATAACTTGTTTTGCTGATGTATTGGTTGTATCAAAATATTATAGGTAATTAGTAAATATCCTTTAATACAAACACTTTCAAAAAATATCCACAAAACGACAACAATTATCACCCTCACATTTCCAATATCCACTACACACTGTTCAAAAAGAGACATTTATGTAATGCTACGGTAGATCTTGTTTTCGTTTAAAAAGATGCCAATGAAGTATTTGAAAGGGGCGCAAGCTAGTTGTTCCCTTACGAACTGCACGAGAAATACCCACAAACTTGATAATTTTAAAACTGGTTAACTATTTCGGGCAATCCCTTCGCTGTAATGGTTCATTGAAACCCTGATATTTTGAATCTATTATTTCAAATAATAAGAGAGAAAAATGTCTTTGATGAAAAAATCACTTATTTTTCAAATTTAAAACTAATCTTAGAATAATTTCTATTTCTGTACAATTTTCTGTATTGAGATAATACCTGGGTGTCGACCACTGCACTGCACTGCACTGCGATAATTACAGTGAAGCGGTGTACGCGGTTAGTACTTGGATGGATAACCACTTGGAAACACCGTCGTAGAGCCCGTACAGCCGCAACGAAACAGTTTAAACTCCTAAGGTGCACTTTAGACCACTAGGGTGAGTAGCATATCATAGCTCGGAGGCATTATACCAATGAGCACGAGGTATAATGTAGATATGTCGTCCCGAGTCCATGGATGTTGGGCTCGGCCAAATTTCCGGTTAGGGTAGTGTGCTCCCGGCGTCGGTGATTAGCCTCAGTCGCAGAAATAGACCGACGTTAAATAAGAAGGGAAGAAGAGCTAATACCTATCAAGTTTCAATCGATTATGTGTATGTGTGTATATGGGGTGATATTCACTGAGACCTAGAAGATCTATTGTGCCCCCTTACTTCTACTTAGTTCCTGAGGAAAGTCTCAGAGACTAGCTCCTTTAGTCCTATTTCCCTGAGGAATTTTAGGATATCTGCAGGCTTCAACTTAGGTAACTGTCCCTCTTCTATCCAGTAGTCTCCCAGGTGCTGTGCCCTAGGATTCTGAATTGCTGTGCAGTTCGCAAGTATGTGGATGGAGGATTCTTCTTCTATACCACAGAATCATGTCGATAGCTTACTTCGTTTTTGAGATAATATGGCGCTGAATGTACCAAAGAACATGTATTTTGAAAAAATCGAAATTTCTCTTTTTTTTATAAGAAAGGTCATGATGACTGAAAAAGTTCGTTGTTTTTTTAATAGAATGAAGTATCTAATAGATCTGGTTAGGTCTCATCTGGCTCATAAAAAACGACACAATTTTAGGTGTATTCTACTACAAGCCAAGTAAAAAATTAATGTTTGAGTACTGCTGAAATTTCCGACAAACACAACACCTTAACGCTATAACTTTCTAATCCGAAAGTGGTAAACTAAGAGCGGCCCGACTACACTATCAGGAATACCAAATGTATCAAGTACTGCAGCATTATTTATAGTTTTTTTTTGAAGCTGACGTAACTTTTTTAACAAATCACAACTTCTCTAATATTACTCACAGTTCCTTACAGTTTTTTAATAACACGCAGAGAAAAGAATCGAAAAATTAAATGAATAAAATAAAATTGTCAATACATAACCCCAAAAGTAGAAGTCAAATTAAACCTAATAAATTAATTAATCGATTTAAATCATATATAGTTCAAAGTTTAGAAGACAGCCAGATAGAGTTAGTAAGAGACAAACAAACGGCATATGATATGTGGAAGAGTCTTGAGGACAGATATGAGAAAAGAGGTATACCGGGCCAATTAATACTAAGAAGGAAGTTGATGCAAATGAAGCTGACAGTTATTCATAATTTGGAAACATCTTTACTAGAGTTTGATGAAACCCTAAGACAGCTGAAGAGTACAGGAGCTGAAATAAAATAACAAGATATCATTTGCAACTTGTTGTTGGCAATGCAAAGTTCCTTTAACACCATAATATCAATATTAGAAAATATGTCAACTGACGAGCTTACATTGGAAGTTGCAAAGTCAAAATTGAGGCCCGAAGTTGAGAGAAGAAAAGTACCACTACCAGTAATCTGAAACCTAAAAGTGACACTAAAGATAGAACTGTAGCTGCATTTCATTCCAACCGACTTATTGTTTGCTACAAATGTGGAGAAAAAGGCCACTATAAATATGATTGTGTATATGTTACGTCCCAAGCCCGATCTTGTACGGAGTCGAGCTTCGTACAATGAATTTGTACGAAGTCCGATCTGTACAAGCCATTTTGTACGAAGCCGAGATTGGCGGATTTCGGACAGAGATGATTGTACGAAGTCGACTCTGTACAACGCTGGTTGTACGGAGTCGGAGCATCGATACTCACTCGGTAATGAGCGCGCTATTAAGACTCTCGTCAGTAGCCCGTGTGATGTGGTGCCGACCTCGGGCGCCATCGAGTATCTCCGGTGGCGCTCGGCTTTCATGCGGGGCGCGCACGGTTCAAACACCCCGTGTCGCTCTCGTCGACGACTCGAAGGCGCGGAGGAGGGTAGGGTAGGTTGGGTTGGATTTCCTTCGCTTCTAATGCACTTTACAACATTTTGGAAAATATCCATTAAAAAGTGTACGGAAAGCAAGCTTTTCTGTGAATTATACAATTCCATTTTTCGATTTGGGTTAGGGTTGGGTAGGTTGGGTGAGATTTCCTTCGCTTTCAATGCACTTCACAAAAATTTATGAAATTTCCCTTAAAAAAGTGTATAGAAAGCTAGGATATCTATGAAAAGAACATCTCCTCGCTTTCCATACACTTTTTTAAATATATCGTTTGAAAAAGTGTATAGAAAGCAAGTCAATTCCTAACCTAAACCACCCTACCCTACCCTACCCTACCCTACCCTGCCCTACCCTACCCTACCCTACCCTACCCTACCCTACCCTACCCTAATCCGAATCGAAAAATTGAATTGTGTAATTGACAGATTCGTCCTAAGTCTGCGCTAAATGTGAAGGGGGATATGTTTTTTTTTAAAGAAGACCTGATGGGCCGATAATATCAATTAAAAACCCATAAACACCCACTAATTATCTTTGACAGCGTAATTCTACCCTCCTCCGCGCCTTCGAGTCAGATAATGTTCAAATTATAATAATTTTCAATAATAACCCAACCAAACCTACCCCTACCAAACCACCTTCGTATTTTTAGTCAATTTTTGAAGAATAAATTATAATAATTTTCAATAATAACCCAACCAAACCTACCCCTACCAAACTACCTTCGTATTTTTAGTCAATTTTTGTAGAATAAATTATAATAATTTTCAATAATAACCCAACCAAACCTACCCCTACCAAACCACATCCCTCGCGCGCCTGGCACCAGACGACCAGCCCCGCGAGAAAGCCGAGCGCCACCGGAGATACTCGATGGCGCCCGAAGTCGGCACCACATCACACGGGCTACAGACAAGAGTGCTATTAAGATGTTAGTAAACACAAACGTAGTTATTGTGATTGAAAGTATGTTCTCCGGCTAGTTGGCTACCATCTATTGTCGATAAGATTTGATTTTTTATATATGCGTGTACTACTTCGGAATAACGCGCTCATTACCGAGTGAGTATCGATGCTCCGACTCCGTACAACCAGCGTTGTACAGAGTCGACTTCGTACAATCATCTCTGTCCGAAGTCCGCCTATCTCGGCTTCGTACAAAATGGCTTGTACAGATCGGACTTCGTACAAATTCATTGTACGAAGCTCGACTCCGTACAAGATCGGGCTTGGGACGTAACATATATATCCTCCAAAAGACGTTGGACGATGTCCACAGTTGGTGTCAGAGGGAACAGATGTCTGTTAACACTGGTAAAACTGTAATAGTTCCCTTCACTAGGAAAAGAAAGTTTGAGGATCTTCCACCACTTTCCTACAATGGTGAGGTTATTCCATTTGCAGCGGAAGTAAAATATTTGGGGATTATCCTAGATATGAAACTTGGAAAAAGTTATCCATAAGGCCAGAGGCCTTGTGGACAAGTCGTAGGATCTGTGGAAAATCTTGGGGCATGGGACCCAAACAAATCTATTGGATATATGTGATGATCGTTAGACCAATGATCACATATGGAGAAAAGAAATTGATTGTAATCGATTCTCAGCTCACAACTCAGTTACGATTAACTCCGTCAATTCTCTTAAACATATTTTCCAAAAATATTCCTCTATTTTCGAAGAACGTGTTGGTTGCGTTCCAAACATGTCGAGCTGCAACTCAGAGAAGGGGTGAAACCAGTGTTTATCCGAGAGCGTGATGTTCCTTTTGAAAAGAAGCTCGCATCACTGGAAGCAGATGGAATCATTTCACCTGTAGCATTAAGTGATTGGGGTTCACCACTGGTCGTAATACCAAAACTGGATAGAGGTGTTAGACTATGTGTGGATTATAAATGCGGAGTAAATTCTAAACTAATTTCAGCCAATTATTATCCTATCCGCCGTATTGACGAAGTACTCCACAGTCTCAGAGATTCCAAGTTTTTCTGCAAACTAGACCTCTACAAGGCCTATTTACATTTCAAAGTTAATGAAGAAGGAAGAAAAATATAAACAATTACAGCACATAAGGGAACATTTATGATGAACCGCCTCAGCTTCGGAATAAAGACGGCTCCAGCCGAGTTTAATAGAGCTATGTCACAAATTTTAAATGGTCTACCAAAGGTAGAAGCTTATTTTGATGATATAATCTGTCATGGAGCCACCATGCATGAATGCACCAATAATTTAATTGCTAATTAATTAATTGTTAATCCGTCTCAAGGAGAACGACCTTCATCTGAATAAACACAAATGTTCATTGTTCAAAGAAAATATTAATTATCTTGGTCACATTGTGTCTCACAACAATATTCAAAAGTCTCCCGAGAAAATTGAAGCGGTTTCTCAGATGCCACGACCCAGAAACCTTGAAGAATTAAGGCGCTTTTTAGGCATGGTGACGTATTATGCAAAATTCATTCCAGACTTCTCTACAAAATCCTCTCTATTACGACGATTGCTTCGGAAAGGTGAAAAATTTTATTGGTCACCCACAACTGAAGCTTATTTTCTGAAACTGAAGTCAGAGTTGTGTAGTGCACGTGTTCTGATACCATTTGATCCGTCAAAGCCGCTGATACTTACAACTGATGCCAGCCCCACCGGTATCGCCGCAGTTCTCAGCCACGAAGTAGATGGTCATGCCTCTAGAGCTTTAACGCACGCTGAATGTACCTACAGTCAATTAGATAGGGAAGCTTTAGCTATAATTTATGCTGCAACTCATTTTTATAATTACATTTTTGCCAGACATTTTACACTTGTCACCGACAATTAACCTTTTTCGCGTATTTTCCATCCAAATCGCGTTTTGCCACATATGACATCTGCTCGTCTATTGCGATACGCCTCATTTCTCACTGGATTGGATTGGAAAAGATAATCAGAACGTCGATTGTCGTACTCCAGTTGTTCAAAAAGGCAATTCATCAGAGATAGCGATGAATGAAGAAGTCAACGCTGTGTACGCTGAAACACTGTTACAAATATCCAGTTCAATGATCACCGCTCAAACTATCGCTGAAGAAACAGCAAAAGACGTTGAACTTCAAAATATCATAACTGACCTCAAAAACAATACGAGAGATGAACCATTCACGATTTCAAATGGAATACTCTTCAGAATGGATCGCGTTGTTATTCCAGAGTCCCTTAAAATTCCAATTCTGGAAGAACTTCATGCGACACACTTGGGAATAACCAAGATGAAACAACTAGCCAGAAGATACGTTTATTGGAAACGAATAGACAAAGATATTGAACGGCTCGTTAAAAGCTGTGAACCTTGCGCTAAAGTCCGTCACAATCCACAAAAAGCAGCAGTGCATCCATGGGATCAGCCAGAAGAGAACTGGGAAAGATTGCATATTGACTATGCGGGACCTTTTGACAACCACTATTTTCTTATGTGTGTTGATGCGAAGTCCAAGTGGGAAGGAATATTTATATAAAAGCAACAACATATCCATTGAATCAGAACATATTGAAGAAACCAATGAAGAAGGAGAAATTGAGACATAAAATAAAATTGAAGAAATGAAAGAAAATTAACCGATATAGGAGAAGAGAAAGGAAGTACGAGAAAATTACCAGAGAGGTTTTATGACTATAATATGGCTTTTGATTGATTGATTATCATATGTTGTATGTATAGAAGAAATTGAAGGCAGATAAGACAACGATTTATGGTTAAAAGCAATATCAAGAGAAATACAGTCAATAGAAAATAATAAAACATGGAAAGAAGTGACGAAGCCAACTGAAGCTGAAATATTAAGTACAAAATGGGTATTTTCGAGAAAGCCACATGAGGGAAAGATACACTTGTTGTAAGGGGGTTTGCACAAAAGGGTAGCTTTAACTATGAAGAGTTATATTCACCAGTAGCGAAACTAAATACGATACGAACACTTCTGTCAGTCCGTAATTAGAGACTGTATAACTTTATTCAGTTGGATGTACGAACTGCTTTTCTTAATGGTAAGTTAAAAGAGGATATTTACATTTTTCCGCCAGAGAGGGTTACATGTTAAAAGGATAAAGTTTTCAAGCTAGAAAAATCTTTATATTGTTTGAAGTAAGCTGCGAAGTGTTGGAACAATACAATTAATGATTTCTTAACAAAAATTTTAGGTTTTAAAAGATGTGAAACGGATTATTGCCTATACAAAAGAAGGTCATTATTATAACAGGAAATAATTATCTAGTATAAAACAAAATTGATGGAAGAATTTGACATTAAAGATGGAAATGGAATTTGAAGAATCTCTTAGGTCTTGAAATTGATTATGATAGAGAGGAAGGAGTTTTGAAGATAAGTCAAAGCAGATATGTGATGGGAATACTTGAGTGATTCAATTTTGAAAACTGCAATGCTTTTGCAACACCGATTGATCCAAAATTAAAACTAAATTTAAATAACATAAATAAATAAGAAAAGAAACCAATTAGGCAGTTAATAGGATGTTTGATGTTTCTTATGTTAGGGTCGAGGCCAGACTTGAGAAATGCCATAAATTATTTTTTAAGATTCCAGGATAAAAATTCAGATAAAGTATATGGATGCATTTGAAGAGGATATTAAGATACTTGAAAGGATCTGTGAATGTATATTTAAAAAATAATAGATGTGAAACTGATCTACCCTTAGTTTGCTATGTAGACTCTGACTGGGGAACAGATGTTAGCGACAGGAAGTCAACGTCTGGATATTTAGTAAAAGTTTTTGGGAATAGTACTGCTTGGATAACACGTAAATAGGGCTGCGCTGCTTTATCAAGCTCAGAAGCCGAACTTGTAGCTTTGTGTAGTGCTGTGCAGGCATGCTTATGGTTTAGGAAGCTATTGATAGATATGGAAATAGAAGTTGAACATTTCAAGGTGTTTGAGGACAATCAAGGATGTATCGCACTAATAAAAACTCCTGAAAATAACAAACGTGTCAAGCATATCGGTTTAAAATACAATTTCATTTGTGAATATTTGAATAATAATATCTTAATAGGCATGATGACAGTCACTAAGAATCACTAAAATATTGATTTGATATAATTATATATGATGCAGAGATTCTAAAAAAATTATCAATTTTTATTTTACATGTGTGATGACCAATATTTTAGTAAAAATATAAGCACAAAATTTAACAATCCGCCATGTTAGCTCAAACGCCAATCAGAAGAGAGTGACGTCGTACTTTCGCAAATTTGACCTTGATATTTTGTCTTTCGTCCGAACCATAGGTAAGTCCGAACTATCTATGGTCCGAACATCTGTTCTGTTTTGAATTTCCTTTGTGTGATCCAAATTATAGCCATTTTTCTTTGAACTTGACCACACAAACCGGGTTAACTATAAGTTAACCATTCGATATTCCTCGACTTGTATTCCAAACCATGACGTAACAGTTAACCAACCACACAAACCAGCTCACTGAGATAGTTTGACAGAGTATTTATCATATTTAAGGTTAGGTGTTTGTTTATTTCAGGGTTTCCACAAACCGTTACGTCATAAAAGTTAACCGTGACGTCATGGTATTGTTAACCCGGTTTGAGTGGTTAAGTTCAAAGAAAAATGGTTAATGTATCAAAATAAACTTCTAACCTGCAAGCTGTCAAGTGTTTGAAGTTTGACGATTTTACAAATGACATAAAACAGTCTGTTTTATGTTCTAAGAATGACACAGATCACCTATAAATGGTATTTACGAATTGATGATGTCACAGATAGACGCCATTACCATTCTTGCGTTTTGGCGCAGAATTTAAAATGCATTTTTGAAAGGTAAATTTCTCCTTCAAAAACTTATTTTATCAGAGAAATAACATTTATTGTAGATAAAGTATATAAGTGAAAACATCGTGAAGCAGTTTTTCAAAATCAGTCATCATGCCTATTCTTGAATATATAAATACAAAGTATCAACTTGCAGATTTTCTAACATATACAGGGCGCAATTTTATTCAAACTGCATCAATATTGGTTTAGATGACAAATGAAACGTCTTGTTTTATTATAGTTAGGTTAGGTTAACTTGTCTGTTGGATACTACAAGACTCACTATATTATGTTGGTTATATTATTATCGTTATTTTACGATTATTTTTGTGTTGTTTACTTGGATAAGAAAACCATTAAGAGAGGGTGTTGAATATGGCAACATTGTTGACATATAAATCTGTGGTAATGTCTTTTCTTACAAAAGTATGACAGAAGTCAAGTTTTGATTATTATGGAGGTTTTAATGTGTGTTGTAAGTTGTAAAGAAACTATGTAAATATATATTGTAAATAGTCCACTGTGCATAATTAAATAATGGAAATGAAAACCAGAAGAGACATTAGAAAATTAAACATAACAAAAACGTTTGTTCTAATATATATACTCATTTTTTAATAATATTCAACCTACAAATTTCAATATTTACCTAGTACACAATGACAAAACATACTTATTGATAGCAGCAAAAGAATGAACAGAGTCAAACGTGATTCCGGCACTTTGATGACATTTATACTGAATAGAGAGTATGTATTCTTGGTTTTGTCCTTAAATTATCGAATGTTTACCAAATTAATTTTGTTTAAAACTTGCAATAGGACGAGGAGCTGCCATGATAGTTGAGAGTCTGTGCCTTTTTTACCATATGGACTGTTTCAAGTGCTGCGTCTGTCACGTCCGATTGGGGGATGGTATGATGGGAACTGATGTAAAAGTACGCAATCAAAAGTTACACTGCCACAACTGCTATTCCAGCGACGACGGTGTCAAATTTAGTTGTGTTTAATGTATATAAGGATATTTTTCTTGTATATATTATTTATATATGGTATTTGTTTTGTATATTATATAGTGGTTGATTTGTAATTAAATTTTATCTGAAGTTAAATTACTTACCGTTACAATTTTAATAAATTTTTGGGTCATTTTCATTTACTAATTTTATTATCTTTATGTAATAGGTATCTGCAAAAGCTTTTTTTTAATTATCAGCAGTCATTCTAGCGGTAAATGTTGTATCCGCGCAATGTTACTCTCGCTATAAAAGAAGTAAGTACACTATATGAAGGTTTCTCCATAAAACTCTGTAACATATATTGCTGTTGTTTTTTGCGTATATACTGTAAAATATTTCTATTCCTCACTAAGAATCCTTAGTTTTGATTTTTTTGTCAATTCCACTAATTAATTAATTACACATGTATTCTAATTGTAGTAGAAAAGAATATCTGATTCTTGTGGTATTTTTTTGTCGAAAATAAGTATGTATTAATAAAAAAGCAAAGCGCATTTGACGGGATATGTCATGATTAATAAGACTCGGCATTTATAATTTTTTCATTCAAGGGTTAATGAAAATGACCTTGAAATTCATTAACTTTCCTAGAAAAATATGCACATGTGCCAAATTGACTGTATTAAAGCCCTTGCATTTAGGCAGTCGCAAAGTTTCTCTCATTTTTACTTGCCTGCAAGGGATCAAAAGTTTTTTTTTAGAATAGGCTCACTAATAAATAATATATCTACATTAAAGGTGGATTCATGCAAGCAAAAATTGAACCTTAAATAAATAAATAAATGTAATAAATTGAACCTTAAATAAATAAATGTAGGTCACCTGCAGTAGGTATTCATGCAATTAAGTGAACAATTGAATTTTAAATTAAAAAAGTTGGTCAACTTTCAACTAAGAAATTAATTTCTTCCATGAATTCGAAACAACGCATGCGT
Organism: Lochmaea capreae; assembly: GCA_949126875.1. Taxonomy (NCBI): domain Eukaryota; kingdom Metazoa; phylum Arthropoda; class Insecta; order Coleoptera; family Chrysomelidae; genus Lochmaea; species Lochmaea capreae. Next base: position 23,559,728 of record OX421402.1, read on the forward strand.
CAAGTCCTGACCTTGTCGGACAGTACCAGTCGCCAGATTGTTTGATAGTTGGAGGACTTCGGTCCAAGTTGCCAACCCAAAAACTCAGAAAATTTTCTATCACTGGGGAAGAGAAATTTCAGAACGATTTTGTCATGTATCGGTTCGTGTTATCTATAAATATCCGTAAACTACGACTCGTATCTTCAAACCGGGTGAATCGATCCAAATATTGATATTTGTAAAGATCATGTCTGATTGGCTGAAAGTTGTGTAGGATTTACTGATTACACGTCAGGTGTATTCCAACTACTGTGAATATGTTCGTTTTACAAACTTATTTTATTTACTAGCAGTATCCCCTTCGATTCCCAGTAGTTGTTGAAAAATTCTATCGTCGTAAAAGGTTGGTGCAAGCTTATTTGACAAAGTTTGTAAGCTGTTTTTTTTAAATAATTAGCTGTTAAATAATTTATTAATAAAGTTATTGTGTTTAATTGCTTGGCAGTTATTTGAATGCAATGGCAGGTAATCACATACATGGAATTAATCAAGAGGTTTTTGGGATATTGAACAATCCTTCATATCCCTGCTTTTTAAAATATGTACTAATAGTTTTGAGAGAAATGGCATTCCTTGGATAATATTTTAAATATTTGACTTTAACAGTTGTAAAAAACCTGCTCTCCAATTGGATACTATATTAGAGAATTGAAATGGATGTATGTCCAATAAATTTGAATTCAACATCCTGTATGATTTAAATGATTGATTGAATTTTGGAATTTCACAATTAGCTATCTCTCGTAAGATTAGAAAGTATGAATAAAGGCCGGGTCACACATACCCGCACCGTGCTCACTCACTCACTTGGTAGTAGATTAGTACAATGTTATGTAATAACATTAGATCAGACATCGCAGTTCACCATATCACGACCGAGCACTTTAACTTTGCACTTTTCATCCACAACACTCGGCCTACACTTGGATCGAGCATAATAGTGCGTTTATTTGCGTCCCAGCCTTATAGCCATTGCAGCAAACTCACCTAGTTGCAAAAACTTTACTGATAATAATTTTGTTTGTACCTACTTAAAATGTATAGGGAAGTGATAATTTTTGGATATTTTTGGTAGTATAAATGTGAATGTCATTATTATTAATTGTTTAAATTTATAGCTCTACGAACATACCAAATTATTACTGTATAGGTAATCTTACTGACATACTTTTTACATATATATTATAGGAATCTGTATAAAATATTAACTTCAATAAAGGATTCTATTAACATAGTCACTTCGTTTTGTTTCCCTAAATCAAACTTCCTTTTCCTTCAGAATACCTGTTTCTCGAAATAAACTTATTTGGCACATAAATAACTGAAACATCTATAACAAAATAAGACAAAGGGGAGTCCAGTCCTGGTACCTAATCTGTACTGGTGTTTTGATATCAGCTCCTGTTTTAATAATTTAGTGGTGAACATTTATTCAAATTTGTATTAAGTTTGTGTAAGTGTACGAACAACGTTATCAACTCTAAGGAAAACCAGTGAGTTATGTTTTTCTTCCCCATAACCTGATGGTATATTTAAATTAACACAGAAACTCTAACAGATAGGATAGTTTTCAATTATCTTATCGCTTGGGCAGCCGGTTTTTATCACCGGACGGTTCAATAGTGAACAGGACCGCATTTAAACAAAAAAATGTCCATTAACATACCTTCAACAATCATGAACGTAGAAACGACTGAGTCTTCTGACTACAGAAGTACTCAAACGATAACTCTCCTCATCTCTCAACCTACCTACTCACTAGCAGCATCTAAGAAAATGTATCCATCAAAAGCACTGGTCCTCATATTTTCATCTTTAGACGGAGTTAAATTAGAAGAATATGTATATGCAATAGGACCTAAAGTTCAACCAAAAAATATAACGTTTGCATCAAGAATTTCAAACATCCGAATTTGCATTTACTTATCAAGTAAATCTGTCTTAGAAGAATATTTAACAAAAGATGGTAAAATATCTATAAATAACGAAATTATTCCAGCAAGAAGATTGATTGCCCCATCAAGTCGTATTTTACTATCAAATGTTTATCCCTCCATTCCCGATGAGACCTTAGAGGCAGAATTAAAAAATATGGGCTAGTTAAGTATCCAGATTAGCAGAGTCGACAAAAAAGTAGTAAACAAACTAAAACAGTGCCATTGTTTAAAGAAGATTATAAATAGGTTTCATTTCACATTTACAGGGACTTCTAACGTTGATTTCTAGCAGATATATATAGTTAGTTCGGTATTTAAGTTATTTAATATTTGTATTGTTGTAGTACAACCTGTATATTAATTTATAAATAAATTTTTAAAAACAAACATTTTAATTTAAAAATTAAAACTGGCGCAGTCAGTAGGATACGTGCGGTCGAAAAAGTGTCGCATTACGTCGGAAAGTCTTTAATCGATCTTGGTATTTCAATACCTTTGTGCGTATTCTGGACTAAGTTCCCTTCGATAAGAATCAACAAGTTTTGCATCCTCAAGAGTCATCAAGTTAGAAGCCCGAGAAGAAACTGCTGAACGAATTGACGACCAGCCGAGTTCCTTCTCCTGAGAACAAGGTAGGAATAGATAGATAAGTTGATAAATTTGCAAATATTTTAATCATTTTCGTTGATCTTCTGCATGAACGAACTTGAAGAAGTTTTAAAACAATTTAATTTACTTGATATAAACACTAATATAAAGATGACTGAGAACAGAGTTAATTGGTATTTATTTAAATCTAAAGTTGATACTATTAAGCCTTACGATGGCAATGTTAATACATTAAACAAATTTTTATTGCGTTGCGAAAACTTGATTGTCACCTATCGTACGTACAACGATAACATTTTGAACGATCATATTTTCGAATGTATACAAGAAAAGCTAGTTGGACAAGCTGAAGCTTTAGTAGGAAATCGCGCAGAATTGAATAATTTGCCCAACAAACACAAAAACATATTGAATACATTTATGTTATGTAATTTTTGAAATATAAAAGTCACAGTTATATAAAACTGAAGTCACAACTAGATAATATTTATTGAATACTGACAAAGGCCGTTACAGCTAGAGAACAATAATGGTATAAAAGATACATATTCATATTACATATCTATTATGTAAATTATATTATATCTCAAATATGTCCAAATCACTATGTAATATATATATATGTAAAAATGAGATAATATCTAGAGAATATTTATGTATTAAATATTAAATATAATATAGATGTAACAAAAGTTACCTATTTTTACTTTTGTCTCACCCCTTACCTAAAATATTTTATTTCATTGGATCTATGAAAAAATTATTTGAGAAAAATCTGTTAAAACATTATTTTCCATAGATGAAATGAAATACAATATTTTTAGTATGGATGAGGGTCAAAAGAAAAAAGGAATTATAGTAACTATACCTATTATTCAATACCTACCTTATGAATATTTCAAACATAATAAAGCAACTGAATATTTATATATTGTAAATGGTATTTATCTTTATTTGGAATATTTAGTAGCTGGTGGATGTTTTCTTAGTTACTAAAAAAACAGCAAATGAATGCATATAAGTACATTTATTTTATTAACATACTTAATTAACATTGACAATACAATACTGTAACAAAAATATTGCAAAACAAAATCTAAAAATACTCAAAAACTAAATGATAACAAAATATAAAAAATAATAGAAAACTAATACTATCCCTTGTTTTGAAGGGTTACTGTTTCACCCTTCTTTTCCCTCTGGAGTCTCTGCTTACTCCTGCTATCCACGTGCGTGCCTGTTCAAAATAGTAAGAAACATATCTCTGATAATATTAATATAATAGTACTTACATAATGTATTCTTCAATCCTCTAAACACAAGCACACAGACAAAAACGTTATTATACTCACAGATCAACTTTTCAATTATTAATAGTTGTGGTAGCGTGGGTGTTACAATTTAAAGGTTATGATTTTCTTCTTCTTTTTCAAGACAAGACGAAGTAGGTACGTGTATGGCGATAGCAAATGTTACGTAATAAATATTTATAATTTTTTAAATATATTCATGTAGCAGAATTTACATCTTGAATACATATAAAATTAGATATATCCAATGTATAAAATATTTTATAATATAAATAAATATGTAACAAAATTTATAAAGATTTTGTTACATGAATACTACGTAAAAAATATATAAATGGTTTATATAAAAATCGGTTCTCCTCTGTTATGTATTTTTATGTAATATATACATTTGTGTTTGCTGGGTGGGACTCTCTAAAAACATGCATTAAAGCAATGCTTTTCAGATAGAAGAGATCTTGATTGTTTAATTCAAGAATTAACTAGGTTTAAGCCCAATAAAAATGAAAATTTAATAGATTTTTGAACAAAATTACAATTACTTAGAAGCAGTATAATTCAACGTATAAGCAATGATACAGAGTTGACGGCAAATGACAAAACTTGCGAAATGATCCATTGTGATAAAACAGCATTAAACACATTTATAGGTAGTTGTACCGGAGTATTAAGAAATAATATGCATTTAAAAAGACCAGACTCTTTAGAAAGTGCTATTGCATATGTTAAAGAATTTTATTATTTTGAAAAACTATACGTTAATTTTAATGATACAAAATATATTCCTAAAAATAATTTCAATTTTCCAAGAAATAACAATCAAAATAATAACAATGAAAATTATAAAAGATATAATAATAATAATGATAACTATCAAAATTATCAAAGATTTAACACCAATGATAATCAGCAAAGAAATAATTTTCCGAGTCAACCTATTCATATACAACAAAGACCTATACCACCTCGTAAATATCCAACAAATGCACAAGTTTTTGAAAAACCACGAAACGTATTTAAACCAAACCAAACACACGTAAATAATTTACCAAAACCTGAACCAATGTCTACAACATCTAGAAATGTTACAAGCAACTCTAGAGCCTCAAATAATAATAACAATAATTTTCCTTACAGAAACAATAACTACAGACCCCAATATAATAGTAATTTTAGACAAAAACCAAATTACATAGCTGAAGAGCTATACAATAATAATTATGAAAGGGAAACTAATGATTACAGTGATTACGATGACTTTGAACCTGTAGAAAATAATATTTCTAACCCTGTAGAACGTGATTCAGAACAACACGAAAATTTTCAGAGAAAGCCTCCAAAATTCAAACAGAAATAGTCGAAATCAATACAGTCGCAAACAATCCTCTCCCCTACATAGAAATTGAACAACCTAAATTAAAACTTCTAATAGACACAGGGAGTAGTCGATCAATAATTAAACCAATAATCGCAGAAACATTTTATCAACAAAAAATCTATCATGATAATGTGGAAATAAAAATTTCCATTGGTAATAAAATAATAAAAAGACAAGTAACAATTCCAGCATTTAAATAATTTAATAGTAATAATAATATTAATTACATTTTGTTTGATTTTCACGACTTTTATGACGGAATTATAGGTTTACAAGATTTAATAAAAATGGGATTCAATATAGACTTGCAAAATAGAAAATTAATCAATAATAGTACTGCAATACCCATTAAATTTAGAAAATCAGAAGAAAATGATTTTAAAATTGAAATAGGACCTTTAGAAAGAATTTTAAAGGAAATACCAATCACAATACATGAAGGTGATGTAATAATAAATGAGATTGAATTAGGAAACCTAAAAATACCTGCAACTTTAACAAAAGCTAAAAATAGACATACAATCATAGAATTAATTAATGAAACTAATGACCCGATATCAATAACTTTGAATAAACCAATTTCTGCTTCATTTTTTGTAATATCGGACATATTAGAAGGTTGGCAACGGTGTCAAGTCAAGGAGCACAGGCTCATTGAAACGTAGTGAAGACAGTCTGCTCTCAACCTCCGTCCACTATGCCACGGTGACTCGATATATATATATAATACTAGTATGATAGTTAAGTAAGTGAAGATGATGTAAAACCGCTTAAAACATAATTATTAAAGTATATATAAAACACGTGAGTTTTATTAGTGCACGATGTTTAAGTTAAGTGGATACACCACAAAATGGCGACGAGGATAAAAGAAATATAAGAAGAAAAGAAAAAAAAAAAAAAAAGATGGCATCAACCGGCATCGTGTTCCATCAATTTAACAGTGAAACTGACGATTGGATCATATACAGTGAGCAATTATCAGAATATTTTAAAGCAAACGGTACGAAGGAAGAAAATAAAGTAGCTACGTTATTAAGTAATATTCCTAGCGAAATTTATAAACTTTTACGAGACCTGTGTCACCCAGATCCACCAAATTCAAAAACATTCAAGCAATTAACAGATTTATTAAGTCAACAGTATTGTCCAAGAACAGTTGTATGGCGAGAGCGAAGGAAATTTCACCTAGCTCAACAAACACGTGAAGAAACGATGGCAGAATGGAATGCTAGAATAAGAAGCCTATCTGTAAACTGTAAGTTTGGAAATGATTTACAATTGCTTTTGAGAGAAAAATTCATATCCGGGATGAGAAACGGCCCGATATTAGACAGACTATGCGAGGAGGAGGAAACCGCAGATCTAAAAAAACTAGTGGAATTGGCCATAAAAAAGGAAAACGATAGCATCGATAGAGAAGTGAACATGAACTTTGTAAAAGACACTACAAGGTCATCGAATCAAAAATATCAAGCAACAAGAGGAGTTTCAAATCAAGGCGCGCGGCAACGACAAAATTTTGACCAACCACAACGCCGATGGCAAGGCGCAGATTCACAAAACAGTTCAAGACAGCGCACGGATAGACAGACGTCGACGAATTTAGCTACACTTCCACGCAGAAGGATGACAACTGAAAGAAATGTCAACATGGCGGAAGGAAAACAAAATTACGAGATGATAAAATGTAAAGTTTGTAATAATTATCATAAAGGAGTTTGTCGGTATGTAAATTTTTATTGTTCTAAGTGTAAAAGAAAAGGACATCTTGCTAAAGCATGTGCAAATAGAAATTTTAACTATGTAGATTTTTCAAATACCGAAAATAACCAAAATAACTGCCGAGATTGTTGGTACACGGAACAAAACAATCAAACGGAGGAAGCAGACAAAAATTTTAATGTGTATAGTGATTGTCCATCAGAATTTGAAAATTTTAATATCAATAATGTTGATAAAAAATTTATTGTCAAAGTTTTAATAGAAAATACAGAGCATCTGTTTCAAATAGATAGCGGTAGTGTGATATCAGCGATAAATGCAGATCATTTTAATAACTATTTTAGACATTTTAAATTAAAGGAAGCCGAAATTGTTTTAAAAAGTTACAATAATAGTACTTTTGCACCATTAGGTTATATAAATGTTAATGTTAAATATAAAGACAAAATAAGACAAATTAAATTGTATGTTATAGCTAACGGCGGTCCGAAGATTCTGGGGATGGATTGGTTAGAAGCATTTGGAATTCAGTTCGGAGTGGTTAATCAGCTGGATTATGTAAATAAAAGGATAAATGATATTGTTTCTAGATTTCCAGAAGTTTTTAGCAAAAAAATCGGTAAGTTTACTTTAGATAAAATTAAAATATATATTAAAGATAATGTTATGCCAATATTTCGTAAAGCACGTCCAGTACCTCTTGCATTCAAGCAAGGCGTTACAGAAGAATTAGAAAGGTTAGAAAAGGAAGGAATTATATCTAAGACTGAAACATCAGAGTGGGCTACACCTTTAGTTCCAGTTTTAAAAGAAGACGGTACAGTAAGATTGTGTGGAGATTACAGCGTAACTGTAAATAAATACCTAGAGAATATGGAGTATCCTTTACCAAGAGCTGAAGAAATTTTCTCTAAGCTTCATAAAGGAAAATATTATACCAAATTGGATTTGTGTAGAGCTTATAATCAATTTGAAGTAGATTTAGAATCGAGTAAAATTTTAACGTGGAGTACCCATCAAGGATTGTACACGGTTAACAGACTTCCATTTGGAATTAAAGTTGCTAGTTTTATATTCCAGAGGCATTTGGAGCAACTGTTAAAAGAGATACCATCATGTGTGTGTTATTTAGATGATATTATTCTAACAGGTGAAAATGAAGAAGAACATCTGAAGACATTGATCCTAGTACTAGAACAGCTAAAGAAAGCTGGACTAACCGTAAAATTGGATAAATGTGAATTTTTCAAGTCAGAAGTTGAATATTTGGGTCATGTGATTGGAAGTGATGGATTGAAGACAAGCGAAAAGAAAATACAAGCAATTAAAGAGGCACCCAGACCAGAAAATCTAACAGAAGTGAGATCTTTCCTGGGAATGGTAAAGACAAAAAGTATAGCAAGATCGTATGTTTATTGGCCTAAAATAGACCAACAGATCGAAGAAACATGTAGAAAGTGTATGTGCTGTATGGAAAACAAGCCAGCTCCACCAAGAGCAATACTAACACCATGGGATGTTGAAACCGAGCCTTGGACACGAGTGAGCATGGACTTTCTGGGACCTATAAGAGGTAAAATGGTATTAATAATAGTGGACGCATATAGCAAATGGCCAGAAGCACACATTATGAGCCATATAACAGCAAAAGAAACGGAAGAGAAAATTAAGAGGACATTCGCCAGATTTGGCATTCCTAAAACGATAGTAACGGACAACGGCACACAATTTACAGCAGAAACGATGCAAGAATTTTTCAAAAGAAATAACATTCGACATATTACGTCACCCCCGGGTCATCCACAGTCGAATGGAGCAGCAGAAAACATCGTAAAAACTTTCAAAAACAATGTCAAAGCCAGAGCAATTGATATAAGAAACAAGGGTAAGAGTATTGATTTGATAATTTCAGAATTTCTATTTTCATATAGGACAACACCGCATATAGTAACGAAAGAAACACCAGCCAAGCTGATGATGGGTAGACAACTCAGAAATAGAGCAACCATACTGAAAGAGTCCATAGGATGGAGAGTAAGTAGGGAAGAAGAGGAAACTGGAGCAGAAAACAATCATCAGAAAGCTCAAGAGCGACAGATTAAGTATTTTAAAGGAAAAAAGAGAGAATTTGAAATAGGAGAAACGGTAGCAGTCGCAGATTATGGTAATCCTAACCAAAGGAGTTGGACTAAAGCAGTCATTGAAAAGGTAATAGGCAAAACGACATATCTGTGCAGACTAGAAGATAAGAGACTATGGAAAAGACATGCGAACCAGATACATAGAAGAGAGAGAGAGAAAGAACAGGGTCAGGTAAAACGAAATACGGATGTAAGAAACAAACAAAACACTATGAAACGGTATTGTTGGGAAAATATGCCTGAACCGGCAAAACATACGTCAGACAGTTATGAAGTTGTAAATAATGATGAATTTGTTTTTACAGATGAAGCAGTAGGGCAAGATCATATTACAATTAACAACTCAGCTGAACCACCAATCCGAACTGAACATTCCAAACCACAACAGACAGAACCATTCATTACGACTGATCCATGCCAACCCTCGGAATCATCGGAAACCGGAAGTAGGACAAATGTTGCAAAACATTGTGATTTAGAGAAGGTTGTACGACGTAGTTCAAGAACTACAAAAACACCAGCAAAATTTAAAGATTATGCATTAGAAATCGACTGAAATATGTACTTATGGTTAAAATATTTTTTTTATATATGTGAATGGTCACAAATAACGTTTTAAATTTGTATTTGTATTGTATGTATACATGTATGTATTTTTAAAGGAATGACAGAGTGGAATGGCGGAGAGAGCTTAAGTATTAATATTACTTTTAAAAATAATACAAATTTAAGTGATTGGTAGAAAAAAAAAATTTTTGAATATTGTTTTCTAAAATGATTATCGAATGTTTCACTGTACCTATTGTAAGTAGAGATAATTTATATTGTACAAACATAGTAAATCGTAATCATACTGTAGGTATATTGAAGCATAATATTAAAAATGCACTCACAGGAGTTAGGCTAACAAAGGGGGGTGTAATATCGGACATATTAGAAGGTTGGCAACGGTGTCAAGTCAAGGAGCACAGGCTCATTGAAACGTAGTGAAGACAGTCTGCTCTCAACCTCCGTCCACTATGCCACGGTGACTCGATATATATATATAATACTAGTATGATAGTTAAGTAAGTGAAGATGATGTAAAACCGCTTAAAACATAATTATTAAAGTATATATAAAACACGTGAGTTTTATTAGTGCACGATGTTTAAGTTAAGTGGATACACCACATTTTTTATTCCCTCTCAATATGAAATATTTAAATTCGAATATTTTAATGAAAATAAAAACAAAAATAATAAAATAGCTGATAAACTAGAAATCAATCAACTTGTGAGAACGGATCATATGAATCAAGAAGAGAAAGACAATATCACTAATTTATGCAACAAATACTTTGATATATTCTATAAACCTGGAGATCCATTAACGTTCACTTCTAAAATTAAACACGAAATTAAAACAACAGATGAAGAACCTGTACATGGCAAATCATACAGATACCCATATTTACATAAAGAGGAGATAAAGAAACAAATAAATGAAATGCTTGAAAAAATATCATACGACCCTCTAGTCATTGGGGAAGTCCCATATGGATTGTCAAAAAAAAGTTAGATGCTTCAAAACAGCAAAAATGGCGTCTAGTCGTCGATTACAGAAAAGTTAATGACAAAACAATTAGTGATAGATATCCAATACCCAACATTAATGATATACTAGATAAGCTAGGTAGATCACAATACTTCACAACCCTCGATTTAGCAGCTGGTTTTCATCAAATCGAAATGAGCCAATCATCGATAGAAAAAACAGCTTTTAGCGTAGACAACGGTCATTACGAATTTTTGAGAATGCCCTTTGGTTTAAAAAATGCCCCTTCAACATTTCAAAGAGTAATGGATGAAGTATTAAAGGATTTACAAAACAAAATCTGTATGGTATACATGGATGATATAATAATTTTCAGTACAAGTTTACAAGAACACATCCAAAATTTAAAATTAGTATTTGATAAACTAGGAGAAGCTAGATTAAAAATTCAAATTGACAAATGTGAATTTCTTAGAAAGGAAGTAGAATTTCTAGGTCATGTAGTGACACCTGAAGGCATTAAGCCAAATCAAAAAAAGATTTCATCCATTAAACAATTTCCTATACCTCGTACTCAAAAAGAAATAAAATCATTTCTAGGCTTACTGGGATATTACAGAAAATTTATAAAAAATTTCGCTAAAATAACAAAACCAATGACAACCTGTCTTAAGAGAGATCAAAAAGTAGTACATACTAAAGAATTTGTAAAATGTTTTGAAACATGTAAAGATTTATTAACATCAGAACCGGTATTAGCATATCCAGACTATACAAAAAATTTTCAGTTAATTACAGATGCATCAAATTATGCAATAGGTGCAGTATTAATGCAAGAAAATCATCCAATATGTTATGCAATAGGTGCAGTATTAATGCAAGAAAATCATCCAATATGTTACGCTTCACGTACCCTTAATGAATCAGAAATAAATTATTCCACAATTGAAAAGGAATTACTCGCCATAGTGTGTTGTAAATATTTCAGACCATATCTATTCGGCAGATCATTCCAAATATTTACAGATCATAAACCCCTTCAATGGCTTTTTTCATTAAAATAACCCAACTCACGCTTAGTAAGATGGCGATTTAAGCTTGAAGAATTTGATTATTCTGTTCATTATTTAAAAGGTAAAAATAATAAAGTAGCTGACGCACTTTCTAGAATTCAAAATAAAAAAATTCAGATTTAAACGCACTTGAAACAGCACCTTTAAACGATAATTTCGATATAGATGACAATGCCCTTGAAACAGCATCTTTAGACGTTAATTTCGATATTGATGACATAATAACTAAAGAAATATCAGATATACCTAATATCTCAGAAGACGACTTTTATACAACATTGAACGAACTAGAATTATTAGACAACCCAGACAATAACACACAAAATAAATGCAACATTATATCAAACATTCAAATAAAACCACCTGATACTCAACCAAATGACTTCGAAACGGTACATACCTACTTCATTAGAAAATCCAATACTTTCAATACCTATAAGTGAAAAATCCTTAAATACCTATAAAAATCAAATATTGGTTACTAGCGGAGAAATTGATGATATAAAAGTTAAAGAAGAAAAGATTTTTGAAAGTGAACGACTTTATGTAACAATACCACAAAGAAATTTAGAGCAAAATATTTTTAAATTCATAAAAGAATATATAGATCCAAAAAAGACTTGCGATAAAGTTTAGAAATCAATTACTACCAGAGAACTTTATAACCACTGCCCAAAAATATTTCAGAAATTCAGCATTTAAATTTATACATTGTCCAAAATTATTAGAAGACATTTTGCTTACAGACGAACAAAAAGAAAAAATTGAATACTATCATATTTTCGAGAAAGGACATCGCGTAATCAATGAAGTAAAAGCTTCTTTAGGAACCCGATATTATTGGCCCAAAATGAACTAAGATATTGAAAACTTTATAAACAGTTGTGAAACCTGTTTAAAAAATAAATACGACAGAAATCCACCAGTAGTAAAATTTAACCTAACCCCCACAGCATCAAAACCCTTCGATCATATACACATAGACGTTTTCAAAATATCCAATAAATCATATCTTACTATCATAGATTCTTTTTCTAGATATGGCCAGGCATACCCAATTCAAAGTACAAACGGTATTTCCGTAGTAGAAAATTTATTAACCTATATAAGTCATCACGGACTGCCATATAAAATAACTGCTGACTCAGGATCAGAATTTAAAAATAATGATTTAAAAGATTTTACAACACCAAAAAATAGCAACTCGAATTCACCAGTAGAACGCTTTCATTCAACGCTGATAGAACATTATAGGTGTTTGCGAGAAGAAAACAAAGAATTGCTTTCAGACCAATTAATCAAACACGCAGTTCTAAGCTATAACAATTCCATTCATTCAGTAACAAAATTCACACCATTTGAAATAATAAAAGGACACATAAATAACGCTGACCCATTTGACTTGAATGACAATTTGATATTATCTTATTACGTTCAAAATCACAAACAGGCTAGTAAGCAGTTATACAATAAAATCAAAGAAAGAAATGAACAAGTAAAAGAAAACAATACAACAAAGCTCAATACAAAACGAAAAGACCCTCCTGATTATAAAAACCAAACCACAGCCTACATACAGACAAAATCACGAGACAAAAAATTACCTAAATTCAAGAAAACTGAAATAATCAGACTCAGGTGTAATACTTGAAACTAATAAAGACAATTATCATAAAGGCATAACTAGAAAACCCAAAAATAATTATGTTACATTGTTACAGGACAATGAAGACTACTTTGACGATATACATGACGATACTCCTGACATTTCAAACAAGATGCCAGACAGAAACCATCCAAATAACTAAATTAGAAAATTTATTATTACCCGTTAAGCTAGGCTCTTGTAAAATGATTTATTCTAAACATACTTTTATACACTATTTAGATTTAAGTGAAATAGTTAAGCAAATTGATAATTTAAAACAATATTTTCATACACTAAGAAATAGCTTAGAAAGAAGTAATGCAACGAATCCAATTTCATATCATAATTTAGCCGAACAAATGTTAGAAAGAACAAAATTCTTGATAAGCACTTTAGTGAGAAAATCAGAAAACATTAATCCACAGATCAGATCAAAAAGAGGTGTAATCGATGGCATAGGCAAAGCTAACAAATGGCTTTTCGGAAATTTAGATTCAGATGATGGAGAAAGATATGACAAGGCAATTGATATTTTGCAACAAAATCAAAAACGTATAATTTACGAAATAAATTCCCAAATATCACTGTATACAAAATTAATAGACCATTATAATAAGTCATTAATAGATTTATGGCAGAATCAGCAAAAACTTCAAAGCAAATTTCATATTTTAATAGAAAATAAATTAATAACGTTAAACAATTATATAACATTTCATGGGACCATCTCACAAATTAATTTAGACTGTCAAAATTTAATTACATTTATTGACAATATTGAAAACTCAATTATATTTTCAAAACTGATCTCTCTTCATAGTTCCGTACTTTCTAGTCATGAGGTCGCGGAAATGATTGAATATTTGAAAACAATTTACAATGAGGAGCAAATTCCAAAATTCAAGAATTTGTTGACCTACTATCTATTTCTCGGTACCCAAGTTACCTTTTCCAAATCCAAATTAATCTTTGCTATACATATCCCTATCCTAAAACCCGAAATTGCAGAGTTCTACCACCTTTATCCTATCATACAAAAACACAAAATGTTTATCCCTTCTCAACCCTACTTAGCAAAAGCCGAAGAATCGTCATTAATAAAGGAAGAATGTCCGATATTAGAAAAAACATATTATTGTCGACAAGAATTCATATCCAAAGACAACTGCACAACAGAACTACTCGAAAATCGTTTGCCCAAACAATGTTACGCCACTGACGTAAATCTTCAAGAACCCATCGTAGAACAGATCACAAATAACGAAATACTGATTGTTCCAGCCACCACTGTAAAAATATTATCAAAATGTACCTCAGAAAAATATTTAGAAATACACGACCTCTGTTTAATCCGAATTCCAGAAAAATGTGAAATAGAAATTGGAAGACAGAAGTTTTCAAACAATATTCAAGTTCAAAAAGGCAAATCAGTCATTTTAAGAAAATCAGAAGCTATATTTTCAGAAACTCAAATGTATCACCCTCTAAACTTAACAAAAATAGATTTTGATAAACTTTTTGAAATTAATAAAATTGCAAAAAACCTAAAATCAATTCAAGACGTAGAATTTTCAGGAAAACACGTAATAATTTCCAGTACAGTTCCTTTAATCACTTTAATTGCTTTAACCACATTTTGCATTATAAGAAAATAGGTACAAGAACAAGAAGACAAGAAGAAGAAGAAAACTAGAAGAAATTCCACTAGAAGAAGTTAAATCAAAACTCGAAAATAAATCCATTATTTTCTCGTCTTAAGGATGGAGGAGTTAAGTATCCAGATTAGCAGAGTCAACAAAAAAGTAGTAAACACTAGAACAGTGCCATTGTTTAAAGAAGATTATAAATAGGTCTCATTTCACATTTACAGGGACTTCTAACGTTGATTTCTAGCAGATATATATAGTTAGTTCGGTATTTAAGTTATTTAATATTTGTATTGTTGTAGTACAACCTGTATATTGATTTATAAATAAATTTTTAAAAACAAACGTTTTAATTTAAAAATTAAAACTCTCGCTAGACTGACTGCTACGATTCTCGGTCGTCCTTTTATATCTACACTGGCTTGGTAAAAACAGTTTTATATCGAACCACAGTCGTCTCTAGAACGATGTTTCAGGGGGACATCGTTACACCCCCTCTTCGTGGAAAAAAAAATTGAAAAACTGTTTTCCTTTTGCCTGGAAATTGGATCTATCTGGACCCTAAAAATAAAACCTAAAACAAAATTCTTTCCATGGGATATCTTCCTTGGTACTTAAAATAAAATATTCTTTAAAAAAAAAACCCTAAAAATTAAACTTTTCCGACGGTGTAAGATTTGTGTCCCCTTTAAAAAAACTAAGCGTCTCCGCCTCTGATCTGTTTAATTCTCATGACCTAGCCGTCTGCTAAATGTAAACGGTATTTTTTTCCACTATGCCCTGGTGGTACTAATTTTGCGAGTGGAATGGACACTTTCATCGTCGAATCGATGTATGCCTCTTTGTGGAGTCGGCGGTAAAGGCGATATCTGCAACAATTCTGACTGCACCTCGTGTAAAATTTGTTCGATGGGTGTTTCTGGGCGGTGGTCGATGGGAAAGTAACTTAAAGGACTCATGTCTTCCGTAATATTTAAAATACCGTCTTGGTACATATTTTCTTTCTCGCGAAGCGATGTTTACTAACTGTTAACATTTACTTATGTATTACAATTTATTGACGGGGTGGGTCATGGAAAGGATTGGTTTATTCTAAGGAGGGGTTAAATCGCCATAGGCTGGTTTCAGGTCTTTGATGTGTGCTTTTACTGTACGATTATTTTGTGTGTCTCGTAGTTGAAAAATGACTTTGGAGCATACTTTACTGATGGCGTATGGTCCGGAAAATTTTGGTGCCAGTTTAGCATTAAAGCTTTTAGCTGCGTTTGATAGATTGTATTCCTTTTTCATCACCTTGTCATTAATTGTTGGTCTCCAATCTCTGTGTCGTAGATTATAGTAGTGTCGCTGGATTGTGAATGCTTTGGCTAGGTTTGTTCTTACTAACTCGAAAGTTTCTTTTAGTTTGTTCCATTTTAGGGTGCTTTCGGGATGCTGTGTAGTCATTGTATTTTCTAAAACTTTACTGGGGAGTTCTAATTCGTGTCCAAAATTTATGAAGGTCGGTGAAAAACCCATTGAGTCGTGTTTGGCGGTGTTGTAAGCGAAGACTAATTCTGGTAAGTCCCATTTTTTGTGATTGTTATTGCAGAATTGAGCTATCATAATTTTTATGACCCTGTTTGTGCGTTCTACTGGATTGTTTTGAGGGGAGTATGGTGGGATGTCTTTTTTTGTTATTTGAAATTCTGTCAATAGCTTCTCCAGTTCTCTGTTCTCATAAATTCTTGCGTTATCTGATATCAATTCTTTGGGGCATCCGAACCTCATTATGATTTTGTCTTTTAGATTTTGACATATTGTGTTTGCTGTTGTTTTTCTCACGGGTATGGCTTCTAACCATTTTGAGAAGGTGTCCTGGAAAGTTATTATGTAGTTATTCCCTTTGCTGGATGTCGGTAGTGGTCCAATAACGTCTGTAGATACTGTATGCCATGGATCTGCTGGGATACATGTTGAGTGCATAAGTCCTGGAGTCTGGTTTTGTTGTACTTTGTACTGTTGACAGTTTTTGCAGCCTCTTACAAATGCTGCGGCGTCTTTAAACATGCCTGGCCAGTAGTATTTCCTGGCTAGTCGCGTTATTGTTTTTGCTACACCTAGGTGTCCTGCTGTGGCTTGTTCGTGGTTCTCTGCGATGAGTTGTTTTCTTTTGCTACTAGGAATGCAGAGTTTCCAGGGGTTTGAGAGTTCCGTTTCTTTTAGATCGTATTTATCCCAGAAGTGTCTGTATAGTTGACCGTCCTTGATAGCGTAGTCTGGAATGAATTTGGGGCTGTGTTGTACTTCTTTCATTTTTTTGTTGTACCATTCGTTTGTCTGTATGTCTTCTGTGTTTATTGTGCATATTAAATCTACTGGTCCTCTGGACAGTGTGTCGGCTAGTACATTTTGGTTGCCTTTCCAGTATATTACATCGAAGTCGAATTGTTGTAATGTCATTGCCCATCTAGCTATACGTCCTGAGGGGTTTTCCATAGACTGAAGGTATTTTAAACTTTGATGATCTTTGATAACTGAGAATGGGTATCCCTCAATATATTCTTCATTTTTTCTATTCCGAAGACAACAGCGAGTAATTCTTTTTCTGTTACGCTATAATTTTGTTCTGCTTTCGACAACGTCCTGCTTGCGTACGCTATTACTTGTTCTTGACCTGATTCGTCTTTCTGTAAGAGAGCCACACCTAATCCGTGATTGGATGCGTCGGTTTGTAAATAGAACCTTCTCGAAAAATCTGGGCAAATCAGTATTGGGGCCTGCGTGAGAAGTGATTTAAGATTTTCGAATGCTTCTTCCTGTTCCTGTTCCCAACTCCACCGATATTTTTTCTTGAGCATTTTTGTCAGAGGGGCCGTTGTTTTAGAAAAATCTCTTATGAATCTTCTGTACCACGACGTTATCCCTAGGAATCGGCGAAGCTGTTTGATTGTTTTAGGTGCGGGGTATTCGATTATCGCTTTTGTTTTATTTTCGTCTCTTTTGGTTCCTGTTTTGTTAACCACATGTCCCAAGTATGTAATTTCTTCTTAGCAGAACTTACATTTTTCGATGTTAACCCTTAGCTTGGCTTCTTGTAGTTTATGTAGAACTTCTTTGAAGTTTCTTAGGTGTTCATCGAATGTGGCTCCCAGGACTATGATATCATCCAAGTAGGCGAAAGCGTGTGGTTCCATATCTGGGCCAATTATTGTGTCTAATAGGCGTTGAAAAGTTGCGGAGGCTGTGTGGAGTCCAAATGGTAGTACTTTGAACTGGAAAAGCCCTTTCCCTGGTGCTATAAAAGCTGTTATGGGTTTGCTGTCTTCTGCGAGTGGTACTTGCCAATATCCGTTCTTTAGGTCTATTGTGGTGAAATATTTGGCTGACTTTAGTTTTTCCAGTATGTGGTTGATGTATGGTAACGGGTAAGCATCTTTTCTTGAGATTTCATTAATTTTCCTGAAATCTATGCAAAATCGGTAGCATTTGTTATCCTTCTTTTTCACCAAAACGATCGGGGAGCTGTATGGACAGTTTGATCTTTCTATTACTCCTTCTTCTAACATCTTGTCTATCTCGTCGTCTATTATCTTTTGCATTGCTGGGTTTCTCGGTCTGTATCTTTGTTTGATCGGTGTGTTGTGTTTCAGTTTGATTTTGTGTTCTATAAGAGATGTAATCCCTTTGATTTGTTTGAACTTGTCGAGTTCTACTTGAAGTAGGTTTTGCAGTTCCTGTTTTTCGGTACAACTTAAAGTTGGGTTTATATCAATCTGGTCTGTCGAGGGAACGTTTGAGTATTCCGGTGTTATGGTCGGTATTTCTTCGGGTGTTGGATCGGTCTGTATTCGGTTGGTAGCATGGTTGATTTTCCTGTGAAACGGTCGGTGTTCGGTTGTTGTATTTATCTCGTTTATAATATTTGTCAAATTTAGTCCCCATCTTTGTATCTCTTGTATTCCTATAACTGCTTCGGATGATAAATTTGGGAGGAAATGTAATTTAGTTTTAATTCATTTGTTGTTTATGGAACAGCCTACCGTGTAACTGTATTCTGTGTTGCTGGATCTGCCGTCTGCTAATGTTATTTTCATGTTTTGGTAGGTGACATTTCTCCTGTATTCTTCTAAGATATTTTTCCCTTTTTCTCCTATAAATGACTGTTGGGCTCCTGTGTCCAATAATGCTCTGAGTGATTTCCCGTTTCTAAAAGCTAACGTTACGTGTGGTCGTTGGTCTGTTGAATATTGGTTGTGACAAGTTGTTAAGGAGGTCTCTATGCATCGGCTGGGTTGTCTCCTCTGAACCCAGCCCTCCTGGAGTTTTCCGTTTGTACTCGACATCTGCAGTTATTAGATGTAGTGCCCATAGTTCCGCAGTGGCTGCAGAAAAGGACAGGAGTTGAACGGCATACCCTACGGCTGTGTCCATTTTTCCCGCATTTCCAGCAGCATGTTTGTCTGTCGTAGTTTGGTATTTTATCGTTGTTTGTCCGTCTTGTTTGTCTCCAATTTGGTCTGTGATTGGCTGTAGTATCTTTTTTCGAATATCCGCCTGTATCATATCGTATTCTTCTGTCAATCTGATGAGGTCCTGGACTGATGAGATGTCTTGTCTTTTTACGTACAGTTTGTATTGTGGTTTCATGTTTGTGTATATTCTGTTTACTTCTTCTTGGTAGTCACAACTGCCATGTCTCCGGATGAGTGTCTGGATATCTATGATATACTCCTGAGTTCTTTCGTTTTCTCTCTGTATTCGGTCGCGTATCTGGGCCTCTAGTACCTGTGTTTTATTTGTGGCTTCGAAGAAGTTGATGAAGTCTCTTGTGAAATCCCTCAAATTGTACCAGTATTTTTTGTTATTGCGGTACCAAAGTGTCGCTTTTCCTTTTAGGGTTTCTGGCAGGGCCCTTAACATAACGTTATCTTGTATTTCGTATGCAGTTTGGAGTTCTTCGAGACATTCTAGGAATTCTATGGGATCTCTGGTACCGTCGTAATGTAGTCCCCATTTTCTGATGGAGTCTATCTGTTTGCACATGTCTTCGTTTGTCGTGACTGTGCTGGTGGTCTGGTTGGAGGTGAGAGGTGCGGTGCTTTTCTGTTTAGTTGATCTGACTTCATTCACCAGTTTTGATCTTAATTCTTCTACGGTACCATCTGTTGAAATTTTTCGGTTATTCAGTTCTGTTATTAATTTTTCTTTATTCAACTTGTAGACCCAACCTACTTTGACGGATCCGTCTTGGCTCAAAGTTTACTCGTCGTCTGACATAATAAAATATTATCAATCTTTGTCTTACCCTAGATCCTACTCCTTTCGTGTGCTATCTTTCCTGTCTGACCAATGTAATTTGCTTTTATTTTTTTTACTGCTCGGGCGCCATTTGTAACCCTCCGTATGGGTAGTTACGTATTGCCGGGTAGGTACGTACAGTAAGACACAGGATTCCAAGTTAAAATAAAAGTTTATTCTTGAAAATACTATGTACAGTTGTTATTTACAAAAAGGCATTCGGATTTAATAGCTAATTCGAAATGAAAGCTTCTGCTCCCGGGGTTTCGCCGAAGGTGACGTCTTCTGTTTGTGGGGTTTCGGTCCGAGGAGTGTCTATCGGTTCGTACAGTAAACGCAGCGGAATATCCCTAAGTCAATACCTTAGAGACGGGAAGTTCAGGAGAGGGCGAAAGTCAATACCTTTCGCTCTCTATCGGGTTTCTGGATGTACGCTGAAGTCAATACCTTCAGCGAGGGTGGAGTATCCCTAAGTCAGTACCTTAGGGATAGGAGCTTCAGAGGAATACGAAAGTCAATACCTTTCGCATGCTAGTAGGTTCAGGATTTTCCTCAGGGGATGGACAAGTTACATTTCAATGGGACAATGGGTACCATTCATTACAGCGGTCACATTTAGAACACTCATAGTGCAGTGTCAGCAATATTCAAGGACAATCAAAGTTTATAAATAAGATAGGAGAGTAATTAAGATTCATTCTGGCATAAGTTATTTCATAGTTATAGTTGTATCATAAATATTTTATTTAATCTTTTTTACACTTATATTAGTTTCATTTTATAAATATATTCAATACAATTTGTTTTTCAAAAAACAAATTTCGATTAAAATATAATTCATACAAGAAATACTTAAGCACACTAAGTCTTTTATCGACGATCACGACTCTCGTTTTCCTCTTAACTTCGACCAACTCATTGATCTATTTGATAACTGCTATGGTTCACCCAATCCCGAATTGATTGCTCAAAATTATACCGATGACTTGCCAGCACTGTGTAAAATGCTTGAAGAAATATATCTACATCTTTCTGATCGCGGTATTAAAACCAGGTGTACTAAAATCCGGAAAAAATGTAAGCATGCTTGTAATCCTCAAACTACTTACACTGAAAACGATTCACCGCAGGAAACTTATTGAACATCAATTATTTTATTTTAATTTTTTTTTTATCGCGTTCAATACTATAGTGCAGTGGAACGTCAACGGCGTATACTCACATCTAGAAATGCTACAAGTATTAATATCAGAGCAAAACCCATCAATATTATGTTTACAAGAAACAAATTTTACGAATGATAAAAACTTCAACGGTTTTTTTCTTCATAGACAAAATTGTGGACGAGCCAGCGCCGGCGTATCAATTTATGTTAAAAAAAGATATAGAATCATGCATAATTCCACTAGTAACTAATTTAGAAGCAATTGCAGTTCGCATACAAGGCATAACCAAATTAAATATATGTAACATATATCTTCCTTCCAGTAAGGATATTAACATTGAGAGCTTAACCAATCTCATTAATGAAATCCCTCTTCCTAAACTAACTGTTGGAGATTTCAACGGTTATAATGTATTTTGGGGTTGTCCCTACACTGACCCACGTGGTAAAATAATATACGACGCTATTGAACAAAATAACTGATCACTCCTGAACGATGGCCGTCCCACACGCTTCATCAGTTATAATGGTAATTTGTCACACATTGGTTTAAGCTTTTCCGATTCCACCACAGCACTTAACCTTACTTGGAACGTACTTTCAGATCTTCAAGGAAGCGACCATTTTCCTATAATTATAACAAACACCCGATGCAAACAGACATCACCCTACTAGTGAATGGAAGTTAAAATCTGCAAATTGGACATTGTATAAAAGCCTTGTAGATAACCTTTTAAATCAAACTAATTTTAACTAAATCGACAATAGTGAATTATTAAATAAATTTATGTCCATTATCACGAAAGCCGCGGATATAGCAATAGGAAAATCATCTTCCTCCCACAATGGTCCTACCGTACCATGGTGGAATAATTCATGTAAAGATGCAATAAAATTGAGTGAACAAGCATTTAATAATTATAAAAAACATAATACCATACAAAATCAACAACAATTCAAAAATCTCAGAGCTAGAGCGCGGTACATAATAAAAAGATCTAAGAAAGAGTCTTGGATCAACTTTGTATCTCGTATAAACATCTCTACGCCCCCCACAGAAATCTGGAATAGAATTAGACGAATATCTGTGTAATGGAAGTTCAGGATATCGATAATTATTCGGCAACTATTATATAATTGAAACTCCAGAGACCGAATTGGTTACAAGTTTATTTTCAATTCAAAGAGAATAGAATGAATGCAATTAACATAATAATAATGTCATGAAAGCAATTCATATATTTTAATAGACAAAACAATAAGTATATTCTGCAAGCTAGTTAGAATCAGCGATTTCTATATAATTTGAAATTACTAATACAGTTGGTTCAACTGTTGCGTAAAAACTACTATTGAACTCTAGTGTAAACAAAAGACGTTACACCTTCCCCCTTTGAGGAGAATGACCTTCACTATGGCCACTTGTGAAGGGCATTGTCCTAAGAAGCTATTCGTCACGAATAAACAAATGACAGAGCACTAGAAAACTTGATTCTTATAAATTCCTTAGCATAACAACAAACTTGCAGAGTAAGTGAATTCCAATAAACGCAAAAATATGTTTAAAAATATTCAACTAGTGAACCATGATTAAATGTAATATTTTGCTGACAATAGATATGTACAAATTGACTGAAATGAAATTAAAATTAATTATACAGTATAAGCTAAAAATACATAATTTTTCAGGAGCTCCCTTATAACGTAAGAAAAATGGTAAATAACAAAACTATACAATTATTGTTTATTTAGGCGTATTTTTGTAATCGATTTTTGTGTACAGTCACTTCTTTATCCTTAAAGTTACTAATAATGCAATTTGGGCCATTTGTGGAAATTACCGTAAAGGGACCATTATAGAGTTTTTCGAATTTACTCCTGTTTTCATTTGTCAGAGTAACAAGATCACCATGTTGTAGTATTAACTCATCGGTACCGACATCATATTTAACTTTACGCTCCCTTTTGGTTTTTTCTAGATGCTCTTTAGCCCTTTTATGAGCCACTTGTAGTCTGTAGCGTACCTCCTGATCATAAGCGTCCAAATTATACAGAGGATCAATGCTAGAACCCATTAGAGTTCCGGGAATATTTACATTCCTCCCAAAGACTAATTCGAAGGGTGTGTAATTATGGTAGCTACTTGGGGTTGTGTTATAACAAAACGCATAGTAAGCTGTCCAAGTATCCCAAGGGTCGCCATGTAATGGAAGTTCAGGATATCGATAATTATTCGGCAACTATTATATAATTGAAACTCCAGAGACCGAATTGGTTACAAGTTTATTTTCAATTCAAAGAGAATAGAATGAATGCAATTAACATAATAATAATGTCATGAAAGCAATTCATATATTTTAATAGACAAAACAATAAGTATATTCTGCAAGCTAGTTAGAATCAGCGATTTCTATATAATTTGAAATTACTAATACAGTTGGTTCAACTGTTGCGTAAAAACTACTATTGAACTCTAGTGTAAACAAAAGACGTTACATCTGGTACTTACTCAAATTTTAATACCAACATACTGACAGAACGAGGACAAGTTCTAACGAGTATACTTTAACCAAAGTCAGTGTGATGACCATAAAATAAAGCAATGTTGTCAGATATATTTTCTAAAATTGTTAGGCTCGCTACACAAATGTTCCTCTTACTTCAGTAAACTGTTAATTCGTGATGTTATAAGAAAGCTAGGTTGGAAATATTTTTAAAAAAATACATAATGTAAACTTATTAGTAAACATTAAAATAAGTTGCTTGAAATTACTGAAAAAAGAAAAATTAATTAAAACCACTTTTTATATGTTACAATATTTAAAAAAATGTTGAAGAGTTGGCAACGTAGTAACACCTGCAGTAAAGAATTCGAAACAACCAGTCATCAACTGCAGTATTCATCGTAATATAACGAAATAACCGAAGTATAATCCGTTGGACGTTTTTGCAGAAAAAATTATACGGTCTTGAGGGTGTTCGGGGGGGTTGTGTTGTGGTTCGGCTTATAATCCATTAGTATCATTCAGTGTCGGGTGTGAATTTTGTTTTAAAGAAATATTTAATATAATATCTATTTCTTGGTTGAGTGAGTTTAGTGAATTGTTATAGGTATTTATAGGAAAGTGTAGGTGATCTAGTGTAGAAAGGTATCATTAATATAAACCTTTTTGATGGTGTAGTGGTTAGGTCGCGTCAGTGAATTGATATTAATATAATATTCATTTGTTCGTAGACGTTAGGGTAAGTTTTATAATATAATTAATTAGAATGGCATTTTGGAGACCATTTGAAACAACAGTCCAAGATGATGCGAAGGATTATTGAATTGTGGATTTAAATATAAGAAGTTAGATAATCGAATGGTAATAATGGAGTCTCGGCGTATCGCTGAACTTAGACAGGAGTATTTGCGCAAAATAAAAGGGTACCGTGATTCAAATAGAACTAAAATTTATTTAGACGAAACTTGGTTTGATACACACATGATGTTGTCAAGTGTTTATTCATTTATTTGTTATTCAAACAATCCTTACGGTTTTATTACATGAATAAATATATAAAATAAAATACATTTTAACTTAATATGTAAGAAAATAGTAGTAATTATATTATAATTAAAACTGTATGAGGATATACACCCACCTTTAAAATATAGTTTTGTTGACGATACAAAAAACTATTCTTTAGATACTCCGTGTTCTAGAGGAAAGCGCTTTATTATTGTGTTACAAATTTTATGAATTTTGTATGCAGGTTAATTTTTTTCATTCAAATTGATATAGTAAATTAACATTATTTCACAATATTCGAATTTATAAAAAATTTATATGCACGCCATTGGGCGGCTTTTTCCTTCAAAGGGATTAAAAATATGGGTCATCACATTAACTTTAGAAGAACTTTACTCAGGAAATTTCAGATACATTAGCAAACACTTTTGAACAATTTTTCAGTAATGCCAATTATGACAGTAAATTCCTTGAGTATAAACACCTCACTGAAAAACTTAATCCCATTCGTATCGATTCCTACAATAATTCTCCCCTTCACACTTCAATTTCGTTGGATGAGTTTTACGAAGCCCTGAAAAAGGTCAAAGATAGTAGCCCCGGCCCAGATAATATTCCATCAGCATTCATAAGGAACCTTTCCAAGCAAGCTTCGATATTCTTATTAAATATCTTCAATTATTACTGGCTTCAACAACAATTCCCCGATACTTGGAAGGAAGCAACAATAGTACCGATCTTAAAACCAAACTGTCCCAAAAATGCTGCTAATTCTTATAGGCCCATCTCCCTTACCTCTTGTGTCTGCAAAGTATTAGAAAAAATAGTTAATAACCGACTTATTTGGTTCCTGGCTCCTTACTAAACAGGGAACAGAACGGTTTTAGAAAAGGACGTTCAACAATTGATAATATAATTGACTTATGGTGTGTTCTTTTTACAGAATTTGCTCGATCAATTCAGTTGCTCTGTTCACTTGAATGATTTTGCGTATTCTTTTTAAGCGCTCGTTTTGAACAGGGCTGAATTATCGCTCACCCCTTGCCCCTAACTGCACTACCTCTAGAGGGGGCTCGGTTCTGATTACTTGCTCTGTTCAGTTGATCATAACCTCAAACCATAGACAAAATACAAAATTATATAACATTTCTCTATGCCTCAAACCATAAGGAAAACAACCAGAACTTGATTTATTTTGAAGCCGTTTCAAAATGTGTGAGCACTTATATGGAAATACCAATAGTTTCATCAACATTTTATAATACACTTTCCTCCACTTATTATTTTTGCGCACTCTTTTTAGGATTTCCTGCTCACTTTGAGCAGGAAGCAAAAAGTTCTAGCCGTATTTTTTGACATCAATCGTGCATATGATACAGCTTGGAAGCATAAAATTTTATTAAAATTAGACGATTGGGGAATAAATGGAAATATGCTTGCGTTTATTAAAAACTATTTATATAAACGATCGTGTAAAATTGAACGGCATTTCTCGAATAGCAAAGAACCAGAAAATGGTACTCCTCAAGGTTCAATAATAAGCGTAACACTTTTTTTAATCGCAATGAACGATATTCTGAATAATCTTGATAAGCCACTGAAGGGGAAACTATACGCAGATGATTTAGTTTTATATATTAAGGGTAAAAATATAAACTACATGACGTCGGTCATGCAGCAACATATTCGACAATTTGGTCTGAGTTTACAGGATTCCAATTTTCCACAGAGAAAACGAAATGTATAATTTTTTCCAAAAATCCATTTTTCTTCAACCCTATACTCAAGTTATACAACAATAATTTGAATTTTGGTGATCATATAAAATATCTAGGTATGATTTGGGATTACAAGCTGACTTGGACAACTCACATTAACGACCTGATTTGTAAAACTCATAAAAGCTCCAATCTGCTCAAAATGTTATCTACTAGTAATTGGGGCGCTGACTCAAAGTCTTTAATACGTATATACCGATCACTAATTAGATCACGTCTTGATTACGGATGCGTAGCATACTCGTCAGCGAAAAAAACAGTACTGAATCTTTCAAATCCAGTCCAGAATACTGCGATCAGAATTTGCCTGGGTGCATTTCGATCAAGCCCTTCCGAGAGCCTTCTCAGTGAATCCTCCGAAATTCCCCTCCACCTCCGACGGATTTACCTTAGTCTCTCATACGCGATCATTATATCTGCAAATCCCAATCATCCAGTTTATGACAACACCCTCTCCAATCGTTATTCGGCTGACTATAAAAAAAGGAAAAGAACAGATCCACCATTTTATGAAAGAATTAACAGATCCCTTAGCCTTCTACATATATCTATTCCTCCAAAGATCCCCCAAGTCACTCCCTCCCCTCCTCCATGGATAATAAAATTACCAATATGTGACACATCCTTGATGTTTTGATAAGAACAAACCATACTCTAATTAGAGGAAAATTCCATGAGAAAATATCTTGTTTACAACAATATACCCATATCTACACAGATGCCTCCAAAACGGATACTGGAGTTGTAGCAGCACTTGTAACTCCAAATGTGATAATCAAATTTAAACTACATTATATAACAAGCATTCTAATTGGAGAACTTTATGCGATATTTCAAGCTCTAGTCCATGCCAATAAAGAAAACGTAAAACACTTGCTCATAATAACTGATTCATAAAACTCAATTGAAAGTTTGCGCCAGACATATCCATCAACCCCAATACTGATACTTATTAAGCAGGAACTATCCCAGCTGTACAATTTAGGAGCAGTTATACAGGTATTCTGGGTGCCTTCACACACAGGAATAGAGGGGAATGACAAAGCTAATGCAGCAGCCAAAGCTGCAATTTAGAACCTTAGTGCCACCGAAGTCACGAGAGCTACGACGACAGATATAAAAATATTTATTAAGACATCGGTTAACAACGCTTGGTAACACCAGTGGTCCCAATCTCACAATAAACTTAGAGAAGTGAAGAGAACAGTTAAACCGTGGAGGGTCGTTCCAGAAACCAGGAAAGAACAAGTTATCCTGACCCGTCTTCGAATAGGTCACACCCGATTTTCCCATGAATACTTAATGTCGAAATCTGAACAATCCCGCTGTGTCAAACATGTGTTAATAGTCTGTCCAAAGTTTTCACAGCAAAGAGTGACATTTAACATCCCACCTACTATGTGCCACTTACTCGGAGAAGAATACAATATGGAAAACTTGGTAGCTTATCTACGTGCTATTCAGTTTCTGCACAAAGTTTAAATTATTAAAATTGTTTGTTTTTTTATACCTATACTGTAGTACTACTTAGTATTTATTGGTCATTTGGTAGCGCTAATAACCTAAAGGGTTGATGCGCTTTATTTGTCTTAAATAAAAAAATATATATATAAGACAAAAAAATAATTTGGTGAAACTCGTTATTGCTTTACTCTTTGCTTGGGACGTAGTTTTTATTCAGTGGTGAGTTTTTCTAATAATCCCCAACAGGAGTAATTTATTGGTGATTATTTCCCTCATCTCTCAAAATGTATTCGCTGATAATTCAGCCTCCTTCCTTTGCGAATAAAATTACATTGTCTCCACTGACAGCACTTAAATATATACAACAGTCTGAGAAATAAATAAATAAATTTATATATGGAAAATAATTTGCGGGGTGCAGTTGGAAAAACACCTATATGTTGTATACAGGGTGGTCCGTAAGTAATGGGCCAATCTGAAATGGAAGATTGTCGGCCTCAAAATATTACGATCTGACGCAACTTGCTTTAATAAAATATTGATAATAAAAAAGATACAGGGTGGTAAAGTTGAAATGTAAAAAATAAGTTTTCGCAATAATTTGAAAGATATTCAATGTATAAACTTAAAAATTTAGTATAGAGTGTTTTATTGTATGAAAAATCATAAAATGATATCCGTTTTAATGTCATTACTAGAGGGCGCCACATGAGCCATCTAACTGGTGCAAAAGCTTCCTTAACTTTTTTACCCTTAACGTCAGCGTCTTTTTGATAAAAAAATATTAAAACTACATCATTTTTATGAAAATAGTGTATACCTATCATTAGTCTCAAAAGTTACTAGTTTTTGAGATAATCGCAGTTTAAAAAACCATTACATAATTTTCATTTTCTTTATTTTATCACTTTAAAGTCTTATTAACGTAGTAGGCGCTGATGCGATGTCGTTGAAATTATGACAAACATTGATCTAGTGGGTGCCGATGTCATAATTTCTACTGTCAGTTAATCACTTGTGAGCTGACAGCTAAGTAGTGTAATTTTCACCGTGCAAATTTTAATTAGTATCAGTTAGTTAAAGAAAATTAAGAAATGCCGAGGCATAATAATTTTACAAATCAAGAAAAGAGAGATATGATAACTATTTATTGTCAACAAAATTTAAATGGGAGAGCTGCGCAAAGAGAATATCTACGAAGGTTTCCCAACAGATTACAACCTAGTAAATGCCTATATCAAAATTTGTATAGGAACTTAGGGGAAAGTGGATCTTTCCATCCAAAACGGGACATTATTGGTCGTCCGAAAATTATTACGCCTGATGTTGAAGATGAAATATTAGTTCGTGTTGTAAATGATCCACAAACAAGTTCAAGGCGACTATCTGCAGCAACAGGAATAAGTAAAACGTCCGTTCTGAAAATATTACACCAAGACAATTACCATCCATTTCATTTCACACCTGTTCAAAATTTGTTACCGAGAGATCTTCCTTTAAGATATCAATTTGCACGTGATGTTCGTAATAAACAAAATATTGACCACACATTCGTCAATAGGATATTATTTACCGATGAAGCGACATTTACTCGCCGAGGAATTTTCAATTTAAGGAATAACCACTTTTGGGACGTTGAAAATCCTCATGTAACTAGAGAACGGCATTTTCAGCATAAATTCAAAATAAATTTTTGGTGTGGGATCATTGGTGAACATTTTCTGGGACCATATGAGTTACCCCAACGATTAAATGGTAACAATTATTTACATTTCTTGCAAAACGAATAATTTATCGATATGCTGGATGATTTACCCCTAAATTTGAGACATAATATGTTTTTTATACAGGACGGAGCTCCTGCACATTACACCCGTGCAGTACGGAACTACTTGAACACCCTTTTCCCTGAACGCTGGATTGGTCGTGGTAGTCCGTTTCCTTGGCCACCACGTAGTCCAGAATTTAATCCTTTGGATTTCGGTATATGGGGCACTATGAAGGAAATAGTATACAAAAATACTATAAATAGTCGAGTCCAACTTTGGGAAGAAATCAGAGCAGCAAAAGATTTTTTTACGCCAATGGTTTTATTTAATAATAGGCGATCTTTCATGAAACGTGTCGATAAATGTATTGAAGTGAACGGTGAACATATCGAACAATTACTATAAATTAATATTTAAATTTTTGTAGTTGTATACTGGATGAATTTTTCTCCTGTTTTATTAAATAACAGTTATTTAGTTCATAATATTTCCTTGTTAACAACAAATATCTAATATTTTTAAATAATATGTTTGAAAAATTATTATGGCTTGGTATTTTTTAATTTGACTAACTTAACTAATAGCTCCTACTAGAAACGACATCGCATCAGCGCCTACTACGTTAATAAGACTTTAAAGTGATAAAATAAAGAAAATGAAAATTATGTAATGGTTTTTTAAACTGCGATTATCTCAAAAACTAGTAACTTTTGAGACTAATGATAGGTATACACTATTTTCATAAAAATGATGTAGTTTTAATATTTTTTGATCAAAAAGACGCTGACGTTAAGGGTAAAAAAGTTAAGGAAGCTTTTGCACCAGTTAGATGGCTCATGTGGCGCCCTCTAGTAATGACATTAAAACGGATATCATTTTATGATTTTTCATACAATAAAACACTCTATACTAAATTTTTAAGTTTATACATTGAATATCTTTCAAATTATTGCGAAAACTTATTTTTTACATTTCAACTTTACCACCCTGTATCTTTTTTATTATCAATATTTTATTAAAGCAAGTTGCGTCAGATCGTAATATTTTGAGGCCGACAATCTTCCATTTCAGTTTGGCCCATTACTTACGGACCACCCTGTATAAAGAATATGTTTTTGATAATTGTACCTTTAATAATTAAAAATATTTATTTCTTTGTAATGAAATAATTCGGGAAATAATCTTATCAAATATAACGCGACCATCATTTGTAAATCGAATAAATTTTTCGATTTTTCCTTTTAAAGTTGTGTATTCGAAAATTTAACTCGTTAAATTCGAAGATTGGTTTTATTCAGAACATAAATCCTCCGATTTTGTTCGAAAATAAATTTTTTTAGCTGTTTAATTCTATTTTGTACAGAATTTACAACCTCTTATGACGCATGACAGAACTTACGACCACTTGTTTGTATCCTAGCAAACTTCGGTGAACCATTGTAAAATATTCTCAGAATGTTGAAGAGTTAATTTACCACGGCCGAACATTTATTTGCTCTCCTAAAAAGTTGAAGAAAAAGTATCTAAACAAGAACATTGCTGAAATCAAGATTTTTATGGGTGGTATGCAAGCTCTCTTACAAAAAAATATCATCTTAAAAGTCAGTTTTGAATGCTTCATCAAGTGAATCGGTTCAGCTCCAACTTCCGTTTATGCTAACCAGCCTTATTGAATTTGGACAAAAAATTCCTACCATTTACATATTTCTTAAAATATCGTGAAATAGGAAAAATATATTAACATGTGGTTTTCACCAATAAGCGGCTATTTGGGTTTACTTTCATATTCCATTGTTAATACTGTTTCCTTCCATTTAATATTTTCCAAAGAACTGGATTTAAAATAAAATATAAATAGCTCTAACATGCACTCTTAAATCTCTCTGATCCCATTTTCAAGAATAAGAACCGTGATATACTCTTTAATTTATTCCTTGATAATTCCTATCCCAAACCGTTACTTAGAAAGATTATCTTCAATTCATCATCTGTTTTAACACAAACTCCGTCACTATCTGTAATTGAAACAGGTATAACTGATCAGGATGCTCCTTTCAGAAAATGTTCCTATCGCTTCAATTGTCTCTTCACCATATATTAGGGAAGTTACTCCCAGACTTACCAAGATTTTCTCTAAATATTTACTTAAAGTTAAATATGCTAATAAAAGTGCCTTAGTTATCAATTCTATTTATAATTCCCTAAAAGATAAAACTCCTACATTAGACAATAGTAATGTAGTCTATAAACTCTGTTGCAATAGCTGTGATCTTACATATATATTGGTCAAACTTCTCAAAAACTTTCAAGTCGTGTATCTCTCCATAAAAGTGATATAAGATTACATCCTGAAAGATGTTCTCTTGCTAATCATGCTTCCTCTTTAGATCATATAATAGACTTTGAAGGAATTAAAATCCTATCACGAGAAAAGAATTATAATAAGAGATTATTTTTGAAAATGGCTTCCATTTTTCAGGATGATGACCATATAAATAAGAAAACTGACATTCAGAATTTAAGTAATCTTTACTTTCTCCTATTAACTCTGGACAAACATAATTTTCATAGACAAATCATTAATAATTCAAATATTTTTTCATAACATTCATCATATTATTATACCTCCCTCGTACATAAAATTCATATCTCTATTTTATTGGTTAATGTCATTAGTAATTCTTCTTTTCTACTTCATAGAACAGAAGAACTTGTCCTTAACCTATTTCCATAAAATTCTTAAAACGAGTTTAAATCCACGTGTTTGTGTGATTCTCGCATTTTAACTTTTGTTGTATATGTAAAAAAAGATTTACGAAAGCTTGGAAATTTAAAAAGAGTACACTTTTCCTTATTGCTGTTTACCTCAATCAATAGTATTTCTCCTTTTGTATATATATAGAAATGTGAACGTCACGAGAAGAAGATGCTACATCGACACTATTTTTTTATATAAATTCGAACGAAACATGTGTATCTTGTTCTTTTTACTTGTTTGATTACGTTTACAACATTTATAAAATAAACAATATAAAAATTTCATCATTTTATTGCAATTAGTTATTTTCGTTCAAATTAAAGCTATTTTAAAAGTAAAATTTTCGTGTGTGTAACATTTCTGGCGCTGCGAACAGGATTTTCGTACAGAAACCCCTACGTTTCCTGGTCAACTTCAGTTGTTTAACGAAGATTCATCGAACTCAGTGAAAATTGGCATGCAGAGGGCAACATTTGTGTTCATCCTATTGTAAGTACTTATCCTAATTTTCCTTTTATTAATGAGCATTTTTAACGACATTACTGACGAAACTTTACATTTATTATTAGCTGATATTAGTTTAAACAATTCTGAAAATACAAATAGTTCTCGATTTTCTCAAAAATTTACTGAAGAATCTCGAAACATTAATTGTAAAGAAATGCCTGTAACTAATAGTGATATTGCTAGCCTTTGCGCACCTCTTCCAGAATTTTCCAAAGAAGACGATAATATTTCCACATTTATTAAATCTGTTGATAATTTAATCGCGTTTTTCATTGATCAAAGTTTAACTGCACCCCAAGAATTCATTTTAAATGCAAACATTGTTTCTCGTATCAAAGGTGAACCCAGAAATTTTCTAAACTATTCGAATAAAACTATTTGGGCTGACATAAGACCCGCTTTACTTTCTAAATACGGTGACAGACGATCCGAAGACATACTAGTTACACAACTATCTACGACTGTTCAAAAAACTTACGAAAACTATGACCAATACCACCAGAGAGTATCAAATAATTTGAATGACTTATTGCAGCACATAACACTAAATGACAATGAACCGACTGTGAATTTCAAAACTCCTTATTTCAAAAATATTGCATTGAAAACCTTTTGTACGGGAATTAACGAACCCTATTGTGAATATTTATCGCACTTCCAAATAACTTCCCTAGAAGAAGCCCTTCAAAAATGTATTGCTTATGATAACCACAAAAACCAACAGCAATATATGAATTTTTTGAAAGGTCAACAAAATAAAAAACCATTTTCGTCAACAAACAAACCTATTAATTTAGCTTTACCACCAAATTTAAGACCTAACTATTCTCGTAATAATACTCAACGAAATTTCAACAGTCATCCTCAACCGAATTTCAATTCATTCCGAAACGCTCCTTCAAATAATACAAATTTTTATATAAATAATACAAACTTCCCAGGAAACAATACAAATGCTCCTAGACATAATTTTCAACCCAACAATTCTCGAAATAATGATTTTCAATCTTTCAATCGCTCTCCACTTCATAGAAACTCCACGAACCCCCAAATTAATTCATACCATTCTCCGATGAGTGGAGTACAAACCATTAATTCTAGAAATGAACCCATGAGTACTTCTACCAGAAGGACTCACCATTTTAATGTTAATACTACCACAGAGGAACAACAAAAATTTTCTATAAATAATTCTGAAAATGGCGAAGAGATTCTGGATTTGGATTTTCAAATAGGTCCAACCAACGATCCTCCTCCTCTATAAGTTTGAATAATATCAAAAATTGCCCCCAACTACCCTATTTCATTATGCCAAAAACTGGTTTAAAGGTACTGATTGATTCAGGAGGATCAGATAGTATTATTTCACCAAAAGCTTCTACTTATTTCAACCCATTACATAAATATGAAAAACCAGTTTTATTGACTTCTATGAAATTAACTAATAAATATTTTTTTAATATCAAAACATCATTGTTCGAAGAATTCGGCATTAACGAACCAATAGATGCTCGAATAGCCGACTGGAGTAAAGATTTTGATATTTTACTCGGAAATTTTGACTTAGAACGCTTGAATGCCTTAATCGACTATGAAAATAAAACGCTGACATTAAGAAAATTGAATATAACAATTCCTTTTTCTACTTTATACAATAAAATCCCAGTAGATATTTCACACGGTGACATAATATTACCGGAAATGAAAATAAATAACATAAAAATTCCTGAATCTATTCACACAGTCACTGATGGCTATGTAGACAAAATCATATTACCAAGTCC
The DNA here is from genome assembly GCA_949126875.1 of Lochmaea capreae. NCBI lineage: Eukaryota > Metazoa > Arthropoda > Insecta > Coleoptera > Chrysomelidae > Lochmaea > Lochmaea capreae. The sequence goes on from OX421402.1 coordinate 23,594,790, forward strand.
ATTACAACTTGATACGGTACATGTTGAAAATCTTAATAATTATGAAATTTCAAACGGTCCCACGAACTTTGACTCGACATTAATAAGAACTCAGCATTTGAATTCTGAAGAAGAACAAAAAATTTTAAATCTTTGCAAAAAATTTCACGACATTTTTTATAATAAAAAATCGGACTTGAGTTTTACTTCTGCCATCAAGCACGAAATTAGAACTCGAGACGAGCATCCAATATACGTTAGGTTTTAGACATCCAAAAACGATGCAAGATGAAATTACGAAACAAATAAATAAGCTATTAGAAAACAAAATAATTAGACCCTCTATATCTCCTTATTCTGCTCCAGTATGGGTAGTACCAAAAAAAGCAGACGCATCCGGAGAAAAGAAATTTCGTATGGTAATCGATTATCGTAAACTCAATGAGAACACTATAGATGATAAGTATCCCCTTCCAAAAATCGACGAAATCCTTGACAATTTAGGTAAAGCTACTTATTTTACAACCCTCGATCTCGCTCAGGGATTTCACCAAATTGAAGTCCACCCAAATTCGATAGAAAAAACAGCCTTTTCCGTTCCTCATGGTCATTTTGAATTCCTAAGAATGCCATTTGGATTGAAGAATGCTCCCTCCACTTTCGAAAAATTGATGGATAATATCCTCAGACCCTTCCTTTACAAATTTTGTTTTGTTTACATGGATGACGTTATTATTTTCTCCAAATCATTACACGAGCACCTCGTACATATTGCCAACATTTTTGAAGTGTTCCGAAAAACCAATCTCAAAGTACAATTAAATAAATCTGAATTTCTTACTAAAGAAGTTGCCTTTCTTGGTCACATCGTCACCCCTCAAGGAATAAAACCGAACCCTATCAAACTAGAAGCCGTCCAAAAGTTTCCGCTTCCAAAAACTATTAAAGAAATCAAATCATTTGTAGGACTTATTGGCTATTATCGCCGATTCATCCCAAACTTTGCAAAAATTACTTCCCCGTTTTCCAGATGCACCCGCAAAGGAGCTGTAATCGATATTAATAACTCTCAATATCTAAAATGTTTTGAAAAATGCAAACAGTTGTTAAGTAATGCCCCTGTTCTTCAATACCCTGACTTCTCAAAAACCTTTACTCTTACTACCGATGCATCAAACATTGCTATCGGTTCTGTTTTATCACAAAATAATCACCCTATCGCGTACTACTCACGCACATTGAATTCCGCTGAACAAAATTATTCAACAGTCGAAAAGGAACTATTAGCCATAATTGATTCATGCAAGCATTTTCGTCCTTACCTATATTCCCAAAAATTTATAGTAGAAACAGACCACAACCCCCTAGTATGGATTTATAAAATTAAAGACCCAACTTCCCGCTTAGCACGCTGGAGGTTAAAACTTGAAGATTATAATTTTGAAGTGAAATACAGAAAAGGTAAAGAAAATCAAGTAGCTGACGCCCTTTCTCGCATACAAATTAACGCATTGGACACAATCAGTTCAAACCAAGCAGAACCCCCAGATGAAATCGATATTGACGCAGACGAATTTTTAGACGAATTTGACAGAATAACTACCGATAATACACGACATTCTGACATTGAACACCCAATTACCGGAATTCAAATTTCAGAAGAACCAATAAATTTATCCAATAATCAAATTATTATAACACCACAATCTCAAATTTATGAAATAATTTACAAAAAAATATTTAATAAACATAGGTACGTTATAACAGTTACAGATAACTGGAAATCAGAAATTACAGATGCCTTCAAACAAATTTTAAAACCTAGCCAAAAATTTGCAATAAAATCACCCCATGATTTTAAAACCTTTATTTGTAATTACTTTAGGGAAAACATTAATTCAACTGTCAAAGCTATATTTTGTAATAAAATTTTATCTGATATTGAGGATAAGGAAAAACAAATAGAATGTGTTAGGAAATATCACACCGATAATCATAATGGAATTGTAGAAACTTATAAACACCTAAAATCACAACTTTATTGGCCATCTATGCAAACTACTATTTCCGATTTCATTAATCAATGCGAAATCTGTCTAAAAAATAAATACGAAAGACATCCTTATAAATTACCCCAATTAGGACCTCTTCTTGGTCAAAAACCTTTCGACATCTTACACTTAGATTTGTTTCATTGCAATAAGAAAATTTTTCTTACAATTATTGATTCCTTTTCTAAATACGCTCAGTGTTACAAAGTTCCAGATAAAACATCAATTTCAATTCTAAGTAAATTGAAGCATTACTTTTCGCACCATAATTACCCCCGAAAAATCGTTTGTGATAATGGAACAGAGTTTAACTCTGCAGTAATAAAAGAGTTTTTAAAGCTTCACAAAATAGAAATTCACTTTACAACAGTTAACAATTCCTCATCTAACTCGCCCGTTGAAAGATTCCATTCAACACTTATAGAAAAACTTAGAACTCTACGTGAACAAAATCCCCAAGACCCCATTGACGATATTTTCACGCTTGCTGTATTAATCTATAACCAATCGATACATAGTGCCACAAATTTCTCTCCGTTTTCTATCCTTTATGGACCCTATGCCGAAGAGATACATTTTGATTTTGATCTCCCCCTTTACGAAACATATAATCAAAAACATAAGGACGAATTACAACCCTTTTTAGCTAGCTTATACCAAAAACAAAAAGGAAAAAGGCAAGAAATATTAGATAAACAGAATCAAAAAGCCGAACCTATACCCGACATTAATACTTCACAAACCATATACGTTACAAAGAAAAAACACAAATCGAAACTACAAGCCCCCTATACTCAAATTCATACTAAAAAACAAAACAAAACAAAAATTATAGGTAAAACAAACAAACGAAACCAAACTAGTACTCATTTAAAATATGTGAAACGATTACGTAAAATAAGGAATAAAAATTCTCAAGGAGATAAATTTTTGCAGGAGGACAATCCTATCCCTGGGACATCCTCTCAAAATCCATGAGATCCCGAACTATGGTTACTATGCTGAAGAAATCGGATTTTCGAGAGAAATATCCCACTATCACCGCCACATTTTACACATAGACTTAGATAAATTAGAAGAAATTTTATCCGCAAATCCTGAAACTTATTTTAAAATTCCCCTAAAAAATAGCCCGCTTACAGCATTAATTTCCCAATATTCCCATTTACTCGAAGAAGCAAAAGATAATTTGCATAAAATCACGCGTAAACAGAAAAAAGGTTTATTCAACTTCCTAGGTACTGCAATAAAATACGTCACCGGTAATCCAGACGACACTGACCTAGACCTACTCAAAACACATATAACCGCTATAGAATTAAAACAAAACGAAATAATAAGAAAATTCAATAATCAAATATCCTTTGGTCAATCTCTTGATACGAGATTCAATAACTTATTAAAAAAAATTAATAATAATAATCTTGTAATCTCAGCTGCAATTAATAAATTATCAGCTGATTTTGATGGTTACATCATTCTTCATAATGAAATTATAAATCTTGATAATACTAATGAATTCCTATTGAAACTCATTCGAACCATTACTTTATCTCAATTAAATCTTTCAAATATTGAGCTATTTACTTTGAATGAACTTGAAACACTAAAAATTGAACTTATTAAAATCTATTCTAGAAACGCCCTACTTATAAATGACGAACACCCCTACGAACTAATAGAATCCTCCAAGACATTAGTCTGTGTAACTCTGAACACAATGCTCATAATAATAAAAATCCCAATTTTCCACACCAATACCTTTCTTACCCATAGAATTTACCCCATCCCTAATAATGAACACGTTATGATTATACCACCTACATCTTTCTACGCCAATAATAAATGGTACGAAGAATGTAGAGGAGAAGCGGAATACATAGTCTGTACAAAATTCATTAAATCCAGATGTCAATTACCCAATATTAAAAATTGCACGAAAACCATTGTAACTGAAAACTTTTATAGAGGATCTAGCAGAGCGATTTTGTTAGGTATCGTTCACCTAACCAAAATTCAAGATCAAGAAATTAAAGTCAGCAGCCTCCTAATGTCCAACGAGCCAATAACAATAGAAGGAATTATTTACGGCAAAAAGACTATTCACGAAATATCGTTACCAGATATTGTTCCCATCAAATTGATGCCCGACCATAGTTTAGACATTGAAAAACTGAAAATTCCCGAAACCCATGGCCAACTACATCCGATAGAAGAAACCGAAGTTTTACCACCTATTCCAACCGGAGTCAGCATTACTGCACTTTTATTAATAATATTTGTTTCAGTCTTTTTGGTAACTATTTTTATGAAGAAAAGAAAGAGAATATCTAAAATCCTTTTTGGACCGAAATTGTCACCTGCCCAAGTTCAAATTCTACAAGAAATTATCGAAAATACCCCTGAGACTTCGCGGACGAAGATCAATCCAAAGGAGGGAGGAGAAATGTGAACGTCACGAGAAGAAGATGCTACATCGACACTATTTTTTTATATAAATTCGAACGAAACATGTGTATCTTGTTCTTTTTACTTGTTTGATTACGTTTACAACATTTTATAAAATAAACAATATAAAAATTTTATCATTTTATTGCAATTAGTTATTTTTGTTCAAATTAAAGCTATTTTAAAAGTAACATTTTCGTATGTGTAACATTTCTATATAGAATATAACCAAAGAACGTGCTTTTCAAGATCGGTGGCAGTTCAATGTCTTTTGTGCTATTAGAAATAATCAAATAATAGCACTTCATTTTTACGATGGGAATTTGAATGGTTAGGAAACACAATCAATTAATTTATTCCTAATTAATTATGTAAAAAACACTGTTTTTGTATTTTTTAATGTTTTTTGTTGTATTTTTAGGTGAAAGATATCTTGATATTTTAAGAAATTTGTAACAAAATTATTTAGACCGCTTGCCACCAGACGAATTAAGCAAACTTTTTTTTATTCATGACGGTGCTCCTGCTCACAGTTCAATTGTCATAAATACATTTTTAGAAGAGCAATTTGAAGACAGGTGGTTAGCAAATAATGGTCCTTTTCGGTGGCCCCCTCGTTCTCCCGACATGACGCCTTTAGATTTTTTTATATGGGGTCACATAAAACAAGAGGTTTACTCACAAGCCTTAACATCTAAAGAAGATTGTGAGCTAAGAGTTCGAAATTCCTTCAATTCTCTTTCTGAGATGATGATCAGCCATGCGACGAATGAAGGCATACTGAGAAGGGTTGAAAAATGCATTGAAGTTCAATGTAGCAATTTTGAACATTTACTTTGAAACATAAGACTATTTTTCTTTGACTTTTAATTTTCCATAAAATTTGGTAGCATATCTTATTATTGTCACAAATGGTTTAATTCGATTAACTTTTGCTTAAAATTAACCGAATAGCTTCAAATTGTTAAGTATTGTCGCGTCACTAAAACTACCCGTCTTAGCAACACGTCGGTTCGAAATAAAGAAAAAGGCTGTGTTAAGTTTACAACCTTTTAATCAGTAATCTCAACCCTTTTAATTGAATAGCTAACAATAAGCTATGTAAAACAGCGCGATAATAAATTCTATAATTATAATATATATTCAAATAATGATAATAAGTGAAAGAACCGGAAGAGTTCGAATATTAATTTCCCGTATTTAATAAAAAATATCCGTCCCAAATCTGCCTCCGATTCTTTTCGAATTCTGTGAAGTACTGTCTATCTACCAAAGTGCCAAAAAACAAATTCTGGTTTCATACCCTACTTAAAAGTAAAAACACATTTACAAAATCGATATATTATATCATGCTTCAAATAGCTGTTGAGTGTCATAAACACCAGCCCCCAGACGAACCCTGATCTTCGGCAATAAATAATAGATAATAGGTCGTATGGCTGGTACTTAGACGAAACATAAACTTTCTTTCCTAAATGAGTTACAAAACAATGGCATTTTTGAAACCGAAATTCCATCCAATTTACCGGGTGATACAGTAACTATAAAGGTTTACTGGCTTTAACAAGTATTCTTTTAACAATGTGCGATTTCGATCGCGGATATCTTACTGCAATTAAAGCACATGTTCTTGTAACAACTTTGTCATATTTACCATGTATTAAAAGCAAATTTACATAATTCTTTTTATTATTTAGACTACACCTGCATCTCTAAAAATTTACAGAAAATATTTAATATCTGGTTAACGGTGAGGTTTAGGTATAGGAAAGTATACATGAACTTGCCTTATTTTTTTCTCCTGAATGCATTAAAATAGAAAAAACAGGGTGGTTCTATTTAAAAAAATGAAGAAATTTGATATTTATGAAGTTAAACTTTGAACACTTTTTATACACACCCTGTATAAAATGAAAAATTTTTCAACATAGATTCGAATACGTTTGACCTTGCTTAAGGCAACCGAAGAGAAACCATTTTCATATCTTCAAGGGTCCTCTCGTAAAAAAATAATTTATAAGGGTCTTCAACCGTCAAATTTTCTACAAAAAAATTAATGACTCAAAAAGTGTGCATTTTTCGAAATAAGTTTTTAGACAAAAGTATACTAAAATATTACGTAGATTTCAAAAATGTATTAATATACAGGGTGTTCCATTTAAAATAACAAAGTTACAGTCGACTTCCGGTAGAAACGGAAGTCGGCCATCTTTGAAAATATTTTAGTTGAAAAGATCGTATCCGAAAACCCAAACGTAGAAATTTTCGTGATTTTACTACGAGTATTTTGCCATATACAGATAGTTTTCACTCGTCGTGGGACACCCCGTATACCTTCTTTTGTTCCAAGCACTTGGACAATATTAATCTATTGCCTCCTAAGCCTAATATGCTTATACGTAGCCTTCAAGAAGTTTCAACGTAGAAGCCCAACTCAAGAAAACCAATTTCAAGATGTTCATCTTCCTTAGCTACTGCCATCGGAAGCTGAAACTTCAAGGGGAGGAATTATGTCATCCCTTTTCCAGAATATCATATATAAAAAGCTGACACACTATATTATTTTTGCTTATACTAAATAATTTACTTCCTAGGTAAAAGACAGAGAACAGTCAGTCAGTAATTAACCATTGAATAGAAAACACTTATTTTATTGTCGGGAATATTATAAATTGTAATAAATAAATTAATAAAGTTTTTAAAAAGGAACTTTTCACCTGTGGTGACTTATTTCGCGCATTCAGTATTCGAGATCGAAAACTAGACGTAAGACGACGATCCACGTGTTTAATACGCTTATTGATATTTTTCCTACCAAACTCATATTTTCTAACTGTTATATTGTACATTGTGAACCTGTTTATCAAGAGACCGATAATAAAGTGTTTCTTTTATGTACTCGGCGTTTGAAGAAGTTAAGATAACCTCTAGACAACGATAAAAAACCTACATTCTTGGAGGCTCCACCGAGATAAGCAAGTAAAAAGAAACACTTAAACGACGCCGACAATTGTACAAAATAAAACGATAAATAAATATCAAAAATACAAGCTTAATTGAAATAGATTTTTCATCAATGGAATTGCCGAATTTTAATAAAACACTGCGAAATTGACATAGAAAAAGTGTTTACATGTTGTAAAATAATATATGGTGCAATTAGACTATTGATTACGCAATCATTAATTAGCGAAGTGAAGATTTGACTGTTATTCTTTACGAGCAGTGGATTTCAAGGTTGAGCAATAAAACGACTTCATCGACTGAATGATAAAGCACAACTGTACTATTTATTTACAGGTTATAACTAAAAAGCAACATAATACATTTATTCTATAATAGATGGCGCGGCTAGTATCTAAACTGAATCTTTTGTACCTATTCAACACCCTCACTTACAAAAAATTCAGTATCAGTATTAGTAAGACCTATCAGCTTCAACATATTATTATGCTTGACTGCTGGTAAGCTTTTTGTCAGCATGTCTGCTGGCATAATGTCAGTAGGCAAATACTTCAATTCAACATGCTCATTTGAGATAGCATCTCTAATAAAATGATGGCGCAAATCAATATGTTTTGTCCTTTTGTGATAAGTATGATTACCTGACAAATTGATTGCTCCTTGGTTATCATTAGACAGTGTTATACAATAGTCGTTTCCAGTCAATTCCAACAAAAGATGTTTTAAATAAATAGCTTCCTTGGCTGCTTCCGAGATGGCCATGTATTCTGCCTCTGTGCTGGAGAGAGCAACTGTTTTCTGTTTGCTACTTACCCAAGAAACTGCAGAACCATTCAATGTGAAAATATATCCTGAGTATGATTTTCTATCAACTACATTGTTGCCCCAGTCAGCATCTACGAATCCAGCTATTTTATTGTTTCCTGTGGAAAAAGTTATGCCTAACTCACTTGTACCTTTTAAATATCTTAGAATCCTTTTTGCATGATTCCAGTGTTCTTCAGAATATGCCTTATTAAATTGACTGAGATAGCTTACACTATAGGCTATATCTGGCCTTGTAAGCACTGCTAAAAACATTAGACTACCAATTAAATTTTGATATGGTACTTTATTTGGTACATCATGATTACCCAACTTTAAGTTTAATTTGTGTTCAATTGGAGTTTTTGCCTCTTTACAGTCTGTCATGTTAAATTTATTTAAAAGTTGATTGATATAATCTTTTTGATTTAGTAATAAAATACCCTCTTTTAAATCATAATCAACTTTCATACCTAAACATTCTCTTATACTTCCTAAGTCTTTAATTTTAAATTCATTACTTAATCTTTCTTTTAAAGAACAAGTTTCAGCTTCATTGTTTGAAAATATAAAAAAATCATAACACACAATGTAATTATAGTATAAAAATCATTACATTCCTTTATGAAAACACAAGGTTCATGTTTTGACTTCAACTAACCTAAATTTAATAAAACTGTATTAACCCGATCATTCCAACATTTGGAAGATTGTTTAAGACCATAAATTGCCCGATTTAATCTTAAAACTCTGTTTTCAACAGGGTTATTAGTAACATAACCTTCTGGCGTTTTCATAAATATTTTTTCTTTTAAGAAACCATTAAGAAAAGCTGTTTTTACATCTAAATGAATTATGAACAATTTTAGTTGTACAGATAATGCAAACAATAGTCTTAATGTGGAATAACGAACTACTGGAGAAAAAATATCACAATAATCAATACCTGGTTTTTGTGCAAAACCCTTTGCTACTAGTCTTGCACGATAATTTACCTCACCTGTACTTGTAATTTTCTTTTTTAATACCCATTTACTATCTACTATAGTACAGTTTTCTTCTGGTTCAACCAAGGACCAAGCATCATTTTCTTCAAATGATTCCAGCTCCTCTTGCATAGCTTTGCTCCAGAAATTCTTTTCAGGTCCTGACAAGGCTGCTGTGATGCTCACAGGGTCACTATCACTGTTATCATTGATACTATCACTGCTTAAGAATGACACAAAATCTTCAAATATTTTTGGTTTATGTGGTCTTTGTGGTGATCTTCTAATAGGTTCTAAACTGGTAACTTCTGATTCAGGAATATAGTCTGCATCTGGCTCTATGTCAAATTCATCTGAATCATCTTCCAGGGATAAATTATTTGCTTCTTCTTGTTCAGATTCTGGAAGTGGAACTTCCCTCACTGAATCTGACACCTCTACACCTTCTGTGTTACTTATTTCTTGAAATTGAGTCTGTTTATTTTCTTCTATTATAGTTACTTCCCGACTAATTGAAACTTTGTGAGTTCTTTCATTATAAAGTCTATAGCCTTTAGTATTGTCTTCATAGCCAACTAGGATGTGTTTGTCTGCCTTTCTATCCCATTTTTGTCTATTGGCTTTGGGAATATGAACCATTGCTAAGCTTCCAAAGCTTACATGTTCAATGTTTGGAGGTTTGTGAAACCAGGCTTCATAAGGAGTTTTTTGAACACCTGCTGTAATTGAACGATTCATTAAATAGCATGCGGTATTACATGCCTCTGCCCAGAATTGTTTGTTTAGTTTTTGATCAAATATTAAACATTTGGCTTTTTCAACTATTGATCTGTTAAAACGTTCTGCCATGCCATTCTGTTCAGGTGTATAGCTATTTGTTTTTTGATGTATTATACCACTTTCTTTCAGGTAATTTGAAAACTGTGTGTTAATTCTCCTCCATTATCTGTTCTTAACACTTTAATTTTTTCATCCTTTTGCTTTTCAACTAGATTTTTAAATTCTTTGAATTTGTCAAGAACTTCATCTTTTGACTTTAAAAAATATATGTAACACATTCTACTGTAATCATCAATAAAAGTAAGGAAATATTTTGAGCCTCCTATAGACTTTTGTTCCATGGGTCCACAAACATCACTGTGAATCACTTCCAACAACTTCTTTGCTCTACTACCTCGTTTAGGAAAAGGCAATCGAGTCTGCTTAGCTTCACAACATACTTCACATTTTGTTGTTTGAACATTGCTTTGTTTACCTATTGTCAGACCATTCACAACATCAGTGAGTTTGTTTAAATAATTCGAATTAATATGTCCCAATCTTCTATGCCATAAATCAACTGATTCTGGAGTACTCAGCAATGCAACATTTTGCTTAGCAATTTTCAACTTATAAACATTATTTGTTAAATCAGCTATTGCCACTAAAATATTGTCAGCGCTGTAAATTTCACAGCAGTGTGTAGTGAATTTTACCTTATTTTTGTTGCTTATCAATTGTCCAACTGATATTAAGTTTGTAGTTAATTCTGGGACATAATGTACTCCTCGTAACAGAATCTGGATTGGTTCATTGTTCACAAGTGCTTTTATTCTTACATCTCCAACGCTCTTGACTTCTAGTTTAGAATTATTTGCCACAATGATGTTTTTTGCTTCAGGTATTCTTTCATTTTCTAGCCAATCCTTTCTTGAAGTCATGTGGAAACTTGCTCCGCTGTCAATATACCAGTCTGTGTTTACATAATCTCCGTTAATAAAAACAGCGCTTAGAGCACATTCAGTTTTGTTATTTGGACACTGGGACTTAAAGTGTCCTGCACGTGAACTCTGTAACAGAATAGAAAGGAAATTTCTTTCTATGCTAGGAACACAAAACAGTCTAACCTAGTATCTGTGGTTATACTTATTCCGGAATGTTCCACCGCCATTATCATTGGCGCGAATCTGTCTGTCAAACCGGCTAGTAACAGGGATCCAACCCATTCTTCATCAATGTTAAATCCAGTTTTCTGTAGCTTCTGTGAGGTTTCGACGACTTGATTTACATAGGATTCCATGGAGTTACAATTTTCTAACCTTAAAGATATTAGGTTTCTTAATAGTCCTATCTTCCTTGAAAAACCATTGTCATCATAGAGTTTTCTTAATTTTGTCCATACGTCTTTTGCAGTAACTGCATCTTTTACATGTACGAACACAGAAGGATCAATTGTTAAAATTAATTTTGGCTTGGCCTTTGCAATTAACGTTGTGTCTTCTTCTGTGCCTGCAATGCACTTGGATAAACCTTCCAAAATGAACACATTTTCTACTGCAAACGATCAGTCACCATAATTTTGTCGACCAACTTTGGCACACTAGTTAAATAATTAACTGCCATTGTTAGATATACGCTTCGACAATAATTAACTTTAATTGACCAACTAACACTTATAAACCACGTGTTTCTGGGCCCATAACCTGTTATTCTTTACGAGCAGTGGATTTCAAGGTTGAGCAATAAAACGACTTCATCGACTGAATGATGAAGCACAACTGTACTATTTATTTACAGGTTATAACTAAAAAGCAACATAATACATTTATTCTATAATAGATGGCGCGGCTAGTATCTAAACTGAATCTTTTGTACCTATTCAACATTGACGAAATAACGTTATCTTGTTAGATTCAGAAGATTTGTGTTGATGTTCCATATTCCAATTTGATCTACATGAGGTCGATGAAACAGAATAAATATATGGTTGCCAGCTGTTAAGACGGTGGAGGGATTTTGAGGTGAGACGTATTTTTTCCTTTTCATTGCATGAAGTCCACAAACTTGTGACCTCGCCAGTCACCAGTGACGTTCGTTTTGAATAGACATTTATTTTTGAGATAGACATTCGTAAAATAAAAATATATATTAAATGTAAGTATATTTGTAGAAACTGGAATAGTTAAATATAAGCTAAATATTCTGAAAATTGAAAAAGCGGAACCACCGGGACTCGAACCCGGGACCCCTCAGTTACAAGCCCTTACGCTAAGCCCTGCGCTACGGCAGTTCGTACCTATCAATGTTCTGTTCGGTATTATAAGCTACCATTCAACCGCGCCTGCGTCTTACATTCGGCCATCCTGCTCCGCTCCTCGTCCTCGAGGTACCTAGAGTGCTGGACCTGACGTTTGGGCGTACACCTATCTCACCTACTCGTTCGTGAGCCTGATGCCTTGCCACCTGCCTACGCCTATCTCACTCTCCTGGCGAGCCTGACGCCTGCACGCCCATTCCTGTCACCCTCTCTCACTATCACATCACATTATGGCCTTATGTGGACATTTCGTAGATCTAATCTCACTTCTGATATATAAGCTAAATATTCTGAAAATTGAAAAAGCGGAACCACCGGGACTCGAACCCGGGACCCCTCAGTTACAAGCCCTTACGCTAAGCCCTGCGCTACGGCAGTTCGTACCTATCAATGTTCTGTTCGGTATTATAAGCTACCATTCAACCGCGCCTGCGTCTTACATAAAGTTGGTTTAATTGTGAATTGAAAATTAAAAAAGAAATATTTTCTGTAATCAAAAACAGGTTAGGATTGGGATTGAGATTTATGGGGAAAACCTCGTTTTTTATATAAATTAAAGTTATTTTTAACAATAATTTTTGTCTACAAATTAGTGTGTAGTCAGATGTATGTAAGAAAAAACCATGTGTATATTGTGTACATGGGTTTGATAGTACAAATATTATTTTGCGCATTTTAATTATGCACTTGACTAGGTATATGATGCTTTCTTTTCCAAACACCCTGACTGTTTAATGGCGATTATATCATAAGTTCGAACTGTGTTACAAAGAGTTGATTTGTTTTCGTTTTATATTTGTATAGCTTTTTATGCTTAAAATTTATTCAGTTATAGCGGTATATACCTATTGCTATTTTATTTTATTTTTTTATATATTTTGCAAAAAAAAATGACAACGTTAGGTTCTGTAGGTACAATTGGTTACAATATTACACATGCAAAACTCAAAGTTATCAAAGTTTTACATTACATTTGCTTTTCTAATGACGGTGAACCGAGAAAAACTCGAAAGGCGCTGCGTGCTTTTCCGGGGTTTGATTTTAGTCACGAATCTGATCAATACCTGGCCAGAGTGGAGGATGTACTAGGTAATTTTGAGCTTCCTGATTTAATTGCTGTTTGCCAAATACTTGGTTTAAATTATACAAATAATGAAAATGACGTAGCTAGTTCAATTTGTTCCTTCTTAATAAACTTTTCTTATCCAACCGACGAAGAAGACGAAGAGGACAATCTAGATAGCGAGGAGGAAGATATAGATAACGAAGAAAGACGAATGGATGACGAAAGACGAAAACTCGAAGAAAGACGAATGGATGACGAAAACTCGAAGAAAGACGAATGGATAACGAAAGACGAAAACTCGAAGAAAGACGAATGGTTGACGAAAGACGAAAATTCGAAGAAAGACGAATGGATGACGAATGACGAAAAGTGGAAGAAAGACGAAAACAGGACGAAAGACGTGATCTAGAGAGAATACGTGAATACGAAGAGAGACGGCGATATGAAGCATGGCAAAGAAACGAAGACGACGAATGGCGACAAAATGAAGCAAGAAGACGAAGTAATGAGAATTCAGATGTTGACAGCAAACAACGAGATTGCTTTGCATTGAGTTTTAGAGACGTAGAAGACAGTATTAGACCTTTTGATGGAAAAGATGAATATCCAATCCAGACGTGGATCTTTGAATTTGAAGAAGTTGCAGAAATTACAGGATGGAACGACTTACAAAAACTCATCTACGCAAAGAAATGCCTAAAAGGCTTGGCTAAATTGTTTATACAATCCGGAAAGGGTATAAGAAGTTGGGGTGAGCCTAAAAAGCGATTAGTTGAAGAATTTGGAGTACACGTAAATAGTGCACAAATACATAGAATGTTATCATCAAGGCAGAAGAGATATGATGAAACGGTACAAGAGTACATGATTAAGATGAGAGAAATTGCTAGCCGAGCGTATATAGAACAAGAAGTCGTGATTCAGTATATTATTGATGGTATACAAGACGATTCTTCCAGTAAAGTAGTGCTTTACGGAGCAAAAAATTTCACCGAATTCAAAGAAAAGCTGAAACTATATGAACGTATAAAGAAGAATAATGTACATGGACAAACGTTCAGAACAAAGAAAGAGTCATTTGAGAAAAATGAAGATACCAACGAAAAGAGAAATCAAGAGAGAAATGACCATGAAAAAGTTGAAGACTAAAAAAGAAAGTAGTTTGACCTGCTTCAACTGTGGAGCTCGAGGCCATAAATCTAAGAATTGCCCGGATAAGTCAAAGGGTACAAAGTGTTTTAGCTCTAACAAATATGGTCACGTGTCGAGTAAATGCCCGAATGAGAATGTTGCAAGATCTACTGCTGAAAATTCAAACGTGAATGTAATAGAAACTCAACCAAGAAACATTGTTAAACTAAAAATTGATACAGGGAGCGATGTTTGTACAATCAGAGAAGATTTTTATAATGCTCATTTCCAGAACATCGCGTTGACTCCTGACAATATAGTATTAAAAGGCCTTGGCGAAAACACCAAAGTAAAAACATTGGGATTGTTTTATACCCAAGCTGAGATTAATGGTGAAAATTTTGACCTCAAATTTCATGTGCTACATGCGGCTACATCGCATCGGGCAATAGTTGGAAACAATATTTTTAAGCAAGCTAGTGTTAATATCAGAGACGATGGTATAGTAATATATAAAAGAACCGAAGAAAATTCTATAACGCACATTATGGTAGAATAGGAAGGTAAAGCATGTGAAGGAAATGTAACACACATAAAAAACTCGGAATATAGAAAAGAAGTGAAAAAACTGATAGAAGATTATCAACCTCACAAAATTAAGACGACGAACATCGAAATGAAGATCGTACTAAAAAGCGAAGAACCAATTTATCAGCGACCTAGAAGATTGTCAGCACCGGAGAAGGAAGAAGTAGATAGACAGATAGAGGAATGGTTGAAAGACGGAATAATAAAACCAAGTTGTTCGGATTATGCCATCCCTATAGTCCTGGTTGTAAAGATTCGGAATTTGTTGCGATTATCGCAAACTAAACAAAAATATAATACGCGATAGATTTCCACTTCCCCTTGTCGAAGATGTCCTAGATAGCTTACAAGGTGCAAGGATATTTAGCACTATTGATCTAAAGAATGGATTCTTTCATGTGCCCTTAGAAGACAGCAGTACAAAATACACGTCTTTCGTAACGCCGAACGGACATTACGAGTTCATGAAATGTCCATTTGGTTTGTGCAATAGTCCAGCTGTTTTCCAGCGATTTTGAAACGTTTGGATTTTAAGTTGTAAATTACCTGTAAATATTCGTATACGTTCTTAGTCATCAGTATTTATGATTGATACTCGCGAGATAGTTTGGTTGTGTGTAAGGTTCCCTCTTGAAGTTGTTACTTGGTAAAATATTCAATTCTACGTCTAAACAACATCTCATCACAAAATATAGAAGTATTTATTTCTACAACAGACGGTATTAATAATTTACCTTAGTTTGTTTCCATTTTTTCCCTGTGTTTTTAGCATCGAATAAGCAGAATTGTTTTAAAGTATTTTTGTTTACCTTTCGTTTTTTGACAGTAGGATTCATTTTGGAAATTATTGCAGCTCCGTTCGACGTCGTTGGCGCAGTGTGCGAGTATCAATGTATGAATGCGTGAAGATCTATGAATTTGTTTTGGAGTGTTACCTTGGATGATTTTTCGATAGATTACAGATATTTTCGTAGTTGTCAATATGTAATATTCCAATTTAGTTGTAATTTGTTTATATATTTGTATATTTATTTTGTACCTTCGAATCGAATGAGGGGTGTTACAAAGGCTTTAAGTTGGTAGGTATCATGTTTGGGGTTTTGACACCTGTCAGTAGGGTGGCCAGAATGGATTGTCAACCATTTTAGTGGCTTTCTTCTTCCGGTAGTTGAATTAGAAAGACGTAATGTCGTCCTGAGGAATTGGATTTGAAATATAATATTTTCCTAAGGCTTGTAGTGCCATCCAAAGTTTTGGGATTTATGGAAAGTTTCCTCAGAAATTAGTGGAGATACCTGTGCAAGTCATTTTGTGGCATTTTGCCGAGAATTGGGCTTTGAAGATTGTTAGAGGTTATCTCTACCCACGAGTTGGATTTTTTTTATCGACAACTACGAATTGATTTATGCTGGTAGGTGGTTGGAAGGAACGTTGTAGCTGATCCTTTGAGACTTAAGCTTGGACCCTTCACGATAGAAGGTATGTACTAGAGTGCTATTTTCAAGTAGCAATAGGTCAAGAGTAGAACAAGGTTTTAATTGGGCTTTGTTTTCTCAATTTAATGGTTCACCCAGGGGGCATTGAAAGATCCTCGTCCACTGAGGGTTTCGCAGAGACTTCACCCACTGCACTGAAGCTGTGATGTTCCACGACAGGGGATGGATGGGATGGGGAAGATTGCCAGGATAGTTTCATAGTTTGGTTTTGATATTTTCTCCACCTTTAAAGATTTTTTTGGATATTTTCTTTAAATTTGAGTTTGTTTTTGATATTTTCTCCACCTTTAAAGATTTTTTTTGTTATTTTATTTAAATTTGAGTTTGTTTTTGATATTTTTTTCGAAATTTAAGGTATGTTTTTGATATTTTCACTAAAGTTAAAGGGGGGAAGTTAGAGGATTTTACTAGTATGTAAGAAAGGGGGGTAAAATTAGAGGATTTTATTCGTATTTAAGAAAGGGGGGAAATTAGAGGATTTCACTAGTATTTAAGAGGGGGGTTATAGGATTTTACTAGGATCTAAGAATGTTATGGGATTCTAAGTAAGTTTAGTTCTCTTACTTAAGGTTTATTATTGATGTAAAACTTGACTTTGGGATGTACTTAATTACTTATATAGAAGATCATTTATATGTGAAGGCGGAAATTACCCTTTCATAATGGTTTGGTAAGATATACTTTCTTTGCGCTGATCGCCTTGGTACCAAAGCTATCCGATAAGCGGTATTTACATTATGGAGTACAAATTTACAGTATAATTTTTTGGGCTTAATTTCTGATCTATTTCTAGGTTAATATTTAACACTTTCATTCACCTTCAGTGAAACGGAAGTGAGTATAGAGTTACTCTGTGTGTAGTGGTTTACGAAACAGGTTTCGACATTATGTAATATTTTTTTTATATACTACAGACTTGTGACTTTTCTTATTATTAATAGAAGGTTAGAGTTGTGGGTTGTGGTATCGAGTAGGTTTCCGAGCCACTTCATTTAGGTTTTTTGTTATTTTGTAAACTCTTTAAGGTAAATGGATTTTCCTTCGGATATTAATATATGAGACTAAGTTTAGTAGGTTGTTCTTATTTACTCCCGCTCGTTTGCTAGGTTCAGAACGGGACCAAGACGATAGGGCAAATAGACCTAGCTGGCGCCCATATAGAAGATTTTTTCCCGGATTTGTAGCTGACTCACACCCAGCCGCCGACTTAGTTAGTTGAAGGCACGAAAGGTTGACACCGGGACAACTGAACTTTACTTGTAGCTTTTTTTTTTGTGCATTGGCAGGTTACAATTTTTGGTGCCCAACGTGGGGCTTTGTTTAAATTGAAGAAGTTTTTCCCATTTGAATTTATTGAAGAAATTGTAGGACCATCACTTGAAATTGAGATTTTTTTTTGGTTTTCAGGGTAGAACTTTCCTCTGGTAATTGTGGCATTGGAGGTATTATAATTTGTAGTTCTTTTAGACAATTACACTGGCTTTTATTATTTAGTAAGTAGTTGTTTGAGATAGGTGTGTTCGTGGAATCCATTGGCGTAGACCTCTAGGGACGGCATTTATTTCGGTATTGCTAGTCTGCGAGTGGATACTGGGGACGTGTAGTACATTACTGGAAGATTTTTTATTGGCACGAACCTTTCAGATACAGCAGACTTGTTATTTTGCTAGTTCGTGGGTAAGCAGTCTTGCAGTTGGATGAGTAGTTGATCATTTAGTTATTTTTTTGTCGTATGCCACTGTTACATAGGGTGATTGCAAATCTCTTACATACATTTTGTACTTTTGATATAAATTTAGTTTTGACAGAGTAACTCTAGTATTAGGTAACTGTGAACACATAAAATATATCCTCACAAAATTTCATCAAGTGTTCAAGGCATTGGAAAAAATATTGTTTTATAATATACCTGAACTTGCTACATTGATCTGATATATAGGCAAATTGTAGGTACTATTAGTACGTTAACCAGTTAGTTGGAGGTGAACTTTGAGTTTATATAGCGGTAGATACTGATAAGACTTTTAACTGAAAATTGTATATTGACCGTTTGAATTTAGGGGTAATTTGTATATACTGATTTGATAGTTTATTTTATTTCGAGTTCTGTTTACGAGGTTTAGTATAAAAAGGTGTTAGGATGACTCGCAACATGATCATTAATAGGTTGGAGAAGGATGAACTTGAATGGGAACTTAGATGTAGAGGTATTTAAGTTGGTTCGGTGGAGGCAATGCGCACGCATCTTGCTACTTGTCTGCGTTTGGAGAAATCCGGTGACAGTTTTCGGTATCCTAAATATCCTTTTACGTTTGAAGAAGATGAGGCAGCGCTGGAACGTAAGTGTATCGAAATTGAAACTTTATTGGATAGTTACCCTGGTGTATCGGTTGTTGGGGCAACTCAAAAGTTGCAGACAAAATTATCGCATGCGATGAATAGGGTAGATTTTATGGAGACGGATCAGGACAGGGATAAAGAAACAAAAAAATCCGAGTTGTTGAGTAAATTGTTAGGCCTGTTGGATATTTTCCATACCAAATCGACTCCAATCTCTACGCTTGGTATGAGTGTTCCAGCTGCGTTAAGTTTAATTACAGCAAAGCAATTTCAGGCTGGTGCTCAGGGTTGTGCAACATCTTCACCGGTAGGGGAATTAGATTTCAGGAGTGTGTCTCGAAATTATTTAGCTAAAATGGTCCCACCACATAAGTGGGGTCTAGAAAAATTCTCCGGAACATCTAAGTCACTATCTATTTCTGCTTTTTTTGAACGAGTCGAAGAATTAAGGATTGCCCGGAATGTTCCCACAGACGTTTTATTAGATTCTGGTGTAGATCTTTTCTGTGACAGGGCTTATCAATTTTATAAGGATGTTAGGTTAAGAGTAGGGTCATGGGAGGAATTACGAGAGGAATTTAAAAGTGAATATCTGTCGGCCCATTATAATGACGTTCTTTTTGAGGAACTGAGGAGAAGGACACAGGCTGCTTCGGAATCGATAGGGGTTTATTTTGCAGTGATGTCAAGCTATTTTAATCGGTTAGGCTGTGTAATTTCCGAGGAGGCCAAGCTGTCAATAATTATGAAAAACTTACATCCATTTTACCAAGACAGGCTGAGAGACCCACTACCCCATTCCTTGGAAGAGCTACGAAAAGTTTGTCGTCAAATGGAGAGCAGGCGTGACGCTATAAATAGTTATGTAGAACCTAGTATTAGGAGGGGAAACATTTTAGGAAGAGATTTAGCTTTTGTTGAGGTAGAGATTCCTGATCAGTTGGACCGTGTAGATGTCGCTACTACTTCTGCTGGAACTGAACGAGAAAAGTCGATTATTTGTTATAGATGTAAGAAACCAGGTCTTCGGGCCGTCGGTTGTGTGCTTCCTCGGTCTTTGCGTTGTTATAAATGTAATAAAGAAGGATTTACGACGAGAACTTGTCCCAAATGTAAACAGGGAAACGAAGAAAGGCGCTCTTAACTGGTCGAAATAGGGATGCTGTTGATTGCTCGACCGATATTGGACCTATTCTTGATTTTATTATTGATGCTGTGAATGATGAGAGACCGTATTTGAGGGTACATGTGTTAGGTACTGAGTTACTAGGACTTTTGGATTCGGGAGCGACGAGTATAGTAGGTAGTAATGGTTGGAAAATTTTGCAGTCTTTAGGTTTTGTGTTGGATACTTCCAAAAGGACTACTTGTAGGGTCGCAAACTGGCAAATGGTTGAGTGCATAGGAGAGTGTAAGATTCCTTTTTTGCTTAGGGATCAGCTGAGAATTATATCTGTTCTGGTGTTACCAGAAGTACCTCACGTACTTATTTTGGGTACGGATTTTTGGCGGAGTATGGGGATAGTCCCTGATCTCAGACATAACGAGTGGCAGTTTTCGTCATCACCAGTTAATGCTGCTGCTGTAGATCATTTACGTAGTACTTACTCTCTGAACGATATTCAAAAAGCTCGTCTGGAAGCTGTAGTAGAACACAATAGATCTGCAATGGGGAATAGCTTAGGTTGTACAAACGTTGCTGAACACACAATTGTATGTCACGCCAGCCCCATAAAACAAAGATATTATCCTGTATCACCGGTCATGCAGTCGCACATTGATAAAGCGCTAGACGAGATGCTTAACCTAGGTGTTATCGAAAAATCCAAAAGTCCGTGGAGTTCACCGATCTTGATGGTAAAGAAAAAGGATGGAACCTATCGTTTCTGCGTAGATTATCGTAAGTTGAACGCAGTTACGGAAAGAGATAGTTATCCGCGTCCTTACATAACCAATACTTTAGACAAATTGCGTAACGCACATTACCTCTCTACAATAGATATAAAATCAGCATATTGGGAAGTGAAGGTAGCAGAGTCTTCGCGTCATTTCACTGCGTTTACTGTTCCAGGGCGAGGTTTATTCCAGTTTGTCCGTATGCCTTTTGGGCTGCATAACGCCCCTGCCACTTGGCAACGTTTAATCGAGCAAGTTCTTGGACCCGAGCTAGAACCCCATGTTTTTACTTATTTAGATGACGTTGTTATCGTTTCCCAGACTTTCGAGAAACACTTATCCATTTTAGAGGAGGTTTTTGAACGAATTAGGAAGGCGAATTTGACGGTTAGTTGGGATAAGTGCCATTTTTGTCGCCCTCAGTTAACTTATTTAGGGTATGTTATAGATGGAAATGGGTTACATGTTGATCCTGAAAAAGTTAAAGCAATGCTGTTACTTCCGGCTCCTAAGTGTATAAAGGATGTGCGTGGTGTTCTGTATCTGTAGAGTAGGGAGGGTGAGTGTAGGCTCACACCACTTAGGCCACATGTGACCCATTGTGCATCCTCCCGAGGAGTTGTCTTCCTAGGTCATTGTCCATCCTGTCCTTTTCAGGAAGGTGGACAGGTCACTAGGAGACATCTCCTTTATATCGGCAGGTGTAGGCCAAGACTCATCGAACACACACTCTCTTATTGACGATAACTCCGGACACTCGCATAAGACATGCCTGACAGTTTCATCTTCCTGTTCACACATCCTGCATAGAGGTGTGTCCACTAGCCCCATAGTATGGAGGTGTTTCCCTAGTTGACAGTGACCAGTCAGAAATCCTACTGTTAAACGTAGGTTTCTCCTGGTCATCGCCAAATATTTCTTCGGCTCCAGCTTCCCAGGGTCGCCCAGGGTGATCCTGGCAAGATTGCATCCTTTGATTCCATCCCATCTCTTAAGGGATTGAGTATGGGTGTAGCGTTTGGCTAGTTCCGCAATTGTCGAAGTCGTTAGGCCGTAGGTGTCACTGGGTCCTAGAATTTTTAGTCCAGCGGCTTCCCTGGCTAAAGAATCAGCAATGCGATTTCCTTTACTCCTGTCGTGCCCTTTAACCCACCTCAGGATAATATTGTTATCTGCCGAGGCGTCAGCTAAATCTTGGTGGCACTCTAGTACTAGCCTCGATATAACACGTTGTCTGTTTAAGGCTAATAGGGCTTGTCTACTATCAGTGCAGATTATTATGTTTTTGCCAGAAATTCCTCTTCTGGTTAGTTCTTTTGTGGCAATTGAGATACCAGCCAGTTCTGTTTGAACTACGCTGGTATTGTTTCCCATTCCCCACTTCATCTTTAGGCTTAGTGCTCTTGAGTAAACTCCACATCATTTTTGAACCATCTGTATATATGCGTATTGCATTTGCAGCACCTGGCTCTGTGTTCTGTTTTATTTGAATTTTGTAGGGATTGTTAAACAAAAACCTGGGTTCAATTGCATCATTGGTTGCCTGCAGCAGAGGTAGCGCAGTGAGCGCTTCCTGCCACAGGCTCAACCTCAATTGGCCCACTCCTACTTCGGGGTTTACACCAGCCGTGCGCAATCGTACCATGGCCATTAACGCCACCTCCTTGACGTACAGGTCCAGAGGGGTCAGACCAGTAATTAGTTCCATTGCTGCGGTTGGTGTTGTTCTCATGGCTCCTGTGATGTTTAAGCAAGCCATTCGCTGTATTTGATATAATTTTTGGATGGCCGTTGCTTGTAGAACCTTCGGTCCCCATGCAATTGCTCCATACGTTAACATGGGTCTTATTATTGCAGTGTAGATCCAGGTAACCACACGGGGTGACAAACCCCATGTGCGTCCCACTGTCCTCCGACACTGCTCATAAGCCACATATGCTCTTTTTGCTCTGTTGTGTAGATGAGAGTTCCATGTTAGTTTCCTGTCGAGGGTAATACCAAGGTATTTCACCTCTTCCGAAAAGTTTAGTTTGCTTTTGGAGATTTCAGGAGGTTTCAAACCCGATAAACTTCTTTTCCTGGTGAAAAGGACCATCTCAGTCTTTCTGGGATTGATCGACAGTGAGTGTTCCTTGCACCATTTTTCAATTAATGTGTTATCGGCACGTTCTCATGGTATCGTAGGTTCATTCCTGATTTTTCCTCGTTGATATCACCTATTACGGCACTGTTGCGGAAGGGAAGAATATTTGTATAGAGTTCAGAATGTGAGAAGTCCTTCACTAAAATCAAAGAGTGTCTTGTTAAGGCCCCGGTGTTAAGTTGCCCAGATTATAGTTTACCATTTGAGGTCCATTGCGATGCTAGCGGATATGGACTTGGAGCCGTACTGGTACAGATCCACCCAGATGGAGAGCGTGTTATCAGTTATTTGAGTCGATCATTGAGCAGACAGGAAAAAGTATATTCAACTACGGAACGTGAATGTTTGGCAGTTTTGTGGGCTGTGGAGAAATTGAGGCCATACTTAGAAGGTGTATCGTTTACGGTTGTCACCGATCATTACTCGCTGGTTTGGTTGCAGAATTTGAAAGACCCAACTGGTCGTCTGGCGAGGTGGAGCGTCAGATTGCAGCAGTATGATTTTAAGATTATACATCGTAAAGGGAAGGAGCATGTGATTCCAGATACTTTATCCAGAGCAGTTCCAGAGGTCGGATTTAGTGAGATAGCAGTTGTTAAAGATAAATGGGTTGTTAGGATGATGAATAGCGTTGTGTCTGACCCCATTAAGTACTCACAATGGAGGGTGATGAACGGTAAACTTTATAAGTATGTTAGAAGTAATTACATGGCGTTGGGTGATGAAAACGATAATTGGAAAGAGGTAGTTCCTAAAGAAGAGCGGCGAAAAGTAATGCAACAATTTCATGAACCACCTTTAGCTGGTCACCCGGGTGTTCTGAAGACGTTTAAACGAATAAGTGAGAAGTTCTATTGGCCTAAACTCAAGTCTGATGTTGCTAGTTTTGTTAGGACTTGTAGGGGATGTGCTACTTATAAAGCCGATTTAAGTGGACCAAAAGGTTTGATGACTCCCCAACCCAAAGCACATCGACCATGGGAGATTGTAGCTACTGACTTGATGGGACCATTTCTTCGCTCGGCTTCAGGGTTTAAGTTTATTTTAGTTGTGGTAGATTTGTTCAGTAAATTTGTAGTTAGTTTTCCTCTAAGGTCGTCAACAGCACAGGTAGTGTCGAAAAAGATTGAAGAGGGTGTTTTTTTGATGTTTGGTGCACCTCGTATGTTAATTTGCGACAATGGACCGCAGTATACTTCGAGAGTTTTCTCGGATCTAATGAAAGAGTATGGAGTTTCGGTACGTTTTAATGCGAATTATCATCCTCAGGCTAATCCGACGGAAAGATATAACAGAACTTTAAAGACGATGTTATCCATGTATGTTTCAGACAACTATCGAAAGTGGTGTGATAATTTGGCTAAAGTAACATGTGCTATAAGGACGGCATATAACGAGTCGACCCAACAAACGCCGTTTTTCGTGAATTTCGGAAGAAATATGATCCTTAACGGAACAGAATTTGAAGCTAAGGAAGAGTTAAGAGGAAATCTTTTAGACTCAACTCGAGATGATAACGCGACTCGACAAAAATCTTTTAGGGCATTATTTGAGGAAGTTAGGAAACGATTGGACAAAGCATCGGAGAAAAACGAAAAGTATTACAATCTACGTCGTCGTCCCGACGAGCTACTTCCAAATCAGTTAGTTTGGAGAAAGAATTATGTATCGTCGGATGCTGCCCGGTATTATACCAGTAAACTAGCTCCTCGATGGGTTGGGCCTTATTTGATTAAGAACCTGGACATACGCGTTAGTGGACGATAGAGGTAATAATAAAGGTATCTGGAATATCATAGATTTGAAGACAGCTAGCGCTGATGAAAAATTCACTGGGAATTTTTCTTGAAGTAAGGGGGGAATGAAACGTTTGGATTTTAAGTTGTAAATTACCTGTAAATATTCGTATACGTTCTTAGTCATCAGTATTTATGGTTGATACTCGCGAGATAGTTTGGTTGTGTGTAAGGTTCCTTCTTGAAGTTGCTACTTGATAAAATATTCAATTCTACGTCTAAACAACATCTCATCACAAAATATAGAAGTATTTATTTCTACAACAGACGGTATTAATAATTTACCTTAGTTTGTTTCCATTTTTTCCCTGTGTTTTTAGCATCGAATAAGCAGAATTGTTTTAAAGTATTTTTGTTTACCTTTCGTTATTTGACAGTAGGATTCATTTTGGAAATTATTGCAGCTCCGTTCGACGTCGTTGGCGCAGTGTGCGAGTATCAATGTATGAATGAGTGAAGATCTATGAATTTGTTTTGGAGTTTTACCTTGGATGATTTTTCGATAGATTACAGATATTTTCGTAGTTGTCAATATGTAATATTCCAATTTAGTTGTAATTTGTTTATATATTTGTATATTTATTTTGTACCTTCGAATCGAATAAGGGGTGTTACAAAGGCTTTAAGTTGGTAGGTATCATGTTTGAGGTTTTGACACCTGTCAGTAGGGTGGCCAGAATGGATTGTCAACCATTCTAGTGGCTTTCTTCTTCCGGTAGTTGAATTAGAAAGTCGTAATGTCGACCTGAGGAATTGGATTTGAAATCTAATATTTTCCTAAGGCTTGTAGTGCCATCCAAAGTTTTGGGATTTATGGAAAGTTTCCTCAGAAATTAGTGGAGATACCTGTGCAAGTCATTTTGTGGAATTTTGCCGAGAATTGGGCTTTGAAGATTGTTAGAGGTTATCTCTACCCACGAGTTGGATTTTTTTGATCGACAATTACGAATTGATTTATGCTGGTAGGCGGTTGGAAGGAACGTTGTAGCTGATCCTTTGAGACTTAAGCTTGGACCCTTCACGATAGAAGGTATGTACTAGAGTGATGTTTTCATAAAGCAATAGGGAAGAGTAGAACAATGTTTTAATTGGGCTTTGTTTTCTCAATTTAAGGGTTCACCCAGGGGGCATTGAAAGATCCACTGAGGGTTTCGCAGAGACTTCACCCACTGCATTGAAGCTGTGATGTTCCACGACAGGGGATGCCCGCTGGAGAATAGAATGGGAAAGATTGCCAGGATAGTTTCATAGTTTGGTTTTGATATTGTCTCCACCTTTAAAGATTTTTTTTGATATTTTCTTTAAATTTGAGTTTGTTTTTGATATTTTTTTTCGAAATTTAAGGTGTTTTTGATATTTTCACTAAAGTTAAAGGGGGGAAGTTAGAGGATTTTACTAGTATGTAAGAAAGGGGGGGGGTAAAATTAGAGAATTTTATTAGTATTTAAGAAAGGGGGGAACTTTGAGGATTTTACTAGTATGTAAGAAAGGGGGAAAACTTAGAGGATTTTATTCGTATTTAAGAAAGGGGGGAAGTTACAGGATTTTATTAGTATTTAGGAAAGGGGGTAAATTAGAGGATTTCACTAGTATTTAAGAGGGGGGTTATAGGATTTTACTAGGATCTAAGAGTGTTATGGGATTCTAAGTAAGTTTAGTTCTCTTACTTAAGGTTTATTATTAATGTAAAACTTGACTTTGGAATGTACTTAATTACTTATATAGAAGATCATTTATATGTGAAGGCGGAAATTACCCTTTCATAATGGTTTGGTAAGATATACTTTCTTTGCGCTGATCGCCTTGGTACCAAAGCTATCCGTTAAGCGGTATTTACATTATGGAGTACAAATTTACAGTATAATTTGTTGGGTTTAATTTCTGATCAATTTCTAGGTTAATATTTAGCACTTTCATTCACCTTCAGTGAAACGGAAGTGAGTATAGAGTTACTCTGTGTGTATTGGTTTACGAAACAGGTTTCGACATTATATAATATGTAATAATGTATGTTTTTTTTTTTTATATACTACAAACTTGTGACTTTTCTTATTATTAATAGAAGGTTAGAGTTGTGGGTTGTGGTATCGAGTAGGTTTCCGAGCCACTTCATTTAGGTTTTTTGTTATTTTGTAAACTCTTTAAGGTAAATGGATTTTCCTTCGGATATTAATATATGAGACTAAGTTTAGTAGGTTGTTCTTATTTACTCCCGCTCGTTTGCTAGGTTCAGAACGGGACCAAGACGATAGGGCAAATAGACCTAGCTGGCGCCCATATAGAAGATTTTTTCCCGGATTTGTAGCTGACTCACACCCAGCCGCCGACTTAGTTAGTTGAAGGCCCGAAAGGTTGACACCGGGACAACTGAACTTTACTTGTAGCTTTTTTTTTGTGCATTGGCCTAGTGCCGTGTTTGGCAGGTTACAATTTATCGCTCATATTTTCAGAGAATTGACTGCTAAAAAGTATGTTATATAATTATATGGACGATGTTATCATCTTGAGCGCAAACGAAGAAGACGGGATAGAAAGACTAAAACTTGTGTTAAGTAGCAGAAGAATATGGATTAGACATGAAAAAGAAAAAGTGCCAACTGTTGAAAAACAAAGTAGAATTCTTAGGGTTCGTCGTGAGCAACGGAAAAGTCCAACCAGGCGAAGCTAAAATTCTGGCGATCAAGAAATTCCCAGAACCGACGAACCAGAAACAAATTCAATCCTACTTGGGTCTAACTGGATATTTCAGAAAATTTATTGCTGGATATGCCCATGTCGCGAAGCCTTTGAGTGACTCACTCCGAAAAGATGAAGAGTTTAAGTTCGGATCATCACAAAGAGAAGCGTTCGAAACCCTAAAGGCAAAACTCATTTGTGAACCAGTTTTGCATATTTATGAACAAGGAGCTTATATATGTTTTCGATTCTATTACCAATTGTATGTTGTTGTAAATACATCACAATTGACTAAATAAAGCATGGAAATGAATCCTTTTTTGAATTGTTATTTAGTTTAAATGACAACAATAAGTAAGTGAATTTCATATTTTTATTTTTATTGACAATGAATTTTAAATGTCCTCGAGTGATGGAAATACAGTAACGTGGGATGAATTTGAGATTAGATTGAATTTAATTTTAGAAGATATACGTAGGAATAGTAAGCGTGTGTAAAAAAAGGAGGTTCCAAAAAGCTCAGATAGTCATATAGATATAATAAATAAGTTGTGTGATTCATTTAATAGTTTCTCTAGGTTAATAAATAAGAATTGGTATAAGTTAGATGAGAATCAGCAGAGTACATGTATTTTATATTTTAACAAAATTAGAGAAAGGGTAGAGAAAGCATTTCAAGTGTTAGATTGTCAGTATGAAGTTCCGTCTCAATTAATTACGCGTAATAATTTAATTAATAAAGAAATATTAGAAGCAATGAGCAAAGATAAAAAGGAGAAAATGGCATTAAGTATGAGTGATTTTTTCAATTTAGCCGGTAAGATATTACCAAATGAGTTTAATGGGGATATAAGCAAATTGCAATCTTTTGTAGATGCTATAAGTTTGCTACAGGTAGGTGCAGCAGAGCATGAGGAGAATGCTGTACTATTTGTGAAAACTAGGCTAACTGGAAAGGCCAGGAGTCTAATCACCACCGAAAAATCGTTGGTAGAAATTATAGGAACCTTAAAAAAGGGACTAAAGGGAGATAGTGCTAGTTTAGTAGGAGCTAAATTAAGCAAATTAAGACAAAACAATAAGGATATAGTTGAGTATGCATCAGAGATGGAGAAATTAACAGATCAGTTACAAGCCGCGTATTTGGCAGAAGGAATGCCAGTACACTTAGCAACTAAGTATACAACAGAAGCAGCAGTAAAATCACTGATCGACAACGCAGCATCAGAACGGATAAAAACCGTTATAGCAGCTGGAAATTTTACGACACCGCAAGAGGTGATGACTAAACTGGTTTCCATCAATGTGGGAAACAATCAGTCAACAGGAAGTGTTCTACATTATAAGGCAGATAGGAATAAGTTTGTGTCAGGAAATACCTATTTTCCTTAGCGAAATACCTATTTTCCTCAGCGAAGACACTCTTATGTTAATCATAATGGAAAAAATAATTTTCATAGGAAAAATAACTACGATAACAGTAGGAAATTTCACACCAATCAAGGCAATAGGAGATTTACTGGTTACAGGGAGAAACCAGAAGAATATAGAAACAAGCCTAACAATAGGTTTAACAATGATAATAAATATAGAAATGTAAGAATGTGTGAGAGTGAAGAGACGAGAGTGGAAGATGAACAGAAATAATTGGGGTTTTGAAAAAGAAAGGTGAAAAATCCAAAATTTTAAATAACTTGCATCATAATAATCATTATATTTATAACTTTGATTTAACTCTTTCAAACTTTGTGCAAATTAAAACTGACATAACGGATAATATAGATACTTTTATATTAGATACAGGTGCAGATATATCGTTATTAAAAATTTCAGATAATTTTCCACATCACTTAATAAAAACAACACAAATCTTAAATATTAAAGGAATAACTCGGGGAGAAATTAAAACTTTGGGTACAATAGAAACTTTTCTTTTTATTAAGGGTGTAGCATTTAAACATTGTTTTCATGTAGTAGAGGAAGAATTTCCTATACCTACGAATGGAATTCTAGGTAGGGATTTCATAAGAAATTATAATTGTATTTTAGATTATTCAGAATTAAAATTATACATAGATTGTAAATCTAGGAATACAGTAACATTAGAAATTTTTGACAATCCTGAATATGATACTGTGGCAATACCGCCTAGATGTGAAGTCTATCGGTTGGTAGAAAGTTTCAAAAACTTAAGACAGGATAAAGTTGTCGAGCAACAAGAACTATTACCAGGAATATTTATAGCAAGATCTATTATATCAAAAACTAATCCTTATGTCAGAATTTTAAACACAAATTATGAAAGAAAGTCGATAAATACAAACAATATTAAAATATTGGATTTAAATTTATTTCATGTATATGCTGTGAAGAATGAAAGTAAGAATAGGATGAAAGAATTAAGAAAAACATTTAATTTAGAGGTACCAGAATACGTGAGGGATAAGCTAATAAATCTTTGTGAGAATTTTTCAGATATTTTTGCTTTAAAGAACGACATTTTAACGCATAATAATTTTTATGAGCAAAAGCTATTGGTAAAAGATGATACTCCAGTATATATTAAAAATTATCGCACGCCACACTCTCAATCTTCAGAACTTAATAATCAGGTCCAAAAGTTATTAGAAAAAGGTATAATTGAATCTTCAATCTCAGATTATAACAGTCCAGTTTTACTTGTTCCCAAAAAGGCAATCAATGGAGAGAAGTCTTGGAGACTTTGTATAGATTTCAGGTAATTGAACAAGAAAATAGTCACAGATAAATTTCCATTACCCAGAATAGATTCGATCTTAGATCAGTTAGGGAGGTCGAAATGGTTTTCAGTCATAGATCTTATGTCAGGTTTTCATCAAATTCCCTTAGAACAGTCGTCAAGGAAATATACATCTTTTAGCACAGAAAAAGGTTCTTTTCAGTATACAAGATTACCATTTGGTTTAAATATAAGTCCAAATAGTTTTTCAAGAATGATGTCCATAGCATTCTCAGGATTAACTCCAGAAAAAGCATTTCTTTATATGGATGATATAGTCGTAATAGGGATGTCAGAAAATCATCATTTACGTAATCTCGAAAGGGTGTTTAACACATGTCGGAAATTCAACCTTAAATTAAATCCACAAAAATGTCAATTCTTCAGGCGAGAAGTAACGTATTTAGGACACAATTTGTCCAGTGAAGGGGTTCTACCCGATAAGGCAAAATATTCAGTCATTGAGAAGTATCCAGTGCCCAAAAATTCAGAAGAATCTAAAAGGTTCGTAGCATTCTGTAACTATTACAGACGTTTCATTCCAAATTTCGCTGAAATATGCATACCTCTCAATAAGTTATCTAGGAAAAATGTAAAATTCGAGTGGTCAGAAGACTGCGAAAAATCATTCCAATAACTAAAATCGGCATTAATTCAGCCGCCTATTCTGAAATATCCAGATTTCAATAAAAAATTTATATTGACAACAGATGCTTCAAATATTGCGTGTTCTGCAATACTTAGCCAGGAATACGAAGGTATAGATCTACCTATAGCTTATGCTTCGCGAGGTTTTAAGAAAAGTGAATTAAATAAACCTATAATCATGAAAGAACTGTTAGCTATCCATTGGGGAATTAATCATTTTAAGTGTTATTTATATGGTTCTCCACATTTTATTGTGAAAACGGATCACAAGCCGTTAACACATCTTTTTTCGATGACAGAACCAACTTCGAAACTTACAAGAATTAGACTAGACCTAGAAGAATACAACTTCGAAATACAATATTTGAAAGGAAATTCAAATTATGCGGACAGCATTTCAAGGATATCCATAAATGAATTAAAAGACTTATACATTGACAATGCTCATATTTTAGCAATAACGAGGTCAAAAACTCGTCAGAATAAAGCTCAGCCTATAGAAGATAAAATAGTTTCCACAGAAATAAAGGAAGATATTCGCAAGCCAGCAGTATATAAAGTACTAAATAATTTAGAGGCGCATAAATTACCAATTCTGCAATTTGAAAATAACCGTGTTTCGTTAAGGATGAACATACGGATCAAAAACAGGATGAGATTTAGCCAAGCCTTATTAAATACCGATATAGTTAACTTTGATTTAGGTCAAACGTTAGTTCAGCTTGATAAGCTAGCGGTAAATAATGAAATAAAAAGGATGAAAATTTATATGAATGATATTATTTTTACACAGTGCACTATAAAAGAGTTTATGGAAAAAGGAAACAATACGTTAAAAAACGTACAAATATGTATTTGCGATATACCTAAGATGGTGGAAGAAGAAAAAGAAAAACAACAGATTTTAGGAACTTATCATAATGATCCTTTATTTGGAGGTCATGTAGGAAATAACAGGCTATTGAAAAAATTAAGAGCGAATTTTAGATGGAAAAACATGGAAAAAGATGTAAGAAAATATATTAAGCAATGTCACAAGTGTCAAGTCAATAAAGCAAAGAATAATCACAAAGAAGAATTTGTATTAACGGATACAGCAGAAAAACCATGGGATATAACATATATAGATACGGTCGGTCCTTTTCCACAAAGTGAAAATGGTAAACGTTATTGCATCACAATGTTATGTGAATTAACGAAATATGCAGTAATAATTCCAGTTAAAAACAAAGAAGCGAACACGATAGCTCGTGGAATTTTTGAAAATTTCATACCAAATTACGGTCTAATGAAACAAATTAGGACAGATTTAGGCACAGAATATAAAAATGAAATATTCAACACTTTAACTAAAATGTTAAATATTAGTCATAATTATTCAACAGCATATCATCATCAATCTATAGGAGGTTGTGAGAAATTACATAGAACGCTTAATGAGTATGTGAGACACTTTATAAATGAATGTAAGGATGATTGGGATGAATGGTGTAAACTATTTGCTTATTGTTATAATACGACTCCAAGCTCTTATCATGGTTATACGCCATTTGAATTATTGTTCGGTAGACGTGCTAACTTACCCGAGAATCTAACAAACGAGATTGAACCATGCTATAATATTGATGAATATCAGAATGAGTTAAAATATAAACTGCAGGTAGCTCATCAGAGAGCAGAGAAATATTTAACCAAATATAAACTGAGTAGACAAAGTCAAAATAGTAAGGTAGCTAATCCAGTTGATTTTAAAATAGGGGATTCAGTTTTAGTAAAGAGGGAAAATAGAACCAAAGTCGAATCTCAATATATAGGTCCATTTACAGTCACAGAGGTGAGTGATGTTAACTGTAAAATTAAATTAGAATCAGGTGGTGTGATAAAAGAAATACAAAAAAACAGAATCCATCCTTACTGTAAAACGAATTAAAAATTGTAAAAGTGTAAGAATCAAAAGTGTGAGTGAGTTTACAAACAATTATGAATAGTAAACAAAGTGTAACATAAAACAATTAGTGACAGTAAATACATTCGGATAACAAACAATAAATACATTAAGTGAAAATATATAAACAACTAAGTTATCCTAAACAATTTTTAAAGGCAATGAACATTCATTTATTTATGAATATATTATGTAATCGTAGGTTAGTGACATTATTTAATAATCATCTATCGTTTATTTTTAGGATATTTGTAGATTCATTTCATTAGGGGGAAAGGAAGCTCAACGGAATTTATTCTTTTTGTAAAAGGGGAAGGTGTGATGCCTTTTGGCCTAAATATTAAGTTATTAATTATTTAAATTATTATCGAATAAATTCCCTTCAGCTAATTCCAATAAACCACGAATTGTTTTATAAATAATAAATATAAAGGTTGCACGTACGAGTCAATGTCAAAGCAAATAAATATTAACTAGTATGTATCATGTATATTTACTTACGATGAACTTGACTCTTGATATATAAATATGTAACGATAGTATTTTAAGAGGTCATTACAATTCAGTTCATATCATGCGATTCATTCCAAGTAGTAATCTAAGAGTATTCATTTAGTGTTAGTAGTTAATGTATATTAAGTAATAAATAGAACATGTCCCAGTGATACAGGTAGTTGTTTTATTCCTGTGAGATGACCCACCGAGTGACCAGCAGCACCACCTATTCAGAGGCCCTTCTACAATCCTAATACACCCAGTATCCACATTAGGATACACACATTACAGGGTTTCTGGGTGATTTCAAGCTCCTTTGATTGTTTTGGACCGTAACTACGTGAAATTGATAGTTATTGGATGAAATAACGTCGGATTGTGTGTTTTCGATCGTTTTATACTGTAATTCAGTGTTCTTGTGTGTTTTCGTATGTATTTGGTTGAAACAGGATGGAAACTGGTCCAGTTGCTCGATAAATTTCGTTTTCAGGTAGTTTCGAGTGGATTTGAGCATTATTCAGTCGTCTTGTGTGCTATTCAATGAACTGGAGGGTTTCTGGGTGATTTCAAGCTCCTTTGACTGTTTTGGACCGTTACTACGTGGAATTGATAGTTATTGGATGAAATAACGTCGTATTGTGTTTTCGATCGTTTTATACTGTAATTCAGTGTTCTTGTGTGTTTTCGTATGTATTTGAGTGAAATAGGATGGAAATTGGTCCAATTGCTCGATAATTTTCGTTTTTAGGTAGTTTCGAGTGGTTTTGTGCAATATTCAGTCATCTTGTGTGCTTTTCAATGTAATAGAGGGTTTCTGGGTGATTTCAAGCTTCATTGACTGTAGTGGACCGTAACTACGTGAAATTGATAGTTATTGGATAACATAACGTGGTATTGTGTGTTTTCGATCGTTTTATACTGTAATTCAGTGTTCTTGTGTGTTTTCGTATGTATTTGAGTGAAATAGGATGGAACATGGTCCAATTGCTCGATAAATTTCGTTTTCAGGTAGTTTCGAGTGAATTTGAGCATTATTCAGTCGTATTGTGTGCTTTTCAATGAACTGGAGGGTTTCTGGGTGATTTCAAGCTCCTTTGACTGTTTTGGACCGTTACTACGTGGAATTGATAGTTATTGGATGAAATAACGTCGTATTGTGTTTTCGATCGTTTTATACTGTAATTCAGTGTTCTTGTGTGTTTTCGTATGTATTTGAGTGAAATAGGATGGAAATTGGTCCAATTGCTCGATAATTTTCGTTTTTAGGTAGTTTCGAGTGGTTTTGTGCAATATTCAGTCATCTTGTGTGCTTTTCAATGTAATAGAGGGTTTCTGGGTGATTTCAAGCTTCATTGACTGTAGTGGACCGTAACTACGTGAAATTGATAGTTATTGGATAACATAACGTGGTATTGTGTGTTTTCGATCGTTTTATACTGTAATTCAGTGTTCTTGTGTGTTTTCGTATGTATTTGAGTGAAATAGGATGGAACATGGTCCAATTGCTCGATAAATTTCGTTTTCAGGTAGTTTCGAGTGAATTTGAGCATTATTCAGTCGTATTGTGTGCTTTTCAATGTACTGGAGGGTTTCTGGGTGATTTCAAGCTCCTTTGAATGTTTTGGACCGTAACTACGTGAAATTGATAGTTATTGGATAAAATAACGTGGTATTGTGTGTTTTCGATCGTTTTATACTGTAATTCAGTGTTCTTGTGTGTTTTCGTATGTATTTCATTGAAATAGGATGGAAAATGGTCCAATTGCTCGATAACTTTCGTTTTTAGGTAGTTTCGAGTGGTTTTGTGCAATATTCAGTCGTCTTGTGTGCTTTTCAATGTACTGGAGTGTTTCTGGGTGATTTCAAGCAGCTTTGACTGTTTTGGACCGTAACTACGTGAAATTGATAGTTATTGGATGAAATAACGTCGTATTGTGTGTTTTCGGTCGTTTTATACTGTAATTCAATGTTCTTGTGTGTTTTCGTATGTATTTGTGTGAAATAGGATGGGAAATGGTCCAATTGCTTGATAATTTTCGTTTTTAGGTAGTTTCGAGTGGTTTTGTGCAATATTCAGTCATCTTGTGTGCTTTTCAAAGTAATAGAGGGTTTCTGGGTGATTTCAAGCTTCTTTGACTGTTGTGGACCGTAACTTCATGAAATTGATAGTTATTGGATAAAATAACGTGGTATTGTGTGTTTTCGATCGTTTTATACTGTAATTCAGTGATCTTCTGTGTTTATTTGTATGTATTTAAGTGAAATAGGATGGAAAATGGTCCAATTGCTCGATAACTTTCGTTTTTAGGTAGTTTCGAGTGGATTTGAGCATTATTTAGTCATCTTGAGTGCTTTTTCAATGTAATAGAGTGTTTCTGGGTGATTTCAAGCTCCTTTGACTATGTATTTGAGTGAAATAGGATGGAAAATGGTCCAATTGCTCGATAATTTTCGTTTTTAGGTAGTTTCGAGTGGATTTGAGCATTATTTAGTCATCTTGTGTGCTTTTCAATGTAATAGAGTGTTTCTGGGTGATTTCAAGCTCCTTTGACTGTTTTGGACCGTAACTACGTGGAATTGATAGTTATTGGATGAAATAACGTCGTATTGTGTGTTTTCGTAAGTATTTGAGTGAAATAGGATGGAAAATGGTCCAATTGCTCGATAACTCTCGTTTTAAGGGAGATTTGAGTGGTTTTGTGCAATATTTAGTCATCTTGTGTGCTTTTCAATGTAATAGAGGGTTTCTGGGTCATTTTAAGCTTCTTTGACTGTTGTGGACCGTAACTACGTGAAATTGATAGTTATTGGATAAAATAACGTCGTATTGTTTGTTTTCGATCGTTTTATACTGTAATCCAGTGTTCTTGTGTGTTTTCGTATATACATACATATACATACATACATACATTGATTGAAATAGGATGGAAAATGGTCGAATTGCTAGATAACTTTCATTTTTAGACAGATTTCAGTAGTTTTTAGACTTATTCAGTCATCTTGTGTGCTTTTCAATGTAATAGACGGTTTTTAAGTGATTTAATCCCATTTGACTGTTTTGGACCGTAACTACGTGAAATTGATAGTTATTGGATGAAATAACGTCGTATTGTGTGTTTTCGATCGTTTTATACTGTAATTCAGTGTTCTTGTGTGTTTTCGTATGTATTTGAGTGAAATAGGATGGAATATGGTCCAATTGCGCGATAACTTCCGTTTCTAGGTATATTTCAGTGGTTTTGAGACTTATTCAGTCATCTTGTGTGCTTTTCAGTGTAATAGACGGTTTTTGAGTGATTTCAATCTCATTTGACTGTTTTGGACCGTAACTACGTGAAATTGATAGTTATTGGATGAAATAACGTAGTATTGTGTTTTCGATCGTTTTATACTGTAATTCAGTGTTCTTGTGTGTTTTCGTATGTATTTGATTGAAATAGGTTGGAAAATGGTCCAATTGCTCGATAACTTTCGTTTTTAGGTAGATTTCAGTGTTTTTGAGACTTATTCAGTCATTTTGTGTGCTTTCCAATGTAATAGACGGTTTTTGAGTGATTTCAATCTCATTTGACTGTTTTGGACCGTAACTACGTGAAATTGATAGTTATTGGATGAAATTACGTCGTATTGTGTGTTTTCGATCGTTTAATACTGTAATTCAGTGTTCTTGTGTGTTTTCGTATGTATTTCGTTGAACGTCGTATTATGTGTTTTCGATCGTTTTATACTATAATTCAGTGTTCTTGTGTGTTTTTGTATGTATTTGAGTGAAATAGGATGGAAAATGGTCCAAATGCTCCATTACTTCCGTTTCTAGGTAGATTCGAGTGGTTTTGAGACCAATTCAGTCATCTTGTGTGCTTTTCAGTGTATTAGACGGTTTTTGAGTGATTTCAATCTCATTTGACTGCTTTGGACCGTAACTACGTGAAATTGGCACTTATTGGATGAAATAACGTCGTATTGTGTGTTTTCGATCGTTTTATACTGTAATTCAGTGTTCTTGTGTGTTTTAGTATGTATTTGATGTAACGCTTTACTGTACTTCGCGCCGCGAATGCACTCACCACTCTTACATTAGCGACCTATTAATGAAAATAGATCGAACTTGTGGTCACACAAAAACAATTACTATAAATCCCCAAGTTACCAGCTGATCGGTAGGCCGATCTTTGCCACAAGGTATTTTACCCGCTAGACTCTAGTCGAAGAAGGGAGGTTCGTATGCTGGTAACGAACAAACAAAAAAATTAACTAAACCCAAGGCGCCAGGTAAACCGTACCCGAGAAAATACCACTGACTACGTTCCTAACCGTAGTTTACCCCCAGTTAGAAATATACGAATTAAATCAAACACAATAACTCAGTTCAAAAAAAAATAATGTGATTTATTAGGTGGTGGTTTGGTTTGACAGAGTAAAAAAAAATGACTACAGGAGTCTCGGAACTAGCTTCCGACAGAGGACGCTTACATAAGTCCTTCAAACTTACTTCTCTAATTAATGATCTTAAAATCCCATATACCCTCAACTCAACATGATAATACTATGCATATCCAATACTAAAATTACAAGTATGATGATGCAATGCTTATCCTAAAGTACAATACCAAAAAAATAATTAAAAACCTGTATACCCCCTTTAACCCCTAATTTTAACGCTTAGAAGGATTTGAACCAGCAATCAGTTCTACTGTAAGTCCGTTCTGAAAAATTATGGCAAAAAAACAAATAAAAACTGCTTAAAAGCATTAATTAACTTACACAAAATTACTTTCAACAAATACCCATACTGTGGCTTATCTACTCATGTAATGACGATGTTTGAGGTCCTACCAAATAAAGAAATTTTACCAAAAGCGTTAAGGACACGATCCGTTTGAGCTCAGACGCAACGTTCTACCTCCGCCGCGAATAATTAACAACCGCGATCTTAATAAAGAATACAAGCCACTTGTACGTTTACAAATGGTCTAAGGTGAACTAGTAAATAATCTATCATGAAACACTCTAAAAATTAAATTAAATAAAACTTGCGTGACTTCACCCGTTGGTAAAAATAATTGACCATCAACAAGCTATTTCCAATGGCCGGTCTTAAAGTAGCTCATGGTTGACCGTCTTAGATTCCAAAACTCAAGTATTCGAGTACTTAGCTGGGACCGCAACTAATCAATCCTCAATCGTCGGAACTCCAACATGACTGGAACTTCAATATCCCATATAACCGCCTAAAACTGGAACTAGAGACTCCCAAAACCGAGTGAATCCAGTAGGAAGCCACAATCCGGATACAGAAACCAAGCGTAGTCAAACAACGTCAAACTGCCACGCCAACAACAAAAAACCAAAATCCAAACTTCAAACGCTAAACGCTAAACCCTATAAAAGACACTAATTAGTGTTGTTACTTCAACTTAATATCATTAAATCCCCCTATTATTTCCTTTTCTACCTGAATAGAATGATCCCATCTTTTCTACTCCCCTTTAAAAGAATCAAAATAACTTTTATTGCACTATTTGTACGATAGTGTCTCTAACTAGTAGCCCCATAAAACCCATAACTCACAAACCCTTAAACTAACAACCCCTTACTGACAAATATTATGTAGAAGTTATACTTGAACGCGTAATCAGGTGAAGTAACCTCCTCCGCACAACTTTGTTGAACCTTAAAAGGTATAATTAATCCAAAACACAAAATGTCTTACCTATTGGGCCAAAATAGGGTGCCTCCCTTGTGCTACTGCTGGTGATTAAGGCCTTAATATGATCTACAAACGATAATATAATATCACTAACTGCAACCATGCCACAACGGGGCTGATATACCCACTTCAAAAAGAAAATGACCTACCTTCAACAAAATGGCGTGTGTCTGGGCTTGAAATTCCATCTGCATCTCACAGATGAGGTTTGGGAAGGATATATTATTCCACCAACTTCCTGCACTCTCTTACCATCTCCCTCAAACCAAACTACCCCCTAAAACTATATCCCCCTTCGGGATGAATGTGGATCATTCATATTCGTTTTTTTTTTCCAATGGGGCTCCAGACTTGTTCGCCACTCCTCACACAAAGCAAAAATGACACCTGTCCTAAATTGTTGACATCCGTCAAAAAACCTCTGTTCGAGGGTCACCCTCAATCGAGCTGTACGGAGTAGACACGTTCCGTGATCTCGGGTATGAATTACCCTACCTGATCATCAAGCACTAAAATCCCTTACTTACATCTATTGTCAAATTCCAAATTAAACCCTATATTACACCATGCCCATATTACCCGTATATATATTCACAAAATATCCTATAATACACTCTATTATACATCCACGTTACCACCATTGTAGCCAACCTTCCTTACTGAACCACGGTCCCCTGAAAGTTCGTAAAAGAAGAATCACTATGCGACTGACAGACGTCGGATCAGCTGTTCGGCACCTTTGTTTACAAAATGTCTAATAAAAGTAATTCTATTGAGAGTCGTTATTTTCTATATATATATATTAACCAAATTGGTGAGGAATGAGTTGACTACTATGAAATTAAATCGATGAGTTACAAATGAGACTAAAAATTGTGGACTAACAAGCTTCTTTAACTTGATCTTAAGGTAGGAATGTTTACTTCATTATGGCCAACACTACTTGAACGTTGTCTT
This sequence comes from Lochmaea capreae, assembly GCA_949126875.1. Classification (NCBI taxonomy): domain Eukaryota; kingdom Metazoa; phylum Arthropoda; class Insecta; order Coleoptera; family Chrysomelidae; genus Lochmaea; species Lochmaea capreae. The sequence continues at coordinate 23,634,743 of OX421402.1, forward strand.
TTATGCTAAAGGCTTAGACCTACGAAAAAAAACGTAACATTGATTGAAATAGGATGGAAAATGATCCAATTGCTCGATAACTTTCGGTTTTAGGTAGATTTCAGTGGTTTTAAGACTTATTCAGTCATCTTGTGTGCTTTCCAGTGTAATAGATGGTTTTTGAGTGATTTCAATCTCATTTGACTGTTTTGGACCGTAACTACGTGAAATTGATGGTTATTGGATGAAATAACGTCGTATTGTGTGTTTTCGATCGTTTTATACTGTAATTCAGTGTTCTTGTGTGTTTTCGTATGTATTTGAGTGAAATACGATGGAAAATGGTCCAGTTGCTGGATAACTTTCGTTTTTAGGTAGTTTCGAGTGGATTTGAGCATTATTTAGTCATCTTGTGTGCTTTTCAATGTAATAGAGTGTTTCTGGGTAATTTCAAGCTCCTTTGATTGTTTTGGACCGTGACTACGTGAAATTGATAGTTATTAGATGGAATAACGTCGTATTGTGTGTTTTCGATCGTTTTATACTGTAATTCGGTGTTCTTGTGTGTTTTCGTATGTATTTGGTTGAAATAGGATGGAAACTGGTCCAATTGCTCGATAAATTTCGTTTTCAGGTAGTTTCGAGTGGATTTGAGCATTATTCAGTCGTCTTGTGTGCTTTACAATGTACTGGAGGGTTTCTGGGTGATTTCAAGCTCCTTTGACTGTTTTGGACCGTAACTACGTGAAATTGATAGTTATTGGATAAAATAACGTGGTATTGTGTGTTTTCGATCGTTTTATACTGTAATTCAGTGTTCTTGTGTGTTTTCGTATGTATTTGAGTGAAATAGGATGGAAAATGATCTAATTGCTCGATAATTTTCGTTTTCAGGTAGTTTCGAGTGGATTTGAGCATTATTTAGTCATCTTGTGTGCTTTTCAATGTAATAGAGTGTTTCTGGGTGATTTCAAGCTGCTTTGACTGTAACTACGTGAAATTGATAGTTATTGGTTGAAATAACGTCGTATTGTGTGTTTTCGTATGTATTTGAGTGAAATAGGATGGAAAATGGTCCAATTGCTCGATAACTCTCGTTTTAAGGTAGATTCGAGTGGTTTTGTGCAATATTCAGTCATCTTGTGTGCTTTTCAATGTAATAGAGGGTTTCTGGGTGATTTCAAGCTTCTTTGACTGTTGTGGACCGTAACTACGTGAAATTGATAGTTATTGGATAAAATAACGTGGTATTTTGTGTTTTCGATCGTTTTATACTGTAATTCAGTGTTCTTGTGTGTTTTCGTATGTATTTGATTGAAATAGGATGGAAAGTGGTCCAATTGCTCGATAACTTTCGTTTTCAGGTAGTTTCGAGTGGATTTGAGCATTATTTAGTCATTTTGTGTGCTTTTCAATGTACTGGAGTGTTTCTGGGTGATTTCAAGCTCCTTTGACTGTTTTGGACCGTAACTACGTGAAATTGATAGTTATTGGATAAAATAACGTGGTATTGTGTGTTTTTGATCGTTTTATACTGTAATTCAGTGTTCTTGTGTGTTTTCGTATGTATTTGATTGAAATAGGATGGAAAGTGGTCCAATTGCTCGATAACTTTCGTTTTCAGGTAGTTTCGAGTGGATTTGAGCATTATTTAGTCATTTTGTGTGCTTTTCAATGTAATAGAGTGTTTCTGGGTGATTTCAAGCTCCTTTGATTGTTTTGGACCGTAACTACGTGAAATTGATAGTCATTGGATGAAATAACGTCGTATTGTGTGTTTTCGATCGTTTTATACTGTAGAGTCTGTTTCAATAAGGAAGAAGCCACCTGAAGTTGGCTTACCGACCTGCGCATAAGTCAAAATCTGTCGAGCGATCGTTCCATGCCATTGGCGTTACAAGCGAAGTTTCATGCCGACTACCATTAAATTGTTGACATTTGAGGTTGTGTTTGAAACAATCATTTACTGTCGAATATTTTTCATTTTTGAATATTTTAAGACATTTTGCTAGTTTATTTGTGAGTGTTGTGTGTTTTATTTGGTCTAAAATCATGCCTCCTACAAAACTGGTGGGTGTTAAAATAAAAGTTATCCACAGATGTTTAAAAACGTTGCAACTTTTATGGAGTCTGAAGCTGAACATGGAAACCAAATTCCTTTAAAAAATCATCGGTAAGTCAAATAGTAATGTATAATAATCCAATATATTATTCATGGCATTCAGATTGTTATAAAATATAATATGGAAGAGTAAACAATTACTACAAAAATAATTGAATTCTGCTAATAATTCATATAGTCTGCTGCACTTAGCAGTTATTCATATGGTTCTAATACTTAATGCCTATAATTATCTCATACTCAAAAAAAAACAATATGACTTTGTATATTTACAACATTACTAAATTTTATATAATATATATTTCTTTGCTTTGTAAAATATATATCTTGATATGGTATTCATTTGTTGGAAAGCCAAATGAAAACCTCTATTTTTAATATTACATGAAAATAATTATGTATTGCTGATTTTTAATAATTATATTTCTAAATTGCAGAGAGCGAACTTTAAAAGCTACTGGGGTGAATAGAAGTACTTACACCAGAATTAAAAATGAATCCTCAGCTACTGAAACAGGAGCATCTACATCCTTTAGATCTCCTCAAAAAAGATCTAGGAAGAAAAGGGTACTGGAAGCACTAAAGTTTAAAGAATTGCAAAGGATTCGGGTTATCATTTATAACTTTTACATCCTGGAGAAAAGAGCTCCCTACTTTAACATGTAAGTTTGATTAAATATAATAAATATAACAAAATTAATTACAAGCACTTTTTGTCAGTTTACTTTCAGTATGGGATTTTTATAAATAATTTTATGTTGAAATATATTTTTATTTTTTCTAGGCATTCTGCAGAAAGTACTCTGTTTTACCTGAGCTCACTATTAGTAAAACTTCTTTGTGGCGGCCGTTAAACAGTATGTGCTTTAGGTGAGTAGTTTTAATTAGTCGTTGAAGTGTTAAAACTGAACAAAAATCAAAATAAATCTACAATAGACATTGTGAAATGAAAAATATTGAAAGGTAGAATGCAAAACTATTTATTTGAAAATATGGTTTCCATTGTAGATGGCAGCGCATAAAAGATAACAGGAAGGTGATTATGGAATCGCATTATATTCGCGATAAGAGAATTACTTTCTTGGAAAATATCATTATAGAACCGAAGGATGGAATATTGTGTATACTGATGAAACATACATTCACAGCTCCCATGTGCAATCCAAGGGATGGTACGATACATCAGAAAAATGTTTGAAAAGACCAATCTCAAAAGGAAGGAGACTTGTGATTGTGCATGCAGGTGGAGAAAATGGATTTATTCCTAATGCCCTATTAATATTTCGTTCAGGTTTGCATAATTATGTATACTCATAGAATAGTCTTGTCCTTTATATTTGCAAAGACTTCACTTATATCAGATATAACCTGTTCCAACTTAATTAAGAGGAATACAATTTTTAAATGTGGCGATCTTAATTCTATTTTAGGAAAGTTATACTATTGACAATATCTAGCGAAAGATAATTCCAACAGTCAAATAAGGCAAACATAATTAACAATGTCTCATATGACATATTGTTACTGTGGCCCTCAATAAAATTTTTTATTTTTTTTAGGTTCTAAAAGTGGAGATTATATGATGATATGAACCATACAAACTTCATAAAATGGGTTCAGGAAAAACTATTACCCAATATGCCTCAGATATCACTTCTGGTTGTGGATAATGCTTCTTACCATAATGTGAAAACTGAAAAAATATTACATCGGCATTTAGCAAAGCAGAAATGTTGGAATGGCTTAGGGTCCACAATGTTGTCCATGATGGCAGTGTAACAAAACCCTCTTTATATGAAGCAATAAAAACATTTCGTTTAGGTATTCCTGTTTCCTATAAATTGGACTGTTTATTGGAGGAACATGGGCCTAAAGCTTTGCGGTTGCCACCTCATCATCCGGAATTCAATCCAATAGAAAAAATCTGGGCTCCGATTAAAAACTGGGTGGCAGTGCATAATATCACATTTAGACTGGATGATGTGGAGAATTTAGCTAGGAAGAAATTTTCTGAGGTATGTGTTCAAGAATGAAGTTTTATTTGCGAACATGTGAAGAAATGCGAATCAAAATGGATTGAGAAAAAACACATTTTTGATGATGCGGTAGATTCTCTCAAGTTTATCGTGAATACAGGATCGTCTGATGAATCTACTTCAGAGGATGACTATAGCAGTGGTAGCAATATGAGTGGTGGCTCTGAAAGCAATTAATAGCACAAATCTACTAGAAGATGTTACCTCAATTTTTATTCAGCACAGCTAAATTCTAGGCAAAAATATTTCAAATATTGTGAGATTTCAAATTGATGATTTTTATATTGATATATCCTAGTCAGTGTAAAAAAATCTGAAATTTCCTCATGATATACTTTTCTATCAGTAATTATTAACTAACATTTAAAATCCCATCAATGTGTTTATTTACAAATAGGATTAAAATATATTTCCCCATCAAAAATTTATAACAATACTATTTGTAGTTATAACACAAAACATTCTAAATGTTAGTTGCTAGTTAGTGAAAGAATATCATGTGGACATTTCTTAATCAGTAATTAGGGCCAAATCACAACAAGTGAAACCTGTTTGCCCAAAAACTAGATGTGAAGGAACAAAAGTGGGGTTCATTTTCTATTTAGGGCGAAATAATGAACCGTCTTTATTAATTTAGAGACTAGAGTTTGTGTTGCCACTACCCAGCAACCCAGCAATTTCTTTAGATTCCTTTCATGAATTTTGGCGAAATAATGAACGGTCTATTAATTTAGAGACTAGAGTTTGTGCTGCCACTACCCAGAAATTTCCTTAGATTCTTTTTATGAAAATAAGCCAAATAATGAACCGTCTTTATTAATTTAGATACTACTGTTGTGCTGCCATTTAATTCATGATTACTTGAGTGGATTAGGACTCTACGGGAAACCACTATAAAAAAGCGCACTGCTAGCTCTACCTCCTGGGTGGTGTGGAAATGGGTATATTCGAATTCAATAATATTATTTTGATTCACATAGCATATTATTCCATATTCATTTAAATATAAGTATCCATTTGAGTTTCAGCACTTCGATGATGTTTGTCACTGTACGAAGCAATAATATAGTAAAGTGCAGTATAGTTATTTGAATCAACCGCATAACCAATATGTCACCACTATTTTTCATTAATAAACTTTTTTTCAAGTACCTATTTTGTGTTTTTTTCACCTTTTTTAATAGTATAGGAACGTGATTAAGTCTTAATTTTTGACCAATTCCATAGTTAATTGAAAGTATAAATATTCTAACGATATCAAGTATTTTCATATACCAGTGTCTACGGTATGTGACAATATCTTGAAAAGCTTCAAAGAATTCCCAAATATGTTTTATTTGAAATATTATCATGAATACATTTTCAATATTCTAATTTTGTGTTACCCGACAAAATGTGGAAACGTTACGCTACTGATTTACATTAAAATATCAATTTTTAAATATGGCGCTAGTTTTGACATCAAGGTCGCGCATCGACTGCAACTTCAGGTGGCTTCTTCCTTATTGAAACGGACTCTACGTGTATGGCGATAGCAAATGTTACGTAATAAATATATATAATTACAATATTATACATTATTATATATATTATATATATATATATATTATATATATATTATTATATATATAATAATCATTATATATATAATTACAATATTCTTCAAAAACCACTATTTAATAATTTAACAACTGTTACTCTCGCCGTAACTCAATAGAATGCCCACTTAAAAATATCCAATACCTTATTTCTTTCCGTTATCGAATTGATAATGCGCTTAGTCATACTCGTTTTTATAAAAATACAACACATCTTTTACATTTTAAATATTTTCCACTAACTTATCTACTTAACAAAATATAATATGGATTCATATTATTTGATACTAATTAACTAAAGAGGATTATTAATAATTCAACTTATGGATTATGTGAATGAATATAAGTAATGCCTATTTGTCTTATATACAGTGTCTAACAATAATAAATGGTTTGGTATACCTAATCTACTTAAAGGGTAACAAATACATAACATTCGGCCATCCTATTCACTGAGCGTCCTCGCGAGTCGATTGGGTGGTAGGTTTTTATAACCTTTTTATTGTTTCTTCTTGGTTCTGAAATATAGAAGAATTTGTAGGTATAAAAGTTCTCACAAAATATTTAAATCAACTTTTTTTTTATTTATTATTATTATTATTCAACTTCATTGATAAGGTGATCCATTATCAACTAGTATAATAGTATCAAATAATTGTTGAATATATATTTTTTTTGAGCAAATTTTTCACAAGTATTTATTCACTAGGGTTATATCTTGTGAACATGTTTCGGTATGGTGTTCCATACTTTTCAAAGCGATCATTTTGTCCTACATGGTGTTCCATTTTTTTATTTTATTTTTGTTTAAATTTATTACTACTCTAATAAATCAATTAATTCATCCGTGCTATTCACATCAGAATCTGAAGACGTATCAGATTCGATTATAGCGCCGGATTTAAATTTTCTTATTGTATCTGCAGCTGCTACTGCCGAGTATCGTCGGTAACCTTTCATTCCTTTGAGGGCGACAATTTCATATCGATCGTTTTCAAAAACTTTCGATATCTTGTAAGGCCCTCCATATTTTACCCCTGTCTTACGGCTGGCTTCTTTGGGGTCCTTTTTAGCTCCGCGCCAAAGAACTAAATCTCCTATATTGTATTTGGTACTTTCTTTCCGTTTTTTATCAAACCGCTTTTTCATTTCCTTACTTTGTAAGTCCATTTTTTGTTTAGCATTTTCTGCAATTTGTTCCCTATTTTCGGGAATTATGTCATCTTGATATAAATTTCCATGACGGTCTTTACTAAAACCAAACATTAGTGTATGAGGGGTGTACCCCGTGCTTTCACTAATAGTGTTATTCATTCCCCAGACAACATCCGGTAGTTTATCATTCCATTCGTTTTCATTTTCTATGCTAGTATTTATACCATCTAAAAGAGTACGATTATAACGTTCGACTTGACCATTTGAACGAGGTGAAGATACTGCATTTAGAACTAATTTAATTTTCCTTTCGTCGCAAAACTCTTTAAATGTTTTGGATTTAAAGGCTTTGCCACGATCTGCAATAATTCGCTTTGGTACTCCAAACATACTAAATAAATCTTTTAAACAATAAATGACTTCTTTGGAATTTGTCGTTTTAGTTGGCCTGGCAAACAAGTATTTAGAAAATGAATCGACGATCATAAAAATGTATGCGTAATTTCTGTTTGTTTTACAGAAAGGTCCCAAATGATCAATATGCCATGTACAAAGGGGTTCCTTCGATTTAGGTATAGGATGTAGGAAACCTTCCTTTTTACCATATTGGCTTTTTTTATACGCACAGTCAATACACGCATAAACATATTTTTTTATAAATCTCGTCATTTTAGGAAACCAGAACTTACTTTTTATTAAATTTTCACACCGTTTCAAGCCAATATGACCTATTTCGTCATGGTATTTTCTCAATATATTAAACCTACATATTTTTGGAATTACAAGTCTTAATTCACTATTTAATATTTTCCTATAAACCCTGTCATTTTTAAGACAATATGTGGATTTTATTTGTTGGTCCGCTGTGTTCGATTTTAATTTTTCGCGTATTATTCGAATTTGTTCGTCTTGCATTTGTACTGTTAGTGCCCAATCATCAATTTCAATTTTTAAAATATTTTCAGGGTTTCGACTTAAAGCGTCTACATGTGACATTTTGCACCCTGGGCGATGTTCAATCTCAAAATCGTAATCTTGAATAGCTAACCACCAACGGGCTATTCTTGGCACCAATTCTTTTTTTCACAAATGTGCTTCGCACAGCGCTACAATCCGTAACTATTTTAAAATGAATACCATGAAGGTAAATTCTAAATCGTTTTATTGATTCTACGACTGCTAAGGTTTCCAATTCATATGAATGGTAAAAAGATTCATCCACGGTTGTTGTTCTACTATAATAAGCTATTGGCTTTAATTCGTCATTTAATTCTTGAAATAGAATACCTGCAATGCCCTTTGAACTAGCGTCAGTGTGTAATTCTTTTTTTGTTTCCGGATTATAAATCGTTAAAACAGGTTCGTTTGTTAAAATGAATTTTATTTTTGAAACCGCTTTATTTTGATTTTCACCCCATTCCCAATTTACATCTTTTCTAAGTAATTTTGTTAATGGTGCAACTATTTCGGCATGATTATTAATAAATTTCCTAAAATATGAACTTAGACCCAGGAATTGTCTTATTTCATGAATATTTGAAGGAGTTTTAAAATTTTGTATAGCATTTACTTTCTTTGAACCAGGTTTTATTTGGTTTTCACTAATTTCTTACCCTAGAAAATCAATTTTAGTTTTGAAAAAATAGCATTTCTCTAAGTTTAATTTTAAGTTATTTTCGTCGCATTTCTTTAATATAGTGTTGAGTTTTTCCATGCCTTGCGATATTGATTTTGACGGTATTAAAATGTCATCAAGATAGACTAAAATTTCTGAATGACGGAGTGAACCCATGATATTATTTACCCACCTTTGAAAAGCTGCGGATGCGTTACATAAACCAAATGGTAGACGAAGGAATTCGAATTGTCCATCCGGAGTTATAAATGCGGTTTTATCAATAGAATCTTTTGTCAATGGAATTTGATAATAACCCTGCTTCATATCTAGACTACAAAAATACTTATTTCCGCCTAATTTGTTTACAAGATCTTCAATATTCGGCAATGGATAGCGGTCTTTTACAGTAATTGCATTTAGTTTTCTATAGTCAACACAAAGCCGGTAATCTCCATTTGTTTTTTTTACTAAAATCGCGGGGATAGCGTATGATGAACTGGAATTTTGTATAATACCTGCAGTTAATAATTCATTTACTTGGTTTCGCATTATTGTTTTTTCTTTTTCTGATAATCTATACGGTTTATAGTATATTGTTTGTTTTGAATTTGAAGTTATAGAAAATTCAATGTTATTTATTGTACCTAGTTCGGCAGAAGATTGAGCAAAGCATGATTGTTTTAGGTTTAGTAGTTCGAATAATTTATCAACATTTTCGGAAGTTAGATCACCATGTTTTATTAGAGATGACTCAATATTATTTATTTCTTTGATTTCACAATTATTTTTATTTTTGTATTTTGATATAGTCACCTGATTTGGCTTTATTTCTATCATTAAATTTGGTTGACTTATTATAGGTTGTCCTATAATAATATCAATGTCATTCATAGGTATATTTACTATTATTATTTATGAAAAAATTCGTATGTCATCATTAATTACAGCCTCAGTTTTTATCGTGCCTTTCGGCATAACTAAAGACCCACCAAAACCTTTAATAACCGTATTAGAGGGCATTAATTGTAGTTTCGTTTTATTTAAAACTTTCATATTTGCCACATTTACTGAACTTCCTGTATCTAAATACCCTCTAAACGGAATATCATTTATCTTAATGCATATTTTATATAAATTATTCTGTACTTGCCCTAGAGTATTGACTTCTTCGACGTTTTTGTTTTTATGCCAACAATCTTCTGTACGGTGTCCCGTTTTTTTGCACACATCGCATCGCTGTTGGTCTTTTCTTTGGTTTGATCCACTTTGCCGTTTGAAACAGTCTTTGGTGGCATGATTCGTAAGGCGACATATTGCACATCGTGATGGTCCTGATGATCCTCCTTGTCTTGAAGTGCCTGGTTTACTGCGGCTCCAACAGTCCTTGGCAAAGTGTCCTAACTTTCCACAGACGTAGCACTCAATGCGACTCAATGGGACTGCACTGCGCTTTTTGAAGGGCTTTGGTAATTGTTCATGGGAGCAATAAACCCAGCATATAGCTCATCCGGTGTGGAACATTGAAAGGCACGGGCGTTGGGCTGCAATTCCTGAGGGAGTCCCCGAATTATGCAGGAAATCGCGGCTTCGTTGTCGAACCTGCATTGTTGGGTTAAATTCAATTTCGCATGGTAATAATGTGTCATGCTTTCGTCGGGTTTCTTCTTTCGTTCCACCAGTTCTTCCAAAAGTATGGCATAATCCACACACCTGGGAAACGCTCTGGATAGGGCCGTTTTCCATTCTGCCCAAGTCTTATCGTAGTTGTCTAAACGAAAGAACCACTCACGAGCGGCGCCCTTTAATTTCATTTGCATGTATCCCGATTTTTCGTAATCATTCCATCCGTGAATCTGAGATAATTGGTCTATTTTATTCAGCCACGAAACCACTGTAAGATGGCGATCATCGGGATCGAAAGGTGGAATTATGTCTCCTTTGACAGCTAATTTTCCAGCGTTAACATCCATAGCGGCAACCTCATTTTGTTCCAGGTTTAAATCTCCCAAACCTGCAGCTGGTAGTCTCAGATTTGTGTCGAATTTTCTTTTCAAAGCAGCTGTGATTTGTTTTTGTATATGTCTTTCAATTAAATCATCATATACTTGATTTCGGCGCACTTCTTCGTCACTTTCTCCAATTTCACTCATTTTTGTTGTTGTTGAAAGTTACTTTTAAGGAAAAAAAAAACACACAGAAAACTGTACTGTCTATCCCACTTCTGAATTATTACGTGGGGGGTGAAATAATTACAATATTCTTCAAAAACCACTATTTAATAATTTAACAACTGTTACTCTCGCCGTAACTCAATAGAATGCCCACTTAAAAATATCCAATACCTTATTTCTTTCCGTTATCGAATTGATAATGCGCTTAGTCATACTCGTTTTTATAAAAATACAACACATCTTTTACATTTTAAATATTTTCCACTGACTTATCTACTTAACAAAATATAATATGGATTCATATTATTTGATACTAATTAACTAAAGAGGATTATTAATAATTCAAGTTATGGATTATGTGAATGAATATAAGTAATGCCTATTTGTCTTATATACAGTGTCTAACAATAATATGGTTTGGTATACCTAATCTACTTAAAGGGTAACAAATACATAACAATATATTTATGTAGCAGAATTTATATCTTGAATACATATGAAATTAGATATATTCAATGTATAACATATTTTATAATATAAATATTGAGAATATGTAACACAATTTATAAAGATTTTGTTACATGAATACTACGTAAAAAATATATAATTTTTTTAAATATATTTATGTAACAGAATTTGCATCTTGAATACATATAAAATTAAATATATCCAATATATAAAACATTTTATAATATAAATAGTGAGAATATATAAAAAAATTTACAAAGATTTTGTTACATAAATACTGTGTAAAAAATATATAAATGGTTTATATAAAAATCGTTCCTCCTCTGTTATGTATTTTTATGTAATATATACATTTGTGTTTTCTGGGATACCTTGCGAGTATTAGTAAAAATTTGATATCAAATTCTCTGGTAAGTATAAAGTTCTATTCTACATAATACAACATATAAATAACTCTTATCTATGCACTTCAAATCACTTTGAATATAATGCAAAACCTTAACCTTCACATACAGGAACTCTCGTTCTCCTGTCTGTAGCACCCCCTGGTTTCTTTTTCCAGAAGAAAAAAATTGAAATTTTCTTTTTTTGATCAAATTTTTCTGTGACCCCTTTTTGCGTCACCCGTCAACAACCTCCTTCGTTTCCTCCTAGCAACTGATAAAATTTTAAGTTTTAGTTTGGCAGGTGTTTTAGGACAAACTAGTAAAACGCCATGTTTTATCGGAAGTGCTTTTTAATTTTACAAAAGGAAGAGGATAACAAAAGTCATGATTCAGTGATACCAACATGTAAAATAATTAAAATAAATATTTTGTTATTACCAACGTTATTATTTCTTAACAGCAACCTCTCTTGAAAACCCTCATCTACTTCCTTCCACAATGTCTTACCAACATCCCATTTTTTATTAATCATGTAAATACTTCTTTAATTTCACTTTGACACTTCATGACATTTTAATTAAATTTGTTATTCACAATATCATTAATTATTTGTAACATAAACTAAATCAGAGTATCTTTATAACTTATCTCAAACATTATTAAAAATCTTACTTTTTAAATCAAACCATATAACAAAAGTGACATACAAACATTATATTCCGATTGGAAAGGTAATTCTAATTCAGTTATGACATGGTACTCGGGTCGCTCACCTTATAAATATAGTTAGTATTGTAATATAAAACTTTTATTTTAAATGAAATATAAATTCTTAATACTATATCATCTCACCTCCCGGGGGTAAAAGAAAGAATTTTTATTGTAGTGGCCAAAATAAAAATTCTTTTGATATACTCTAAAGAAAATTACAATGTATAAGTATTATAATAACCCAAGCCATAACTGAAATATATATAAAACTGAAATACAATAGTAATACGATTATACTTATTAATTTACATAAACAAACAAAACTAACCTAAGACAATTAAATAAAAACGACCTTAACTAAACATAATAAACAATCAACATCACGCTTTAATGCCTGTTTTGTTCTGTTTTTATGAATAGTGCATTCCTTATTGTTTTTAATTATTTTTACATTAGAACCTAAATCTTCTACGACCTCGTAAGGACCTTCGAATAGTTGTTGTAATTTATCGCCCGTCTCATTTTTTATGTATAACTTATCTTGCGGCTGATAATGTATAGGATTTGCATTTTTATCGTAACGAGTCTTTCTTTTGATTTTCGAAATTTGGAGGTCGTTCCTTGCGTCTGCCGCTGCCCTTTGCCATCTATATTTTAGTTCAAGAGGATAATTGTCAAAATTATACAGAGGATCTATTGTATTTGTCAAATTTGATGGTAAAATTGCCGATTTTCCGAAAATTAGCTCGTATGGCGTATATTTGGTCTCGGTATGAACTGTATTGTTGAACGAGAAACACCAATATTGCAGCCACGAGCTCCACGATTCTGAATATTTAGCCACTTGCATTCTTAAGCAGACTCCTAAATTTTTGTGAGTATTTTCGAGTGCTCCTAATGTTTGGTGGTGATATGCTGTTGAATTTAATTAATTAATTTTTAGAAGATTACATGTCTCCTTGAATATACTCGACATAAATTCAGTGCCCTTATCCGTGAGGATTTCTTGGGGTATACCATACCTCAAAGTAAAATTTTCCACAAATGACTTTGCAACCGTAGTGGCTTCTTTATTTTTCAAAGGGTAGCATTCAACAAATTTACTTAGATCACTTTGTAAGGTTAGGATATATCGGTTACTTTCCGAATCCTCTTCCAATGGACCAACGAGATCTAAATGCATTTTTTGAAATCCGTCCCTTGCTGTGGTTGTGAGTTCTATGGGTTGTTTATGAGGTTTAGAATGCTTATAGCGTTGACAATTCCGGAATTTTATATATTTCCATAACTGTCTTCAGATCTCTCAACGTAGTACCTAAGTCTATCGCTGATCGAGGGTCCTGAAGTATATAAACAATATTTAAATCTTTTATACATATTAAATTCTCCTTTTTATAATCAAACATTTTATCTTTTATTAAGCTATTAAATTCCTCGGTCTTTACAGGCCTCAGTTCAAAACAATTCTTTGGTGATTTTATCAACTCAACAATTCCACGGTGATCAGTCCTTTCATTTGTAGAGTTTCTAACAATTTTTTGTCTGAGCTCTAGTCATGACGTAATTTGTTGCATCTATAACTTCGTTCATTTCTTTTAAATTACCTGAAGAGATCTCTATTCTCGATAGAGAATCGCTCGTAACATTTTCTGTTCCTCGTATAACTTTACGACAAAATCATATTCCGCTAACGCTAATCTAAATCTAGTTAACCTACTACAAGGATTAACCATATTAAATAAATAAATTAATGGTCTGTGATCGGTGTGTATTTCAAACTGTCTTAGATATAAATAAGGTCTAAAATGCTTTACCGCCCAAACAATGGCTAATAATTCTTTTTGTATAGTTGGGTAATTTCTCTCAGCTTTATTTAGCATTCTGCTGGCGTATGTAATTGGTCTGTCATCCCCATTAAATAGAACTGCCCCGATTGCTATGCCTGATGCGTCCGTTTTTAAAATAAATTTATTCTCAGGAGAAAAATTTGGATATTGTAGGACCTCTGGATTTCTTAAACAACATCTTAATGTATCAAAAGATTCTTGACATTCATCTGTCCAAACAAAAGGTATTCCTTTTCTCGTTAATGCATTTAACGGTGCCGAAATTTCAGCAAAGTTTTGAATATATCTCCTATAATAATTTACAAATGCCACAAATCGCTTTACAGCTTTTGCATCATTTGGTATCGGATATTTTTCGATAGCTTCAACTTTTGAAGGACATGGGCAAATACCTTCAGCCGAAATTACATTCCCCAAATATAAAAGTTCCTTCTTTAAAAATTCACGTTTATTTGGATTCAATTTTAAATTTACCTTTCTTAATCTTTGTAAAACCTTTACTAAATTTCTGTTGTGAGTAGTTAAATTTTGGCCAAATACAATTAAATCATCTAGATAAATAAAAGCACACTCGTAATTTAGACCTGCCATTGCAACTGTCATAGCACGAGAAAAAGAACTACGACTGATTTTTAATCCCATTGGTAGACGTTTCATTTGAAATTGACCTTTGTCGGTACTAAAAGCTGTAAATGGTGGTCGACTAGAAGGGTCTAGCTCGATTTGGTAATACCCTTGTGACAAATCAAGGTGTGAAAAATACATTGCGCCTGAAAGCGAATCTAAAATATCCGTAATACACGGCAAGGGAAATTTATCATCTATTATTTGTTTATTTAGTAACCTGTAATCTTCAACTACGCGCCATTTTTTATTTCCTGAATTATCAACTTTTTTTGGAACTAGTAGTAAGGGAGATGAAAATACTGATCGCGCTTCTTCTATAATATCGTTCGGTAACATTTATTCAATTTCTTTGTCTAAAATTTCTTTTCAACTACCTGAAACTTATGGTACAACTTGTGGGAATATAAGGTGGATGCCGAAATAAATGGTTCAACTTCAATAACACTTTATTTGATATAAGTGCGCAGCACTGAACTAATAACTAAATTAACGAAACTCCTAACTATGGTTGTGTTTGTAAACGATGTATGTGTGTTTGTATTGTACCAAATAAGCTGTGTGTATTCTTTTGGTTTGTACCCTTTTCTTCTGTAGACATGTAACTCGTGTCACACTGACTGTGACAGACAGTTTTCTCGACTGCCGCCGATTAGGTGATTTATTTTGAATGTGTCAACGTTGATACATATACTACATTCCTCCCCCATGGAAAAACAGTAGTTAATCCATATAACGAGCAGGTGGCTTCCTAGTTCGCTCCGGATTTCTTCTTGGAACTGTATGCGGTTCCTCGGGTGCACTTTTCTCTGAGCTACTCCCTGTTGTGTTCTCGGCTGGGTTCAATTGATCTTCCACTTGGTTTGTCTCATCTTGTGTCAGACTTTGTATTGAGACTGGAAAATGTGTTGAATCATCTGATTTTTCATGTGAGCCATTTGAGTTCTCATACAGGGTATCTATTGTTCTCTTTCTCATTTGGTCGCTATGTTTTGTTTTTGAAATACCGTCAACGTTCACGGTATACGATAGGGGGCCTGTTTGTTCTATTATTTGACCAGGCGAGGAGCCCTTTTTAAGGGGATTATTCACCCATACTTTTTCCCCTTTTTCAAAAAACTGATGTTTGATGGTGGCTTGGTCATGATTATTCTTTTGAGTAAATTTCTCGTATTCAATGTTTTTTTCTACATCTGGTTTCAGTAGGTCAAAGCGAGATCGAAGTTGATGTCCGAACATCATTTGGCTGGGTGTTCTCTTTGTTGATCTCCTGACAGTGTTTCGGTAGCAAAAAAGGAAACTCTGAAGTCTTTGATTTTGATCTAGTGTTTGATCACTTGCGCACATTCTTTCTTTGAATGTCCGAACAGTACGTTCAGCCAAACCATTAGATTTTGAATGGTAGGGTGTAACTTTTACGTGTCTTATTCCATTTTCACTACAAAAATTTTCGAATTCGTTTGAAGTTAGCTGTGGTCCATTGTCTGTAACAAGGAATTTTGGTAGGCCAAATCGTGCAAAAATAGTACGCAATGATTGTATGGTGCTAGTGGAAGTAATATTTTTCATAGGTATTATTTCTAGCTAATGGGTGTAAGAGTCTATGAGTATCATCCACATCTTTCCTTCAAAGCGTCCTGCGAAGTCTAAATGTAGACGACACCAAGGCTCTGGTGATATCCCCCAGGGATGAAGGGGTGAGTTGTGGTCATTTTGCCTGGACTGTTGGCAAATTGGCATTTTTCAGTAGCCTGGGCAATGTGAGTGTTGATATTTGGCCAATATACATGCAGTTTTGCCAATGACTGCATTGCGGTTATTCCTGGGTGTCGGTCATGTAGCATCACCAATACTTCTGGTTGGAGGGAAGATGGAACACAAATACGACCCTTCCACAATAAAATATCTTCCTCGAATGATAGTTCGTTTCGTTTTTCGTGAAAACTGTGTAAGGATTTATCTATGTTTTTGGATGATTTTCTCTTGCCACTCCCGATTGTTTATACCGAAAATTAACTGGTCGCGCATTCGTTCGTTTAATCCACTACCAAAACAACAGTCTCCTGCCAGCGCGCGTAATCGGTTTACATAGTCCGTAACACTTTCGTTTTCTTTCCTAAAGCACCCCGAAAAGTTGATTCTTTCAGCAAAAATGTAAACTTTTTTTCCATAAAATTTGTTAAGTACTGAAATGAGGTCGATGTAAGTTTTTGTAGTTACTTTTTCAGGTTTGAAATGGTCAGATAAAATTTTTAAAAACATATGCGCCTACTTTTGATAGCAACAAATTTCGCCTTACTATCATTTTGTTTTCGTCCATTAATCCATTAATTTCCAGCTCTAGTTCGAAACGCTGTGAATAATAGTCCCACTGCTCTTTTTCAGGCAGGAAATTTTCGAACCTAAAGCTTTTATACGCCTCTGAATCACTAACACTAGTAATACTTGGGGTGTGAGACTCCATTGTCTTGAATTAGTTTATTTCCCACTTTCAAAAAATCGTCGCCAAATGTGGGAATATGAGGTGGATGCCGAAATAAATGGTTCAACTTCAATAACACTTTATTTGATATAAGTGCGCAACACTGAACTAATAACTAACTTAACGAAACTCCTAACTATGGTTGTGTTTGTAAACGATGTATGTGTGTTTGTATTGTACCAAAGAAGCTGTGTGTATTCTTTTGGTTTGTACCCTTTTCTTCTGTAGACATGTAACTCGTGTCACACTGACTGTGACAGACAGTTTTCTCGACTGCCGCCGATTAGGTGATTTATTTTGAATGTGTCAACGTTGATACATATACTACACAACTCTATCTTATTAGTACTTAGCGATACATTTGCTGAACCTATCGAAAAAATTGAACCTGCAATTCCTTTTATTTTAATGCTATCTCGAGTATTTATAATAACATCCTTACTTATGCAATTTTTGAAAATAATACTTGTTGACGCCCCAGTGTCTACTAAAAACTTAACGTTTCTGCTTTTACTTGATAATTCTATGAAATTTAAACCGCCTGTATTGAATGAAGTTGTTTCAGTTTGATTTTTAGTTCTATTGGGAACGAAAAAATGTTGATTCCTCATTACTAGCACTTGTGTGACTCCCATTGCTGTTTTCAGATTGTGTTGGCATTGTATTATACAAATTGTGCATTATTTTTATATGCACCGCGACGTCCTCTATGAAAATTTGATTTTGAACCCGTTCGCATATTTCTCTGACCTCTGTTATTGTGTTTATTAGAATGATAATTTTGGTTATACGCACCTCTGGCTGTACGGTTTACAAAGGGATTATTTTTATAATTATTTCTTTGGAATCTTGCATTGAAGTTAGAACGATGACCCTTGTAATGAAATGATTGAGGATCATTGGTGTGTAATTATGCGTCTTTTGCGCCTTGAATTGCATCGGATAATTTTGAAAAATTTCTAGCTTTAATTATTGTCCGCAATTCTGGATTTAGAAGTCCATTTGCGAACGCGTCTATAGCCATTTTTTAATTTACTTCTCGTAACATATCGAGATTTTCAGGTTTATTTTCAGATTGAGCGAAAGTAAGGTTAACCAACAAATCTTCCACAAACCTGGCAAATTGATCCACTGTTTTATTGGTTTGCTTTGCATTAATAAGTTTAAAAGATAACATTGATGCTGATTTTTTCGCAATAAAATGTTGTGTAAGGTCGGAAATTAACTCAGCGTTAGTATTATACGCGGTTTTCAATCGCATTTTGGCATTTTGTGACAATCTAGTTTTTAATACGTATGTCGTTAATAACTTTTTTCCTTCGTTATTTGATAGTTCGTCGTATAGTTCAATGGCATCTATAAGCTGCTTTATGCTATTTTCTGATCCGTCCATGACGGGTAACAGACCTGCTGCGGTTTTTAGATCAAATTTTTCGGCCATTTCTGATTCGTTCTCGGATACAGTTGAATCAGAATTATCTTCACTTTCCGTAATGTCTGTGTCTTGTGTGTCTTTTAGTCTATTTGTCAAAATGTCTCTGATTGCCCCAAAATACTTATTTATATTTACTATAAGATTTTGTACCTCTGTTTTTGGGATATGTCGGCAGTGGATTGACTGAATTTTAATTTAAGCTCATTAAAATCTGCATCAAGTTTATCTACTTTTTTACACGCTTTTTATTAGCTTCACTTGTATGTTTGTTTGTATGTCTGTATGTAACTCTCCGCGGCTTCTGACACCGAACGAATTCGATGTCGACATTCAGTAATTAGCGTATCAATTTATTAACTCAATTTATCGTTATCTTTCAGTGACCTTCAGTCGAAACATATTTTAATAGTTTGCTGTGGATTTGCTTCTAGTTTTTTTGCCGTAAATATATTTTTAACTTGATTCTCATTATTACCTATTAGTAAATTTATCGAAGTAGTTCTTATCGGGTATAATTGCTTTCTTTTGATTTAAGATTTAAAAACTAAATATCTTGAGTATGCAGTGGCGTATCTGCATTTTTTTTCAAAAATGTTTTTGCCTTTTCTATATCTTTAGATTATGTATCATAAGTACCTAAATTTTTTTTAGTACCTATGCACACGTCAAGACTGGATTGGTTATCGAAGTAATAACTGTTAATTTTCTCTCCAAGTAGGAGCTAATTTTACAACTCTCCGCCCTCTGTTAGAAATTCGATATACTATCTGCATCAACATTAAGTTTTAGAATTTCACACCTCAAATTTTATTGCGTTGTTGAAGAAGAATTTTACGTTCATGCACCCTCTGTTGGAAATTAATAATACTATCAACGAGAACTTGAAGAAAAAAATCTATAGACAATAAATCGAACTAAAAAGTTAAAAATAAATATAGTTTAAAAAAACTAAAAAAACACGCTTTTAAAGAATGTTGGACTAAAAAGTTAAAAATAATTTTAAAAATTAAATTATGACAATAGTACATAAACAATACTAGTTTAATTGAGGGAAATGCGTGGAGCGCTTTGTGCTTATCGTATATCAAGCGCCCTTCGCTTTTCCCTCAATTAAACTAGTATTGTTTATGTATTATTGTCATAATTTAATTTTTAAAATTATTTTTAACTTTTTAGTCCAACATTCTTTAAACGCGTGTTTTTTTAGTTTTTTTAAACTATATTTATTTGATTTATTCTTAGTTTTAGTTAAACTTTTTCTAACTAAATTATTATCTTTATTTAAATTTCTGTGAAAAACTCGAACCTCCTCCAATAAATATCGAAAATCATTCAGACATTACCTATTTTCATGTTAATCCTTTATCACTCGCACTAACACTAACTAACTAACTAACACTTACACTATTGTTTAATGTTTCTTTTCCTTGTAGAACATATATGGACATATTCTTATCCTACGCTGTTTTAGACTAGCTCTTGACTCCTTGTAACTTCTCGCCTTATTTTACTCTCTAACTACACTTAATGTATATATATATATATTATACCGAACTACATACCGACGCAAGCATACATGGTTATGGAGCATGCCTGTTGCAGAGATCTAGTGAGGATTCCAAGCTGCATCCAATATACTACATGAGTAGAAAGACGACCCCTGCAGAGATGAAGTATTCGAGCTATAAGCTTGAAGTACTTGCCATCATTAGAAGCATAAAGAAATTCCGAATCTACTTGCTTGGAACAAAATTTAAAATAAATACAGATTGTGACGCATTCACAAAAACCATGGAGAAAAAGGATCTTACAACGCGAGTTGCACGATGGGCCCTGATGCTAGAAGAATTCCAATATGAAATTGAGCACAGAAGCGGTACGCAAATGGCCCACGTGGATGCTCTTAGTAGGAATCCTGTAGTCTTAACAATCGCTACGGAATGTGGTGTTATTCAGAGAATCAGACAAGCACAAGATAAAGACGAGCATATTAAGACGATGAAAAGAATTCTGTCTACAGAAGAATATGAAGATTTTTATTTGGAGCATGATATATTGTACAAATATGAAAATGGACTGAAATTACTGGTTGTTCCAAACAACATGCAGACTGAAATAATAAGAAAAGCTCACGAGATAGGGCATTTTTCAACAAAGAAGACAGAAGAAGTAATAAATAAAGAATTTCACATACCAATACTGAAAGAAAAAATAGAAGCAATCAACAATAACTGTATACCTTGTATATTAGGAAACAAGAAGGAGGGAAAGAAGGAAGGAATGCGACATCCCATACCAAAGTTAGAAGGTCCGTTAGAAACCTACCACATAGATCATCTGGGTCCAATGAAAACAACGAACAAAAATTATCAACACATCCTTGTAATAATTGACGACTTTTCGAAATTTGTCTGACTTTATCCAACGAAATCAACTACTGCAAATGAAGTCATATGTTGCCTTGAAAAGCAACGTAAAATATTTGGAAACCCTTCCAGAATAATATCTGACAGAGGAGCAGCATTTCGCTCTGAAGCATTTGAATCATACTGCCGGGAACAAAATATTAAGCACGTGTTAACGACTTGCGGAGTCCCACGAAGTAATGGGCAAGTGGAAAGAGTGAATAGGACCCTTATTCCTATTTTGACAAAGCTTAGTCTGGAAAATTCCGGAAAATGGTACAAATATGTCGACAAAGTACAGACCGCTATAAACTCCACCTATCAGCGAAGCATAGGTACGACCCCTTTTGAAGTATTAGTTGGTGTTAAAATGAAGAGTAAAGAAGATATTAAAATTAAGGAAATTATAGAAGAAGAAATAATGGAAAATTTTGATGAAGAAAGAAACGAAATACGCAGAAAATGTAAAGAACAAATATCGAAAGTGCAGAATGAAAACAAAAGGGTTATAATTTGAGGAGAAAAAAGGCAAAAACATATAAGGCAAACGATTTGATTGCCATAAAAAGAACCCAATTCACGCCAGATCCTAAACTAAAGAGAAAGTTTTTAGGCCCCTATGAGGTGGTTAAAGTAAAAAAAAATGATAGATATGAAGTTGCAAAAATTGGAGACCACGAAGGGCCTATCCGAACTACAACGTGTGCCGAATATATGAAGCCCTGGATCGACCATGAAAGCGACGAATCCGAGTCGGATTCTGCGCAGGATGGCCGAGTGTAGGATTGACTCAATCCTACAGTCCCCATTAGAACAGCTCACGATGCCAATACTTATTTCCACTGTCTGGCCTTAGTTTTACCGCGTGTTCGAGACACGGAAAGGCACGACACCGCTCCCGAGTTGCATATCGAAAATATCGATTGGCAAGCGCGCATTCAGTATTCGAGGTCGACAACTAGACATATTATTATTTTTATTATTAAGAACAGGGTGAGTGTTTTCGCAACCTCCTGCACTGCGACCAAGTAAGATCTTTTGTGCCCCCCTCTTGTTGGATTCAGGAGAGATCTATGTCATTGACAAAGTCGATCAAGCCCCTGATCGGTAGGTTTAGTAATTCTTCTTCCATGATGAAAATAAATTCTAAGAATTTCTGTCTTTTGCGGCATAACGCCGGGCAGCTCGTGATAATGTGTTCCATAGTTTCCACCTCTTCACCACAGCACCTACAAGTGTCATCATCCACCAGTCCCATCTTTCTCAGGTGATGCCTGCAGTGGATATGTCCTGTTAGTATGCCGCAAAGTAGTCTTAGCTCCCTTCTGCTTAGTTTTAACACTTCCCTTCCCCTCTTTTTGTTAGGGTTGAGGAATTTCTTTGAATGTTTGAGACCTGTAATAGCATTCCAGGTTCTGTTGATTTCTTTGTTGATCCAGTTGGTAATGACTTTCTGGTAGTCTCTTTGTCCAAAAGCAAACATGGGAGCTGGTCCTATAAAGGACTTTTGTGCACCCTGTTTCGCTTGCTGATCTGCCTCCTCGTAGCCTGCTATACCCACATGCCCTGGCACCCAGACAAGTTCAACTTTATTCTTGTCCGCCAGCTGGTTTAGAGCCAGATGGCACTCATGAAGCATTTTTGATCTCAAGCTGTTACTTTGGAGTGCTTTTAATGCCGCTTGGCTGTCCGACATGATACTTATGTGTTGTTTGCATCGGTCTTTGTTGATCAGGTGTTCAGCCACCATGAGGATGGCATAGACCTCTGCTTGAAAAATGGTGGTGTCAGCACTGAGGGACACATGTCTGTTGAACCTTGGTCCCACCACTCCTGCCCCCACTCCATTTTCCATTTTTGATGCATCTGTGTACCACTTTTGGGAGTGCTCCAGTATGCATACTGTGTCTCCCGTCCAGTCTTCCCTTTTGGGGATCCGAACCTTGTATTTATGATCAAATATCATTTTTAGTTGCATCGGGTCACTCACTGAAGCCATGTCCATCAAGGGAGTGACCTTGAGGATTTCCAGATGCCCCTTGAGGTTACCTTCTTTAAAATGGTGTTCCTCATGTAATTTGAGGATTTGCTTCATAGCTTCCTCCTTAATCACTACCGGTAGGGGATCCAGATCAAGCAGGATCTCCATCGCGGCAGTAGGTGTAGTTTTCATGGCTCCTATAGTACTCAGACACGCTAGTCTTTGTACTTTGGCCAGCTTTATTTGGGCTGTTCTTTGGTCTACCTTCTTCCACCAAACTGCTGACGCATAGAGGATGGCAGGTCTAACGATCTGCCTGTAGATCCAGTTCATAGCTCTGGGGTTCAAACCCCACGTTTTGCCTACCATTTGGCGGCACGACCACAGTGTTTTGATGGCCTTGTTGGTTGTTCTAGTCAGGTGACTCTCCCACGTTAGTTTTTGGTCCAGTGTCACCCCTAGGTACTTGACTTCCTTGGAAAGAGGTATGATAGTTCCATTTATTTGAAAACTAGGTAACTTTATTTTCCTTCGTTTGGTAAATGGAACTATTGTGGTCTTCTGAGGGTTTACATTCATACCCTCCTTACGGCACCAATTTTTGGTTAGGTCAATGGCTTCCTGCATTCTCTCCCCTATGATGGAGTCATGCTTGCCCCTCACTGTTATAGTTATGTCATCGGCATACCCCAGAACGTCAAACCCCGCGTTGCTCAGGTCGTTTAGTAGTTCATCTACCACCAGCGACCACAGCAGCGGAGATATGACTCCCCCCTGTGGGCAGCCTCTTTTGGTACTTACTTCATGTGTGGCACTGCCAATGCTTGTGGATACTTGTCTTCCCCTCAGCATATTATTTATCCATTTAATGATGAAGTTATGAATCCCTCTCTTCCTGAGAGACTGCGTCATTGAATCATAGGCAGCATTGTCAAAGGCTCCCTCTATGTCCATAAAGACTGCTAGGGCAATCTCCTTTGAATCATGAGCTCCCTCTATGATTTTGACAATTTGATGTAAGGCTGATAGCGTTGATTTGCCTTTTTGATAGGCAAACTGGTACTTGTGAAGAGGTTTAGCTGATAACACCTCCATTCTGATGTATTGATCCACTAGTTTCTCCATCGTTTTGAGCATAAACGACGATAGACTTATTGGACGATACGACTTGGAGTCGTCAAGGGGTTTTGCACCCCCCTTATGTATAAATATGACTTTTACTTTCCTCCATGCATGAGGAACATGG
This sequence comes from Lochmaea capreae, assembly GCA_949126875.1. NCBI lineage: Eukaryota > Metazoa > Arthropoda > Insecta > Coleoptera > Chrysomelidae > Lochmaea > Lochmaea capreae. Next base: position 23,659,007 of record OX421402.1, read on the forward strand.
CCCTCTCTGCCTCTGCCCTCTCTGAATGAGTGCCGGAAACACTCCATCAGGGCCTGGAGCCTTGAATGGCTTAAAGGACCCTAAGGCCCACTTAATCCTTTCAGGTGATGCAATTTTATTAACAAGGGGACAGTCCATCTTGAGTTCTGCTCTGCTCCTTACGGACCCATTGTCCTCTCTTGTTTCTCTAGATGCTGTGCACCCTGGAAAATGTTTTATTAATAAAGCTTCCACAGTTTCCTGGAAGGTTATTGTGATGGTACCATCTTCACGTTTAAGCGCCCCTATGTTTTCTTGAGGGCCTTTTGATAGAGCCTTCTGCACTCTGCTAATTTCAGGTGTTTCATTAAGGTTCTCACAAAAGGTCCTCCATGAGCTGCGCTTCGATTTCCGAAGTTTAACATTGAACTCAGTAAGAGCCTTACGGTACTCTTCCCATTTGTTCATTCTCTTTGCTTTATTAAATTCCCTTCTGGCCTTGCTTCGCAGACTGCTTAGCTCGTTGTTCCACCAGGGCACTTTATTAAAAGTTTTCTTGGTTTTGAGAGGACAGTTTTCCTCAAAGGCCCTCATTATAGCCTTCGTTGTAAGGTTAGCTGTTCTCTCCAGTTCATTTATAGATCTTATTTTGTTTGGTATTTCCTTCAAGCCGTCTTGTAGGATACTTTTATATCCCCCCCAGTCAGTTTTGCTAGGAACCCTATAAGTTTGGTTGATCATGCCGCAAGCCCCCACTTTAAACATGATCAGACAGTGATCAGAGAATGACACCTCCTCCGACACTTTCCAATCACTTATTAGTTTAATTGTACCTCTAGACACTAAGGTTAGATCGAGTACCTCCTGCCTTATAGAGTTTATAAATGTTGGGCGATTACCTTTGTTAGCCACCACCAGGTTAGTAGTAAGTAAATACTCATATAAAGACTCACCTCTTTTGTTCGTATCGGTGCTTCCCCATACGATGTTGTGGGCATTGGCGTCGATGCCCAGGATTAGCTGCTTCCTGTTGGCCTCGCAGTAGCTGATGAGTCGTTTCACCGTTTCTGGTGGCGCCTCCTTATCCTCCCCAGGAAAGTATGCTGAGGTAAGTACTACCTCCTTCTTTCCTCCAGGAACACTCAGCTCTGCTATTATTGTAGCTGTATCCGCATCTGTGAATTCTGAAAGAATCATTGTATTAATGGTTTTGTTAATCAGAATCGCCGCCCTCGGTACTAGGGCAGATCTATCATAGATTAACTTACAGTTTTTGGTACTAAGTCCACAGATTTTTCCCCCATGGATCCAGGGTTCCTGGACTAGTCCCACCATTTTAGTGCCTTGGGCAAATCTTTTGCATAAGGTGGCTGACGCAGCCTTCGCATGGTGGAGGTTTACCTGCACAAACTCCATTTATGCTGTTTTCGAGGATTGAGGATCAGTTCCTCCTTCCTCCGCCACCTCCATTACGGTTATCTCCTGGGGATCAGACTTCTCCTCCTCCAGTAGTGGTTCATGAGGTTTTCTGATTTTAACAGTCACCTCCTTGAACCCATATGACAATTTCTTGCCCAGGGATTCCACTGCAGACCCTGAATTTTGGTCAATTGAGAGGATTAGGAGTGCCGATGTGCCCCTCGCCTCTCTCTTCACCACCCTCCATGAAGAGGTGTTGACTCCATGGTTTTGCCCCTGGATTCGATGTAGAATCCTCTCAGTAGGCATCTCCGCCGAGTTTGGGAAGTACCCCAACAGGGTACTCCCTTGAGGTATGTCTACCTCCTTAGTAGCCCACAGTTCCGAACCTTCCCAAGGGTGGAGATCAACTACCACCGCCTTGAGCCATTCTACTGTAGCGTCGTCCTTGCACAGTAACATCAAGTAGCCCGCCTTATAGACCGAGTTGAGGAACTTAGGTTTAATGGTTTCATTAAACCTTTCCTCCACTATGTCCATAAGTGACGAGCAAATTGTGTCCATGTGCGCTGTGTCTAAGAGTTCGGATGGGTATCTCCTAGACATCACCGCCATTTTGACTCCTTCTAAGGCACTTTTGTAAGAGACACCTTTCTGTCTCCTAGCCTCCGATTTTTTAGGACACTCCTCAGGAGTGCTTACTTTTTGTTTTGGCCTTTTTTCATCCCTCGGACTTTCATCCTGGGATCTTGGCCTTTTTTTTCCCGTTTCTTTGGTTGCTCGAGTTTCACCCCCCTTTCTAGGAACTTTAAATTCTTCCTTCTTTAGGAGGGCTAATCTCCTAGCCTCTGTTTTTGAGTATCCTTCTTTTAGAAGGAACTTAAACCTTTTGTAGGCTGCTCCACACAGCCTAACTTTGTTTATTCCCACCCTAAGGCGGTCGGTCTCCTCGACCAGTTTCTCCATCTCACCTTCTGGCCTTGAGGTACTGCTTTCGCCTACCTCCACTGCCACAGGTTTAGGTTTTGAGGATTTGTCGTCCTCCGGATTTTTTTTTGTTTTTTTAGGGTCCATTTTGTTCCCACGAGTAATAGAGGAATTATTCAGTCCATCCAACAGAGCCTCTTGCTGGATAAGGTTATATACTACTGGAGGTCACCTGGTATCCAGAGTTCGCATATTAGCGACTGATTTAACCCATCAGCCATTCATCCCTCGGCATATGCTGTTCCACCTTGGATTGGGTTCCCTCCTCCTTTTTCAACCGGGCTTGGGACCGGCTTTGGCGGAGTTGACAACTAGACATAAGACGACGAAGATAGCACAGTGACAGACGGTCCACGTCCACGCTTATTGATATTTTTCCTACCAAACTCATATTTTCTAACTGTTATATTGTACATTGTGAACCTGTTTATCAAGAGACCGATAATAAAGTGTTTCTTTTATGTACTCGGCGTTTGAAGAAGTTAAGATAACCCCTAGACAACGATAAAAAACCTACATATATATATAAAGTCAAAAATGGGTGTGGAGAATGTATCGATATTTCAACCACTACCCAAGAGGTTTGTCTTGTTGTACCACCAACTCCACTCACGTCTTGGAGACAGAAACAAATCAAAAATGGAGTCTAATTAATTTTCATTCCATCGGTTCGCATCCTGGGACAGCCAGGCTTTCGAACCGATTGAACCAAAAATCAACTCGACTGTCATGATCAAAGATATACAAATGCAAAGTCAAAATTGAGTGTGGAGAAGGTATCGATATTTCAACTACTACGCAAGAGGTTTGTCTTGTTGTACATAGGTGGCCGACCAAACTTTGCTGGTCTTCCTACCACCAACTCCACTCACGTCTTGAAGACAGTTAGAAACAAATCAAAAATGGAGTCGAATTAATTTTTCATTCCATCGGTTCGCATCCTGGGACAGCCAGGCTTTCGAACCGATTGAACCAAAAATTAATATTAATAATTTTGTGGATTGGTCTTATGAAAGGTTAAGGTTTTGCATTATATTCAAAGTGATTTGAAGTGCATAGATAAGAGTTATTTATAGGTTGTATTATGTAGAATAGAACTTTATACTTACCAGAGAATTTGATATCAAATTTTTACTAATACTCGCAAGGTATATAACGTAAGTTTTTTTATTTCGTTTCCGATACATTGGGGATACATTTATCCATATAGATTAGATTCCAGCCGGTAGAGCCGATCAGCTGTCTAGTCGGTTAAATCGGAAAACCGTGTTCCGTATTTTATTTGGTGAGTATTGGCAGCAAAAATATTGCATAAATAAGTTATGATTTTATATTGTCGTTTGTACTAATCAAATGAGTTATTGAAAGCCGGAGAAATTGTATTGTGGTTTAAAATATATATTGTTGTATTAAAACAAAATCATAAATTTTATTTCACGATTGGAACTCCATCTACGAACCGTTATCTCTACTATTCCTGAAACAAGAGCCTTGAGGTGAGTAGTCGATTCTCTGACGGAGAAGCCGTGGCAAAAATATCTCTTCTTGGTAAACATAAAACGAGCCACACCAAAATAAAATAAATTAATACAAATATATAATAATTGGCGCCCAACGTGGGGCTTAGAAAAGGGGTAGATTTCAGTGCGTAAAAACACGTGTTCTTTTTACACATAAATAAAAAAATTATATAAAAAAAAATATGGGTAAAACAATTTTTGAACTTAAGATGGGGGAGTTAAAAAAGGAATTGGAGCGTAGGAAGTTAGATACTGCAGGTCTGAAGATAACACTTGCGCAGAGATTGAGAGAAGATATAGAGAAACAAGGAGGAGATCCAGAAACAATGATATTTGAAGTGGAAAATGGTGATCCTACCACAGAAATGGGTAAAGGTGACGGAGAAAGAGAAGGTGTCATGGGAGGTACTCCAGAAAGAAAGGGACAGGAAACAGGAGATGATGGAAGTGTTCCTCAATACCTACAAGATATGTCCTTGAAAATAATGGAAAATAATGATAGACTGGAAAGATCAATGATGTAGAAGACTAAAGAAATCATGGAAGAAATTAGAATAACAAGAGAAGAATTTAGGAAGCAACTACAAGTAGAAGTATCAAATATAGGGAAAGCAATAGAAGTAACAAATGATAAAATGGATAACATGAAGGAAGAATTGAAAAAAGAAAATGAAGAAACAAGAAATGAAATAAACCGGAAGTTCGAAAAACAGGAGAAGATATATGGTGAACAGCATGTGAATACAAAAACAAGGGTGAAAGGTTGTGAGAAGAATATTCAAAATATACAGCGAAATTTAATGACGAATAGTAAGTCATACAAAAAGAAGTAAGTGAAGGTATACAAATGAATCTAAACATGGCTGAAGAAGAATTGAAAATGACAGAAAGGAAGATAAATGTGGAAATAGAGAAGAGAATATTAGAAGTTAGGGAAGAATGGAAGAAAACAGAAGGTAGATTAAACAGTCAAAGACAGAATGAAGATGTTAATAGAGTAGAGAACAGGGGACAAGTGGTAGTTATATATTGCCATGAGGATAATAATCCAATAAAATTTGATGGGGATATCAGAAAAACTCATCCTACAGTATTTTCAAATATAATCAGGAATAAAATTTTGAAATATGGGGAAAGACAAGATTGTAAAGAAATAATTAGGAATAGTTTAGGAGAACAAGCCTTAATTTGGTTTTCAAGTAGAGAAAGGAAGATTAATAATTATCAGTATTTTCATGAGATATTTATAAATTACTTTTGGGGAACAGTAAATCAGTCAATAGTACGGGAAAAATTGCACTTTGGACAATATAAAGAAAATTATGGTCAGTCAGCACACATGTATATCATGCAATTATATACCCAAGTCCAATATTTGTAACCTAAAGTGCCTGCGGAAGAAGCAGTACTACTTCTATCCAGACATTTCAAACCCCAGATAATGGAGGCTGTTGCAATACAAAATATAAAAACTATAAAACAATTTATCAATTATTTGATGAGAATTGAGAGAAACAGTCTTAGTTATAATAATAACACAAATTCTGACAAATACAACCGACGAGATAATATCAACGTACAAAATAATAACAACGTAAATAACAATAACTTCAATACAAACAGATATAGTCAAAATAGACAAAATAATTACAACAACTTAGTCAATAGACAAAATAATTACAACAACTTAGTCAATAGACAAAATCAACAATACATAAATGCCAGAAATAATGATAGTAGATTCATTCATAATACAGAAAATAATAGAACTAATTTTGTAAATAGAAACAATACTAGTAGCAGAGTAACTACAATAACAATTATACTAGACAATATCATAACAATAATAATCAAAATATAACAGTCATAACAACGAACAAATAGACAACAAAATAATAACACAAACACAAATAATAATAATACACAAGATCAAACAAGGAGAGTATATTTTCAAACGAGAACTCAATCTCGAGGAGGTAGTGTGGAAAGGAGTAGAGGACGGCAAAGTGATCGAGAACCAAGCCCTAGAGGTATAAGACATTCAGACAGTGATGTTGAGGACCTAACTCATGATTCTCAACATGAGTCAAATTTTTAATACAGCGCTCTCCAAATTTTACAAGCAATACGTGTACATACGAACATTATAGGGAATTCTTAAAATCAGATGGTGAAGCTGAATTGAACGAAACATCTAGTTTAATTAAATTAAAGTAGGAAATCAAGACATAGACATAATAATTGACAGTGGTAGCGAAGCTAGCTTAATTGATAGTAAAATGTTATCGACATTTCCTAAATTAATCAAAAATATTATAAAAATTCCTAAAATTATTATCGTAGGTGCTTGTTAAAATCATTTTAACATTTGCGTCGACCCCGCCAAATTTTAAATAGTTTATATAGAACCTCCGTCTTCTCGGCCACCTTCGGCCCGAAGAACGTCGACACGTATAGCGACCAACCGAAAATCAGCGCATTCCATGTCCGAGTACCTCTGCGGCACCATGTGAATTGTCACTCCTCAGCATGCTCTATACTAAATTTTGTGGTGCAATGCCTTTTTTAGTAAAAATATAAATACCTAGTTATAGTGAAATACACATTTGGTAAGATAACTAATATATATTTTGTTGGAAATATTCGTTTTCTTCATACTGCAATACACCGGCATCAATTTTTCGCGGTGTTGCCAACTTGAGGGGTCGTTTGGATGTGAGGTGGATTACTCCTTATTCTACTTCAAACATATTTATGTATAGCTATTTGTTTGTGCGTGATTGTTACATTTTTAATCGTTTGTGTGTACTGTTTTTGAACTAACTTCTTGAACTATAAATCGTTAGACATTTTTTAATAGTTTTATTTTATTATTTCCGTGGTAACACGGTGGTCCTTCGAACTTTTATAGGTACTTGAAGGCCACATTCAATTAAAACTTGTATCATCTTCTTTGGCAGCAATATGCAGTCCATTCAACATTTGGTAATGCCAAAGGAGTTTTATACATAGTTTTTGTGGTCCTTCGAGCCGGATAACTCGACCTGTCAAATTGACATTTTTCCGTTTGAAATACTTGGATAGTTTCCGCACACTTAACTTTTGAACATTTGATTGGACTCGCTTTCTGCAATTACTAATAATCAATATACTCAATTTGCTAAAGCAAAAACAATATTTACATTTCGTTGATAATAATAAAATTTGTGCGCGAAGTGCCGTCAGCAGTGCTCGGGAAATACGACCTGGTTTGGCAACACCGCGTTCCGTGGGATTGGAAATTTACTTGTATATTTCAACGGCCGTTTTTAAAAAAGAGATAGCGGCATTACTCTTTCTCTTTGAACGCACCTGCATGAAGCGTCGCCAGCAGCAGAAAAGAAAAAAAAAAGGAGTTTGAAAACATTATTTGTCGGCGCCTTTAAGTTTTTTCTGTTGTGTATGAAACTTTACACTTTGTTTTTATAATGTTTTTCTAATATGAATGTTGTTGGATCAGGAATTGACTTGAAATTTTTCAGAAGAAATGTATTGGTTTTATTATTGAAAATAATTTTTATCTATAGAATAGAATTGCTTTAAATCTGATTTTTTAGAAAAGTAGATATTAATTCGCAATTACTAAATGCACTGTTTTACTTATAGGTGTGGTTCTCTCTTTTAAATTTGATAGGTATTTCTCGTTTGATATTTTTGGATAATTGATTTGATTATTATTGTTTATGTCATTGTTGTGATATTTTCGTATTTATTTTAAGGTAATTGCAATATTGCTGTATTCAATTACCAACTGTTTCAATGTGTTCACAATTTGTTTAGTTTGTTACCGGTTACTTACTCTTGATAACGATGACTTCGCAATTAGTACATCTAAAAAATAAACGAACCGGTGCTAAGGCCCAACTTACACGGTTTGAAAAATTTTTAGTTAATATTACAGGTGAAGAAGAATCTTACCTCCTTAAGATCAAATTAGATAATTTATTAGTACATTATAGTAATTATCAAACAGTTCAATCTGAAATTTTAGGTATAGCTTCAACCTCTGATGAAACTTTGTCCGATAGTGGACCAGAGGATCTCATTTCTGATAGATTTGAGCTTTGTATTGCAAAATTAACTTCTTTATTTGACAAAGCTAATAAAAATACATCTCGCCCTAGTGATAATTGTAACGTATTTTTACCCAAAATAAATATCAAACCATTTACAGGTCTGGCGTCAGAATGGACGTCCATTCTTGATTTGTTTTCAGCTTTAGTTTTGAAAAATCCTAAACTTCAATGTGATAGCGAAAAGTTTTATTATATAAAAAGCTTGCTTCGTGGTAAGCCACTAGAATTAATAGATAGTTTAAGTGTAACTAATCGGAATCTAGAGGTAGCTTTGGATATTTTAAAAAATACGTATGAGGATAAATCGAAACTGTTAAATTCTTTATTTTCATCATTGTTGGATCAAAAACCTATAGTTAAGAGTAATGCGGCTAGTTTAAGGGATTTCTACGTCGCATCCAAAAAGACATTAGAACAAGTAAAAAATCTGAATTTAGAACCAGAGCTTAAGTTCGAGACTCTGGTGGTTTTCTTATTAGAACAAAAACTAGATTTCATTACTAGACGAGAATTTGAAAACGAAAGAAAACCAATGGAATTAGTAAATATTCCTGAATTTCTTGAGTTTATTAAAAGAAGCTATAGTGTGTTAGAAAACTTAAATTTATTTGATTCTGGACATAAAAGGGAACCCAAGTCTCAGGATAGTAAACCTCGTGTCATTTTGCATACTAGTGTTGGTGATAAACCCCATATCCAATCTTCTTCTTCCTCTCAATCAAATAGGTTTCGTTGTGTACTCTGTTCAGATACCTCTCATTCATTATATCGCTGTAGTAAATTTTTAGCTCTTTCACCTGTTGACAGGCATAAAGTTGCAAAAACAAACAAATTATGTTTAAACTGTTTAAGTGGTCAGCATTTAATTGCTAGCTGCAAATCTCTTCATCGTTGCTTGAGTTGTAGTAAGTCTCATCACTCTCTCCTTCACTTTGAAGTCATTTCTAATTCTCGCTCTGCAAATAGTAGTAGCTCTTCGAATAGAAGTGCTCCTCCCGCTCGAAATTCTGGAAGTTTTCCGGATCCTGGACCGAGCTCCAACAGTAATAGAGTTTCAAATGTTGTAAACAGAGATCCTTTCCAAAACAATTCCATTGTAAATAACAATTCGCAAGTAAATAATTTTGCCTCCTCTTCCAGTGCCCAGCAATCTTAACTAGCAGCAACTAGTTTGTTTGATAAAATTGTTTTGTTACCCACTGCTATGGTAAATGTACATTGCAAAAATGGTAAAACCATAATGGTTCGTCTGCTTCTCGACTCTGCAAGTCAAATGAGTATAATTAAAAGATCCCTTGCGGATTCTTTGGATACTCCTTATAGATCTCACGTAGTAAATATTTCTGGTCTTGGCAATAATAGATGTACCCATAGTAATAATGTCATAGACGTTGTGTTTAGCTCTTTGGTGGAACCCTCAAAGGTTTTCAATATAACTTGCTCTGTCATTGATCAAATTACCCATAAACTACCTCAATTTGTTATACCGCCCGATAAACTTTGCTTACCAGATCATGTCAAATTGGATTTAGCTGACCCTTTGTTTTTTGAACCAGGAGAAATTCAAATATTAGTAGGGGCGGATGTGTACTTCAATCTTCTAAAAGATGAAATCATCAGGATGGGGGATAACATGCCCACGTTTATGAACACTCATTTAGGTTATGTAGTAGCTGGTCCTGTTCCAGAAATGCGCGTAGATAAAGGCAATAAAACGAATTTTGCTCTTTTCTTTTTAACAGTAGAAAATGAAAATTTAGTTGACGCTCCTAGAATTGACGAATTAATTGAGAAGTTTTGGAAAATCGAGGACATTCCTAATTCAGAGGGTCCTTCCTTTGAAGATGAACTAGTAGAAAATATTTTTCTTCAAACTACCAAAATTTTACCTTCTGGAAGGTATCAAGTAGACATGCCTTTGAAAGTAGATCCCATTAAAAAATTAGGTCATTCACTTTCGATAGCCAAGCGTCGTTTCAATCACTTAGAGAAAAAGTTTGAAAAAGATACCGATTTTTTTGAAACATACAAGCAAGTCTTGACTGATTATATTCATTTAGATCATGCTAGAGTGGTACCACTTTCGTTGTTTTGTAATCTCACTAATGAGATGAAATACTTTGTTCCTCATAGAGCAGTTATACGCTCTTCTTCTGTTTCCTCTAAATGTAGAATAGTTTTCGATTACTCGTGTCGATCTGACACTGGGGTCTCTCTCAACGACCTTACTTATAAAGGGTATCAAGTCCAAGACAATTTATTCGACATACTTTGTCGCTTTAGATCCTTTCGCTATGTTTTATGTGCGGACATCCAAATGATGTACCGGATGATTGAGATAAACCCTGCTCATCGTCACTTGCAAAATGTGCTTTGGCGTGACAGTCCTGTAGACGCTTATCAATGCGTAGAACTTTCTCGGCTTAGTTTCGGCCAAAATTGTGCCCCATACCTAGCGACTAGAGTCCTCAAAGACGTCGCTGTAAAAAATACATCTTTTTCTCTAGCTCAGACAGCCCTGCTTTCGCAAACCTACATGGATGACATCCTTAGTGGAGTCAACAATTATGACGAATTAGAAACTCTTTATTTCCAATTAAACACAGTACTCAATAAACATGGGTTTAAACTGCACAAGTGGCATTCAAACTCATTAAAATTCCTCGAGTCTCTCTCTCTTGATCCCAACTTCGAATTAGATTTAAATTTGGAAAATTCTTGTAAAATTCTTGGCATAAAATGGAATTCTTCCCTTGATTTACTTCAAATTAGTGGTTCAGCCCTGCCTGATCTGCCCTGTTTGACTAAACGAAGCGTTTTGTCCATTATCGCTAGTACCTTTGACCCTTTGGGTATAGTAAACCCTCTAATTGTGCTTGGAAAGCTTATTATGCAATCCCTCTGGCAACTTCAGCTAGACTGGGATTCTCCTATAAAAGACGTCAATATTCTGAAGCAATGGAATATGTTTCTCAAAAATCTTTCTGACTTATCTCAGCTTGCAATCTCTCGACCTTTAACGCAAAATAAAACGTTAATTCATGTCTCTTTGCATGGCTTTTGTGATGCGGGCCAAGTAGCTTATGGTTGTTGTATATATTTAGTAGCTTCTTATACTGATCACACTATATCTTCTTCTCTTGTTGCTTCTAAGTCTAGAGTTAGCCCTTTGAAAGCTAAATTAACTATTCCTAAACTAGAGCTCAATTCTATGGTTCTTTTGTCCAATTTAGTTGTCCGAATAAAACATATTTTCTCCACTTGTTATTCCTTTGAATCCATAAACCTATGGTCTGACTCCCTGGTTTCCCTATCTTGGGTGAAACATAAGGCGAGTAAATTTACTCCCTTTGTGTCCTCACTATTCAACAGAATAGTGCAGGTTCAACCTGGAGACACATCAGATCGCATCTGAATCCAGCTGACATTCTTTCGCGAGGAATTTTTTCCAAGGATGTTCAGCACTTCTGGTTACATGGCCCTGAATTTTTATGTCAAACTGAAGACTATAATTCATTAGATACCTTTTCTATAGTTGATATATTGTCCGAAGTTAAAAAAGTAAATCTAGCTGCTCTTAAAACTCCGGTTAATCCCTTAAAGGAATGGTTCCTAGAGTTTCCTCAATTTCAAAAACTACGTAGAGTCCTTGCTTATCTATTTCGGTTCGTTAACAATTGTCGCAGGGCCAGTGACAAATTTACTGGTCCCCTATCAGTAGAGGAACTTCAAGTTTCCTTGGAATTTATTATTCTTCAAATTCAAAAAGAGCATTTCCCTAGAGAAATAGAACTTCTATCTTTAAACAAGCCGCTTGTAAATAAATCACTCTTACCGCTCAATCTTTTCCTAGACAATAATAGAATTATACGTGTAGGTGTCAGACTTCAGAATGCCGAACTTAACTTTGATAAGAAATTCCCAATGTTACTTCCTTCTAATGATATCATAGTCACTAGACTTATAGAAAGTGAACACCGTAGACTTGGACATAGTAGTCCACAAAATGTTTTAGCTAACCTACGTCAAATTTACTGGCCTCTTGGTGGGGTACGTACCATCAAGAAAATTCTCTCCAAATGCATAACTTGCTATAGATTTCATGCTCAATTCTCTTCACAAATTATGGCCCCATTACCAGCTGATCGTATTCAACCAACTCGTGCTTTTCTTTGCTGGACCTATCTCATTGCGCTCCTCAAGACTTCGAAAGGCTCCTTTGCTCAAAGCCTATATAGCTATTTTTGTGTGTATGGTGACTAAAGCCATACACATTGAATTGGTCACTAGCTTAACTACTGATGGTTTTATAGCTTGTTTAAAAAGATTTATTGGTCGTAGAGGTAACCCTAAGGTTATTTATAGTGACAGGGGCACGAATTTTATTGGTGCCCGAAACCAATTGAGAGATCTCGCAAATTTTCTCAGATCTAATGACACTCTTGAAAAAATTTCTAGCTTTGTGACTTCAACAGAAATTTCTTGGAAATTCATCCCTTCACGCTCGCCCCATTGGGGAGGTTTATGGGAGGCCGCTGTTAAGAGCGCCAAATCCCACTTAGTTAGATTACTAGGCACGTCTACCTTCACCTTCGAAGAGACTGCCACCATTCTCATTCAAGTTGAGGCCATTTTAAATAGCCGCCCGTTGTACGCTTTATCCAACGATCCTAATGATTTGTTACCACTGACCCCGGGTAATTTTTTAATAGGTTGTCCCTTGACGGCCTTTCCCGAAAAAGACATCAGTGAGACCCCTCCTAATAGATTGTCCTTTTGGTCTCAATGCACCCAGATCCAACAGAGATTCTGGAAGCGCTGGTCCATTGATTACCTGCACCAATTGCAACACCGTCCCAAGTGGCAAAATGTTGAAAAAGACCTATCTGTGGGAGATTTAGTGCTGGTCCTCTCCGAGGACAGATCTCCCCTTAATTGGCCTATTGCTAGAATTTTAGAACTTATCCCTGGTCGTGACGGTAAGTTCCGAGCCGCTAGAATAAAAACTAGTGATGGCGAGTACACTCGTCCAATTGTGAAATTAGCCCTGCTCCCCTTAGAAACTTAGTTTACTAGTTTACCTCCCATCACAGTTACGCTGGGTCTGGAGAACTTCCTGGCAATAACCCATGGCTAGCCTGGACGCCAACGGGCAATATTCTGGAAGATAATCTAAGCCTGTGTTGTTTCTTTGGTGGACGTATTCTTTTAATTATCCTTTTTGTTGTTGCTTTCTTTATTCTTCCCCCCCCCCCCCCCAGTATGTTAAAATCATTTTAACATTTGCGTCGACCCCGCCAAATTTTAAATAGTTTATATAGAACCTCCGTCTTCTCGGCCACCTTCGGCCCGAAGAACGTCGACACGTATAGCGACCAACCGAAAATCAGCGCATTCCATGTCCGAGTACCTCTGCGGCACCATGTGAATCGTCACTCCTCAGCATGCTCTATACTAAATTTTGTGGTGCAATGCCTTTTTTAGTAAAAATATAAATACCTAGTTATAGTGAATAGTAGTTATAGTGAAATACACATTTGGTAAGATAACTAATATATATTTTGTTGGAAATATTCGTTTTCTTCATACTGCAATACACCGGCATCAATTTTTCGCGGTGTTGCCAACTTGAGGGGTCGTTTGGATGTGAGGTGGATTACTCCTTATTCTACTTCAAACATATTTATGTATAGCTATTTGTTTGTGCGTGATTGTTACATTTTTAATCGTTTGTGTGTACTGTTTTTGAACTAACTTCTTGAACTATAAATCGTTAGACATTTTTTAATAGTTTTATTTTATTATTTCCGTGGTAACACGGTGGTCCTTCGAACTTTTATAGGTACTTGAAGGCCATATTCAATTAAAACTTGTATCATCTTCTTTGGCAGCAATATGCAGTCCATTCAACAGTTGGTAATGCCAAAGGAGTTTTATACAGTGCTAATAATAAAAAACTTTGCGAGGTAAATCAACTTTTAAACATAAAAGTTCATTTTAACAAAGAACCAGTACAACTTGATTTGCTAGTAACAAAAAATTTACCATGATGTGATTATTGGTTATGATCAATTAGATAAATATCAAGCTATCATTGATTTCAAGAAAAAAACAATTAAAATTTACGAAATTTGGGTAAATTTCAACTTTTACAATAATACTAATAAAAGTGTTACGAATATGACAAAAATGTGTATTAATCAGATGAAGTGTGATAATGATGAATATTACAATAATTGTAATAAAAATAATAAAGTATGTAGGGGGGAAAATGATGGGGAATTGAATATTGATGATATTAAGTTGGTTTGTCCCAAAAATTGGGAAAATATTATAAAGAATTCAATAGAAAAGTATACGGAACTTTTCAATAATAAATCACGCATAGCTGAAAATTATGTACACAAATTTCATATAAGTGAGATGATCTAGTATTCAGAATTTATACTTCATTTAAAATAAACGTTTTATATTACAATACTAACTATATTTATAAGGTGAGCGACCCGAGTACCATGTCATGTGGCTCAGGTTCATATCAGGAAATTGATTGCAATAAAATATTATTTTGTAATATGTATGTGTCAATACGTCTATGCTGAATATCGAGAAATGGGTAATGCTGTGTAAGCAGCATGTGCCGATTAGCAAACAGGAAATACGTTTTTGCTATTCTCGATATTCAACGAATATATTTGAGGTAGTAATAAAGTTAAGTTGATAGAGTTAACTTGTTTTTTAATTATATACCCTCTATGGCCTAACCTTGGAAGCACCGACAAGAGTGCACATATCATTTCATTACATGGCGATCCTTAGCCAGTGTTAGGTCGGTTGAGGGTAAAAATGGAAAAATAAAAAGTTTTTTAAAATAGAGATACTACCGTTTGAGTTAGAAGAACATATAATAAAAATCAATTTTCTTCGGTTAAGTAATAATAGTGAGATAAAGCCGCAATGGGTGGACAGGAGTCAAAAGAGAAGGAAGAAATTATAATTGCTCAAGCAGGAAACAGTGGAGGACAAACGAACAGTCTAGAGCAAAGCATGGAATGGTCAATAAAAAATATTGCTGAGCTCATTTTCGTTGCATTTGTACTAGGGTTCATCATCACATATATATATATATATATATAGGCCGGCACTCCTGTTGTCGAAGTATAGGCCGCTCATTTTGAGCTCTTTTGATCCTTTTTGTAATCCGTGTATTATCTTCTGCTCACTACAGCAGCATGATAAAGAAGTTAAATTTTTTTATGTATCCCGGATTTTAAATGTAACTTGCTGTCGAATTGAAGCTCGTTTCTGTTCTTTTTTTTTGCTGAATAAAAGTTGATTTGTTCTAAAATTGGTTTTTTTTACATTGCTAAATAGGTAATTGATAGTAAATATTCGCCGGCTCTCCATTGAGGGTACAATTTTACGTGTTTTATTTACAGGACTTTTATATTCAGTTGATACTATTGTGATATTTCAATTTTATTCCCGAGTTTTATTCTTACTCTGTGTGTCGATAAGTAGAATCATTTGAACCGTATTACAATTAATTTATTTTATTAATCTTGAAATAGTAGTATACCGTTGTAAATTATAAATCCAAAGGGATATTCGAACTTGTCTTGTGGCTCTGTTACGCTTGTTCGTTTACCCGGCAGATTCGAAACGTTCTTTTATTGTTTCATAAACTGATAGATTTGTTTTTTTTATTCCCGTGTTTTTCCTTTCCAATCCAAAGGGTGAATCGAACTTGTCTTGTGGCTCTGTTACGCTTGTTCGTTTACCCGGCAGATTCGAAACGTTCTTTTATTGTTTCATAAACTGATAGATTTGTTTTTTTTATTCCCGTGTTTTTCCTTTCCAATCCAAAGGGTGAACCGAACTTGTCTTGTGGCTCAGTTACGCTTGTTCGTTCACCCGGCAGATTCGAAACGTTTTTTTTCTTCCGTCCCAAAAACCGATATATTTGTTTTTTTTCTATATCCGTGATTTTATTTGTCAAATCCAAAGGGTGGATCGAACTTGTCTTGTGGCTTAGTTACGCTTGTTCGATTGCCTGGTAGATTTGCCACCGTGCTAGACAATCTGGTCGGCTCAGACTTTTACGGCCGTCCTTTCTTCTCCCCTTTAGTTTGTCAGTCCCTATATATTTATAACTACAATAGACCACAGAGTAATATTATAACAAAGGAAAGATATTTATTTATTCCGTCAGTAAATCATTAGTTGAAACTAAACCGATATTTGATTCATCCGGGTTGTAAATTTGAGATTGGATGATTAAAGTTAGTTCAACAAGACCCCTGGAATTTTCCGTAACCTCCATCTGAGGCTATCCGGAACTCTTGACGTTTAGGGTCAAGGGGCCGTGGAGCAAACCACGTTAAAAATCTGGCGCCCGAGACTTGAACCGAAATTTAGCTTCGAGGGTGTCCATAGTGACGTGTAGAAAGAGGTAAACGCGTTACAAAAATGGCGCCAGAGCAGGGACCCGATTGTTGAAAAAACAGTGACCGTTAGATTCTGTTTTAGTTTTTTTTTCCTCGTATTGTTGATTAGAGCAGGGACCCGATTGTTGAAAAAACGGTGACCGTTAGATTCTGTTTTAGGTTTTTTTTCCTCGTATTGTTGATTAGAGCAGGGACAGTTTTGTCCGTTTTGATTTCTATTTCCTGATTGTTGATAGAGCAGGGACCTGATTTGTTGATTTATTAGGAACCGTTATTTTTTTTCTCGTTTCCGTATACCGTATTAGAGCAGGGACCCAACTGTTGATTAGTAGGAACCGCTTTAGTCCGTTTTCGAGTTACCGTATAATTACAGAGAGCTGAGTGTTGACAGGAAACGTTATTGAAAAGTCCGTATTGCTGATAATAGCAGAAACTATTTTATTCCGTTTTTGATTTTTTTTATGGTCTAGCATATTCTGGCTGGACCGTTTTATATATTTTTTTCTCTGCTGTATGGTTGATTAAACAGGGACTGGATTGTGAAAAGTGTCCTGTTAAATTTCTTTTAAGAGGAACCGTTTTTGCCGGTGTTAGATTTTTGTTGTTGTTGTTGCCTAATTAAGAAGGAGGCAGAAGGAGCTTGAGAGAAATTGAAAGGCTAATGTCAAGGAGAAACTCCGAAGATCTTGGCTTACCCGTTTTGTTTGCTCAGGACGAAACTAAGAAATCCGAATCCGTTCCTGTAGTACCGGCCCAGCTACCGACCGTAACTTCCGTGGAAGAAGGCACAGACCATCGAGTAAGCTGGGTATATTTACTGAGAAACGAGGGTCTTAATACCGAACTAGCAAAGAGAAATCTATCAGTTGCTGGAACCGTTCCGGAGAAAAGAAGGAGACTTGTAAGATTTTTAAGGCAAGAGAATATTCCCACACGACCCGATACCGGACCCGATCCAACCGTCATGGCCAACCCTCCGCTGAATGTGCACGACTGGAGGGTGTGCTTTGGAAACAGAGGAGATCCCGCAGCGTTTATGGAAAGAATAGACGAAATCTGTACCGCAAAGAATGTACCAAAAGATAATTTGCTTCCGGTGCTACCCGAATTACTGTCCGGTGAACCCGCACTATGGTACCGGAATAACCGAAGCAGATACTCCACCTGGGAAGAGTTTAAAACCGATTTCCGCATTTTCTTTTATCCCGTGAATTACGAAGACGACTTGGAAGCTGAGATAAGCCGTCGTCTGCAGAGAAGAAATGAGTCCGCCGCTACTTACATAACCGAGCTACAAACTCTGATGCGACGCCATGGTAAGCTAACTCCCGAACAACAGTTGGCGTGGCTATATCACAACCTGTTGCCGGAATACCGTCTGCAAGTCCGAAAAGGGGACTTTGATGATTTTTCCACATTTTGTCAGGTGGTAAGGGAATATGAGCTCCTCAGGAAGGAACTCCAAAATGTACCCAGCCACAGTGGACCGAACTGTGGATCCGTTAGACCGCAGCCGATAACACCAAGATATGGACCGTCTCACAACTCTACTCCTGGTCCGTCCAGAGAACCCGTCGTCAGTTCCAGCCAACCGTCATCGACCGATACTCCTCGCCGTTCGCCGCCTGACGCCACTCCTCAAGCGTCTGGATCATCTTCCCGTCCGATCACTTGTTTCCGTTGTGGCGAATCCGGCCACTACCGGAATAATTGTCAAAACCCTCCGAAAATTTTCTGTTCACGTTGCCGTAAAGAAGGTGTATTTTCCAGAGACTGTTCCTGCAGGAAGCAGGAAAACTAATCCGAAGCTGTACCGAAGAGAGGCCGACACAGCTTCCGCAAATCTTTGCCTCTCATACCGAACCTCCGGCAGAAATGAACGACCCCCGACCGCACATAGACGTTGAAATTGGAAATCAGAAATTCCAAGCATTGTCAGATACAGGAGCAGCGAAGTCATATATTGGTAATCAAGTAGATAGGACATTTTCCCAAAAGAAGCAAACTACCGCCCGTCAAACAACGAAGGCCCGTTTAGCCAATGGAAATTTAGTCTCCCTCACCGATATTTATGAGCTGACATGGAAGATCAATGACGTCAATATGGAGGGTTCGTTAGGGCATTTCCCCGGATTGATAACCGATATTGTGTTAGAACATGATGTCTTACAAAAGTATAATTTCCGTCTGGACTTAGGAACCGGAAAGATATACATAAGGGATAAATTAGTGAGGCGTTCACAATTAGCCAGTCCTGTTGGAATATTGGAGGCCGTGAACCCGCCTAGGAAAGAAATCGAGGCCGATGTACCGATAATATGTAAGGAAGATACCCATCATCGTCTTACTGAAGACCGCCGTTCTGAAAATCAGTCTGTTTCCGAAGTATCTGTGTCTTCCCTGGAGTTAGGGGTTGACAAAGAGCAGTCCGTTCTCGAAGCCTCTGCGTCTTCCCTGGAATTAGGGGTTGACAAAGAGCAGTCCGTTCTCGAAGTCTCTGCGTCTTCCCTGAAGTTAGGGGTTGACAAAGAGCAGTCCGTTCTCGAAGTCTCTGCGTCTTCCCTGGAATTAGGGGTTGACAAAGAGCAGTCCGTTCTCGAAGTCTCTGCGTCTTCCCTGGAGTTAGGGGCTGACAAAGAGCAGTCCGTTCTTGAAGTCTCTGCGTCCTCCCTGGAGTTAGGGGTCGACAAGGAGCAAATTGTTTCCGAAGTCTCTGTGTCCTCCCTGGAGTTAGGGGTCGGCAAGTAGAAATCCGTTGTTGAAATTTCTGAATTTTCCCCGGTGTTGTTAGGGGTTTATGAAGAAAAATCTTGTGTTGAGGTCTCTGAGTCTTCCCTGGAGTTAGGGGTCGACAAGGAGCAACCTGTTTCCGAAGTCTCTGCGTCTTCCCTGGGGTTAGGGGTTGACAAGGAGCAAACCGTTTTTGTAACATCTGCGTTCTCCCTGGAAGATTTAGGGGATGACGAGAAGTATGTTTGTATAGGCTGTAACGCGTTTACTACCTCTACACGTCACTATGGACACCCTTGATGTTAAATAATTAATCGGAATGCTCGGGCGCCAGATTTTTATCGTGGTTTGCTCCACGGCCCCTTGACACTTATCGTCAAGAGTTCCAGATAGCCTCAGATGGAGGTTACGGTGAATTCCAGGGGTCTTGTTGAGCTATTTTAACAACTAATTACCAAATTGCTATTACTACTCTTTGGTCGATTTTATGGATACTTCTCCAGGTACGAGCAAAAGAAAACGGGGAAAAGAACGTAGCGGACGTAACGGTCAGAGCCGGCAAGGTTATCAACACAACGGAAAACTACTATTGTTACACGAGCCGAAAGTGGTTTAAATCTGCCGGGTAATCAAACAAATTATGGCTAGGCCACTTCCAAGTCTGATTAGCCCTTGAATTTAAAGAAAAACGGCAAACTATTATTCCAACGAGAATAAAAAAAAATTATAAAAGGATTGTATCACGGAGCTGAAAACGATTTAAATCTGCCGGGTAATCAAACAAATTATGGCTAGGCCACTTCCAAGTCTGATTATCCCTTGAATCTAAAATAAACCGGCAAACTATGATTTCAAAAAAAATTATAAAGGAATTGTACCACGGTAATGGGAAGAAACGACTTAAATCTGCCGGGTAATCAAACAAATTATGGCTAGGCCACTTCCAAGTCTGATTATCCCTTGAATCTAAAATAAACCGGCAAACGATGATCTCAAAAAAAATTATAAAAGAATTGCAGCACGGTAATGGAAAGAAACGATTTACATCTGCCAGGTAATCAAACAAATTATGGCTAGGCCACTTCCAAGTCTGATTATCCCTTGAATCTAAATAAAACGGCAAACTATTATTTCAAAAAAAAAATTATAAAGGAATTGTACCACGGAACTGATAAAAACGATTTAAATCTGCCGGGTAATCAAACAAATTATGGCTTGGCCACTTCCAAGTCTGATTATCCCTTGAATCTAAAGTAAACCGGCAAACTATTATTTCAAAAAAAAAATTATAAAAGAATTGTACCACGGAACTGATAAAAACGATTTAAATCTGCCGGGTAATCAAACAAATTATGGCTAGGCCACTTCCAAGTCTGATTATCCCTTGAATCTAAATAAACCGGCAAACTATTATTTCAAAAAAATTATAAAAGAATTGTACCACGGAACTGATAAAAACGATTTAAATCTGCCGGGTAATCAAACAAATTATGGCTAGGCCACTTCCAAGTCTGATTATCCCTTGAATCTAAATTAAACCGGCAAACTATTATTTCAAAAAAAAATTATCAAAGAATTGTACCACGGAACTGATAAAAACGAATTACATCTGCCGGGTAATCAAACAAATTATGGCTAGGCCACTTCCAAGTCTGATTATCCCTTGAATCTAAATTAAACCGGCAAACTATTATTTCAAAAAAATGTACCCGAATTTTGACACACAGAGTAGAAACAAAATAAACCGGAATAAAATGACAATGCCCCAATTCACATTAATATTAAGTGTATATTAACGACCTGTGAAGAAAAAATTGGAAACTCAATATAGAACCGGAGAACAAGAAATATTCACGGTGGTAATAAAATAAAATTCTACGGCAAATCTCCTTCAACTATAAATTTTTATTCTTAAAACTATTAGAACAATAAATAAATAAACTTCTTCGACAAAAAAAACGGAAAGGAAAATTTTCCAGATAAAAATTTACTTTATCCCGGAGTTCACACTTTCCAATACTCCGGACACTATTTTTACGAAAAGAAATACTCGGTTCGGTTACGGTCTCTTCTCTCTACTCTCATCTGATTACTCTCCAGAAAATTTCAAAATCCTCATTTTTATATTCTCATTATAGGTGTTAAACTTTATTTATGTTTAACAAAAAGTTTGCCATATACTGAATGTCTTTCGGAATTAATTCAAAGGTATATATACCAGACGTCCTTTTCGGTTAGAAAATTTTAAATTGTTGAAACTACTAAATTTTATAGAATTTGAAATTGTGTACCTCCGGACTAATACTTAAAAATATAACGGTAATAAAAAAAATCTATTCGGAAAATAAGTAACGAGTTATATAGTTACGGAGAAAAAAATAAAATTAAACCTTAAATGAGTGACAACAAAAATAACTCGTTACACACCCCCTTTTCTTCGGTAAAAAAAATTAATGAACGAAAGTGCAACTTTCGGTCATTACATTTTTTTCCACATTACATCTCACTATCTATATACAGAAAACAAAAATACTAAATGTCCAGTTAACGGAGATCCAGGATGTAGCGGCCTCTTTACATGGAACGTCGTCGTCGGATGGGGGGGTCAGGAAGGCGAGGTCCTCTTCCACGGGAAGACTGACGTCGGTATGACCTGGAGCAGCGTTCCAGGCTGGGGGGAGATCGCTCGGCATCGATGCTGCACTGGGTGGCAGAGTCCTGTGTTCGTCGGGGTTGGTTGTCACGGGCGACCAGGTGGGCTTGTACTGCCACCGATCGGATACGGGGGCCGTGTCTATCACACGGGCAATCTCGGGACATCCGTCCCACTTGTCCACAGCGGGAACAAAACAAAATGTATGGTCGGCTGCAGCTTTCCCGGCGGTGATCTGAGGTTCCACACCTCCAACAGAGGTCGTCCGTCAGAGTGATGAACTTCCTAGGTTCCTTTGATCTGCGCGGCATGTCGGTTTCTGGCGGTTGCTGTTGTATCTTCCTTGGGATCTTTTGTTGTGACGGTTTGTACTTTTGACATTGCAGACATCTTCTTACGTATTTGGTGATGTCCCTGAACATTCCTGGCCAATAGTACAGTTTCGCAATACGGTTGATGGTTTTCGCAATCCCTAGGTGTCCGGCGTTTGAAGCTTTATGGTTTTCTTGCAGGACACGTGTTCGGTCAGGTTTTGCTATACACAGTTTCCAAGGATCGGACATTTCTGGTTCTCGGTAATCATTTACGTCCCAGAAATGACGGTATAGACGGTCTTCCTTTATGCAGTAGTCCGGAAACTTCTCTGGATCCTTCAGGACTTCTTCTTTCTTTTTCCGGTACCACGAACATTCCTCGGTTACATCGCTCAAACAGAGAGCAGACGGTGGATCGGCCTCGGTGGTCATTGGTAGCGGATTTCTGGACAAAGCATCGGCTACACGGTTTAGCGCACCTTTACGGAATTGTATCTCGAAATCATACTGTTGCAGAAAAATACTCCACCTCGCTAGACGTCCGGACGGACTAGATATGGAATGCAGCCATCTAAGGGATTGATGATCGGTAACAACCGTGAAATGGTAGCCCTCTAAGTAAGGACGCATCTTTTCAATCCCCCAAACAATTGCAAGACACTCTTTCTCGGTGACGGAGTAGTTTTTCTCGGTAGGACTCAGGGTGCGACTTGCATACGCTACCACGTGTCCATGACCATCCTTCTGCTGAGTAAGGGCTATTCCCAACCCATATTCGCAAGCGTCGGTCTGTAGGATGAACGGTACGGTAAAATCGGGACAACTTAGAACGGGTGCTTCAGACAGACAGGTTTTAATCAAAGCGAAAGCGGTGTCTTGCTCTTCAGCCCATTTCCATCGCTGAGATTTGCGGAGCAATTTTGTTAACGGAGCCATCTTTTGAGAAAACGATGGCACAAACCTCCTATACCAGGAAGCAACTCTCAAGAATCTTCTCAGTTCTCGGATGTTTCTCGGGGCTGCATGAACGGTTTGCTCCTTGTCATCCCCTAACACCAGGGAGGACGCAGAGACTTCGGAATCAGATCTTCCTTTATAAACCTCTAACAACACCGGGGAAAATTCGGAAACTTCAACAACGGATTGCTCCTTGTCAACCCCTAACTCCAGGGAAGACGCAGAGACTTCATAAATAGTTTGCTCCTTGTCAACCCTTAACACCAGGGAAGACGCAGATACTTCAGAAACGGACTGCTCCTTGTCAACCCCTAACACCAGGGAAGACGCAGAGACTTCAGGAACGAACTGCTCTTTGTCAACCCCTAACACCAGGGAAGACGCAGAGACTTCAGGAACGGACTGCTCTTTGTCAACCCCTAACACCAGGGAAGACGCAGAGACTTCAAAAGCAGGCAAATTTCGGAAACAATTTCTTCCACCAACACTAGGGTGTGTATCTTTCTTACAGATGATTGGAACATCCGCATAGAATTCTTTTTCGTAGGAGTTCACGACCTCTAATATTCCAAGCGGACTGGCTAATTGTGAACGCTGTACTACTTCATTTTTCACGTATATTTTTCCGGTTCCTAACCCCAGCCGGAAATCATACTTTCGAAGGACATCATGTCCTAATACCATATCGGTTATTAGTCCAGGGAAATGCTCCAACGAACCCTCCATAGTGACGTCATTGATCTTCCATATTAGTTCATATCTGTCGGTGATAAAGACTAAGTTTCCGTTAGCTAAACGGGCCTTCGTACCTTAAGCTGTCCGGATTTTACCGTACCGTTCACTCTGCAGACAAATTCCTCCGAATATGGTTTGGGAATAGCCCTTACCCAACAGAAAGATGGCCACGAGCACGTGGTAGCGTATGCAAGTCGCACCCTGAGTCCTACCGAGAAAAACTACTCCGTCACCGAGAAAGAGTGTCTTGCCATTGTCTGGGGGATTGAAAAAATGCGTCCTTATTTAGATGGCTACCATTTCACGGTTGTTACCGATCATCAATCTCTTAGATGGCTGCACTCCATATCTAGTCCATCCGGACGTTTAGCAAGGTGGAGTATTTTTCTGCAGCAGTACGATTTCGACATACGATACCGTAAAGGTGCTCTAAATCGTGTAGCCGATGCCTTGTCTAGAAATCCGCTACCAATGACCGCCGAGACCGATCCACCGTCGGCACTTTGTCTAACCGGACCCAGAGAAGTTTCCGGACTACTGCATCAAAGAAGACCGTCTATACCGTCATTTCTGGGACATAAATGGTTTCCGAGAACCAGAAATGTCTGATCCTTGGAAACATAGCAAAGCCCGACTGAATCCGAGTCCTGCAAAAAAACCATGATACTCCAAACGCCGGACACCTGGGGATTGCAAAAACCATCACCCAGATTGCCAAACTTTACTATTGGCCAGGAATGTTTAGGGACATCACCAAGTACGTGAGGAGATGTCTACAATGTCAAAAGTACAAACCGTCGCAACAAAAGCTCCCAGGCAAGATGCAGTTATCAGCAACCGGCCGGCCACGCACAAACGTAGACTCCAGGGCATTCATTACCCTGACGGAGGACCTTTGTTGGAGGTGCGGAGCCTCTGGTCACCGTCGAGGAAGCTGCAACCGTCCGTACATCCTGTTTTGCTCCCGCTGTGGACGAGTGGGACGGATGTCCCGAGAATGCCCGTGCGACCAGCCAGCTACCCGTACCCGATCGATGGCCGTCCAGGTCCATCTGGTCGACAATTCCAAACCGCCACGCCAGAAGCAAGACGCCGCCGTCCAGTGCCGCCTAGACCCCGAACGATCCCGGACCGCTCAGGAAGTAGCCAGACGCTGTTCCCGGGCATACCGACACCAGTCGTCCCGAGGAAGAGGACCTCATCTTCCCGACCGTTCATTCTGACACTGACATTCCAGGCGGTGAGACCGCTGGATCGAAGGTTATTTTTTTGTTGATTTTTAACCACTTTTTGTAAAAAACCACATGGTGGGTTAAAAAAAAAATGTTATGACCGAAAGTTGAACTTTCGTTCATTCATTTTTTTTTACCGAAGAAAAGGGGGTGTGTAACGAGTTATTTTTTCTTGGGACCGATTTAATGTTTTTTTCCCTTCTGAACACATATTACTATTTTATTTCACCTTCTGGTTTTAGATAACTCGTTACTTACTTTCCGATTCTCTTTAGTTACCGAATCATATATGTGTTTTTTTAATATTATAACCGTTATATTGTAGCTTTAGTATTTTTAGTATTAGCCCGGAGGTACACAAATTTACATTCA
Source organism: Lochmaea capreae (assembly GCA_949126875.1). Classification (NCBI taxonomy): domain Eukaryota; kingdom Metazoa; phylum Arthropoda; class Insecta; order Coleoptera; family Chrysomelidae; genus Lochmaea; species Lochmaea capreae. The sequence goes on from OX421402.1 coordinate 23,684,467, forward strand.
ATCATGAAATCTAGTCGTTTCCAAAGTTAACATTTTTCAATTGAAAAGGACGTTCGGTATATATACCATTTAATTTAATTTAATTAATTCCGAAAGACGTCCGGTATGTGACAAACTTTTTTGTAGTTTCTAAATAAAATTTTACTAATGAGAATATAAAAGGTGAGAAGAGTTTAATTCTAGGCTCTCAATCCGTGACTCTCAACTCTCAGCTTGCACTGGTTCGATTGAGAAATTTTGATTCCGCTTTTCGTTTTCCGTCAGTTCCGATCCGGCTCCCGGAGTTATCAATTAACAGACACTAAATTTGTTGACGTGTGAAAGTGAATTCCGACACCGAAGCCGTTTGAAACAAGGTAAAGATATTTTAAGAATCACCGTTTCTCCGAAATTTTCGTACCTCCGTAAACTAGTAATGAATTCGATATTTATTTTACTTACCTGACCGATTGATTTTTTTTCTATTTTACTTTGTTCATTTTTTTTAAATAACCGGCACTATTTAATTAGTGTGATTTGTTTTGGGGCAAACTATTTTCATGATAGTATTATTAATGATAAAGAAGTTAAATTTTTTATGTATCCCGGATTTTAAATGTAACTTGCTGTCGAATTGAAGCTCGTTTCCGTTCTTTTTTTTTGCTGAATAAAAGTTGATTTGTTCTAAAATTGGTTTTTTTTACATTGCTAAATAGGTAATTGATAGTAAATATTCGCCGGCTCTCCATTGAGGGGACAATTTTACGTGTTTTATTTACAGGACTTTTATATTCAGTTGATACTATTGTGATATTTCAATTTTATTCCCGAGTTTTATTCTTACTCTGTGTGTCGATAAGTAGAATCATTTGAACCGTATTACAATTAATTTATTTTATTAATATTGAAATAGTAGTATACCGTTGTAAATTATAAATCCAAAGGGATATTCGAACTTGTCTTGTGGCTCTGTTACGCTTGTTCGTTTACCCGGCAGATTCGAAACGTTCTTTTATTGTTTCATAAACTGAGATTTGTTTTTTTTATTCCCGTGTTTTTCCTTTCCAATCCAAAGGGTGAATCGAACTTGTCTTGTGGCTCTGTTACGCTTGTTCGTTTACCCGGCAGATTCGAAACGTTCTTTTATTGTTTCATAAACTGATAGATTTGTTTTTTTTAATCCCGTGTTTCCCTTTCCAATCCAAAGGGTGAATCGAACTTGTCTTGTGGCTCTGTTACGCTTGTTCGTTTACCCGGCAGATTCGAAACGTTCTTTTATTGTTTCAAAAACTGATAGATTTGTTTTTTTTATTCCCGTGTTTTTCCTTTCCAATCCAAAGGGTGAACCGAACTTGTCTTGTGGCTCAGTTACGCTTGTTCGTTTACCCGGCAGATTCGAAACGTTTTTTTTCTTCCGTCCCAAAAACCGATATATTTGTTTTTTTTCTATATCCGTGATCTTATTTGTCAAATCCAAAGGGTGGATCGAACTTGTCTTGTGGCTTAGTTACGCTTGTTCGATTGCCTGGTAGATTTGCCACCGTGTTAGACAATCTGGTCGGCTCAGACTTTTACCGCCGTCCTTTCTTCTCCCCTTTAGTTTGTCAGTCCCTATATATTTATAACTACAATAGACCACAGAGTAATATTATAACAAAGGAAAGATATTTATTTATTCCGTCAGTAAATCATTAGTTGAAACTAAACCGATATTTTTTTTTTTTTTTTATTTACAAATCCGCATCAACCTCAAGGGTTATTAGCGGTCTGTAGCTATATGTATATTATGGTGCCTGTTACATAAGATAATATACGTGTTTAACATTATGGATACATAGATATGTGTTTTGCTTAAGTACATTTTTACATTTTATGGTATAAATTTGAAATTTGCAGATATTTAATAAGATTCTTCACGTTGCTACTGCTGTTTAAAGTATTTTCCAGGGAGTCGCTTATGTTGCATGCAAGTCTGTTGATATGATATAGCGGACACTCAACTAAAAAATGTTTCACTGTTAACCACTGCTCACAAATAACACATTCTGGTCTTGGTGCTCGGGTAAGTAAGTATTCATGAGTAGCTCGAGTATGACCTAGACGTAACCTTGTGATGATGATTTGATGCCTTCTATTTTCGGTAAAAGTAAGCCACGGTGTTATGTAGGGTTTGATTTCTCTAAGTTTTGTGTGTGAGCTCCTCCATGTGTCATTCCATTTTTGTTTTGCTTTATTGCTAATAAATAGTCTTAAGTCGGTGTATAGGGGCTTAATAATTGGTGTGGTATTAAGTTGTGCTGCTTTTTTAGCGGATTGATCAGCTAACTCGTTGCCTTTTATGCCTATGTGTGCAGGGATCCACAGGAAATGTATGTTTTTGCCAATCGAATTAAGATGATGAAGTTCTTGTTTGATCATCTGTACGAGAAAGTTTTTCGAATATGTGCTTCCCAATAATTTCAAGGAGTTTAAAGAGTCTGTGATTATAACCGTCTTTTCGTAGTTCGATGTTGTTATGTACTTTACTGCTTCTAATATTGCATGAAGTTCTCCTGTTAGAATTGTTGCATATTCCGGAAGTTTAAATTGTACATTGTTTGTAGGTGTTACAATAGCTGCGCCTACTCCGCCATTTTGTTTGGATGCGTCCGTGTATATTTCAGTGTAATTGGGATATTTTATTTGGATGGTCTCGATAAAATGTTGGATGAAGGTTTGTGTACTTGTGCCTTGTTTGGAAAAACATGAAAGATGAGTGTTTATATGTGGTGGCTTAATTTGCCAGGGTGGAGTAAAGTTATGAGCTTCCATTTTTAGAGAAGAAATGCTGGATATATTGAGACTGTTTTTATAATGCTGGATTCTTACGTAAAATGGTTCTGTTTGAATATTAGGTGAGAATGGATTTACATTTTTATCAAATGTGTGATGGTAAGTTAAAATATGAGGATTAGCTGTTATTTTTGAGGCATATGAGAGACTTAGGATTTGTCTTCTGAGTTCTAGTGGGGCTTCTCCGGCTTCACAGTGTAGGCTGTCTACTGGAGTGGTTCTGTAGGCTCCTAGGATAATGCGTAGTGCTGTATTGTGTAATACGTCTAATTGTTTGGGTATGGTAGCTTTTGCGGATGCATAAGCAATACAGCCGTAATCAATTTTTGATCTCACGAGTGTTCGATAGATGTTTAAAAGTATTCTGCCTTCGGCTCCCCAGTGTTTGTTTGATAAACATTTCAATAAATTGAGTCCCCTTTGACAGTATTTAATTAATTGTGTTATATGGGCTTTCCAGTTTAGTTTCTCGTCGAATATAAGTCCCAGGTATTTTATCTCATTGTTGTACTTGAGGGTAGTATTGTAGATTTCCATATGAGGTTTGTGGTTAATTGGTTGCTTTGAGAATATTATGCACCGTGACTTGCTGGGCGAGAAATGAAAACCTGTCGCTCTTGACCATTTTTCCATCGTTATGAGTTGCTTTTGTAATATTGTTGCACATACAGATAGTGTCTTGTTTCTTACAAAAATGATCACGTCATCCGCATACATTCGAATCTGTATTGGTTTTTCTATATTCATAGTTAAATCGTTCATCGCCAGGAGAAATAAAGTTGGACTAATAATTGATCCTTGGGGTGTTCCATTTTCTTGTTTTTGGATAGAAGAAGTTGTCCCATTGACTCTAACCTCAAATGTTCTGTCACATAAAAAGTTTTGTACGAAAGCTAGAATATTGCCTTGATATCCTAAGTTACTTAGCTTTGTTAGTATGTTGTGTTTCCAAACTGTTTCGAATGCTTTATTTACATCCAAATAAATGGCCATGCAGTGTTCTTTATTTAAAAATGCTTCTTTAATATGAGTTTCTAGATCAATTATGTTGTCTAATGTAGATCTGTTTGATCTGAATCCTGATTGCTCAGGAGTTAGATGTCCTTTGTTTTCTAGGTCCCAAAGAAGTCTTTTATTTATTATTTTTTCGAGCAGTTTGCATAGGGCGCTGGTTAAAGATATAGGTCTATAAGAATCTGCTAGAAGGGGCGTTTTAGAAGGTTTTAAGATGGGGATTGTGATTGCCTTTCTCCATGTGTTAGGATATGAATGTTGGCTCCAGACTCTGTTGTATATTTGCAAGAGGTGATGTTTTGCAGATGAAGGCAGGTTTTTTAAAAATATGGGAGGGATATCATCAGGTCCAGGAGATGTATTCTTAAGTTCATGGAGTGCGTCGTTGAATTCATGTAGGCTGATAGGCGTGTTAATAGGGTCTGTGTTTTCATGTATAATAATTGTGTTTTTTTCTTGCTCCTGCTTGAATTCTAAGAAGCCTGGGTTGTAGTTATCATTTTTAGAATGGGAACAATAAGTTTTTGCGAGTTCTTCGGCTATCTCGTTATCTGTTATCACACTTAAATCATTTTTTTGTAGAGCTGCAATTTCCATATGTGAGTTTTTACCTGCTATGCTCTTTATTTTTTTCCAAACATTTGTTATTGGTGTTGAACTATTGATTTCCTCAACATATTGATGCCAAGATTTTCTTTTATTATTTTTGATTGTTCGTCTAGCAAACGCTCGCTTCTTTTTGTATTCTATACAGTTTTCAGGGGTCTTATATCTTTTATATTTATTCAATGATTGTTTACTTGCTTTTACTGCTGACTCACATTCTTCGTTCCACCATGGTACTGCATTGTACTTTTTTATATGCGTTGTCTTACCGATAGCGTGATGTGCTGCATCTATTATTATTTTGTTAAAGCCATCTACTGTGGCCGTAATATCGTCTTGCAGTTTTGCCCGGTGGATATTGTCATCAATGTGTTGTGAAAAATCAGTCCAAGTCGCTTTATTTAGTCTCCAACGTTGTAAGGGTATCGTATCGTGAGAGCATTTTGTGGTGTTGGTAATTATTATTGGGAAGTGATCGCTGTCATATAATTCTTTTTTAGTTTGCCAAGAGAGTTGGGGTAGAAGATTAGGTGTACATAGGCTGAGATCTATTGCTGAAGAAGTGCACGCTGTTATGTTGAATCTGGTGCCACTGCCGTCATTCAATATAGCTAAGTTAGCGCAGTTGAATACCTCATATAGTTGCTTTCCTCTTAAATCGTTTGACCTGGATCCCCAAGCTATGTTGTGCCCGTTGAAATCGCCTATAATTAGCCTGGGAGAGGGTATTTGTTTGAATAACGCATTCAGTTCCTTGGGATCTGCATGTATGTTAGGCGGGAGGTATAAGTTGCATATATTTATTTCAATTGGAGCTTTAATTTTAATGGCTATCGCTTCAATGTTGGTGGTGATGTTTATTTCTTCCGCTACTATTATTGATTTCGTGAATATAGCTACACCTCCACTGGCCGTTGCACTATTTCGATTTTTGAAGAATCCATGGTAATGTTTTGGGGTATGTGTTTTGTGTTCATGGAAGTGTGTTTCCTGTAAGCATAATATGTCTGGAAGATGTTCTGATATGAGCTTTTGTAGCATTCCTAAATGGAGATAGTATCCATTCAGGTTCCATTGTAGTATGCTATTGAATTCTATTATTTAAATTGATGTTTTGACGTGATTAACGGGATTGTATGGAGGATTCGCTGCCGGTATCATCTGTTTGCTTTTCCAGCTTTTTCCTCAATTTGGTAAATCGGGTTTTTAGAGTCTTTTCCGCGAAGGCTGAAGAAGCCGCGTACCGACAGAAATGTCGCTGCCCCTTCTAAGACCTTTGCGGATGCCGCCTTGAGACACCTCAAGGTTGCTATAATAAATGAAACTAACCCGTACGGTAAGATTACTTCAGAACGGGAAAGAATCATAAAAAACCAACTGCTAGAGGAACTGGACAAGATCATCTTCTCCGCCTCCAGCAGCAACAGCAAAACGCCCACGTTTAAATCGTGGACATACTCTGGTGAAATCATCAGAGTGGTCTGCGATGATGACGGGACGTTAGAGTGGCTGAAAAAAGCCACAAAAAACCTCAAGCCGTGGGAGGAAGCATCACTGGCGGTCGTCAGCGTGGATGGGCTCCCTAAGCTGACCAAGGCCTCGCTCTGGATCCCGGAGGACGTCCACAAGACGACATCCGGGGAAAAGGAGAGGGTGCTTGGTCGGCTTAGGGCGCAGAACCCTGATCTGACGGTGGCGAGATGGTGCACTTTCCACCATGAGGTTAAGGTGAACCCAGGAGGACACCTCTTCGTCTTCGGGATCGGAGACAAAGATATGGCGGTCCTCAAGAAGAAGTCGATGAGGATGAGCTATGCGTTCACCTCATTGACCATCAGGGTTTCAAGGAAGGAAACAGGGGGTACCTCTGAAGACCCGAGGTCCTTGGTAGACGAGCCACCTAAAGTGGATACTGACTCCAAGGCCACCACGGGTTCCGGAAAGGACGTCGAATCAGTCGATGACCTGACGGAGGAGGTACCCGAAAACAGCGAGGTCACCTCTCCCCTAGCGGAGGAGCGGATGGACCTCTAAAGAAAACCAACCAACCTAACCAACCTACTCATGGGCAAGGACGTTGGAAAAAAAGGTAAATATCATACAATGCAACCTCCAACACAAAAAGGCAGCAACGGCAACACTATGTCGGCACCTTGATGTATTGGAGGATGCAATAGCTTTGATCCAGGAGCCCTGGATAATAAAGACCAAAATTACTGGTTTTAGTAGTCTAAAGGGTCAAATTTTCAGCCTACCAAGCAATCAGCAACCTAGGACAGCAGTTTACGTCCCAAGGAAATACAGAGCTTCTCCAATGGCACAATTCTGCACCTCAGACCTCACTGCGGTTAAAGTGGAATGTCCAGATGGAAGAGGCAAATATACGGCGTTGGTACTTGCATCGGTGTACCTACCTTCAGATGCAGCCACCCTACCACCGACTAAAGAGACGGAGGTACTAGTGGATCACTGCCTCAACCAAAGAGTGGAGCTGATATTGGGTTGTGACTCAAACTCCCACCACTTGAGCTGGGGCAGCAAGGATATCAACGCCCGAGGTAAGTCTCTTTATGAATATATAATTAAGAAAGATCTAACAATCTTAAACAGAGGCACGGAGCCGACATTCATTAACGCCCGTAGCCAAACATTAATAGATATTACGCTGGCGACAACCAAAATATCAAACCAAATTAAGGACTGGCAAGTGTCAGATCATATCTCTATGTCAGACCACCGCTGGCTGACCTACACGGTAAGCCAGGATCTCAGGACCACTGTAAAATCTCGCGACCCGAAGAGGACGGATGTAGCTCTCTACAATCGACTCTTAAAAGGTGCTCTGCGGGAAACAGAGGTCCTGACTCCTAGCAATAATGAGGAACTGGAAAGGTACACAGTATCTATCCAAAACAAAATGGACATTGGCACGACCAATAGCTGGTGGTGCCCTGAACTGGAACACCTCAGAAAGACAGCGAGAACGACCTTTAACAAGGCAAAACGAACAACACTCGAAGAGGACTGGGGAATATACAAAGCCAACCTCAAGGAGTTCAAAAAAGTCTGCAGACAAAAGCAAAGAGAGGCCTGGAGAGCCTATTGTGAGGCAGTCGAAGACTTCCCACAGGTTTCTAGGCTACAGAAGGCGCTCTCAAACGACCAACATAAGAGTATCGGCATCCTTACAAGGGAAAATGGCGACAAGGCAGCCAACCTTCAAGAGAGCGCTGAGATTCTTATGGAAACTCACTTCCCAGGTTCTGTCTTTCCTGGAACGTCAAACTGGATGGAAGTACCAACAACACCCTCACAATACGACTGGCAATTTGCTAGTTCAGTAATTGACGAGGACAAGATAAGGTGGGCCATATCGGGCTTTTCCCCCTTCAAGTCACCAGGACCTGACGGAATAAGACCAGCCCTACTTCAATGGGGGATGGATATTCTTATGCCGCACCTGGTTGGAATTTTCAGAGCCTCTTTGGCTCTGAGATATATTCCCCGTAAGTGGAGAGAAGTACGAGTGGTATTCATACCAAAACCAGGTAGGATGGATTACACCTTACCAAAAGCATTCCGACCAATTAGTCTCACATCGTTCTTTTTAAAAACAATGGAGAGGTTATGCGAGCGGTACTTAAGAGATGAAGTGCTAGTTCACCACCCACTTCATCCAAATCAGCATGCATATACTCCGGGAAGGTCCACTGATTCGGCCCTTCACCAAGTGGTTGGCAGAATCGAAAGATCATTGGACAACAAAGAATCCACCCTGGGTATATTCATAGACATAAAGGGAGCGTTTGATAAAACAACCTTTCCAACAATTACCCAGCAACTCAACTCCAGGAATGTACCTCTGGTAGTAGGAGAATGGATACTCAAGATGCTCTCTAGTAGAGCAATAAGTATCAATGTAGAAGACATCACAGTAAGAGGACTGGTCATGAGGGGATGTCCGCAAGGAGGGGTCTTATCACCCCTTCTGTGGAACATAGTCCTGGACACCCTGATTAATCACCTCAACAACAATGGAATCTACACAATTGCATACGCAGATGACATAGTTATTTTGCAGACAGGCAAATTTGTGAACACACTGTGCGATAGAGCGCAGGATGGGCTCAAATTAATTGAAACATGGTGTAAGGAACACTCACTTTCGATCAATCCCAGGAAGACTGAGATGGTCCTTTTTACCAGGAAAAGGAGTTTATCGGGTTTAAAATCCCCCGAAATCTTCAAAAGCAAACTAAACTTTTCGGAAGAGGTGAAATACCTTGGTATTACCCTCGACAGGAAACTAACATGGAACTCTCATCTACACAGCAGAGCAAAAAGAGCATATGTGGCTTATGAACAGTGTCGGAGAACAGTGGGACGCACATGGGGGCTGTCACCCCGAGTGGTCTCCTGGATCTACACTGCAATAATAAGACCTATGTTAACGTATGGAGCAATTGCATGGGGACCGAAGGTTCTACAAGCAACGGCCATTCAAAAACTATATCAAATACAGCGAATGGCCTGTTTAAACATAACAGGAGCCATGAGAACAACACCAACCGCAGCAATGGAGCTTATTACTGGTCTGACCCCTCTGGACCTGTATGTCAAGGAGGTTGCGTTGATGGCCATGGTACGATTGCGCAAGGCTGGTGTAAACCCCGAAGTAGGAGTGGGCAATTTGCGGTTAAGCCTATGGCAGGAAGCGCTTACTGCGCTACCTCTGCTGCAGGCAGCCAATGATGCAATTAAACCCAGATTTTTGTTTAATAAACCCTACAAAATACAAATAAAACACAACACAGAGCCAGATGCTGCAGATGCAATACGCATTTATACAGATGGTTCAAAAATGAATGAAGGCTCAGGATGTGGAGTTTACTCGAGAGCACTAAGCCTAAGGATCAAGTGGGGAATGGGAAACAATACCAGCGTAGTTCAAACAGAACTGGCTGGTATCTCAATTGCCACAAAAGAACTAATCAGAAAAGGAATTTCTGACAAAAACATAATAATCTGCACTGATAGTAGACAAGCCCTATTAGCCTTGAACAGACAACGTGTTATATCAAGACTAGTACTAGAGTGCCACCAAGATTTAGCTAACGCCTCGGCAGATAACAATATTATCCTGAGGTGGGTTAAAGGGCACGACAGGAGTAAAGGAAATCGCATTGCTGATTCTCTAGCCAGGGAAGCCGCTGGACTGAAAATTCTTGGACCCAGTGACACCTACGGCCTGACGAATTCGACAATTGCGGAACTAGCCAAACGTTACACCCATGCTCAATCCCTTGAGAGATGGGAGGCAATCAAAGGATGCAGTTTTGCCAGGATCACCCTGGGCGACCCTGGGAAGATGGCGCCGAAAAAATACTTGGCGATGACCAGAAGAAACCTACGTATAACAGTGGGATTCCTGACTGGCCACTGTCAACTAAGGAAACACCTCCATACTATGGGGCTAGTGGACACATCTCTATGCAGGATGTGTGAACAGGAAGATGAGACTGTCAGGCATGTCCTATGCGAGTGTCCGGAGTTATCGTCGATAAGAGAGTGTGTGTTCGGTGAGTCTTGGCCTACACCTGCCGATATAAAGGAGATGTCTCCTGGTGACCTGTTCACCTTCCTGAGAAGGACAGGATGGACGATGACCTAGGAGGACAACTCCTCGGGAGGATGTACAATGGGTCATATGTGGCCTAAGTGCTGTGAGCCTACACTCACCCTCCCTACTCTACAGATACAGACAGACAGATAGAGTCTTTTCCTTTAACAGAGGATAAAGTGTAAGTAACATTTCAATAAGTCCTTTTATATCTGATGTATAGTATTTTGCAACAGTATATGCATTCTGAGCTCCGTGTGTGTGCTCGAGCAGCCTTTTAAATTCATCATAGTTCAGGGGATAAGGGGGTGTTTGATTTTCAATTATTGGTTTTAAATGGCTGGTTGCTTCCTCTGGTATGGAGTAGGCAGGAGTGGTGCTGATTAAGGAGTGTTTCTTCTTTTTTGGTTTCTCTAAGGTTGAGAAAGCTGGTTCCGTTATACTGGACGCTTCCGGAGAGGACTCAGATGATAGGAATCGTTTATTTGTAGAATTGGGCTTAGTTGTTGTGGTTTTTTGTGATATGTTGCTTACTTCGGCTGTGGTGTTTATTGCCAGACTTGATTGGATAGAGAATATATCTGTAGGAGTTGGTTGAGAAAAAGTTGTTGTTGATTTTGTTTGCTCAGGTGATATTTGGGGAGGTTCATGATTTATTGTGTTTGTTTGGTCAGGAGACTTTGGGTTTTGTAAGGTAGGACAATTGGCAACCACGTGACCAGAGAGTTTGCAATTAAAACATTTCTGGCTATCTAAGGAGAGATAAATACGATAAGAGAGGTTATCGTGGGTAATTTCCAGAGATTCGGCTAAAGTAAGAGATTCTAGTGGGGTGATGTAAACTTGGCGTCTGAAACTCATTATATGGCTGTATGCGGGATCTGTTGCACCTATTCGTAGGAATGTGATTGGAGATAATAATTTTAGACCTAATCCTTCTAACATAGTTTTTAGTGTGTCGTGTGGTATTGTCGGACTAACGTTAGAAATGACTAGTCTGTCTGAAGGGGTTACTAAATGACGCGCTTTTAATTTTTGTCCCAGAACTTCGATTTCTCCTCCATTTTCTATAAATTGATCAACTGCAGCCTTAGTCGATAAGTAAATACACACTCTATTAATAGATATTCTTGAGCAGAAGATGATGTTGCGTGGTTGAACTATTGGGCCTAAACTCAGAAGATAATCTTGAATTTTTGCATCATTGATTGCGCTAAAGATGATTCCCTGATCTTTTGCAGGATATGTTGGTTGAGTTGGTTGCTTGAGCATTTGAGAATAAGATTGTGTTGAAGTAGTTATTGGTGCATTAGGTGATGTAGGGTTTCCATTCATGTTGTTATTATCCATCTTTTGTTTTAAGTGGTTTTCGGAACATTCTTCCTGAATACGGCACTGGCAGTTGATTCAAATCAATTAGCAGATTGTTTTTGCTGCTAGAAACTTACTTGACAAATAAAAATTTGTTGTTCTTATCAGTATTTATGGTATTGAATAAATGATATTATTCAAACCACTGTAGGTTATGTGTTGGACTCACTCGATTATGATGTCGTGAATCGGTGTTAATACTATCACTAACTTTACACTGGATTGTTTTGCTTAATAACTAGTTATTTTGTTAAATTCGCGCACTCGATTCAAAAGCTGTTTTCTAAACCGATATTTGATTCATCCGGGTTGTAAATTTGAGATTGGATGATTAAAGTTAGTTCAACAAGACCCCTGGAATTTTCCGTAACCTCCATCTGAGGCTATCCGGAACTCTTGACGTTTAGGGTCAAGGGGCCGTGGAGCAAACCACGTTAAAAATCTGGCGCCCGAGACTTGTACCGAAATTTAGCTTCGAGGGTGTCCATAGTGACGTGTAGGAGGTAAACGCGTTACAAAGGGGTTTAAGACTTGAGGGGAAAAACACTAATATTAGGACATCTCAATGGAAGGGTCGGAGTACAGGATGAAAAATCGAGAGATGTTATAGGAAAATTCGGTGAAAATGTGAGAAATAACAACGGCAACAGGATAATTGATTTCTGTATATTTTCCAACACAAAGACATCCATAAGTATACTAGAGAGGTCAAAAACAGAAATGAAAAATCAAGTATTGACTATGCAGTGATTGACAGGAGATATGGAAGAGAAATAATGGATGTTAGGACTAAAAGGGGACCAGAAATAGGCAGCGACCACTACCTTGTAAAAATAAAAGCGAAACTGTTAGTCCAAAACAACATAAACAACAACAGAGGACAATTTCCAGCATCCAAAGGTAAAACGCAGGAAGCGATAAAAACATATAGGCTATCCTACAAAGAAGTAGCAAACAAATCTAGAGAAGAAGTATACAAAATACTCCATGAAACAGAAAACGATCAGAGAAATAACATAGAACAGGTCTGGAGTTGGTATAAAAACGCACTAATACAAGCTGCAAAGGATATATGTGGAGTGACAAAAATTTGCAGGAATAGACACACGAAAAGGACTTCATGGTGGACAGAAGAGGTTAGAAGAGAAGTTAAGGAGAAAAAATCAAAATGGAAGCAATATTTAAAGGAAGGTACACCAGGCTCATATAATATATACAAGGAACAAAGGAAAAAAGTGAAAGATATAATAACGGAGGCAAAGAGACAATCTTGGGAGCAATTTGGAACAAAAATGGAAGATGACTACCACACAAACCAAAAGTTGTTTTACAGTTTTAAAAAACGCAAGAACGGGAGGCAAACAGACTAGTATTAAGCAAATAATGGATAAAGAAAATAATATTCTGACAGAGGAAAATGAAATAATGGAAAGATGGAGACAATACTTTCACGAATTGTTAAACCTACATATTCATAATGAAGAAGAACTAGAAAAACAAGTTCAATATGAAAAAGGAGAAGGAGAAATATCAAATAAGGAAGTCCTGGAAGTCATAAAGGGGTTGAAAAAAGGCAAGTCAGCAGGTCACGATCAAATCACAACTGAAATGATGAAGAATATGGGGGAAAAAGGATTGGAGGTTTTAAGACTGGAAGACCGGAATAATAGTTCCTATACACAAAAAGGGCGACAAAAGAGATTATTCAAATTACAGAAGAATTACACTGTTGATGAGTATTCCCTCCAAAGCTTACGAACGGATATTGGAAAAGAAACTTACAATGCAAACCGGAAAATTGTTAGAATAATCGCAAAGTGGATTTAGGAAAGGGCGTAGCATCAACGACCATATTTTCACGATTAAACAAGTGACACAGAAAGCAACGGAAAGAAATTTGGAAGTATATCAGGGGTTCGCTGATTTAGAAAAGGCGTTTGACAGAGTGCCAAGAAATGAAATTAAAGCAGTATTAAACAAAAGAAACGTAGATAAACAATTGGTGAATGACGATAATACAATATATGTAAGAACAGATAATATGGTGTCAAAGGAATTTAAAATCAATAGTGGTCTAAGACAAGGAGGAGTATTAAGCCCATTGTTATTCAACTTAATATTAGATGATGTGATGAAAGAAACCAGAGAACATACTAAACAATTGTATATTGGACACAGACATCTACATCTACGTGAATGCGCTTTTGCAGATGATCTTGCAATATTCGCAAAAAATGAACAGGATCTGCAGAGGAACTTAGACATTTGGAATGCGAAGCTGGAAAATAAAAACTTGAAAATCTATGGAGAAAAGACAAAAGTAATGGTGACAGGAAAAGAAGATACCCAAATAAATGTAAATCTTAACGGAAAACATCTGGAGCAAGTAGAACATTTCAAATACCTAGGAGTAAACATCAATAATAAAGGGAACCATGACATAGAAATAAATACAAGAATAGAAAATGCGTCGAAGGTTTATCATAGTTTTAAAAACTCGTTCATTGGAAAGAAAGAAATCTCGGTTGAAACGAAAATGACTGTATATCTCTCCCTATATTAACTTTTGGATGCGAGAGCTGGGTACTGACGAAGAGGATGGAAAGCAGATTACAGAGTATGGAGATGAAATACCTACGGAAGGTCGCAGGTATTACAAGGAGAGACAGAATACGAAATTCAATAGTAAGAGAAAACCTTAATGCTCTACCAGTAATACAGATAATACAAGATAGACAATTAAAATGGTTTGGACACTTAACCAGATTGAGCAACAACATGCCAGTGAAACAGATATGGGAAGCAAAAAGACATGAAAGCAGAAGTCGATTTCTTGTCTGTACTGAAGTCAAATGACGATCCCTTAGAGAATTTAGTACAATGAATCTGTCATCTCGAGCGGTAGTTACCCGTATTCTACAATAGACTCTTGCGAGTCGCAGTGGAGGGCCTTATAGACCCACTCACCATAAACCTAACCTAACCTAACCTACCCGTATTCTACCACTATCAGGCCTTCTTGTGTTTCTTCCAGTATCCCCAAAACGTTGTAACACCCTTTGAATGGTAGAACGACTAACATTGAGTAATCGAGCCACATATCTTTGGCTTCGCCCACCTTCCACAAGAGCTACTGCTTTAGCACAATCTTCAGCACTTGAAACCATAATTAAGACTTTAAAATTGTCAACGTTGACATTGACAATATTGACATTAACAAAAAATTGCCTAGCAACCGCCCAACAATTGAAAACACATAAGCTCCTTTCGAATTGCATGAATGAAATATGGAACTTTTGGTCGGCCATCTATGTACAACAAGACAAACCTCTTGCGTAGTGGCTGTAATACCTATACCTTCTCCACATCCATTTTCGACTTTGCATTTGTAGATGGCGACACTAATGCGTTAGTTGTTTCGCCTTGATCTTTGATCATTATAGTCGAGTTGATTTTTGGTTCAATCGGTTCGATAGCCTGGCTGATGAGGCCTAAAGGCCGAAACAGCTGTCCCAGGATGCGAACCGATTGAATGAAAAATTAATTCGACTCCATTTTTGATTTGTTTCTTTTTGTCTACTAGACATGAGTGGAGTTGGTGGTAGAAAGACCAACAAAGTTTGGTCGGCCATCTATGTACAACAAGACAAACCTCTTGCGTAGTGGCTGTAATACCTATACCTTTTCCACATTCATTTTCGACTTTATATATATATATATATATATATATATATATATATATATATATATATATTGCATTGTAGTCGTTCGTGGCTTCCGTATAGATATGACCCTTGTTGGCATCCTCCTAATATACACCATGTATATTGAGAAGAATTTCAAGATACTTATAGCGACTTTAGTGGCCTCTGTAAGTTTGACAACATTGTTCGGTTGGAATTGCGTGAAATATTACTAGTTTTTGTAAAAAAACAGAAATACTGAGCTACTTCCATGTATACATAAAGGTTGGCTTGGCATCCACAATATTTTATATTAGGAACAAATAAATAAAATCATTAACTTGAATCCGAGGGTCAAGAGTTAAGACTTTATTTTTTAATATTGAATCGATCTTCTACATAGGTACAAATTAAATTTTCAATTATTTAATTTTCACTTTTAATTCATCAAGTGAATACGATAAAAGAACTTTACTGAACATAACATTAAATAATACTTTTTTCTTATTTTTTTTGGGAATCAAACCACAATACTGTTTTTTTATTTTTTATTTCGATGATTCGGTATCGTTCCAGCTACCGTTGTCAAGACTAACTAGTATAGAAATAATTTGACAACTAGACAATCAATAATATTTTGAAGTTTAAGAATACAAAACTTCGTTGTCAAATTTTATTAAGGTCCATTCATCACACCTCTGGTAAAATGTGAAATAAAATATTTTATTTTATGACATTCTAACGATATGTAGTCCACTAGAAATGGAATCCAGTGAAGGGCACGTTCCAGGAACGGTTTTTATTGGAATAGCGCTTTTTTTTCGCTTATTTTGGAAATCTTGTTAATAAAAACTCGTTTGTTGTTACTTTTTTTGTGTATGCTTATTTTTGTTTTCAAAATATGTATAACTCAGTTTGGTGATTTTGTGTATTGAAGTGTGTATTGATTAACAACCATTCCAAAGATAAATCATAAGAAAACCTGGATAAAAACTTATGATGCTATCCTGATAACGCAGGTGATTGATTATTGGAGATTTCTCTTTCTAACATTGGTAACCAAATTTGACTACATTCGGCTGAAATACTAGCTACACATTTATCTGCATTTAGTTGTATTAAAGCACTTTTTTTGATTTTTCGTCTTTTATTATTGGGCTCTTATTATTATTATTACTTTGTCGAATCCCATTGAATTTTATTTTATGTTAATCGATACACACTTCAATACACAAAATCACCAAACTGAGTTATACATATTTTAAAAACAAAAATAATCATACACAAAAAAAGTAACAACAAACGCATTTTTGTTAACAAAATTTCCAAAATAAGCGAAAAAAAAGCGCTATCCCAATAAAAACCGTTCCTGGAACGTTCACTTCACTGGATTCCATTTCTAGTGAACTACATATCGTTAGAATGTCATAAAATAAAATATTTTATTCCACATTTTACCAGAGGTGTGATCTACTATGAATGGACCTTAATAAAATTTGACAACAAAGTTTTGTAGTCTTAAACTTCAAAATATTATTGATTGTCTAGTTGTCAAATTTTTCCGTTGTGTCAGATAGGGACCAAAAAATTATTTCTATACTAGTGAATCTTGACAACGGTAGCTGGAACCCTACCAAAACGTCGAAATAAAAAATAAAAAAACATGATTGTGGTTTGATTCCCAAAAAAAATGAGAAAAAAGAATGAGTAATGCCACAAGGAACTTACAGAAGACATGAAATAATACGATGTAAAAGATGCAGTCAAAAATATTCTTAAGTAACAAGAATTGTGTAAGGTATAATGTAATGTTTATTTAGACGAGCAAGTTCACTCGCGCAAGCTTTTTTTGCAGAAGTAACTTTCAGCAATAAATGCTTGTCTGAACGGTACTTGCGGAAGTGAAATTTGCTGGTAAGTAGGTACTTTGAGAATCCGTTTACACGAGCAAATATTTCTGGAAGTAAAACTTGCCAGTCTAAAAAAATTGCTTGGCCACCCATATAAGTTTTTATTTGTCAGACTAGCATAGTAGCATAGTAAATATTTGAAAGTATGCCCTTTCTAACTCCTTATAGTCCATCGGAGTTAAAGTAAAAAAGTGGCTTGGGTCGAAATTTTTAGTACCGGTAGAGACCCGGCAAAATTTGAAAGTTTTCAAATCCAAAACACTTCATTTAGAACCTGCAGTGATAAGAGAGGGTGATTTTTAATATATAACCCCTTTTTGCCGATGTTTGTAGCAAAGTCATTTAGCCGTTAGAGTGCGTGGAAGAATAAAAACTGGGTGTAAACGAGTCATGGGTACCCCTATAACTTTTAAACGACCCGACAGATTTATTTAAAATTTTGTTCGGTTATATTCGAGGTAGTTTTGAATCATCTGACGTAAAAATTCAAAATGGCTGACTTCCGGTTTTACCGCAAATGAATCTAAAGTTAAAAATTTAAATGGAACACCCTGAAATATTTTTCCATGTACGGGTTCAAATACATGCTAGTCATTGCCAAATGTCACACGTTTTCCTAATTTTTTATTTTATACCTACAAGGCGGTTGTGACCTCATTCAAATTACCTTAAAATGAGCAGAATCACATTGAAGATATTAAGTTTTTAAAAAAATCATTTGTTTTTTTTTATTTACGATAAATCGTCTTCTTTGGAAAAACGCTCAGACCCGTTTGATTTTGTGTTCGAGGATGACACAAAATTAGCAAAAAACACGTTAACACGTGCAGCCCCCTTGGCGGGGGTGGCACCATTGTATGAAATTCGTGCATAAAGAATCTTTTTTTCAGTCATCGGATTGCCGCACTCGCCTAACGGCTCGAGAGGTAAATTTTCCCATTCGTAAAAACAGTATAGTAAGTTAATAAAAAAAAGTTGAAATTTGAAATTTGGTTTTTCAATAAATGGCATAATTTAAAAAAAAAATTTATCTCAGCGACTCAGCTTCAATTTAAAAACAAAAATGAGAGAATTAAAATTTTTATAGAAATTCGTGTAAAATGGATAAAAAACTCATTTAAATCGATTGAGAAATATAAATAGAATATTAGGTTTGGGTATATATTCCTCTTAGGCCCAGCTGTGTGAGGACTTTATATACATTTCATAATTAAACATTGAATGTCTTCATATTTTAACATAAATTAAATTGAAATTTTGAACAAATATAAATTAATAGAGAATCCTAATATACAAGAGTTTTTTAATTAATACTAGAATATATAATAAAAGGGTCTGGTAGAAACCTGCCCAGTAAAATGTACGCCTTTCGTGGCATCCAATATACAGAACATATACATGCCTTCCATAATTGAAAATGACTATTTGAATCATCTAGTCTTTTTCACGTATTTGTATGTGTTAAAAAAAGATATAATATGCCTTTGCCAGCGAAATCTGGTAATAAGTGGAAGTAATACCCACTCCTACATAATTTGATTTACATTTTCCAGCGATTCAAATGATTTTTTAACACATATTACACGAAACTATATTAATTTTTATTCTTACAATTTTTCAATTTAGGCTGATTCGCCGAGATAAAACTAATTTTTTTCAATATACGAATATAAGAATTTGGCTTCTCAAAAAACTAAATAATGGACATAATGTAACCATTCCTGAAATTTCAACTTTAAAATTTTTTCTATTAAGAAGAAGTTACTTCCCGACTTAATATTTGATTTATATTTCTCAAGCCATTTAAATGAATTTAAAATATAAATCAGATATTACTTCCTCTTAATAAAAAAAAGTAAAAATTTGAAATTTCAGAAATGGTTACAAAATGTTGGTCCTTTAGACGGTGTCTGTGGGATATACAGGATGATTTCAAAGTTAAGAGTTCTTTTTAACTGTATTTTTTTGTTTTTTTTTTCAGTTAATTTTACTACACACAGTTGAAAAATAAGTATTCACTTCATGATTACATTGTATATTTCTATCCTTCGTCATTGTTTCCGTTCAACTCCAGTCCATTTTCTAGTATACCTTCCATTTCGAACATTAAACAAGAAAATAAAAAAAAAGAACTCCTAAACAAATCGATTTTTATTCTAAGGGGAGCTTTTCATCATAACTTCATTTTCCTCCCCTCCGACTCTCTAATCAATACAATTTAAATAGGGAATGTACCAAAAACGACAAATCATTAAAAAGGTAATTTTATGAGGAATTTAGCATTACAACTGTTAATTGCTCTATTTTTGAATTTAGCGCCTCTAGAGAGATAAAGAACTGTTTACAATAAATTTTTCAATTGTGACACTTCATTTGAAAGCGAATTTTATTAGTAATCGAAGCCCAACATGACAAAACATAATTGAATGAAATGTCAACTTAAATATTTGTATGTTAAGAAATACATTCAGTGTGGCCCATTTAGATATGAAACACCCCTGTGAAATTTGAAGTTATTATTATTTTTTAAATGTCAAGTAACAAAAGATCCACTTTGGGACAAAATTTAAAATGTTAGGGAGCACTCTGCATCCAACGGCGTATTAATTTTTTTTAGTAAAAAATCGTTAATCACAAAGTAGTCTTTTATTACTTGATAATTAAAAAAAATGCTTGAAATCGGTTAATATCTTAATATTTAACAGGGGTGTTTCCAATCTAAATGGGTCACACTGTAGGTAATCAATTTAACTTTAATCGCCCGAAATAAGAAATATATGCTACGCATTAAATTACTAATAAAATCAGCTCTCAAATAAAGTGCCATTCCGCTAGAGAACGCTAAAATCAAAAGTAAATAATACAATGAAATAAAATAGATCAAATTTACTGCTTATTTATAAAGTATGCCTGAAAAAGTTGGCAACATACCAGTAATTAAATATTTAAATTTCTAAAATATTTTTTGGTATACAGCGAAAATAAAACATTACACAGCCAAATAATCAAAAATTATTTTTGTGGCTGTGGAGGTCAGTACATGTTTACGATATGTTTTTAGGGTCGTTGAAACCATTTTGTGTGACTGTGCAATGTCTTATTTTCCCTGTATATCACTTAATATTTTACAAATTTGATTATACCTACAGGGTGTTGAGAGAATGTTATGAAGAAAATTTAATGGCAGATTCTACATCTAAAAATATGAAAAAAGTTCATATAAACATGAGTCCGGAAATGCTCAGTATTCATGAAACGGGGTGTTTAAAATGTTCCGTCTTAACAGTTTATCTTCCATTTATCGATAACCCGTTGAGATATGGAATTTTAGTCTTAGTACACGCAAATATATCATGAAAGGTTATCATGCAGTTATTATTTCTTTTTAAATGTCAAGTAACAAAAGATCTACTTTGGGACAAAATTTAAAATGTTAGGGAGCACTCTGAATCCAACGGCGTATTAATTTTTTTTTAGTAAAAAATCGCTAGTCCCAAAGTAGTCTTTCAGTACTTGATATTAAAAAAAAATTGTTGGAATTGGTTAGTATCTTAATATTTTATAGAGGTGTTTCCAATCTAAATGAGACACAATGTAGGTAACAAATATAACTTTAATCACCCAAAATAACAAATTTATGCTATGCATTAAATTACTAATAAAATCAGCTTTAAAATAAAGTGCCACACTATATTATAATGGTAACCGTTTTTTTTTCATTCCGCTAGAGAACGCTAAAATCAAAAGTCGTACAATGAAATAAAATAGATCAATTTTACTACTTATTTATATAGTATGCCTGACAAAGTTACACATTATACGAGTACCTCTACCGTCTTATGAAAAATACGACTACCACGACACGAAACTGGATTTGTTAAACAGTTTAGAAAAGAGACCGAATATTATTCACCTTTTCAAATATGCAATGAATATCTCCTATTTCAATTACTCGGAAGAAAGTCACAAAGGTATCCTTAATTGTGTATTTGACAAAATCTGTAGAAATAACATATCCCTAAATCATTAGCAAGCATAAGAGCTGACAACCGTGCAATGGATGCCATCGAGCCGAAAATGGAGTATACGGAAGCAACCAGATACCTAAAATAAATAAATATATCTGTTGATGCCACCATCACCTTTGAATTGATCCCGGAGTATACAGCTCGCGAAAGTGGCGGTCTTTGCGGCCACTGCTTGAACTGCCATGTATAGAAATATACAAAAATAGACCGATTTGGCATCCTTTCAATATTTTGCAGAGAGATAGTAGGGATAGGATCCTTCCATTTGCGATGGGTTTTATCAAAAATCCCCGTGGCGTCCGTATATCGGATGCCACGGGGACGTGGAAGTCACTGCAGACGTATTTTTTACATGGGGGGATGCCATCAATGCCTATAAATAAATATATATATATATATATATATATATATATATATATATATATATATATATATATATATATATATATATATTTCATTCTCTTATTTCCTGTCAGTTTTCCATTTTTAATTCTTTTTATCTGCTTTTGGATTTCTTCGTGTCTTTGAATCACTTCCTTACCCATCTCTTCTATTACTTCTATCTTAAATTTCTCTTGCTCTTTAACTAGTTCTTCTCTAATTTGTTAACAGTTTTTCATAATTTGTAATCCCATATTTCTCTCCAACCTTTTCTGTACCTCTTCAAATATCTTTTCTAATGTCTTCTCCATTTCTTGTAATTTCTTTTCTGTCTTGGTTTGTCCTTGTTCCAGTTTGGTTTGTCCTTGTTCCATTTTGTTTTTTAATTTATCTTGTCCTTGTTTCATATTTTTCATCAACATATTCAACATATCTATTATATTAACTTATTTGCTCATCTGTCTTGATTCTTCCACTTTCGTTCTTTCTACCATCCTCTCTAATGTCGTTTCTTGTAATTTCCCATTTGTTCCTACCACTTGTCCTTTTCTTGCATATATTCTTCTTTAATATATTCATTCTCATCACTTTCCTCACTCATATCTTTAGAACTATCCATTAAACATTTAAACCTGGTATTCATTATGATTTATATTTGAGATATCAGTTAATAATATTAATTATCTTCTTCTACAAAAACTGTTTCTATGATTAATTCTGAAAAAATTAATTTTTTGTAATTGCCACTGTTTCGAAAATTCACATACGTTATATAAATAATTAATTCTCAGCTAAATCTAAATTCTACTTAGCCCCACCTTGGGCTTTTATATTGATTTTATATAATTGCTCTATTAGTTTATGATATTTAACTTTTGTTTTATTAATTTTTATATAATTATTTATTATTTTTATTATTTATTTGATTTTAATTATTAATTTGTTACAAAACTCTAATCTCAGGTATTTGGGTTCAATATTTAAATTATTTTTCAGTTCAATAAAATTCATTTTCAAATATTTACTTCAACAATTTAATTAAACATTACAAACTTCAACTTTCCAAATTCATTATTATTCTTATTATTTTTCTTTTTTAAGAATTGATTTATGTTCCAAATATTTAATCAAAATTTCTCATTTTTATTAAATATTAAATCTTCTATTACCAACTTAAAAATTCCCTTTCTTTCCTACAACAATACATTAGTAAGCGAAAATGAAGAAATCAGCAACATTCTGGCAAAAATCTTGGAATTAAAATTCAAATGAAAAGTTAATTTCACACCTCCCTCTATAAATAAAGCTCCCTATCCATGCTCTATGACTTTATTGCAAAATATTACCTCTCTTAACTGCTTATTCTCCTTCTTCGAGCTTACCTCAGCTCTTAATAGCTGCAAAAATACTGCCTCCGGTCCTGATGACATCCCGTATAAATTTCTTGAAAAACTCTCCAGTATAGGTTTACACAAGCTTCTAGAAATTTACAATTTAATATGGACCACCAACCAATTCCCTAACCAATGGCGTACTTCTACGATAATTCCTATTAAAAAGCCTGAACAAGCTGTTACCTCTCCGAATTCTTTCCGTCCAATATCACTTACCTGCACCATGTGCAAATTATTAGAAAATATGGTTAATAAGCGCCTTCGATGGTTTCTCAACCACGTCATTGTTAAAACCGGTCCTTTTGATTTTATCACAGCTGCTTGACGGTGTTGACCTCAAACAAACTAGTCCCCTACCTATTCCCTCTACTCCTCCATGGACTATCAACCTTCCTAAATTTAACACATCCCTTATGAGACATAACAAGCACACAATACTCAAACAATTAATTAAAAATGATTTTATTGACATAACAACTAATACCCAATATGATTCAGTACTATACACTGATGCATCCAAAAATGAAACAGGAGTAGGCTGCGCTGTAACAACGTTACGAATTGCCATAAAACCTTCCCAAATCCCTTTAACTTGTAACGTTCACACATGCGAACTATTCAGCATTCTACAGTCCATTATTCCAATCCCTCCACCTTAAAAGCTCGTTGCCTTATGCACAGACTCACTTGCTTCAATATTATCCATCCAAAATATATTCACCGAACATCCTATTGTCCAATCTGTACATGATCCCAAGGAATAGCAGTTACCTTAATTTGGTTACCTACCTTCCCACATTGACATCGAGGGCAACGAACTTGCTAACCAACAGGCAAAAATTGCAACTTCAATTACCGTCACCGACAATATAATTATTGGAAAAGATTTGTGATCACAGTTCAAAAGAAAATCCAAAGTAACATGGCAGCAGCATTGGGACACTAATAATAAATAATTATATAAAAATTAATAAAACAAAAGTTAAATATCATAAACTAATAGAGCAATTATATAAAATCAATATAAAATGGCGCCCAAGGGGGGGCTAAGTAGAATTTAGATTTAGTTGAGAATTAATTATTTTTATAACGTATGTGAAATTTCGAAACAGTGACAATTACAAAAAAATTAATTTTTTCAGAATTAATCATAGAAACAGTTTTTGTAGAGGAAGATAATTAATATTATTAACTGATATCTCAAAATAAATATAAATCATAATAAATACCAGGTATAAATGTTTAATGGATAGTTCTAAAGATATGAGTGAGGAAAGTGATGAGAATGAATATATTAAAGAAGAATATATGCAAGAAAAGGACAAGTAGTAGGAACAAATGGAAAATTACAAGAAACGACATTAGAGAGGATGGTAGAAAGAACGAAAGTGGAAGAATCAAGACAGATGAGCAAATAAGTTAATATAATAGATATGTTGAATATGTTGATGAAAAATATGAAACAAGGACAAGATGAATTGAAAAACAAAATGGAACAAAGACAAAGCAAACTGTAACAAGGACAAACCAAGACAGAAAAGAAATTACAAGAAATGGAGAAGACATTAGAAAAGATATTTGAAGAGGTACAGAAAAGGTTGGAGAGAAATATGGGATTACAAATTATGAAAAACTGTTAACAAATTAGAGAAGAACTAGTTAAAGAGCAAGAGAAATTTAAGATAGAAGTAATAGAAGAGATGGGTAAGGAAGTGATTCAAAGACACGAAAAAATCCAAAAGCAGATAAAAAGAATTAAAAATGGAAAACATGGTTCAAAATATAAAACAGCAATTCCAGGAACAGGATAATAAAATAAAAATAATGAAACAGAAAGTAGATGATGAATCACAAACACATGTTTATATTAGTGGAATATCAAGAAACCAAAGGAATATTAGAAGAAATGGTCGTAGAAAAAGAAGAATGGTTGATGGAATTGAAAAAAGAAAAGAAAGAAGGAAAAACGATAATATATTGGTAGAATGGAGGAAATAATCACAAGTTTGATGGCAATATAAAAAAATTACATCAAAAAGTTTTTTATAAATATTATTGAAAATAAAGTGAAGTACATTCAGGAAATAGCAGAAATGAAAGAAGTTATAGGAGAAAAAACATTTGTCTCTAACTTGAAAAACAAGAAATACCCATCAGCACAACAATTAAGAGAATTTATCGAAAAGTATAATAGTCTAAATCGAATCGGTTACCGTAAAATCAAAACTGCAACATCTTATAAAACTCGCTAATGAAAATTAGTCATAAAGTATGTACATTATGCACACTAAACAGTGCGTTAGGTAAAATATGTCAAAAATAGTAATTAGCAACAAAATTAAACGTTTTATTTTAAATTAGCTTTTTTTATCTTTTTCTTATTTACATTAGTGGATTATTTTACACACATGTATCCATAAAAATATAATTCCGTTATACTGATTTTATGTTTAAATTGAAAATTTACATACCTTCCTACCTTTGCTAAAAATAAGGAAACAAATGTACGCTTAACATAAATATATATATATATTTGAAATCGGCCATGTGGATAAAGATGTGTCTTTATCACCTCAGATTATGTGGCAACGCTGTCGGAGGCGACAAAGATAACAAGATATATAATTTTTGGAGGTGACCTAGTACTTTCTGTGTTTCGTATATATGAGTATATATGACCCGTTAAAAACTAAAATATATTTACCCCTCTCAAGGGATCATCCGGATTCGTCATCATTTGACCATCCCATATATAACTTTTTTTTGGATGTAAGCCAATGGGAAGACCCGGAGGCCAGGTCGCCTTTTCCATATACCGGAGGCAACAAGGAATCGTGTACCAATATATATATATATATATATATATATATATATGTTCCTCTTATGTAGTTTAGTGGAGCCAAATAACACAAGTATTGGATTATAGTAGCACCTTCTGGATGTTAGTGATGCCATGGCTGGATAATAGTGGTGCCGAGCTATTTTTGACTGAATATTCGGTAGGCGTGGTTTGAAAATATAAAAAATTCAATGGGTGTAGCTTATGGTAATATTTCGATTAGTACTGCTACTGGCCCCTAGGTCTGGACTAATTAGACTAGTTCTGCCTTTGGCCGCTAGAATCAAAGAAACTGTAGTTCTCTTATATAATCATCAGGACGAAATAAAAATATTGTGCTAATTTTACAAATAATTCATTTTTACCTATAAAATTACTCTTTTTATAACGCGTAGTGAGTTAAGGTTAGGTTATATTCTTGTTTTGATCAAAATGTTAAAACCAGCTGTTCTACTCCATTCAATTCTGAAATTAGGCCAGGTTTTTGGAATATGTGTAATGTTTGATACGCAAATGAATCAAATACTATAAATTATTATTGTCAGGTATCACTATGGTAAACTTTTATTATAAATAATAAGTATCGAGAATAGCATAGTAACCCCGTTATTAATCTTAATCTTAAGATAAACTCTTATTATCAATAATATAATATACAGAGTGTTTAATTAATAATTGGAAATATCTTAACTGATGAATCTGGAGCTTTAATGATTAGCATTTGACCTAAATTACTTGAATAAAATGTGGCTCCTTACTTACAGGGTGTAGTTGGATTTGGTCTGTATACAATAATCGTTTCAATCTAGTAGGATCCTGTCATTCTGATTGTTGCGAAATTGAAAAATCTGATTAAGTCAAAATGCCGCGGCATAACGATTTTAGGATTTTACCAATCTTGAAATGCGAGATATGCTTTATGTTTATGTGGATGAAAATTATTCATGTACTGCTACTGCTCGAAGATATCGAGAAATGTATCCAAAGTTCAACTCAGTTTAGCTTTTAATATTGTTTGTCACCTATTGAATGTACAGTGTTTCGCTATTGTATTATACAGTGTGTTTCTAAGAATTGATATTTATCGCATGTTGTTTCACTATTTCGCAATTCCAAATAACAAGATTGTTTTTGGTGTCTTATAATTTCGACATTTCCTAGCCGTATCTGATTTGTATCGGAAAAGGTCTCATCGATTATATTATGTATATGTATTTTTTTAAATTTACTGTAAAAGTGTAAATGTACGTTGATCATCGCTAGCGCATTTGAGTTAGCTATGAATTCGTAGCAAAATGGCAACTTCTTCAATTCATCTTAAAAATAAACGGACAGGAACAAAATCACATCTCTCTCTAATCGAATCGTTTGTCGATAACCTCACGAGTGAGGAGGAACCTTATTTGCTTCAAGTTAAATTGAATAATTTAATCCGTCATTACGATAATTATCAGACAACTCAGTCAAAAATTATAGTATTCTCGGGTATTGTAACTATCATAAGAGATGATTCCAAAAAAAGTAGTTTTTGGGTTAGTTTTTATTTTTTTTCAAACACTTCCCTACTCAATTTTCATTTTTTGACTATTGATTCTTGACATAGGTACACATAAAAATGAATATTTGACCAAAAAATCTTCGATATATAATGTCATGACCATTTAAAATCTCCCTTAATCGGACTAAAAATAATTCTTTTTAGAACACAATTTGTTTTTAAATGATAATACATCTATTCCTTTCAATAAATAACGTTGTTTCTATCGTTTTCACTGATTTAAGTTTTATTTGTGTAATAAATGCAATCCTATGACCCAAAAGCACACAGTTTAGAGAGTTAGCACAAATTCAGGAAATGAACTCATTTTTTTGTTCTTGTCTTTAGCTGAGGAAAAAATCATATATAATTTTTTAATTTTCCTGGCAAAAAATTTGAGTGTGTCTGTTCAGGGTAATCTCCAAAAAGGCTTGAATAATTGTGATGAAACTTGATAGACTCATGGAATAGACCATGAAGAAGGACATACATGGGCTATTTTTGTTCGTGTATAACAGTTGAAAACGGGTCCTATGGAAGGTATTTTAGTTTCGGAAAAAGGTTTTTATGAGTACAATTATGGTACATGTTTTAAATAGTTTTCAGGTACCACACTGTATCAAAGTCTCTTCTTGTTCCTTCTGGAATCAACTTATTTTTTATTCTATAATTAATTTTAGTCAGAAATAAGTTGTTCATTCGAACTACTACAGTTTTTTTTTGCGAAATATTCCATTGAATCTATGAATTTTTATACCATCGGTCCCAAAAATGCTGAACAATTTGCTTCAAATATTGGTAACGGTTAAGTCTATTACAATTAACGTATTTTATGTCTGATTCTGGCAATGCCACTAAAGAAGCGCCATCTAAAAAATGACCCGGTGATAATGGCAATAAATCATTGGTGTCATTAGACAACGAACTGAGTGGCCGCGAATTTATGCACGTTTCAATTTGCGTAAATACCGTTGATAACTCTTCGAATGTTAGTGAAGCATTTCCAACCACTCTCAAAAAATGATATTTCGCCTTTTTGACATTAGCCGCCCACAAATCACAAAAACCGAGGTGGAATAAATTTCCAGTTTATTCCATCTTTATTATTAAGAAATTCGAAAAACTCTCGAATTTCGCGGTTTGCCCCTTCAAAATTGGTTTCGCAGTCAGAAAAGTTGTTTTTGCATTTTCTTCTCGCAATGAATCTTCCTAAAGCATTAAAAAAACACTCACTCACTCAAACACAATCAAAGCATTGATTGACGGCGGTTTTACTTTAAAACATATGACGCACTTACGTAGTATCTTTTTTGCGTTGATGCCACCCAAAATCCAAAATCTAATATAAGACAATAAATTTTAAGCACCCATATGCAAATTTTTTCTATGCTAGAATTAATGATTAAATTACTCAACACGTTGTAATTATTTAATATTATAGGATAGTTTTGGTTAAAAGGTATCAATGCCTTATTTATTTGAATGCCGGCTCTCAGTAGGTATACCGTGCTTGTCAAGAAATGGATTTAGTGATATTATTCTACTATTACGACAAATTTGTTTATTTTTTTCGAGAGAATGAATTTCATCAGCAAAGTTGAATGATTGCGCAATCTTTACAATACAAACTAATGGCTCTTCTAATTCGTCATCTGATATATTTCCTTTGATTTTATTAATTTTGTTTGAAGACACGTTTTAATAAAATCTTAAACAATATGCTATGTAAGAGCAAATAATTTGAGAATTTAGATATTATATTTTGATCAAAAATAGATGTCATTGATATTTTACTACTTAGTTTTTTCTCTGGAATGTCAATTTCAAGAACAATATTATTTCTAGGTCATCCAGATCTCCCGTTATTTAGCCATTCCGGTCCGTGCCATCAGTTGTGAACTTTTAAGGTTTTTGTATCACACCCTCAAGAAACCAAGTCTGTTGGATTTTCTTTACTTCCGACTTGGTTCCAACTACCTTTGGTTGTTTTGAATTTCGGCTACTCTATGTGCCACAAAAACATTCCAGTTGAAGGTTCTGCAGCTAACCACGAGAGCACTATTTGAGAGCCTGTCCAGTAATGAACTTCACTTCACCTCAAACTAAAAGCTTCCAAAGTTTTATTTATTAATCTGGATAGCAATAATGCTCCGCATAACTACAGTCTTGGTAAAGTTACTGTTTTGATAGGAGCTACCCTTGATTTTGCACAGAGACTATAAGTTGCTATATTATTAGTAACTTTGGTTTTTAAAATTCATCACCCTGTATATTCAGTCATTATTGGAATCTCCTATTCAATACGAGTTCAATCATATGTAACACTTATGATTTTGAATACATAAAACAGTGCAAACTATGTAGATTTGAAGAAATTTAAATGTTCAAATGTAGAATGCTGTAATTTTGACATTTGTTCATCATTTACATTATTAACTAAAACTGACAGTAGTTTGATGTGTTTGGAAAAGTTCTGCAAGGTAAATTGCTTCTCTAACGTTGCTCTTAACGAAAAAGAACGAATCACTATTCTAATGATGAGAGGGTACGGCGACAGAAAAAACTCTTATTGTGAACTAGTCAATTTGTTCAACGATACTTTCCCAATCTTTCTCCTATTCATAAGGCGATAGTACAAAAAACTGTAAAGCGCTTTGAGGAATCTGGAGGAGTGGAAGATGGATACCGATCGGGTAGACCAAAAACAAGTATGAATGTTGATTAGATTAGATTAGTGTTACCTTAAGTGTATCACATAATAATAAATTGAAACCATACAAAATTCACTTATTGCAAGAATTAAGTGAAGATGCCTTCGATCGTAGATTAGAGTTTACTGAGGTGATGATGGATAAAATTGAAAATGATGAAAATTTCGTTAACAGAATATATCTTTCCGATGAAGCAGCCTTTAAACTGCGTGGGAGTGTAAATCGACACAACTTAAGGTACTGGAGAGACGTAAATCCACACAGGATGCGTGAAAACCATACTCAAAGACCACAAAAATTGAATGTATGGTCAGGTATAGTAGGTACTCAGTTAATTGGACCACTTTATCGAAGGAAATTTAACCTCAGACTTGGAAATGAAATTGTACCATACATTGAGAAACTTGTTTTTGGCCAATTATAATCAGATATGGTTTCAGCCAGATGGTGCTCCAGCTTATTTTGGTATAAATGTTCGGCGTTATTTAGATGAGATATTTCCCGGACGATGGATTGGTAGACGATGTAGAATTGAAAGACCTCCACGTTCACCTGATTTCATTCCAAAAGATTATTAAGATTATTTTTATTGGGGATACTTGAAAAATTCAGTTCACAAAACGAAACCAGCAAGTCTTGCAGAGCTAAGGCAACGAATTATCGATGAATCTTGATTAATTTCTTGACAATCATGGAGAAATGTGGTAGACGCACTCTACCATCAATTAGGGTACTGTCAACTCACAAATGGAGCACATTTTGAACAGTTGATAAAGTAACCATTATGTTAAAAATGTAACCTTTCATTTGTTACATTTTAATGTACTTGAAAATAATTTGTATTAAAACATTTTATTGAGACAACTAGGCGTTACCAGACTTCTGTTTTATGTATTTAGGACCTTCCAGACTACATAAAATCATAGCTGTTACATATGGCTGAACTCGTATTGAATAGATGATTCAAATAATGACTGAATATACAGGGTGATGAATTTGAAAAACCAAAGTTACTAATAATATAAGAGAAACGGCAAATCTGGCAACATTGCAAATATCAAGTCTGGAATCTACGTATCCCAAAATAGGGGTACCTGAAATTTTATACAATAAGGACTAGCAATTTACGTGATAATTGGCCGTTACCAGACTTTTAGGCCACTCTGTATACAAACATGCGCCATACACCCTTTCCGAAGCGTCGCAATAGCCATGAATTTCCAAACTTAGATAATATTGATCAATTACATGTCTTCCAATATTTATTTTAAATAAATTTCTTAAATCGTCATAAAACGATGTCCATAATTTGTGTAAATCTGCAGAAACCTCTTCGTCCCAATATATACCCGTTTTCCATAACTATTGCATATTTATTTTAGCACGTATTATTAATGAACTTAGAAGACCTGAGGGATCAGAGATTCTTGAAAACATTGATAAGCTATTTCTTTTTGTTGACCGAAGATTGGTTTCAGCGTTAATAATATACCTCAGTGTATACTCTTGGGTACCTACTCCATATTAATCCTAAAATCTTTGTGATATCCTTATCCACCACGTATTGCGTTATTTGATTTTCCTCTTCATTTTTCAATATTTTTTTATTATTTGAAATCCACTTTCTAAGGCAAAATCCTGATTTACTTAAAATTGTAGTTATTTCTGATTTCAGCGTCATAAGCTCTTCAATGGTTGATGCTCCAGTCAATAGGTCATCAACATTAAAGCTTGATTTTATTTCACTGCATACTTTTGAATATAAATGCTCCTGCTCTTCGACTGCTTTATGAAGACAGCTTATAGCTAAATACGAAGCAGGCGTTATGCCATACGTCAGTGTATTTAACCTATAGTGCTTAAGCTCCATTTCCGGGTCTGATCTCCATACAATCCTTTGCAGGTCTCTTTGTTCTGAGACTACCCATATTTGCCTTATACATTTTCTCCACATCAGCTCCCAAAACGTAGCGATGACGTGAAATAATTGACTACAATTCATCCTCTATTTTTGGTCCATTTTAATTTCTCGTTTAGGCTTATTCCACGGTTCGTTTTTGCACTACTGTCAATTACTACCCTCAATTTGGTCTTCCTTTATTACAGCGTGGGGGGTAAGTAATATTGTAGCTTATTATTTAAAGTTTCATTTCTAGGAATGTCAGTCATATGTCCTAGTTTTTCATACTTGGACATACATTTTTTGTATTGGTATTTTATTTTCTCATTTGACCTCAATTTCGCTTATAATTTGTGAAACATTGATACTGCAATTTCTCTTGATTGTCCAATATTCTCAATTCCCTCCTTTAGAGGTAACTTCACAATAAATCTGCCATCGTCATGATGTTTTGTAGTATTGACGAAAAGCTCGTCCTTCATATTTCGGGAACTTTTTTGATTCTACTTCTTCCATTTTCCAAAATGATTCAAGCTGCAATATGAAAAATTACAACCTATTTCTTTGGTTTGCTCTTTCTTGTCCATTTTATTTTTCGTATATGCTACTGTTCTCGCTATTACCAATCCTAGATGAGTTTTTTGTAAAATCGGCATATTTTCGTCGGTTCTAATTTGTCCGCTGAGTAACCATTCATAAAATATATATGCTCCAAAAAACATGTCAATTTTCTACGGCACATAAAAGCTTGGATCAGCTAATTGTATATTCAACGGAATGATCAACTGTTTCTTATCAACAGTAACTGAGTTACTATGAGTAGCGATTCAAGTAGTGTCTTTACTTTCTTGTGGGTTATTACTTGTTACATTATTTTGATTTACTTTATTAAAATAATCAATATGCAACAACGTGTTATGTTGTTTACCACATTTATGACAACCTTTGTGAGTACATCGCGTACTAAGATGGTCACTTTTAAGACAATTGAGGCACAAATGCATTTTTCTTACTTCATTTATTCTTCCAGTCTCTGTTAAACTTAAAAATCGTTCACAGCGAAATAAAGGATGTTTACTTACTTTACAAAAATTACATACAAATTATTGTAATTACCAGAGGAACTGCCCCTGGGAATTATTATTATCATAATATGGAGGAAAACTTCTACCTTTACTATCATTAGAATGCTGTTTATTGAAATAACTGCTGTTTTGCTGGAATTGATTCTGATTATTTTTGTGCGTTTCTAAGTTTTCTAGAACCTAGCACATTTCCGATAGACATTTAAAAAGTCATTACACTTTATGGAGTTTTGCTTTACACAAACCATGTCCCATCCTTGCTTTGATGTAATATCCAATTTATTACTAAAAACATAAACCTACAGAGTCTCCCAGCAATCCACAGGTTCTTTGAGATTTTTCAAACCTTTCAAATTTGTCTGAATACCGTCCAATAAATCTGGTATTTTCGTATATTTCTTGTAATAATTTCAAGGCAATAGCGTAATTTGCCTCGTTCACTTCTATGGAATGAATTACCTGAGCAGTGTTTCCTCTCAAACAAGATTTCTGAACTCCGCTCAATAAGTTATTTGAATATATTAATGCAACAAAACTATCATAAAAGCCTAGCCACGCATCGTAATTTCCACTGAAGGTGGGCAAGTCTAAAGGAGGCTTCACAAAATGTTGAATAATTTGATGATTGTTGCTTCCGCTATTATTGCTGGATGGAACATTGTCATTTTTTAAGAGTTCTTTAAATTTACAGATAGTTTCAAAAATATTTTTACTCAAACACTAGATCTTATTTTTAAAATTCATCTACACATTCGAGTCCAACTTGTACGGAAACAAACTTACACAAATCTTCACATTCGCAATATCTTCCATTAATATTTATCTTCACATTCGCAATATCTTCCATTAATATTTATTTTACTGGTATTTTCATCGCTGTTTGAAATAAAATCATGAAATCTCTCTAATTGTGTAATTATTTGCTGTTTTTAATTTTTTATTTTTTTAAGAGACTCTTTTTTGTGTTTATTGGAACTTATTATGCGATCATAAATCTTTACTACTGATACCTATCAACAATGAAGCACACTAAATTTTCCAACATAACACCCTGTATCTCGGAAAGAATTGAGCTTAGACCCCTTATTAATCAACCAAATATTATTATACATACGGTTGCAATATGGCTTATTACTTATGAATAGCAAAAATTCAAAAGGGTATGCCGGACGTAGCTATATTTTTATTTTGACATTTATAGGAACAGGGTTACCCAGAAAATTGGTCATTTATTACAACGTTGCTTTAAAACAGTGTAACGTAAATTTATAAAAATGTATATGGGATACTATCAAAGGATTAATTCCCATTCATTTATTTTTATTTCACATAGATTTTCGGAGGAGGGTCAACACCTTATTGACCCACCAATTTTTATTGAGGGTGACATCTAAAAAAATATGGAACGCTAATGTTTTTTATAATAATAAAAATGTAAAGTTCAATAATTCAATATTTTGATGTTGACATTCAAAACGGTGGCTGCATCTTCCAAACTAAAATGTTAACAAAGAAATACAAGAGGGCAAAAAACTAAAATTGATTATACAAAATTCCCAGAAATTCCAGTTACATTTCTGTCCCTTAGTTTCTTTTCTATAATTTTTATCATTGTTTATATTATACTTAAAACGAGACTACATTCAAAGTTCGTGGGAGAGTAATATTTATTATGTACTCGTATACAACTGACCATTACATAAAATCTATTTTCCAAGTTCTGCTATTGAAGACAAAAATATTAAAACTATTTTTTGCTTATTTCAATAATTAATTAATGAATCTACAAAAATATATCCAATTACACATAAAACACGAACAACGATTTATGAACACCATTCTAAAATACCAGCGCTCGTTGTTTATAAATACCAAGAAATAAGCAAAACAGACATTATACTTGTTCAACTCTCAAATAACTAAAATTGAAAAATATGAGGTGTATATACAGGGGTTATTGAGATTGCTGAATTCGAATCAAAAATCAAAATTTAAAAAAACAAAATAGCGGATCAAGTACGATTGATAAAAAGCCCAAATTAAATTATGTAACTTGTACAAATTTGAATGAATTTCATTATTTCTTTTATAATAATTGATAAGTTCTCCATGAGGTTGCCGAGTGTAAATAAATAGTATGGTGATAGAAACAAAATTATGGATTTGATAATTTGAAATTAATATAAATTTAGAATTCAGTTAGGACAGGGAAAAATTATCAACAGTAATCCTCATTTTCAAACAAGCCTGTTGGTATGATAAGACATATATTTACATGTTTTATATACATATTTCTCTACTAACATAAATTTATTACTCTTATTATAATAATAAAGATACACAGTTAATCGAATTTATTCACCATCGCAAACCATTTCGTCCGTAGACGTAGTAATCCTTTACGGTGGAAGAGGACTTGATCTATTACTAGAAGGATTCGGAGCAATTTACATATCAGTTACTTGTTTTGATGAATATTTTCGGTTGTTTGTTAACTTCAAGTCACATTTCATAGAAATTAGAGGATCAGAGTTAACAAAAAGTCATTGCATTAGATCTTGTAATGGCTTTTTTCTGTCACATTTTCTTGAATAACCCAGCCGAAACTTTTTAAAATATTTGACTCTTGCGCATCTTCCGATAACATACCAATTGGTACTACAGATGAATTGATTATTTTTTTCCATGAATGAGAATTTTATAAAGAGCTGGTGGCATATAAAACTATGGACATATTTCTACATACTTTCTTGCGGTGGTCAACCAATAATTTTCAAAAAACTCTTCATTAATTTCAAAACCTAAGGTAAGAACTTGCAGAATCGTGTAAAATCTTTAAAGTAATTCCTATCAAATCCAGTAATCCTTGCAGTTTTCGAAAAATCGCCACGCAGTGTTTCCGTCATTTGCGCTTCCGAAGTCTCCTTGCTTCACTTTGTCTACATTAATACCAAGCTCTTCGCGTAAACCGAGCAGAATGATTTTATCAGAATTTTTTTCCAGAACTTTATGTTTATCACTACGAGTTTGCTATCGTTTAAAATCTAACCGATAGCTTATGTGCAAGCACGTCTCCAATAATCTTAAATTAAATGATCTTTTTCTATTGGAGCTTTTATCATTTTTTCAATCTTTGGAGCTTTTATCATTTTTTCAATCTAATTGAACTGAGATGTTGATTCATTACAGAGATTTTGCCATCTATCATTGTAGGAGATAAATGAACCTTGGCAGTGATAATTTTTCTGTGTTCTACAGTTGAAAGTGGTTGAAGTTTATCTTTTTGTTTTTGTAATTGTTCCGATTCCATTTTGATTAACTCATTTGTTTCTTTAGTATACTGAATTTTAATAGGTCTGCATAATTTGGGTGATCCTGGCTTTGGGTTTTGCCATAAAATAAGCGGAACTTTGTCTTTGACAATTCCACTGTATGAGAGCAAGTGCAGTATAAACAATTGAAGCATCAGATTTAGTGCAATCTAGATCATCCGAAAAATTTTGTTGATATTCAAAAAACGCAGAAGATTCATCCGTACTTGCAAATTAATATTAGAAAATTTAGTTTACTAGCATCTAAAACTTCAACCATATTCAGCAGGGTTTTAATAATTATTTCAGCAGTGTGATTTAATAAAGAGTGCAAATCAATTTCAGCACAAGTTTGAGTGATGTTATCACTAGAAAAATGTTTTGGATAACATTCTGTTTTGGCTTTTTCCATTAGTTTATAATGCGGTAAAATATTTGCATTCCTTCTCTGATATTAAAAAATCGACACCTTCATCTTGATTCAATGGAATAGGATTCTTATCTCTGTTTCCATACAAATCTCTATATTCAAAGCTGCATTACGATTATTGATTTGTTAGAATTTTCACAATATCATTTTCTTTCATTATCACGAAAAAAAGCAAAACTTCTTCTTCTTCTTCGTCTTCGCTTAATACTAGCACTACATTCTGAAAAAGCTCGCTGTCGAGGATTTTCATTTTTTGATCTACCTTGCATCACTTCAGGAGTTTTATCGAAAATTTTGTCAGAAAGAAGTCGTTTCAAAGGAGTTGATAGCACAGAGCGCCTATAATAAACGGATTTCACCATTGTATCATCGAAATTTAAGGCTTTGCACTTCAACCACTCAATTATCGCCGCTTTTTTTCATAAACTTGTGGGAAGCTTCTCTACTAATCGAGAATGATAGCTGGTGTTATCCATTACAATAATTGAATTCTGGGGAATGTATTAGATCATTTGTTGGAAATATTCCTCAAAAACGTCAGCCGTCATTTCTTCGTGGTAGTCTTTGCTTGAATTTGATTGAAATTCTAATAATCCTTGATCCAAAAATCCGTTTTCACTGCATATATGGGTTATAATAATAAAATAAGCCTGCGACAGTTTGTCGGGAATTCAGTATATTTTTATCTTGCCAGACTTCCGATACGGTATGTCCTTCATTTAGCCAGGTTTCATCCAAGTACAAAATATTCTTACATTCGTTGCGATATTTTCGGATTGACCTTAAGTATTATCGTCTCCAGCAAACAATATCCGGCCTATCAATGAGAAAAGATTTTCTGATCTGTTTTTCCCACCGAAAGTTCATTCCATGAAGAATTCTCCATACTCTAGTTCTTGATAGTTGTGGCAGGTTTTCGTCATTCTGGGCGGCTTGCACAATCTTGTCCAATGCCATTCTTCTACCCCTATCATATTAACACAGTTCGTAATTATGTCGCGAACACAACTTGTGGGGTTTTGGTGCACAAGAGCATCATGAACGTTCAGGATTAATGTTTTCTCACGCAAAGAATATGCAGTTTGATAGGTTATTTTTTAGAATAGGACCACTAGGAATAACCTTAATATAAAAATTGTTTGCTATGGCTTAATGAGTAAGATAACAAACTTGCGTACAACAAATACAGGGTTCAAACCTACCTACGAAGAGAAAAAATTAAGTTTTCATTGATAAGTAATACGAATAATAAATAAATATGTAATATTTATTCTAGATACATTTTGCATATTTAATATACCTACAGAACACGTTGTAGAAAACTGAAAGTTTATCAGATTTTTTTGAATTTTCATTGATTATTAGCCTTTATTTTCATTAAAAACAAATAAAAAATATTAATAAATCTGGTGACAGACCTTTATTACAAAATATTGCCAGCTATTGTTACACATGTCTTAGCTAATTACGTTTTACACGTGGAAACACAAAACTCTAGCTTAACGGCAAGTCAAATTGCTGTTGAAAACCAGCAGTTCAAAAAATCTATTTTCAATACCAGTCGTCCAAAAAATATGATGATGATCATAAAGTAATTTCTCTTGCAGACAGCTGGTACAAAATGAAATCAATGAAAAAAAACAAAACAAATGAACTGAGTCTGTGATAGGTATTTGCATTGTTATCTGAGAGATAATTAGGCCGAAATTTCTGGAATATTCTCTTCTGGAAGAATTAGTTCTATAACAATTGATTTAAAACAAATACAGTATTGATAAATTAATATATTTTTCTACTACCGTTCTTACAGTACTATCTTTATGGCACATTTCATAGATCATAAAACTTCATTTTACGCGTGAATAAATAAGTTCTAATTTAAACTTATTGAAAGTTCTTATACAAATATGTGATGATGGATATTAAATCTTCAATTTTTCCTATTTTTTATTTAATCATACATCAAAACTCATATGAATTCCGTATAAATGCTTGCAAATTAGTGAATATTAAATTAAACTAAAAAATAACAAAACTAAAATTGTAAATTAAAAAGTTCTATCTATCTAGTTGGCTATGATTGACTGATGCAAAACCCGTAGGTAGATGTTGGAAATTTATTTACGTGTTTTCTGGGACATTTCTGTCGTGTGTGTGTGTGTGTGTGTGTAAATTGAATATGAAGTAGGTTTTTATTCCTGACCTTGTTTTCATTCAATATAAGAATTTCCTAGAATTCCGAAAATTCGTCCTTATATAATTGAGTCCCACCCTGTATATGTTGACATTTCAAACTATTTATGTGTAAGTTAAACGATAAACTAGAACATATCAATGGTACTATCAACTAAAAATACATATTTATTTGTTAATAATAAAATTACGTGGTCACGAAAAACAAGGATTTTTCAACTTTAATACCCTGTATATCGGAAACTAGTCGTGGGATTGAATTGGTCCCATGGACAATTTTGGTCAAGAAGTCAAGTACAACATCATATCCAAAATTTATAACATTTGACGGAACGCCACTTTGTCATAAGAAAAGCGCGGGGTCCTTTCAAAAGTAAAAAAAATATTGTATGCAATTCGCGTGTAAAGTCCCTTTTTTGACTCATGGGATTGTGATTCACATTCGTCAAAAAGGGTTACTTCACGCATCTCCGTAATTAATTATTTTATTTTGAGAAATGGTTAGTGAAATCTCATTAATACTTAGATAATGTCATATTTCTGCTAAAATTACTTATTCGTTTGGCGAAATTATATATAATTAAATTTTAAATCCGAATCTGTTCGTTTTCCCATACATCTCATCCGACTTTTAACTGGCCAAAGTATTTTTTGCGTGTATAGCATATCCTTTGATTGTTTGATATTTGATGTCTAATATTAACCAGTGTTCGGCAAGTGGGTGAGATATCCAACAACGTCTTTATTAAAATTGAACTGATCAGCATGTAGAAATAGATTCGATTTTTCGATCTCATTCTCTATTGACAAAACTCGATTTCTAAGAATGAAAATAATAACAATAAATAGAATTCATTGGTAAAATAAGTCACTGTCTTAATACAAATCGTTTCCTATTTTTGACGTTTGGGTGCCTAACCTGACATCGTTTTCAAAAATTAAAATTTTTACTCTATAAAATATGACGACAGTTTTCTATTTGGATAAAAAATATGTTCAGTACTTAGTTCAGGTCGCCATCTAGGAACAACTAGTCGATGCATAAATTAATACCCAAAAGTAAAGGTCATAGCTCCGCCTACTTTTCCACTACTACCTAACCTGTCGGCACCACTATCATCCGTCTGTCGGCACCACTATCATCCGGTTCCACTAAACTACAGTAGAGGAATATATATATATATATATATATAGGTATAAAGGGTATCTTGTCGCCTCCAAAGTAGATACTGAAGAAACGTTGTCACCTCATATATAACGTTGTCGCCTCCGATTTCGGAGGCGACAACGTTTTCCCATATTTTCATCGGTTTTGTACTCAGATACCATCTAGGGACCCAAAAACGAAAATTTTGTCGGAGGTCAAAAAGCACTCTCAGTACCTCCAAAAACCGTTTTTAGTTTCAGTATATATCACTGGCGCTAGTGTAGCACAACACGTTTAAGCGAGATACGTTATTGCCTCCTATCATATAAACTCTCATGTTTGCATAACATAAGGTACTTTCCCGCCTCTGCTAAATGGCAACATTGGAGAAGAGGTGACAAGGATGTTTTTCTAGCATTCAACACTATATTTTGTGACTCGTGACCAAAGGACATGGTTGTAATACCATATCAGCTTTTAATAATCGACTTCGATACTGTCAAATAGAAGAAGGAAGACAATTTGAACATCTCATTAAATACGATTAGTTATTTGTTCCTAATGGAAATCGAAATATTAGCAAGTTACGTTACTTTATGTACACACTGTAGTAAGTTGGTACATGTAAAACACCTAAAAATTGACCAAAATTATATTACAAAGGACGTATTTGGCGAGTTTGAAGAATTGACAGTATTCAGAACAGGAAAGTAAAATTTCAATTATTTAAGGTAATAACCAATAAATTTAAACAAATACTAGAAAAAACACACAGTAGCGGTTACAATATATTAAGTATAAAATAGATCCATATTACAATAATACAGTATGAATGCACAGTAACAGAATTGTTCTGAAGTTTATGGTAAAGTTGTACATCTTTGAGGAATTGGAGTAGAGAGGTAATTTGTTTAGAGTTGTTAAGGATTTATTTGTAGTTTAGGCTTAGCTGAAACTGTTGTCTTTGGACGGTATATTTGTGACACTCGGTCAAAATGTGCTTCATGGTTAGATTAGAGTTGCAGTTGGAACAAATGGGTCTGGGGGTAGTAGACATTAGGTATCCATGGGTAAGTCTTGAATGGCCCATTCTTACTCCTCTTATCGCAGTTAAGTCGTGCCTTGAGAGACTTGCGAAGCAACTATGTTGGGGATGACCAATAGAGCGCTGTATTTGACGAAGGGTTGTGTCAACAGTGTCCCAATGCTGCTGCCATGTTACTTTCAATTTTCATTTGAACTGTGTTTTTAAATCCTTTCCAATAATAATATTGTCGGTGACGGTAATTGCAGTTGCAATATTTGCCTGTTGGTTAGCAAGTTCGTTGCCCTCGATGTCAATGTGGGAAGATAGGTAACCAAATTAAGGTAACTGCTATTCCTTGGGATGATATAAGTTGGTAGGAGTCATGTACAGATTGGACAATAGGATGTTCGGTGAATATATTTTGGATGGATAATATTGAAGCAAGTGAGTCTGTACATATGGCAACGAGCTTTTAAGGTGGAGAGATTGAAATAATGGCCTGTAGAATGCTGAATAGTTCGCCTGTGTGAACCTTACAAGTTAAAGGGATTTGGGAAGATTTTATGGCAATTCGTAACGTTTTCACAGCGCAGCCTACTCCTGTTTCATTTGTGGATGCATCAGTGTATGGTACTAAATCATATTGGATATTAGTCAATGTCAATAAAATCATTTTTAATTAATTGTTTGAGTGTTGTGTCTCATAAGGGATGTGTTACATTTAGGAAGGTTGATAGTCCATGGAGGAGTAGAGGGAATATGTAGAATGTAGAGGACTAGTTTGTTTGAGGTTAACACCGTCAAGCAGCTGTGATAAAATCAAAGGAACCGGTTTTAATAATGACGTGGTTGAGAAGTTGTGAGATGTG
This sequence comes from Lochmaea capreae, assembly GCA_949126875.1. Lineage (NCBI taxonomy): Eukaryota > Metazoa > Arthropoda > Insecta > Coleoptera > Chrysomelidae > Lochmaea > Lochmaea capreae. The sequence goes on from OX421402.1 coordinate 23,726,334, forward strand.
TTAGAAGTTGGTGTGAAAAGTGGGTAGACAGGACTGAGAGGGTTAGACTATGCGGAGGCTGCATAAGAAAGCAGAATTTGCTGCCGTCTGATCCAAAGAGGGGGCGCATTAGCTTCGCAGTAAAGGCTTTCTGCCGGACTAGATCGAAAAGCACCTAAACAGAGGCGTAGAGCTGTATTATCAACCGAGTTAAAGAGATAGAGATCAGGATTTGCGGCCGAGATATATGTGTGACATCCATGATCTAATTTTGAACGGATAATGGCCATGTATATTTTAATAAGAGAGTTTTCGTCTGCTTCCTAGTGATAATGCGAGAGGATTTTAATACTGTTTAGTCTTTTGCAGCAGTCGCCTTTGGTTTCTCGAATATGTAAGGTAAGCTGAGAATTGAATGTTAAACCAAGTATTTTACAGTGATCACCAACGTTGGAAATAGAAGATTCAATATTTAATAAAAATGAGGAGTTTTGATTAAATATTTGGAACATAAATCAATTCTTAAAAAATAAAAGTAATAAGAATAATAATGAATTTGGAAAGTTGAAGTTTGTAATGTTTAATTAAATTATTGAAATAAATATTTGAAAATGAATTGAACTAAAAAATAATTTAAATATTGAACCCAAATACCTGAGATTAGAGTTTTGTGATAAATTAATAATTAAAATCAAATAAATAATAAAAATAATAAATAATTATATAAAAATTAATAAAACGAAAGTTAAATATCATAAACTAATAGAGCAATTATATAAAATGGCGCCCAAGGTGGGGCTAAGTAGAATTTAGATTTAGTTGTGAATTAATTATTATATAACGTATGTGAAATTTCGAAACAGTGACAATTACAAAAAATTAATTTTCTCAGAATTAATCATAGAAACATTTTTTGTAGAAGAAGATAATTATTATTATTAACTGATATCTCAAATATAAATCATAATGAATACCAGGTATAAAAATGTTTATTGGATAGTTCTAAAGATATGAGTGAGGAAAGTGATGAGAATGAATGTATTAAAGTAGAATATAGGCAAGAAAAGGACAAGTAGTAGGAACAAATGGGAAATTACAAGAAACGACCTTAGAGGAGATGGTAGAAAGAACGGAAGTGGAAGAATCAAGACAGATGAGCAACTAAGTTAATATAATAGATATGTTGAATATGTTGATGAAAAATATGAAACAAGGACAAGATGAATTGAAAAACAAAATGGAACAAGGACAAAGCAAACTGGAACAAGGACAAACCAAGACAGAAAAGAGATTACAAGAAATGGAGAAGACATTAGAAAATATATTTGAATTGGTACAGAAAAGGTTGGAGAGAAATATAGAATTACAAATTATGAAAAACTGTTAACAAATTAGAGAAGAACTAGTTAAAGAGCAAGAGGAATTTAAGTTAGAAGTAATAGAAGAGATGGGTAAGGAAGTGATTCAAAGACACGAAGAAATCCAAAAGCATATAAAAAGAATTAAAAATGGAAAACTGACAGGAAATAAGAGAATTAAATAAAATATATGAAGGAATTATCAACAAAATTCATAATCAAACTAAGCAAACAGACGAAAGCATTATAAAATATCAGCAATCAATAGAAACTATGGTGCAAAATATAAAACAGCAATTCCAGGAACAGGATAATAAAATAAAAATAATGGAAGAGAAAGTAGAAGATGAGTCACAAAGATATGTTTATATTAGTGAAATATCAAGAAACCAAAGGAATATTAGAAGAAATGGTCGTAGAAAAAGAAGAATGGTTGATGGAATTGAAAAAAGAGAAGAAAGAAGGAATAACCATAATATATTGGTAGAATGGAGGAAATAACCACAAGTTTGATGGCAATATAAAGAAATTACATCAAAAAGTTTTTTATAAATATTATTGAAAATAGGTGGAGTACATTCAGGAAATAGCAGAAATGAAAGAAGTTATAAGAGAAAAAACATTTGTCCCAAACATGAAAAACAAGAAATACCCATCAGCACAACAATTAAGAGAATTTATCGAAAAGTATATTAGTCTAAATCGAATCGGGCAACATCTTATAAAACTCGCTAATGAAAATTAGTCATAAATTAATAGCTTTTTTTACTGTTCATAAAGGTTGGGTAAAATATCTCAAAAATAGTAATTAGCAACAAAATTAAACGTTTTATTTCAAATAAGATTTTTTTATCTTTTTCTCATTTACATTAGTGGATTATTTTACACACATGTATCCATAAAAATATAATTCCGTTATACTGATTTTATGTTTGAATTGAAAATTTACATACGTTCCTACGTTTGCTAAAAATATGGAAACAAATGTCCGCCTAACATAAATATATATATTTGAAATCGGCCATGTGGATAAAGAGGTGTCTTTATCACCTCCGATTATGTGGCAACGCTGTCGGAGGCGACAAAAATAACAAGATATATAATTTTTGGAGGTGAGATAGTACTTTTTGTTTCGTATATATGAGTATATATGACCCGTTAAAAACTTAAATATATTTACCCCTCTCAAGGGATCCGGATTCGTCATCATTTGACCACCCCATATATAACTTTTTTTTGGATGTAAGCCAATGGGAAGACCCGGAGGCCAGGTCGCCTCTTCCATATACCGGAGGCAACAAGGTATCGTGTACCAATATATATACATTCACGGCGTGAAGTGGCATCCGCCCATGTTAAAATGTATATATATATATATATATTGCATTGTAGTCGTTCGTGGCTTCCGTATAGATATGACCCTTGTTGGCATCCTCCCAATATACACCATGTATATTGAGAAGAATTTCAAGATACTTATAGCGACTTTAGTGGCCTCTGTAAGTTTGACAACATTGTTCGGTTGGAATTGCGTGAAATATTACTAGTTTTTGTAAAAAAACAGAAATACTGAGCTACTTCCATGTATACATAAAGGTTGGCTTGGCATCCACAATATTTTATATTAGGAACAAATAAATAAAATCATTAACTTGAATCCGAGGGTCAAGAGTTAAGACTTTATTTTTTAATATTGAATCGATCTTCTACATAGGTACAAATTAAATTTTCAATTATTTAATTTTCACTTTTAATTCATCAAGTGAATACGATAAAAGAACTTTACTGAACATAACATTAAATAATACTGTTTTCTTATTTTTTTGGGAATCAAACCACAATACTGTTTTCTTATGTTTTATTTCGATGATTCGGTATCGTTCCAGCTACCGTTGTCAAGACTAACTAGTATAGAAATAATTTTCTGGTCCCTGTCTGACACAACGAAAAAATTTGACAACTAGACAATCAATAATATTTTGAAGTTTGAGACTACAAAACTTTGTTGTCAAATTTTATCAAGGTCCATTCATAGTAGATCACACCTCTGGTAAAATGTGAAATAAAATATTTTATTTTATGACATTCTAACGATATGTAGTCCACTAGAAATGGAATCCAGTGAAGTGCACGTTCCAAGAACGGTTTTTATTGGGATAGCGCTTTTTTTCGCTTATTTTGGAAATTTTGTTAATAAAAACGCGTTTTTTGTTACTTTTTTGTGTATGATTATTTTTGTTTTCAAAATATGTATAACTCAATTTCGTGATTTTGTGTATTGAAGTGTATATCGATTAACAACCATTCCAAAGATAAATCATAAAAAAACCTGGATAAAAACTTATGATGCTATCCTGATAACGCAGGTGATAAGAGAGGGTGATTTTTAATATATAACTCTTTTTGCCGATGTTTGTAGCAAAGTCATTTAGCCGTTAGAGTGCGTGGAAGAATATAAACTGGGTGTAAACGGGTCATGGGTACCCCTATAACTTTTAAACGACCCGACAGATTTATTTAAAATTTTGTTCGGTTATATTCGAGGTAGTTTTGAATCATCTGACGTAAAAATTCAAAATGGCTGACTTCCGGTTTTACCGCAAATGAATCTAAAGGTAAAAATTTAAATGGAACACCCTGGGATATTTTTCCATGTACGGGTTCAAATACATGCTAGTCATTGCCAAATGTCACACATCTTCCAAATTTTTTATTTTATACCTACATGGCGGTTGTGACCTCATTCAAATCACCTTAAAATGAAGCAGAATCCCATTAAATATATTAAGTTTTTAAAAAATTATTTGTGTTTTTTTTTATTTACGATTAAACGTCTTCTTTGGAAAAACGTCAGACCCGTTCGATTTTGTGTTCGAGGATGACACAAAATTAGCAAAAAACACGTTAACACGTCCAGCCCAGCACCATTGTATGAAATTCGTGCATAAAGAATCTTTTTTTCAGTCATCGGATTGCCGCACTCGCCTAACGGCCCGAGAGGTAAATTTTCCCATTCGTAAAAACAGTATAGTAAGTTAATAAAAAAAAATTGAAATTTGAAATTTGGTTTTTCAATAAATGGCATAATTTTAAAAAAAAATTATCTCAGCGACTCAGCTTCAATTTAAAAACAAAAATGAGAGAATAAAAATTATTATAGAAATTCGTGTAAAATGGATAAAAAACTCATTTAAATCGATTGAGAAATATAAATAGAATATTAGGTTTGGGTATATATTCCTCTTAGGCCCAGCTGTGCGAGGACTTTATATACATTTTATAATTAAACATTGAATGTCTTCATATTTTAACATAAATTAAATTGAAATTTTGAACAAATATAAATTAATAGAGAATCCTAATATAGGTACAAGAGTTTTTTAATTAATACTAGAATATATAATAAAAGGGTCTGGTAGAAACCTGCCCAGTAAAATGTACGCCTCTCGTGGCATCCAATATACAGAACATATACATGCCTTCCATAATTGTAATTGACTATTTGAATCATCTAGTCTTTTTCACGTATTTGTATGTGTTAAAAAAAGATATAATATGCCTTTGCCAGCGAAATCTGGTAATAAGTGGAAGTAATACCCACTTCTACATAATTTGATTTACATTTTCCAGCGACTCAAATGATTTTTTAACACATATTACACGAAACTATAATAATTTTTATTCTTAACAATTTTTTAATTTAAGCTGATTCGCCGAGATGAAACTAATTTTTTTCAATATACCATTTTTTAAGAATTTGGTTTCTCAAAAAACTAAATAATGGACATAATGTAACCATTCCTGAAATTTCAACTTCAAAATTTTTTCTATTAAGAAGTTACTTCCCGACTTAATATTTGATTTATATTTCTCAAGCCATTTAAATGAATTTAAAATATAAATCGGATATTACTTCCTCTTAATAAAAAAAAGTAAAAATTTGAAATTTCAGAAATGGTTACAAAATGTTGGTTCTTTAGACGGTGTCTGTGGGATATACAGGATGATTTCAAAGTTAAAAGTTCTTTTTTTTTTCTTATTTTCTTGGGAATCAAACCACAATAGGTTTTTTTATTTTTTTATTTCAACGTTTCGGTAGCGTTCCAGCTACCGTTGTCAAGATTAACTAATAATGAATTAATGAAAAATTTTTTGGTCCCTATCTGACACAACGAAAAAAATTTGACAACTAGACAATCAATAATATTTTGAAGTTTAAGACTACAAAACTTTGTTGTCAAATTTTATTAAGGTCCATTCATATGTTTTTAGTAATAAATTGGATATTACATCAAAGCAAGGATGGGAAACGGTTTGTGTAAAGCAAAACTCCATAAAGTGTAATGACTTTTTAAATGTCTATCGGAAATGTGCTAGGTTCTAGGAAACTTAGAAACGCACAAAAATAATCAGAATCAATTCCAGCAAAACAGCAGTTCTTTCAATAAACAGCATTCTGATAATAGTAAAGGTAGAAGTTTTCCTGCATATTATGATAATAATAATTCCCAGGGGAGTTCCTCTGGTAATTACAATAATTTTTATGTAATTTTTGTAAAGTAAGTAGGTAAACATCCTTTATTTCGCTGTGGAAGATTTTTAAGTTTAACAGAGACTGGAAGAATAAATGAAGTAAGAAAAATGCATTTGTGCCTCAATTGTCTTAAAAGTGACCATCTTAGTACGCGATGTACTCACAAAGGTTGTCATAAATGTGGTAAACAACGTAACACGTTGTTGCATATTGATTATTCTAATAAAGTAAATCAAAATAATGTAACAAGTAATAACCCACAAGGAAGTAAAGATACTACTTCAATCGCTACTCATAGTAACTCAGTTACTGTTGATAAGAAACAGTTGATCATTCCGTTGAATATACAATTAGCTGATCCAAGCTTTTATGTGCCGTAGATAATTGACATGTTTCTTGGAGCTAATATATTTTATGAATGGTTACTCAGCGTACAAATTAGAACAAAAAAAACTACAAAAAACTCATCTAGGATTGGTAATAGCGAGAACAGTAGCATATACGAAAAATAAAATGGACAAGAAAGAGCAATCCACACCCGAAGAAATAGGTTGTAATTTTTCATATTGCAGCTTGAATCATTTTGGAAAATGGAAGAAGTAGAATCAAAAAAGTTCCAGAAATATGAAGAACGAGCTTTCCGTCAATACTACAAAACATTATGACGATGGCCGATTTATTGTGAAGTTACCTCTAAAGGAGGGAATTGAGAATATTGGACAATCAAGAGAAATTGCAATATCAAGGTTTCATAAATTATAAGCGAAATTGAGGTCAAATGAGAAAATAAAATACCAATGGAAAAAATGTATGTCCAAGTATGAAAAACTAGGACATATGACTGACATTCCTAGAAATGAAACTTCAAATAATAAGCTACAATATTACTTACCCCACCACGCTGTAATAAAGGAAGTTAGTGCAACTACCAAATTGAAGGTAGTAATTGACAGTAGTGCAAAAACGAACCGTGGAATAAGCCTAAACGAGAAATTAAAATGGACCAAAAATAGAGGATGAATTGTAGTCAATTATTTCACGACATCGCTACGTTTTGGGAGCTGATGTGGATAAAATGTATAAGGCAAATATGGGTAGACTCAGAACAAAGAGACCTGCAAACGATTGTATGGAGATCGGACCCGGAAATGGAGCTTAAGCACTATAGGCTAAATACACTTACGTATGGCATAACGCCCGCTTCGTATTTAGCTATAAGCTGTCTTCATAAAGCAGTCGAAGAGCAGGAGCATTTATATTCAAAAGCATGCAGTGAAATAAAATCAAGCTTTTATGTTGATGACCTATTGACTGGAGCATCAACCATTGAAGAGCTTATGACGCTGAAATCAGAAATAACTACAATTTTAAGTAAATCAGGATTTTGCCTTAGAAAATGGATTTCAAATAATAAAAAATATTGAAAAATGAAGAAGAAATTCAAATAACGCAATACGTGGTGGATGAGGATATCACAAAGATTCTAGGATTAATATGGAGTAGGTACCCAAGAGTATACACTGAGGTATATTATTAACGCTGAAACCAATCTTCGGTCAACAAAAAGAAATAGATTATCAATGTTGTCAAGAATTTCTGATCCCTCAGGTCTTCTGAGTTCATTAATAATACGTGCTAAAATAAATATGCAATAGTTATGGAAAACGGGTATATATTGGGACGAAGAGGTTTCTGCAGATTTACACAAATTATGGACATCGTTTTATGACGATTTAAGAAATTTATATAAAATAAATATTGGAAGACATGTAATTGATCAAGATTATCTAAGTTTGGAAATTCATGGCTATTGCGACGCTTCGGAAAGGGCGTATGGCGCATGTTTGTATACAGAGTGGCCTAAAAGTCTGGTAACGGCCAATTATCTCGTAAATTGCTAGTCCTTATTGTATAAAATTTTAGGTACCCCTATTTTGGGATACGTAGATTCCAGATTTGATATTTTCAATGTTGCCAGATTTGCCGTTTCTCTTATATTATTAGTAACTTTGGTTTTTCAAATTCATCACCCTGTATATTCAGTCATTATTTGAATCACCTATTCAATACGAGTTCAGCCATATGTAACACCTATGATTTTATGTAGTCTGGAAGGTTTTAAATACATAAAACAGAAGTCTGGTAACGCCTAGTTGTCTCAATAAATGTTTTAATACAAATTATTTTCAACTACATTAAAACGTAACAAATGAAAGGTTACAACATTTTCAACATAATGGTTACTTTATCAACTGTTCAAAATGTGCTCCATTTGTGAGTTGACAGTACCCTAATTGATGGTAGAATGCGTCTACCACATTTCACCATGATTGTCTAGAAATAAATCAAGATTCATCGATAATTCGTTGCCTTAGCTCTGCAAGACTTGCTGGTTTAGTTTTATGAACTGAATTTTTAAAGTATCCCCAATAAAAATAATCTTAAAATATTTTGGATGGAAATCAGGTGAACGTGGAGGTCATTCAATTCTACATCATCTACCAATCCATCGTCCGGGAAATATCTCATCTAAATAACGCCGAACATTTATACCAAAATGAGCTGGAGCTCCATCTTGCTGAAACCATATCTGATTAAAATTTGCCAAAAATAAGTTTCTCAATGTATGGTACAATTTCATTTCCAAGTCTGAGGTTAAATTTCCTTCGATAAAGTGGTCCAATTAACTGAGTACCTACTATACCTGACCATACATTTAATTTTTGCGCATCCAGTGTGGATTTACGTCTTTCCAGTACCTTAAGTTGTGTCGATTTACACTCCCACGCATTTTAAAGGCTGCTTCATCGGAAAGATATATTCTGTTAACGAAATTTTCATCATTTTCAATTTTATCCATCATCACCTCAGTAAACTCTAATCTACGATCGAAGGCATCTTCACTTAATTCTTGCAATAAGTGAATTTTGTATGGTTTCAATTTATTCTTATGTAATACACGTAAGGTAACACTGAAGAACGACCTACATCATGTACTTGTGAAACCCTGCGTGAGGATTTATGTGGATCTTCAACAAAACTCTGCATTATATCTAAAGTTTTGTTGTCATTCATAATTGTTTTCGGTCTAACTGATCGGTATCCATCTTTCACTCCTCCAGATTCCTCAAAGCGCTTTACAATTTTTTGTACAGTCGCCTTATGAATAGGAGAAAGGTTTGGGAAAGTATCGTTGAACAAATTGACTAGTTCACAATAAGATTTTTTTCTGTCGCCGTACCCTCTCATCATTAGAATAGTGATTCGTTCTTTTTCGTTAAGAGCAACATTAGAGAAGCAATTTACCTTTTCCAAATACATCAAACTACTGTCAGTTTCAGTTAATAATGTAAATGATGAACAAATGTCAAAATTACAGCATTCTACATTTAAACATTTAAATTTCTTCAAATCTACATAGTTTGCACTGTTTTATGTATTGAAAATCATAAGTGTTACATATGATTGAACTCGTATTGAATAGGAGATTCCAATAATGACTGAAAATACAGGTTGATGAATTTCAAAAACCAAAGTTACTAATGATATAGCAACTTATAGTCTCTTTGCAAAATCAAGGGTAGCTCCTATCAAAACAGTAACTTTACCAAGACTGTAGTTATGCGGAGCATTATTGCTATCCAGATTAATAAATAAAACTTTGGAAGCTTTAAGTTTGAGGTGAAGTGAAGTTCATTACTGGACAGGCTCTCAAATAGTGCTCTCGTGGTTAGCTGCAGAACCTTCAACTGGAATGTTTTTGTGGCACATAGAGTAGCCGAAATTCAAAACAACCAAAGGATTAGTAGGTAGTTGGAACCATGTCGGAAGTGAAGAAAATCCAACAGACTTGGTTTCTTGAGGGTGCGACACAAAAACCGTAAAAGTTCACAACTGATGGCACGGACCGGAATGGCTAAATAACGGGAAATCTGGATGGCCTAGAAATAATATTGTTCTTGAAATTGACATCTATTTTTGATCAAAATATAATATCTAAATTCTCAAATCATTTTTTCTTACATAGCATATTGTTTAAGATTTTATGAAAACGTGTCTTCAAACAAAATTAATAAAATCAAAGCAAATATATCAGATGACGAATTAGAAGTGCCATTAGTTTGTATTGTAAAAATTGCGCAATCATTCAACTTTGCTGATGAAATTCATTCTCTCGAAAAAAATGAACAAATTTGTCGTAATAGTAGAATAATATCACTAAATCCATTTCTTGACAAGCACGGTATACCTACTGAGAGCCGGCATTCAAATAAATAAGGCATTGATACCTTTCAACCAAAACTATCCTATAATATTAAATAATCACAACGTGTTGAATAATTTAATCATTAATTCTAGCACAGAAAAAATTAGCATATGCGTGCTTAAAATTTATTGTCTAATATTAGATTTTGAATTTTGGGTGGCATCAACGCAATAAAAAAGATACTACGTAAGTGCGTCATATGTTTTAAAGTAAAACCGCCGTCAATCAATGCTTTGATGGGTGAGTTACCTGAAGAGTCGTCTTGTGCCTACTAGGGCATTTTTTAATACTGGGTTTGATTAGGCCGGCCCGTTCAATATTAAATTACGTAATAGTAAACATTAAAAGGCTACTTATGTATATTTATTTGCTGTTCATCTTGAATTGGTGTCGGATCTGACATCAGAGTGTTTTTTTAATGCTTTAGAAAGATTCATTGCGAGAAGAAAATGCAAAAACAACTTTTCTGACTGCGAAACCAATTTCGTAGGGGCAGACCGCGAAATTCGAGTTTTTCGAATTTCTTAATAATAAGGATGGAATTAACTGGAAATTTATTCCACCTCGGTCTTTATGATTTGTGAGCGGCTAATGTCAAAAAGGCGAAATATCATTTTTTGAGAGTTGATGGAAATGCTTCACTAACATTCGAAGAGTTATCAACGGTATTTACGCAGATTGGAACGTGCATAAATTCGCGGCCAGTTCGTTGTCAAGTTCGTTGTCTAATGACACCAATGATTTATTGCCATTATCACCGGGTCATTTTTTAGATAGCGCTTCTTTAGTGGCATTGCCAGAATCAGACATAAAATACGTTAATTGTAATAGACTTAACCGTTACCAATATTTGAAGCAAATTGTTCAGCATTTTTGGGACCGATGGTATAAAAATTCATAGATTCAATGGAATATTTCGCAAAAAAAACTGTAGTAGTTCGAATGAACAACTTATTTCTGACTAAAATTAATTATAGAATAAAAAATAAGTTAATTCCAAAAGGAACAAGAACAGACTTTGATACAGTGTGGTACCTAAAAACTATTTAAAACATGTACCATAATTGTACTCATAAAAACCTTTTTCCGAAACTAAAATACCTTCCATAGGACCCGTTTTCAACTGTTATACACGAACAAAAATATCCTATGTATGTCCTTCTTCATGGTCTAGCCTATCACGTTTTATCACAATTATTCAAGCCTTTTTGGAGATTACCCTAAACAGACACACTCCAATTTTATGTATTGGCATAGATTAAATTTTTTGCCAGGAAAATTAAAAAATTATATATGATTTTTTCCTCAGTTAAGGACAAGAACAAAAAAATAAGTTCATTTCCTGAATTTGTGCTAACTCTCTATACTGTGTGCTTTTGGGTCATAGGATTGCATTTATTACACAAATGAAACTTATTTATTGAAAGGAATAGATGTATTATCATTTAAAAACAAATTGTGGTTCTAAAAAGAATCATTTTTAGTCCGATTAACGGAGATTTTAAATGGTCATGACATTATATATCGAAGATTTTTTGGTCAAATATTCATTTTTATGTGTACCTATGTCAAGAATCAATAGTCAAAAAATGAAAATTGAGTGGGGAAGTACTACCCCAAAAACTACTTTTTTGGAATTATCTCGAAAACTATGATAGTTACAATACCCTCTAACCGATAAACTTTCCTCAGTGTAAGAGAATACTATAATTTTTGACTGAGTTGTCTGATAATTATCGTAATGACCGATTAAATTATTCAATTTAACTTAAAGCAAATAAGGTTCCTCCTCACTCGTGAGGTTATCGACAAACGATTCGATTAGAGATTAGAGATTTTTAAGATGAATTGAAGAAGTTGCCATTTTGCTACGAATTCATAGCTAACTCAAATGCACTAGCGATGATCAACGTACATTTACACTTTTACAGTAAATTTAAAAAAATACATATACATATACATATAATCGATGAGACCTTTTCCGATACAAATCAGATACGACTAAGAAATGTCGAAATTATAAGACACCAAAAACAATCTTGTTATTTGGAATTGCGAAATAGTGAAACAACATGCGATAAATATCAATTCTTAGAAACACACTATATAATACAATAGCGAAACACTGTACATTCAATAGGTGACAAACAATATTAAAAGCTAAACTGAGTTGAACTTTGGATACAATTCTCGATATCTTCGAGCAGTAGCAGTACATGAATAATTATCATCCACATAAATATAAAGCATATCTCGCATTTCAAGATTAGTAAAATCGTTATGCCGCGGCATTTTGACTTAATCAGATTTTTCAATTTCGCAACAATCAGAATGACAGGATCCTACTAGATTGAAACGATTATTGTATACAGACCAAAGCCAACTACACCCTGTAAGTAAGGAGCCACATTTTATTCAAGTAATTTAGTTCAAATCCTGATAATTGAAGCTCCAGATTCATCAGTTAAGATATTTCCAATTATTAATTAAACACTCTGTATATTATATTATTGATAATAAGAGTTTATCTTAAGATTAAGATTAATAACGGGGTTACTATGCTATTCTCGATACTTATTATTTATAATAAAAGTTTACCATAGTGATACCTGACAATAAGAATTTATAGTATTTGATTCATTTGCGTATCAAACATTACACATATTCCAAAAACCTGGCCTAATTTTAGAATTGAATGGAGTAGAACAGCTGGTTTTAACATTTTGATCAAAACAAGAATATAACCCAACCTTAACTCACTACGCGTTATAAAAGGAGCAATATTTATAGGTAAAAATGGATTATTTGTAAAATTAGCACAATACTTTTAATTTCGTCCTGATGATTATATAAGAGAACTACAGTGTCTTTGATTCTAGCGGCCAAAGGCAGAACTAGTCTAATTAGTCCAGACCTAGGGGCCAGTAGCAGTACTAATCGAAATATAACCATAAGCTACACCCATTGAATTTTTTATATTTTTAAACCACGCCTACCGAATATTCAGTCAAAAATAGCTCGGCACCACTATTATCCAGCCATGGCACCACTAACATCCAGAAGGTGCTACTATAATCCAATACTTGTGTTATTTGGCTCCACTAAACTACATAAGAGGATGATAGTGGTGCCGACAGACGGATGATAGTGGTGCCGACAGGATAGGAAGTGGAGGAAAAGGAGGCGGAGTTATTACCTTTACTTTTGGGTATTGATTTATGCATAGACTAGTTGTTCCTAGATGGCGACCTAAACCAAGTACTGAATATATTTTTTATCCAAATAGAAAACTGTCGTCATATTTTATAGAATAATTTTTGAAAACGATGTCAGGTTAGGTACCCAAACGTCAAAAATAGAAAACGATTTGTAACAAGACAGTGACTTATTTTTCCAATGAATTCTATTTATTGTTATTATTTTCATTCTCAGAAATCGAGTTTAGTCAATAAAGAATGAGATCGAAAAATCGAATCTATTTCTACATGCTGATCAGTTGAATTTCATTAAAGACGTTGTTGGATATCTCACCCACTTGCCGAACACTGGTTAATATTAGACATCAAATATCAAACAATCAAAGGATATGCTATACACGCAAAAAATACTGTGGCCAGTTAAAAGTCGGCTGAGATGTATGGGATTTAAAATTTAATTCCTTTGGTTAATGCAAAATGATTAGTCTAATGGACGACCAATTATATATAATTTCGAATAAGTAATTTTAGCAGAAATATGACATTATCTAAGTATTAATGAGATTTCACTAACCATTTCTCGAAATAAAATAATTAATTACGGAAGTGCGTAAAGTAACCCTTTTTGACGAATGTGAATCACAATCACATGAGTCAAAAAAGGGACTTTACACACGAATTACATACAATTTTTTTTTACTTTTGAAAGGACCCCGCGCTTTTCTTATGACAAAGTGGCTTTCCGCCAAATGTTATAAATTTTGGATATGATGCTGTACTCGACTTCTTGGCCAAAAGTGTCCATGGGACCAATTCAATCCTACGACTAGATTCCGATATACAGGGTATTAAAGTTGAAAAATCCTTGTTTTTCGTGACCACGTAATTTTATTATTAACAAATAAATATGTATTTTCAGTTAATAGTACCATTGATATGTTCTAGTTTATCGTAAACTTACACATAAATAGTTCAAAATGTCAACATATACAGGATGGGACTCAATTATATAAGGACGAATTTTTGGAATTCTAGGAAATTCTTATATTGAATGAAAACAAGGTCAGAAATAAAAACCTACTTCATATTCAATTTTCTGGCATCAAATATACTAATTCTAGAGGTATTCCATACAGGGTGATTTTTGATGCAACCTGAAATTAGTTTTTTTCTACATGAAATAAATAAGTTACACCATGTATTTTGAAATCAGTTGTTGATGTTGAAAACGTATTAGTTACCTAGGTATTAGTACTCTTCTTACAATACAGGGTTATTTTCACATACATCTTGTTATTAAACCAACAAAAATTAGAGAAAATACTTTTTCTGAATCACCCTGTATTCTATAATTCGATCCGTCAAAATGATGTATTTGCTTTGTTTTGTAATAAGCTTAAAATAGTGGATACACTGAAAACATTTCTTAATCTTACTATGACCAGAACAGGGTCCTGAGGGTAGAGCACTCAACAAAATAGGCATAGTCAACGAAATTATAATCACATTTCTATGGATACATACCGAAGTGTACTGAACCATTGATGAAAAGATGAATAAATTATAAGTATTTTTGTCTGAAAAACTGGTCACAGTAATACGAGTATTATTAAATTTTTTCAGTTAATTTACTATTTTCAGCTTATTACAAAACAAAATAAACTAATCATTTTAACGGATCGAATTATAAAATACAGGGTGATTCAGAAAAAGTGTTTTTTTCCAATTTTTGTCGTTTCAATCACAAGATGTACAGGGTTATTCATTATAAATGTCCCAGCCACTACCATAGTTATTATTGTATAAACAAAAAAATTTTTGGAATAAAAGTTGTGTGGTTATAAACTAATTTTATTATAACGTTAACAAAAGTACAGTGGCGAGCGTAGTTTAGGGGACACAAAAAAATTATTCGTTTTTTTAAATGAGACACCCTATATATTATTGAATTTTTGAAAAGATGCTTTTTTCTGATTTCAAAAATATACCATGTCATACCCCTGTCTTACACCATTCTTAAGATATTAAATAAAAGTTTTGGTCAACATTTAATTAAAATTACAAATAATAGATAATGAATATAACAGAGATAAGTTTATAAATGAATAATAACTTGTTGTTGTTCGAAGTGTCCACCATTATTTTCAATACATAATTGAAAACGTCTAAATTCGGTCTTTAATGAATTGAATACAGTCATTATTATTATTTATTATGTCTTTATTAAAACCACCCCCTCCAAAAATGAGCCCTGTTAGGAGACCATAATATGGTTCCATTATTCCCTATCCACACTTGAAATACATTATTCAAATGCTCTTTAACAGGTAGGACATTATGCGGAGCTGCTCCATCCTGCATCCAAATCATATCCTGAAGTTGAACGTCCATAAAATTCTCTACAAGAAAATTTTCAACTTCAGGAAAAATTATATCCAGATAGGTAACTCCAGTTAAATTGAAATCATAAAATATGGGTCTAACAATGTTGTTTCTGAAAACTCCACACCATACACTAAGAGTTTTTCTTCCTGATTTTTTTATTGGTTTTATCAATCTTTTTTGGTTTATACAATGATAACTATGGTAGGGGTTGGAACATTTATAATGAATAACCCTGTCTGTGCAAATCACCCTGTATTATAAGGAAAGTACCAATATCTAGGTAACCAATACGTTTTCAACATCAAAAACTAAATTTGAAATACATGGTGTAACTTATTTATTTCATATAGAAAAAAACTAATTTCAGGTTGCATTAAGAATCATGGAATACCTCTAGAATTAGTATATTTGTTGCCAGAACATTGAATATGAAGTAGGTTTTTATTTCTGACCTTGTTTTCATTCAATATAGGAGTTTCCTAGAATTCCAAACATTCGTCCTTATATAATTGAGTCCCACCCTGTATATGTTGACGTTTTGAACTATTTATGTGTAAGTTTACGATAAACTAGAACATATCAATGGTATATCAACTAAAAATACATTTAATAATAAAAATACGTGGTCACGAAAAACAAGGATTTTTCAACTTTAATACCCTGTATATCGGAAACTAGTCGTAGAATTGAAGTCGGGTACAACATCATATCCAAAATTTATAACATTTGACGGAACGCCACTTTGTCATAAGAAAAGCGCGGGGCCGTTTGTATCCAGTAAATTTGGTGGAATATTTTCGAAATCATGAGAATTAGACGAATCCATTGTTAAACTGACATCTGTGATAATTCTTCGGTGTGTGATTTGAATCACATATTTTTTTCATGCAAAAATCATCAAAGTGAAATTAATTTATTAATAGAAACTTTAAAGGCAAATCATATTGATTTACCATTAAATATTACAACTGTACTCAGCTCTTAGAACAAAATTATTTTTAATGCTTTAGTTGAATTTCTTACTAAAATTCAACTAGATATATGATCTACAGACAAACAGATTCTAATAAAAGGCTGTTGCAAATGGAGTTCTTCAATGCGAACACACCCTTCCACACACACACAGACACACATTGTTATACTGAAGTTTATATAGATCCCTGTTTCGTTTCCTACAGAAAATATCAACAATAATATCGTAACTACCTAAGTGTTGAGTAGATATACTTTTACTCACCTTATTTCAGTTTAAATGTCAAATTAATTTAAGAAATGTCCCAGAAAACACGTAAATAGATTTCCAACATCTACCTACGGGTTTTCTGGAAGCATCAGTCAATTATAGCCAACTAGATACATAGAACTTTTTAATTTACAGTTTTATCAATGAAAACTTGCATTTAATTTTTTCTCTTCGTAGGTAGGTTTGAACCCTGTACTTGTTGTATGCAAGTTTGTTATCTTACGCATTAAGCCATAACAAAGAATATTATGGTTATTCCTAGTGGTCCTATTCTAAAAAATAACCTATCAAACTGCATATTCTTTGCGGGAGAAAACATTAATCCTGAACGTTCATGATGCTCTTGTGCACCAAAACCCCACAAGTTCTGTTCGCGACATAATTACGAACTGTGTTAATATGATAGGGGTAGGAGAATGACATTGGACAAGATTGTGCAAGCCGCCCAAAATGACGAAAACCTGCCACAACTATCAAAAACTAGAGTATTCTTCAAGGAATGAATTTTCGGTAGGAAAAACAACAGAAAATCTTTTCTTATTGATAGGTCGGATATTGTTTGTCGGAGACGAGAATACTTGAGGTCAATCTGAAAATATCGCAACGAATGTAAGAATATTTTGTACTTGGATGAAACCTGGCTAAATGAAGGACATACCTACCGTATCGGAATTCTGGCAAGATAAAAATATACTGAATTCTCGACAAGCTGTCGCAGGCTTATTTTATTATTATAACCCATATAGGCACTAAGAACGGATTTTTGGATCAAGGATTATTGGAATTTCAATCAAATTCAAGCAAAGACTACCACTAAGAAATGACGGCTGACGTTTTTGAGGAATATTTCCAACAAATGATCGAATACATTCCCCAGAATTCAGTTATTGTGATGGATAACACCAGCTATCATTCTCGATTAGTAGAGAAGCTTCCCACAAGTTCATGAAAAAACGCGGCGATAATTGAGTGGTTGAAGTGCAAAGCCTTAAATTTTGATGATACAATGGTGAAATCCGTTTATTATAGGCGCTCTGTGCTATCAACTCCTTTGAAACGAACTTCTTTCTGACAAAATTTTCGGTAAAACTCCTGAAGTGATGCAAGGTAGATCAAAAAATGAAAATCCTCGACAGCGAGCTTTTTCAGAATGTAGTGCTAGTACTAAGCGAAGACGAAGAAGAAGAAGAATTGCTTTTTGCCGTGATAATGAAAGAAAATGATATTGTGAAAATTCTAACAGATCAATAATCGTAATGCAGCTTTGAATATAAAGATTTGTATGGAAACATAGATAAGAAGCCTATTCCATTGAATCAAGATGAAGCTGTCGATTTTTTAATATCAGAGAAGGAATGCAAATATTTTACCGCATTATAAACTAATGGAAAAAACCAAAACAGAATGTTATCCAAAACTTTTTCTAGTGATAACATCACACTCAAACTTGTGCTGAAATTGATTTGCACTCTTTATTAAATCACACTGCTGAAATCATTATTAAAACCCGGCTGGATATGCAAGTACGGAATGGATGAATCTTCTGGGTTTTTTGAATATCAACAAAATTTTGCGGATGATCTAGATTGCACTAAATCTGATGCTTCAATTGTTTATACTGCACTTGCTCTCATACAGTTGAATTGTCAAAGTTCAAAAGATGATGATCCGCTTATTTCATGGCAAAACCCAAAGCCAGGATCACCCAAATTATGCAGTCCTAGTATACTAAAGAAACAAATGACTTAATCAAAATGGAATCGGAACAATTACAAAAACAAATAGATAAACTTCAACCATTTTCAACTGTAGACCCCAGAAAAATTATCACTGTCAAGGTTCATTTATCTCCTACAATGATAGATGGCAAAATCCCTGTAGTGAATCAACATCTCAGTTCCATGAGATTGAAAAAATGATAAA
The DNA here is from genome assembly GCA_949126875.1 of Lochmaea capreae. Taxonomy (NCBI): domain Eukaryota; kingdom Metazoa; phylum Arthropoda; class Insecta; order Coleoptera; family Chrysomelidae; genus Lochmaea; species Lochmaea capreae. The sequence continues at coordinate 23,745,220 of OX421402.1, forward strand.
AGCTCCAATAGAAAAAGATAATTTAATTTAAGATTATTGGAGACGTGCTTGCACATAAGCTATCGGTTAGATTTTAAACGCTAGCAAACTCGTAGTGATGAACATAAAGTTATGGAAAAAAATTCTGATAAAATCATTCTGCTCGGTTTACGCGAAGAGCTTGCTATTAAAGTGGACAAAGTGAAGCAAGGAGACTTTGGAAGCTCAAATGACGGAAACACTGCGAGGCGATTTTTCGAAAACTGCAAGGATTACTGGATTTGATAGGAATTACTTGAAAGATTTTACACGATTCTGCAAGTTCTTACCTTGGCTTTTGAAATTAATGAATAGCTTTTCGAAAATTATTGCTTGGCCACCGCAAGAAACTATGTAGTAATATGTCTATGGTATTATACGCCACCAGCTCTTCATAAAATTATCATTCATGGAAAAAAATAATCAATTCAGCTGTAGTACCAATTGGTATGTTATTAGTATAATATTATTGGTATAATATTTGAAAAAGTTTCGGCTGGATTATTCAAGAAAATGTGACAGAAAAAAGCCATTACAAGATCTAGTGCAACGACTTTTTGTTAACCCTGATCCTCTAATTTCTATGAAATGTGACTTGAAGTTAACAAACAACCGAAAATATTCATCAAAACAAGTAACTGATATGTTAATTGCTCCAAATCCTTCTAGTAATAGATCAAGTCCTCTTCCACCGTAAAGGATTACTGGAAGTTTAGCTACGTCTACGGACGAAATGGTTTGCGATGGTGAATAAATTCGATTAACTGTGTATCTTCATTATTATAATAAGATTAATAAATTTATGTTAGTAAAGAAATATGTATAAAATACATGTAAATCTATGTCTTATCATGCCAACAGGCTTGTTTTAAAATGAGGATTACTGTTGATAATTTTTCCCTGTCCTAACTGAATTCTAAATTTATATTAATTTCAAATTATCAAATCTCTCATTTTGTTCCTATTATTTTACTATTTATCTACACTCGGCAACCTCATGGAGAACTTATTAATTATTATAAAAGAATTAATGAAATTTATTCAAGTTACATAATTTAATTTGGGCTTTTTATCAATCGTACTTGATCCGCCATTTTGTTTTTTTAAATTTTGATTTCTGATTCGAATTCAGCAATCTCAATAACCCCTGTTTATACACCTCATATTTTTCAATTTTAGTTATTTGAGAGTTGAACAAGTATAATGTGTGTTTTGCTTATTTCGTGGTATTTATAAACAACGAGCGCTGATATTTTAGAATGGTGTTTTATAAATCGTTGTTTGTGTTTTATGTGTAATTGGATAGAATTTTGTAGATTCATTAATTAATTATTGAAATAAGCAAAAAATAGTTTTAATATTTTTATCTTCAATAGCAGAACTTGAAAAATGAATATTATGTAATGTTCAGTTGTATACGAGTACGTAATAAATATTTCTCTCCTACGAACTTTGAATGAAGTCTCGTTTTTAACTATAATATAAACAATGATAAAAATTATAGAGAAGAAACTAAGGGACAGAAATGTAACTGGAATTTCTGGGAATTTTGTATAATCAATTTTAGTTTTTTGCCCTCTTGTATTTCTTTGTTAACATTTTAGTTTGGAAGATGCAGCCACCGTTTTAAATGTCAACATCAAAATATTGAATTATTGAACTTCACATTTTTATGATTATAAAAAACATTAGCGTTCCATATTTTTTTAGATGTCACCTCAATAAAAATTGGGGGTCAATAAGGTGTTGACCCCCCTCCGAAAATCTATGTAAAATAAAAATAAATGAATGGGAATGCTTCCAGTTTAATATTAATCCTTTGATAGTATCCCATATAAATTTTTATAAATTTACGTCACACTGTTTTAAAGCAACGTTGTAATAAATGACCAATTTTTTGGCTAACCCTGTTCCTATAAATGTCAAAATAAAAATATCGCTACGTCCGGCATACCCTTTTGAATTTTCGCCATTCATAAGTAATAAGCCGAATGTTCAGAAGACAAAAATAATAATATTTGGTTGATTAATAAGGGGTCTAAGCTCGATTCTTTCCGAGATACAGGGTGTTAAGTTGGAAAATTTAGTGTGCTTTATTGTTGTTAGGTATCAGTAGTAAAAATATATGATCGCATAATAAGTTCCAATAAACACAAAAAAGAGTCCCTTAAAAAAATAAAAAATTAAAAACCGCAAATAATTACACAATAAGAGAGATTTCATGATTTTACTTCAAACAGCGATGAAAATACCAGTAAAATAAATATTAATGAAAGATATTGCGAATGTGAAGATTGGTGGGATAAGTTTGTTTCCGTACAAAATGGACTCGAATGTATAGATGAATCTTAAAAATAAGATCTAGTGTATGAGGAAAAATATGTTTGAAACTATCTGTAAATTTAAAGAACTCTTAAAAAATGACAATGTTCCATCCAGCAATAATAGTGGAAGCAACAATAATCAAATTATACAACATTTTGTGAAGCCTCCTTTGGACTTGCCCTCCTTCAATGGAAATTACGATGCGTGGCTAGGCATTTATGATAGTTTTCTTGCAATAATACATTCAAATAACTTATTGAGCGGAGTTCAGAAATCTTGTTTGAAAGGAAACGCTGCTCAGGTAATTCATTCCATATTAGTAAATGAGGCAAATTACGCTATTGCCTTGAAATTATTACAAGAAATATACGAAAATACCAGATTTATAATACAGTCATGTTAAATATTTATATGAGTTGCCTGTTGTAGGAAAAAATACGCCAACAGATTCACGTAATTTATTGGACGGTATTCAGACAAATTTGGAAGCTTTGAAAAATCTCAAAGAACCTGTGGATTGCTGGGAGACTCTGTTGGTTTATGTTTTTAGTAATACATTGAATATTACAAGGATGGGAAACGGTTTGTGTAAAGCAAAACTCCATAAAGTGTAATGACTTTTTAAATGTCTATCGAAAATGTGATAGGTTCTAGAAAACTTAGAAACGCTCAAAAAGAATCGGAATCAATTCCAGCAAAACAGCAGTTCTTTCAATAAACAGCATTCTAATAATAGTAAAGGTAGAAGTTTTCCTGCATATTATGATAATAGTAATTCCCAGGGGAGTTCCTCTGGTAATTACAATAATTTTTATGTAATTTTTGTAAAGTAAGTAAACATCCTTTATTTCGCTGTGAACGATTTTTAGTTTAACAGAGACTGGAAGAATAAATGAAGTAAGGAAAATGTATTTGTGCCTCAATTGTCTTAAAAGTGACCATCTTAGTACGCGATGTACTCACAAAGGTTGTCATAAATGTGGTTAACCACATAACACGTTGTTGCATATTGATTATTCTAATAAAGTAAATCAAAATAATGTAACAAGCAATAACCCAGAAGAAAGTAAAGATACTACTTCAATCGCTACTCATAGTAACTCAGTTACTGTTGATAAGAAATAGTTGATCATTCCGTTGAATATACAATTAGCTGATCCAAGCTTTCATGTGCCGTAAAAAATTGACATGTTTCTTGGAGCTAATATATTTTACTCAGCGGACAAATTAGAACCGACGAAAATAAGCCGATTTTACAAAAAACTCATCTAGGATTGGTTATAGCGAGAACAGTAGCATATACGAAAAATAAAATGGACAAGAAAGAGCAATCCACACCCGAAGAAATAGGTTGTAATTTTTCATGTTGCAGCTTGAATCATTTTGGAAAATGGAAAAAGTAGAATCAAAAAAGTTCCCGAAATATGAAGAACGAGCTTTTCGTCAATACTACAAAACATCATGACGATGGCAGATTTATTGTGAAGTTACCTCTAAAGGAGGGAATTGAGAATATTGGACAATCAAGAGAAATTGCAGTATCAAAGTTTCATAAATTAGAAACGAAATTGAGGTCAAATGAGAAAATAAAATACCAATACAAAAAATGTATGTCCAAGTATGAAAAACCAGGACATATGACTGACATTCCTAGAAATGAAATTTCAAATAATAAGCTACAATATTACTTACCTTACCACGCTGTAATAAAGGAAGATAGTGCAACTACCAAATTGAGGGTAGTAATTGACAGTAGTGCAAAAACGAACCGTGGAATAAGCCTAAACGAGAAATTAAAATGGACCAATAATAGAGGATGAATTGTAGTCAATTATTACACGTCTTAGGTAGCATCGCTACGTTTTGGGAGCTGATGTGGAAAAAATGTATAAGGCAAATATGGGTAGACTCAGAACAAAGAGACCTGCAAAGGATTGTATGGAGATCGGACCCGGAAATGGAGCTTAAGCACTATAGGTTAAATACACTGACGTCCACAGTACACAACGCCTGCTTCGTATTTAGCTATACGCTGTCTTCATAAAGCAGTCGAAGAGCAGGAGCATTTATATTCAAAAGCATGCAGTGAAATAAAATCAAGCTTTTATGTTGATGACCTATTGACTGGAGCATCAACCATTGAAGAGCTTAAGACGCTGAAATCAGAAATAACTACAATTTTAAGTAAATCAGGATTTTGCCTTAAAAAATGGATTTCAAATAATACAAAAATATTGAAAAATGAAGAGGAAAATCAAATAACGCAATACGTGGTGAATAAGGATATCACAAAGATTTTAGGATTAATATGGAGTAGTTACCCAAGAGTATACACTGAGGTATATTATTAACGCTGAAAACAATCTTCGGTCAACAAAAAGAAATAGATTATCAATGTTTTCAAGAATCTGTGATCCCTCAGATCTTCTAAGTCCATTAATAATACGTGCTAAAATAAATATGCAATAGTTATGGAAAACGGGTATATATTGGGACGAAGAGGTTTCTGCAGATTTACACAAATTATGGACATCGTTTTATGACGATTTAAGAAATTTATATAAAATAAATATTTGAAGACATGTAATTGATCAAGATTATCTAAGTTTGGAAATTCATGGCTATTGCGACGCTTCGGAAAGGGCGTATGGCGCATGCTTGTATAAAGAGTGGCCTAAGAGTCTGGTAACGGCCAATTATCTCGTAAATTGCTAGTCCTAATTGTATAAAATTTCAGGTACCCCTATTTTGGGATACGTAGATTCCAGATTTTATATTTGCAATGTTGCCATATTTGCCGTTTCTCTTAAATTATTAGTAACTTTGGTTTTTCAAATTCATCACCCTGTATATTCAGTCATTATTTGAATCACCTATTCAATACGAGTTCAGCCATATGTAACACCTATGATTTTATGTAGTTCGGAAGGTCTTAAATACATAAAACAGAAGTCTATTAACGCCTAGTTGTCTCAATAAATGTTTTAATACAAACTATTTTCAACTACATTAAAACGTAACAAATGGAAGGTTACAACATTTTTAACATAATGGTTACTTTATCAACTGTTCAAAATGTGCTCCATTTGTGAGTTGACAGTACCCTAATTGATGGTAGAATGCGTCTACCACATTTCTCCATGATTGTCTAGAAATTAATCAAGATTCATCGATAATTCGTTGCCTTAGCTCTGCAAGACTTGCTGGTTTAGTTTTGTGAACTGAATTTTTCAAGTATCCCCAATAAAAATAATCTTTAGGATTGAAATCAGGTAAACGTGGAGGTCATTCAATTCTACATCGTCTACCAATCCATCGCCGGGAAATATCTCATCTAAATAACGCCGAACATTTATACCAAAATGAGCTGGAGCTCCATCTGGCTGAAACCATATCTGATTAAAATTGGCCAAAAACAAGTTTCTCAATGTATGGTACAATTTCATTTCCAAGTAGAAGTTCATATTTATCTGAAGTTAAATTTCCTTCGATAAAGTGGTCCAATTAACTGAGTACCTACTATACCTGACCATACATTTAATTTTTGTGGTCTTTGAGTATGGTTTTCACGCATCCACTGTGGATTTACGTCTCTTCAGTACCTTATGTTGTGTCGATTTACACTCCCACGCAGTTTAAATGCTGCTTCATCGGAAAGATATATTCTGTTAACGAAATTTTCATCATTTTATCCATCATCACCTCAGTAAACTCTAATCTACGATCAAAGGCATCTTCACTTAATTCTTGCAATAAGTGAATTTTGTATGGTTTCAATTTATTCTTATGTAATACACGTAAGGTAAGACTGAAGAACGACCTACATCATGTACTTGTGAAACCCTGCGTGAGGCTTTATGTGGATCTTCAACAAAACTCTGCATTATATCTAAAGTTTTGTTGTCATTCATAATTGTTTTCGGTCTACCTGATCGGTATCCATCTTTCACTCCTCCAGATTCCTCAAAGTGCTTTACAGTTTTTTATACTGTCGCCTTATGAATAGGAGAAAGATTTGGGAAAGTATAGTTGAACAAATTGACTAGTTCACAATAAGATTTTTTTCTGTCGCCGTACCCTCTCATCATTAGAATGGTGATTCGTTCTTTTTCGTTAGAGCCACGTTAGAGAAGCAATTTACCTTGCAGAACTTTTCCAAACACATCAAACTACTGTCAGTTTTAGTTAATAATGTAAATGATGAACAAATGTCAAAATCACAGCATTCTACATTTAAATTTCTTCAAATCTATCTAGTTTGCGCTGTTTTATGTATTCAGAATCATAAGTGTTACATATGATTGAACTCGTATTGAATAGGAGATTTCAATAGTGACTGAATATACAGGGTGATGAAGTTTAAAAACCAAAGTTACTAATAATATAGCAACTTATAGTCTCTGTGCAAAATCAAGGGTAGCTACTATCAAAACAGTAACTTTACCAAGACTGGCGTTATGCGGAGCATTATTGCTATCCAGATTAATGAATAAAAATTTGGAAGCTTTAAGTTTGATGTGAAGTGAAGTTCATTACTGGACAGGCTCTCAAATAGTGCTCTCGTGGTTAGCTGCAGAACCTTCAACTGGAATGTTTTTGTGGCACATAGAGTAGCCGAAATTCAAAACAACCAACGGATTAGCAGGTAGTTGGTATCATGTCGGAAATGAAGAAAATCCAGCAGACTTGGTTTCTTGAGGGTGCGACACAAAAACCTTAAAAGTTCACAACTGATGGCACGGACCGGAATGGCTAAATAACGGGAAATCTGGATGGCCTAGAAATAATATTGTTCTTGAAATTGACATTCCAGAGAAAAAACTAAGTAGTAAAATATCAATGACATCTATTTTTGATCAAAATATAATATCTAAATTCTCAAATTATTTGCTCTTACATAGCATATTGTTTAAGATTTTATAAAACCGTGTCTTCAAACAAAATTAATAAAATCAAAGGAAATATATCAGATGACGAACTAGAAGAGCCATTAATTTGAATTGTAAAGATGAAATTCATTCTCTCGAAAAAAATAAACAAATTTGCTTTAATGGGTGAGTTACCTGAAGAGTCGTCTTGTGCCTACTAAGGCATTTTTTAATACTGGTGTTGATTAGGCCGGAACTTTCAATATTAAATTACGTAATAGTAAACTTTAAAAGGCTACTTATGTATATTTATTTGCTGTCCATCTTGAATTGGTGTCGGATCTGACATCAGAGTGTTTTTTGAATGCTTTAGAAAGATTCATTGCGAAAAGAAAATGCAAAAACAACTTTTCTGACTGCGAAACCAATTTTGTAGGGGCAAACCGCGAAATTCGAGAGTTTTTCGAATTTTTCAATAATAAAAAAGTGAAAAATAAAGTTGACAATAATTTATCCCAGGATGGAATTAATTGGAAATTTACTCCACCTCGGTCTTTGTTATTTGTGGGCGGCTAATGTCAAAAAGGCGAAATATCATTTTTTGAGAGTTGTTGGAAATGCTTCACTAACATTCGAAGAGTTATCAACGGTATTTACGCAAATTGAAACGTGCATAAATTCGCGGCCACTCAGTTCGTTGTCTACACCAATAATTTATTGCCATTATCACCGGGTCATTTTTTAGATGGCGCTTCTTTAGTGGCATTGCCAGAATCAGACATAAAATACGTTAATTGTAATAGACTTAACCGTTACCAATATTTGAAGCAAATTGTTCAGCATTTTTGAGACCAATGGTATAAAAATTCATAGATTCAATGGAATATTTCGCAAAAAAAACTGTAGTAGTTCGAATGAACAACTTATTTCTTACTAAAATTAATTATAGAATGAAAAATAATAGTTTATTCCAAAAGGAACAAGAAGAAACTTTGATACAGTGTGGTACCTAAAACCTATTTAAAACATGTACAATAATTGTACTCATAAAAACCTTTTTCCGAAACTAAAATACCTTCCATAGGACCCGTTTTCAACTGTTATACACGAACAAAAATAGCCTATGTAAGTCTTCTTTATGGTCTATTCCATGAACCTATCAAGTTTTATCACAATTATTCAAGCCTTTTTGGAGATTACCCTGAACAGACACACTCAAATTTTATGTATTGGCATAGATTAAATTTTTTGCCAGGAAAGTGAAAAAATTATATATGATTTTTTCCTCAGTTGAAGACAAGAACAAAAAAATAAGTTCATCTCCTGAATTTGTGCTATTTTTGTATTTTACAGAACTTTCTATAAAATATAAATTATCACCACTTTGGACATATTACTCCATGCTTGAAAGTACCATTAGGGAATAAATATTGAGAAGTGTAAGAAACTGCAAGCATTACTAAAACACGCAAACGAAGGGTTTTAGCTTTAAAAAGGCGATAATTTTTTTCTAATTTGAAGTTTGTATAAAGGCAAAGTGCATTTATATTAATTTAATATTATTCGCCTAAGCGCTTTCACCGGTTAAGACATAGGTACTCAGAGGCAATTTTTTTGGAAAAACTTTTTAAAGAATTATAACTTCTCTAAAAAAATTTTTTTATAATAATATAACTTGCTCTCACAAAAAGTCAATAATAATGTTAATATACAACATTCTTTTTCATGTAGGACTTCCTAGATTTCCACTTTTTGGATGAATAAGTCAAGTTTGGAAAAAACTGGTCATATGATCAGATGTGAAATTTATAATTTTTAAGACGTTATGGTTATATTTGATCAGGTTATTTTAAGCGGTAGAAAAAAAGAAATTTTTGGAAAAATATTTTATTATTATATATTATCATTAAAGTGAATATAATTTTTGCAAATATATATATTCACACATGTAGTATGGTGTGTATGCAACATAAATTTACTTCACCACTCCGTATCTAGCAAACTAGGGCGAATACAACATACCAAAGCTCCAAAAAATTGACGCCTCTTTACCTAAAACAGCGCGATATCTTTTCAGTGGCCTTTTTTCATAAAAAAGTTTTATTTTTATTTCTCAAAGTATATTTACTATTTCCTAACAGCCTAGTTGTATGATTGTAGAAGATTATTCCCTGATAACCAGCAGAATCTTGTCCAATAGTCAACCGGTAATAGGGCAATCTCAAATAATTACCTCTTCGCGTGCTATGTTCATGAATCATGTCATTTCTTATATATTGAGCTTCTTTTTTCTAAATTTCTAATGTAGTCAGGAATATAAAAATGGTTTGATAAAACTTTTTATTGATGCTCTATGATGTCAGCATTCTGAATACTATGACCCTATATGAAGATTTTCCCCAAAAAGTTGGTCCTTGAGTGAGTAATGACTACACCAGTCCAAAATGGGTTAATTTTAATGCCTTCAAGGGAGTTGTCTTATACTGTTGTCTAAAGATAAAGCAGAAACTACTCATTCTTGAGACCACTTTGAAAATACGATACCACCACGATAAAAACATTGTCACATCTCTAACTCTCTATACTGTGTGCTTTTGGGTCATAGGATTGCATTCATTACACAAATGAAACTTAAATCAGTGAAAACGACAAAAAACAACGTTATTTATTGAAAGGAATAGATGTATTATCATTTAAAAACAAATTGTGGTTGTAAAAAGAATCATTTTTAGTCCGATTAAGGGAGATTTCAAATGGTCATGACATTATAAATCGTCAAATATTCATTTTTATGTGTACCTATGTCGAGAATCAATAGTCCAAAAATGAAAATTGAGTAGGGAAGTGTTCGAAAAAAAATGAAAACTACACCAAAAACTACTTTTTTGGAATTATCTCGAAATCTATGATAGTTACAATACCCGCTAACCGATAAATTTTCCTCAGTGTAAGAGAATACTATAATTTTTGACTGAGTTGTCTGATAATTATCGTAATGACCGATTAAATTATTCAATTTACCTTAAAGCAAATAAGGTTCCTCCTCACTCGTGAGATTATCGACAAACGATTCGAATAGAAAGAGATGTGATTTTGTTCCTGTCCGTTTATTTTTAAGATGAATTGAAGAATTTGCCATTTTGCTACGAATTAATAGCTAACTCAAATGCACTAGCGATGATCAACGTACATTTACACTTTTACAGTATATTTGAAAAAATACATATACATATAATCGATGAGACCTTTTCCGATACAAATCGGATACGGTTAAGAAATGTCGATATTATAAGACACCAAAAACAATCTTGTTATTTGGAATTGCGAAATAGTGAAACAACATGCGATAAATATCAATTCTTAGAAACACATTGTATAATACAATAGCGAAACACTGTACATTCAATAGGTGACAAACAATATTAAAAGCTAAACTGAGTTGAACTTTGGATACATTTCTCGATATCTTCGAGCAGTAGCAGCACATGAATAATTTTCATCCACATAAATATAAAGCATATCTTACATTTCAAGATTAGCAAAATCGTTATGCCGCGGCATTTTGACTTAATCAGATTTTTCAATTTCGCAACAATCAGAATAATTAGTGACAATAACAACTAACAGCAATGACAGGATCCTACTAGATTGAAACGATTATTTTATACAGACCAAAGCCAACTACACCCTGTAAGTAAGGAGCCACATTTTATTCAAGTAATTTAGGTCAAATCCTAATAATTGAAGCTCCAGATTCATCAGTTAAGATATTTCCCATTATTAATTAAACACTCTGTATATTATATTATTGATAATAAGAGTTTATCTTAAGATTAAGATTAATAACGGGGTTACTATGCTATTCTCGATACTCATTATTTATAATAAAAGTTTACCATAGTGATACCTGACAATAATAATTGATAGTATTTGATTCATTTGCGTATCAAACATTACACATATTCCAAAAACCTGGCCTAATTTCAGAATTGAATGGAGTAGAACAGCTGGTTTTAACATTTTGATCAAAACAAGAATATCACCTAACCTTAACTCACTACACGTTATAAAAAGAGCAATTTTATAGGTAAAAATGGATTATTTGTAAAATTAGCACAATATTTTTATTTCGTCCTGATGATTATGTAAGAGAACTACAGTTTCTTTGATTCTAGCGGCCAAAGGCAGAACTAGTCTAATTAGTCCAGACCTAGGGGCCAGTAGCAGTACTAATCGAAATATTACCATAAGCTACACCCATTAAATTTTTTATATTTTCAAACCACGCCTACCGAATATTCAGTCAAAAATAGCTCGGCACCACTATTATCCAGCCATGGCATCACTAACATCCAGAAGGTGCTACTATAATCCAATACTTGTGTTATTTGGCTCCACTAAACTACATAAGAGGAACATATATATATATATATTGGTACACGATTCCTTGTTGCCTCCGGTATATGGAAAAGGCGACCTGGCCTCCGGGTCTTCCCATTGGCTTACATCCAAAAAAAAGTTATATATGGGATGGTCAAATGATGACGAATCCGGATGATCCCTTGAGAGGGGTAAATATATTTTAGTTTTTAACGGGTCATATATACTCATATATACGAAACACAGAAAGTACTAGGTCACCTCCAAAAATTATATATCTTGTTATCTTTGTCGCCTCCGACAGCGTTGCCACATAATCTGAGGTGATAAAGACACATCTTTATCCACATGGCCGATTTCAAATATATATATATATTTATGTTAAGCGTACATTTGTTTCCTTATTTTTAGCAAAGGTAGGAAGGTATGTAAATTTTCAATTTAAACATAAAATCAGTATAACGGAATTATATTTTTATGGATACATGTGTGTAAAATAATCCACTAATGTAAATAAGAAAAAGATAAAAAAAGCTAATTTAAAATAAAACGTTTAATTTTGTTGCTAATTACTATTTTTGACATATTTTACCTAACGCACTGTTTAGTGTGCGTAATGTACATACTTTATGACTAATTTTCATTAGCGAGTTTTATAAGATGTTGCAGTTTTGATTTTACGGTAACCGATTCGATTTAGACTATTATACTTTTCGATAAATTCTCTTAATTGTTGTGCTGATGGGTATTTCTTGTTTTTCAAGTTAGAGACAAATGTTTTTTCTCCTATAACTTCTTTCATTTCTGCTATTTCCTGAATGTACTTCACTTTATTTTCAATAATATTTATAAAAAACTTTTTGATGTAATTTTTTTATATTGCCATCAAACTTGTGATTATTTCCTCCATTCTACCAATATATTATCGTTTTTCCTTCTTTCTTTTCTTTTTTCAATTCCATCAACCATTCTTCTTTTTCTACGACCATTTCTTCTAATATTCCTTTGGTTTCTTGATATTCCACTAATATAAACATGTGTTTGTGATTCATCATCTACTTTCTGTTTCATTATTTTTATTTTATTATCCTGTTCCTGGAATTGCTGTTTTATATTTTGAACCATGTTTTCCATTTTTAATTCTTTTTATCTGCTTTTGGATTTCTTCGTGTCTTTGAATCACTTCCTTACCCATCTCTTCTATTACTTCTATCTTAAATTTCTCTTGCTCTTTAACTAGTTCTTCTCTAATTTGTTAACAGTTTTTCATAATTTGTAATCCCATATTTCTCTCCAACCTTTTCTGTACCTCTTCAAATATCTTTTCTAATGTCTTCTCCATTTCTTGTAATTTCTTTTCTGTCTTGGTTTGTCCTTGTTCCAGTTTGGTTTGTCCTTGTTCCATTTTGTTTTTTAATTTATCTTGTCCTTGTTTCATATTTTTCATCAACATATTCAACATATCTATTATATTAACTTATTTGCTCATCTGTCTTGATTCTTCCACTTTCGTTCTTTCTACCATCCTCTCTAATGTCGTTTCTTGTAATTTCCCATTTGTTCCTACTACTTGTCCTTTTCTTGCATATATTCTTCTTTAATATATTCATTCTCATCACTTTCCTCACTCATATCTTTAGAACTATCCATTAAACATTTATACCTGGTATTTATTATGATTTATATTTATTTTGAGATATCAGTTAATAATATTAATTATCTTCCTCTACAAAAACTGTTTCTATGATTAATTCTGAAAAAATTAATTTTTTTGTAATTGTCACTGTTTCGAAATTTCACATACGTTATAAAAATAATTAATTCTCAACTAAATCTAAATTCTACTTAGCCCCCCCTTGGGCGCCATTTTATATTGATTTTATATAATTGCTCTATTAGTTTATGATATTTAACTTTTGTTTTATTAATTTTTATATAATTATTTATTATTAGTGTCCCAATGCTGCTGCCATGTTACTTTGGATTTTCTTTTGAACTGTGATCACAAATCTTTTCCAATAATTATATTGTCGGTGACGGTAATTGAAGTTGCAATTTTTGCCTGTTGGTTAGCAAGTTCGTTGCCCTCGATGTCAATGTGGGAAGGTAGGTAACCAAATTAAGGTAACTGCTATTCCTTGGGATCATGTACAGATTGGACAATAGGATGTTCGGTGAATATATTTTGGATGGATAATATTGAAGCAAGTGAGTCTGTGCATAAGGCAACGAGCTTTTAAGGTGGAGGGATTGGAATAATGGACTGTAGAATGCTGAATAGTTCGCATGTGTGAACGTTACAAGTTAAAGGGATTTGGGAAGGTTTTATGGCAATTCGTAACGTTGTTACAGCGCAGCCTACTCCTGTTTCATTTTTGGATGCATCAGTGTATAGTACTGAATCATATTGGGTATTAGTTGTTATGTCAATAAAATCATTTTTAATTAATTGTTTGAGTATTGTGTGCTTGTTATGTCTCATAAGGGATGTGTTAAATTTAGGAAGGTTGATAGTCCATGGAGGAGTAGAGGGAATAGGTAGGGGACTAGTTTGTTTGAGGTCAACACCGTCAAGCAGCTGTGATAAAATCAAAAGGACCGGTTTTAACAATGACGTGGTTGAGAAACCATCGAAGGCGCTTATTAACCATATTTTCTAATAATTTGCACATGGTGCAGGTAAGTGATATTGGACGGAAAGAATTCGGAGAGGTAACAGCTTGTTCAGGCTTTTTAATAGGAATTATCGTAGAAGTACGCCATTGGTTAGGGAATTGGTTGGTGGTCCATATTAAATTGTAAATTTCTAGAAGCTTGTGTAAACCTATACTGGAGAGTTTTTCAAGAAATTTATACGGGATGTCATCAGGACCGGAGGCAGTATTTTTGCAGCTATTAAGAGCTGAGGTAAGCTCGAAGAAGGAGAATAAGCAGTTAAGAGAGGTAATATTTTGCAATAAAGTCATAGAGCATGGATAGGGAGCTTTATTTATAGAGGGAGGTGTGAAATTAACTTTTCATTTGAATTTTAATTCCAAGATTTTTGCCAGAATGTTGCTGATTTCTTCATTTTCGCTTACTAATGTATTGTTGTAGGAAAGAAAGGGAATTTTTAAGTTGGTAATAGAAGATTTAATATTTAATAAAAATGAGAAATTTTGATTAAATATTTGGAACATAAATCAATTCTTAAAAAAGAAAAATAATAAGAATAATAATGAATTTGGAAAGTTGAAGTTTGTAATGTTTAATTAAATTGTTGAAGTAAATATTTGAAAATGAATTTTATTGAACTGAAAAATAATTTAAATATTGAACCCAAATACCTGAGATTAGAGTTTTGTAACAAATTAATAATTAAAATCAAATAAATAATAAAAATAATAAATAATTATATAAAAATTAATAAAACAAAAGTTAAATATCATAAACTAATAGAGCAATTATATAAAATCAATATAAAAGCCCAAGGTGGGGCTAAGTAGAATTTAGATTTAGCTGAGAATTAATTATTTATATAACGTATGTGAATTTTCGAAACAGTGGCAATTACAAAAAATTAATTTTTTCAGAATTAATCATAGAAACAGTTTTTGTAGAAGAAGATAATTAATATTATTAACTGATATCTCAAATATAAATCATAATGAATACCAGGTTTAAATGTTTAATGGATAGTTCTAAAGATATGAGTGAGGAAAGTGATGAGAATGAATATATTAAAGAAGAATATATGCAAGAAAAGGACAAGTGGTAGGAACAAATGGGAAATTACAAGAAACGACATTAGAGAGGATGGTAGAAAGAACGAAAGTGGAAGAATCAAGACAGATGAGCAAATAAGTTAATATAATAGATATGTTGAATATGTTGATGAAAAATATGAAACAAGGACAAGATAAATTAAAAAACAAAATGGAACAAGGACAAACCAAACTGGAACAAGGACAAACCAAGACAGAAAAGAAATTACAAGAAATGGAGAAGACATTAGAAAAGATATTTGAAGAGGTACAGAAAAGGTTGGAGAGAAATATGGGATTACAAATTATGAAAAACTGTTAACAAATTAGAGAAGAACTAGTTAAAGAGCAAGAGAAATTTAAGATAGAAGTAATAGAAGAGATGGGTAAGGAAGTGATTCAAAGACACGAAGAAATCCAAAAGCAGATAAAAAGAATTAAAAATGGAAAACTGACAGGAAATAAGAGAATGAAATAAAATATATGAAGGAATTATCAACAAAATTCATAATCAAACTAAGCAAAGAGAGGAAACCATTATAAAATATCAGCAATCAATAGAAACCATGGTGCAAAATATAAAACAGCAATTCCAGGAACAGAATAATAAAATAAAAATAATGGAACAGAAAGTAGATGATGAATCACAAACACATGTTTATATTAGTGGAATATCAAGAAACCAAAGGAATATTAGAAGAAATAAAAGAAGAAATGGTCGTAGAAAAAGAAGAATGGTTGATGGAATTGAAAAAAGAAAAGAAAGAAGGAAAAACGATAATATATTGGTAAAATGGAGGAAATAATAATAAGTTTGATGGTAATATAAAAAAATTACATCAAAAAGTTTTTTATAAATATTATTGAAAATAAAGTGAAGTACATTCAGGAAATAGCAGAAATGAAAGAAGTTATAAGAGAAAAAACATTTGTCTCTAACTTGAAAAACAAGAAATACCCATCAGCACAGCAATTAAGAGAATTTATCGAAAAGTATAATAGTCTAAATCGAATCGGTTACCGTAAAATCAAAACTGCAACATCTTATAAAACTCGCTAATGAAAATTAGTCATAAATTAATAGCTTTTTTTACTGTTCATAAAGTATGTACATTACGAACACTAAACAGTGCGTTAGGTAAAATATGTCAAAAATAGTAATTAGCAACAAAATTAAACGTTTTATTTTAAATTAGCTTTTTTTATCTTTTTCTTATTTACATTAGTGGATTATTTTACACACATGTATCCATAAAAATATAATTCCGTTATACTGATTTTATGTTTAAATTGAAAATTTACATACCTTCCTACCTTTGCTAAAAATAAGGAAACAAATGTCCGCTTAACATAAATATATATTTGAAATCGGCCATGTGGATAAAGAGGTATCTTTATCACCTCCGATTATGTGGAAACGCTGTCGGAGGCGACAAAGATAACAAGGTATATAATTTTTGGAGGTGACATAGTACTTTCTGTGTTTCGTATATATGACCCGTTAAAAACTGAAATATATTTACCCCTCTCATAGAGTGATCAGAGAAAGGTTTTGGCCCCTCTCCGGTTGCAGTTTGGTAAAAAGGGTCGTGCGTACGATGTTTTAGATGCAAGGCCAAACCACAAGAATATATAATGGGCACCCATTTTCGATTTCTGGGGTTGACTATGCCGGACCATTCCAACTCCTAGACAGAAAGGGTAGAAATTTCAAAACTTTTAAGGCATATGTAGCACTATTTGTTTGTTTCGCCACTAATGCTATACATTTAGAGGTCGTTAGTGATCTCACATCTGAACGTTTTTTGTCATCTTTGCGTCGTTTCATGGCTAGACGGGGTAAATGCACAGAAATCTATTCCGATAATGGTACCATATTTGTTGACGCTAACAACGAAATAAAATCTTTTTTCGATGCTGTCAACCGAGGGTGTTCAATGACACTTTATCACTCCTAATACACCACATTTTGGCGGTATTTGGGAAGCTGGCGTCAAGTCTACCAAATATCATTTGAAACGTGTACTGGGTAACGCGTCTACGACCTTTGAGGAGTTCAGCACTATTTTATGTCAAATAGAGGCGTGTCTCAACTCCCGACCACTATATCCAATGTCAACCGATCCTAATGATACAACACCTCTTACCCCGGCACATTTTCTGATAGGAGAAAGCCTGATGGCATTACCAGAACCCAACCTATTGGTCATCAAAGAAAATCGCCTTTCAAGATTCGAAAGAGCACAACAAATTACTCAACACTTCTGGTCTCGATGGAGCAAGGAGTATGTATCCCATCTACAAACTCGAACAAAATGGAAAACAAGTCACCCACAGCTAATCAAAATCGGTCTCTTGGTACTGATCAAATAAGATGGACTACCACCCTTAAAGTGGAAGTTGGGCAGAATTTATCAAGTCCAAAGGGGTAACGATAACATAATAAGATCCGTGACTATCAAAACGTCAACTTGTGAGGTAAGACGCCCAGTTGTCAAAATCTGCGTCCTGCCAAACCAACAATGAATCTACATTGAAACCCTGGAGCGTTTCAAGGCGGGGGCGATGTTGTGCTTAATACGGCCCTGTCCACACCACCTGCACCGGCCGTCGACAACAAGTCATGTAAGGGTGCGAGGAGGCACGAAAGATCTCCAAACCGGAGCAGTCCACTATTGTCGATGTTATAACACACATGACTTTTTATTTGTAATTATTTACGATATCTTGTAATAAGTTATTAACAATAAATTATAGTTTGTTAAATACGTGAAATTCTTGAAATTATTTACTTGTGCCACAACATCTACAAATTTATAAGATTGACATTTTTTTCATAAAAGCTGTGTAGTATCTGTATCCTATCATATACGGAAATACGAAACGACTTGATTTCAATTATTACCCATTTTTATAATTGTTTTTAGTTTATGTTTGTATTGTCTCACACCTTTTTTCATAAATATATTGTTTTTTTTTTTTCATGGATATATTTTTTTTTTTCATGAATATATTGTGTTTTTTATAAAAATGCTTTTTATTCACTTTTGCCGTTAACTATATCCCTTGATTGTGAAATCAACATTAAATAGATGTAAGTAGGGAGAATTGGGAGAGGCCAATATTTAGACAGAAGTATAAAATATAAAAAGCAAACGATTAAAAAACGTAACATATAATGACGTTTAATACACACTATATACTAACATTTCTTAAACGTTATTTGAACACGTGTTTTCTACGTATTCTCGTCAACGTGGTAGGAGTGGGACAAAACTACGTGATTATACACGTTGGAGTTACGTCGTTGAGTGACGTTACATGGTAGCTCTTACGACATAATAATATTATCCACGTTTTCACAACGTGTTTTGGTTAACTGGGGAATTTTGGGGGGTTAACTGTTACTGAAATGAAGTCTATACATTTATACAATGCTATTGCAATATAGGTATAGTTAAATGAAGTTTAAAGTAGACATTTTTTTGGCACTCATTTCTTACAAATTCCAGGTAGGTACCTATAGTTTGTCGCAAAGTTTATTTTAAGCGAAGGTCGTTGATGGTCGTATTTAGATGATTATCGGCAAGAGCTAAGACGATATTCCTTGTCACAAACTATACCTATTTGATATCATTTCATTAGGTACTTATATAATTATATAGTTAATTTGTATCAATCATTAATCACGATCGAAAAAGACAATGTCCTAGTTAATTGTGAAGGAATATAATCATATAGAATAATACTATAATGTAGGAGTAGGGGGTGCCCTCGGTTTAAGTTTTATTTTAATAAGCCAAACCATATTTCATTAGGTACCTACATAAAAAATAACAAATTACTGAAATGGTTTTTTCTTTATACAGCTTTATACTTCCAAACCAGGCAGTATTATGTATTTGACACTATACAGAAAATATTAAATATCCATTTTAAACCTTTATTCACTACAGTCTGCTTTTATATAAAACCGTCAATACTATTGCTAAAAATATGACCTAATATTGGTAGAGCACTGGCAGTCCCCTATACAACCAATATGTGAAATTACCATTTATAACCAATATTGACTACAGTCTGATTTTATATGGAATCGCCAATATTATTGCGAACAATCTAAAGTAATATTGGCAAAACATTAGCGTTCCCTTTTACAGCCAATATCAAATATCCATTTTAAACCAATATTGGCTACAGCCTGCGTTTATATAGAACAGTCAATATTATGGCTAGCAATCCCAACTAATAATGGTAGAACACTGGCAGTCCCCTATACAGCCAATATGTGAAATTACCACTTTAAACCAATATTGACTACAGTTTGTTTTTATATGAAATCACCAATATTATTGCGAACAATCTAAAGTAATATTGGCAAAACATTAGCTTTCCCTTTTACGGCCAATATCAAATATCCATTTTAAACCAATATATAATAATATGAAATGAAATTATTTAAAGAAGGATGAACTTCTTTGAATAATTTCATTTCAGGTAAAATTATTTCAAGAAGGTCGTTGATGGAGGTAGGTTTTTCGACGATATTCCTTGTGACAAACTGTACTATTTGATATCTTTGCATTACTTAGAAATTAGCTGTACCTTCTGTATTGGTCAGTAGCACAGAATACACCAAACAACAAGAAGTGAAGGCCGGCGAAAATCCTTTGATGTTCGAGGTCCAAAAATATATAACCTTGAGCAAGCGTCAACTACCTTATTCATGCACTGA
Organism: Lochmaea capreae; assembly: GCA_949126875.1. Classification (NCBI taxonomy): domain Eukaryota; kingdom Metazoa; phylum Arthropoda; class Insecta; order Coleoptera; family Chrysomelidae; genus Lochmaea; species Lochmaea capreae. The sequence continues at coordinate 23,765,289 of OX421402.1, forward strand.
GAAACATAATTACACTTGATTCACACTGAGAAAAAGTGTGTTAGTATGAAGTCGTATTTTATGAAATGTATTTGTAAATATTTTTTCTTTTGGTAACTATTTCTGCACGCTTCGTTGATAACGTTGACGTGAATTCTGCCAAAAGAGTTCATAATAAAACACATTTACGTAGGTATCTAGATATATAATTGTAAAAAATAAACGAAATATAATTCTCATAAACAAAGAGAAAGCTAATATGAAGAAAACCAAAGATTTTAACTTAATAATAAATAGAATATAAGAAATTTAGGCAATATCTTCTTTCTGCATATATTTTGCAAATTCTACACAGGACGTAATGCGAAAGTTGTCACTATAGGAAGTTGAAATATGTTTATTGTTGATAAGTGGGAGTTTTATTGAAAATTTGAGACTCCCTCTTAACTCGGGAGAGGTGGCAATCCTAAATCTAATCTAATTTGAAAGTGCCGCCTCATTTTTCAATAAATACTTGACTTGTATCTATGTATCTATGTGGCCAATCTTGCAACTGAATCTTAAACCAGTTGCACATGCCTATAATTTAACTGAAATTTAGCAATTGTTTTTAAAAAAGCTTTTTTTCTCAAATATAAACTCATTTTGAGTGAGAAAGTGTTTTCAACAGTAAAAAAAGATGTAGAGGGTACTTATAAGAAATAAAGAAGTAAAAGTAAGGAATCCGAAAATATGGATATAAATTGTCAAGAAAATGAAAGTGAAGGGCCTGTACACATCCTACATGGACTGTAGAGGTGTTATTTTTTGGATAATTCAATATTTATCCTCTTATCCAAAGAAAAACAAAATACATGAAATGATTGTAAAGGTTAAAGAAAATAAATCTTTTATCACATTAATATAAAGGTTGTTATTTAAAAAAAACAGTAAATTAAAAATAGACTTGTTTCAGCATTTTCTTAAAATTCAAATAATACTGCCTAATATCAGAGCAGACTATTTACAGTGACCCACACCATACATAAAAAACATACTCATTTTGAATAGAATTGAACAGTGCTTTTTATTATCATTTGTATTAATAGGGATTAAAAGAGACAACTATTAATTTTTGAATGTTTTATTAAATATACCAATTAATTACACACAATTACCCAAGCCACAAAATAAAAGCAAATAATACACCAGCTAATTAGATAAACCATTAGCAGAATTGTAAAAACACAAATTAAATTAATCAACACCCACATCACAAAACCCAACAACTAACTTTATTCTTACCTACATCAAAGTATAAATGAGATTTTAGGACATTTTATCTAAACAGACTGCACAATGTTTGTCCTGTCTTGTCATTGCTTTGACTTTAATTTTCAATGCCTAAAACACTTCATTATTTTGAAGGCCAGGTTTTGGTATAAGGCTTCTAGTTAATTTACAAAGTTCTTTTAGATGGCAAATAAAGAATTTTTATCAAAAAATTGTAAGCCCTGGCCCCCAAAAAATTTAGTGTCGTTACATATTTTTTAAATTCACTGGAATATCGTCTGCCAAAACATGTTTTATTTTTAAGCAATACTTGCTCTTTTACAATTTCAGCCAAAGATTTATTTAGAAATTGATCACACATCTCCATAAAATTACCAGGAGTATATTTATTTGGCTTCTTTTGTGTCAATTTGGAGAATTTCCTTTTTAACTTCCTCAGTTTTACTTTTAATTTTCTCCTCCTAGGGCTGTCACATGTCAAGCATGGTGATGTTTGTGTTGACATCGGAGAAAACTGAGGAATGGAAGCTGTTGCATTTGCTTTTTCAATATCTATTTCCAGTATCTCCCCTAATGATGATGTTCCAGGTGCAGATAATTCCCTTGATATCCAACGATGCTATCTATAAAATTGAAATATTTACCAATGTTAATATGAATCACATTCTACATGTTATAATTTGTATACAATCCATTGGAACAGCCTGTAGACTTATAAGTACTTACATAGACCAATTGAAAAACCCAAAAACAACTTATAAGTACTTACATAGACCAATTGAAAAACCCAAAAACAATTCCAGAGGACTATAGAAGTGATCCTCGGTATGTTTTTTGGATTTTTCTATAGATTGATGTGTATTTATAAGTTTATGAGCTGTTACCACTGACTTCGTACCAACTATAGTATATTTTACCAATTCATAAAAAGCAGACTTACCAGTTGGGTAAATTTTCTTTGGTTAATTCTCAATTTCAGGAATGATAAAATGCTTAACAATGTGTGAGTGAATATTATGGGCTCAACTTGAATAAATAAGAGTTTTCTGACATAACTACTGCTCTTATACTTTTGTTCGTAATCAACTACATCTTCTAGTTACATGCTGTTAACCATGCTCGCGTCCTAAAATAAAATATAATATGTAGGTAACAAATATGGACTACAAAACATTATACTCATATTAAATTTAATTAGGTAATATAGCATATAGCAACATGTCGGCGATACAACATTAACAAATCGCATAAAGATTTTTTTACGTTAACTGCAAATGTAGATACGTACCTGATAATATCATTTGGAAATCTAAACAAACTTAGTTCTTCTCCGGTTTTGGAAACATATCTACTTACAATACAACTTATGTGTGTGATTTGGTTTCCCTTGGCTGCGGATACTAAGTCCATTCGCCAACATAAACAATACAACTTATTTTCCCCATAATTTCACTGTTTTATAATGATAAATGTAAGATGCAAAATATTATAAACTGGTAATGACCTACAAATCGTCTACACAGAACATGTTATTGCAGACAAATGTCAAGTGTCGACTACCTTAAAATATGGCGTCTGAAGACACCGTTTTATGCGAAGCTTCGCTTCTTGTTGTTTGGTGTATTCTTTGGTCAGTAGGTATACAATACAGGTAATAAACGTAGGTTGCCAATGCTGTAAATTTATAAAAGAGTAAAATCAGTGAAGGTCAATGAAGGTCAGTGAATTAGGTATATAGTTAATTTGTATCAATCAATAATCATGATCGAAAAAGACAATGTCCGAGTAAACTGTGAAGGAATATAATCATATAGAATAATATAATGTATGAGTAGGGGGTGCACTCGGTTTGAGTTTTATTTTAATGGAACAACACATATTTCATTAGGTACATAAAAAGTAACAAATTACTGAAATAGTTTTTTCTTTATACAGCTTTATACTTCCAAACCAGGCAAAACAAGTGGGATTTAAAGAGGTTATTTTTTATACCTAGGTAATATATTGTGACGATAATCTTTATTTATTTTTAATTTTATATTGTTTATTAAATATTTATTGTTATTATTTTAAAAATTTATTTTATTTTCTTTGTTTTAATGTTGGGCGCCATTTATGAAATTTTAATTAATACTAATTTTTATTTTGTTAATTCTATTTTGTCTTTTTTATATAAAAATATTTGATTTTACGATACCTTAGCCTTGAGAACTCTTGAGCGTCAGCACTCTGGGCGTACGATTCGATCTTTATGTTTTTTCAGATCTATGATAGTCGTCACAGAACTATCAACACACTATCTACTATAGAAACCACTAATTTCAAAAATAAAAGTTTATTTATTGAAAAACCAATTTGATTGTTTTTTATGCAATAGAAAAAATTACCTTAAATATCGGATCAAACAACATATCTACCTACTGATAAAAAAAAAATGATATATACTGAACTGAATGTTTTAAATATATTTGCCTATTGGCTGAATAGTGTAGAATGCATTCTTTCTATATAAAAAAGAAGACTTGACTTAACTAAGTTAACCTACAAATACATAATATAAGAGACAACTCTCGTCTGTAGCCCGTGTAGGTGGTGCCGATCGAGTATCTCCGGTGGCGCTCGGCTTTCATGCGGGGCGCGCACGGTTCAAACACCCCGTGTCGCTCTCTATGAAAAGAACATCTCCTCGCTTTCCATACACTTTTTTAAATATATCGTTTGAAAAAGTGTATAGAAAGCAAATCAATTCCTAACCTAAACCACCCTACCCTACCCTACCCTAATCCGAATCGAAAAATTGAATTGTGTAATTGACAGATTCGTCCTAAGTCTGCGCTAAATGTGAAGGGGGATATGTTTTCTTTTTAAAGAAGACCTGATGGGCCGATAATATCAATTAAAAACCCATAAACACCCACTAATTATCTTTGACAGCGTAATTCTACCCTCCTCCGCGCCTTCGAGTCAGATAATGTTCAAATTATAATAATTTTCAATAATAACCCAACCAAACCTACCCCTACCAAACCTTCTTCGTATTTTTAGTCAATTTTTGAAAAAAACAATAAGAAAATAAAAATAAAAATATCTTGACTCGGACACGACTCGAACCTGGCACCTCTGTGTTAGGAGCCCAGCATGCTTACGCTGAGCTAATATCTGCACACATCAATGATATCGTATAGGAGGTTAAAAGCTGTATGGACGCATGCGCACCGGAGCGCCACCGGTGATACTCGATGGCGTCCGAGGTCGGCATCACCTACACGGGCTACAGACGAGAGTTAAAAGACAACAGTACGATTATAAAAATGTGGGAAGAGTTTCCTCATGATTATTTGTTACACATATATCGATCAAATATTATGGAATATAACCTTTCGGTAAGTCAATTTTATATATTAAATGTGCACTAATAAATTGTTCAGAACAAATAAACGATTACTTCTTAAAATTTTAGGCAAATATGGAGGTTATTTCCAATGAAATGTTTGTTACCTTACATCTTCTAAATAATAGGAAGTTGCTTCATTCAAAAACCATGTGTTGTGTGGGAGCTATTGCATCTATTTATTTATAGCTTCATAACCTTTCGACAACTCTAAAGGTATGTATCCATGTCCTTTTTTTTTATTATATAATTCAATAATAGGTACCTTTATTCTGTATAATTCACAATTTTTCGTTTAAACTTCTGACAACCAGTAAACTTTTCTGTCAGAAAACTTCTTTTGACACTTCCTTTTATTTTTAGTTATCTGGGTCTGTAGTTTCAGAAAACAAAAGACTGTCACAGCAAAAATTCAACGTGCTCCTCTGGCAACATCAAAATACAGACTGAATTGACTTTTTTGATGACATAACCACCAAATATGAGGACTTTCAAAATTTTTATTTCAGCTAGGACACATGTACTTGGCCCCATTTTATAAAGCTTGAGCTCCTGATTCTGGAAATAGTCTTCTTTTTCCTTACAAGTTCCTATTTCTCTATAAAAACTTAATTTTTTATCCGCACTTGACAGTTCACACTTTTTAACCTTTTTAATTTTTTTATAATTTCTAATACAATTTTAAAAACACTAATTTAGAACATAATTTTTTATGTTTGAGTCACAATACCTCACCTTCTAATATTAAACATACAATTTCTTATCTACTGTATAAAACAATTTCACAATAAGCAAATATAATTAGTTTTTTCAACTTTTTATGAATTATTTATTTCTCAGGAGCTTGAGAAGGCCTATTTCTTTATTTCACATTATCGTTTAACTATAATTCTAATTCCTAAACTTTTCTTCAACTTTTGATTACCTGTTATGTTTGAAAATACATACAGAGTGTATCAAAAGTAGATCATAACTATAATAAATTTCCGAGACGATAAATTCGTCTCAATATATTGACTACAGTCGGCTTTTATATACAATCGCCAATATTATTGCGAACAATATAAAGTAATATTGGAAAAACATTAGCGTTCCCTTTTACAGCCAATATCAAATATCCATTTTAAACCAATATTGGCTACAGCCTGCGTTTATATAGAACAGTCCATATTATGGCTAGCAATCCAAACTAATATTGGTAGAACGCTGGCAGTCCCCTATACAGCCAATATGTGAAATTACCGTTTAAACCAATATTGACTACAGTCGGCTTTTATATAAAATCGCCAATATTATTGCGAACAATCTAAAGTGATATTGGCAAAACATTAGCGTTCCCTTTTACAGCCAGTATCAAATATCCATTTTAAACCAATATTGGCTACAATATCGTTTTATACAAAACGACCAATATTGTTGAAAATATCCTCAAGTTATATTGGCCAAACGTTGGCTTGCCATCTATACATACATACTGTGTCACAATAATGGGGCTATATTAACCGCAATAAAGGCGCACTATGGAAAGTTCGTTGGTTTATCAATATTTAGCAAAACCAACAATCAGCCAATATTCCACCAATATCGATTCCCCATGCAAAGGCAATATTGCAAAAAAACTAAAGCCTATGTATATCCAACATTGGTGATATATTGTCAATCTAAGGCCAATATTGCCTAAATATTGAAATATTGGGGCGATGTTGCGCCGATATCTAGCCAACATTCGGTTCTACTAGGGTTTGATTGTTTTATACTGTACTTCAGTGTTCTTGTGTGTTTCTGTAAGTATTTGAGTGAAATAGGACTGAATATGGTCCAACTGCTAGATAACTTTCGTTTTTAGGTAGTATTTAGGGGTTTTGTGCATTGTGCAGTCAGTCATCTTGTGTGCTTTTCAGTGTAATAGAGGCTTTTTAAGATAATTCAAACTCCTTTTACTGTTTTAGAACGTAACTACGTGAAATTGAGTTATTGCATGAAATAACGTCGTATTGTGTTTTTTCGATTGTTTCATACTTTAATTCAGTGTTCTTGTGTGTTTTTGTATGTATGTGAGTACAACAGGCTGGAAAATGGTCCAATTGCTCGATAACTTTCGTTTTTAGGTAGATTCGCGTGGTTTTGTGCATTGTTCAGTCATCTTCTATGCTTTCCAGTGTAACACAGGGTTTTTGAGAGAATTCGAACTCCGTTGACTGTTTCAGACCGTAACTACGTGAAATTGATTGTTATTGGATGGAATAACATCGTATTGTGTGTTTACGATCGTTTTATACTGTAATTTAGTGTTCTTGTGTGTTTTTGTATGTATTTGAGTGAAATAGGATGGAAAATGGTCCAATTGCTCGATAACTCTCGATTTTATGTAGATTCTAGTGGTGTTGTGCATTATTCAGTCATCTTGTATGCTTTTCAGTGTAATAGAGTGATTTTGAGCTCCGTTGACTGTTTTGGACCATAACTACGTGAAATTCATAGTTATTGGACGAAATAACCTTCTGATTGTGTGTTTTTGATCGCTTTATTCTGTAATTCAGTGTTCTTGAGTGATTCTGTAAGTATTTGCGTGAAATAGGACTGAATATGGTCCAATTGCTCGATAACTTTCGTTTTCAGGTATATTCGAGTGATTTTGTGCATTATTCGGTCATCTTTTGTGCTTTTCAGTGTAATAGAGGGTTTTTGAGTGATTTAAAACTCCGTTGACTGTTTTGGACCGTAACCACGTGAAATTGGTAGTTATTATTATATTAATAGAGGGTTTTTAAGTGATTTCAAACTCCGTTGATTGTTTTGGACCGCAACTACGTGAAATTGATAGTTATTGGATGAAATAACAACTGATTGTCTGTTTACGCTCGTTTTATACTGTAATTCCGTGTTCTTGTGTGTTTTTGTATGTATTTGGGCGAAATAGGATGGAAAATGGTGCGATTGCTCGATAACTCTCGATTTTAGGTAGATTAAAGTGATTATGTGCATTATTCAGTCATCTCGTGTGCTTTTCAGTGTTATAGAGGGTTTTTGAGTGATTTCAAACTTCGATGACAGTTTTCGACCCTAACTACGTGAAATTGATAGTTATTGAATGGAATAACATCGTATTGTATCTTTACGATCGTTTTATACTGTAATTTTGTATTCTTGTGTGTTTTTCTATGTATTTGAGTTCAATAGGATGGAAAATGGTCCAGTTGCTCGATATCTCTCGATTTTGGGTGGGTTCTAGTGGTTTTGTGCATTATTCAGTCATCTTAAATGCTTTTTAGTGTAGTTAAGTGTTTTGAATGATTTCACACTCCGTTCACTGTTTTGGACCGTAAGTAAGTGAAATTGATCGTTATTGCATGAGATAACGTCGTATTGTTTCATACTTTAATTCAGTGTTCTTGTGTGTTTCTATGAGTATTTGAGTGAAATAGGACTGAATATGGTCCAATTGCTCGATAACTTTAGTTTTCAGGAAGATTCAAGTGGTTTTGTGCATTATTCAGTCATCTTGTGTGCTTTTCAGTGTAATAGAGGGTTTTGAGTGACTTCAAACTCCGTTGACTGTTTTCGACCGTAACTACGTGAAATTGATAGTTATTGGATGAAATAACATCGTATTGTGTGTTAACGATCGTTTTATACTGTAATTCTGTGTTCTTGTGTGTTTTTGTATACTATAATTGGGTGGATAGGATGGAAAATGGTGGTAGATTCTAGTGGTTTTGTCAGTCATCTTGTATGCTTTTGAGTGTAATAGAGGTGTTAATGATTTGGTGATGATTTGATGATTTTAATAAAATGATTTTACACTAACAATGTTGTTTATTGTCGCTAATTATAAAAATTATACTTTTCAAGAATACAGGTGTATTGTTCGTTCTAATTATAATCGAATACTAATTCTCTTTCTTGGTGTGACGAGCACCGACCAGAAATCGATGGTTGAAGAAATTGGACGTTGTCGGAGTGTGTTGAGTATCCATACATCGACATAAATTCAGAACATATCGGATGCCTTGAAACGACATGCGTTTCAACAATCAACTAACTGACTAAAGTTCCACTGGCAAAACACAAACTTTGATTATCGACCGTTTGAATTCGGTGTTCGCGGTTCTCACTGAAACAACACGAGTTTGGCCATCTTCTCCTAAGTTCACTGATGCGGTAGTCTCTCCTCCTTGCACAATACTAGTTGTCCAATCTGGAGATTGTTCGGTGTTGTTGTTTTCCACTCGCTTCGTTGCTGTAGATGTGACGTGTGTTCTGTGGTCCACCTGGACCAGAAATGTTGTAGTGTTTGAGTAACTTGTTGATACTTGCTTAAACGATTCAATGCTTGTTGTCGCAGGTCAGGTTCGGGCAACGCTGTGAGTGGAGCAAATATAAGGAAATGACTTGGTGAAAGTGACTGAAAATCTGATGGATCTGAGGACAGGGGTGTGAGTGGGCGTGAATTTAAACAGGCTTCTATTTGAGTCTTTAGGTTAATAAAATTTTCAAGGTTGAAAACTTGAGTATTGATTTCTCGCTTAAGGTGTGATTTGAAAGACTTAACCATTGCCTCCCACAGACCTCCGTAGTGGGGGGATTTTGCAGGTATGAATTTCCAAATAATTGTTTCGAAATTGCAAAATTTGGTAATTTCATTTTGAACTCGTTTATCAACTAAAAATGAATAAAGTTCTTTGATTCGGTTATACGCACCAACAAAATTTGTTGCATTATCTGAAAACAATTTATATGATTTTCCTCTACGCGAAATAAAACGTTTTAAGCAATCTATGAAGCACTCAGTAGTTAAATCTGAAACTACCTCTAAATGAGTGGCTTTGGTACTGAAACAAACAAAAATACAAACATATATTTTAATGAATTTTGCAGAACTTAAGTTATTTGCTTTGACTGTGAATGGACCGCAGTAATCTATTCCGGTACATAAAAAAGTTCTCGAGGCTGTGACTCTCTCCATAGGAAGGTCACCCATGAGTTGTGTAAGTGATTGAGGGTTTGTTTTGTAATAAATTATGCAGCTTTTTAATGTTCGTTTCACTGTTGTTAAGCCCGAAACTATCCAATTGTGATGCCTTTTGGTCAATATAATAAGTTAACAATAATATTTAAATAAAAGACATAAATTCCTTTGAAGCTAATTTCAATAAATCATAAGAACGTTGAATCGTTACACAAATAAAAGTAGGAAGGTCGCACGTACGAAGTCAAGTTCAGAGCGTGAAATATACATAAATAGTATTATTTATATTTACTTATGATGAACTTGACTTGTCGTATAAATATGCAAACGATAGTGTTTTAAAGGAGGACTATTAATATTATGTTAGAATAGGAATATGAATATCACAATTAATAAGTAATAAGTAGTATAATGTATAGTAGTAAGTTCAAGTAATAAATAGAACGTATCCCAGTGATACAGGTAGTTGTTTTATTCTTGCAAGATGACCCTCCAAGGGACCAGCAACACCACCTAGTCAGAGCTATTGGTAAAAGATGATACTCCAGTATATATTAAAAATTATCGTACGCCACATTCTCAATCTTCAGAACTTAATGATCAGGTCCAAAAGTTATTAGATCAAGGTATAATTGAATCTTCAATCTCAGATTATAACAGTCCAGTTTCACTTGTACCCAAAAAGGCAATCAATGGGAGAAGTCTTGGAGACTTTGTATAGATTACAGGCAATTGAACAAGAAAATAGTCACAGATAAATTTCCATTACCTAGAATAGATTAGATCTTAGATCAGTTAGGGAGGTCGAAATGGTTTTCAGTCATAGATCTTATGTCAGGTTTTCATCAAATTCCCTTAGAACAGTATTCAAGGAAATATACATCTTTTAGCACAGAAAAAGGTTCTTTTCAGTATACAAGATTACCATTTGGTTTAAATATTAAGTCCAAATAGTTTTTCAAGGATGATGTCCATAGCATTATCAGGATTAACTCCAGAAAAAGCATTTCTTTATATGGATGATATAGTTGTAATAGGGATGTCAGAAAATCATCATTTAAGTAATCTCGAAAGGGTGTTTAACACATGTCGGAAATTCAACCTTAAATTAAATCCACAAAAATGTCAATTCTTCCGGCGAGAAGTAACGTATTTAGGACACAATTTGTCTAGTGAAGGGGTTCTACCCGACAAGGCAAAATATTCAGTCATTGAGCAGTATCCAATGCCCAAAAATTATATTTTCACACAGTGCACTATAAAAGAGTTTATGGAAAAAGGAAACAATACGTTAAAAAACGTACAAATATGTATTCGCGATATACCAAAGATGGTGGAAGAAGAAAAATAAAAGCAACAGACTTTAGAAACTTATCATAATGATCCTTTATTTGGAGGTCAATATAATAAGTTAACAATAATATTTAAATAAAAGACATAAATTCCCTTGAAGCTAATTTCAATAAATCATAAGAACGTTGAATCGTTACATAAATAGAAGTAGGAAGGTCGCACGTACGAAGTCAAGCTCAGAGCGTGAAATATACATAAATAGTATTATTTATATTTACTTATGATGAACTTGACTTGTCGTATAAATATGCAAACGATAGTGTTTTAAAGGAGGACTATTAATATTATGTTAGAATATGAATATCACAATTCATAAGTAATAAGTAGTATAAGTAAGTAAGTATAAGTAAGTTTAAGTAATAGATAGAACGTATCCCAGTGCTACAGGTAGTTGTTTTATTCCTGTAAGATGACCCTCCGAGGGACCAGCAACACCACCTAGTGAGAGGCCCTTCCACACCTATAATCTACAAAAGTATCTAAGGATAATAACATCCATTACACAATAATTACATCGTAATGAAGCTAACAATGCATGCGGTCCGGCATGTAAGTGCTTTAGATGCTCTTGTTTAATTAGAATATTTGTAAATGAGTGTTTTGATGGCAACAGTATTGGATGATTTTGATTATAAGTAAATGTTGAATGTTTTATTCTTCCACCAACTCTAAGAATACCATTTTGTAGGAATGGGTTCAAAGACAAGATTTTACTAGTTTTATCAATCTGTTTGTTTTTTGACAAACATGTTATTTCATGATGAAAACATTCGGACTGTAAGATTTTGATTAGAATTATTATCTAATTCTGGCATTGTGATTACTGGTTCTAAAATTTTATTCTGTTTGTTAAGTGAGTTATGTTTGAATCGTAATACAAATGATACAACGTTTATAAGTTTTGTGAGTGAAGAGAACCTATCGAAAATTGTGCATACTATATTATTAGTGGACTGTAAAGTAATTTTAATCTGACGTTTTGTTTCTGGAATGTCCTTTGGGTTTTTGAACTGATGTTTCAGCCAATAATTTTCATTCTGCCATAATTCGGATTTTGATAGTTCTTCGGGAGTGCATCCTCTGGATATGATATCAGCTGGATTTTCCTTTGTGGCCACATGATGCCAGTCATTTGTTTTTGATAAGGTTTAAATATCTGCTACAGGATTTGAGACAAATGGTTTCCATTGATATGGCTGTCCATTTATCCAGCAAAGCGTGATTGTTGAATCACTCCAGTAATAAGTTTTATTAATTATAATTTTTACCGACTGCTTGACTCTTTCTATAAGTTTGCATAAAAGTGTTGCAGCACAGAGTCCCAGTTTGGGAATTGTTAAGTTTTTTTAATGGTGCAACCTTGCTTTTGGCACACAGTAATCGAACTTGAATTTGGGTGTTGTATGTTGATCTCAAATAAACACATGCGCCATAGGACAATTCCGAAGCATCGCTAAACCCATGAATTTGCATATCTGTGGTATATTCTAATACAACGTGTCTCAGAATGCTTATTTCATTTATTTGATTCGATTGTTTTGAAAATTTGAGCCATAGCATAGCTGTTTGATGATTGTTTGGTAATGTTTCGTCCCAGTCGACGTTTAATTTCCATAATTCTTGCTGTGATTGTCGTGGACGAATGAGATCCAATGGATCGAAAATCCTTGACACGGTTTGTAGTATGACTCTTTTTGTTACTTGTGGGTTATGGAAAATATTGATATCATAATAAAGACAATCTTGCCTGGAATGCCAGTGAAGGCCAAGTGTCTTGTTTGTATCATTATTAGAAATGAAATGTTGAATCTCCATTTTAGGGTCGTCCGTGAAAATTTTTATTTTTTTTTATTTTGCAATTTTAAACGTGCATCAACCCCTAGGGTTATTAGCGCCCAACAATTTATGAACATTTGGTATAATAACAGATACATACATATATACTATAATTTAACCAGTAAGTTGACCGCTTTCAGGAAAAGTAACAATTTTTGAACGTCACAGTTTTTACCGATAATGTCAGTGATTTTATTCGGTAAATTATACAGCGTTCTTTGATGAGCAAAACGAGTACAGTCCACTAGCACATGCACTACCGACACTGGAGCCTGACACGTTTCACATATGGGTGCCACAGAATGAGACATTAGGAAGCCGTGGGAGAAACGAGTGTGACCAATTCTAAGTCGACTTAAAATTATTTGGTCTCTTCTCTTGGTTGGTAGGAATTTCCAGGTAGCTACACTTTTCTTCACACTCCTCAATTTTGATGGAGATCGAGACCATCAGTTTTGCCAGTAACTGATGACTAACTGTTTAAAAAAGTTTTTACGATCTGTTACAGTAGTTCTTGACACTAAAGTACAATTTGGATCATCAGTTGCATTTTTGGCCTAAAGATCTGTCTTTTCATTTCCGATTATCCCTATGTGTGACGGAACCCATAAAAAGCGAATATCTTTATGAGCTTCTTGTAGATTGAACAGCTCTCTTCTGATAATTTGCACTAGGGAATTCGAGGAGTACATTTGGTTAATGCTTTCAAGAGAGCTTAGAGAGTCCGTAATGATCAAAAAATGACTTAGCTCGTGGTTTTTTGCATATATAAGGGCTTGAAAGATTGCATACAGTTCTCCAGAGTATACACTTGAGATTTTTGGTACCCTAATTTTAATGACGGAACTGGGAGTAATAACTGAAATTCCTACTCCTTTTCCCTTTCCCTTTTCCATTTTCGAGGAATCTGTATAGATTTGTGAGTATTGACTAAGTCTGGACACTTTTTCTTGAAAGGCTGTTCTTATTAAAGTTAGATTTGTTTCATATTTGCTGAAATTTGATAAGGTAGTATCGCAATACGGAAGTTTCGTTAGCCAGGGAGGAAAGGGATTGACGTTCAACGGAAACGTTGGAGGAATGGAGGTATCAAATAAGATAAGAGATCTATTTATTCTCTCATAAAGAGGGAGATCAATTCGTTTTCTTTTTGTATACTCAAAGCTAAAACGATTTGACAGTGCATTTTGATATACCGGATGATTAAGATTTGAGGATACAGATGCGGTGTACGAGAAGCTTAGATAATACCGTCGAAGATGAAGGGGAAGTTCAGAGGCTTCACATAGCAGACTGTCAATAGGACTCGATCGGAAAGCCCCAAGGCAGATTCGGATTGCAGAGTTTTGAACGGAGTTGAGACGATTTAGAACGTTTTGTTTAGCTGAGTTGTATGCTACACTGCTGTAGTCTAGGCGAGACCTTATTATTGCATGATATAGGCGAAGTAGACAGACTAAATCAGCACCCCAATTTTTATTCGATAATGCTTAACATATTAATTCCATTGGTAGATTTAGTAATTAGATAATTGATGTGAGACTCCCAAGTCATTTTTGAGTCCAGAATAACTCCAAGAAATGTAAGATTTTCATGAAAATGAAGGTCTTCATTATATAATTTCAAGCTGGGATAAACCAGCAAAGGAGTTTTAGAAAACATTAGACATTTTGTTTTAGAAATGGAGAAGGTAAATCCAGTTTCTCTGGACCAAATCTCCAATTTTTGAATTTGCTGCTGCATAGCGGTTTTCATGAAATCTAAATTTGTGCCTTTGATAGAAATTACTAGGTCATCGGCAAATAGTCTACCTTTTAAAGGATAATTTATATTGGTTAACACGCTGTTTATTGCTATTAAAAAAAGGGTTACACTAATGACTGCTCCTTGAGGTGTGCCATTCTCTAGTGATTTTAATTGTGACAATTGACCGTTAACTTGTACACGAAAACAACGATTTTGGAAGAAATTTTGAATAAAAGCTAGCATATTTCCATTAATTCTCATCTCAGATAAAGTTCTCAGTATATTATGCCGCCAAGCTGAGTCGTAAGCTCGATTAATGTCAAAGAATACGCTGAGGACTTTTTGTTTATTAAGAAAAGCCTCATGGGTATCTGATTCAAGATCAACTATGGGTGGGTTGGTGGGTATTTATGAAAGCTTTTGCTGGTTTAAGCAATCCCTCTTGGGCAAGGATTCGATGGCTTGGGAAGGAATTATTTTATTTTTAGTGGACTGTAATTTCTGATTTATTTCTTCCCTCCTTTGCTCTCAGGTTCCTCGCAGAAAACCTTTGTTTATTGTAAACTTTATTGTTGAAGTACGATGGATAATTAAACGCTTTTTTGAAATATCGAAATTATATTGACAGTTCGTAGAAAAATTATTACAATGACATCTGGTCTCTAACAACGGTTACTAAGTACATTCTTTCTTTTTTTTTTCACATAGATATACAGAGAAACTTTTAGATGTTTTGTCATCAAAGATAATTTATTCAGAAAATAAATAATGTTATTAACGAAGAACATGCACAATATATTTAAAAAAGCAAATCTGTTGAGAATTCTCTTGAATTCTTAACACCTCTAAAGCAGGCTTTTGTTTTTTTTTGGGGGGGGGGGTTTTCAGGAGTAACAAAGATATTGTTTGTAGAATTTCCTTCACTCTCAATTTCAGGTGTTTTCCGGTCGGAACTGGTTCTTTTGATGGCTGGGTCAGCTTTTTTTGGTTCAGAGGGGGAATCATGTATGTCATGTTGATTTTGTGTATTCACATCAGATTTAGATGCTTCTACACGTTCTTTTGTACTGGGGGTTTTCCTAGAACTACTTGACTCATCAGAGGATTTAGGTGGAGTTTCTGAATTATTTTCGGAAGTGTGGAGAGCGGTGGGTGTAGTGCAGCAATTGACAGCAATATGACCTGGCTGTTTACACTTGAAGCAAGTCAGGCCATTAACGGATACAAAAATTCGATATAGAGTATTTTCATAGTTTAATGTAAACGATTCAGGAATTTTACTTTCAGGAGATAGAGGAGAGGTAAATACCTGGCGACGAAAACTAAAAATATGTCCATATTCTGGGTTGGAAACTCCTATTCTTATGAAAGTTACTGGTGATACAAGATTCAAGCCTAATTTTTTCAATTCATTCTCTAAACTCTCGTGTGGAATACTAGGGCAAACGTTGGATAATGTAATTCTGCTTGCTGGTGTAATTAGTCGTCTTGCTTGAATATCTTGATTATTGATTGTGATACTAGCATATGTTGCAATAAAGTGATCAACTATGGTCTTGTTCGATAGGTAAATACATACTCTGTTATTTGAGATTCTTGAAGCGAAAGTGATGTTTTTAGGAAGAATTTTAGCTTCTACGGCAAAAATGTACTCCTCTAATTTAACTCCATCAATAGAAGGAAATAAAATACCTTGATCCTTAGAAGGAAAGAGTGATTTAGCTGCAACATTTGAATAAGATTGGGAAGAGCTCTTCTGTGATTGGGTAAGAGAGGGTCCTCTGTGGTCAGAAGCACTCATTAAATTTGTCAGTTGAGGTTGATTTAAAAAATGACCCCTGTGATCAGGGGGTTCCGTCAAATTTCCGGTCATAATTAAATTGATTTACATTGATAATCGTAGAAAGTTTCCGACTACAGTCCTGTCCTAATGTGGTCAGGTATCACCTGACCGATAACAAGAGATCAATAAAAACTGGTATTATTGACCACTGACTGTGTTTTATAAATATGTTGATATTTCTAAATCCAAATATCTCTTACATTACTGGATGGAATTTATTGACTTACAGGTTTTTCCAAAACTGTGTAGAAACTGCACAATGATATACTGTTTTCACTTTAAACTATTTGTTTATCCCACTTTAAACTTAGAAAATGTAAGAGCTGCTTACAAAAGCTGATATCGGTACTGTTTCCAGGACCGGATCCATCCGTGAAAATTGTTTGATGATTTGATAGCCGTTTTCTTAACGTGAATCCTCCTTTGGATAATATTTTTTGTAATTCTGCTTTCAGTTTGATTGCTTCTTCTACAGTCCTGGTGCCATATAAAAGATCGTCTACATAGAATCCACCTGTGATTGCTGCTGCTGCAACTAGAGATGATTCGCTGTGTTTAATTGCTATTTCATTTAATGCTCGAATAGCTAGGTACGGTGCACATATGTTACGGTCATCAGTTTGTATTCTGTGATATTGTGTGTTGGATCCGGTCGCCATAGAATTCTTCGTAAGTTCTGTTCTTCTGGACGTATAATCACTTGGCGATACATTTTTTCTATGTCTGCTGCAAGTACTACGTTGAAACTTCTGAAGCTGATTAAAATTGTAAATAGTTCTGGCTGAATAGTTGGTCCAGCCTTCAGGCAATCATTTAAAGAAATATTTGTAGAGGTGTGGAGAACCGTCAAAGACAGCCCTTAGCTTTGTTATTGTGCTTTGCTGCTTGGTGACCACCTAAATATGTCGGACCTGATAAGCACGACTATGATTTATTATTCTTGAATTGTGTTTGGAAATTATGATTTTACACAAACAATGTTGTTTATTGTCACTAAATATGAAAATTATACTTTTTAAAAATACAGATCTATTAGTCGTTCTAATTATTATTGAATACTAATTCTCTCTCTTGGTGTGACGAGCACCGACCAGAAATCCATGGTTGAAGAAATTGGACGTTGTCGGAGTGTGTAGACTATCCCTACATTGACATACATTCAGAACAAGAGGGTTTTGAGTGATTTTAAGCTCCGTTGACTAGTTTTGACCGTTACTACGTGAAATTGATAGTTATTAGATGAAATAACAACTTATTGTGTGTTTTCGATCGTTTCATACTTTAATTCAGTGTTCTTGTGTGTTTTTGTATGTATTTGAGTGAAGCAGGCTGGAAAATGGTCCAATTGCTCGATAACTTTCGTTTTTAGGTAGATTCGCGAGGTTTTGTGCATTATTCATTCATCCTGTATGCTTTTCAGTGTAATAGAGGGTTTTGAGTGATTTTAAGATCCGTTGACTGTTTTGGACCATAACTACGTGAAATTCATAGTTATTGGATGAAATAACGACTGACTGTGTGTTATTGATCGCTTTATTATGTAATTCAGTGTTCTTGTGTGTTTCTCTAGGTATTTGAGTGAGATAGGGCTGAATATTGCTCGATAACTTTCGTTTTTAGGTAGATTCGAGGGATTTTGTCCGTTATACAGTCAACTTCAGTGCTTTTCAGTGTAATACAGGGTTTTTGAGAGAATTCAAACTCCGTTTACTGTTTTAGACCGTAACTACGTGAAATTGATAGTTATTGGATATCATAACAGCGTATTGTATGTTTACGATCGTTCTATACTGTAATTTAGTGTTCTCGTGTGTTTTTGTATGTATTTGAGTGAAATAGGATGGAAAATGGTCCAATTGCTCGATAACTCTCGATTTTAGGTAGATTCTAGTAAGTTTGTGCATTATTCAGTCACCTTGTTTGCTTTTCAGTGTAATAGAGTGTTTTGAGTGATTTTAAGATCCGTTAACTGTTTTGGACCATAACTACGTGAAATTGATAGTTATTGGATGAAATAACGACTGATTGTGTGTTTTTGATCGCTTTATTCTGTAATTCAGTGTTCTTGTGTAGTTCTGTAAGTATTTGAGTGAAATGGGGCTGGATATTGCTCGATTACTTTCATTTCCAGGTAGATTCGAGTGATTTTGTGCATTATTCAGTCATCTTGTGTGCTTTTCAGTGTAATAGAGGGTTTTCTAGTGATTTCAAACTCCGTTGACTGTTTTGGACCGTGACTACGTGAAATTGATAGTTATTGGATTCAATATTATCGTATTGTGTGTTTTCGATCGTTTTATACTGTAATTCAGTGTTCTTGTGTGTTTTCCTATGTATTTGAGTGAAATAGGATGGAAAATGGTCCAATTGCTCGGTAACTTTCGATTTTAGGTAGATTCTAGTGGTTTTGTGCATTATTCAGTCATCTTGTATGCTTTTCAGTGTAATAGAGGGTTTTGAGTGACTTCAAACTCCGTTGACACCAACAACGTGAAATTGATAGTTATTGGATGAAACAACTACTTATTGTGTGTTTTCGATCGTTTTATACTGTTATTCTGTGTTCTTGAGTATTTTTGTATGTATTTGGGTGAACTGGGATGGAAAATGGTGCAATTGTTTGAAAACTCTCGGTTTTATGTAGATTCTAGTGGTTTTGTGCATTATTCAGTCATCTTGAATGCTTTTCAGTGTAATGGAGGGTTTTGAGTGATTTTAGCTCCGTTGACTGTTTTCGACCCTAACTACGTGAGATTGATAGTTTTTAAATGAAATAACGTCGTATAGTGTTTTTTTCGATTGTTTCATACTTCAATTCAGTGTTCTTGTGTGTTTTTGTATGTATTTGAGTGGAACAGGCTGGAAAATGGTCCAATTGCTCGATAACTTTTGTTTTTAGGTAGATTCCCGTGGTTTTGTGCATTGTTCAGTCATCTTGTATGCTTTTCAGTGTAATAGAGTGTTTTGAGTGATTTTAAGATCCGTTGACTGTTTTGTACCGTAACTACATGAAATTAATATTTATTGGATGGAATAACATCGTATTCTGTGTTTACGATCGTTTTGTACTGTAATTTAGTATTCTTGTGTGTTTTTGTCTATATTTGAGTTAAGTAGGATGGAAAATGGTCCAATTGCTCGATAGCTTTAGTTTTTAGGTTGATTCGCGTGGTTTTGTGCATTGTTCAGTCATCTTCTATGCTTTTCTATGTAATACAAGGTTTTGAGTGATTCCAAGCCTTGTTGACTGTTTTGGACCGTAACTACGTGAAATTAATATTTATTGGATGGACTAACATCGTATTCTGTGTTTACGATTGTTTTGTACTGTAATTTAGTGTTCTTGTGTGTTTTTGTTTATATTTGAGTTAAGTAGGATGGAAAATGGTCCAATTGCTCGATAACTTTCGTTTTTAGGTAGATTCGCGTGGTTTTGTGCATTGTTCAGTCATCTTCTATGCTTTTCAGTGTAATATAGGGTTTTGAGTGATTTCAAGCTCCGTTGACTGTTTTGGACCGTAACTACGTGAAATTGATAGTTATTTGATGGAATAACATCGTATTCTGTGCTTACGATCGTTTTGTAATGTAATTGTGTGTTTTTGTGTGTTACTGTTTATATTTGAGTTGAGTAGGATGGAAAATCGTCCAATTGCTCGATAACTTTCGTTTTTAGGGAAATTCGCGTGGTTTTGTGCATTGTTCAGTCAACTCCTATGCTTTTCAGTGTGACACAGGGCTTTTGAGAAAATTCAAACTCCGTTGACTGTTTTGGACCGTAACTACGTGAAATTGATATTTATTGGATGGAATAACATCGTATTGTGTGTTTAGGATCGTTTTATACTGTAATTTAGTGTTTTTGTGAGTATTTGAGTTGAAAAGGGCTGAATATTGCCCGATAACTTCCGTTTCCAGGTAGATTCGAGTGCATTATTCAGTCATCTTGTGTGCTTTTTGTGTAATAGAGGGTTTTGAGTGATTTTAAGCTCCGTTGACTGTTTTGGACCGTAACTACGTGGAATCAATAGTTATTGGAAGAAATAACAACTTATTGTGTGTTTTCGATCGTTTTATACTGTTATTCTGTCTTCTTGAGTAATTTTGTATGTATTTGGGTGAAATAGGATGGAAAATGGTGCAATTGTTCGAAATCTCTCGATTTTATGTAGATTCTAGTGATTTTGTGTATTATTCAGTCATCTTGCATGCTTTTCAGTGTAATGGAGGGTTTTAGGTGATTTTCAGTCATCTTCTTTGCTTTTCAGTGTAATACAAGGTTTTGACTGATTCCAAGCCTTGTTGACTGTTTTGGACCGTAACTACGTGAAATTGATATTCATTGGATGGAATAACATCGTATTCTGTGTTTACCATCGTTTTGTACTGCAATTCAGTGTTCTTGTGTGTTTTTGTTCATATTTGAGTTAAGTAGGATGGAAAATGGTCCAAATGCTCGACAATTTTCGTTTTTAGGTGAATTCGCGTGGTTTTGTGCATTGTTCAGTCATCTTCTATGCTTTTCAGTGTAATATAGGGCTTTTGAGAAAATTCAAACTCCGTTGACTGTTTTGAACTACGTGAAATTGATATTTATTGGATGGAATAACATCATATTGTGTGTTTAGAATCGTTTTATACTGTAATTTAATGTTTTTGTGTGTTTCTGTGATTATTTTAGTGGAATGGGACTAAATATGGTTCAATTATTGCTCAATAACTTTAGTTTTCAGGTAGATTCGAGTGATTTTGTGCATTATTCAGTCATCTTGTGTGCTTTTTAGTGTAATGGAGGGTTTTTGAGTGATTTCAAACTCCGTTGACTGTTTTAAACCGTAACTACGTGGAATTGATATTTCTTGGATGGAATAACATCGTATTGTGTGTTTACGATCGTTTTATACTGTAATTTAGTGTTTTTGTGTGTTTTGTATGTATTTGAGTGTAATAGGATGGAAAATGGTCCAATTGCTCGATAAATCTCGATTTTATGTAGATTCGAGTGGTTTTGTGCATTATTCAGTCATATTGTATGCTTTTCAGTGTAATAGGAGGTTTTGAGTCATTTTAAGCTCCGTTGACTGTTTTGGACCGTAACTACGTGAAATCAATAGTTATTGGATGAAACAACAACTTATTGTGTGTTTTCGATCGTTTTATACTGTTTTTTTGTGTTCTTGAGTATTTTTGTATGTATTTGGGTAGAATAGGATGGAAAATGGTGCAATTGCTCGGAAACTGTCGATTTTATGTAGATTCTAGTGGTTTTGTGCATTATTCAGTCATATTATATGCTTTTCAGTGTAATGGAGTGTTTTGAGTGATTTTAAGCTCCGTTGACTGTATTCGACCGTAACTACCTGAAATTGATAGTTATTCGATGAAATAACATCGTATTGTGTCTTTACGATCGTTTTATACTGTAATTTTAGTGTTCTTGTGTGTTTTTGTATGAAGTTGAGCTAAATAGGATGGAAAATGGTCCAATTGCTCGGTAACTCCCGATTTTAGGTAGATTATAGTGGTTTTGTGCATTATTCAGTCATCTTGTGTGCTTTTCAGTGTAATAAAGGGGTTTTTGAGTGATTTCAAACTCCGTTGACTGTTTTGGACCGTAACTACGTCGAATTGATAGCTATTGGATGAAATAACATCGTATTGTGTGTTTTCGATCGTTTTATACAGTATTTCAGTGTTCATGTGTGTTTTTGAATGTGTTTGAGTGAAATAGGATGGAAAATAGTCCAACTGCTCGATAACTTTCGTTTTTAGGTAGTTTCGAGTGGTTTTGTGCATTATTCAGTCATCTTGTGTGCTTTTCAGTGAAATAGAGTGTTTTTGAGTGATTTCAAACTCCTTTGACTGTTTTGGACCATAACCACGTGGAATTTCGATATATTTCGTTTTTAGGTAGATTCGAGTGGTTTCGTGCATTATTCAGTCATCTAGTATGCTCTTAAGTGTAATTGAGAGTCTTCCAGTGATTTCAAGCTCCATTGACTAAAACTACCTGAAATTGATAGTTATTGGATGAAATAACGTCGTATTGTGTGTTTTCGATCGTTTTATACTGTAGTTCAGTGTTCTTGTGTGTTTTTGAATGTGTTTGAGTTAAACACGATAGAAAATAGTCCAACTGCTCGATAACTTTCGTTTTAGGGTAGTTTAGAGTGCTTTTGTGCATTATGCAGTCATCTTGTGTGCTTTTCAGTGTAATAGAGTGATTTTAAGTGATTTCAAACTCCGTTGACTGTTTTGGACCGTAACTACGTGGAATTGATAGTTATTGGATAAAATAACATCGTATTGTGTGTTTACGATCGTTTTATTTTGTACTCAGTCATCTTGTCTGCTTTTCAGTGTAATAGAGGGTTTTTGAGTGATTTCACACTCCGTTCACTGTTTTGGACCGTAAGTAGGTGAAATTGATGGTTATTGCATGGAATAACGTCGGATTGTGTGTTTTCGATCTTCTTATACTGTAATTCTTTGTTCCTGAGTGTTTTTGAATGTGTTTGAGTGAAATAGAATGGAAAATAGTCCAACTGTTGGATAACTTTTGTTTTCAGGCAGTTTCGAGTGGTTTTGTGCATTATGCAGTCATCTTGTGCTTTTCAGTGTGATACAAATATTTTGAGTGATTTCAAACTCTGTTGACTGTTTTCGACCGTAACTACGTGAAATTGATAGTTATTGGATGAAATAACATCGTATTGTGTGTTAACGATCGGTTTATTTTGTAATTCAATGTTTTTGTATGTACTTGGGTGGAATAGGATGGAAAATGGTCCAACTGCTCGATAACTTTTATTGTTAGGTAGATTCGAGAGGTTTTGTGCATTATTCAGTCATCTTGTATCTTTTCAGTGTAATAGAGGGTTTTGAGTGATTTCAAACTCCGTTGACTGTTTTCGACCGTAACAACGTGGAATTGATAGTTATTGGATAAAATAAAATTGCATTATGTGTTTACGATCGTTTTATACTGTAATCCTGTGTTCTTTTGTTTTTTGTATGTATTTGGGCGTATTAGGATGGAAAATGGTGCAATTGATCGATATATTTCGTTATTAGGTAGATTCGAGTGGTTTTGTGCATTATTCAGTCATCTTGTATGCTGTCCAGTGTAATAGAGTGTTTTGAGTGATTTTAAGATCCGTTGACTGTTTTGGATTGTAACTACTTGAAATTAATAGTTATTGGATCAAATAACAACTTATTGTTTGTTTTCGATCGTTTTATACTGTAATTCAGTGTTCTTGTGTGTTTTTGTAGGTATTTGAGTGGAATAGGATGAAAAATGGTCCAATTGCTTGATATATTTCGTTTTAAGGTAGATTCGAGTGGTTTCGTGCATTATTCAGTCATCTTGTATGCTCTCAAGTGTAATTGAGGGTCTGTCAGTGATTTCAAGCTTCATTGACTGTTTTGGACCGTAACTACCTGAAATAGATAGTTATTGGATGAAATAACATCGTACTGTGTGTTTACGATCGTTTTATACTGTAATTTTAGTGTTCTTGTGTGTTTTTGTATGTATTTGAGCTGAATAGGATGGAAACTTGTCTAATTACTCGGTAACTCTCGATTTTAGGTAGATTTTAGTGGTTTTGTGCATTATTCACTCATCTAGAGTGCTTTTCAGTGTAATAGGGGGTTTTTGAGAGAATTCAAAATCCGTTGACTGTTTTGGACCGTGACTACGTGAAATTGATAGTTATTGGATGAGATAACGACTGATTGTGTATTTTTGATCGTTTTATACTATAATTCAGTGTTCTTGTGTGTTTTTATATCTATTTGAGTTAAATAGGATGGAAAATGGTTAGGTAGATTGGATTGGTTTTGTGCATTATGCAGTCATCTTGTGTGCTTTTCAGTGTAATAGATTGTTTTTGAGTGATTTCAAACTCCATTGACTGTTTTGGACCGTAACTACGTGGAATTGATAGTTATTGGATAAAATAACATCGTATTGTGTGTTTACGATTGTTTTATTCTATAATTAAGTGTTCTTGTGTGTTTATGTTTGTACTTGAGTAAAATAGGATGGAAAATTGTCCAACTGCTCGATAACTTTCGTTTTTAGGTAGATTGGAGTGGCTTTGTGCATTATGCAGTCATCTTGTGTGCTTTCCAGTGTAATAGATTGTTTTTGAGTGATTCCAAACTCCGTTGACTGTTTTGGACCGTAACTACTTGAAATTAATAATTATTGGATGAAATAACAACTTATAGTGTGTTTTCGATTGTTTTATACTGTAATTCAGTGTTCTTGTGTGTTTTTGCATGTATTTGAGTGAAATAGGATGTACAATAGTCCAATTGCTCGATAACTTCCGTTTTTAGGTAGTTCGAGTGATTTTGTGCATTATCCAGTAGTCTTGTATGCTTTTCAGTGTAATAGAGTGTTTTGAGTAATTTTAAGCTCAGTTGACTGATTGGACCGTAACTACGTGAAATTAATAATTATTGGATAAAATAACAACTTATAGTGTGTTTTCGGTTGTTTTATACTGTAATTCAGTGTTATTGTCTGTTTTTGCATGTATTTGAGTGAAATAGGATGTACAATGGTCCAATTGCTCGATAACTTCCGTTTTTAGTTAGTTCGAGTGATTTTGTGCCTTACTCAGTCATCTTGTGTGCTTTTCAGTGTAATAAAGGGTTTTTGAGTGATTTCAAACTCCGTTCACTGTTTTGGACCGTAATTACGTGGAATTGATAGTTATTGGATGAAATAATGTCGAATTGTGTGTTTTCGATCGTTTTATTTTGTAATTCAGTGTTCTTGTGTGTTTTTGTACGTACTTGAGTGAGAAAAAAGGGGAAAATGGTCCAACTGCTAGATAACTCTCGATTTTAGGTAGATTCGAGTGGTTTTGTGCATTATGCAGTCATCTTGTGTGCTTTTCAGTGTAATAAATTGTTTTTGAGTGATTTCAAACTCTGTTGACGGTTTTGCAGCGTAACTACGTGGAATTGATAGTTATTGGATAAAATAACATCCTATTGTGTGTTTCCGATCGTTTTATTCTGTAATTCAGTGTTCTTGTGTGTTTTTGTATCTATTTGAGTTAAATAGGATGGGAAATGGTTAGGTAGATTGGAGTGGTTTTGTGCATTATGCAGTCATCTTGTGTGCTTTTCAGTGTAATAGATTGTTTTTGAGTGATTTCAAACTTCATTGACTGTTTTGGACCGTAACTACGTGGCATTGATAGTTATTGGATAAAATAACATCGTATTGTGTGTTAACGATTGTTTTATTCTGTAATTCAGTGTTCTTGTGTGTTTTTGTATGTACTTGAGTGAAATAGGATAGGAAATTGTCCAACTGCTTGATAACTTCCGTTTTTAGGTAGATTCGAGTGGTTTTGTACATTATGCAGTCATCTTGTGTGCTTTTCAGTGTAATAGATTGTTTTTGAGTGATTTCAAACTCCGTTGACTGTTTTGGACCGTGACTACGTGGAATCGATAGTGAAATTTATAAAAGAATTAGTTAAAAATTGCATAGTTAAAATAGAAAACGTAGTGCTTCGTAATTATAGACTGGAAAAAAGTGAATTAAAAATAATAGAACTTCCAAAACCCTCAAAATTCAACACCCACATACTGGAAAGTGTTGATTTAGATAGACTCAATAACCTTAAAGACTCTTTAGATTTTCAGAGTGAAAACTTTAACGAAATTTTTCAAAATCCTGTACATGTTAACAATATTAGTGTATGGACTTTAGTTTTATATGTTTTAATTGCTATTATTGTACCTTATTCTGTTTACTACTACTTCAGATATTACAATAAAGAAAATATGGAACTAGCTACAAGGGATGCAGAAGTATCGAATCCAGTTGCTGCACCCCGGATTCTCATCTAATGGTGAAGGAGTTATGAACCTGGAGTTCTCACAGAATAGCTGACGTTGCTGAATTGGGAGCGTTCCCCCACTTGAAGATAACGTTAGACAATACCAGGCGCAAGCCTGCATTTTCAGCTTTTTAACTTATAAATGATAACATCTATTGTTTTATAACGTTAATAAAGTTCCGCGGTTCTAATCATTTGAATTTTTTTTTAAAAACGAACTTTTCACGAGTGAACTTAAAATTTGTATGCTTTTCAGAGTAATGGATGGTTTTTGAGTAATTTCAAACTCCGTTGACTGTTTTGGACCGTAACTACGTGGAATTGATAGTTATTGGATGAATGATTCTAAGGTTTCGGTTGTTTTATACAGTAGTTCAGTGTTCTTGAGTGTTTTTGTATGTATTTGAGTGAAATAGGATGGAAGATGGTCCAACTGCTCGATAACTTTCGTTTTTAGGTAGATTCGAGTGGCTTTGTGCATTATGCAGTCATCTTGTATGCTTTTCACTGTAATAGAGGGTTTTTGAGTGATTTCAAACTCCGTTACCTGTTTTCGACAGTAACTACGTGAAATTGATAGTTATTGGATGAAATAACATCGTATTGTGTGATTACGATCGTTTTATTTTGTACTTCAGTGTTCTTGTGTGTTTTCGTATGTACTTGAGTGAAATAGGATGGAAAATGGTCCAACTGCTTGATAACTTTCGTTTTTAGGTAGTTTAGAGTGGTTTTGTGCTTTATGCAGTCATCTTGTGTGCTTTTCAGTGTAATAGGGAGATTTTGAGTGATGTCAAACTCCGTTGTCTGTTTTCGACCGTAACTACGTGAATTTGATAGTTATTGGATGAAATAACATCGTATTGTGTGTTTACGATCGTTTTATTTTGTAATTCGGTGTTCTTATGTGTTTTTGTATGTACTTGAGTAAAATAGGTTGGAAAATGGTCAAACTGCTTGATAACTTTCGTTGTTGAGTAGATTCGAGTGGCTTTGTGCATCATGCAGTCATCTTGTATGCATTTCAGTGTAATAGAGGGTTTTTGAGTGATTTTAAGCTCCGTTGACTGTTTTATACTGTATTGGATGAAATAACGTCGTATTGTGTGTTTTCGATCGTTTTATACTGTAGTTCAGTGTTCTTGTGTGTTTTTGAATGTGTTTGAGTAAAATAGGAGGGAAAATAGTCCAACAGCTCGATAACTTTCGTTTTTAGGTAGATTTGAATGGCTTTGTGCATTATGCAGTCATATTACATGCTTTTCAG
Source organism: Lochmaea capreae (assembly GCA_949126875.1). NCBI lineage: Eukaryota > Metazoa > Arthropoda > Insecta > Coleoptera > Chrysomelidae > Lochmaea > Lochmaea capreae. The sequence goes on from OX421402.1 coordinate 23,792,817, forward strand.
TGTAATAGAGGGTTTTTTAGTGATTTCGAACTCCGTTGACTGTTTTGGACTGTAACTACGTGAAATTGATAGTTATTGGATTAAATAACACCGTATTGTGTGTTTAGGATCGTTTTATACTGTAATTTAGTGTTTTTGTGAGTATTTGAGTTGAAAAGGGCTGAATATTGCCCGATAACTTCCGTTTCCAGGTAGATTCGAGTGCATTATTCAGTCATCTTGTGTGCTTTTTTGTGTAATAGAGGGTTTTGAGTGATTTTAAGCTCCGTTGACTGTTTTGGACCGTAACTACGTGAAATCAATAGTTATTGGAAGAAATAACAACTTATTGTGTGTTTTCGATCGTTTTATACTGTTATTCTGTCTTCTTGAGTAATTTTGTATGTATTTGGGTAAAATAGGATGGAAAATGGTGCAATTGTTCGAAAACTCTCGATTTTATGTAGATTCTAGTGATTTTGTGCATTATTCAGTCATCTTGCATGCTTTTCAGTGTAATGGAGGGTTTTAAGTGATTTTCAGTCATCTTCTCTGCTTTTCAGTGTAATACAAGGCTTTGAGTGATTCCAAGCCTTGTTGACTGTTTTGGACCGTAACTACGTGAAATTGATATTCATTGGATGGAATAACATCGTATTCTGTGTTTACGATCGTTTTGTACTGCAATTCAGTGTTCTTGTGTGTTTTTGTTTATATTTGAGTTAAGTAGGATGGAAAATGGTCCAAATGCTCGACAATTTTCGTTTTTAGGTAGATTCGCGTGGTTTTGTGCATTGTTCAGTCATTGTAACGTTAATTTTGTTCACTCTCCTCTTATTTAAAATTTATTAAACTATCGTATGGGTGGCGAGTAGCCAGTCCTTTCTCATGCCCAGCGCTGAGAAATGTATCGAGGTTGAATTTATCTATAGTCGATGAAAGACAAAATTTTAGTTTATTTGCGGATCAAATCGATACCGTCTGTAGGAAAATAGTCACTTCGGTTTACTATTAATTATTCTGATTTCAACTTTAACAAAAATGAATAAAGAATCCACTTACGGAATTTAAATTATTTTCCTAGTCCAAGCAAATGAGCTTGATAGAGATATGCGACGTATGTGCATTATCATTCAAATGATTTCATGTTTAATACTTAAACAGAAGCAAGCAGAGATTTGGTCTCTTTTCTGTGACAAAAATGTTTAATGAACAGTAATTAACTTCAAAATTTATTTGGTGAGGCTTCTCCCAAAATTTTATCTAAGTGCATTCATGTGAATGCACTTTCTTCCTGCTTAATTTATATATATATATAAATGAAGGTGCAACAGCTCGACTACTACTACTGCTATGTACTCTGAGCAATGAACGGCCGGATTTGAACTAGACACCGGACCTCAAGTATACACTGGACCTCCATCACACGCCAGAAGAAGACAGGAAAGTACCGTCCTTAATAAAACGTTATTAACAAGAGCACTCGTTAAACTCATCAATTTTTTTTAATGTTCCAACTGTGATAAATTTTTTTTTTAATCATTATACAACTTGTAAATTTAACAACGTAGTTCATATTCCTTCCCTTCCAACATTTCCAGGTTTGTTGATAGAGAGTGTTGATTTGAAACAAGTCAACTAATATTATTCAGGGTGGCGCCCACTTACCTTAACTTTACTTTAATTCCTTAACTTTTGATTTGTTAACTGATTAGATTCATTTATTCAATATAACTTGAATAATTTAAATAAGTAGTATTACCCGCGAACCGGTAAGACTACTCCCTGAATTTATATTAGTTTGGTTGGAACTCACGCCTGAGCAGCTCTTTATCTGAGTAGCCGTTACAAATTGGCGCCCAACGTGGGGCCTGTTTTACATATCGTCTCTCTCATCAATAAATCTTGAAACTTGGAAGTTTGGACAGTAGTAGTTATCTTTTTATTATCGTAAATATCTTTCACTCATTACAGTATTTATCTTTTTATAGTTTACTTATCGTATCATATCGTTCACAGTTGAGTTGCAATATTTCATTTTATTATTGACAATATCTATATCTATATAATATTTTTTTCTTATCTTATATCTTCACGTATCGTATATATAAATATCTTCTCAATCGTCAATATCAACAGTACTCGATTTTTTTTTGAATTTTCGTATCTTATAATTTAATTTCGTCAGATACCGTATAGTAGAATGGCAAAAATGTTTAAGCTAAATGTTGATTATCTTTTAACTCATGAACTAGATCATGAAATTTCTTATCGTGGCTTAGAAATACCTTCACTGGTTACAGAGAAGAGGAAATTATTGCGGGGTGTTTTAACTCAAGAGGTATCCATGCGGAGTTCGATAGTATATGTCGATCTTCCATTTCCTACGGAAATTACAGGAATTAAGCTTTCTTTTACCGACTTGAAGAAAAAGGTTCAAGATTTCGTTGGAACTTCTTCTGACGTAGAGTATAAAAGATTGACTTGTCGGCTAACTCACCTTACGCAACGCATTTCTCGTTTGAATTGCGAGGAAGACGAGCATGAAAAAATAAAAAAACATCTAACATTAGAAATATTGTTTTTGGAAGGTGAATTAGATAGCAAGCTCAATGTTATTGATGCAGATAGACAATCTACTCCGGTAAATGCAAATCAAAGTTTTTCTTTTTCTAAACCTGTACCTGTACACAAATGGGGAATAAGATTCTCAGGAATTGATTCCAAAGAATCAGTACTCGGTTTTCTAGAACGCGTAAATTGTCTTAAAATTTCGAGAGGTATCACAGATGCTGAATTGTTTTCTAGCTCAGCTGATTTGTTCAGTGATCAAGCTTTTAATTGGTATCTAATTAACAGATGCAAAGTTCAAAATTGGGAACAACTAGTGACCAAATTGAAATCAGATTTCTTACCTTATAACTATCAAGATGATTTACTAGAGGAAATCAAGGCTAGAAAACAAGGTCAACATGAAAGAGTTACCCTCTATATTAACGCCATGTGTGGTTTGTTTAATCGTCTTGACGACAAGCCAAGCGAAAGTACCATGATTCGTATTATTCGTAAAAATCTTTTACCTAATTATGCACAACCTTTAGCTTTAATCGATATTGATACTGTTGATATTTTGACGGAAAAATGTAAACGACTTGAGGAAACATTAACTTGGGATCAACAATTTAAATCAAGTCATAAGAATAATCAATATTTACTTGAACCAGATTTGAGCATACCTAGTACATATTTTAAGGATAATTCTTGTTTTAAACAAACACGAAAAAATATATCGGTAGTATCTTCTACTTGGACTTGCTGGAATTGCAAACAAGCAGGTCATATGTACTATAACTGTCAGATTCCTAGGAAATTGTTTTGTTTTGGTTGTGGACATCCTGATACTGTGAAAACTAAATGTCCAAAGTGTTCAAAAAACGAACCAAGCAGTGGTCGAGCTTCCCACTCTCCCACACTTGCTCAAAAACCGGGAACATCAGGAAAATCCAACATCAAAACAAAGGCAAAATCTCAGGAAAAACCAGCAAAAGACGAAAATTGAGGTTACCTCAAATAAATCCTATAAATTCCAGTTCTGCAAAAAAATGTTCTCGTTCTATATTAAAAAAGGTTCCTACTGTAAGTCGCTCCGACTGGAATTCATGGCTTTTATTTGTTAAAGATTTCTATAAAATGAATTCGAGATCCAATTCAATAGTTTCAAACTCAAAGTCTTTAGCAAATGTAGGATCACTGCTTTATAATGTTGAAGATGATAATCGACCTTATGTCGATATCATAATTTTCGATAAAACAATTTCTTGTCTTGTTGATACTGGTTCAAATATCTCATTGATTGGTTCTCGTGCATTAGATTTTATTCATAACTTATCAGTACCTATATTAAACGATGATAACTTAAAAATATCTACGGCAGATGGTAAGTTGCAGGACGTTCTTGGTTATATCGAAACATATGTCATCACAGACAAGATATCTAGGCTTATGAAATTTTATTTAATACCTTCAGTCAAACATGATATTATTCTCGGTATGGATTTTCTCAAAATTTTTAATGTAAAAATCAATTTCTCTAAATTATCTCTAACTGTAAATTCACTCTCGTTAGCTGTAGTAAATACAATTCAGGATATATCTCATTCAACTCCTAATCAAACGAGTAGACTAAATCAAACTATTGATCTCTTTAAGTCTATTAGTCCGTCAGATAAAATCGGCAAAACTCATTTGATAGAGCATTTTATTGATACCGGAAATTCTCCTCCTTTCAAACAAACCCAATATCCCTTACCTCAGGCTATGCAAGCTTACCTGGAAAAGGAAGTAGATACTTTGCTAGAATTAGGTGTAATTCAAGAAAGTAAATCTTCATATTGTAGCCCTATCTGGTTGGTTCAAAAGGGAGATGGTAAATATAGAATGTGTTTTGATGGACGTAAACTAAATAGTGTGACTTTAAATAAAGATGCTTATCCCTTACCTTCAATCGAAGTTATACTGAGTCAACTTCGAGATACTCGTTATATATCTAGTATCGACCTAAAGCAAGCATTTTATCAAATTCCGTTGGAGAAATCATCTCGGGAGAAAACAGCTTTTGCAGTAAAAGGTAAAGGTTTATTCGAGTATGTCACTACTCCTTTTGGGTTAGTCTCTGCTCCTGCTAGCATGTGTCGTTTAATCGATTTGGTCATTGGTCCTTCCTTGGAACCGTATTGTTTTTATTACCTTGATGACATCATCATTTGTACTCCTGATTTTGACAAACATATGGAAATTCTTCAGAGGGTTTTCGAGAAACTGCGAGATGCCGGCTTGACGGTTAATTTAGATAAATGTCAGTTTTGTCGTTCTTCCCTTAGATATTTAGGTTATGTGGTGGATGAAAATGGTCTTCGTACCGATCCTGAAAAGGTTTCTGCTATTTGTGAGTACCCTGTTCCAAAAACTGCCACTCAAGTGCGTAGATTCTTGGGAATGGTTTCGTATTATCGACGGTTTCTTAAAGATTTTTCTTCCTTATCTGCTCCAATTTCTGATCTTCTAAGTGAGCGAAAGAAAAATCAATCTATTACTTGGACATCCCAGGCAAATCAGGCTTTCGAAAAGGTGAAAACTGTCTTAACTACCGCTCCTATCTTAAGTAGTCCCGATTTCACCAAACCTTTCTTCCTTATGACAGATGCTAGTGATGTGGGGGTTGGAAGTGTTCTTTTTCAATTGGAAGATGGACTCGAACATCCCATAGCTTATATGAGTAAGAAACTAACAAAGGGTCGAAAGAAGTTTAGTACTACTGAAAAAGAACTGTTAGCAGTTTTATTAGGGATTGATCATTTCAGATATTATCTTATAGGTCGTCATTTTACCGTAATTACTGATCATTCTTCTCTGGTGTGGTTAAATAATATGAAAAAACCTTCTCCTCGTTTAGCTAGATGGATATTGCAATTGTCGCAATACAATTTCTCTATCGTTCACCGTAGATCTACCGGAACTGTGGTAGCAGATGCATTATCTCGTATACCTGAAGTTAGTATCTTAGACTTATCTACATTACATCCCGATAAATGGTATAATGACATGATTTCTCATGTTCAAGATTTTCCGGAAAAATACCCAAGTTTTAGAGTTGAAAATAACATATTATATAAACATGTTTTCAATAAATTTGGACCAATTAGCAATGTTTCCGATTGGAAAATTGTTGTCCCTACAAAAAATCGAAGTGAAATTTTACATCATTTTCATGATAATCCAACTTCTTCTCACTTCGGAGTTTTTAAAACATTAGAGAGAATTTCTGAAATTTATTATTGGCCTAATCTTAGGAAATCAGTTTATAAATATGTTGCTCGTTGTAAAATATGTGCATCTTGTAAACCATCCAACTTGCCACAAGCAGGATTAATGGGAAAATATCGTAACATTAACTTCCCTTTTCAATTGATATCGTGTGATCTTTTAGGGCCATATCCCCGATCTCGTAAAGGTAATCAATTTGCACTTGTTGTAGTTGACTGGTTCACGAAATTTGTATTAGTTCATCCCTTACGTCAGGCTACCGCTCGTTCTATAGTTGATTTCTTAGAAAATCAGGTCTTTCTTATTTTTGGAATCCCTCAAATTGTATCTTGCGATAATGGTAAACAGTTCACGAGTCATTTGTTCAAAAACTTCATGGACAAATATTCAGTACAAAAGATTTGGTATAATGCTAACTTTCATCCGCAAATTAATCACACTGAACGCGTAAACAAATCCATTGTCACAGCTATACGATCTTATAGTTATGAAGATCATAGAACGTGGGATGAAGAGATCTATAAAATTGCTCAAGCAATTCGGCTGTCGAAACATGAAGTTACCGATTTCACCCCTTCCTTCCTTACCTTTGCTCGAAATGTACCTGTCTCGGGAAATTTTTATGGTATAATTGCAGAAAATGCAAATAATCAGGTTACCATTTCCGATAAAGTCCACCGAATTCAGATACACAAGAAATGCCTAAAATTTTAGAAGTGGTGAGAAAAAATTTGCAAACAGCATATCGGCAGAGTAGTCAACGTTATAATTTGCGCAAACGAGATCAAAGGTTTTACGTAGGTGATCGGGTTTGGAAGAAGAACTACCCGAAATCGGACAAAGCCAGATATATTTCCGCTAAATTTTCACCAAAATATATACAATGTACCGTATATCGCGTTATTTCTCCCTTAGTGTATGAATTAAAGGATGAAACGGGAAAAAACATTGGTCGATGGCACATAAAAGACCTTAAAGCTGGTATCTTGTCTGATGATGAGTGTTCTGATATCGATGAATCCGATTCAACCACAACGTAACCATATATATATATTTTTCCTATTTGTAATTTTTTTTGTGATGTGTGTTGGTGTCTCGAATATTTTTTTTTATCTCTCTTATCGTAAAGATTTTCCTTTCCTCTGACTATAAATGTGATAATGACTTGACTTTTTTTTCCTATTGATTGGCAAAATAGCATTCAGGTTCTAGGTTCAATAAGTAAGGTAATAAATATTTCCTAGCAGGATAAAATTCTAATCTGAGAATTATAATAGAAAATCCGTTGAGAATTTTTAGAAAATTCTCAAATAACCAATTAATATTATAATTTTGGAAAGTTAAAATGCATAGTCAAATTAATTTGAGTTTAATAAACAGGATGGTGCACAAGCATTAAGGTTATTAAATATTGGGTCTTCTTGACTTGAAGAAACTGTCATCATATATCTTAAGTATTAAGGGTGATATTAAATCTTCATTATCTTATCTTCATTATCTTATCTAAATTATCGTATCTTATCGTATCTAAGTGGACAAGGGAAGAAACTTGTCTACTGTACTATATTTTATAGTACTTATCTTTATCTTATCTTTGCAGGCAGATGATGTCTTGTCTGTATTTATATACCGAAAGGGTATATAAAATTTTTTTTTTGGAAGACCATTGGCAATTTGACTTTGCAAATAGTTTGAATATTTGCTGATATATCATGGGATATCGAAAGTTATTATCTTTTATATTATCTTAACTATCTTTAAATTTTATTATCTTAAAAGTTTGAAATTTCAATTATCTTAATTATCTTAAAATTTTCATTACCTCTATGTTGAAAATTTTTCAGTATTTTAATTGTTTTAAACATTTTTATCTACATGCTCGAGATATCAACTTACATTACAAAAAGATTTTTTTTTGCTGATCTACATTCAATACCTTACCTAATATCTTGTCTACCTAATTTTTTTGTATCTACTTTTTCATTACCTATCTCTATCTATGATCATTCCGAAAGATTGATCTAGATATTTCACTTATAGACATACATTCATTTTGTCTATATTTTATTGTATACCCTTCCCTTTGAATTTTTTTTGTTGGATTTCTCAATAGTGGGTGTTGGAGGAACTCAGAGCGGTCTGGAATGTGTTCCAGGGTTCAGCGTCGGGGGGTTAATCAGCCTGGGAGGCAGAGGTGGCTGAGGTCTGCTGTCATTAGTTGAATCTACTTGGGGGATTGACTACTGCGTCTGTGCCAACATGGCTCGCATATCGCTCTGAGGATTTTCCAACAGTACTGTTGTGAAATACCGTTGAAAATTTCTTACCTCTCTCAAATTTCAGCCTGACAGGGGCTAAACTCTGTTAGGGGTATATCGAGCCTCCTTGGACTGGTTACAGTAACTAGCTCCAAAATTCAAAATTTTTTTTTTCGTTTCGGCTTATCGATGAACTTCTTCATTCTGGGTGATTCATGCGCGTTGTCATGGTGTTTTGGGTTGAGATTTCTGCTGAAGCTGAGATTGTAGACCACGACGTGACTTAACATCTCTCGCGAGGTCCTTCTCATTAGGTGGGGGTTGATCTCTTGATCTGGGATGCTGTGATGGGGCACATGTTGAGCCGAGAATGTTGCTAGTATTTTTTTGTTCATGATATTATATTATGTAGTATAACATAATAAAAAATTTTTTTTCTTCTCAACAGTTGTATTCCGTTAGGGAGTTATATAAAGCTTCCTTGGATTTGTTCCTAAATTATATCGGTGAAAATTTCTTTTGTTTCGCTTTCTTTCCTTCTCATCTGAGAACTTGTTTACATCAGTGATGGATTTTTTTTTTATCGTTAAGAGGTTTAACATTTTAGGCTATGGTTATTAATTATTAGTCAAATTGTCTGCTGCTTTATGTGATGTTTTTTTCGAATGCTATACCTGCGCTAACTGACAACCTCCCTGGTATGAGCTCGAAAAAAGAATTATCATATAGCATTACGTTATTTTCTTATTTTCTTCTTGGACCAAAGATACCTGGAAGTTTTTTTAATTTTGTTTCCTTTCATTTTCTCATATTTTTTTTGGGCCAAGATATTAATTATATTATTTTAATATTAATTCGTTATATTAATATTAATCCGTTCTTAGTAAGTTATTTATATAATATTTTATTATTAGTACTTATTACTTATAACTATAACTTATAACTACAACTTATATTGCTTATATTATTATTACCTATTGATTGATATCAGGTGAAACTTTATTTGTTTTTTGTTAGTCACTGATTCAATGATATCGGTAGTTTATTTTTTTTATTATTGAATATCTAGATTCTCTTAAATTTTTATTTACCTACTGACTGATAATCGATACAATCGATCTATCAGATAAAAATTCTTGTTTAGTTTATTAAATCTCGGGTTCCTTAGCTTTAGTAATTCACTGATTTACTGATTATCAGTATATCAGTTTCTGTTATAACAAATCCTCTTAACGATTCGTATGTACCTGGTACTGGTTCCTTTCCTCATGAAATATACCGTTCAAAAATTTTTTTTTCCTCTTCACTTTTATGACTTACTGTTTCCTTCTTATGAATTCCTTGTGTGGAAACTCTTTTTCATTTATAAAAAATTTTTTTTTTAATAAAAAAAAAAAAAAAAATTTCCTGGTTGTAAGGGTGTGTAACGTTAATTTTGTTCACTCTCCTCTTATTTAAAATTTATTAAACTATCGTATGGGTGGCGAGTAGCCAGTCCTTTCTCATGCCCAGCGCTGAGAAATGTATCGAGGTTGAATTTATCTATAGTCGATGAAAGACAAAATTTTAGTTTATTTGCGGATCAAATCGATACCGTCTGTAGGAAAATAGTCACTTCGGTTTACTATTAATTATTCTGATTTCAACTTTAACAAAAATGAATAAAGAATCCACTTACGGAATTTAAATTATTTTCCTAGTCCAAGCAAATGAGCTTGATAGAGATATGCGACGTATGTGCATTATCATTCACATGATTTCATGTTTAATACTTAAACAGAAGCAAGCAGAGATTTGGTCTCTTTTCTGTGACAAAAATGTTTAATGAACAGTAATTAACTTCAAATTTTATTTGGTGAGGTTTCTCCCAAAATTTTATCTAAGTGCATTCATGTGAATGCACTTTCTTCCTGCTTAATTTATATATATATATATATATATATATATTGTAATGGTATCAGATAATTAAATTACTTGAATCAATTCTATTCAAGGATTTCAGAAAAATAGAAATGCAAGAAATAAATATGTATAATAAATTAATTTGAATATAAATTTTGAAATAAAAATAGAAAGACGTACCTTGAATTAATAAAGTATCATATATTTTTTTTATCATATCCAGTAATAATTAAAGTAAATTTAGATTTCTTCATTTAAAATTAGTTTGCTTGTTTGTTTTTTATAATCAATATGTATTTGTTACACCTGAAATTGAAATTATTAGTATACAATATTTAATAAACAATATAAATTATATTTTGGGCAGAATTCTAACCTAAATTATAATTGAATGTCACTGTCAAGATGAAGTATGTTTTGCGAAGACAGAACAGTCAGACAGAATCATAGAATAATATTTTCAGAGATGGTTGTTAAGAAAATAATATGTACTGCATTGTGATTGGTGCAATAAAATCAACATTTAAAACGTTTATTAAAATAAATTTACAATTAGTTTATATAAAATATGTAATTGGAAAGATTTATTGGACATTGGTTATGAGTTTACATGAATTAAAATAAAATTATTGATGGTAGAATATTGTATATTAGATATTTAAGAGGTACACATAATTTTAAGGTTTTTTTTATAAATAAGGACAATTTAAAGGGTAAATTTAGTGAAGTTCTTAGTGATATAAAAGGTAGAAAGAATTACAATAGTGCAAGAATAAATATTATAGACAATAATAGACAATAAACAAGAAATTATGAAATTTTGCAATTAGGAAGAAAAAATCAAGTGCTTTGGAATTAGGACATAGCAACGCGGGTTGTTGATAAAAGAGACAAGAGAGGGGAGGTGAATAAAAAAGGAAAAGGTTTAAAAAAAGTTTTTGATTTGAAAAAAAGAGTATAAATTGATAATTAAACTAAAGAAATTAGATAAAAAGTTTAAAAATACCAAGAAAGGTTCAGTAAAATATTGAGAAATAGAAGAAAAGTTAAAATATACCTGAAATACCATCCAGAAGTTGTTCCAGCATCCCAGAGGAGAATCAGAATCCTCAATCTTCCTGTGAAATCCTGTAATTCCGTCTACCTCATCAAATTTATGAATCTTCATACAACCAGTTAAAAATTCAATATTAAAAAGGTTAGTCAATAATTGGTACCAATAAAATTTAATCAAAAGCATATGCATATCAGAAGTACTTCTAAAATAAATTTCAAAATTCAATAATAATTCACTTTAATCAAAATTAGATAAGAGCTCACCTTAGATTTAAAATTTTATTCCCTTGAATTGTAGGTTAGGTAACTGTATTTGTATAATTGTTTCTTTCTTTTTGTAATATTAGATAAATTTGAGCTGATATTCATGTAAATATCATACAAAGGCAATCACTATTATAATTAAACTGTTTTGTTGAGTTGAATTCCATTTTATTATTATAGGTACAAACAAAAATTTTCATAATACCACACCATAGACATTCATTCGCTTTGAACCGAATTGTTTGCAACTCTCCATACTCTGTGGCTTTACATACACATCGACAGAGACATCTACTTTTTAAAGTAATAAGAAAGGTTTGTCCATAGGCGTCACAAAATTTTATTAATACATATTTATTTAAATAATATATTGAAAAAGAATTTTAATAAATTTTGAAAATAGGGATTGATACAAATAACATATATCTGTGAAAAAGTTCAATAAATAATTTAATAGCGCCAGAACCCAAAGAGAGTAGGAGTTTTTCTTGTTCCCGAATTTAATATGAGCTAGCTGGAAGAAAGGGCAAGTATAAGCACTATAAAAATTGATATAAAATTTAAATAAAATAACAAATACAAACAAACCATAACAATATTGGCGTCCAAACGTGGGGCTCTCTTTTAAAACTGGTCGAGTAAAAATAAATAATTCATTAAAATAAACTAAAAACGTGGGTGTGTTTATGTCTTTGTTAGGTTTATATAATTGGGTAGTTTTTTTTTAAATTAAGGGATCTTACGTAATAAAACAATAAACTTTATACTTTATTGATAAAATAATTAAAACAAAAACAAAATGGATAAAAGAATGACATTAAGGGATGGAAAACAAATACGAACAGAGGAAAGATCAGAAGAGGAACAAGAAGAAAGAAGACATGGAATGGGTGATTTTCAAGTACAATATTTAGAACAAGGAAGACATAGTGAGGATCATGATGATGAGAGAGAAGTAAGCGGAAGAGCAGAATCAATGAAAAAACTAGAAGAAACTAGAAGTAGAGAAGACATCGCAGGACAAAATCAAGGAGAAAGTGCTGGACATAGAAGTGAACAAAACAGAATCATGGAAATGCTGCAACAATTATTAGGTCAGAGAGAAGAGATTAGAGGAGACATGAACACTATGAATAGAAAATTTGATAATATAGAAAAGAAAATAGAAGAGGGGAAAATAGAAAGTTTAAAGGAGATGAGGAAAATAAGAGAAGAAAATCAGCAATTTAAAATTCAGATGGCGGAAATGAAAGAAGATATGGTTGAACAAAATAAAAATTTACGAGCAGAAATACAAGAAAATGGAATTAAGATTAGAGAAGAAATTGAAAAGCATGTAGAAGAAGAAATTCAGGAATTAGGAAGAAATATTGAAGACAGTTTACCAGAAGCAATACAAATAGAAGTTAAAAGACAAAATGAAGATATAATCAAGGAAGTAGGATATATTAAGTTACGTGAGGATACAAATGAAGAGGCAATGAAAATGTACAAAGAAAATGTTGAGAAGACAATTAAGGATTTAGATGGTAGAATGACAGTACAAACAGAAATATGTGTGAACAGGAGCCAAATAATGGGAAATCAATTTAAACAAGAATGGGAAGAAATGAACAGAAAATTGCAAGATACGAAAGAAGAATTAGAAGATAATATAAGAAGAAATGGAGGAGGAATGATTTATACAGGAAATGTAGAAATAGGGGTAAAATTTGATGGAAATATAAATATAATTCACCCAAAAGTTTTTATGAAAATAATGAAGAGTAAAATGAAAGGAATACGGGATATGATGGAAAAGAAAATAATAATTAGGGGAATGTTATCAGGACATGCATTACTATGGTTCTGTAATAAAGAGGAACAAATTAGGGATATGGAAGAATTTGAGATGCAATTTTTAACTTATTTCTGGGGGGAGATTCAACAAGCTAATTTCAGAGAAAGGTTGTATTTCGGGAAATTTGATTACAATAAAAGTAAAAATTTAAATACATATGCTATGCAACTTTATAATATGGCGCAATATTTGGAACCGGCGATGAAAGAAGAGGAACTGGTGTTATATGTTGGAAGACATTTTAATGCTGAGGTAGCAGAAACCATAGCACTACATAATATAAAAACCATGGATAATTTATCAAGTTATTTACAGAGAGTAGAAAGAAGTATACAGAATGGAAATGGTATTCATCGATACCAAAGAGAAATTAGAAATGAAGATACAAGAAATGATAGACAAAGAGATAGTGGAAATGGTTTTATGAGAAGAGATAATTATGATAGAAATGGAAACATAGATTATGGATATAGGAATGGGGATAATAGAAGATATCAAGGGAATGTAGAAAGAAATTATGGAAATGGAGATAGAAATAATGGTAATAGATATAATGAAAATAGAAGAAACTATGGAAATTTTGAGAGAAGAAACTGTAATGGAAATAGTAATTGGAGACAGAATAGAGGGGAAGAAAGAAATAATTATAATGATAGAAGAAATAATGAGAATGACAGAAGAAATTATAACCAGGATAGCCGAGACAGAAATTATAATCGGGAAAATTATACAGAGGGAGATAGGAGGCAAGTTAATAATATAGTCCAGGATCAGGTAATACTAGAAAATGATCAGGGCGAAAGCACTGAGCAAAATTTTGCTTAGATCGTCCCTGCGTGCGTAATATTGTCTATTCCTCTCATTATCAACATCCGAGAGAATTTATTATAGAAGAAGAAACACAATTCAATGAAGTAATTAAATTAATATTTATAGAGGGTCATTTATCAAATGTGAAATGTAAAATTTTATTGGATACAGGGTCAGAGGTTTCTATAGTAAATGAAAATATGATTGAAAACTTAAATCAAGATAATATTACGGTGATTAATACTAACAAAATATCATTAGTAGGGGCGCATGATAGAAAATTGTTTGAGGCAAATCAAACTATCATGGTAAATTTAAAACTTAATGGAGAAAGTATACCAGTACAATTATTGTTGGTTAAAAACTTAAAATATGACTTAATTTTGGGAACGGATGAACTAAATAAACATAAAATGACTATAGATTATGAACAAAAATTTCTTAAATATAACAACCAATTAATACCTTTTATTAAACAACAAATAAACACTAATAAGCAAGAAAGGGACATAGGACAAGTGAATCAAATTGAAGAAGAAAAATTAAATATTACAGAAGAAATATGTCTTGAAAAATATCAAGAAGAAGTTGAAGGAATTTTACAAAAGCATAAAAAATTATTTAATAATGAAGTGTGTGTGGCATCTAGATATGTGCATAAGAATATTGAGAAATGCAGAAAGATACATTAAGAATCAAGAGAAAAAGAAAGGAAGAAAACTAAATTTGAAAAAGGAGAAATGGTTATAATAAGAGCTTTAAGAACAACACAAGGAGGAGAAGAAAAATGTGCAAAGTTACTTCTTCCATTTGAAGGACCTTATGAAGTCAATACAGAGAATGCCAAAAATAGTTATCGTTTGGTGTATCCAGGAACAGAAATATTAAGGGGAATTTTCAATATAGAAAACATTTATAAATATTATGAGGAATAGATGATATTATGTCACAGAATTGTAAATAGTAGGTTTAGAATGGTTTTTTTATTAAATAAGATAGAGATAGGTAGTGCTATAGTGTTAAAATATCGTACAATCAGAGAATATAAGAAATATTAAAAAGAAATTACATAGGAAATAAATAGTAGAGGGGAAAATACAGTGGTTGAAGAATGAATTTTAAATTAAAATTTAAGCAGCTCTTTTGTAATATTCCAGATCTGTTAAATTTAAATTTGAGGGGAATTGTAATGGTATCAGATAATTAAATTACTTGAATCAATTCTATTCAAGGATTTCAGAAAAATAGAAATGCAAGAAATAAATATGTATAATAAATTAATTTGAATATAAATTTTGAAATAAAAATAGAAAGACGTACCTTGAATTAATAAAGTATCATATATTTTTTTTATCATATCCAGTAATAATTAAAGTAAATTTAGATTTCTTCATTTAAAATTAGTTTGCTTGTTTGTTTTTTATAATCAATATGTATTTGTTACACCTGAAATTGAAATTATTAGTATACAATATTTAATAAACAATATAAATTATATTTTGGGCAGAATTCTAACCTAAATTATAATTGAATGTCACTGTCAAGATGAAGTATGTTTTGCGAAGACAGAACAGTCAGACAGAATCATAGAATAATATTTTCAGAGATGGTTGTTAAGAAAATAATATGTACTGCATTGTGATTGGTGCAATAAAATCAACATTTAAAACGTTTATTAAAATAAATTTACAATTAGTTTATATAAAATATGTAATTGGAAAGATTTATTGGACATTGGTTATGAGTTTACATGAATTAAAATAAAATTATTGATGGTAGAATATTGTATATTAGATATTTAAGAGGTACACATAATTTTAAGGTTTTTTTTATAAATAAGGACAATTTAAAGGGTAAATTTAGTGAAGTTCTTAGTGATATAAAAGGTAGAAAGAATTACAATAGTGCAAGAATAAATATTATAGACAATAATAGACAATAAACAAGAAATTATGAAATTTTGCAATTAGGAAGAAAAAATCAAGTGCTTTGGAATTAGGACATAGCAACGCGGGTTGTTGATAAAAGAGACAAGAGAGGGGAGGTGAATAAAAAAGGAAAAGGTTTAAAAAAAGTTTTTGATTTGAAAAAAAGAGTATAAATTGATAATTAAACTAAAGAAATTAGATAAAAAGTTTAAAAATACCAAGAAAGGTTCAGTAAAATATTGAGAAATAGAAGAAAAGTTAAAATATACCTGAAATACCATCCAGAAGTTGTTCCAGCATCCCAGAGGAGAATCAGAATCCTCAATCTTCCTGTGAAATCCTGTAATTCCGTCTACCTCATCAAATTTATGAATCTTCATACAACCAGTTAAAAATTCAATATTAAAAAGGTTAGTCAATAATTGGTACCAATAAAATTTAATCAAAAGCATATGCATATCAGAAGTACTTCTAAAATAAATTTCAAAATTCAATAATAATTCACTTTAATCAAAATTAGATAAGAGCTCACCTTAGATTTAAAATTTTATTCCCTTGAATTGTAGGTTAGGTAACTGTATTTGTATAATTGTTTCTTTCTTTTTGTAATATTAGATAAATTTGAGCTGATATTCATGTAAATATCATACAAAGGCAATCACTATTATAATTAAACTGTTTTGTTGAGTTGAATTCCATTTTATTATTATAGGTACAAACAAAAATTTTCATAATACCACACCATAGACATTCATTCGCTTTGAACCGAATTGTTTGCAACTCTCCATACTCTGTGGCTTTACATACACATCGACAGAGACATCTACTTTTTAAAGTAATAAGAAAGGTTTGTCCATAGGCGTCACAAAATTTTATTAATACATATTTATTTAAATAATATATTGAAAAAGAATTTTAATAAATTTTGAAAATAGGGATTGATACAAATAACATATATCTGTGAAAAAGTTCAATAAATAATTTAATAGCGCCAGAACCCAAAGAGAGTAGGAGTTTTTCTTGTTCCCGAATTTAATATGAGCTAGCTGGAAGAAAGGGCAAGTATAAGCACTATAAAAATTAATATAAAATTTAAATAAAATAACAAATACAAACAAACCATAACAATATATATATATATATATATATATATATATATATATATATATATATATATAAATGAAGGTGCAACAGCTCGACTACTACTACTGCTATGTACTCTGAGCAATGAACGGCCGGATTTGAACTAGACACCGGACCTCAAGTATACACTGGACCTCCATCACACGCCAGAAGAAGACAGGAAAGTACCGTCCTTAATAAAACGTTATTAACAAGAGCACTCGTTAAACTCATCAATTTTTTTTAATTTTCCAACTGTGATAAATTTTTTTTTTAATCATTATACAACTTGTAAATTTAACAACGTAGTTCATATTCCTTCCCTTCCAACATTTCCAGGTTTGTTGATAGAGAGTGTTGATTTGAAACAAGTCAACTAATATTATTCAGGGTGGCGCCCACTTACCTTAACTTTACTTTAATTCCTTAACTTTTGATTTGTTAACTGATTAGATTCATTTATTCAATATAACTTGAATAATTTAAATAAGTAGTATTACCCGCGAACCGGTAAGACTACTCCCTGAATTTATATTAGTTTGGTTGGAACTCACGCCTGAGCAGCTCTTTATCTGAGTAGCCGTTACATCATCTTCTATGCTTTTCAGTGTAATATAGGGCTTTTGAGAAAATTCAAACTCCGTTGACTGTTTTGAACTACGTGAAATTGATATTTATTGGATGGAATAACATCGTATTGTGTGTTTAGAATCGTTTTATACTGTAATTTAATGTTTTTGTGCGTTTCTGTGATTATTTGAGTGGAATGGGACTAAATATGGTTCAATTATTGCTCAATAACTTTAGTTTTCAGGTAGATTCGAGTGATTTTGTGCATTATTCAGTCATCTTGTGTTCTTTTCAGTGTAATGGAGGGTTTTTGAGTGATTTCAAACTCCGTTGACTGTTTTAAACCGTAACTACGTGGAATTGATATTTCCTGATGGAATAACATCGTATTGTGTGTTTACGATCGTTTTATACTGTAATTTAGTGTTTGTGTGTGTTTTGTATGTATTTGAGTGTAATAGGATGGAAAATGGTCCAATTGCTCGATAAATCTCGATTTTATGTAGATTCGAGTGGTTTTGTGCATTATTCAGTCATATTGTATGCTTTTCAGTGTAATAGGAGGTTTTGAGTCATTTTAAGCTCCGTTGACTGTTTTGGACCGTAACTACGTGAAATCAATAGTTATTGGATGAAACAACAACTTATTGTGTGTTTTCGATCGTTTTATACTGTTTTTCTGTGTTCTTGAGTATTTTTGTATGTATTTGGGTAGAATAGGATGGAAAATGGTGCAATTGATCGGAAACTGTCGATTTTATGTATATTCTAGTGGTCTTGTGCATTATTCAGTCATCTTGTGTGCTTTTCAGTGTAATAGAGGGTTTTTGAGTGATTTCAAACTCCGTTGACTGTTTTGGACCGTAACTACGTCGAATTGATAGCTATTGGATGAAATAACATCGTATTGTGTGTTTTCGATCGTTTTATACAGTATTTCAGTGTTCATGTGTGTTTTTGAATGTGTTTGAGTGAAATAGGATGGAAAATAGTCCAACTGCTCGATAACTTTCGTTTTTAGGTAGATTCGAGTGGTTTTGTGCATTATTCAGTCATCTTGTGTGCTTTTCAGTAAAATAGAGTGTTTTTGAGTGATTTCAAACTCCGTTGACTGTTTTGGACCATAACCACGTGGAATTTCGATATATTTCGTTTTTAGGTAGATTCGAGTGGTTTCGTGCATTATTCAGTCATCTAGTATGCTCTTAAGTGTAATTGAGAGTCTTCCAGTGATTTCAAGCTCCATTGACTAAAACTACCTGAAATTGATAGTTATTGGATGAAATAACGTCGTATTGTGTGTTTTCGATCGTTTTATACTGTAGTTCAGTGTTCTTGAGTGTTTTTGAATGTGTTTGAGTTAAACACGATAGAAAATAGTCCAACTGCTCGATAACTTTCGTTTTAGGGTAGTTTAGAGTGCTTTTGTGCATTATGCAGTCATCTTGTGTGCTTTTCAGTGTAATAGAGTGATTTTAAGTGATTTCAAACTCCGTTGACTGTTTTGGACCGTAACTACGTGAAATTGATAGTTATTGGATAAAATAACATCGTATTGTGTGTTTACGATCGTTTGATTTTGTACTCAGTCATCTTGTGTGCTTTTCAGTGTAATAGAGGGTTTTTGAGTGATTTCACACTCCGTTCACTGTTTTGGACCGTAAGTAGGTGAAATTGATGGTTATTGCATGGAATAACGTCGGATTGTGTGTTTTCGATCTTCTTATACTGTAATTCTTTGTTACTGAGTGTTTTTGAATGTGTTTGAGTGAAATAGGATGGAAAATAGTCCAACTGTTAGATAACTTTTGTTTTCAGGCAGTTTCGAGTGGTTTTGTGCATTATGCAGTCATCTTGTGCTTTTCAGTGTGATAGAGAGATTTTGAGTGATTTCAAACTCTGTTGACTGTTTTCGACCGTAACTACGTGAAATTGATAGTTATTGGATAAAATAAAATTGCATTATGTGTTTACGATCGTTTTATACTGTAATCCTGTGTTCTTTTGTTTTTTGTATGTATTTGGGCGTAGTAGGATGGAAAATGGTGCAATTGATCGATATATTTCGTTTTTAGGTAGATTCGAGTGGTTTTGTGCATTATTCAGTCATCTTGTATGCTGTCCAGTGTAATAGAGTGTTTTGAGTGATTTTAAGATCCGTTGACTGTTTTGGATTGTAACTACGTGAAATTAATAGTTATTGGATGAAATAACAACTTATTGTTTGTTTTCGATCGTTTTATACTGTAATTCAGTGTTCTTGTGTGTTTTTGTAGGTATTTGAGTGAAATAGGATAAAAAATGGTCCAATTGCTTGATATATTTCGTTTTAAGGTAGATTCGAGTGGTTTCGTGCATTATTCAGTCATCTTGTATGCTCTCAAGTGTAATTGAGGGTCTGTCAGTGATTTCAAGCTTCATTGACTGTTTTGGACCGTAACTACCTGAAATAGATAGTTATTGGATGAAATAACACCGTACTGTGTGTTTACGATCGTTTTATACTGTAATTTTAGTGTTCTTGTGTGTTTTTGTATGTATTTGAGCTGAATAGGATGGAAACTTGTCCAATTACTCGGTAACTCTCGATTTTAGGTAGATTTTAGTGGTTTTGTGCATTATTCACTCATCTAGAGTGCTTTTCAGTGTAATAGGGGTTTTTTGAGAGAATTCAAAATCCGTTGACTGTTTTGGACCGTGACTACGTGAAATTGATAGTTATTGGATGAGATAACGACTGATTGTGTATTTTTGATCGTTTTATACTATAATTCAGTGTTCTTGTGTGTTTTTATATCTATTTGAGTTAAATAGGCTGGAAAATGGTTAGGAAGATTCGAGTGGTTTTGTGCATTATTCAGTCATCTTGTATGCTTTTTAGTGTAATAGAGGGTTTTTGAGTGATTTCAAACTCCGTTGACTGTTTTGGACCGTAACTACGTGAAATTGATAGTTATTGGATGAAATAATGTCGTATTGTGTGTTTCCGATCGTCTTATACTGTAAGTCGTGTTCCTGGGTGTTTTTGAATGTGTTTGAGTGAAATAGGATTGAAAATTGTGCAACTGCTCGATAACTTTCGTTTTTAGGTAGATTCGAGTGGTTTTGTGCATTATGCAGTCATCGTGTGTGCTTTTCAGTGTGATAGATTGTTTTTGAGTGATTTCAAACTCCGTTGACTGTTTTGGACCGTAACTACGTGGAATCGATAGTTATTGGATAAAACAACATCCTATTGTGTGTTTCCGATCGTTTTATTCTGTAATTCAGTGTTCAGGTGTGTTTTTGTATGTACTTGAGTGAAATAGGATTGAAAATTGTCCAACTGCTCGATAACTTTGGTTCTTAGGTAGATTCGAGTGGTTCTGTGCATTATGCAGTCATCTTGTGTGCTTTTTAGTGTAATAGATTGTTTTTGACTGATTTCAAACTCCATTGACTGTTTTGGAACGTAACTACGTGGAATTGATAGTTATTGTATAAAATAACATCGTATTGTGTGTTTACGATCGTTTTATTCTGTAATTCAGTGTTCTTCTGTGTTTTTGTATGTACTTGAGTGAAATAGGATGGAAAAGTGTCCAACTGCTCGATAACTTTCGCTTTTAGGTAGATTCGAGTGGTTTTGTGCATTATTTAGTCATTTTGTATGCTCTTCAGTGTAATTAAGGGTTTTTCAGTTATTTCAAGCTCCATTGACTGTTTTGGACCGTAACTGCGTGAAATTCATAGTTATTGGATGAACTAACGTCGTATTGTATGTTTTTAATCGTTTTATACTTTAATTCACTTTTCTTGTTTGTTTCTGTAAGTATTTGAGTGAAATAGGTCTGAAAATGGCCCAATTGCTCGATAACTTTGATTTTCATGTAGATTCAAGTGGTTTTGTGCATTATTCAGTCATCTTGTGTGCTTTTCAGTGTTATGGAGGGTTTTTCAGATAAATCAAAGTCTGTTGACTGTTTTGGACCGTAACTATCTTAAATTGATGGTTAATGCATGAAATAACGTCGTATTGTGTTTTTTCGATTGTTTCATAATTTAATTCAGTGTTCTTGTGTGTTTTTGAATGTATTTGAGTGGAACAGGCTAGAAAATCGTCCAATATCTCGATAACTTCCGTTTTTAGGTAGATTCGAGTGGTTTTGTGCATCATTCAGTCATCTTGTATGTTTTTCAGTGTAATAGAGTGTTTTGAGTGATTTTAAGCTCAGTTGACTGATTTGGACCGTAACTACGTGAAATTAATAATTATTGGATGAAATAACAACTTATAGTGTGTTTTCGATTGTTTTATACTGTAATTCATTGTTCTTGTGTGTTTTTGTATGTATCTAAGTGAAATGGATGTACAATGGTCCAATCGCTTGATAACTTCCGCTTTTAGGTAGTTCGAGTTATTTTGTGCATAACTCAGTCATCTTGTGTGCTTTTCAGTGTAATAGAGGGTTTTTAAGTGATTTCACACTCCGTTCACTGTTTTGGACCGTAAGTAAGTGAAATTGATGGTTATTGCATGAAATAACGTCGTATTGTGTGTTTTCGATCTTTTTATACTGTAGTTCAGTGTACCTTATTGTTTTTGAATGTGTTTGAGTAAAATAGGATGGAAAATAGTCCAACTGCTAGATAACTTTTGTTTTCAGGCAGTTTCGAGTAGTTTTGTGCATTCTGCAGTCATCTTGTGCTTTTCAGTGTGATAGAGAGATTTTGATTGATTTCAAACTCTGTTAACTGTTTTCGACCGTAACTACGTGAAATTGATAGTTATTGGATGAAATAACATCGTATTGTGTGTTTACGATCGTTTTATTTTGTAATTCGGTGTTCTTATGTGTTTTTGTATGTACTTGAGTAAAATAGGTTGGAAAATGGTCAAACTGCTTGATAACTTTCGTTGTTGAGTAGATTCGAGTGGCTTTGTGCATCATGCAGTCATCTTGTATGCATTTCAGTGTAATAGAGGGTTTTTGAGTGATTTTAAGCTCCGTTGACTGTTTTATATTGTATTGGATGAAATAACGTCGTATTGTGTGTTTTCGATCGTTTTATACTGCAGTTCAGTGTTCTTGTGTGTTTTTGAATGTGTTTGAGTAAAATAGGAGGGAAAACAGTCCAACAGCTCGATAACTTTCGTTTTTAGGTAGATTTGAATGGCTTTGTGCATTATGCAGTCATATTACATGCTTTTCAGTATAATAGAGGGTTTTTTAGTGATTTCGAACTCCGTTGACTGTTTTGGACTGTAACTACGTGAAATTGATAGTTATTGGATTAAATAACACCGTATTGTGTGTTTAGGATCGTTTTATACTGTAATTTAGTGTTTTTGTGTGTTTCTGTGAGTATTTGAGTTGAAAAGGGCTGAATATTGCCCGATAACTTCCGTTTCCAGGTAGATTCGAGTGCATTATTCAGTCATCTTGTGTGCTTTTTTGTGTAATAGAGGGTTTTGAGTGATTTTAAGCTCCGTTGACTGTTTTGGACCGTAACTACGTGAAATCAATAGTTATTGGAAGAAATAACAACTTATTGTGTGTTTTCGATCGTTTTATACTGTTATTCTGTTTTCTTGAGTAATTTTGTATGTATTTGGGTAAAATAGGATGGAAAATGGTGCAATTGTTCGAAAACTCTCGATTTTATGGAGATTCTAGTGATTTTGTGCATTATTCAGTCATCTTGCATGCTTTTCAGTGTAATGGAGGGTTTTAAGTGATTTTCAGTCATCTTCTTTGCTTTTCAGTGTAATACAAGGTTTTGAGTGATTCCAAGCCTTGTTGACTGTTTTGGACCGTAACTACGTGAAATTGATATTCATTGGATGGAATAACAACTTATAGTGTTTTCGGTCGTTTTATACTGTAATTCAGTGTTATTGTCTGTTTTTGCATGTATTTGAGTGAAATAGGATGTACAATGGTCCAATTGCTCGATAACTTCCGTTTTTAGTTAGTTCGAGTGATTTTGTGCATTACTCAGTCATCTTGTGTGCTTTTCAGTGTAATAAAGGGTTTTTGAATGATTTCAAACTCCGTTGACTATTTTGGACCGTAATTACGTGGAATTGATAGTTATTGGATGAAATAATGTCGAATTGTGTGTTTTCGATCGTTTTATTTTGTAATTCAGTGTTCTTGTGTGTTTTTGTACGTACTTGAGTGAAATAAAATGGAAAATGGTCCACCTTCTGGATAACTCTCTATTTTAGGTAGATTCGAGTGGTTTTGTGCATTATGCAGTCATCTTGTGTGCTTTTCAGTGTAATAAATTGTTTTTGAGTGATTTCAAACTCCGTTGACTGTTTTGCAGCGTAACTACGTGGAATTGATAGTTATTGGATAAAATGACATCGTATTGTATGTTTACTATCGCTTTATTCTGCAATTCAGTGTTCTTGTGTGTTTATGTATGTACTTGAGTAAAATAGGATGGAAAAATGTCCAACTGCTTGATAACTTTCGTTTTTAGGTAGATTCGAGTGGTTTTGTGCATTATGCAGTCATCTTGTGTGCTTTTCAGTGTAATAGATTGTTTTTGAGTGATTTCAAACTCCGTTGACTGTTTTGGACCGTGACTACGTGGAATCGATAGTTATTGGATAAAATAACATCGTATTGTGTGTTTACGATCGTTTCATTCTGTAATTCAGTGTTATAGTGTGTTTTTGTATGTACTTGAGTAAAATGGGATGGAAAATTGTCCAACTGCTCGATAACTTTCGGTTTTAGGTAGATTTGAGTGGTTTTGTGCAATATGCAGTCATCTTGTGTGCTTTTCAGTGTAATAGATTGTTTTTGAGTGATTTCAAACTCCGTTAACTGTTTTGGACCGTGACTACGTGGAATCGATAGTTATTGGATAAAATAACATCGTATTGTGTGTTTTCGCTCGTTTTATTTGGTAATTCAGTGTTATTGTGTGTTTTTGTATGTACATGAGTGAAATAGGATGGAAAATGGTCCAACTGCTCGATAACTCTCGATTTTAGGTAGATTCGAGTGGTTTTGTGCATTATTCAGTCATCTTGTATGCTTTTCGGTGTAATAGAGGGTTTTTGAGTGATTCCAAACTCCGTTGACTGTTTTGGACCGTAACTACGTGAAATTGATAGTTATTGGATGGAATAATGTCGTATTGTGTGTTTCCGATAGTTTTATACTGTAGTTCAGTGTTCCTGAGTGTTTTTGAATGTGTTTGAGTGTAATAGGATGGGAAATAGTCCAACTGCTATATAACTTTTGTTTTTGGGCAGTTTAGAGTGGTTTTGTGCATTATGCAGTCATCTCTTGTGCTTCTCAGTGTAATAGAGGGTTTTTGAGATAATTCAAACTCCGTTGACTGTTTTGTACCGTAACTACTCGAAATTGATAGTTATTGGATAAAATAACATCGTATTATGTGTTTACGATCGTTTTATTTTGTAATTTAGTGTTCTTGTGTGTTTTTGTATGTACTTGAGTGAAATCGGATGGAAAATTTTCCAACTGCTCGATAACTTTCGTTTTCAGGTAGATTCGAGTGGTTTTGTGCATTATCCAGTAGTCTTGTATGCTTTTCAGTGTAATAGAGTATTTTGAGTGATTTTAAGCTCAGTTGACTGATTGGACCGTAACTACGTGAAATTAATAATTATTGGATGAAATAACAACTTATAGTGTGTTTTCGGTTGTTTTATTTTGTAATTCAGTGTTCTTGTGTGTTTTTGTACGTACTTGAGTGAAATAAAATGGAAAATGGTCCAACTGCTTGATAACTTTCGTTTTTAGGTAGATTCGAGTGGTTTTGTGCATTATGCAGTCATCTTGTGTGCTTTTCAGTGTAATAGATTGTTTTTGAGTGATTTCACACTCCGTTTACTGTTTTGGACCGTTACTACGTGAAATCGATAGTTATTGGATAAAATAACATCGTATTGTGTGTTTACGATCGTTTCATTCTGTAATTCAGTGTTCTTGTGTGTTTTTGTATGTACTTGAGTAAAATAGGATGGAAAATTGTCCAACTGCTCGATAACTTTCGTTTTTAGGTATATTTGAGTGGTTTTGTGCTTTATGCAGTCATCTTGTGTGCTTTTCAGTGTAATAGGGAGATTTTGAGTGATTTCAAACTCCGTTGCCTGTTTTCGACCGTAACTACGTGAAATTTATAAAAGAATTAGTTAAAAATTGCATAGTTAAAATAGAAAACGTAGTGCTTCGTAATTATAGACTGGAAAAAAGTTAATTAAAAATAATAGAACTTCCAAAACTAACCATACAGAACTTTTTGAAAGGAAAACCCTTAAAATTCAACACCCACATACTGGAAAGTGTTGATTTAGATAGACTCAATAACCCCAAAGACTCTTTAGATTTTCAGAGTAAAAACTTTAACGAAATTTTTCAAAATCCTGTACATGTTAACAATATTAGTGTATGGACTTTAGTTTTATATGTTTTAATTGCTATTATTGTACTTTATTTTGTTCACTACTACTTTAGATATCACAATAAAGAAAATATGGAACTAGCTACGAGGGATGCAGAAGTATCGAATCCAGTTGCTGCACCCCGGATTCTCATCTAATGGTGAAGGAGTTATGAACCTGGAGTTCTCACAGAATAGCTGACGTTGCTGAATTGGGAGCGTTCCCCCACTTGAAGATAACGTTAGACAATACCAGGCGCAAGCCTGCATTTTCAGCTTTTTAACTTATAAATGATAACATCTATTGTTTTATAACGTTAATAAAGTTCCGCGGTTCTAATCATTTGAATTTTTTTTTAAAAACGAACTTTTCACGAGTGAACTTAAAATTTGTATGCTTTTCAGAGTAATGGATGGTTTTTGAGTAATTTCAAACTCCGTTGACTGTTTTGGACCGTAACTACGTGGAATTGATAGTTATTGGATGAATGATTCTAAGGTTTCGGTTGTTTTATACAGTAGTTCAGTGTTCTTGAGTGTTTTTGTATGTATTTGAGTGAAATAGGATGGAAGATGGTCCAACTGCTCGATAACTTTCGTTTTTAGGTAGATTCGAGTGGCTTTGTGCATTATGCAGTCATCTTGTATGCTTTTCACTGTAATAGAGGGTTTTTGAGTGATTTCAAACTCCGTTACCTGTTTTCGACAGTAACTACGTGAAATTGATAGTTATTGGATGAAATAACATCGTATTGTGTGATTACGATCGTTTTATTTTGTACTTCAGTGTTCTTGTGTGTTTTCGTATGTACTTGAGTGAAATAGGATGGAAAATGGTCCAACTGCTTGATAACTTTCGTTTTTAGGTAGTTTAGAGTGGTTTTGTGCTTTATGCAGTCATCTTGTGTGCTTTTCAGTGTAATAGGGAGATTTTGAGTGATGTCAAACTCCGTTGTCTGTTTTCGACCGTAACTACGTGAATTTGATAGTTATTGGATGAAATAACATCGTATTGTGTGTTTACGATCGTTTTATTTTGTAATTCGGTGTTCTTATGTGTTTTTGTATGTACTTGAGTAAAATAGGTTGGAAAATGGTCAAACTGCTTGATAACTTTCGTTGTTGAGTAGATTCGAGTGGCTTTGTGCATCATGCAGTCATCTTGTATGCATTTCAGTGTAATAGAGGGTTTTTGAGTGATTTTAAGCTCCGTTGACTGTTTTGGATGAAATAACGTCGTATTGTGTGTTATCGATCGTTTTATACTGTAGTTCAGTGTTCTTGTGTGTTTTTGAATGTGTTTGAGTAAAATAGGAGGGAAAATAGTCCAACAGCTCGATAACTTTCGTTTTTAGGTAGATTTGAATGGCTTTGTGCATTATGCAGTCATATTACATGCTTTTCAGTGTAATAGAGGGTTTTTCAGTGATTTCGAACTCCGTTGACTGTTTTGGACTGTAACTACGTGAAATTGATAGTTATTGGATGAACAAACGTCGTATTGTGTGTTTTCGATGGTTTTATACTCTAGTTTAGTGTTCTTGTGAGTTTTTGAATGTGTTTGAGTATAATAGGATGGAAAATAGTCCAACTGCTCGATAACTTTTGTTTTTAGGTAGTTTAGAGTGGTTTTGTGCATTATGCAGTCATCTTGTGTGCTTATCAGTGAAATAGAGGGTTTTTGAGTTATTTTAAGCTCCGTTGACTGTTTTGGACCGTAACTACGTGAAATTGATAGTTATTGGATGAAATAATATCGTATTGTGTGTTTACGATCGTTTTATTTTGTAATTTAGTGTTCTTGTGTGTTTTTGTATGTACTCGAGTGGAATAGGATGGAAAATGGTCCAACAGGTTGATAACTTTCGTTTTTGGGTGGATTCGAGTGGCTTTGTGCATTATGCAGTCATCTTATGTGCTTTTCAGTGTTATAGAAGGTTTTTGAGTGATTTCAAACTCCGTTAACTGTCTTGGACCGTAACTAAGTGAAATTGATATTTATTGGATGGAATAACGTCGAGTTGTGTGTTTTCGATCATTTTATACTGTAGTTCAGTGTTCTTGTGGATTTTGAACTGGTTTGAGTGAAATAGGATGGAAAATAGTACAACTGCTCGATAACTTTCGTTTTCAGGTAGTTTCGAGTGGTTTTGTGCATTATCCAGTCATCTTGTATGCTTTTCAGTGTAATAGAGAGATTCCAAGTTCTTTCAAACTCCGTTGACTGTTTTCTTGAGTGTTTTTGTATGTACTTGAATGAATATGGTCCAATTGCTTTATAACTTTTGTTTTCAGGTATATTCGAGTGATGTTGTGCATTATTCAGTTATTCTGTATTCTTTTCAGTGTAATAGAGGGTTTTGAGTGATTTCAAACTCCGTTTACTGTTTTGGACCGTAACTACGTGAAATTCATAATTATTGGATGAAATAACGTCATATTGTGTATTTTTGATCGTTTTATACTGTAGTTCAGTGTTTTTCTATGTATTTGATCGAAAAAGGATGGAAAATGGTTCAATTGCTCGATATCTTTCGTTATTAGCAAGATTCGAGTGGTTTTGTGTATTATTCAGTCATCTTGTATAATTTTCAGTGTGGTTGAGGGTCTTCACGTGATTTCAAGCTCCATTACCTGTTTTGGACCGTAACTACGTGAAATTGATAGTTATTGGATGAAATAACGTCGTATTGTGTGGTTTTAATCGTTTTATACTGTAATTCAATGTTTTTGTTTGTTTCTGTGAGTATTTGAGTGAAATGGGACTGAAAATGTTCCAATTGCTCCATAACTTTCGTTTCCAGGTAGATTCAAGTGGTTTTGTGCATTATTGTGTAATAGAGGGTTTTTGA
The DNA here is from genome assembly GCA_949126875.1 of Lochmaea capreae. Lineage (NCBI taxonomy): Eukaryota > Metazoa > Arthropoda > Insecta > Coleoptera > Chrysomelidae > Lochmaea > Lochmaea capreae. The sequence goes on from OX421402.1 coordinate 23,821,630, forward strand.
GATAATTCAAACTCCGTCGACTGTTTTGGATCGTAACTACGTGGAATTGATAGTTATCGGATGGAATAACGTCGTATTTTGTGTTCTTGATCGCTTTATACTGTTTAACTGTGTTTTTGTATGTATTTGAGTGATTGTGTATTGTGTTTTTCCGATTGTTTCATACTTCAATTCAATGTTCTTGTGTGTTTTTGTATGAATTTGAGAGAAACAGGATGGAAAATGGTCCAATTGCTCGATAACTTTCGTTTTTAGGTAGATTCGCGTGGTTTTGTGCATTGTTCAGTCAACTTGTATGCTTTCCAGTGTAATAGAGGGGTTTTGTTATTTCAAACTCCGTTGACTGTTTTGGACCGTAACTAGGTGAAATTGATAGTTGTTGGATGACAAAAACTAGTATTGTGTGTTTTCGATCGTTTTATACTGTTATTCTGTGTTCTTGTGTGTTTTTGTATGTATTTGGGCAGAATAGGATGGAAAATGGTGCAATTGCTTGATAACTCTCGATTTTATGTAGATTCTGGTGGTTTTGTGCATTATTCAGTCATCTTTTATGCTTCTCAGTGTGATACAGGGTTTTAATGACTTCACACTCCATTGACTGTTTTCGACCGTAACTACGTGAAATTGATAGTTATTGAATAAAATAACATCGTATTGTGTGTTTACGATCGCTTTATACTAGAATTCTGTGTTCTTGTTTGTTTTTGTATGTATTTGGGTGGAATAGGATGGAAAATTGCAATTGCTTGATAACTCTTAATTTTAGGTAGATACTAGTAGTTTTGTGCATTATTTAATCATCTTGTATGCTTTTCAGAGTAATGGAGGGTTTTTGAGTAATTTCAGTGTAATAGGGAGATTTTAAGTGAATTCAAACTCCGTTGACTGTTTTGAACCATAACTACGTGAAATTGATAGTTATTGTATGGAATAACGACTGATTGTGCGTTTTTGATCGTTTTATACTGTGATTCAGTGTTTTTGTGTGTTTCTGTGAGTATTTGAGTGAAATAAAACTGAATATGGTTCAATTGCTCGATAAGTTTTGTTTCCAGGTATATTAGAGTGATTCTGTTTATTATTCAGTCATCGTGTGTGCTTTTTAGTGTAATAGAGGGTTTTTGTGTGATTTCAAACTACGTCTACTGATTTCGACCATAACTACGTTAAATTGATAGTTATTGGATGAAATAACGACAGATTGTGTGTTTTTGATCGTTTTATATTGTGATTCAGTGTTCTTGTGTGTTTCTGTAAGTATTTGAGTGAAATAGGACTGAAAATGGTCCAATTGCTCGTTAAGTTTTGTTTTCTGGTATATTCGAGTGATTTTGTGCATTATTAAGTCTACTGTAACTACGTAAAATTATAGTTATTGGATGGAATAACGACTGATTATGTGTTTTCGATCATTTTATACTGTAGTTCAGTGTTCTTGTGTGTTTTTGGATTGGTTTGAGTGAAATAGGATGGAAAATAGTACAACTGCTCGATAACTTTCGGTTTTAGGTAGTTTCGAGTGGTTTTGTGCATTATCCAGTCATCTTGTATGTTTTCCAGAGTAATAGGGGGTTTTTGTGTGATTTCAAACTCCGTTGACTGTTTTGGCCGTAACTACGTGAAATTGATAGTTATTGGATGAAATAACGTCGTATTGTTTGTTTTCGATCGTTTTATACTGTCGTTCAGTGTTCTTGTGTGTTTTTGAATGTGTTTGCGTGAAATAGGATGGAAAATAGTCCAAGTGCTAGATAACTTTCGTTTTCAGGTAGTTCTGTTTGGTTTTGTGCATTATGCAGTGTATTTACGATCGTTTTACACTGTAATTCTGTGTTCTTGTGTGTGTTTGTATGTATTTGAGTGAAACAGGCTGGAAATGGTGCAATTGCTCGATTACTCTCGATTTTAGGTAGATTCTAGTGGTGTTGTGCATTATTCAGTCATTTTGTATGCTTTTCAGTGTAATAGAGGGTTTTTGAGTGATTTCAAACTCCGTTGACTGATTTCGACCGTAACTACGTGGAATTGATAGTTATTGGATGAAATAACATCGCATTATCTGTTTACGATCGTTTTATACTGTTATCCTGTGTTCTTTTGTGTTTTTGTATGTAGTTGTGTGTAATAGGATCGAAAATGGTGTAGATTCAAGTGGTTTTGTGCATTATTCAGTCATCTTGAATGCTTTTCAGTGTAATAGAGTGTTTTGACTGAATTTAAGCTCCGTTGACTGTTTTCGACCGTAACTACGTGATATTGATGGTTATTGCATGAAATAACGTCGCATTGTGTTTTTTCGATTGTTTTTCACTTGAATTCAGTGTTCTTGTGTGTTTTTGTATGTTTTTGAGTGAAACAGGCTGGAAAATGGTCGAATTGCTCTATAACTTTCGTTTTTAGGTAGATTCGCATGGTTTTGTGCATTGTTCAGTCATCTTCCATGCTTTTCAGTGTAATACAGGGTTTTTGAGTGATTTCACACTCTGTTGAGTGTTTTGGACCGTAACTACAGTAGAAACGGTGGAGCTTGACCATCACGTGACTGTTACTATACGAATATAGGTATACGTATATACGTTACTATACGTACTATACGTTACTATAAGTATATATTGTTATGATATCAAACTAAGTTAAAAGAATTCAATATACAATTTGAATAAATAATTAACTCAATATCATAATTAAAATAATATGGAACGAAACAACAATTTAAATAATTGTAATATTATAAGAAAATTGTGAAAAGGAAAATTATCATAGAAAAGTGTTCGTATATCATTAACGCGAGTGATGTTATGTCAACAAGAAAAGGTGACAGTGACAAGCGCGGAATAATTTTAAAAATATATCAAGCAACTACCTGGAGACAGATAACTAAGAAAGAAACGATTGAAGAACGAGAGTTGTTGATTGGTAACGAGAAGATGAAAAGTAAAAAGTAAAGATTAGAATTAAAATATTGTTATAAATTAAAAATTCAATAGATTATATTAAAATATAATGCTAGAAGGAAAGGAAATATGGACATACAAATAATGGTAAAAGAAAATTAACACTTACTTGCTCAGTTAATAATCCATGACTTATTCCTGGTAAGACAATTTTATTAACTTATATAAAATCCACAAGGAAGAGATAATCACCAGCCCCGGAAGATATTCAGTATTATGACATTGTCATAATTATAGCCGTATTTTATTGTCGAAGATTTCAAAATTTTTAAACCTACATGAATTTCCAGTGAACTTTTTTCGATTTCTATAGTGGTTATAACCTAGAAAATCGAACAATTTCGTTTAAACACTTATCTATTGGACAAGTTGTTAAAATAACCTATGTTCAATAATAATTATCGATAAAATATGCGATAATAAGTTGTGTTTAGTATAGAAAACTTATAATTACCTTTATATACTATTTGTGTCTCAAATAATTCTTTGTAATGCATGTTCAGCATGTGTACCTATCGTATTTAGAGGTTAACTATGGTCGAAACCTTGAAAGTACATATTTCGATGTTTCATATATACAAGTATCGATTCTAAATAGAATTGGACAGTACCGTATTCAGGTTTAGTGTATAAAATTTATTTATGATAGGTATCGAATTTAAAACAGCGTTATTATTATTCATGAATAATTAGAAGTAATTTTAATATAAAACATTCTTTATTCAAAGTTAAAAATTTAAAAATTTAAGTATATATAAAAAAAAAATATTTAATAATAAAAGCAAAAGTAATAAAATTATTCACGAATGAAGTAATATTGATGGAAGCTTCCAATTGAAATTGAGTACATAAATTTTGAATTCATTTTATACTTAATAATACTTGCTTCTTTTCAATATTTTTGAATTCTTTTTATATTTAATAATTTTGGTTTCTTTTCAATTTTAATATCTGAGAATATTAAAAGGTTTGAGTTGATTAATAAAATCTTTTAAGAAGAAATTCATCATTACATTTATTTGTTTATTTCCATAATAGTTTCATCAGGAACCGCCCCCAAGAGATAGAGTGTGAATATAATAATTCAGAGAGCCTTTCATTTATTTTAAAATATTCTAGTGAGAAGAATATTACAAATGGCGCCCAATGTGGGGCTCTCTTTTTTCTTCTTTTCTCACAATTAATTTTACATTAAATGTTGTAAGTTATATAACATATTAGATCAATACTTAAATTTTCCATTAAAATTAATTAATTAGAACAATTAATTAATTAAAAATAAAATGCCCAATACACGAGGAAAAAATTATCACAAAAACACAGAAGAGGAAGAAACAAATAAAATACAAGAAATTGGAGAAACAGGAGAACAAGGAACGAGCAGTCAAGGAAGAGGAGACTCTGAGTCACAAAATACATCCATGGCAACACATAGTCAAATGGATCGACCAGAACAAATTAGGGACATAGGCACATTATACGAAATGATGAAAACAATGATGGAAAATGTGGTGAAAACTAGTAAGAAGATTGATGAGAATTACCAGAGTGTAAATAAAAAAATGGATGATAATAATCAGAACATGAATAAACACATAGAAGATGTAAAAAAAGGAGTAGAAGAAATGGAAAAGAATATGAAGACAGAATTGTTGAATAAACATGAAGAATTGAAGAAAGATTTGGAGAGAGAGAATAAAGAATATAGAGCATTATTGCAAAAGACTATAGAAAATAGATTAGAGGAAATAAAACAACATACTGATAGAATGGCACAAGAAATATCCACAAAATTTGAAAAAACAAATATAAGTATAAATACCAGGATGCAAAAATGTGAAGAAAAAATACAGGAACATCAGCAAGAGATGAAACAGCTGGAAGAAAGAATAGGTCAAGGAATAGATTTAAATTCTCAAATAAGTCAAATGGAAAAGGAGGAGGCAAAGAAAAAATTACAGATGATGGAAGAAAATTTTAAGATATTAAAAGAAGAATATAGAGAAGAAAATTTGAAATTAAAAAACGAAATGGAAAGAAGACAAGGAGATACAAGAATTGTTACAGTAGGCTCTATGAATTCTCTAAAATTTGATGGAGATTTGAAGAAGATCCACCCTCAAATATTTGTAAGGATGCTTAAAAATAAAATGAGAGACCAGTACAATATTCAGGAATTGAGGGAATTCATAAGGGAACATCTGGAAAATTATGCACTAGTATGGTATTCTACTAAGGAGGAGAAAATAATAGATTTCGAGGATTTTGAAAGGTATTTCATGGCATATTTTTGGAGTGAACAAATACAATCCAGAATAAGGGATAGATTTTGTTTTGGTAAATATGATGAAAACAGGGGAAATAGTATGAATGCATATGCAATTCAAATGTGTGCGATGGTACAACACCTACAACCAAGAATTCGTGAAGAAGAAATCGTAATGTACGTTTCCAGACATTTCAAACACCAAATTTCAGAAACAATTGCTATCCAAAACATTAAAACAATGGAAAATTTAAGCAATTATCTAATTAGAATTGACAGAAATATAAACCAAAAAAATAATATTAATAACAATATTAACACTAGTAATAACAATAATAACTCGATTAGGATGAATAATAATAATAACAATTATAGAAATAGACAAATTAATAATTACCAAAGAAATAATAATAGACAATTTAATAATAATACAAATTTTCAAAATAACACCATGTTGAGAGATTATACTTGCACTACTTTTAATAAACACCTTCAAACTTACAAATTCTCGAAGATAAAAAAAACAAACATGTGAGTGCTTCTATTGTTTATTCGTCTCTGAAAACTCGCCCCGCTACACATTGCCGGCCTAGCGACCAGCTCGCAAAAAGCGACGTTGTCGCTTTTACAAATAAGTATACATTTACAAGAAAAATAAATAAAAAATATATTGAGCGCAAACATGCCGCCCGCCTTGAAACGCCTTGCTTTCAACATGAAATAAATAAAAATTCTTACGCGCTTGATTAACAGTTTATAGGTAATGGACATATTTTTGAAAATGACCTTTTCAAATTGCCCGACTCAGTTTTTAGTAAAGCCACTCTAGCAACATTGTCTTTGCCCACAAACACTTCCAGCACCTTACCCATCTTCCATTTCATGGAGGGGCATATTGTCGTATTTAATAAGAACTATTTCACCCACTTTTAAACTTTGACAGTTCTGCTTTCACTTGCTTCTTTGCTGAAGCTCAGATATGTATTCCTTACTCCAACGGACCCATATATGTTGCTTCATTTGTTGTAGATGTTGGTACAGGGATAACCGATTAACTGGCAAACTTCTTACATCTAAACTGGCGATAGGGCTTATTTGACGGCCAATAAGAAAGTGTGCCGGCGTCAAAGGAGTGAAATCGTTGGGGCTGGAGGAAAGGGCAGATAAGGGACGGCAATTCATTATAGCTTCAACTTCCGAAAGCAAAGTATAAAATTGCTCAAACGTGAGCGGAGTGTTAGTGACTACCCGTTTCAAGTGACTTTTCATCGTCTTTACGCCCGCCTCCCATAATCCCCCAAAATGAGGTGAGTGAGGTGGTATAAAATGCCAGTCCACCTCTTCATTGTTTAACTCCTTGCTTAAAATCACGTCGTTATCACGAATAAAACGACCCAACTCCTTTAACTCTGAATGTGCACCTACAAAGTTACTCCCGTTATCAGAATATATTGTAGAAGGCTTACCTCTACGAGCAGCAAATCGACGCAACGATAATATAAATGATTCCGTACTAAGATTGGTTACTAATTCTAAATGCACTGCTTTTGTCAGGAAACAAACATAAAGAGCAACATATGATTTTGACAACTTAGCACCACGACCCAATCGGTCTTTTATTTGGAAGGGACCTGCATAATCCACTCCAACTACATCAAAAGGATGTTTAGGCGTTAACCGTTGCTCTGGCAAGTTACCCATAATAGGGGTTAAAACTTTGGGGTTATACCTACTACACTTTACGCAATTGCGTACAGTTTGTTTGGTCAGTGTACGACCCGAAATTGGCCAATATTTTTCTCTTATCGACGCAAGTAACTGATGAGGACCACAGTGATATAATTTAATATGTTCATTTGTAACAAATAATTTCGTGAGATGGTCATTATGCGGCAGCACTAACGGATGCTTTTTTTTCAAATTCAAACTTAGCGTTTACCAATCTCCCCCCAACTCTTAAAAAATCCATACTTATCAATGAAAGGATTCAAACTTAACAATTTGCAGGCTTTTAATTTATTGTTATTAATTTGATATATCTCGGTTTCAAAAGAGCTTTGTTGAACATGCCTAAGAAGTAAATTAAATGACTCATCACTTTCGCCTTTCGATATTGGGCCATATTTGCGTTTGTTTTTACCGATTTTACAATTATATATGAATCTGCGCATCAGAGCAACTATTCGTTTCAGTTTAATTAGATTAGAGAATCTGTCAATGACATAATTTTCTTTGGATGTTAGAACCCCTGTATTACAAGCTGTTTTAACTTTTCTTATATCAGGTAAATCGTTATTTTGACAAATATTTTTTGGCCACTTTGACTCTTCCGAATGTAAAAACTGTGGCCCGTGCCACCACATATCTAAGCTGCGTATCTCTGAGCATTTGACTCCCCTTGATACATAATCAGCAGGATTCAGTGCACTGGGTACGTGTCTCCAGTAATCGTGATTAGTGATATTTTGTATTTCCGAAACTCTATTTCCGACAAAACTTTTCAACTTGTTGGGAGGTGTTTTAATCCATCCCAAAACAATGGTGGAGTCCGTCCAAAAATATATTTTTGCCACTGTAAGTCGCAAAGCTGTAGATACCTTATCCGCCAATTTAGCGGCAACTAGTGCCCCACAAAGTTCCAACCTAGGTAAAGTAACAGACTGCAATGGAGCAACCTTTGCCTTTGACGCCAAGAGATTGACAAAGGCTTCATTTTTGTTGTCAATAGATTTTAAGTAAATGCAAGAGCCATATGCTTTCTCTGAACTGTCAGAAAAACAGTGCATTTCAACGTAATTTGCGTTTTCACATACTACATGACGCTCTATTTTTAGTTCATTTAAATAATTTACCTCCAAACTAAAATTTAACCATGCACAAGCCATATGATTGGGTACTTGATCATCCCATAATAATTTTTCAAGCCAAAGGCTTTGCAATAACATCTTTACGGTTATTATACAGGGACTGACTAAGCCCAATGGGTCAAAAATCTTTGAGGAGTTCGACAAAATTATCCGCTTAGTAATTTGTTTACAATTTAAAAAATTCTTAATCTTGAACATTAATTTGTCTTGTGATGGACACCAAATTAGTCCAAGAGTCTTTTTGCCATCATTTTCACCGAACTCAATAATTTTAGCTAATGGATCGTTTTCTGGTATGCAATCTAAAATACTCGGATTGTTTGACACAAACTTCCTCAAAAAGAAACAACCTTCCTTTAATACATTGAAAACTAATTCCGTTAACCTTCTCGCTTCTTGAACCGAATCCGCGCCTGTCAATAAATCATCTACATAGCAATCATTTTTTATAATATCAGCAATATCCGGATGTTCCGTTTGAACGTTATTAGCGATTTCAAATAAACACCTTATTGCTAAAAATGACGCAGGTGCAGTTCCGTATGTCAAAGTGTTCAATTCATAAGTATCAATTGGTTCGTTATCACTTAAACGCCATAGAATTTTTTGCAAATGTCTATCTTCGGGTTCTACTAATACTGATCTGTACATTTTTGTACAATCAGCGGCGATAACTATACTGTGTTGCCTAAAACGTATGAGAATGGAAAACAAATCTTGTTGGATAGTTGGTCCAACCATTAATATATTATTTAACGAAAAACCCGTGCAGCTTGGCAACGATGCGTCAAAAACAACTCTCAAGGAAGTGGTGATAGCATCTTCTCTATAAACACCATGGTGGCTCATATAGTAATCTGAAGATGTATCACTTTCTGATTTGCTTACTTTAGACATGTGCCCTAATTGTATGTACTCATCAATAAATTCACAATATAATTTTTTATAAGCATCATTATTATTTAACCTACGTTCGAGACTAAGAAATCGCTTTTTTGCTTCATGCAAGGAGCTACCTAACTTTTCAATGTTCATTTTTAACGGCAATTTAACAACGAACGCCCCATTATCGTTACGCTTAACATGCTTTTTAAAATGATTTTCACATGCAATTTCCTCTTCCGAGAGGATTTTAGGCAAACATTCCGTTTGTTCCAATTCCCAAAATTTTCTCAAATCATTTTGGATTTGTTGTTCAACACTAAGACCAAGATTACAGTGCAGAACCGCGCTTTTAACAATTTTACCCAGAGGTCCAGTAATAACCCAGCCAAGATATGTTTTTTGTAAAAATGGAGCATTAGGACCTAAAGAAATTTTATCATTGCACAGAATACTCCAAAACAAGTCGGCACCTATTAACATATCTACTTGCTGCGGCTTGAAAAAATTAGGATCCGCAAGTGTGCATTTTTCTGGAATTTTCCATGTATTAATATTTATTTGTGACGCAGGTAATGCCCCTGTAATTTTAGATATTATAAAACAAGAAACTTGTGTAGAAAATGCATTGTTTTTTGAGTAAATTTTGGCATTACATTTGTGACTTATTTCTGAAATTGACCCATTAATACCATTTAGTGACATATTTACATTTTGTTTTGCAAGCCCCAATTTGTTACAGTCTTGCTCGGATAAGAAGCTTGACTGTGATCCGCTGTCCAGAACTACTCGAATTGTTTGCCTTTTGTTGTACTTATCTAAAATTTCTACCTGTGCGGTAGAAAGCAACACTTCGCTTATAGCGCAACTGGCCGAATTATTATTTGTTATGTTCAAATTCTCGACACGTGAATCTATTTCATTACCTTGAGCTTCAACACTATTACTTTTATGTACATTATTTCCTCCGTTAGTTACCTTATTGATATGCAATAGAATATTATGTTTTGCATGACATTTTTTACACGTCGGCCGTCTGCAACTTTTATTAAAATGACCGGGTCTTAAGCAGTTCAAACATAACCGCAACGACATTATACTTTCCGCTCGTTTTTCAACAGGAATTTTAAGAAAGCTGGGACAACTTTGAATATAATGTTCGCCTTTACAAAATGTGCATTTGGGAGCTTTATGATCTGACTTATTATTTTCACTGTCATCAGTACTTACTAACCCCCTTATACTTCTAGATTTTTCGTTAATATTTTCCACCCTATTTTGCTCTAAATTGTCCAAAAGTTGGGCCTTTGACTCTAAAAATAATTTTAGATCCTTTAACTTTGGAAAATTTTCACATTTTGCTTTATACGATTCCCATTCCCTATTGGTTCCTTTATCCAACTTTGTACCAATTAAATAAACCATAGGTACATCCCACTCATCAGTAGCTAGCCCAATTTGATTTAGCGCCCTCAAGTTCTTTGTTAATTCATTTAATATGCCGCGAATGCCTAGTGCAGACTCTTTTCCCATAACCTCGATATTATAATTTTTTTTTAAATGATTACTTATCAACATTTTATCATTATTGTTACGTTTAACTAACAAGTCCCATGCGATTTTATAATTATTTGCTGAAAATTCAATCGTGGAAATCAGCTGAGCAGGTTCGTTCCTCAACGACGCCCTTAAATAATGAAACCTTTGTATATCGGAAATGGACTCGTTAACATGTATTAGAGATTCGAAAACGTCTCTAAACTCGAGCCAATTCTCTACAGAACCATTAAACGTTGGCAAATGAATATCCGGTAACTTTACATTATTTAATACATCAAACGATCCACAATGTTTCCGCGAATGTTCAGAACCGTTATGACTTGCATTATCTGATGAGTTGGAGTTAATTGAAACATTGTCATTGATATACCTTTTGGCTGTCGCCACTACACTATAATACCTGTTTTCAAAATCAGTTTGCTCTTTATATTCCATATCTAAATTATTTTCCTCTGTTAATATTTCAATACGTTCCTGAATTTCTGTAAATTTCTGCAATAACATACCCTCTATACTACTTAACCGATTTTCTAAATCAATTTCATTATTATTTACTTCACAGCGTATAGACGTGATTAACGGAGTGCGATAAAAAGTAGTTTTGAACAATAAAACAAATTTAGTTTAGTTAAAATAAATAAGTTGAAGTACATAACTTTAGTAGGTGAATTTAAGTATTATGAGTAACCAATCGGACGGAGATCCTCCCGATCCAGGTATTCAGGATGGATTTCTAGGTTTTGATAAAGATGAACAACAAAATAAACAAGTTATGGATATTGATAATTTCTCGAACGGTAATGTAAGAAAAAATATCTCAACTTTAAACAAAGTGAGTAATGAACAAATTACTACATTTTTTGAAAATATTACAAAACATCCAAATGATAGTAAAAACAAAGAAAACAAATGCAAAAAACCTGACCACGAAACTAATTCCAACACAATCATTAGTAGGACACAAAAAAGAGAAGTATACTTATTTAAATCTACAGATACAGGTCCGTACTCAGTATATATTGAAAACATTTCTGAAAATTTTAATGGAAAATTAAGTGCTATGAAAATTGGAGAAATAATATACAAATATCACTTAGAAATTAACAACCAAATAAAATCAATAGAATCGATAGGTAAAAATAGAATTAGAATAAATTGCAAAGATTTTAACAGTGCAAATATCCTAGTAAAATCTTCAGAACTGTCAAAGAGCAATTTAGTTGCGTTCATCCCAAGATTTATGTTACACAGAAGAGGCTTAATTAGACAAGTTGAACTAGAGTATTCAGATGAATACATTAAAAATAACATCAAAGAACATGATTTGCATTGTAGGTTCAAAGTAGAAGCAGCAAAAAGGTTGTCCAGAAAAGTAGTATTGCCAGATCAAACTATCAAATATGTTCCAACTGGAACGATACTAGTTACATTTAAATCACAAACTTTACCTAAATATATCGAAATTAACCACGTGATATGTGAGGTTGAAACATATGTGGAGAAAGTGGTTTTGTGTTACAATTGTTTTAGATATGGTCATCTGGGAAAGCACTATAAAGGATCCATGAGGTGTTTAAAGTGTAAAGATAATCACGCTACAGATAGTTGCTCAGACATATCAACCCCTAAATGTTTCCACTGTAACGGATCACACTATACCAATGCAACTAACGAATGCCCCGAATTCAAACGACAAAAAGAAATTAAAAAATTAATGTCTGAAATGAACGTATCATACAAAGATGCAGACAAACAAACACCAAAAAAAACATTTGCAACAGTTACAGCGACTGACCCAGCACCTCCTAGAAGCTCATCTTATTACACTCAAACAATAATAAAAAATCCCAAAAGAGCCAGACCCAGTTCACCGTGTGATGCCTTTTGGCCTAAACATTAAGTCATTAATTATTTAAAATATTATCGAATAAATTCCCTTCAGCTAATTCCAATAAACCACGAATTGTTTTATAAATAATAAATATAAAGGTTACACGTACGAGTCAATGTCAAAGCAAATAAACATTATCTAGTATCATGTATGTTTACTTATAGTGAACTTGACTCTTTGTATATATAGGTAACAATAGTATTTTAAGTATTCATTATTAATTCATTATTAATTCATTATTGATTCATTAGTATTATTAAGTCATTATGATGGTCATTCATGAAAGGATGATTACAGTCAGTATCATTCATTCTAAGTAGTAATCTAAGAGTAGTCAATTAGTGTTAGTGGTTAATGTATAGTAAATATTAAATAGAACATGTCCCAGTGAAACAGGTAGTTGTTTTATTCCTGGGGGATGACCCACCAAGTGACCAGCAGCACCACCTAGTCAGAGGCCCTTCTACTATCCTACTACACCCAGTATCCTCATTACATTACACATTACATGGCGATCCTGCAAACAATTGGAGTTCTGTAACAATGGGTGGTAAAGCAACGAAACAAGCGGTCCAAGAAAATGGCGTGGTCAACAGTAATTTTATAGTACAAGAAGAGGAACTCAAAGCAGATCTGGAGGTGAAGATTCTTATCTACATTATTGTGGTTGTTTTGGTACTACAATTTGGATGGTCTATATATAAGAATCATAGAAGACAAATGAAGAGGGAGATAAGAAGAAATCTACAGCAAAGCACGCTAAATCTGTAGGATGGTGAGAATATTATTTTTTTGTAAACTTTAAGGGTATATTCTGTTTTGTGGCTAAAATTTTTTTTTTGATAATTGATATTTCATATTTTTATTTCTATTGACAATGAATTTTAAATGTCCTCGAGTGATGGAAATGCAGTAACGTGGGATGAATTTGAGATTAGATTGAATTTAATTTTAGAAGATATACGTAGGAATAGTAAGCGTGTGTTAAAAAAGGAGGTTCCAAAAAGCTCAGATAGTCATATAGATATAATAAATAAGTTGTGTGATTCATTTAATAGTTTCTCTAAGTTAATAAATAAGAATTGGTATAAGTTAGAGGAGAATCAGCAGAGTACATGTATTTTATATTTTAACAAAATTAGAGAAAAGGTAGAGAAAGCATTTCAAGTGTTAGATTGTCAGTATGAAGTTCCGTCTCAATTAATTACGCGTAATAATTTAATAGTATTAGAAGCAATGAGCAAAGATAAAAAGGAGAAAATGGCATTAAGTATGAATGACTTTTTCAATTTAGCTGGTAAGATATTACCAAATGAATTTAATGGGGATATAAGCAAATTGCAATCTTTTGTAGATGCTATAAGTTTGCTACAGGTTGGTGCAGCAGAGCATGAGGAGAATGCTGTACTATTTGTGAAAACTAGGCTAACTGGAAAGGCCAGGAGTCTAATCACCACCGAAAAATCGTTGGTAGAAATTATAGGAACCCTTAAAAAGGGACTAAAGGGAGATAGTGCTAGTTTAGTAGGAGCTAAATTAAGCAAATTAAGACAAAACAATAAGGATATAGTTGAGTATGCTTCAGAGATGGAGAAATTAACAGATCAGTTACAAGCCGCGTATTTGGCAGAAGGAATGCCAGTACATTTAGCAACTAAGTATACAACAGAAGCAGCAGTAAAATCACTGATCGACAACTCAGCATCAGAGTGGATAAAAACCGTTATAGCAGCTGGGAATTTTACGACACCGCAAGAGGTGATGACTAAATTGGTTTCCATTAATGTGGGAAACAATCAGTCAACAGGAAGTGTTCTGCATTATAAGGCAGATAGAAATAAGTTTGTGTCAGGAAATACCTATTTTCCACAGCGAAATACCTATTTTCCTCAGCGAAGACACTCTTATGTAAATCATAATGGAGAAAATAATTTCCATAGGAAAAATAACTACGATAACAGTAGGAAATTTCACGCCAATCAAGGCAATAGGAGATTTACTGGTTACAGGGAGAAACCAGAAGAATATAGAAACAAGCCTAACAATAGGTTTAACAATGATAATAAATATAGAAATGTAAGAATGTGTGAGAGTGGAGAGACGAGAGTGGAAGATGAACAGAAAGAATTGGGGTTTTGAAAAAGAAAGGTGAAAAATCCAAAATTTTAAATAACTTGCATAATAATAATCATTACATTTATAACTTTGATTTAACTCTTTCAAACTTTGTGCAAATTAAAACTGACATATCGGATAATATAGATACTTTTATATTAGATACAGGTGCAGATATATCGTTATTAAAAATTTCAGATAATTTTCCACATCACTTAATAAAGACAACACAAATCTTAAATATTAAAGGAATAACTCAGGGAGAAATTAAAACTTTGGGTACAATAGAAACTTTTCTTTTTATTAAGGGTGTAGCATTTCAACATTGTTTTCATGTAGTAGAGGAAGAATTTCCTATACCTACGAATGGAATTCTAGGTAGGGATTTCATAAGAAATTATAATTGTATTTTAGATTATTCAGAATTAAAATTATACATAGATTGTAAATCTAGGAATACAGTAACATTAGAAATTTTTGACAATCCTGAATATGATACTTTGGCAATACCGCCTAGATGTGAAGTCTATCGGTTGGTAGAAAGTTTCAAAAACTTAAGACAGGATAAAGTTGTCGAGCAACAAGAACTACTACCAGGAATATTTATAGCAAGATCTATTATATCAAAAACTAATCCTTATGTCAGAATTTTAAACACAAATTATGAAAGCAAGTCGATAAATACAAACAATATTAAAATATTGGATTTAAATTTATTTCATGTATATGCTGTGAAGAATGAAAGTAAGAATAGGATGAAAGAATTAAGAAAAACATTAAATTTAGAGGTACCAGAATACGTGAGGGATAAGCTAATAAATCTTTGTGAGAATTTTTCAGATATTTTTGCTTTAAAGAACGACATTTTAACGCATAATAATTTTTATGAGCAAAAGCTATTGGTAAAAGATGATACTCCAGTATATATTAAAAATTATCGCACGCCACATTCTCAATCTTCAGAACTTAATAATCAGGTCCAAAAGTTATTAGAACAAGGTATAATTGAATCTTCAATCTCAGATTATAACAGTCCAGTTTTACTTGTTCCCAAAAAGGCAATCAATGGAGAGAAGTCTTGGAGACTTTGTATAGATTTCAGGCAATTGAACAAGAAAATAGTCACAGATAAATTTCCATTACCCAGAATAGATTCGATCTTAGATCAGTTAGGGAGGTCGAAATGGTTTTCAGTCATAGATCTTATGTCAGGTTTTCATCAAATTCCCTTAGAACAATCTTCAAGGAAATATACATCTTTTAGTACAGAAAAAGGTTCTTTTCAGTATACAAGATTACCATTTGGTTTAAATATAAGTCCAAATAGTTTTTCAAGAATGATGTCCATAGCATTCTCAGGATTAACTCCAGAAAAAGCATTTCTTTATATGGATGATATAGTCGTAATAGGGATGTCAGAAAATCATCATTTAAGTAATCTCGAAAGGGTGTTTGACACATGTCGGAAATTCAACCTTAAATTAAATCCACAAAAATGTCAATTCTTCAGGCGAGAAGTAACGTATTTAGGACACAATTTGTCCAGCGAAGGGGTTCTACCCGATAAGGCAAAATATTCAGTCATTGAGAAGTATCCAGTGCCCAAAAATTCAGAAGAATCTAAAAGGTTCGTAGCATTCTGTAACTATTACAGACGTTTCATTCCAAATTTCGCTGAAATATGCATACCTCTCAATAAATTATCTAGGAAAAATGTGAAATTCGAGTGGTCGGAAGACTGCGAAAAATCATTCCAAATACTAAAATCGGCATTAATTCAGCCGCCTATTTTGAAATATCCAGATTTCAATAGAAAATTTATATTGACAACAGATGCTTCAAATATTGCGTGTTCTGCAATACTTAGCCAGGAATACGAAGGTATAGATCTACCTATAGCTTATGCATCGCGAGGTTTTAAGAAAAGTGAATTAAATAAACCTATAATCATGAAAGAACTGTTAGCTATCCATTGGGGAATTAATCATTTTAAGTGTTATTTATATGGTTCTACACATTTTATTGTGAAAACGGATCACAAGCCGTTAACACATCTTTTTTCGATGACAGACCCAACTTCGAAACTTACGAGAATTAGACTAGACCTAGAAGAATACAACTTCGAAATACAATATTTGAAAGGAAATTCAAATTATGCGGACAGTATTTCAAGGATATCCATAAATGAATTAAAAGACTTGTACATTGACAATGCTCACATCTTAGCAATAACGAGGTCAAAAACTCGTCATAATAAAGCTCAGCCTATAGGAGAAGATAAAATAGTTTCCACAGAAATAAAGGAAGATATTCGCAAGCCAGCAGTATATAAAGTACTGAATAATTTAGAGGCGCATAAATTACCAATTCTGCAATTTGAAAATAACCGTGTTTCGTTAAGGATGAACATACGGATCAAAAACAGGATGAGATTTAGCCAAGCCTTATTAAATACCGATATAGTTAACTTTGATTTAGATCAAACGTTAGTTCAGCTTGATAAGCTAGCGGTAAATAATGGTATAAAAAGGATGAAAATTTATATGAATGATATTATTTTCACACAGTGCACTATAAAAGAGTTTATGGAAAAAGGAAACAATACGTTAAAAAACGTACAAATATGTATTTGCGATATACCTAAGATGGTGGAAAAAGAAAAAGAAAAGCAACAGATTTTAGAAACTTATCATAATGATCCTTTATTTGGAGGTCATGTAGGAAATAACAGGCTATTGAAAAAATTAAGAGCGAATTTTAGATGGAAAAACATGGAAAAAGATGTAAGAAAATATATTAAGCAATGTCACAAGTGTCAGGTCAATAAAGCAAAGAATAATCACAAGGAAGAATTTGTATTAACGGATACAGCAGAAAAACCATGGGATATAACATATATAGATACGGTCGGTCCTTTTCCACAAAGTGAAAATGGTAACCGTTATTGCATCACAATGTTATGTGAATTAACGAAATATGCAGTAATAATTCCAGTTAAAAACAAAGAAGCGAACACGATAGCTCGTGGAATTTTTGAAAATTTCATACCAAATTACGGTCTAATGAAACAAATTAGGACAGATTTAGGCACAGAATATAAAAATGAAATATTCAACGCTTTAACTAAAATGTTAAATATTAGGCATAATTACTCAACAGCATATCATCATCAATCTATAGGAGGTTGTGAGAAATTACATAGAACGCTTAATGAGTATGTGAGACACTTTATAAATGAAAGTAAGGATGATTGGGATAAATGGTGTAAACTATTTGCTTATTGTTATAATACGACTCCAAGCTCGTATCATGGTTATACGCCATTTGAATTATTGTTCGGTAGACGTGCTAACTTACCCGAGAATCTAACAAACGAGATTGAGCCATGCTATAATATTGATGAATATCAGAATGAGTTAAAATATAAACTGCAGGTAGCTCATCAGAGAGCAGAGAAATATTTAACCAAACATAAACTGAGTAGACAAAGTCAAAATAGTAAGGTAGCTAATCCAGTTGATTTTAAAATAGGGGATTCAGTGTTAGTAAAGAGGGAAAATAGAACCAAATTCGAATCGCAATATATAGGTCCATTTACAGTCACAGAGGTGAGCGATGTTAACTGTAAAATTAAATTAGAATCAGGTGTGATAAAAGAAATACACAAAAACAGAATCCATCCTTATTGTAAAATGAATCAAAAATTGTAAAATTGAAAGTGCGAGTGAGTTTATAAACATTTCCGAATAATAAACAAAAGTGTTATAACAAACATTCAAAACATTGAAGTGAAAATAAATAAACAACTAAGTGATCGTAAACAATTTTTAAAGGCAATGAACATTCATTTATTTATGAATATATTATGTAATCGTAGGTTAGTGACATTATTTAATAACCATCTACCATTTATTTTTAGGATAATTGTAAATTCATTTCATTAGGGGGAAAGGAAGCTCAACGGAATTTATTCTTTTTGTAAAAGGGGAAGGTGTGATGCCTTTTGGCCTAAACATTAAGTCATTAATTATTTAAAATATTATCGAATAAATTCCCTTCAGCTAATTCCAATAAACCACGAATTGTTTTATAAATAATAAATATAAAGGTTACACGTACGAGTCAATGTCAAAGCAAATAAACATTATCTAGTATCATGTATGTTTACTTATAGTGAACTTGACTCTTTGTATATATAGGTAACAATAGTATTTTAAGTATTCATTATTAATTCATTATTAATTCATTATTGATTCATTAGTATTATTAAGTCATTATGATGGTCATTCATGAAAGGATGATTACAGTCAGTATCATTCATTCTAAGTAGTAATCTAAGAGTAGTCAATTAGTGTTAGTGGTTAATGTATAGTAAATATTAAATAGAACATGTCCCAGTGAAACAGGTAGTTGTTTTATTCCTGGGGGATGACCCACCAAGTGACCAGCAGCACCACCTAGTCAGAGGCCCTTCTACTATCCTACTACACCCAGTATCCTCATTACATTACACATTACAACCGAACCTCACATTAGAAACACATAAAAAAATTATAGCTCCATTCAGCCTACCCTCCACCTCTGGGGGAATCTCCCAATCAGCTACATATTTATCTAATCTCAGACCTCAACAGCAAGAAATAGATGAAGATGTAAAAGAATTAATAAATACACCCCAATTCTTGGAAATAATAAAAACAATAGCTGAAAAACTTAAATCCAAAAATACTTACGATATACAGGAATTAGATTTGTTTAGTATACTCAAAAACGAAAAAGAACGAACCTATAATAGATATAACAATGGCGGAACTTAAAATTTGCCAATGGAATTGCAGGTCTGCAATTTCTAATAAAGAGAATTTATCAAAGCTTTTGAGTGATACTAATGCAGATATAGCATTGTTATCAGAAACTTGGTTCAGGCCAGGAGTCTTTGTCAATTTTCCCTTTTACAATATTCTCCGCTCCGACCGTCCTGACGGAAGGGGTGGGGTAGCTATTTTAATAAAAAAAAAATTAAATATAGAGAAGTATTTTTACCTGTTTTTCCCGACATACCAAATAAATGCGTAACTATTAGTTGTGATTCGTATAGTATTACTTTTGTATCCTTATATATAAAACCTGCTACATATATTGATGAAAATTTGTGGAATTCCTTTTTTTCATCCATACCGCCTCCATTTGTTGTTGGAGGAGACTTTAACTCTCATAACCAAGCATGGGGTTGTGAGTGGAATGACAACTATGGGAACACACTTTTAAGCAGTTTAGAAGATAACAATCTCATATGTCTAAATGATGGATCTTCCACTTTAATTCAATACAATCTGCATTCAAGAGCCAGCGCCATCGACTTAACAATTACTAGCCCACAGATATCACACTTATTCCAATGGAAAACACATGACGATCCTTGTGGTTCTAATCATTTACCAATTATAATAAACTGCTTCATTAAGCCAAATAGTTTCAATTTCAATAATGGCAGAAAATGGAAAATATTAAAAGCAGATTGGAGTAAATATACAGAAACCAGTGAAGAAATATTTTCAAACATTATAGAGGATCCAAAATATGAAGACGTAATAAACATTATCAATAAAATAGCATCAACTACGATACCTCAACAATTAGCCAAAACAATCAAATCAAGAGGAAAGCTGTGGTGGAATGATGAATGTGAAGAGGCAGTCCAGAAAAGAAAACTCGCGTATAACAAATACAAAGAGAATCCTAATCTCGAAAATATAATGGATTTCAAACACAGCGACGCCTTAGTAAAAAAAATAACAAAAAAAACGAAAAGGGAATCTTGGAAGAATTATTGCAGTTCTATTAACAGTGGTACTACTATTAAAGAAGTGTGGCAGCGAATAAATAGATATAGAGGTAGAAGACAGGAAAATTACCAAACTATTGACGAAGATGATGAGTGGGTGCATGAGTTTCATAGTAAGCTGGCTCCAGATTGGGTACCGAAGATGGAAGATGGTATGGAAGTACCTGAAACACCAAATGATTTTCTGCATAGAACATTCACGATAAACGAACTACTTATAGCTCTTAAAAAAAACAACAACTCATCACCGGGAAAAGACCAAATACACTACCCTATGTTAGCTAATCTAAGCAGAAACTCACAAGAACAAATCCTCAGACAGTTTAATAACATTTGGACCCACCAATCCCCAATACCACAAGATTGGAAAGATTACATAATAATACCAATAATAAAAAAGGACAAACCACGTGATAATTACCTATCATACAGACCCATATCCTTAGCATCTTGCATCTTGAAGACGTATGAACGGCTAATAAAAAATCGCTTAGAATTTTGGTTAGAAAAAAACCAATTATTACCAAAATCACAATACGGTTTCAGACGGGAACGATCAACACAAGAGAGTTTAACCAATTTGGTCACTGATATCCAAATAGCTTACACTAAAAACAATTCAGTTTCGGCCGTATTTCTGGACATAGAAGGAGCATACGATAATGTAAACCTTGATATTTTATCTACAAAAATGATGGCTCTTGGAATATCAAAGACAATCATTATGAATATTGTAAAGATATATTCAACACGCCGGCTCTATATCAGAACTAGTACAGGCCTCACTGATATGCGTCAAACACAGATAGGTTTACCACAAGGAAGTATCTTGAGCCCACTGCTTTATATAATATACACGCAGGAATTAGAAGGTTTATTAGGAACAGACACTAAAATATTACAATTTGCTGATGATATATGTATCTATGCAGAGTCAAAACAAATAGATAGCTGTAATAATACCCTTTCCCAGAATATAGAAAACATTAAAAAATGGACCGAGAAAGTTGGTCTGAAAATATCAGAACAGAAATCCAAAGTCTGTACTTTTACAAGAAAAAGGTACAATCCACCATGTTACATCAAACTGTCAGCATTCAATATCAAATATGAAACAAATGTCAAATTCCTAGGTATATATCTAGATATGAAACTTAACTGGAAAAAACACATTAACTACATTACGACAAGAGCAACAAATGCGATTAATATTTTAAAGGCAATATGCGGACAAAAATGGGGAGCAGACCCTAACGTAGCAATTTTACTCTTTAGATCACTAATAAGAACAATATTAGACTATGGTTCATTATTCTATCATAACAGTTCCAAAACGCAACTAGGAAAAATTGAAAAAATAACAAATAGAAGCATACGAATTTGCGGTGGATATTTGACCAGTACCCCTATAAATATACTCGAAGCTGAATTCCGAGAACCACCATTGGAAATAAGAAGGCTTTTACTAGCTGGGAAATTTACATTAAAACTCATAGCTAAAAACAACGAAATAATAGAGAAATTGGAAATTTTATCACAATTAAGCACTAGCCACAAATACTGGTCTCACAAGAAAAAACCTCTATTGATAGAATCATATAATCAGCTCGAGGAGTATAAACAACTCATACATCAAACAGAAAGCTTTGCAAGTCACATACCACAATATGAAATATTTGATAATCCGCCGCACATTGACATAGATATACCACAAAATGACCAGAATGGATACATATTGAATCAGGAAATAAACTGCAAATGGACAAATTATGAACAATTATACACAGATGGATCGGTAACTCAAAGTAATACTGGATGCGCAGTATATTACAAAAACAAAAATAGAACTAAGGCATTCAAACTTCCAGAACACAGTTCAATATTCACAGCAGAACTCACCGCAATAAGAGAAGCATTAAAAATGTGCTTAAACGCATGTGAGACTAATTTCGTGATTTTCACAGATAGCAAAAGCTCACTAGAAAAAATAAAAACCACATCAATTACATCAATTAAAAATCACATATTAATTGATATACTGACTCTTCACCACCAGATAAAACTTGAAAATAAAAATATTTCTTTAGTGTGGATTAAAGCACATGTAGGTATTAAGGGCAATGAAAAAGTAGACTTGTTAGCAAAGTCCGCTGCAGAACACGGACAAGATATAGAAGGCTTTAAAAACCCATTTACAGATTATTTTTCGATACTCAGAAAGCAAATGAAAGAAAAATGGAACACAGGTTTCCAAGAAAGCATCAAAGGTCAATTTTATAAAACAATACAACCAAATATTCCCAAAGAAGTATGGTTTAAAAGATACCTAAGCAGGAATATCATTACAAAGATAAACAGAATGAGGAGCAACCATGCCATGTACCCCGAGTATCAATATAAAATTGGAATAGTAAATAGTCCAGACTGTACATGTGGTACTATAGGAAACCTAAAACATGTCATCTTAGAGTGTCCTAACAATATCTTACACATCAACAAACTCTTCCATCAGTTAGTCCAAAAAAAAATCCCATTGCCAATTAACCTGGAATATTTACTGAGCAATCAGGAATGTTTCACTGATTTACATCAATATATAAATGACGCGGGTATAACACTGTAAATGTAGAAAAAGTCTGAGTTTACCAGTCTTATGTTTACTCATCGAAGGATTAACACCAGTGTACCTGGAAAATTGACAAAGCATATACTAATAATGAAGGATTTGCTTGAGTATTATTTACAAGATACGAAGATTTGGCCAGTTGGCAATAGCCAGTGCCATTAACCGAGGAAAAAAAAAAAAATAAATAAATAAATCAATCAAAACATCTTTCGATACCTCTTTATCTTTAATACTTTCTTCAATAAACTTATTAAAATTAGTTAAACTGGCTTTTATACCACCTCTTTGCCTCTTTAATGCATCCATTTTTCTTAGATTTATAGTTAATAAAATAAGTAGGTACTTCAGAACAAAACACTATAAATTTTCAATACACTTTCGGATGTGAAGCGACAACAAATTATAAACAGGAATAAATGCGTGTATAAAATAATCAGGTAAATAAGAAAGGGTACTCACTCAAACTTCTTATGACTTTTACCTGACCCTGTATTCTATTTGTTTTCTTCAACGGTTTTCACTCTGGCAACAGCAATTAACCACGTTTGGATTCTTGACCTTGATTATGCCGGCAAGTGCTACTTTTTATTCACTGTTTTTACTTGTTTAACTAACTTCCAATTTATACTTTATATTATAGCCATTCATATTTGGCTCAGAAGGACCATGTTGAGAGATTATACTTGCACTACTTTTAATAAACACCTTCAAACTTACAAATTCTCGAAGATAAAAAAAACAAACATGTGAGTGCTTCTATTGTTTATTCGTCTCTGAAAACTCGCCCCGCTACACATTGCCGGCCTAGCGACCAGCTCGCAAAAAGCGACGTTGTCGCTTTTACAAATAAGTATACATTTACAAGGAAAATAAATAAAAAATATATTGAGCGCAAACACACCAACAGAAATCAAAATATTAATAATAATTTTAATAACAACCAACGTAATCTAAATTATTATAATGATAATTATAACAATAATTCTCAACGGAATTGCAATAATAACAATGGCCCAAATTATAATAATAATAGTAATAATGTACAAAGACAAAATTTTAATAATAATTACCAAAATCAATCAGATTATAGGAATGGCAGGGTAAATGATAGAGAACCTGAAAATAGAAGACGAATTAATTACACTAGACAGAATAGAAATAATTATAGAGCTAGAAGTTTAGATAGCCAGAACAGAAATAGATATCAAAATTCAAATAGAACAGAAAGTAGACATAATAGTTTAGATAGAATTAATAGCAGCAGAAGGGAAGTTGAAACTATTGACACAAATCAACAAGATAATCAGAATTTTTAAAATGTTGCTCCTTGCGCCAAAATTTAGCTATTTGTCATCCCAGAGAATTTATAAAATTAATAGATGATTTTAAAAATGAACAAATGTTTGGTTTAATCATTATAAAAGGTCTTATAAATAAGCAGGAAATTCAATTAATAATTGACACAGGGAGCGAAGCATCACTTATAAATTTAAGCTTAGTTGAAAAATTTAAACTAAATGATACAAATGAGAATTTTATTAAAATACCTAAAGTAATTTTATTGGGTGCAAACAATAAAAAGTTATGCGAGGTTAATAAACTTTATGACACAAATATAGAAATAGGAGAAACAACATTTAATTGTCAACTTATGGTAACTCCAAATTTAGATATAGACATAGTTATTGGAACTGATATACTGGAAAAATATTGTAATATCGGACATATTAGAAGGTTGGCAACGGTGTCAAGTCAAGGAGCACAGGCTCATTGAAACGTAGTGAAGACAGTCTGCTCTCAACCTCCGTCCACTATGCCACGGGGACTCGATATATATATATAATACTAGTATGATAGTTAAGTAAGTGAATATGATGTAAAACCGCTTAAAACATAATTATTAAAGTATATATAAAACACGTGAGTTTTATTAGTGCACGATGTTTAAGTTAAGTGGATACACCACAAAATGGCGACGAGGATAAAAGAAATATAAGAAGAAAAAAGAAAAAAAAAAAAGATGGCATCAACCGGCATCGTGTTCCATCAATTTAACAGTGAAACTGACGATTGGATCATATACAGTGAGCAATTATCAGAATATTTTAAAGCAAACGGTACGAAGGAAGAAAATAAAGTAGCTACGTTATTAAGTAATATTCCTAGCGAAATTTATAAACTTTTACGAGACCTGTGTCACCCAGATCCACCAAATTCAAAAACATTCAAGCAATTAACAGATTTATTAAGTCAACAGTATTGTCCAAGAACAGTTGTATGGCGAGAGCGAAGGAAATTTCACCTAGCTCAACAAACACGTGAAGAAACGATGGCAGAATGGAATGCTAGAATAAGAAGCCTATCTGTAAACTGTAAGTTTGGAAATGATTTACAATTGCTTTTGAGAGAAAAATTCATATCCGGGATGAGAAACGGCCCGATATTAGACAGACTATGCGAGGAGGAGGAAACCGCAGATCTAAAAAAACTAGTGGAATTGGCCATAAAAAAGGAAAACGATAGCATCGATAGAGAAGTGAACATGAACTTTGTAAAAGACACTACAAGGTCATCGAATCAAAAATATCAAGCAACAAGAGGAGTTTCAAATCAAGGCGCGCGGCAACGACAAAATTTTGACCAACCACAACGCCGATGGCAAGGCGCAGATTCACAAAACAGTTCAAGACAGCGCACGGATAGACAGATGTCGACGAATTTAGCTACACTTCCACGCAGAAGGATGACAACTGAAAGAAATGTCAACATGGCGGAAGGAAAACAAAATTACGAGATGATAAAATGTAAAGTTTGTAATAATTATCATAAAGGAGTTTGTCGGTATGTAAATTTTTATTGTTCTAAGTGTAAAAGAAAAGGACATCTTGCTAAAGCATGTGCAAATAGAAATTTTAACTATGTAGATTTTTCAAATACCGAAAATAACCAAAATAACTGCCGAGATTGTTGGTACACGGAACAAAACAATCAAACGGAGGAAGCAGACAAAAATTTTAATGTGTATAGTGATTGTCCATCAGAATTTGAAAATTTTAATATCAATAATGTTGATAAAAAATTTATTGTCAAAGTTTTAATAGAAAATACAGAGCATCTGTTTCAAATAGATAGCGGTAGTGTGATATCAGCGATAAATGCAGATCATTTTAATAACTATTTTAGACATTTTAAATTAAAGGAAGCCGAAATTGTTTTAAAAAGTTACAATAATAGTACTTTTGCACCATTAGGTTATATAAATGTTAATGTTAAATATAAAGACAAAATAAGACAAATTAAATTGTATGTTATAGCTAACGGCGGTCCGAAGATTCTGGGGATGGATTGGTTAGAAGCATTTGGAATTCAGTTCGGAGTGGTTAATCAGCTGGATTATGTAAATAAAAGGATAAATGATATTGTTTCTAGATTTCCAGAAGTTTTTAGCAAAAAAATCGGTAAGTTTACTTTAGATAAAATTAAAATATATATTAAAGATAATGTTATGCCAATATTTCGTAAAGCACGTCCAGTACCTCTTGCATTCAAGCAAGGCGTTACAGAAGAATTAGAAAGGTTAGAAAAGGAAGGAATTATATCTAAGACTGAAACATCAGAGTGGGCTACACCTTTAGTTCCAGTTTTAAAAGAAGACGGTACAGTAAGATTGTGTGGAGATTACAGCGTAACTGTAAATAAATACCTAGAGAATATGGAGTATCCTTTACCAAGAGCTGAAGAAATTTTCTCTAAGCTTCATAAAGGAAAATATTATACCAAATTGGATTTGTGTAGAGCTTATAATCAATTTGAAGTAGATTTAGAATCGAGTAAAATTTTAACGTGGAGTACCCATCAAGGATTGTACACGGTTAACAGACTTCCATTTGGAATTAAAGTTGCTAGTTTTATATTCCAGAGGCATTTGGAGCAACTGTTAAAAGAGATACCATCATGTGTGTGTTATTTAGATGATATTATTCTAACAGGTGAAAATGAAGAAGAACATCTGAAGACATTGATCCTAGTACTAGAACAGCTAAAGAAAGCTGGACTAACCGTAAAATTGGATAAATGTGAATTTTTCAAGTCAGAAGTTGAATATTTGGGTCATGTGATTGGAAGTGATGGATTGAAGACAAGCGAAAAGAAAATACAAGCAATTAAAGAGGCACCCAGACCAGAAAATCTAACAGAAGTGAGATCTTTCCTGGGAATGGTAAATTATTATTCAAAATTTATACCAAACGCATCAATGATACTAAAACCAATTTATAATTTATTAAATAAAAACACTAAATGGGAGTGGGATGAACAATGCAATGATGCATTTTTAAAAATTAAAGAGATATTGTCATCAAAACTAGTACTAACCCATTTTAATCCAAATTTGCCAATTGTATTAACTTGTGATGCTAGTAAGTTAGGGATTTCAGCAGTATTAGCACACGAGATGCCAGATAAAACTGAGAGAATAATAACTTGTGTTTCTAGAACTCTGCAACCGAGTGAAAAAAATTACCCAATAATTCATTTAGAAAGTTTAAGCATTTACTGGGGTTTGATTAAATTTTACCAATATTTATATGGAAAAAAATTTAAAATTAGAACAGATCATAAACCATTAATATCCTTATTTCACCCTGAGAAAGGTATACCACAAATGCATGCCAGCCGTATGCAACGTTGGGCAGCATTTTTATCAAGTTTTAATTATGATATTGAGTATATAAAAGGGAAAAATAATATTGTAGCTGATTATTTGAGTAGAGCACCTTTAAATATTAATTACATTACAGATGAATTTCAAGGTTTAGGTAACTATGTGAATTTTGTAAGTACACTTAAGGAACAAACGATCAGTATTGAAGAAATAAGACGAGAAACCAAAAAGGATATTATTTTGAAAAATGTAATGAAATATATACGAGAAGAAAAATGGCCAGAGATGTCAGAAGAAACGAAACCATACTATCACAGGAAGCACGAGATAATAGTGGACAAAGGAATTTTAGTTTGGGGACATAGAATAGTTATTCCGAAGTCACTCCAAAGAAAAATGCTGGATGAGCTTCACCAACACCATTTCGGAATGGTAAAGACAAAAAGTATAGCAAGATCGTATGTTTATTGGCCTAAAATAGACCAACAGATCGAAGAAACATGTAGAAAGTGTATGTGCTGTATGGAAAACAAGCCAGCTCCACCAAGAGCAATACTAACACCATGGGATGTTGAAACCGAGCCTTGGACACGAGTGAGCATGGACTTTCTGGGACCTATAAGAGGTAAAATGGTATTAATAATAGTGGACGCATATAGCAAATGGCCAGAAGCACACATTATGAGCCATATAACAGCAAAAGAAACGGAAGAGAAAATTAAGAGGACATTCGCCAGATTTGGCATTCCTAAAACGATAGTAACGGACAACGGCACACAATTTACAGCAGAAACGATGCAAGAATTTTTCAAAAGAAATAACATTCGACATATTACGTCACCCCCGGGTCATCCACAGTCGAATGGAGCAGCAGAAAACATCGTAAAAACTTTCAAAAACAATGTCAAAGCCAGAGCAATTGATATAAGAAACAAGGGTAAGAGTATTGATTTGATAATTTCAGAATTTCTATTTTCATATAGGACAACACCGCATATAGTAACGAAAGAAACACCAGCCAAGCTGATGATGGGTAGACAACTCAGAAATAGAGCAACCATACTGAAAGAGTCCATAGGATGGAGAGTAAGTAGGGAAGAAGAGGAAACTGGAGCAGAAAACAATCATCAGAAAGCTCAAGAGCGACAGATTAAGTATTTTAAAGGAAAAAAGAGAGAATTTGAAATAGGAGAAACGGTAGCAGTCGCAGATTATGGTAATCCTAACCAAAGGAGTTGGACTAAAGCAGTCATTGAAAAGGTAATAGGCAAAACGACATATCTGTGCAGACTAGAAGATAAGAGACTATGGAAAAGACATGCGAACCAGATACATAGAAGAGAGAGAGAGAAAGAACAGGGTCAGGTAAAACGAAATACGGATGTAAGAAACAAACAAAACACTATGAAACGGTATTGTTGGGAAAATATGCCTGAACCGGCAAAACATACGTCAGACAGTTATGAAGTTGTAAATAATGATGAATTTGTTTTTACAGATGAAGCAGTAGGGCAAGATCATATTACAATTAACAACTCAGCTGAACCACCAATCCGAACTGAACATTCCAAACCACAACAGACAGAACCATTCATTACGACTGATCCATGCCAACCCTCGGAATCATCGGAAACCGGAAGTAGGACAAATGTTGCAAAACATTGTGATTTAGAGAAGGTTGTACGACGTAGTTCAAGAACTACAAAAACACCAGCAAAATTTAAAGATTATGCATTAGAAATCGACTGAAATATGTACTGATGGTTAAAATATTTTTTTTATATATGTGAATGGTCACAAATAACGTTTTAAATTTGTATTTGTATTGTATGTATACATGTATGTATTTTTAAAGGAATGACAGAGTGGAATGGCGGAGAGAGCTTAAGTATTAATATTACTTTTAAAAATAATACAAATTTAAGTGATTGGTAGAAAAAAAAAATTTTTGAATATTGTTTTCTAAAATGATTATTGAATGTTTCACTGTACCTATTGTAAGTAGAGATAATTTATATTGTACAAACATAGTAAATCGTAACCATACTGTAGGTATATTGAAGCATAATATTAAAAATGCACTCACAGGAGTTAGGCTAACAAAGGGGGGTGTAATATCGGACATATTAGAAGGTTGGCAACGGTGTCAAGTCAAGGAGCACAGGCTCATTGAAACGTAGTGAAGACAGTCTGCTCTCAACCTCCGTCCACTATGCCACGGGGACTCGATATATATATATAATACTAGTATGATAGTTAAGTAAGTGAATATGATGTAAAACCGCTTAAAACATAATTATTAAAGTATATATAAAACACGTGAGTTTTATTAGTGCACGATGTTTAAGTTAAGTGGATACACCACAAATATGATGCAATCATAGATTATGAAGAAAAAAGAATAAGATTGAATGGATATTGGATAAAATTTTATAACAAGAGTAGAAGTGAAGAAAAAAGAATAAATAAAGGGAAGGGAAGAAATAATATTGAAAATGATAATTATTATTATGAAGAAGAAGAGGAAACGAGTGGAGTTATTAAGGATTGTGAGGAGAAATATTATGAAATTATAAATAATTTGATGAATAGGTATGAGAAATTAGTGTTGAAGGAACCGAGAGTAGCAAAAAATTATGTGCATAGTATGGAAGTAAGAGGAATAGAAGAATTTAAGGCAAAAACATATCCAGTACCATACAAATTGAAGAATAAAGTAAAAAGAGAAATTGAAAAGCTATTAGAAGAGGGAATTATTGAAAAAGCAAATACACCGTATATCAATCCATTGGTAGTAGTCCAAAAGAAAGATGGAGATATTAGATTATGTCTAGATGCAAGAGTTATAAACAAGTTTACAGTACCTCAATATGAAGCGCCAATGTCAGTAGAAACAATATTGGGGAGATTTACTAATGCAAAATTTTTTTCTAAATTAGACTTAATGCACAGCTTTTGGCTAATACCATTGCACATACATGCAAGAGACTTCACAGGATTTTCCATAGATGGTGTGGTATATCGTTTTTGTGTAGTACCATTAGGACTTCAAGGAGCTTGTTCAGCTTTAGTAAGTGCTCTTCACCATGTTCTGGATAAATATGAAGACTTTATACTACATTACATAGATGATATCTTAATTTACATGAAATACATTTGGAGACAACATTCAGGATACGACGAAGCAGGTCTGAAATTAAATACAAAAAAATGTCAGTTTTATAAGACAGAAATCACATATTTGGGTTACAAAATTGATCAAACAGGTATAAAGATGGATCCTGACAGAGTTAAAATTATCAAGGAATACAAGAGACCACATAATCTTAAAACTTTAAGAGGTTTTTAGGCTTAATAAATTATTACAAAAGATTAATACCAGATATAACTCAAAAGGAAATACCATTATTGGAACTCTTAAGAAAAGGTATAACTTGGAAGTGGACAGACGAAAGACAATTGGCGTTAGAAAATATCAAACAAATTTTTGAACAACAATTAAAAATATACTATCCGAATTATAGCATTCCATTTATTTTACGAACTGATGCATCCATGAATAGGTATGCAGGAGTTTTAGTACAGATACAAAATGATATAGAAGTCCCAATAAGTTTTGTATCAAGAGCTACAAAGAAACATGAAAAACATTATAGTGTAAGTGAACTAGAGCTTGCCAGTATTATTTCTTGTATCAATAAATTAAGATTTTACTTACTTGGTAATAAATTTATCATCGAAACAGATAATCAGGCTCTGACATCAATTTTAAATAATAAATATGGAAATAATCGATTACACAGATGGGCATTACTACTACAAGAGTATTCATATGACATCAAATATATCCCTGGTAAAAATAATGTTGTATCAGATGCAATCACAAGGATGGATGGAGTATCTAAAAATAAAATTAAAGAAGTTAGAATTGGGTTAAATATTTTTAAAAATACAGAGGGCATATTTTCACAACAAGCTATTATCGAAGATCAGAAAAAATTAACAGAACAGGAAAAGAAAAAAGCTAAATTTAAAGAAAATATTTGATATAAAGAAGAAGGCAGACGAGAATTATATCTAGTATCCAAAGATTTAGCTCAAATAACAATAAAAGAACTACATGATAATTATGGACATCCAGGAATTAGAAAGAATTGGATGCTTTTCAGGGAGAATTATATCAGCAAAAATGATTTATCATTAGTTAAAGAAAATATTAAACAATGTACAACATGCCAACTAACAAAAGAAATGAATTACCATAATCAGAATATACCAAAATCCATAACATCCCAGGAACCATTGCAATTAATAGCCATAGATTTCATTTCAAATATAATTACAAGTTTTCAAGGAAATACACATATTTTTGTAATATTAGATATTTTTTCCAAATTTATATTTTTGAAACCATGTAGAAGAACAAACACAAAGACTGTAATACAAATATTTCAAGATTATTTTGAGAAGATGGGAAAACCAAAAATATGCATATTAGATAATGCAACATATTTTAATAATGATAGATTTAAAAGATTTATGAGTTCAAACAATATTCAATTGAATTTTACAAGTATAAGACATCCTGCATCAAACCCCACAGAAAGATACATTAAAGAGATCATAAAATATTTAAGAATATTAACTGGACATGAACACCAAAACTGGGAAAACAAATTAGAAGAAGTCCAAACATTTATGAACTCATTACCAAACACCACAACATTAGTATTAATGAAAAATGAAAATCCACAACGACCATGGGAAGTAGAGAACAAATAACAATATCAAAATATCATAGAAAAAGTAAATAAAAGACTTCATAGAAATGCCGACAATTACATAAATAAGAGAGAGAAAAATGAAGAAACATATATCATACAAGAAAGGTGAGTTAGTAATTATAAGAGCTCATAGAGTGTCTAACCATAAAAATAATATTTGTGCTAAATTAAGCCTTCCATTTGAAGGACCTTTTATAATTGATAATGAAAATGCAAAAAAAAGTTATTTATTAAAAGATCCTTATACTCAAAGGATACGAGGAATTTTCAACATAAATCAAATGTATAAATTTTGGCCTAGTAATGATCAAATAAATTAATTCAGGTAAATAGTAAGACAGTTGTTGTTATTGTTATTTGGAAATTTACCATTTGCAATTTTTCTGGATCAAATATCCAGGAAAAAGTTGTAAATTTAAATTTGGGAAATTGTTATGATATCAAACTAAGTTAAAAGAATTCAATATACAATTTGAATAAATAATTAACTCAATATCATAATTAAAAGAATATGGGAAGAAACAACAATTTAAATAATTGTAATATTATAAGAAAATTGTGAAAAGGAAAATTATCATAGAAAAGTGTTCGTATATCATTAACGCGAGTGATGTTATGTCAACAAAAAAAGGTGACAGTGACAAGCGCGGAATAATTTTAAAAATATATCAAGCAACTACCTGTCGTATAGTTCGCTTCGCTTTGCTTTCGCCACGCTTTCGCTGTACGACACAAGTTACAGAGTCCCACTGCAGCAGGTAACTAAGAAAGAAACGATTGAAGAACGAGAGTTGTTGATTGGTAACGAGAAGATGAAAAGTAAAAAGTAAAGATTAGAATTAAAATATTGTTATAAATTAAAAATTCAATAGATTATATTAAAATATAATGCTAGAAGGAAAGGAAATATGGACATACAAATAATGGTAAAAGAAAATTAACACTTACTTGCTCAGTTAATAATCCATGACTTATTCCTGGTGAGACAATTTTATTATCTTATATAAAATCCACAAGGAAGAGATAATCACCAGCCCCGGAAGATATTCAGTATTATGACATTGTCATAATTATAGCCGTATTTTATTGTCGAAGATTTTAAAATTTTTAAACCTACATGAATTTCCAGTGAACTTTTTTCGATTTCTATAGTGGTTATAACTTAAAAAATCGAACAATTTCGTTTAAACACTTATCTATTGGACAAGTTGTTAAAATAACCTATGTTCAATAATAATTATCGATAAAATATGCGATAATAAGTTGTGTTTAGTATAGAAAACTTATAATTACCTTTATATACTATTTGTGTCTCAAATAATTCTTCTTCTTCTTCTTCTTTTTCCTTTATTGGGTAATATCCCAGGGGATAATTTGCCCAGAAAACACAGGGGAGGTATTCTCGTCTTGCTCTAGGCAATCGAATATCTCCAACTTCAAATGGTGTCACTACTCACTCGAACTAAAACCAGAGCTAACTCAACTATTAACTGTACTTTCTAACTAAAACTTCTTCTCGGGCGAGAGGGTTAGTAGGGTTTCGACAACACAACACAGGATATAACTTTTCTCGCTTGGGGATAGCAGCCAAGCTTACACAAACCAGAAATGCTACCACGGGTGATAGTCATAGAACCCAGGTCTAAAAAAGATGAATTTACTTGATTTATTGTCAAACAAATGGGTGTGATCTAGGTAATTAATAATTGAATTATAAATTAATTTTAGCTATAGAAAGAAATTTAAGTAACAAATTTAGTCTCTGAGGATTAAGGTTGGATAGGAGTAAGCAGATTTCTATAGGAGTTTGTAGGTTAGTTTTAGCCAGTTATTTATATACATACATCAAAATCAGGTCACATATTATTTGGACACTCAAAGATGATATGATTCAGAGACCCAACTTGTCCACATTCACAATATGGATTATCTTGAACACCTATGCGGAATAAATGGACCGGAGTCGCACAATGGCCTGTTCTCATCCGAATTATGGTTGTGATATGTCTTCTGTCCTTGTATGGAAATTGGTTAAACCAAGGAGTTTTGTTTAAATTGTTCACTATTTTGCTGTAGAATGATGAGCTTGATTTATTATTGCCCCAGTCTTGAGTCCATTGATGCCAGATATTTTTTTTTATGCTGGGTAAATAGTTAGAGAAATGCAATTTAACTTTCGCTGGGATATTCAACAGTCTCCCAGCATTAGCTAATTTGTCAGCAATCAAGTTACCTTCAATATCTGAGTGGCCAGGAATCCATGCCAAAACAATATCAAAATTTTGTAAATTTGCTTCAATGATTCCTCTTTTGGTCATAAAGGAGGAGTGTTCAGTATCCATTGCATAGGTTGACTTGCAGATTTTTTGTATAGAGCTTTTAGAGTCTGATAAAATTAAGGCTTTTTTTATGTATTTCTTCAAAATGAATTGTAAAGCATGATTGATTGCAATAGTTTCCGCAGTGCATATTTGAGTATATTGAGGCAACTTGCTGGAGAAGGAATATTTAAAGTCTGGGCAAAAGACTCCGAAGCCTGCTGACCCATCATCATCAACTGACCCATCTGTAAATATCTGAGTGTGAAGAGGATTGTCAAGAGAAATTCTTTGAATTTGAATGAGGACAAGTTCATCATTTCTGTTAGATTTTAGGTTGATAGGTTGGATTGAAGACAATTGGTATTCTAATTCAAAGTTGTGACAAGGGTATAAATCACTGGAAAATATATTTGAATACTTGCTCAAATTGTTTATTAATTTCACCAGCAGGGGAGTATTTTTATTTTTCCATATGTTTTTATTCATTTGGATCATAATATTTAATTGGTTGAGTGCAGAAATAATGGGATTATTAATAAGCATTAAGTTTTTTGAGATAAATTTGGAGCTAAGCCACTCCCATCTATACCTAAGGGGAATTTGACCACATTCACTCAACAGGGCATAAATTGGGGTAGATCTCATACACCCTGTGATAATACGCATACTTTTGTAATGTAGACAATCTAGTTTCTTAAGGAGATAAAGTGGGCAATCAGAAATTATCTGACATCCATAGTCTAAGTGACTCTGTATTAAACCATTATGGAAAATTTGAAGGGTTTTGGGGTCACTGCCCCAATATGTTCCACATAAAGCACGCATGATGTTCAGGCTGCGATTTACTTTTGTTGCTATCAAATCAACATAGGAATTCCATTTAAGATTTTGTTGGAGTATTATCCCTAGATATTTAACTGAATTGACCCACTTTATTATATGATTACCAAACCATATTTTGGGTAAGTTTAATTTATTTTTACCTGCTGTAAACAGAATAGCTGAAGATTTATTATGTGAAAGTTTCAGATTATGGTCCAGTAGCCATGTCCCCATACTTCTCATCAAGGAGTTCAAAGTGTTGGTCATTTTGTACCCGTCATCACCTCTAATCAGAATAACCAGATCATCAGCATATTGAATCAGATCACATGATTTTGGAATGATATCATATAGGGAGAGAGAGTATAGGTTGAATAATATTGGGCTTAAGGGGGAACCTTGTGGAAGTCCTTGACTCGATTTCCTTGGACCATGTATTTTGCCCCATTTATCTTTGACAAAAATATCTCTATCATTTAAAAGGGAGAAAATGAGTTTTGCTATTTGAGTGGGAATGTTATAGTTCAATAATTTTGAGTATAGAAGCGAAATATTAACACTATCATATGCTGAGGATATGTCAAGAAACAGAGCAATGCTGTATTGTTTTTTAGCAAATCCCAGTTGAATTTTTGAGTTCAGAAATGACAAGCATTCAGTGCACCCTCTACCTCTTCTAAATCCTAGTTGTAGCGGGTTTAAAATAAGGTTATGTTCTAGATGCCATTCTATTCTATTTTTTAAAAGGGTTTCTAGCATTTTACCTATACAGGATGAGAGGGCAATTGGTCTATAATTTGAGGGTTCACTACTGTCTTTTCCATGTTTGAGAATGGGAAGAATGATGGATTGTTTCCACTGCTGAGGGATGAAACCCTTGATTAGGCTTTCATTAAAGAATTTAATCAGTAATAATGTTGCAGGAGGAGGAAGATTTTTCAACATTGAATATGATATCTGGTCAATACCAGGAGCTGAGTCGGTTTTGATAGAGAGAGTGTTATAATATTCATCTAATGTAAATAAGGCTTCTGATGATAGTGGAGTTTGGATTGCTAATTGTGGGACTTCTAAAGTGGGAGAAAGGCATGATAAAATCTCCTGGGCCATGTGTGTTGAGGGAAGGTGGGAGTTAAGTGATCTTTTAATGCCTGAAACCTTATTAATTTTTTCCCAGATGACTTTTAGGGGTGTATTTCTATTTATTTTACTGCAAAATTCTCTAAAACTAGTTTTACGTTTCAATTTCAACAACTTTCTAGATTTAGCTATTTGTTTCTTGGCCTCCACATAATTTTCAGTATTGGGTAATTCTTTAAACTTGTTAATAGCAGTTATTCTCTTAGAAACTAGCTGAGCACATGACCCATCCCACCATGGAATATAGTATTTGTTATTATTATGTGTGGAACTCCAGGGAATAGTTGAGTCTGCCACTGATGATATTAATTTAGTGAAGCTTTCATAGTCTTCAATGGGAGATGATAATAGAGCGGCTTCCAGTATATTTTGGTAAGAAATCCAGTCTGCCTTTCTGATGTTTCTCCTTTTAATTACTTGGGGGTAGATTTGAGGGAAAATGCCTAGCTGACACAGAATCGGGAAATGATCACTAGATCCAGTATCAGAGATAGTGACCCACCTGCTTACTTTGGAGGCTAGATCTGAGGAAGCCAAGGTTAAATCCACCACTGATTGGCTGCCTCCTGGGGCAACCAATCTTGTTGGTGAACCATCGTTAAGAAATACTAATTGGAGGTCTTCTATTGTTTGAAAAATATTTTTTCCATTAATACTATTTCTGGAGCTGCCCCAAACCCTATGATTAGAGTTTAAGTCTCCCATAATTAGTAAAGGTTTATCAAGAGACTTCACCAGAGAAGACCAATTGACTTTGGAGATTAAGTTATCTTGAGGGCAATATATATTCAGAATATTTAGTTTGTATAGAGGTAAATAAGTAAGTTGCATTTGTACATCAGGGTTAAAACCGGGGTCATTGATAGGAGAATCATGAAAGTCTATATTGTTTTTGATAAGAGTAACTAAGCCACCGTAACCATCCAATCTATCCCTTCTAATGACTTGATATCCCCTGCATCTTATTGTAAGTTCTTGTGAAAGCCAAGATTCACAAATCAGAATGATATCTGGGTTATAAGTTTTGATTAAAATTTTTAGATTGTCTACATTAGTATTATATGATCGTAGGGGCACAATAGACCTTTTAGGTCTCAGTGAATGTTACCCCAAATTACATACATACATACATTATATGATCGTATGTTCCATTGTAGAATAGTTAATGGGGTGTGGGGGTTGAATAGGGTGGAAAAGTAATGTCAGTCTAGGGTCAGTGATGATATGAACCATCTGAGTCTTCAGACCCAGACGCTCCCACCACCCCCGGCTGACTTTCGAATACTTATGTGGTACACTGTTATCTAGGTTGATTTCCGTATAATCATCAGGAGTATCATATCATTTATTGATTAGATTACCGATAAAGGTCATAACTAATTCCCTGTGGGAGGGGTTAAGCATTGACATAGCTTGATTCACATCTAGTTGAACCTGTGAGACTTGAGGGTTGCTGGTTGATGGGGATTAATTAGGGGTTCTTCCATTTGGGTGATTCAATGAGTTTAGGTGGGAGTTTTTATCATAGCCTGAGTTAAGTGGTCTTTTTCTTTTGCTAGGGGTGGACTTAGTGACTTTAGAGTAGGAATGGGTCATTGGGGAAAGAGTAGTTGCTGCTGCCCTCCGCTCATGTACAGATATACTATTTGTATTAGATTGATTCATTGGTAAGCTGGGGAAATCTTTTATATTTAATTCTGGGGCGGATGATTCTCTTGGAACTTTTTGACTAGCTTCATAATAGGAGAGGTTGGCAAATGCCATTAGTTCCTTTATATTTTTCTGTCTCTTTTTCTCTTTACATTCGAGGTTTCTTGAGTTGTGGTCAGGGGATTTACAAAAGATACAAAAGCTAGAACAATTATTTTCCTCAGAAGGATCATGGATTTTACCACAATTAGTACACTTCTTTTTGCCTTTTCATTGGGTTGAGCTGTGGCCGTAAAGAAGGCAGTTGTTGCATTGTATAACTGGACTAACAAAAGGAGTTACTCTCATTGGTAGCCCATAGATTAAGATTTCCTTAGGGATATTTCTTCCTGAAAAGGTTAGGCTGACTGTACCTGTGGGGATATAAGTAACTTCTGAGTTATCTTGAATAACTCGTCTATTCATTCTCTTTACGGAAATTACCCTGCACAAAGCTAAATTAGTGTCTGTAAATATCTTTATTTCTTCTTCTGAAATGGATTTGAACATACTCCTAATTATTCCCTTGCATGAAATAAGGTGCGAGGGTATAAAGACCTCATACCCCAAGTCATCCCAATCTTTCCTAACAATAAAATTATTAGCCGATTTCCTGTCCTTAAACACTACTCCAACTCTATTTTTACCTTTTCTATTGATTTTAATAATTTCTTTGAGTCTTAAGTTGAAAATGGTTTTTGCAATACTTAGAATGTGATAATTTCCAATATTTTTATCTTTGCCCTGTACAAAGACCTCATAGGGACCTAAGTCGGACTCTGAATATAAAATCTGTTCTCTGTTACTATTTTTATTAGGCTGATTTGCTTGGCTTTCTTGCATATTAAGAGTAGGGTCTGGTGGAGGGGGCGGGTCAGGGGGAATTTTGTCCGCCATAATGGCGAACTTTATAATAAGTATTTATCAAGTGTATAAAGTTG
The DNA here is from genome assembly GCA_949126875.1 of Lochmaea capreae. Lineage (NCBI taxonomy): Eukaryota > Metazoa > Arthropoda > Insecta > Coleoptera > Chrysomelidae > Lochmaea > Lochmaea capreae. Next base: position 23,860,999 of record OX421402.1, read on the forward strand.
AAAAATTACAATATCTATAAGTGTAATATAAAGGAAAATGGGGTCCGTTGAACTATACGGAGACACGAATTTTTGAGTGATTTTGCGAAAAATCGATAGTACTCACCTATTTTGAATGTTATCCGTCGAAAAATTTGCGGGTTACACACAATTTACAGAGAAAAATAAAAAAAAAGATTTTTTTTCACCACTTATACCATCACTTTTTGGCCAGATATTTTATACAAAAAACAGTTTAAATGTATCGCACTGTAGAGGAAAGTAATCAAGAATATGTATTCTCGCTAACTATGAAAAAAATTCAGTTAGTTTCTTCATAGCATCATATAAATTACCACTTTTATTAATACATATTTAAAAGGCAACCAATTTGTATGTAAATAATTTTAATGACAGAATTGACAGATATCTTTCCGTGAAACGTAATGCGTAACCAAAACCATAAATCTAAATACTTATGCATTCTCTAAAATTTCTTTTTCATCTTTCAATATAAATGAGATTATAAATTTTTAGGTCATTATAAAAGATAAAATTGTTTAACCATATAATTTTTAAATAAATATCACGTTTGGGTCATTTTATTTTATACTTTATACCATGAAACCATAACTTGAAAATTTATATCAGTATATTATACACAGATATACAACCAACAAAACAAAACAGAATACAATTCTTTAAGCATGGTTGCCAGCTGTAATCGACTACTTGAGAATCATAGTATTTTTCTACATTATTATTAAGATGCGATTAAATTGAAGGGGAATGCGTGAACGCATTCCCCTTCCCCTTTTTGAAAAATATCCAATACTTTGTAACGCGCATATCAAGATTCAAGAAGGGGAAGGGTGAAAACAATTATTATATTCCCTTCCCCTTCTTGAATAACTTAATGCGCGTTACAAAGTATTTTTCAAGAAGGGGAACGCATTCCCCTTCCCCTTTTTGAAAAAATTTCCAATACTTTGTATTGCGCATATCAAGATTCAAGAAGGGGAAGGGTGAATCCAATGATTATATTCCCTTCCCCTTCTTGAATAACTTAATGCGCGTTACAAAGTATTGGATATCCAATACTTTGTAACGCGCATATCAAGATTCAAGAAGGGGAAGGTTGAATCCAATGATTATATTCCCTTCCCCTTCTTGAATAACATATATATTTAAAATAATGTTCCATTTTTTCAACCATTGCTAATAATGTTATCTGCATAATATTTGAAGAAGAAAATGATACATACATACATATATGAACACAATATGCTATAGATTTCAATGTTGCGGGCAAAGGTAACGAGATTTAAACCGTTCGAAATCAAACTTAACAAACAGTAAGAGAAAGAAATATATTTACTACAAATCTGGTGTATATTTGTGGTTATCACCGATCTTTTCACGAGTGTTACACCCTACTGCTTACGGTAGAGCTTGTCTGTCATTTGTCATTGGAATTAATTGTTTTCATGCAAATTTGCAACCTTTCAAATATGTATTTATAAAAGTGGTAATTTAAATAATATGATGAGGAAAGTAACTGAAATTGTATTACAATTAGGGAGAATACATGTTGTTGATCACTTTACCGTAGAGTGCGATACATTTAAACTGTTTTTTGTATAAAAAATTGATGGTATAACTGGTGAAAAAAAAACTTTTTTTGATTTTTCTTTCTAAATTGTGTGTAACCCGCAAATTTTTCGACGGATAATATTCAAAATAGGTGAGTACTATCGATTTTTCGCATAATAAGTCAAAAATTCGTGTCTCCGTATAGTTCAACGGACCCGGAAAATGGTTAAACAAACAAAGGTAGTGTTAGTAATAGCCCTTACTAATCTAGTACAGCTGCACTTGGATATCTTCAGACACGAGGACACCATTCACGTCGCCACACGTTCAAAAAGCCTATGCTCAAATAATTCTTTGTAATGCATGTTCAGCATGTGTACCTATCGTATTTAGAGGTTAACTATGGTCGAAACCTTGAAAGTATTTCGATGTTTCATATATACAAGTATCGATTCTAAATAGAATTGGACAGTACCGTATTCAGGTTTAGTGTATAAAATTTATTTATGATAGGTATCGAATTTAAAACAGCGTTATTATTATTCATGAATAATTAGAAGTAATTTTAATATAAAACATTCTTTATTCAAAGTTGAAAATTTAAGTATATATAAAAAAAAAAATATTTAATAATAAAAACAAAAGTAATAAAATTATTCACGAATGAAGTAATATTGATGGAAGCTTCCAATTGAAATTGAGTACATAAATTTGAATTCATTTTATACTTAATAATACTTGTTTCTTTTCAATATTTTTGAATTCTTTTTATATTTAATAATTTTGGTTTCTTTTCAATTTTAATATCTGAGAATATTAAAAGGTTTGAGTTGATTAATAAAATCTTTTAAGAAGAAATTCATCATTACATTTATTTGTTTATTTCCATAATAGTTTCATCAGGAACCGCCCCCAAGAGATAGAGTGTGAATATAATAATTCAGAGAGCCTTTCATTTATTTTAAAATATTCTAGTGAGAAGAATATTACAATATGTTACTATACGTACTGTACGTTACTATACGTATATGTATATGCGTAAAGTAACAGTCACGTGATGGTGAAGCTCCACCGTTTCTACTGTAAGTGAAATTGATGGTTATTGCATGAAATAACGTCGTATTGTGTTTTTTGATTGTTTCATACTTCAGTTCAGTGTTCTTGTCTGTTTTTGTATGTATTTAAGTGAAATAGGATAAATTTTGTTTTGAGGTAGATTTTAGTGGTTTTGTGCATTATTCAGTCATCTTGTATGCTTTTCAGTATAATAAAGGGTTATGAGTAATTTTAAGCTCTGTTGACTGTATTCGACCGTAGCTACGTGAAATTGATAGTTATTGAATAAAATAACATCATATTGTGTGTTCACGATCGTTTTGTACTGTTATTTTAGTGTTCTTGTGTGTTTTTGTATGTATTTGAGTGAAACAGGCTGGAAAATGGTCCAATTGCTCGATAACTTTCGTTTTCAGGTAGATTCGCGTGGTTTTGTGCATTGTTCATTCATCTTCTATACTTCTCAGTGCAATAAAGGGTTTTTCAGTGATTCCACACTCCGTTGACTATTTTCGACCGTAACTACGTGGAATTGATAGTTATTGGATGGAATAAAATCGCATTGTCTGCTTACGATCGGTTTATACTGTAATCCTGTGTTCTTTTGTGTTTTTGTATGTATTTGGGTTTAAAAGGTTGGAAAATGGTGCAATTGCTCAATAACTCTCGATTTTAGGTAGATTCTAGTGGTGTTGTGCATTATTCAGTCATCTTGTATGCTTTTCAGTGTAATAAAGGGTTTTTAAGGATATCAAACTCCGTTGACTGTTTTCGACTGTAACTACGTGGAAATGATAGTTATTGGATGAAATAACATTGCATTGTCTGTTTACGATCGTTTTATACTGTTATCCTGTGTTCTTTTGTGATTTTGTATGTATTTGGGTGTAATAGAATCGAAACTGGTATAGATTCTAGTGGTTTTGTGCATTACTCAGAATGCTTTTCAGTGTAATAGAGTGTTTTGAGTAATTTTAAGCTACGTTGACTGTTTTGGACCGTAACTACGTGAAATTGATGGTCATTGCATGAAATAACGTCGTATTGTGTTTTTTTGATTGTTTCATACTTCAATTCAGTGTTCCTGTGTGTTTTTGTATGTGTTTGAGTGAAACAGGCTGGAAAATGGTGCAATTGCTCAATAACTCCCGATTTTAGGTAGATTCTAGTGGTTTTGTGCAATATTTATTCATCTTGTATGCTTTCCAGTGTAATAGAGTGTTTTGAGTGATTTCGTTGACTGTTTTCGACCGTAACTACGTGGAATTGATAGTTATTGGATGAAATAACATCGTATTGTGTGTTTACGATCGTTTTATACTGTATCTTTGTGCTCTTGTGTGTTTTTGTATGTATTTGAGTGGAACAGGCTAAAAAATGGTCCAATTGCTCGATAACTTTCGTTTTTAGTTAGATTCGCGTGATTTTGTGCATTGTTCAGTCATCTTCTATGCTTTTCAGTCAAATACAGGGTTTTGAGTGATTCCACAATCCGTTGACTGTTTTTGACCGTAACTACGTGAAATTATAGTTATTGAATGAAATAACAACTTATAGTGTGTTTTCGATCGTTTTATACTGTAATTCAGTATTCTTGTGTGTTTTTATATGTATTTGAGTGAAATAGGATGGACAATGTTCCAATTGATCGATAACTTCCGTTTTTAGCTAGTTCGAGTGGCTTTGTGCATTATTTAGTCATCTTAAATGCTTTTTAGTGTAGTTAAGTGTTTTGAGTGATTTTAAGCTCCGTTGACTGTTTTGGACCGTAGCTACGTGAAATTGATAGTTATTGCATGATATAATGTCGTATTGTGTTTTTCGATTGTTTCATACTTCAATTCAGTGTTCTTGTCTGTTTTTGTAGGTATTTGAGTGGAATGGGAAGAAAATGGTCCAATTGCTCGATAAATTTTGTTTTTAGGTAGAGTTCAGTGGTTTTGTGCATTATTCAGTCATCCTGTATGCTTTTCAGTAAATACGTGAAATTGATAGTTATTGGATGAAATAACATCGAATTGTGAGTTTACGATCGTTTGTACTGAAATTTTAATGTTCTTGTGTGTTTTTGTATGTATTCGAGTGAAATAGGATGGGAATCGGTATATTTGCTCGGTAACTCTCGATTTTATGTGGATTCTAGTGTTTTTGTGCATTATTCAGGCATCTTGTGTGGTTTTCAGTTTAATAGAGGGATTTTGAGTGATTTGAAACTCGATTGACTACATCGTTTTCCACTTAAATAGTTAAGGAAACACACAAAAACACTGAATTACAGTATAAAACGATCAAAAACACACAATCTGTCGTTATTTTATCCAATAACTATCAATTTCACGTAGTTTTGGTCCAAATCAGCCAATGGAGTATGAAATCACTCAAAAATATTTGTTTACACTGAATAGCACACAAGAAGACTGAATAATGCACAAAATCACTCGAATATACCTGAAAACAAAAGTTATCCAGCAATTGGACCATATTCAGTCCTATTTCACTCAAATACTTACAGAAACACACAAAAACACTGAATTACATTATAAAACGATCAAAAACACACAATCAGTCGTTATTTCATCCAATAACTATCAATTTCACGTAGTTACGGTCCAAAACAGTCAACGGAGCTAGAAATCACTCAAAAACACTCTATTACACTGAAAAGCACACAAGATGACTGAATAATGCACAAAATAACTCGAATATACCTGGAAACAAAACTTATCGAGCAATTGGACGATATTCAGTCCTATTTCACTCAAATACTTACAGAAACACACAAGAACACTGAATCACAGTATAAAACGATCGAAAACACACAATACGATTTTATTCCATCCAATAACTTTCAATTTCACGTAGTTACGGTCGAAAACAGTCAATGGAGGTTGAAATCACTCAAAATCCCTCTATTACACTGAAACTACCTATAAACGGAAGTTATCGAGCAGTTGGATTATTTTCCATCTTGTTTCACTCAAATACATACAAAAACACTCAAGAACACTGAATTACTGTATAAAAGAACCGAAAGCTTAGGATCATTCATCCATATACTATCAATTCCAAGTAGTTACGGTCCAAAACAGTCAACGGAGTTTGAATTATCTCAAAATCCCTCTATATTACACTGAAAAGCATACAAGATGACTGAATAATGCTCAAAACCACTAGAATCTACCTAAAATCGAGTGTTACCGAGCAATTGGACCATTGTCCATCCTATTTCACTCAAATACATACAAAACTACAAAATAACACAGGATAACGGTATAAAACGATCGTAAACAGACAATGCGATGTTATTTCATCCAATAACTATCAATTTCACGTAGTTACAGTCGAAAACAGTCAACGTAGTTTGAAATAATTTAAAAACCCTCTATTACACTGAAAAGCATACAAGGTGACTGAATAATGCACAAAACCACTAGTCTACCTAAAATTGAGAGTTATCGAGGAATTGCACCATTTTCCATCCTATTCCACCCAAATACATACAAAAACAAACAAGAACACAGAATTAAAGTATAAAACGATCGTAAACACACAATACGATGTTATTTCAACCAGTAACTATCAATTTCGCGAAGTTACGATCGAAAACAGTCAACAGAGTGTGAAATCACTCAACACCCTGTATTACACTGAGAAGCATAGAAGATGACTGGACAATGCACAATTCCACGCGAATCTACCTAAAAGTGAAAGTTATCGAGCAATTTGACCATTTTCCAGCCTGCTTCACTCAAATACATACAAAAACACACAAGACCACTGAATTAAAGTATGAAACAATCGGAAAAATACAATACGACGTTATTTCATGCAATAACCATCAATTCTACGTAGTTACGGTCCAAAACAGTCAACGGAGTTTGAATCCTCTCAAAAACGGTCTATTACACTGAAAAGCACATAAGATGACTTCATAATGCACAAAACCACTCGAAACTACCTAAAAACAAAAGTTATGTAACAGTTGGACTATTTTCCATCCTATTTCACTCAAGCACATTCAATAACTCACAAGAACACTTAGCTACAGTATAAAACGATCTAAAACACACAATGCTACGTTATTTCTTCCAATAACTATCAATTTCACATAGTTACGGTCCAAAACAGTCAACGGAGTTTGAAATCACTTAAAAACCCTCTATTAGACTAAAAAGCATACAAGATGACTGTATAAACCTTCATTATTATATAAACATTTATCACAAACATTTACTACTTTTTATGCGATCTGGCAACAGCGCTTTTGTAACCAGTCGATGCGATCGGCTCCGATGAGAGCACTCACTTTACTTTATCTTTTGGTTTTAAGTCGAACACATGTTTTTGTAGAAATTTATATTACCTTACATACTGTACAATTCTGAATATAGTTTAAAGTATTAAAATCTGTGTGGTGTTTCTCTAAATACATTAATACTCATACAATCAAGGAGGTGTAGAAAAGCCTACACGTACCCAACACATGGTCAGTTCGAGACGGATACCGAGACCAGCTTTTTATAATCATCAACCTATGGATATGATACAGGTCCTTCGTATTATTCATCAAACAAATGCATACATGTTTAATGTAAGTAGGTACGTCAATTTAAGTTTTCATAGTCACCAGTTTGACGAAGATAGACATCAAACAAAAAGCAAGCTATAGGCTGCAACCAGACAAATATTGATTTTCGGCGGTCAACCGACCGACGCAGGTGTTCATTAACTTGGAATTTCGTTATCGCTTTCCTTTCTCAGATTTCATACAATTTCATACTTTTATTTCTTTCGTCTGTACGATACCGTTGTAGGTAGAAATAAACACATTTAATAATCAAAATATATTTATTGATTAGGAATTTAATATTTACAGTTGCCCACATAGCAATTTGACATCCTTAGCATATGCGTGGAATATTTTCAAAAGAACATGGATGTGCATAGCATGTTCTCAAATAATACCAAAACAAATGCTATAAATAGATTGTGTTGCGCCCTGGTCACATGCTGGTCAGGTTATTAGAAATGTAATCAAAGATGTTCTTATAAGATGCTGAGTATGTACCCAGCACTAAAAAACTCAAAGTGCCAACAAGCATGTGATAAAGATGTTATTACCCAGATAACATATGAAAATACAATGGATGTCCAATGGATATCCACATTGGACATAAGGGATATCCATAGGATATCCGTTCAAGTCCAGAAGGATATCCTACGGACATCCATTGAATATCCGTTTCGTACTAAAAATGGATATTCCTTGTGAAAATATGGACTATTTGATAATTATTTATTCTAACATTTCACAAGTACTAGATACTTCACTTCCCATGTTTTGCAGATATTTCATATTTTTACAAATGCCACAATTTATTGTTTTAAAATTTTCACCGCGACGGGGATTCGATCCTATGTCTAAAATTCCTCACTTCACCGAGTCAGAGCCGTAAACCACCATGCTATGAAGATACATGTGATAGCTTATCAAGCTGTTGTATATATACGAGTAGATCGTTTTACATGCAGTTTTTTATCTAGTGTGTATGATGTATGTCAAAAGTAAAAGAGACGTTTTAAATAATGAAATACTTATCAAATATATAATCTGTTGAATAACATAAGAAGTAAATATTAGTAATTAGTAGTTTTTGGTAATAAAGTATAGTGTTTTAGTTTGACAAAAAAATGTATACAAACTGGTAATTCACAGTCGTGGACAAAATATAGTGTTCTACTCGCATATAATGGCTATTATTTATACTCGCACCATGGTGAATAATAGCCATCATTATAATTTAATCGTGAATAATATACTATAGGACATGAACTGGAGACATTTAGGACATGAGCTGCATACATTGAGGACATGAACTGGATATATTTTGTACAAGAGCTGTCTACACAGTCTAACATCAAATTATCATTTATTTTTATGAAACCACAGATGTTCAGCCTTATTCACTCTTCCTCCTTCCAAATCAGATACAAATAGACATTTTATGTAATGCCACTTCCTTTAGCCGCACTGGTCTAAGCTTTTGCTACCTTCAATTAGTTTTTTTTCATTACATGAAACTAAAAATATAATAGGTACCCATTACGAGTGTAAAAAATTATTCGAGTAGCAGATGGAAGGTATAAGTATAAAATATAGCGGTACATTTTTAATGAGTGTATATCTCGATTCGACCGAAGGATGAACAATGGATGTCCAATGGCCGACCATCATTCAAATAAATCTTCACGTCCAGTGATGAACGACAACTGAAGGTCCAGTGAATGTCTCTAAACGGATATCCATTGTACTAATGGTAAATAGACATCCATTGGATGTCCTATCTGTCTCCATGTCCATATCGTGGATATTATATGGATATCCATAGGATATCCTATGTTAAGTGGGTAGGTACAATCTATTCCCATCCTTAGCATGTGCACTAAAAGGATACAACGCCACCTGCTAAAAATAGGTACTGTGCTGCCCTTATCACATGCGATTCAGGTTCATAGAATGTACCAAAGATACTCTTGTCAAATACTGAGCATGCACCCAGCACGAATACCGTGTTGCCAATAAGTGTTATGGCAGGTTATTTTCAAATCCTAGTTAACTTCATAGCATGTTATTAAAGACTTTCTTGTAGTAAGTGTTAAGGATATCTTGTTCTCATGCCTTGCATGAATAAAGCTGCAACATAACTTTCCCATGGGCATGTGGAAAGCGTGCGAAAAGTCGCACTTACGCATGCCGTTCGGAAATTTTTTTGTGGCGTCCAGGTAAAAAACTATAACTAAGGCCATTTGGTATGTAAACACCACTTTACAACATAGCTCTATTATCATATATTTTTAAAGATTGTATCTACATTAAAAGATGTGAAATAATTAATATTTTTAGGTACTAAATATGTAGGGGTGATCAAGCTTTTCTCTATTTCATCGGCTAAAGCTTTAGTCTTCTTTCTGTCCCCCAAATTTATCCTTTCCTTGGCTTCAACCAAAAAGGTTTTTATCAGGTCTACTATGTTAAGCTTCAATAATTATACAACAAAAGACACATAAAAACTAATCAAAAAATGTAAAAAAACTCCAGAGGCCAAGCAACCCTACCCAAAATTCCACAGCAACAAAAATGAATACGGGAAATACGGTCTACCCTAACAATGACAAGTGACGGGTGTGTTTAGAACTCGGATGCGTTCAGAGGTCGAAGTATGGCGCAGGGAAGGACAAGCCTTGTCTTCCGGAGATGAATCGTCCTCATCGTGCAGTATTAGTAGTTCTTCATATATAAAGGAACCTGCTTGAAGTTGGCACCCTAACTTTGAAATTTTGAATCCAAAATTCTCTTATTACTTCTTAATAAACAAACTAGATACTACCAAACAAAACTAAGTAACTACAAAACGACCACCAAACGATTGAGCGTATGTATTTTGGTTCGCATGTTAAAGGTGTATATTCGCCTTTGACTTTATTTTATGGTATATATGCGTAGAATTTGCGTTAAATGTACCAAATAATATTCCATGTTTTATATTTTGCACATGCTAAGGATGGGCTTTTGAGTTAATTCTGATATCGGCAGATGCTGAATATTTAAAATAAAAGGGTACAACACCAATGATGGCTTTGAATGTATTAAACAAAAATAGTAAATATTTATTCATATATGTATGTAAAACGTGCTAAAGATCTGATGTAAAATTACCTGACCTTATTGATAATCCTTATCATATGCTTAGGATATCTGTAAAATAAAATACTTCTGATATTCTTCAAGGTATATACTTAGCATATGCGCTGAATGTACTAAAAAGGACTTTAGTTAATGGTAAATCATTATTATATGCTAAATATATAATTAAAAAAACAAACTTTGGGTGGCCTTTTATGGATGTGCGACTCATATGCGAAAGATCTACGGAAAAGAACAAGTTAAAATCTAAAATTCTTAGCACTTGCTATGGATGTATGTACAGGGATGTGCTCAAACAGTATGTGGTCAGCATATGCTAATCATGTACCGAAACAACATCTTTTACAGGACTTTGAAGGCATATACTTGGCATATGAATCTTCTTTCAATGCTATGTGGGTGTATTAGCAAATTAAATAAAATAAAAATAATCGAAAATGTCGAAAGAAGAAATTCAAAATAAAATTAAAAATTTGATACAAAAACGAGGCACAATTAAAGCTTCACTAACTCGTTTCGGTTCTTATGTTTCCAACTTCAGCAACTCGGAACAAATTTACGAATTACAAACAAGATTAGAAAAAGTTCATTTATCGTGGACAGATTTTCAGTCTGTTCAGTCAGAGTTAGATATATATTCTGACAGTGACAACTCAGTTGAATGGGAAACATTCGAAGAAAACTTTTTCAAACATACAGGGTTAGCCAAAGCTATTATTGATCAACATTCAAATAATAATAAAGTGAATGATATTCCGCAACAGCAAAGTAATGTACCGTTGGCTGTCACAAATACTAATAATGATTTTGCGAATTTACCTAAAATTAATTTACCTGAATTTTTTGGTTCGTATGATAAATGGTTATATTTTTGCAATACTTACAAATCTTTAATCCATCATAATGACTCATTAAACAGAATACAAAAATTTTGGTATCTCAAATCTTGTGTGAAGGGCGACGCACATAATCTTTTAAATTCACTTGAAGTATCTGAAGCAAACTATGACAAGGCTTGGGATCTCTTGTGTCAAAGATTTGAGAACAAAAGAATCATAATTCAATCTCATTTAAAAGCTATTTTTGATATTCCAAACATCTCAAAAGAATCTCATTCTCAACTCAGGCAACTTATAGATAATTTCAATCAACATTTACGTTCATTAGAATCTTTGAATGTTCCTGTAAACTATTGGGATACAATTGTAATTTTTGTCATGTCATCAAAATTAGATACGTTGACTAAACGTGAATGGGAAGAATATTCAATAAAATTAAACACAGATACACCGTCGGTTGCAGATTTTACAACTTTTTTGAGTAAACGCTGTCAACTCTTAGAAAATATACAATCAGTCAAACCTAGCAATTCTAATATATCTCAGCCTAAATTCACACATTCTAGCAAGACATTTTTATCTGAAAATCAAACTCGCTGTATCGTTTGTCAAAAGGATCACTTTATTTTCTCATGTGATAGCTTTCTTAAACTCTCACCGCCTGAGCGGTTAAATAAAATTAGGAAGCTACACGCATGCATCAACTGCTTGCGCAAAGGTCATACTTCTAAGGAGTGTCGCAATCAGTACTCATGCAAAACTTGCTCTGAAAGACATAACTCACTTTTACATCTAAGTAAAAATCAGAATTCAAATCCTCAATCGAATACTTCATCATTACAGGCATCCAACTCAAATTCTCACTCAAACAAGGTACATGCCTACTACTCAAACTCACAAGGATCACATTCAGAAGATCCGACAAACGGTGACTCAACTCAATGTTCGAATACATCTCACTCAAATCCATCTCATTCATTCTCAGTTACTAATCATCCCTCATATGAGTCATACGTTTTACTCTCAACGGCATTGGTATTTGTCTTAGATAAATACGGCAAAAAGCACTCGTGTAGAGTCCTATTGGACAATTGTTCTCAATCAAACTTCCTAACTAAGAGCATGCTCTCTAAACTTGGTATAAAATCAACATCAATTTCACATTCAGTTGAAGGTTTCGCCAGTGGCGTCACTACTATTTTTGAAAGGGCTCAAATCACTATTCAGTCGCAAGTAAACTCATTCTCATTAAAAAACATTTCAGTCTTAGTTACTGACATGATTACTAAAGATATACCAAGTCTTTTCATTGATACCTCATCTATACACATACCTCAAAATATTGTGTTAGCTGATAACTCATTTAATGAACCCGGTTCCGTTGACATGCTTTTGGAAGCGTCTATATTTTGGAATCTTCTTTGTATCGGTCAGATTGTCTTACCAAGCACTTCCGCTGTACTACAAAAAACAAAATTAGGGTGGATTGTCTCCGGTCATATACCTGTTAATACAACCAGTTCAATCTGTAATCTCTCTGTTAATACACTACAAAGAGACATTCAAGAGCAACTTGAACGCTTTTGGCAAATCGAGGAATGCTCAGAACACCATACACGCTCACAGGAAGAAATTGAGTGCGAGAATCATTTCAAAGATCACACAGTTCGAGATGCTTTAGGCAGATTTGTTGTCAGGTTACCTGTCAAGGAGACCATATCTCACATTGGCGAGTCATTTGAGACAGCCGTTGGTAGACTACATTCTACCGAAAGAAAACTAAATAAAAATCCCGAATTTAAACGAGAATATATGTCCTTTATGCGTGAATATGAACTGTTAGGGCACATGTCCTTATTAAACAGTAATACAATTAACTCAAAGCATCCTACTTATTATCTACCTCACCACCTGGCGTCCTGAAGGATTCCAGCAGTACCACAAAACTACGTGTGGTTTTTGATGGCCCAGCCAAATCATCGAATGGGATGTCACTCAACGATTCATTGAAAATAGGTCCGAAACTGCAGGACGACTTAATTGACATTGTTATGCGCTTTCCCACTTACAAATTCGCAATCACCGCTGATATAGAAAAAATGTACCGATGTGTCATGGTTAATGACCAAGATCGGGATTTGCAGCGTATTCTATTTCGTTTTGATCCTTCAGACGAAATATCTCACTATCAGCTCAATACTGTGACGTATGGCACATCCAGTGCATCTTTTCTGGCTATTCGTGCTTTGCAACAAGTAGCATTAGAAAATCAAGATACTCATCCATCCGCATCTTCTTGCATTTTATCAGACTTCTACGTGGACGACTGTTTGTCAGGTTGTTACGGTTTGGAGTCAGTTATTAAAAGGGTTGTCAATAAATAACCAAAAGCTTACCTTAGAGAAGAAAGAAAAAACTAGATAACTTCTACTGTTTTCATATTTATTAAATCTTGAGGAAACAGAATCATAAATATTACCGTGTGTTTGTTTCAAAATAAGGAATAATCTTTATTGTTTACAATCTGATTTTCTTCTTCTTTGTTGAATTAATTGTTGGTCTTGGTTTATTGAGTAAAATAGCTCACTAATCAGTATTCGTTATTGGTTAATTAGGTTTTAATGGCCTATTGATTAAAATGTTCAGACTGCATACTTTGACTGGTATCTTGTCAGTTTTTTTTGGTTTTTCTGTAAATGGCTGTCTTTTGAACCACATGGGTTCCAATTTTTCGAAGTAATTTCGGATTTAAAATAGCCTGAAATACAAAAGGAAAAACAGTAAGTTAAACTTATTGGTATTCTTTTCTTCAAGAGAATTGAGGAGAACCCTAACGGGGATCTTTACTAGTTTAATTTATTCCACATAAAAGCCACACACCACCTTTGGTAAGTTGACCAAGTGCTTTTCATTTCTTTTCATTATTTTAATATGATGCTTGTAGTTTAAAATTCTATAATTCTTTTAGGCTTTTACTTACTACTACCTGACTTTCAATCACTACTACTTCACTTTTATTTGCTATCGCATGCAACCGTTAGAACATCAAGTATTGGTTAGTGCCACACTCATCGTAGACATCAGTTGAGTTTGCTTTGTTTTCTTGCTTCATACTCCTGGCTTACCAAGTAGAAATTGCATGTTTCACCTACCTTCAAGCTGAAAACAGTTGCTTTCCTTACTTCATTGCATGGCTTGCCAACGGAAACCCATCATTATTACCTAGTAACAAGTAAGATTGTTCCTCTTTTTATACTTATCATAGGCACGGGACATTGGGAAGATCATCATAGTGTTGTAGGATCATATCCACCTAAAACAAAGAGAATTATTAAAGTTTATAGGGATGTGCTTAACAGATTAGAACATTGTAGTTATTCATTTATTCAAGATATCTTACACATAGGATATTATCATCTAAGATCTACTTACTTTATTTATATTGTGTACACCTTCTAGTACTAAAAGGGGACTCCATAATTGTTGTTTACCAATACTGCTTACCATCTTAAAAATTTGTTAGATACAAAATTTGTACAAATACATCAAACAGCAAATAAACTATTTACTACCACTATTCCTTCTTAACTAATTATAATTGTATGTAGTGACGAACCGATAGGCCCTCTTCATGGAACACCTTAATCATTTAATCATTTAATTTTAAAAGTAGTACAGCCAAAGAGGGTGAGAAAATTACCTTGTTATTGAAATAAATAATTAACACAAGTGAGGGTAATAAAAATGGCGCACCAACGTGTGTAATCAGTTAAGGGATAGTATTTCTTGGTTTTTTTAGGTGGATATTTGATATTTTTTAACTACAAGAAAAAATAAAAACAACAAACTTTTGGAGGAAAGAAAAGTTTACAGGTTGACATTTGACAAGCTAGTTCGATATATTTAGTCGATCGCTGTGCGATCATTTCGGAAGAATCGATTTTCGATTTTGCTGTTAATTGATTTTCGTGGTTGGCCTTTGGTTATTTATGGTTTTTCTTTCTTTAGGAAGGGGTGGGAGTAATTTGATATTACTAGGAAATATTTTTTTGATTTATTTTTCTTTAAATCAAATTTAATTCTAATTCTAAACGCAATACTAAGTACAATTACGCTATAATTTGATATCACTACAAAATGTATTTTTTGGTTTATATTTAAATTCTAAGCGGGGTACTAAAAGCAGTGATTTGGCGTTATATCTATTTAAAAACAAATTTATTTGTCAAATTTGAATTAAGTTTTAATTCTTATACACTTATAAACTATAATTTTACCATTTTCATTTACTTAAATTTGCGAGAAAGAGTTAGGGAAATATTTGTGCTGAAGTAGTAGGTAAAATTAAGTAACGTTCACAAAGTTCAGTGAAGTACTTACCTAGATAGCTTAGTAACGATTAACTTAGGAGGTATATATATATATTAGTTTTATATTTTTAAAAATGTTTGAAGTGAATCGACTCCTAGGAGATGAACTTGTCTATGAGCTGATATTAAGAAACTTACCTGTGTATAATACCGTTCAAGAAAATCGGGCTGCGTTGAGAGTAGGTATGCGGATGGAAAAAGCGGGATTGGGGTCTGAAGAATTAAAACTTGATAAATTAATCCCAACAGAGGAAATTAACATATGTATTCAAAAGCTGGAAGATTTATGGAAAGGTATTGAAAATTTTAATTATGCCAACCGAGATAACGAATATAAAAGGATATCTACAAGATTATCACATGTCTATTCTCGATTGCAACGTCTAATTCTTAGTGATGCGGACTTGGAAGAAGCTAGATCCAACTTAGTTGCTAAATGTTTACGGTATACAGATGAATTAGAACGTATAAAGGATACCTGTTGCCAAGAAGAATATCAGACTACTTTTTCCAACTTGTTAGATGAAAATATAGTGTATGAAGGATCTATATTAGATGAACCAAACCCTCTTGTGCCAGAATTGGTTCAGTCCAATGATAGTATCCGTCCAACACTGATAAATAGTATCAGACGAGAGGAAGAAATAGGGGGATATTCAGAAAGAGAATCCGAACGAAATCATGTTGGGATAGATGTTGCCAGCTCATCTCATCATGAAGCAGGAGATAATCCTTTAACCTTCAGTACTGAGAAGATTTCAACAGAAACTTCTAAAGAAGATAGGCGAACTACTAGAATCTATTCGTCTACCACACTAAAAAGAAAAGATCCGGTTTTGGAATTACTTTATCCTACTCAGTCTAGGTCCCATTCTGTGAGATTCTCTGATGTTGAAACTGTAAATCAAAGACCGAATAGTTGGTTTGGAAATTCTGAATGGAAATCAGGAGCTAATTATCCTTCATGTTTGCTCAGACCTACGACCTCGCAGACACAAGCTCCAGTTTCTTATCAACAATTTGTGCCACCTGTGCAGAAGCAAACGCACATACCGAGAGGTTTTTCAAATCAAAACCGTACAGATCCTACAATCAACTCTACGAGTGACTTTGAACAACGACTTAGAAATATAGAATTATCAACTTTAAATTCTACAGCTATTGGGGAATCTTCTAAACCATTCTTTGACGTAAGTCGTTGGAAAATATTTTTTGATGGAGAGGGTAGCGTTACCAATTTCTTAGAGAGGATTGAGGAAATGAGGATTTCTCGGGGTATTTCAAAACATCTGTTATTAAGGTCAGCATATGAGTTATTTAAAAAAGATGCACTAGCTTGGTTCAGAACTCAGTCGTTTCAGTCTTGGGACGAATTAACCCATCGGCTTCGTCATGATTTCCTACCATATGACTACGAAATTGATCTCTGGGAAGAGATCCGAAAAAGGACACAGGGAGGAAAAGAAAAAGTGATAACATATATCTGCATAATGGAAAATCTTTTTATCAAACTAGGATCAGCAAAGCCAGAAGAGTCTGCTCGTGTAAAAATGATCCGCAGAAATCTCTTACCTTATATCCAATCCCAGCTTGCTCTTCAAGTAATTGAAACGATACAGGAACTGACTTTGAAATGTAGGATGATAGAAGAAACGTCTATTAGAACAATGCGATTTTGCCCTCCCCCTACCAATTTAAAAGAACTTCTTGAACCAGAACTAGCTTACAAAAAGAATAGTACTAGTAAAACAACTCCAACTTACTCTGTATCGGTTACAGCAGGAAGCTTAACTAATGATAGAGTCGACTCAAATATTTCTTCCTTGGCCAATACTTGTGCCACAATGACAAATCAAGTTCTCTGTTGGAACTGTAAGGAAGTAGGTCATCGATTTCGTAAATGTCCTCAGCCACGAAATAAATTTTGCTTCGGATGTGGTCAGGCAGGAATTGTCTTAAGCTCTTGTTCAAAGTGTATACAAAAAAACGCGAAAAGAGGTCAGCAGTAGGTCGGTCGCCAACCTCTTCTTACCAAACCCCGACCACCGAACCATTGACTATGGCGGTTTTGGATTATGTGTTGTCGCATGCAAAGAATGATACCCGTCCTTATCTTAAAGTTCACATTTATGGTCATAAGTTCATAGGGTTACTAGACAGTGGTTGTAGTGTTACCGTAATCGGAGAACAAGGATGGAATATATTAAAGAATATCTGTACTCTAGAAGCTAGCTCTCAAAAAGAGTGTACAGTAGCGAATGGAAATTTGTGCCCTGTGTGGGGAAGTATTAGTTTGCCAATTGAGTTAGAATCACAAATAAAAATTTTTAAAGTTTTAGTTGTGCCGTCCATTCCTCACAGTCTAATCTTGGGAGTAGATTTCTGGACTCGTATGGAAATAATTCCAAACTTGTATTCGGATAACTGGTGTTTTCGTTCTGACGAACCTAGTACTTCTGATTATGTTTGTGCTGTGAAACCTCTGGATCATCTTAATGCCGAACAACGATCTGCCTTAGAAACACTAGTAGATGAAACTTTTAAGAATATGCCAATGACTCCAGGATGTACGTCAATGGTGGAACATGTTATAACAACCAACAGTCCAGCCATAAAACAACGACATTATCCTCTATCACCAACCCTACAGAAATGTGTCAATGAAGAATTGGATAAAATGTTAAGAGATGGAATCGTAGAACCATCAAATTCACTGTGGGCATCTCCAATAGTGATGGTGAAAAAACCGGATGGAAACTACCGTTTCTGTGTAAACTATAAACGATTAAATGAAGTCAGCAAAAAAGATGCTTATCCCTTACCGTTTGTAAGTGCCACATTAGATAAACTTCGGGATGCTAAATATTTAACAACACTCGACATCAAATCGGCATATTGGCAGATTCCGGTTGCGAAAGATTCTAGACCTCTTACAGCATTTGTGGTCCCAACTAGAGGTCTCTTCCAATTTCGACGAATGCCCTTCGGGTTGCATAATGCTCCTGCCACTTGGCAGAGGTTCATTGATCGAGTAATTGGAGTCGATCTTGAAAATTATGTTTTGGTATATTTGGATGATATTGTGATCTGCACTCCAACCTTCAGTAAACATCTGGAAGTCCTTCGAGAAGTTATAAAACGAATAAAAGATGCGGGATTGACATTAAACAAAGATAAATGTAAGTTTTGTAAAGACGAATTAAAATACCTTGGTTATGTAGTTAATGGCTCAGGATTGATTGGGGATCCCGAGAAGGTAGAGGCAATTTTACGTATTCCGCCTCCCAAGAATGTTTCTGAGACTCGGAGAATTATGGGTTTAGCATCTTGGTACAGACGGTTTGTCCCGTATTTTTCTACCATCATCGCCCCGATGTCAAACTTACTAAGGAAAAATACTAAATTTGTTTGGGATGAAACGTGCAATGTAGCCTTAAATACCATCAAGGAACACCTGGTATCGGCACCTGTTCTATCCTGTCCAAACTTCGATTTACCTTTCTTATTGCAAACTGATGCATCAGATTATGGATTAGGAGCAGTTTTATGCCAGGTTCAGAATGGGGAAGAAAAAGTTATCTGTTACCTTTCTCGATCTCTGACAAAAAGCGAGAGAAAATTCAGCACGACTGAAAAAGAATGCTTGGCTGTACTGTTCGCGATTGAAAAGCTTCGTCCTTATCTTGAAGGTTCCCATTTCACTGTTATTACAGATCATTACTCTCTGAAGTGGATTCATCAAATCAAAGATCCTGTTGGAAGAATTGCTAGATGGGTCATCCGATTACAGCAGTATGACTTTGATGTAATCCATCGAAAGGGTAAGGAGCACATTGTTCCTGATACATTGTCTCGAGCTGTTCCTGTATTGGACGAAATCGATTGTTCTGTTGTGCTAGATCATCCGGTTACGACTGATAAATGGTTTCTGAAAATGTGGAATTTGGTACAGAAGTTCCCATCTAAATATTCTATGTGGAGAATAGAAGGTCCAAAAATTTTTAAAAAGGAAAGGAACACTTTTAATACCTACCTTAACGGTGGAGAGCAGTGGTTAGAGGTGGTTCCCAAAGAAAGTAGAAAAGAAATTATTAGGATTTATCATGATCCACCCACATGCGGACATTTGGGAGTATATAAAACAGTTGGTCGGATTACTCAAAAGTATTATTGGCCAAAATTAAGGGACGACGTAGCTAGATATATTCGAAATTGCATGGTTTGCATACAAACTAAACCTGAACAGAAACCTCCAACTGGTCTAATGTTAAGCAGAACTCCGATGGTTTCTAGGCCTTTTCAACTACTTAGCATCGATTTTGTTGGACCGTTACCCAGAACCAGCGCTGGTTATACCTACATCTTCTCTGTATCTGATTGTTTTTCTAAGTATGTGCTATTATTTCCTTTAAGATCAGCAACTGCTGAACTTATGTCGAAAATCTTCGAAGAACAAGTTATCCTAATTTATGGTGCACCTCGAAAGGTCATCACTGATAATGGCACTCAGTTCCACAGTGATCGATTTAAAAAACTCATGAAAGAATATGATATTGAAATAACTTATACCGCCAATTATCATCCTCAAAGTAACCCCGTCGAACGTGTTCATCGTGTTATAAAATCTATGTTAACAGCTTATGTTTCGGATAACCATAAAAAATGGGATAGTGTCTTAGCCAAGGTCTCTTGGGCTATTCGGTCCGCACGACATGAAGTGACCGGTTATACGCCAAATTTCCTTATGTTTGGACGAGAAGTCAATATATCGGGAAAGTCACAGTTACCTGTTGGTGATATTATTTGGGTTGAACGTAAGACAGATGACTTGACACGTCTAGATAATATTGTAGACATATATCATGAGGTCAACAAACGGTTAACCAAAGCCTATGACCAAAGTAGCAAACATTATAATCTTCGCCATAGAGATGAAAGGTTCGGTATCGGTCAAAGGGTTTGGAAGAAAAATTTCGCTATATCCGATGCGTCTGTAGGTTTTACATCCAAGTTCGCAAATAAATTTGTGGGACCTTATAAAGTCAAGCGAATAGTCTCCCCATGGACCTACGAGTTGGAGGATGAAGGGGGTAAGAATAGTGGAATCTGGCATGCGAAGGATTTAAAATCTCATCCACCAGATTCTCAGTAGAATTAATTTTTTTTTTTGGTAGATTAGTTTATATGGTTGTACTTTGGTGAATTAATTTTGATACATTTGTGTCTCCGCGAAAGTTTGTGATCAAGTTTATTTTTTTATGGAAAAAAAAACTTTTACCTGGGAAAGAGGGGTGTGTTACGGTTTGGAGTCAGTTATTAAAAGGGTTGTCAATAAATAACCAAAAGCTTACCTTAGAGAAGAAAGAAAAAACTAGATAACTTCTACTGTTTTCATATTTATTAAATCTTGAGGAAACAGAATCATAAATATTACCGTGTGTTTGTTTCAAAATAAGGAATAATCTTTATTGTTTACAATCTGATTTTCTTCTTCTTTGTTGAATTAATTGTTGGTCTTGGTTTATTGAGTAAAATAGCTCACTAATCAGTATTCGTTATTGGTTAATTAGGTTTTAATGGCCTATTGATTAAAATGTTCAGACTGCATACTTTGACTGGTATCTTGTCAGTTTTTTTTGGTTTTTCTGTAAATGGCTGTCTTTTGAACCACATGGGTTCCAATTTTTCGAAGTAATTTCGGATTCAAAATAGCCTGAAATACAAAAGGAAAAACAGTAAGTTAAACTTATTGGTATTCTTTTCTTCAAGAGAATTGAGGAGAACCCTAACGGGGATCTTTACTAGTTTAATTTATTCCACATAAAAGCCACACACCACCTTTGGTAAGTTGACCAAGTGCTTTTCATTTCTTTTCATTATTTTAATATGATGCTTGTAGTTTAAAATTCTATAATTCTTTTAGGCTTTTACTTACTACTACCTGACTTTCAATCACTACTACTTCACTTTTATTTGCTATCGCATGCAACCGTTAGAACATCAAGTATTGGTTAGTGCCACACTCATCGTAGACATCAGTTGAGTTTGCTTTGTTTTCTTGCTTCATACTCCTGGCTTACCAAGTAGAAATTGCATGTTTCACCTACCTTCAAGCTGAAAACAGTTGCTTTCCTTACTTCATTGCATGGCTTGCCAACGGAAACCCATCATTATTACCTAGTAACAAGTAAGATTGTTCCTCTTTTTATACTTATCATAGGCACGGGACATTGGGAAGATCATCATAGTGTTGTAGGATCATATCCACCTAAAACAAAGAGAATTATTAAAGTTTATAGGGATGTGCTTAACAGATTAGAACATTGTAGTTATTCATTTATTCAAGATATCTTACACATAGGATATTATCATCTAAGATCTACTTACTTTATTTATATTGTGTACACCTTCTAGTACTAAAAGGGGACTCCATAATTGTTGTTTACCAATACTGCTTACCATCTTAAAAATTTGTTAGATACAAAATTTGTACAAATACATCAAACAGCAAATAAACTATTTACTACCACTATTCCTTCTTAACTAATTATAATTGTATGTAGTGACGAACCGATAGGCCCTCTTCATGGAATACCTTAATCATTTAATCATTTAATTTTAAAAGTAGTACAGCCAAAGAGGGTGAGAAAATTACCTTGTTATTGAAATAAATAATTAACACAAGTGAGGGTAATAAGGTTCTTCATCTCTGCAGCATACTCAAAATCTAATTTCTGAGTTAATTCATATTCTCAATTCATATGGGTTTCGTCTTAGAAAATTTGTGGTAAGCGATGATTCACTTTTGAATAATATCATTGTCGACAAGTCAGATTCTGTTCAGAAAATTATCTCAGATGATAAAACAAATAAAACCTTGGGTTTAACATGGAATTCATCTAATGATTACCTTCAATACACAGTCAATGTAATCTCATCGTCTCAGGTCACGAAACGAAACATTCTCTCAACAACGGCCCAGATATTCGACCCTTTGGGATTGGTTGGACCTTGCGTTATTAAGGCCAAGTTGATTCTTCAGCAACTTTGGCAGCTTAATGTTTCATGGGATGAAAGCGTTCCAATGGATCTTTATAGATCCTGGATTCAATTCTCAGAGCAAATTTCTGCTATCAATGATATCATGATACCTCGATACGTACTATGTTCAAACCCTGTCGCAGTTGAATTACACTGTTTTAGTGACGCTTCTCAACAAGCCTATGGCTGCTGTTGCTACTTACGCAGCATTGACGGCCGGGGAAATATTCATGTTCATCTCATTTGCGCTAAATCTCGAGTTGCACCTCTTAAAACTATTACTGTTCCTCGCTTGGAGCTTTGTGGCGCAGTATTACTCACTCGAATAACTCAGAAGGCTCTTTCGGCAATTAAGATCACTGTAAACAGAGTGGCTTATTATACAGACTCAATGATAGTTTTAGCTTGGATAGCTATGCAACCAAATCAACTCAACACATTTGTAGCGAATCGTATATCGGAAATACATCAATCTTCCAAGCCCAATCAATGGTCGCATGTGACTAGTCAAAACAATCCTGCTGACATTATATCTAGGGGTGTTTATCCTCAAGATTTAAAAAATTGTTCCTTGTGGTGGCACGGACCACCATTTTTAAGCGAAAAAATCATTTCGCCTCAAACACTTGATTCTTTACAGGTAGAAATTCCAGAAATCAAACGGAAGGTTGTTA
Source organism: Lochmaea capreae (assembly GCA_949126875.1). Classification (NCBI taxonomy): domain Eukaryota; kingdom Metazoa; phylum Arthropoda; class Insecta; order Coleoptera; family Chrysomelidae; genus Lochmaea; species Lochmaea capreae. The sequence goes on from OX421402.1 coordinate 23,884,256, forward strand.
CTCTAAAGGTCACAGCAAATTTAGATTTATCACTCATTGACAGATTCTCATCATTCACTCGATTACAACATGTTACCGCGCACTGTTTGCGTTTTATAAACAATTGCAGAAAACGGAATCGTCTATTCGGTTCATTAGCTCCCTCCGAGCTTAAGAATGCCACTATCATTTTAAGCAGGCTAGTTCAATCACATTACTTTTCAGAAGAATTTCATATTCTAAAACAATCTAAACCACTTCCTCACAAAAGTTCATTAGTAAAATTAAGTCCTTTCCTAGATAGTGACGACCTTATAAGGGTTGGTGGTAGATTGAAATATTCTAATCTTGCATTTGACGCCAGACACCCAATCTTGCTACCCTCTGGTAGCAATTTTACTAAACTCATTATTGTCTATGAACATTTACGTCATTTGCACGCCGGTGCACAAATGAAGCTATCCGCGGTAAGAATGACGTTTTGGCCGATAAATGGCCGAAATATTGTGCAAAAGGTGCTTCGCAGTTGTATAGTTTGCTTCAAGGTTAAACCTATGGATACGAAATATTTCATGGGTAATTTACCCAAGGAACGTCTCAAAGCTCAACGCCCATTTTTAACCACTGGAATAGATCTAGCAGGGTCATTTTTAGTAAAGGACGGCAAGGCAAAAAATAGAACATTAGTTAAGTGCTATTTATGCATATATGTGTGCTTTGTAACCAAGGCGGTTCATTTAGAACTGGTTGGAGATCTTTCCAGCGAGTCATTTCTCAATAGTTTCAAACGTTTTGTCTCACGCAGAGGCATCTGTAAGGAAATTTTTACTGACAACGGTACTAACTTTGTTGGTGCTGAAAAGGAGTTGCGCACCGTTATAACACAAATTAAGGGTAATTCTAAATTAAACAATTACTTTTCTTTAAATAATATTAGATGGCATTTCTCTCCACCCTATGGACCTAATTTTGGTGGCCTTTGGGAAGCTTGCGTCAAATCGGCAAAGTATCATGCAAAACGAGTTCTAGCTAATGAACATTTAACTTATGAATGTTTGAACACGGTATTTGTACAGATTGAGGGTATCCTAAATTCCCGGCCATTATTACCCGTATCCAATGATCCAAATGATCTGTCAATCCTCACCCCAGCTCATTTCCTCATTGGCGAACCACTTACTGCAATTCCACAGACATATCTTGAAGAAATTCCTGCAAATCGTCTTTCCTTGTATAAGCGACTTCAGCAGCAAGTTCAGTGCTTTTGGCGTCGCTGGTCTAGGCAGTATTTATCCACCCTTCAAGAACGCAGCAAGTGGAACAAACAATATGACAACGTCGAAGTCGGTGCTCTAGTCCTGTTGAAGGATGAAAACTCACCTCCTATGAATTGGAAGGTAGGACGTGTTACTGAAGTGTTTCCCGGCCAAGACTCAATTGTTCGCGTTGTGAACGTAAAAACAATTAGTGGTGTGTTAAAACGACCCGTAACAAAAATTTGTGTACTTCCGGTATAGTGCAGTTATGTTGAAAGGAAAGCCTTCCAAGGGGGGCGATATGTATAAACCTTCATTATTATATAAACATTTATCACAAACATTTACTACTTTTTATGCGATCTGGCAAAGCGCTTTTGTAACCAGTCGATGCGATCGGCTCCGATGAGAGCACTCACTTTACTTTAACTTTTGGTTTTAAGTCGAACACATGTTTTTGTAGAAATTTATATTACCTTACATACTGTACAATTCTGAATATAGTTAAAAGTATTAAAATCTGTGTGGTGTTTCTCTAAATACATTAATACTCATACAATCAAGGAGGTGTAGAAAAGCCTACACGTACCCAACAATGACTGAATAATGCACAAAACCACTCGAATCTACCTAAAAACGAAAGTTATCGAGCAGTTGGACCATTTTCCATCCTATTTCACTCAAGTACTTCCAAAAAAAAAAAACAAGAACAATGAATTACAAAATAAATCGTAAACACACAATATGATGTTATTTCATCCAATAATTATCAATTTCACGTAGTTACGGTCGAAAACAGTCAACGGAGTTTGAAATCACTCAAAATCCCTCTATTACACTGAAAAGCACACAAGATGACTGCATAATGCACAAAACCTCTCGAAACTACCCAAAAACGAAAGTTATCGAGCAGTTGGACTATTTTCCGTCCTATTCCATTCAAATTCATACAAAAACACTCAAGAACACTGAATTACTGTATAAAACGACCAATAACTATCAATTTCACGTAGTTACGGTCAAAACAGTCAACGGAGTTTGAAATTACTCAAAAACTTTCTATTACTCTGAAAAGCATCCAAGATGACTAAATAATGCACAAAACCACTGAGATTAAAAACTTATGATGGTAACATCATAACACCAGTAGGTGAAATTTTTGTTAATGCTCAGTATGGAGATGTGTCGGCCCGCTGCAGGCTTATTATAATTAAGGACGGTTCTACACCATGGTTAGGTAGGGACTCAATGAATATTTTCAAATTTCAAATAAAGCCTGAAATGGGAAACATAAATAATATTCATGCTGTTAGCAGTTTAGATAAATTATTAGAAGAATATAAAAACTTATTTAGGTCCTTTAGGTTAGGTCATTATTAATTTGAAAAAATTGAGTTGAAGGTTGACCCAAATTGTAAACCCATTTACTGCAAACCACGGACAGTGCCTTTTCCTTTTAAAGAGATTTTAAATAAGGAGCTTGATGACTTAGAGAAAAGAGGGGTAATCGAGCTTGTTTTGAATGCTGATTGGGCTTCGGTACTGGTGGTTAAGGATAATTGTAAAATACGTGTCTGTGCAGACTATAAGTAATAAAGTAATGCAATATTTCAAGCATCCTCTTCCTCGCATAGAGGAGCTTTTATATATATTTCAGAAAACGATGGAAAAGGTTTTGTTAGGTATTCCGGGTGTAATTAACTTTTTAGACGATATTGTCGTTACAGGCAGTAGCAGGGAGGAACATTTAACTAATCTAGAATTAGTGTTTGTTAAGCTTTCTAAAGCAGGATTTTAATTGAATCTAAAAAAATGTCAGTTTTTTGAAACCGAAATTAGGTATTTGGGCCATATCATTAATAAGGACGGGTTACACAAAGATCCCGATAAAATTAAAGCGGTAATGGAGTGTCAACAACCGACAAATATTTCAGAGGTCAGAGCCTATACGGGATTGGTAAACTATTATGGCCGTTTTGCCCCAAATTTATCTTCAGTTATGGATCCATTATATAAGTTATTACGTGATGAGACAATTTTTAAGTGGTCTTCAGAATGTGAGGAAGCTTTCTTAAAATCAAAACAGCTCATTTGCTCAGATATTAGCCTCGCACATTTTGATCCTGAAGTCACCTTCAAATTAGTCTGTGACGCATCTCAGGTAGGTTTGGGAGCGGTTCCTCTTCATGTTTACAGTGATGGTACGGAATATTAAACAGACATGAGGCCAAATATTCGGTGATACATAAAGAGGCGTTAGCCATATACTGGGGGGTAAAAAAAATTTACCAATACCTCATGGGTAAACATTTTATTCTATGTTCTGACCATAAGTCTCTTATCGCTTTGTATGGGGAAAGCAAAGGAATATCGCAGATGGCCGCAGGGAGACTACAAAGGTGGGCTTTGTTTTTAAGTGGATTCAAGTACACTTTTAAATGGAGCTGATGGGTTTTCGCGCATTCCATTGAAGACAACGGGAAATTCAGAAACTGAATTAGATTACTTCAATTTTTTAGTGGAGGATAAATTTCCTGTTAGCTCTTCGGATATAAAAAACGCAATTCGTGCAAATGTAATTCTTAGTACGGTTTATCGATATGTCAGAGATGGATGGCCAATAGATATACCAGATGAATTGTAACCGTTTTCTCGGAGATCTTTAGAACTTAGCATAGACAATGATATTCTAATGTGGGGATATAGAGTTATTATACCTCCTTTATTTTGGGAGCAATTGTACGAGAATTACATGGAGCTCATAATGGGGTCGTACGTATAAAGTCATTAGCAAGACAATATCTTTGGTGGCCGGGACTGGATTCTGAAATAGAAAATTTTGTTAAAACCTGCAACGCTTGTTAGGAAAATTCAGTAAACCCTCCAAAAGCTTCTTTAATTAAATTACAAGAAGGTAATCATGTGTTCGGTAGGATACATATTGACTTCCTCGGACCTTTTCATGGTAAAACTTATTTAATTATCACGGACGCCTACTCTAAGTGGCCGGAAATTGATTAAATATCCAAAATTGACTCTGGTCACACAATAGACAAACTAAGAGATTGTTTTGCTAGGTATGGGTTACCAAACACTATTATCTCAGATAATAGTACACAGTTCAATGCAGAAGAAATCAAAACATTTTGTAAAAATAATGGTATTTCACACGTTACAACCGCCCCTTACCATCCGTCTACCAACGGTGCAGCCGAAAATTCGGTAAAATCTTTCAAATATGCACTAAATAAAATATTAAGCGAGGAACACTCGAATAAAAACATGAACACCCTCATAAGCAAGTATCTTTTCTCATACCGGAATACACCGCATTGTACTACCAATCAAGCACCATCAAAACTATTGTTTGGAAGAAAAATTAAAACTCGCTTTGATTTCCTAACAAGCCCTGAAGCTCTTAAGGCCAGGGAAAGACAAATTAAATTTCATAAAGGCAACCGTGTTCTGAAGTTAGAGGTGGGAGAGGTAGTTTATACCAAAGATTAGCGTAATACCAAACCAAACTCGACTAAAGCAGTTATTATTGACAAAATTGGTTCACAACATTATTTTTGTTCGCCTGTAAACAATAAAGATCTTGTGTGGAAGAGGCATTTGCATCAGATCCTCAAAGTGGGACAATTTTATGAACAAGAAGGTAACATGCTAGCTTCCCCACTGTGCCAAATTACCGAATTAATTATGCCACATATCACCTCGAACTGCTCAGTATTATAAGCTCTAGGACTTATAGTAGAAATAAAGTTTTCTTGATTTTGCTTCGTTTATAGTTCTTTATGTTACGTAGATTTTATAAAGGACAAACAGAACAATATGTACAAGATACTTATAAATAAACTACACATACCGTTATGTGCAGGTTTCCTTTAATCTCTTAACTCAGAAATAATGAAATAAATGAATTCCGTGACGAGAGCACTTACTCGTAATAAAAAAATGTATTTGATGTTGCCTCTTAGACCGCTAAGAAACAAGTCATTCGGATTTAACCATTGACTGTCCCTTTTGCCTTCAACAACTTTCATCTCTGTTACCCATTTCCAGGTAGACAAAAGCACTCAAAAAAGCCATTAAATTCGAAAGTGAAAGTTGGTGACACATATCTTAAACTATACAACATTTTCTAAGAAAGCCAGTCAATGGTTAACTACAGGAATATTTAGGAAACCTAAACATACCCCCTTGAAGCCTCTGCTTCAAAACATCATAAATTTCTTAAGAATTTAAAAGACAAAATAACTGTGTATTTTAAACACAAGTTTTAAATAAGCTACCCTTTGTTATAAACATGTCAAATTCTAGGAAAAAATAAATTTAAACACAATATACCCTTACGCTTTCATACATACAATTTTTTCAACAATATATATAATACCTAATAATATGTAGCTTGTCAAATGGAAAATACAAACCCATTCAACGTAGAACCATTAAATGTTTTATTAATCTTACTTACAATAATTAACTATAAATTACACCTTAATAAACAATAATATGTAACTGTGCTTAGTCATTAAAATATAATATAGTTACTCAGTTTAACAATATGAATAATAAACTTATCTAATCTCTACAGCATCGCTTATTTCTCAATAGGCAGACTTTCCTAATAGGTCTGGTGAAAATTCCAGTCTTTGTTTTTATTTTAATAAGCCTAACTTTGCCATCAGCCCCCGGGAAAATTTCAATTATTCTACCTAAAGGCCATCTTAAAGGAGAAATATTGTCCTCCTTTAACAATACAAGTTGATCTAATTTTAAATTTTCCGATGTTCTTAGCCATTTTGGACGGTTTTGTAGTTGATTTAAATACTCCACCGACCACCGTTTCAAAAAATGTTGTTGGATTTTTGTGCATTTTTGCCATATTGAAAGCCGGTTTTCCGGAACAGTAGTTGTATCCTTTTCTGTAATAGTCGACCACACTATTTATATTTGCATTAATCTACCTGACTATAATCAGGATGTGTGACAGCGACTACAGTGCCCTCCTTCTAATCATTCAGTTTTGTATAGAATAAAAATAAAGGTCAGTTCTCCAACGACTTGTTTGAATCCACATCGAGACCTTTACATGGCGCAGTTAGTGAAAAAAATAAAAACAAAATGACTCCTCCAGCAACTAGAAAGGTCGAAACAAATCAACAAACAATAGTGCAAGTTAATACGAATATTAAACAACCAGATGGTATGGTTATGGAAGGATGTTTAGCAGACAATTGGAAGTTCTTTCAACAAAAATTTAACTTGTTTTTGAAGGCATCAAGGTCAACCGGCGAACCGGCTGAATTTAAAACTTCGTTATTGCTATCAAGCATTGGTGACAAAGCACTAAAAATATATAACAATTTAGCCTTTGAGGCAACAGAGGACAAAGAAGATTACGAAACAGTAATTAATAAATTTGATGCTTATTTTAACCCAGAAAAAAATGTGACCTATGAGAGGCACATGTTTTTATCAAGGGACAAAAAACCACATGAAAAAATGGACGAGTACATTACAGATCTCAGAGAACTCAGTACAACATGTGAGTTTGGGACACTTACAGACAGTCTGATAACAAGTAAATTAATATTAGGTTTAAAAAATGATCCCGAATTACAAAACCAATTGATCAGAACAAAAAATTTAACACTGGTAAAAGCAGAGGAAATGTGTAGACTGGCGGAGAGAACAAAAATTCAAATAGAAAAAATAACTAAAACAGAAGAAACAGAAATTTGTAAGATAAAAAAATTTACTAAAAAAACACATTCAGCAAATGGAAGTGACGACAAAGTAAGCAGATACAACAACACAGGCCCATCAGGAAACCCAGGGACACATCGATCATTCTCTCGTTCGGGAAAAAGTGCGCGAGTTCAAACGCCAAAATTCAAAAAGTTATTTAATTGCTATAAGTGCGGTTCTAGGCATGGAAAAAATGAATGTCCAGCCTACAGTAAAGTTTGTGGAAAGTGCAAGAAGCCTAACCATTTTGCAAAAATGTGTAAGTCTATAAATAACATCATAAATGAGAACTCAGACTCTGATGAGTACTGCATTGATGAAATAGACGATGATGGTAAAAATAATGACTGGACAGCTATAATTTCTATAAATTCCAATAAAATTAAATTCAAACTAGACACAGGAGCTCAAGTTAGTATAATACCTGCAAATTATTTAAATAAACTTGAAATACATGTAAATAACTTACTAACTAGTAAAATTAATCTTGCTACCTATACAGGGGAAAAAATTAAATGTTTAGGGAAATGCATGTTGGATTGTAAAATAAAAAATGTTAAAGAATCTTTACTTTTTTATATAGTCGATCAAGACAATGCAAAACCTATACTGGGTAAAGATCATTGTGAAAAATTAAAATTAATTCAATTAGTAAATAATGTAGAAACTCAACTTGGCAATAAAGGGTATGAAAAAATAAAAAGCGAATATAAAGATGTGTTTACAGGAATTGGCTGTCTAGAAGGTACTTTTAAAATAAATTTAAAAGAAAATATTAAGCCCACAGTACACTGTGCTAGAAAAGTTCCAATAGCAATACAAGAAAAATTAAAAAATAAGTTAAATAAATTAGAACAAAATAAAATAATAGCTAAAATTGAAAGACCAACGGAATTTGTAAATCCTTTGGTAATAGTAAACAAGCCCAATGGTGACATAAGAATTTGTATGGACCCCAGAGACCTTAACAATTCTATTAAAAAGGAACAATTTTTATTACCTGAAGTTGATGATATACTAACTAAATTAAATAATGCAAAGTATTTCAGTATATTGGATGCTTCGGAAGCATTCTATCAAATCAAGTTAGACTACGAAAGTTCACTACTATGCACGTTTGCTACACCTTATGGTAGATACAGATTTCTGCGTTTGCCTTATGGAATATCCATAGCTTCTGAAGTATTTCACAAAAAAGTCAGAATGTTATTTGAAAACATAGAAGGTGTAGATACGTACATAGACGATTTTTTAATCTCTGGTCCAACAAAAGAAATTCATGATGAAAGGTTAAGAAAAGTGTTAGACAGATGCAGGGAAATTAATTTAAAATTAAACGCAAAAAAATGCAAATTTGGGGTAAATAGTTTAATATTTCTAGGACATAAAATATCTGATAAAGGAATTGAGCCAGATTATGATAAGGTTGTTGCCATTAAAAATTTTAAAACACCTTCTAACCGAAAAGATCTTGAAAGATTCTTGGGTATGATCACGTATGTTTCAAAATTTATACCAAACATTGTAACGTTAACTTTGTTCACTCTCCTCTTATTTAAAATTTATTAAACTATCGTATGGGTGGCGAGTAGCCAGTCCTTTCTCATGCCCAGCGCTGAGAAATGTATCGAGGTTGAATTTATCTATAGTCGATGAAAGACAAAATTTTAGTTTATTTGCGGGTCAAATCGATACCGTCTGTAGGAAAATAGTCACTTCGGTTTACTATTAATTATTCTGATTTCAACTTTAACAAAAATGAATAAAGAATCCACTTACGGAATTTAAATTATTTTCCTAGTCCAAGCAAATGAGCTTGATAGAGATATGCGACGTATGTGCATTATCATTCACATGATTTCATGTTTAATACTTAAACAGAAGCAAGCAGAGATTTGGTCTCTTTTCTGTGACAAAAATGTTTAACAACGAATAGTAATTAACTTCAAATTTTATTTGGTGAGGTTTCTCCCAAAATTGTATCTAAGTGCATTCATGTGAATGCACTTTCGTCCTGCCTAATTTATATATATATATATTATGTATAAATAAATATACAACAACACTACTACCATATTCTTTGAGCAATGAACGGCCGTATTTGAAAAAGACACCGGACCTGAATAAGACACCGGACCTCAAGGATACACTGGACCTCCATCACACGCCAGAAGAAGACAGGAAAGTACCGTCCTTAAATAAACGTTGTTAACAAGAGCACTAGTCAAACTCACCAATTGTTTAATTTTCCAACTGTGATAATTTTTTTTTTATCATTATACAACTTGTAAATTTAACAACGTAGTTCATATTCCTTCCCTTCCAACATTTCCAGGTTTGTTGATAGAGAGTGTTGATTTGAAACAAGTCAACTAATATTATTCAGGGTGGCGCCCACTTACCTTAACTTTACTTTAATTCCTTAACTTTTGATTTGTGAACTTATTATATTCATTTATTTCAATATAACTTCAATAATTTAAATAAGTAGTATTACCCGCGAACCGGTAAGACTACTCCCTGAATTTTATTAGTTTGGTTGGAACTCACGCCTGAGCAGCTCTTTATCTGAGTAGCCGTTACAAATTGGCGCCCAACGTGGGGCCTGTTTTACACATCGTCTCTCTCATCAATAAATCTTGAAACTTGGAAGTTTGGACAGTAGTAGTTATCTTTTTATTATCGTAAATATCTTTCACTCATTACAGTATTTATCTTTTTATAGTTTACTTATCGTATCATATCGTTCACAGTTGTACCCTGCTATGGCAAAATGATGTATTCGCAAAAATGCCAATATCTACTTTCTACGATAGCCTAACATCTATCGATAGCTCTAACTGCCAAATCCATATTTTTTGTTGTTCCTCACCTACATCCTCAGCAAAACAGTGTATTATCACATATTTAAATAATTCACAATGGTAAAAGTAAAATATTTGCCAACTGGACACACGTTTATGGCAGCAGATGGATTACATGGAAAAATTGAACAAACTATAAGAAAAAGGGGAAATATTGAAAATTTTGTAGATGCATGTCAAACTTCATCTCAACGAATGTGTGTCACGGAATTGAAAGTTTCGGATTTTAAGAAATTGGTTTCTGAATTTAGAACAATAAATAGAAAAAGTGATCTCTATTCTCTAGGAATAGCTATATCAAAGAAAAAGGATATTGTGGTGCCGAAAATAAAATCTAGACGAGCCTTTTGGGTTAGTTTACACGAAAATCTTAATGCGCCGCACATATTGGATGAAGGAATTTAGATCTATCAGCTACATATATATTTCAACTAGATCGGAACAATAGAGTAACCGACAAATTGAGAATAAAACAAAAAAATCTTTGGGGTCAATTTTCTCAGAACATGTTTTTTGCGAATACATCATTTTGCCATAACAGGATACAGTTGAGTTGCAATATTTCATTTTATTATTGACAATATCTATATCTATATAATATTTTTTCTTATCTTATATCTTCACGTATCGTATATATAAATATCTTCTCAATCGTCAATATCAACAGTACTCGATTTTTTTTTAAATTTTCGTATCTTATAATTTAATTTCGTCAGATACCGTATAGTAAAATGGCAAAAATGTTTAAGCTAAATGTTGATTATCTTTTAACTCATGAACTAGATCATGAAATTTCTTATCGTGGCTTAGAAATACCTTCACTGGTTACAGAGAAGAGGAAATTATTGCGGGGTGTTTTAACTCAAGAGGTATCCATGCGGAGTTCGATAGTATATGTCGATCTTCCATTTCCTACGGAAATTACAGGAATTAAGCTTTCTTTTACCGACTTGAAGAAAAAGGTTCAAGATTTCGTTGGAACTTCTTCTGACGTAGAGTATAAAAGATTGACTTGCCGGCTAACTCACCTTACGCAACGCATTTCTCGTTTGAATTGCGAGGAAGACGAGCATGAAAAAATAAAAAAACATCTAACATTAGAAATATTGTTTTTGGAAGGTGAATTAGATAGCAAGCTCAATGTTATTGATGCAGATAGACAATCTACTCCGGTAAATGCAAATCAAAGTTTTTCTTTTTCTAAACCTGTACCTGTACACAAATGGGGAATAAGATTCTCAGGAATTGATTCCAAAGAATCAGTACTTGGTTTTCTAGAACGCGTAAATTGTCTTAAAATTTCGAGAGGTATCACAGATGCTGAATTGTTTTCTAGCTCAGCTGATTTGTTCAGTGATCAAGCTTTTAATTGGTATCTAATTAACAGATGCAAAGTTCAAAATTGGGAACAATTAGTGACCAAATTGAAATCAGATTTCTTACCTTATAACTATCAAGATGATTTACTAGAGGAAATCAAGGCTAGAAAACAAGGTCAACATGAAAGAGTTACCCTCTATATTAACGCCATGTGTGGTTTGTTTAATCGTCTTGACGACAAGCCAAGCGAAAGTACCATGATTCGTATTATTCGTAAAAATCTTTTACCTAATTATGCACAACCTTTAGCTTTAATCGATATTGATACTGTTGATATTTTGACGGAAAAATGTAAACGACTTGAGGAAACATTAACTTGGGATCAACAATTTAAATCAAGTCATAAGAATAATCAATATTTACTTGAACCAGATTTGAGCATACCTAGTACATCTTTTAAGGATAATTCTTGTTTTAAACAAACACGAAAAAATATATCGGTAGTATCTTCTACTTGGACTTGCTGGAATTGCAAACAAGCAGGTCATATGTACTATAACTGTCAGATTCCTAGGAAATTGTTTTGTTTTGGTTGTGGACATCCTGATACTGTGAAAACTAAATGTCCAAAGTGTTCAAAAAACGAACCAAGCAGTGGTCGAGCTTCCCACTCTCCCACACTTGCTCAAAAACCGGGAACATCAGGAAAATCCAACATCAAAACAAAGGCAAAATCTCAGGAAAAACCAGCAAAAGACGAAAATTGAGGTTACCTCAAATAAATCCTATAAATTCCAGTTCTGCAAAAGAATGTTCTCGTTCTATATTAAAAAAGGTTCCTACTGTAAGTCGCTCCGACTGGAATTCATGGCTTTTATTTGTTAAAGATTTCTATAAAATGAATTCGAGATCCAATTCAATAGTTTCAAACTCAAAGTCTTTAGCAGATGTAGGATCACTGCTTTATAATGTTGAAGATGATAATCGACCTTATGTCGATATCATAATTTTCGATAAAACAATTTCTTGTCTTGTTGATACTGGTTCAAATATCTCATTGATTGGTTCTCGTGCATTAGATTTTATTCATAACTTATCAGTACCTATTTTAAACGATGATAACTTAAAAAAATCTACGGCAGATGGTAAGTTGCAGGACGTTCTTGGTTATATCGAAACATATGTCATCACAGACAAGATTAGACAAGATTAGACGTAAACTAAATAGTGTGACTTTAAATAAAGATGCTTATCCCTTACCTTCAATCGAAGTTATACTGAGTCAACTTCGAGATACTCGTTATATATCTAGTATCGACTTAAAGCAAGCATTTTATCAAATTCCGTTGGAGAAATCATCTCGGGAGAAAACAGCTTTTGCAGTAAAAGGTAAAGGTTTATTCGAGTATGCCACTACTCCTTTTGGGTTAGTCTCTGCTCCTGCTAGCATGTGTCGTTTAATCGATTTGGTCATTGGTCCTTCCTTGGAACCGTATTGTTTTTATTACCTGGATGACATCATCATTTGTACTCCTGATTTTGACAAACATATGGAAATTCTTCAGAGGGTTTTCGAGAAACTACGAGATGCCGGCTTGACGGTTAATTTAGATAAATGTCAGTTTTGTCGTTCTTCCCTTAGATATTTAGGTTATGTGGTGGATGAAAATGGTCTTCGTACCGATCCTGAAAAGGTTTCTGCTATTTGTGAGTACCCTGTTCCAAAAACTGCCACTCAGGTGCGTCGATTCTTGGGAATGGTTTCGTATTATCGACGGTTTCTTAAAGATTTTTCTTCCTTATCTGCTCCAATTTCTGATCTTCTAAGTGAGCGAAAGAAAAATCAATCTATTACTTGGACATCCCAGGCAAATCAGGCTTTCGAAAAGGTGAAAACTGTCTTAACTACCGCTCCTATCTTAAGTAGTCCCGATTTCACCAAACCTTTCTTCCTTATGACAGATGCTAGTGATGTGGGGGTTGGAAGTGTTCTTTTTCAATTGGAAGATGGACTCGAACATCCCATAGCTTATATGAGTAAGAAACTAACAAAGGGTCAAAAGAAGTTTAGTACTACTGAAAAAGAACTGTTAGCAGTTTTATTAGGGATTGATCATTTCAGATATTATCTTATAGGTCGTCATTTTACCGTAATTACTGATCATTCTTCTCTGGTGTGGTTAAATAATATGAAAAAACCTTCTCCTCGTTTAGCTAGATGGATATTGCAATTGTCGCAATACAATTTCTCTATCGTTCACCGTAGATCTACCGGAACTGTGGTAGCAGATGCATTATCTCGTATACCTGAAGTTAGTATCTTAGACTTATCTACATTACATCCCGATAAATGGTATAATGACATGATTTCTCATGTTCAAGATTTTCCGGAAAAATACCCAAGTTTTAGAGTTGAAAATAACATATTATATAAACATGTTTTCAATAAATTTGGACCAATTAGCAATGTTTCCGATTGGAAAATTGTTGTCCCTACAAAAAATCGAAGTGAAATTTTACATCATTTTCATGATAATCCAACTTCTTCTCACTTCGGAGTTTTTAAAACATTAGAGAGAATTTCTGAAATTTATTATTGGCCTAATCTTAGGAAATCAGTTTATAAATATGTTGCTCGTTGTAAAATATGTGCATCTTGTAAACCATCCAACTTGCCACAAGCAGGATTAATGGGAAAATATCGTAACATTAACTTCCCTTTTCAATTGATATCGTGTGATCTTTTAGGACCATATCCCCGATCTCGTAAAGGTAATCAATTTGTACTTGTTGTAGTTGACTGGTTCACGAAATTTGTATTAGTTCATCCCTTACGTCAGGCTACCGCTCGTTCTATAGTTGATTTCTTAGAAAATCATGTCTTTCTTATTTTTGGAATCCCTCAAATTGTATCTTGCGATAATGGTAAACAGTTCACGAGTCATTTGTTCAAAAACCTCATGGACAAATATTCAGTACAAAAGATTTGGTATAATGCTAACTTTCATCCGCAAATTAATCACACTGAACGCGTAAACAAATCCATTGTCACAGCTATACGATCTTATGGTTATGAAGATCATAGAACGTGGGATGAAGAGATCTATAAAATTGCTCAAGCAATTCGGCTGTCGAAACATGAAGTTACCGATTTCACCCCTTCCTTCCTTACCTTTGCTCGAAATGTACCTGTCTCGGGAAATTTTTATGGTATAATTGCAGAAAATGCAAATAATCAGGTTACCATTTCCGATAAAGTCCACCGAATTCAGGATACACAAGAAATGCCTAAAATTTTCGAAGTGGTGAGAAAAAATTTGCAAACAGCATATCGGCAGAGTAGTCAACGTTATAATTTGCGCAAACGAGATCAAAGGTTTTACGTAGGTGATCGGGTTTGGAAGAAGAACTACCCGAAATCGGACAAAGTCAGATATATTTCCGCTAAATTTTCACCAAAATACATACAATGTACCGTATATCGCGTTATTTCTCCCTTAGTGTATGAATTAAAGGATGAAACGGGAAAAAACATTGGTCGATGGCACATAAAAGACCTTAAAGCTGGTATCTTGTCTGATGATGAGTGTTCTGATATCGATGAATCCGATTCAACCACAACGTAACCATATATATATATCTTTCCTATTTGTAATTTTTTTTGTGCTGTGTGTTGGTGTCTCGAATATTTTTTTTATCTCTTTTATCGTAAAGATTTTCCTTTCCTCTGACTATAAATGTGATAATGACTTGATTTTTTTTTATTGATTGGCAAATAGCATTCAGGTTCTAGGTTCAATGAGTAAGGTAATAAATATTTCCTAGGAGGATAAAATTCTAATCTGAGAATTATAATAGAAAATCCGTTGAGAATTTTTAGAAAATTCTCAAATATCCAATTAATATTATAATTTTGGAAAGTTAAAATGCATAGTCAAATTAATTTGAGTTTAATAAACAGGATGGTGCACAAGCATTAAGGTTATTAAATATTGGGTCTTCTTGATTTGAAGAAACTGTCATCATATATCTTAAGTATTAAGGGTGATATTAAATCTTCATTATCTTATCTTCATTATCTTATCTAAATTATCTTATCTTATCGTATCTAAGTGGACAAGGGAAGAAACTTGTCTACCGTACTATATTTTATAGTACTTATCTTTATCTTATCTTTGCAGGCAGATGATGTCTTGTCTGTATTTATATACCGAAAGGGTATATAAAATTTTTTTTTGGAAGACCATTGGCAATTTGACTTTGCAATTAGTTTTGAATATTTGCTGATATATCATGGGATATCGAAAGTTATTATCTTTTATATTATCTTAACTATCTTTAAATTTTATTATCTTAAAAGTTTGAAATTTCAATTATCTTAATTATCTTAAAATTTTCATTACCTCTATGTTGAAAATTTTTCAGTATTTTAATTGTTTTAAACATTTTTATCTACATGCTCGAGATATCAACTTACATTACAAAAAGATTTTTTTTGCTGATCTACAATCAATACCTTACGTAATATCTTGTCTACCTAATTTTTTTTGTATCTACTTTTTCATTACCTATCTCTATCTATGATCATTCCGAAAGATTGATCTAGATATTTCACTTATAGACATACATTCATTTTGTCTATATTTTATTGTATACCCTTCCCTTTGAATTTTTTTTGTTGGATTTCTCAATAGTGGGTGTTGGAGGAACTCAGAGCGGTCTGGAATGTGTTCCAGGGTTCAGCGTCGGGGGGTTAATCAGCCTGGGAGGCAGAGGTGGCTGAGGTCTGCTGTCATTAGTTAAATCTACTTGGGGGATTGACTACTGCGTCTGTGCCAACATGGCTCGCATATCGCTCTGAGGATTTTCCAACAGTACTGTTGTGAAATACCGTTGTAAATTTCTTACCTCTCTCAAATTTCAGCCTGACAGGGGCTATACTCTGTTAGGGGGTATATCGAGCCTCCTTGGACTGGTTACAGTAACTAGCTCCAAAATTCAAAATTTTTTTTTTTCGTTTCGGCTTATCGATGAACTTCTTCATTCTGGGTGATTCATGCGTGTTGTCATGGTGTTTTGGGTTGAGATTTCTGCTGAAGCTGAGATTGTAGACCACGACGTGACTTAACATCTCTCACGAGGTCCTTCTCATTAGGTGGGGGTTGATCTCTTGATCTGGGATGCTGTGATGGGGCACATGTTGAGCCGAGAATGTTGCTAGTATTTTTTTTGTTCATGATATTATATTATGTAGTATAATATGATAATTATTTTTTTTTGTCTCAACAGTTGTATTCTGTTAGGGAGTTATATAAAGCTTCCTTGGATTTGTTCCTAAATTATATCGGTAAAAATTTCTTTTGTTTCGCTTTCTTTCCTTCTCATCTGAGAACTTGTTTACATCAGTGATGGATTTTTTTTTATCGTTAAGAGGTTTAACATTTTGGGCTATGGTTATTAATTATTAGTCAAATTGTCTGCTGCTTTATGTGATGTTTTTTTTTCAAATGCTATACCTGCGCTAACTGACAACCTCCCTGGTATGAGCTCGAAAAAAAAGAATTATCATATAGCATTACGTTAATTTCTTATTTTCTTCTTGGACCAAAGATACCTGGAAGTTTTTTTAATTTTGTTTCCTTTCATTTTTCTCATATTTTTTTTTTGGGCCAAGATATTAATTATATTATTTTAATATTAATTCGTTATATTAATATTAATTCGTTCTTAGTAAGTTAGTTATATAATATTTTATTATTAGTACTTATTACTTATAACTATAACTTATAACTACAACTTATATTGCTTATATTATTATTACCTATTGATTGATATCAGGTGAAAATTTATTTGTTTTTTTTTGTTATTCACTGATTCAATGATATCGGTAGTTTACTTTTTTTTTATTATTGAATATATATATTCTCTTAAATTTTTATTTACCTACTGACTGATAATCGATACAATCGATCTATCAGGTAAGAATTCTTGTTTAGTTTATCAAATCTCGGGTTCCTTAGCTTTAGTAATTCACTGATTTACTGATTATCAGTATATCAGTTTTTGTTATAACAAATCCTCTTAACGATTCGTATGTACCTGGTACTGGTTCCTTTCCTCATGAAATATACCGTTCAAAATTTTTTTTTTCCCCTTCACTTTTATGACTTACTGTTTCCTTTTCATGAATTCTTTGTGTGGAAATTCTTTTTCATTTATAAAAAATTTTTTTTTTAATAAAAAAAAATTTTTTTTTTCCTGGTTGTAAGGGTGTGTAACGTTAACTTTGTTCACTCTCCTCTTATTTAAAATTTATTAAACTATCGTATGGGTGGCGAGTAGCCAGTCCTTTCTCATGCCCAGCGCTGAGAAATGTATCGAGGTTGAATTTATCTATAGTCGATGAAAGACAAAATTTTAGTTTATTTGCGGGTCAAATCGATACCGTCTGTAGGAAAATAGTCACTTCGGTTTACTATTAATTATTCTGATTTCAACTTTAACAAAAATGAATAAAGAATCCACTTACGGAATTTAAATTATTTTCCTAGTCCAAGCAAATGAGCTTGATAGAGATATGCGACGTATGTGCATTATCATTCACATGATTTCATGTTTAATACTTAAACAGAAGCAAGCAGAGATTTGGTCTCTTTTCTGTGACAAAAATGTTTAACAACGAATAGTAATTAACTTCAAATTTTATTTGGTGAGGTTTCTCCCAAAATTGTATCTAAGTGCATTCATGTGAATGCACTTTCGTCCTGCCTAATTTATATATATATATATTATGTATAAATAAATATACAACAACACTACTACCATATTCTTTGAGCAATGAACGGCCGTATTTGAAAAAGACACCGGACCTGAATAAGACACCGGACCTCAAGGATACACTGGACCTCCATCACACGCCAGAAGAAGACAGGAAAGTACCGTCCTTAAATAAACGTTGTTAACAAGAGCACTAGTCAAACTCACCAATTGTTTAATTTTCCAACTGTGATAATTTTTTTTTTATCATTATACAACTTGTAAATTTAACAACGTAGTTCATATTCCTTCCCTTCCAACATTTCCAGGTTTGTTGATAGAGAGTGTTGATTTGAAACAAGTCAACTAATATTATTCAGGGTGGCGCCCACTTACCTTAACTTTACTTTAATTCCTTAACTTTTGATTTGTGAACTTATTATATTCATTTATTTCAATATAACTTCAATAATTTAAATAAGTAGTATTACCCGCGAACCGGTAAGACTACTCCCTGAATTTTATTAGTTTGGTTGGAACTCACGCCTGAGCAGCTCTTTATCTGAGTAGCCGTTACAATGTCCGACAAAACAAAAAAGTTAAGGGAATTATTAAAAAAAGAAGTGGTGTGGAAATGGGATGAATCACAACAGGTAGAATTTGAAAAACTAAAGCAGATATTAATCTCAAAGCCTATTTTGCAATATTATGATGTAAACAAACCAGTTAAAGTTTCTGTGGATTCATCCCAATCTGCTATTGGAGCTGTTTTATTACAAAATGATTTACCTGTTTACTATGCATCAAAAGCATTAACAGAAACACAAAAAAGGTGGGCTCCAATAGAAAAAGAAACTTTAGCTGTGTGTTTTGGGTTGGAAAGATTTCATCATTTTATATTCGGTCGGAAAAATGTATTTGTTGAAAGTGATCACAAACCTATCTCACAAATTCATAAAAAACCACTTCATAGTTGTCCTCCGCGAATTCAAAGAATGTTTATAAAAATTCAAAAATATAATATAAACATAATATATAAACCTGGCTCTCAAATGTATTTAGCTGATGCGCTCTCTAGAGCTCATAATGAAAATATACAAAATGAATTTGACACAACCAATTTTGATAAATTACTCGAGGAGAACATAAATGCACAAATTAGCTTAATAGTAAAAAATTTAAAGTTTTCTGATAAAAAGCTAGATGATATTAAAAATGAATTAAAAATTGACACTGAAATGATTGAATTAATAAATAACATAAGAAACGGGTGGCCAGAAACAAAAGAAAATCTAAATAACCAATTAAAAATATATTTTCAGTTGAAAAATGAGTTATCTGTTCATGATGGTCTAATATTAAGGAACAGTAATACCTAAAAAACTACGAAAAAATATATTAAAAAAACTTCATTTAAGTCACTTAGGAAAAGAGAAAACTAAAAATAGAGCAAGAGAAATTATGTTCTGGCCAGGTATGTCAAGAGATATTGACAATATGATCGCAAACTGTAATACCTGTGCACTATATCTAAAAAATAATCAAAAACAACCTCTTAAGCAACATGAAATTCCAAAAAGACCGTGGCAAAAAATTGCTATGGACCTTTTTGAGATTGAAGGTAAACATTTCTTATGTGTTGTTGATTATTTTTCAAAATTTCCTGAAGTAATTCAGTTAAAAGATTTAACCTCAGAAGCCATCATTGTTGAAATTAAAAGCATATTTTCTAGACAGGGAATTCCTGACATAGTGGTATCAGATAATGGACCACAATATAATTCTGCTATTTTTGATACTTTTGCTAAGGAATGGGAATTTAATCACATTACATCTAGCCCAAAATATCCAAAATCCAATGGGTTTGTAGAAAGAACCATACAAACCGTAAAAAATATTTTTAAAAAGTCGCTTTTTTCTAAAACTGATCCGTTCCTTGCACTTCTAGAACTGCGGAATACACCGTTATATAATAATATATATTCTCCTTCACAATTATTATATCAAAGACAATTAAAAAGCATTTTGCCTGTAACAAATGAACATTTAAAACCCATAAAGGTTAAACAAAATAAATTTAAATCATTTCTTAGGAACAGGCAAAATTCTCAAAAACTTTACTATGACAAACATTCTAAAATCTTGCCAGAATTAAAAAAAAATCAAAAAATTTACATAAAATCAAAATACAAAAACATTCCTGGCAGAATTTTAAACAAAAATGTAAGACCAAGATCCTATAACATTGAACTTGAAAGTGGCTCAAAAATTGTAAGAAATAGGGAAGCTATAATTTGTAGAAATTACAATAAAAATAATAAATGTAAAACAACGGTAACCCCACTATATGAGGATGACGTCTCAAATCATAGCTCCCCTGAAGTAGCCCTACCCACACCCTGTACCTCTAGTGAAGGGTATACCACTAGATATGGTAGAACGATTAATCAGCCTAAAAGATTAATAAGAGAAATATAGAACTTAGCTTGTAAGGAAAAATAAAATTAATTTTTGTAAAGTAAGGGGGATGTAATAGTCGACCACACTATTTATATTTGCATTAATCTACCTGACTATAATCAGGATGTGTGACAGCGACTACAGTGCCCTCCTTCTAATCATTCAGTTTTGTATAGAATAAAAATAAAGGTCAGTTCTCCAACGACTTGTTTGAATCCACATCGAGACCTTTACACTTTTCTAAATACGCTCCCAGACTTTCCCCTATTAAAAAATGCCCAGGAGTTAAGCACGAAAAATCTGCAGGATCATTTGAGAGTGGACACAGGGGCCGTGAGTTTAGTATCGCCTCAATTTGTGCCAACACTGTACTAAATTCCTCGAATGTGAGTTTGGTTTTCCCAATCACTCATAGAATATGAAATTATGCGCTTTTTACTGCCGCTTCCCAAATTCCCAATGTGGCGATCGAGGTGGAATAAATTTCCATTGTGTACCCTTATTTACATTTATTTTCATTTCCCGTATTTTTAAAGAATACATATAGCTCGTGTAACTGATTTCTAGCGCCTAAGAAATTTGTCGCGTTATCGCTATAAATTATTTTTGGGTTACCTCTTCGTGCAATGAACCGCTTAAATGTTAACAAAGATGCTTCACATGATAAACTTGTCACTAACTCTAAATGAATACATTTAGTAACCATCCAAATAAAAACTACCATATATGCCCTTGCATTTTTAATAAAGAATGGACCCCCAAAACCAATTCCTACATTCTCAAAAGCTCGAGTAGCCGACAGTCTATCTTTGGGTAAATCCGCAATTATTTGTTGTGACGAGCGTAAAGTAAACCTTGCACATGTTACACAATTCCTAATAATTCTCTTTATATCACGTAACCCATTGAGCGGCCAATCTAAAATTAGACAAAACCGTTTGAGCGCCGCTGTGGTAAAGTTTTAAATGCTCATGTCTCATCATAAGCGAAACTACATAATTTTTTGATGGTAACAATATAGCATGCTTCTGTGAATACTTAATATTTGCATTCGATAACCTACCTCATACTCGCAATATACCTGACACATCCACAAAGGGATTAAGTGACAAAATAGCCCTGTTCTTAATAGGTTTATTATTCTTAATCTGTGCAATTTCCGTAGAAAAATGCTGGTTTTGTAAATACTTAATAATTATTACCAGAGCCTTATCCAGCTCGTCCACCGTTAAGCAACCCTTCAGTTTATTTGTTTTAGTTTTAGTATTATTAATAAAACGTAAACAGTATGCTAAAACTCTTTTTAGCTTTGTAAAACAGGAATTTTTTTGAAATAACTATCCAAATCCATATTAGCATTAATTAACAAAACTCTTTTTCTTTGTTCAGGGAGATCCTGTAACGAGTCATCACCCCTAAACCTCTCCACATTAAATGCAATATTTTTTAAATCCCTGGGACTTTCCCACCATAGCAAGATGTTTATTAAGTCCTTAGATTCAAGCCCCCGTGAAAGGCAACCAGCTGGATTATCCGCCGACCTTATTATACCGCCTCTTAAAGGAAGCAGTCAACTCCTTAATTTGAGCTACTCTGTTGGCTACAAAAATATTCCACCTCGAGGGGTGCGAATTTAGCCAACACGATTTGAGAATCTGTCCACAAATTAACGCTATTTACCCTAAAATTATTTTTATAAGTTTCAACTACCTTATTTATTAACTTAGATAATAAAAGACACGCGCTTAGTTCCAGGTTTGGAATTGTAATTGTTTTCAGCGGCGCGACCCTAGATTTAGAACAAATAAGTTTAGACGATACAGTGTTATCATCGTAAATTACCCTTAAATATATACATGCCCCAAATGCTCTTAAAATCGAGTCCGCAAACCCATGTATTTCAATATTTATTGGAGTTTTATCAAAAAACAACCAGCGAGGTATCTGTAATTGAGAAAGTCCCATAATACCTTTAGGAAAACTATTCCTGTAATGTATTGAGACAACCCCTACACGTAGATAACCTTGGCTTTGTGAAGTGTCATATGTCATATGTCGAAACCATATATTTGTCACTAACCTAGTTTAAGATCTAAGAAATGAACACGTGTGTTAGAAACGGTATTTTGCATATTGTTAATGTATAATGGTAGTTACAAATAAAGACCATAGTATAGGAAGATAGTGTTTCCCTGTACCCATAAAGTGCCCGATATTACAATTGGCGACGAGATATGGTTAATAAGATTTTGAGATGAGTGAAAACAATCATGACGAAGCAACAAGCATGCAACCGGTTATGAACATGAGAGGCACAATTGGGTCATTGAACGAATTCAGAATAGGGAATGACTGGTGTGTTTACGAAGAAAGGATGGAGCAATATTTTGCAGCCAATTATGTAGAAGAAAGTAAAAAAGTACCAGTTTTATTAACAGTAATAGGAGAGCAGGCTTATGAGATTTTACGAGGATTATGTGATCCCCAGTTACCCAAGTTAAAGACTTACACACAACTCTGCACTATTTTAAAGAAGCAGTTTTCCAAAAAAGTATCGGTGTTTAAAGAAAGAATTAATTTCTACGAAATAAAACAAGTTGAAAATGAATCCATAAAAGATTTCTACGTCAGATTAAAGAATAAAGCAATAGATTGCAAATTTGGTAACATGCTAAATGAAGTTTTGAAAGACCGGTTCGTATCGGGGTTGAGCAAAGGCCCCATTTTGGACAGAGTAGTGGAGGAAGATCATACAAAAGACTTAAATGATATAGTAGAGGTAGCACTAAATAAAGAAGCCGCCATAGTCACATCTTATGCACCAATCCACAAACTGAGCATCAAACCCAAATATTCACAAGGGGATAGGAAAGAGAAAAATGGAGCCAGTTCAAGTTCAGTCAACAACAAAAAAGAAGCTAAATGTAACAGCTGTGGTGAGACAAATCATAATTTTAGTACTTGTAAATATAAAACTTTTAAATGTAACAATTGTAAGAAAGTAAGTCATCTTGCTAAAGTTTGTTTTTACAAAAATGATGTGTCCAATCATTATGTTGAACCGGACACGGCAGAAAGTCAACTAGATTTTATAGAAATGTATTTTATGTCAGAAAACAATATTGTTAAACCGGTCAAAGTTGAAATGTCTGTAAATGATAGGGTAGTAACATTTGAACTCGATTCTGGAGCCGGAATATCTGTCATTCCTGACAATCTATATAGGGAGCTATTCCAAAATTGCTACAAACTAGAGTACGTTTAAAGACATATGATGGCAGTATCATTACACCTGAAGGTGAAATTTATGTTAAGATTAAGTATAAGGATTTGTGCATAGAAAATTGTAGATTAGTAGTTATAAAGAATGGCTCTATTCCATTAGTAGGTAGGGATCGAATGAAACTTTTTAATTTTAATATTCAGGGTATTATCTCTAACATAAATAATCTGTCCGAAAACAGCAATAATGGGAGATTACAGGAGATTTTGAAGAAATATGAAAGTTTATTTGAAAATAAGTTGGGGCGGTATAAGTATGAGAAGGTGGAGTTAAAAGTTGACACAGAAACTAAGCCGATCTTTTGCAAGCCTCGTCCAATTCCCTTTTTATTTAAAGACTCAATAAATAGGGAACTGGATGAGCTGGAAAAATTAAAAGTAATATCATTGGTAGAAACATCACAATGGGGTACCCCACTAGTTCCAGTGGTAAAGGATGTTGAAGGCCAGCGTAAGTTAAGGTTATGTGCAGACTACAAAACTACAGTAAATAAATATTTACAGGATGTGAAGCACTCTCTGCCTCGCATCGAGGAACTGTTTGCAGCATTGGAAGGGGGACAATGTTATAGTAAGTTAGATTTCTCTAATGCATACAACCAAATTGAACTAACTGATTCTACCAAAAAATTATTAAGTTGGAGTACGCATAGAGGAATTTACCAATGTAATCGCCTTCCGTATGGTACAAAACCTGCTTGTGCAATATTTCAGAAAACAGTTGAAAAAGTATTACAAGGTCTAAATGGGGTTATAAACTTTATGGACGACATAGTCGTAACAGGAGAGAATGAAGTGGAACATTTAAAAAATTTGGAAAAAGTTTTTGATAGATTGTCAAAGGCAGGGTTTCAGTTAAATTTAAAAAAATGTATGTTTTTTCAACCTCAAATAAAGTATTTGGGCCATATTATAAACAAAACGGGATTACATAAGGATCCAGAAAAAACCAGAGCAATTAATGATTGTCCAAGACCATCTGATGTTAGTCAAGTAAAGTCATATATAGGTATGATTAACTATTATGGTAAGTTTATGCCAAATTTATCAACAGCTTTAGAACCTTTATATAAACTATTAAGAAAAGATGTAGAATTTATATGGTCAAAGGAGTGTGAGAGGGCTTTCTTAGATTCTAAAAAAATCATGTTATCAGAACAAAATCTAGCTCATTTTAATCCATCCACTCCTATTAAACTAAGTTGTGATGCTTCTAAAGTGGGGGTAGGGGCAGTATTATCACATGTATATCCGGATGGCACAGAAAAGCCAATCAGCTTTGCATCACGTGTTTTAAATAAGTCGGAATTAGGATATTCAGTTATTCATAAAGAGGCCTTAGCTATATATTGGGGAGTGCGGAAGTTTTACCAATATTTAATGGGTAACAGGTTTATTTTGTGCTCAGATCACTTGCCCATAAAGGCACTCTTTGGGGAGAACAAGGGTATTCCACAAATGGCAGCAGGTCGATTACAGAGATGGGCCTTATTTTTGAGTGGGTTTAATTACACATTTCAATCTATTAGAGGGACAGATAATGGGGGAGCAGATGGATTATCTAGAATGCCTGTAAGTTCAAATGAAGGCATAGAAGGAGATTATGATTATTTAAATGTTTTAATTGATCAAATTACAATTTCAGCGGATCTAATTAGAAAAGAGATTAGAACAGATCCCATTTTAAGTAAAGTTTTTTTATATGCCAGGGAGGGCTGGGCCGAAGTAGTAACTGAAGAAATGAAACCATACTCTAGGAGGTCTTTAGAAATAAGTATAGAAAATAACATATTGATGTGGGGTTACAGGGTTTTGATTCCGACAAAATTTAGGAATCAACTATTAGATGAAATACACGGTTCACACAATGGTGTTGTCCGAATGAAGGCTCTAGCCAGACAATACTTCTGGTGGCCAAATTTAGACGCAGACATTGAAAACTACGTGAAAAGTTGTAATGCGTGCATGAAAAATTCGAAAACTCCCAATAAATCAATATTAATTCCATTTGAAACGGGAAAATACGTTTTTGATCGTATACATATTGATTTTTTAGGTCCATTTAAAGGAAAATCTTTTTTAATAATTACGGATGCATTTTCGGAGTGGCCTGAAGTATATGAGATGCCTAGAGTAGATACTCGTACTACATTAAATAAATTAAGGGAATGTTTTGCCCGATATGGGTTACCCAATGTAATAGTTTCCGATAATGGCTTATCTTTTGTGTCGGCAGAATTTGAAACATTCTGCAAAAATAATGGCATAGTGCATTTAACATCTGCACCTTATCATCCTTCAACTAATGGTGCCGCGGAAAATAGTGTTAAGTCATTTAAACAAGCTCTGAATAAAATGTTATCAGATGCAATAACGGCTTCAGATGAATTATCGACCTTGATTAGTAAATATCTATTCTCTTACCGAAATACTCCACATTGTGTGACCAATGAAACTCCTTCAAAATTAATGTTTTCCAGAAAAGTTAAAACTAGATTTGATTTTTTAAATAAATCAGTTGTCGACCAAGCAAAACAAAAACAAATGAAGTACCACCAAGGTAATCGTTTTATAAATTTACAAGAGGGGGAGATTGTTTATGTTAGAGACTATCGCTATAACCCAAACAAACCAACCTGGACAAAAGCTATAGTTATAAAAAAATTAGGGTTTGAAACATATCTCTGCAAACCAATGCTTGAACAAAATTTACAGTGGCGAAGGCATCTTGATCAAATTGTCCAAGTTGGTAAGTTTTATGAGTCTACAAACGATTATTTTGCAAAACAGTCTAATATTGTAAATAATAATGTTAACATAGAGTTAGATACAACAGATTTGGTTGACATAGGAATTGGCAATGAAGGCAATCTAGAACAGGTGAGGGAAATAAACAAAAATTCCCTTCAGAACGGTTTTAATAAAGAATTGGAAGAGTTGGGGGTGCAGGAAAATGAGGTAAATAGGGAAAATAATGAACTAGAAGAAAATACAGTGAAATCCGGAAGTTTTGGAAGCACCCGACCCCGACGAGTCATTAAGCCACCTGATCGTCTAAATTTGTAATTTTGTAACTTGCGAGGAAGGGAATGTAATGTATTGAGACAACAGATGGCGAAAGGAATAATTATAAATATTCAACACTCTATGAATTTTTTGAAAAATAATATTTTTCAAAAACAGTGGCCGTTCAACTAAGGAGCAACAACTACTTCCCGTGCAATATGCACCGCCGGATATTGAATTACACCCCAAAAGTCAAACGGGGTTGGTATATCTACAAGATATTTTAAAACCAACCTTTCTGGTTTGCAATTAGAAGGGACAACACAACTTGTAGACCGGTTTCGGCGTATTTGCGCCTCATCAGTACAAGGTATGTGGTGTCCGTCCGAGAATCTCTAATCCCGGACTGAAGAGTACACTTCAATCACAATCAATACATGTCTTCCAGTAACGGAAATGTAAAGATTGTGGCGGCAGCGCCCTCTTCACTTCCAATCGCAAACCAAAAACCTTGAATTTTTGACAATAAACCACGTAGGCTTAAAACAATAAATCTTATTACAGTTTCCTGTAATATTGTCGTATTTAATAGAGTGAATGTATCAACAGATGGCGAAAGGAATAATTATAAATATTCAACACTCTATGAATTTTTTGAAAAATATTATTTTTCAAAAACAGTGGCCATTCAACTAAGGAGCAACAACTACTTCCCGTGCAATATGCACCGCCGGATATTGAATTACACCCCAAAAGTCAAACGGGGTTGGTATATCTACAAGATATTTTAAAACCAACCTTTCTGGTTTGCAATTAGAAGGGACAACACAACTTGTAGACCGGTTTCGGCGTATTTGCGCCTCATCAGTACAAGGTATGTGGTGTCCGTCCGAGAATCTCTAATCCCGGACTGAAGAGTACACTTCAATCACAAGTGAAGAGGGCGCTGCCGTCACAATCTTTACATTTCCGTTACTGGAAGACATGTATTGATTGTGATTGAAGTGTACTCTTCAGTCCGGGATTAGAGATTCTCGGACGGACACCACATACCTTGTACTGATGAGGCGCAAATACGCCGAAACCGGTCTACAAGTTGTGTTGTCCCTTCTAATTGCAAACCAGAAAGGTTGGTTTTAGAATATCTTGTAGATATACCAACCCCGTTTGACTTTTGGGGTGTAATTCAATATCCGGCGGTGCATATTGCACGGGAAGTAGTTGTTGCTCCTTAGTTGAACGGCCACTGTTTTTGAAAAATAATATTTTTCAAAAAATTCATAGAGTGTTGAATATTTATAATTATTCCTTTCGCCATCTGTTGATACATTCACTCTATTAAATACGACAATATTACAGGAAACTGTAATAAGATTTATTGTTTTAAGCCTACGTGGTTTATTGTCAAAAATTCAAGGTTTTTGGTTTGCGATTGGAAGTGAAGAGGGCGCTGCCGTCACAATCTTTACATTTCCGTTACTGGAAGACATGTATTGATTGTGATTGAAGTGTACTCTTCAGTCCGGGATTAGAGATTCTCGGACGGACACCACATACCTTGTACTGATGAGGCGCAAATACGCCGAAACCGGTCTACAAGTTGTGTTGTCCCTTCTAATTGCAAACCAGAAAGGTTGGTTTTAAAATATCTTGTAGATATACCAACCCCGTTTGACTTTTGGGGTGTAATTCAATATCCGGCGGTGCATATTGCACGGGAAGTAGTTGTTGCTCCTTAGTTGAACGGCCACTGTTTTTGAAAAATATTATTTTTCAAAAAATTCATAGAGTGTTGAATATTTATAATTATTCCTTTCGCCATCTGTTGATACATTCACTCTATTAAATACGACAATATTACAGGAAACTGTAATAAGATTTATTGTTTTAAGCCTACGTGGTTTATTGTCAAAAATTCAAGGTTTTTGGTTTGCGATTGGAAGTGAAGAGGGCGCTGCCGTCACAATATTTACATTTCCGTTACTGGAAGACATGTATTGATTGTGATTGAAGTGTACTCTTCAGTCCGGGATTAGAGATTCTCGGACGGACACCACATACCTTGTACTGATGAGGCGCAAATACGCCGAAACCGGTCTACAAGTTGTGTTGTCCCTTCTAATTGCAAACCAGAAAGGTTGGTTTTAAAATATCTTGTAGATATACCAACCCCGTTTGACTTTTGGGGTGTAATTCAATATCCGGCGGTGCATATTGCACGGGAAGTAGTTGTTGCTCCTTAGTTGAACGGCCACTGTTTTTGAAAAATATTATTTTTCAAAAAATTCATAGAGTGTTGAATATTTATAATTATTCCTTTCGCCATCTGTTGATACATTCACTCTATTAAATACGACCATATTACAGGAAACTGTAATAAGATTTATTGAGACAACCCCTACACGTAGATAACCTTGGCTTTGTCAAGTGTCATATGTCATATGTCGAAACCATATATTTGTCACTAACCTAGTTTAAGATCTAAGAAATGAACACGTGTGTTAGAAACGGTATTTTGCATATTGTTAATGTATAATGGTAGTTACAAATAAAGACCATATTATAGGAAGATAGTGTTTCCCTGTACCCATAAAGTGCCCGATATTACAATTCCATTCCACTTTTAATTCATCACTCAATTCATCATCCCAATCTAATTTTAACAACCACATTTTTTGCATAATCAATTTTGCAATTACAACTATGGGGGACACCAGCCCTAACGGATCATAAATTTGCGCGATTACCGACAAAACATTCCGTTTTGTTACGCTAGCGTTTATTTTTTGTGGTAAAGAAATAGCGAATTCGTCAGAAGTTGAACACCAAGAGATTCCTAAAACCCTATTTGAGACATCCATTGTACCGCTTAATATGTCATCTATGTAACACTGATTAAAAATAGTATTTGCCGCAAGTGGAAAATTGTTTGAATTTTGTTTACCTAATTTAATTAATACCCTTGTAGATAAAAACGGTGCAGCTTTTGTTCCATACGTTACCGTTTGTAATTCTATACATTTCAGACTTTGATTAGGTTGATCTCTCCATAGAATATTTTGCAAAAAAAGTTGTGACGGTTCGACTTTAATTTGGCGGTACATCTTCTCAATATCAGCAATTATTACATATTTAAATGAACGAAACCTACACAGAATGTCCACTAACTCTGGTTGAACCCTATACCCCTTTAACGTCAGATCGTTAAGAGAGTTTAACCCGTTGATGACTTCATAGAAGCATCAAAAACCACCCTTAATTTTGTGGTCATACTTGATTCTTTGAACACACAATGATGTGGAAGAAAATATTTGTTAAGCCCCAGACTATTTTTGAACGTTAGCGGGACATATTTTGCGTGACCCAGTGACACATATTCATCTATAAACCCTTTATAATTTAAAAATAGATTATTATCCTTTACGAATCGTTTTTCTAAACTTAGAAATCTCCCCAATTTCTCATGTTCGTTAACTGATTTTAGTAACATATTATAGTGTATTTAAGTTACATAGAAATTATTTATTTGAAAAATGTGTTTTAAAGAGTTAAATAGTTGAAATGGAAATAATATTGGCATATCGGTAAAGTCGAAAATAATGAAAAGAAATATGGCTTAAGTTTTATCAAGGAAATAACATAAAGAGAGCTATTCATAATTAATTATTGTGAAAATTATTTTAAAAAGACAATAAAAGTATACCTTGAAAACAAGAATAGATATATCTTAGATGGGATTATTTTATTGATTAATGTACATATAAATTTATTGAAAATTGTTACATATTACATATATTTGTACATGATTGTATCTGTATTTTTAAATAGTGTAAAGCATATCTGAAAGTTCATGAGAAATTTGGGATCTAATTCAAAAAAGGGAAAAACGTCAAATTTGACTACCGTGTAAACGGATTTTTTTTGAGAGGAGGAAAAAATTTATTTTTGAAAGAAGGAGATTAATCAAATTTTTAGAATAATACATATGATAAAATAAATTGGAAGGAGATATTTAAGGCGAGAATAGTTGTTTGGTGAGAGTTTTACTCTATAGCTGTATGGAATTTGAAAAATAAAGGATATGATTCAAGCAAACTTAAACACACATGAAAAAATGAAGTGACAGTTACGGAGGTAAAATCCATATATAACATTGATAATAAATTGTTTAGAACGAATATAGTTGATAGCTGATCTACCGTAAGAACGTTGAATTGATCCAGACGCATTGTTGTATACAATACGTTTGCAGCAACTTGAAGGAGAGTGCGTTTAATTTACGCATTACGCAATTCATTCTGAAATCAAATTTTTTAAGAACGGACATAAGTGGGTTATTGATTGTTTTTCGGGTTATAAATTTAAATTGAAAAAGTAATTGAAATTTTCCCATCATTCCTAATAAAATTTAAGCTAGCCATGAATTAAAAGATATGCTATAACAAAATATTAATTTCAGAGTTAGCTAGATAATTTTGTAGAAAATAAAAACTCTGACAGACTGAAATAGTAACATTCAGTGTTGATTTTTTTATTTATTCTTTCTCTATAGTTTGATCCACAAATCGTTCGACCCACGTATTACATTCTTGAGAGCTGAGGTATATTATAATATTTAATTGGTATATTCTAAAATCAAAAAACATTTGTATCTATTGATGGTACTAGCGCCCATAAAAATAAAATAATAATCAATAAATTAATTTCAATGTAAGTATAAAATATAAACAATAAAATGAAATAGAATAAAAAACATCATATCGCACATCCCATTCAAAACTGTATTAAATCAAAATATGAAAATTTTTCAGGAGAAGCAAAAGAAAATTTAAGTTAATACTATACGCTGATACTTCGTTATCGTTAATCTGATATTATTATTTTATTTGGGTTTTGAACAATTTTATTGGTATTCTTCTAAAAACGTTGTCCAAAATTACACATTTGAAATTTGGGCCCAAAATCAAAATTTGATTCGAGATAATACAGTTTTTCCCGGAAATTTCCAGTTCAGGTTAATATTTGGTCTTGTTCGAGATACTGAATAATACACCAAAATTTACTTAAAACATGCTTTTAATGAACTTTGAGGTGAGTTTACATTACTAAAAAACTACGGTTCTAGAAATAAATTCCAGGAAAAGAGTACTGAAAGAAATCTTTGCACATTAAATAGTAAACGACTATTATTAAAAACGAACAAAAACTAAAGTAAATGAAATAAATGGCAAATTGATCAGGTTATACAAATAAAAGTTAAAATAATGAGTTGTAGAAGTTATGGTAGTAACTCGGTATGAAATTCTTATCCAATTATCCTATTAAGGGATGTGCGCGGCACCACCAACGTGGGGCTCTTGAAAAACACCGAACGTTTTTCTTTCTGGAAGAATGGATTTACTATAGAGTGAAAATGTATGTCCTTGAGATCTGGAAAAGTGAGGAAGATGGAAAGTGATACAATAGAACAGCTTCTGAAAAGCATAATAGTGACACAAAATGACATGAAGGAGGAGATGAAAAAAGGTCAAGAGAATGTGAAAGAAGAGATAAAGAAGGGTCAAGATGGAATGAAAGAAGAATTAACGGAAGAAATTGGACACATTCGAAAACAAATAGCTGCAGAGGTAAAACAGATGGAAGCAAATGTGAAATTGGAGATAAAGGGCTTAAAACAAGCACAAGAAGCATTAAAAATAGAAATCAAAGAAGAATGTGAAAGGAACAGAAGGTGTATGGAAATGAATTTGGAACAGGAAAAAGAGAAAATACAAAAGAAAATTGAAGAAAATCAAGAATTATTTCGAATTGAAATGTGCAACTATAGAACTACAACTGAAGAAAATATTAGTTTGTGGAAGGAACATACTACACAACTAATTAAATTGAGGGATATAGAATTAAAAAATATGGAAAAAAAAATCCAACACGTGGAGGAGACAATACGTCCAATTGAAAACAAGATTATACACTTTGAAAATAAAACAAGTAAAGAAATTCACTTTGTGAGAAGAGATATTGATGGATTTGATTTAAATTATAATGGAGATATGAGGACCCATCCGATGAAGTTTCTGAAAGACATAAATGAATGGATAAGAGATAACGAGTTAAGTGACAATTGGAAAAAATGGATTAATAAAAGTATGCAGGGTAACGCTAAGAGTTGGTGGGATATTGTGGAGGAAAAGTTTACAAACAAAGAAGAATTCGAGGAAGATGTCGAAAGAATAATTAAAATATTCAACACTCTATGAATTTTTTGAAAAATACTATTTTTCAAAAACAGTGGCCGTTCAACTAAGGAGCAACAACTACTTCCCGTGCAATATGCACCGCCGGATATTGAATTACACCCCAAAAGTCAAACGGGGTTGGTATATCTACAAGATATTTTAAAACCAACCTTTCTGGTTTGCAATTAGAAGGGACAACACAACTTGTAGACCGGTTTCGGCGTATTTGCGCCTCATCAGTACAAGGTATGTAGTGTCCGTCCGAGAATCTCTAATCCCGGACTGAAGAGTACACTTCAATCACAATCAATACATGTCTTCCAGTAACGGAAATGTAAAGATTGTGACGGCAGCGCCCTCTTCACTTCCAATCGCAAACCAAAAACCTTGAATTTTTGACAATAAACCACGTAGGCTTAAAACAATAAATCTTATTACAGTTTCCTGTAATATTGTCGTATTTAATGAGTGAATGTATCAACAGATGGCGAAAGGAATAATTATAAATATTCAACACTATGAATTTTTTGAAAAATATTATTTTTCAAAAACAGTGGCCGTTCAACTAAGGAGCAACAACTACTTCCCGTGCAATATGCACCGCCGGATATTGAATTACACCCCAAAGTCAAACGGGGTTGGTATATCTACAAGATATTTTGAAACCAACCTTTCTGCTAAGGAGCAACAACTCCTAAGTTGAACGGCCACTGTTTTTGAAAAATATTATTTTTCAAAAAATTCATAGTGTTGAATATTTTAATTATTTTCTCGACATCTGTTGATACATTCACTCTATTAAATACGACAATATTACAGGAAACTGTAATAATATTTATTGTTTCGAGCCTACGTGACTTGTTGTCAAAAATTTAGGGTTTTTGGTTTGCGATTGGAAGTGAAGAGGTCGCTACCGTCACAATCTTTACATTTCCGTTACTGGAAGACATGTATTGATTGTGATTGAAGTGTACTCTTCAGTCCGGGATTAGAGATTCTCGGACGGACACCACAAACCTTGTACTGATGAGGCACAAATACGCCGAAACCGGTCTACAAGTTGTGTTGTCCCTTCTAATTGCAAACCAGAAAGGTTGGTTTTAAAATATCTTGTAGATATACCAACCTCGTTTGACTTTGGGGTGTAATTCAATATCCGGCGGTGCATATTGCACGGGAAGTAGTTGTTGCTCCTTAGTTGAACGGCCACTGTTTTTGAAAAGTATTATTTTTCAAAAAATTCATAGAGTGTTGAATACTTTAATTATTCTTTCGACATCTGTTGATACATTCACTCTATTAAATACGACAATATTACAGGAAACTGTAATAAGATTTATAATTCGAGGAAGCTTTCAAAAACTATTTTTTGGGTGGAAATATTCAACAAAAGGTAAAGGAGGAATTGTATCAAGGAAGATATAAGGAAAATGGATATACAATGAAGTATGAATATCTAGAACCCATAATGGACCCAAGGGATATAATCAAGGGCCTTCTTAAACATTTTCCAGTTGAAGTGAGGAAAGAAATAACTAGGAAGGATATGGAGAATGAGAATAACTTCATTGAATATATACGGCAAATTTCAGAAATAAAAGCAGGTATATGGCGAAATAGCGGAAATGCAGGTCTGAATAAAGGTTTCAGACCAGGAAACAACACATGGAGGGTTGGTGATAGAGATGGTCAACAGCCAGAGAAAGATGCAGAGAGGCGAATTTTTTTTTAAAACAAGGAGAACGACATAATCATCGAGACACTAGACACAACAACAGCTACTGGAAAAATAATCATCGAAATAGAACATTTGAAGAGAACAATAGAAATGGAAATTATGAAAACCAACAGAGAGAAGAAAACCGAGAACACAGAAGAGACTACAATGCAGGAAGAATATATAGAAATGTTGAAGAAAGAGGAAACAGAAATAGAGAACAAGAGATAACGCATTTTAGTAAAGAGGAACCACAAAGTAGGTCGCAATGTAATCAACAAGATATGAGAAGAGTTAATAATATTCAACTGGAAAATTCTGTTGAAGAGTCCAGTCAAAATTTTTATTAAGTAGCAGAATGGATCAAGGGGAGTGCGAGTCCAACTATTGTCATCCCCTTGAGTATATAAACATTGAGGAAAACGACTCAATAGAAAATAATAGGGTAGCAAATAATTTAACTTTCTTGAAATCCAAAATAAATAATATAGAATTTTTGAGTTTGATTGATACAGCCTCTGACATTACAATGATAGAAATAGGATTCTATTTAAAAAACAAAAACAAATTTAATGGAAATGAAAAAAATATAAGACCCATGACAATAATAGGAGCAAATGGAAACAAGCTCATGAAGGTTGATAAAATATTAATTGCACAAACACAATTTGATAATGCAAAAGTGGATATACAATTTCATGTAGTCCCAGGAATATTATTTTTTTTTTTATTAAAAATTAGTCGCATCCACCAAAAGGTAATTAGCGACTGAACAATATCAGAACTGTACAGAAATTGAAACTTAAAAATTAAGGAAGTACAAATATTGAACTATATACCAATCATATTAAACTAAATTACTAAATACAATTTAAAACATCGATATCATTAAGGAAGTTTATAAGCTTGACTATTGGAGAATGTTCACCAAGCAACTCTTTCAGATTAATAGGGATATCATGTGTTTTGCGTTGCAGATGATATTTGCTGCAATCTATTAATATGTGTTTCACAGATAATATTTCGTCACATGTATCGCATTTGGGACGTTCTGTTTTAGTCATTAAAAATGAATGAGTTAACCTAGTGTGTCCCAGACGTAATCGTGAGAGAGTCACCTCATTAAGTCGTCAAACGAAAGAATAATAACATTTTTGAAAGTTATATGCATACCAAAACTAAAGAAAATTTTCTTTTAAAAAAATTAAGTAGGATTTCATTGAAGGAAACGTCCATTCTGCTAGCTGAACTTAATAAACCTGAAACAAAAGAGTCCCTAGTAAAGAAAAATGTAAGAAATTAAAAAAATATTTTTAGTCTTAAACAGTAAAATTTTTATAAACTCCAACTTAAACGATTGAGGGGGGTCAATAAACACTGTAAGAATGTCATTGGAAGATGTAAATTCAATAAGAATCAAATATGTAACTCTGTGTCAGTAGAAAATTCGAATGAAAATTTTCTTATTAGGTAAAATCAAAAGTCAAAGTGTTAAATGTCAAGTTGATTCAGGGGCACAAATTTCTTTAATAAGCGCAGAATTGATAGATAAACAAAAAAGTCAATACGAGGGACCTACAATTAAAATTAATAAAATAAATTTGGTTGCTTCTAATAAGAAAAAACTGACAAAGGTTCAAGAAGTATATCACGGGGAGATTTTTATAGGAATAAACAAAATACCGTGTACATTGTATGTAGTAAAACATTTATCAGTAGATATAATTTTAGGAATGGATTTTATTATGACATTGACATTGGCAATAAAACTATTAATTTTAAACATTTTAATGTAAAAATATACGAGGGAAACATTTTTAATGAGGCAGGATATAATGGTCAATGTGATGAGGATTGGTAATGTAAAAGAATTAGTGGTTGGTCAAGATTGGGTGGAAACAATAAAGAGTCCAATAGAACAAAAAGTTAAAATTTGGAATATTATAAAAAATCATTTGAATTTAATAAATGATCGACCAAGGGTAGCAAAACATTATGAACATGTTCTAGAGGTGAAAAACCCCAACAGTTTTATTTGTAAAAGATATCCTATACCGTACAAGTATAGGGAGCAGGTAAATGAAGAAATTAAGAAAATGGAGAAGGATGGGATAATTGAGAAATCGAATACAAGTTTTATCAGTCCAATAGTTATTGTGAAAAACAAATAATGGTAAAATAAGGATATGTTTGGACGCACGGAAAATCAACTAAATAACAAAACCACAATTCGAAGCTCCACAACAAGTGAATGTTATATTGACGAGAATTGGTAAAAGTCATATTTTTTCAAAATTAGATCTGAAAAATTCGTTTTGGTTACTACCTTTAGCTCCGTCGTCCCGAAAATACACTGGATTTTCCGTAGACGGACAAGTGTTTCAATTTAAAACAGTACCATTCGGTTTACAATCCAGTAGTGCAGGTCTGGTAGTTGCGCTGCGGAAAATTATGGTTTCATTTGAGGATTTGGCCATATCATACATTGATGATATATTGACATTTTCAAAAAATGAAACAGAACATTTAGAACACATTAATTCAATAGTCAGTGCTTTGGATGAATATGGTTTGAAATTATCAATCGAAAAATGTGAATCTTTTCAACGTGAAGTAAAATGTTTGGGATATCAAGTAACAAATGAAAAAGTCAAAATTTCTGATGATAGGCTAGTAGAAATAAACAAATTTCCAATTCCAAAGGACTTAAAAATGTTGAGAGGATTCTTTGGAAATTTGTTCCAGACCTCGCAAGGCTGGAGGAACCTTTGCTCGAATTACTTAGAAAAGGAGAAAAATGGATTTGGACGGAGAAGAGAATTGGAGCGTTTGAAAAGATCAAAGAGCAATTTCATAAAAATATCTCAATATACACACCTGATTTCAACATACTCTTTATTTTAAGAACAGACGCAAGTGATTGTGCAATAAGTGGGGAACTGGTGCAATTTCAAAATAATGTATAGGTACCAATATATTTTATATCGAGAATACTTGAAGGAGCAGAAAGAAGATTCTCGGTTGGTGAGAAATAAATGTTGGGTGTAGTATATGCTACTCACAAATTGTCTTTTTGGTTAAAGGGAAATTTTTTTAAATAGAAACAGATCACCAGGCTTTGAGCTTTCTAAAAACTCATCGATATGCAAATAATAGGATATATCGATGGTCACTTTTGTTACAGGAGTTTTCATACGAAATACGATATCGGAAGGGTTCTTTAAATAAAACAGCGGACTATCTAAGTAGAAAAGATCAGATAGATAAAGAAGTTGGTGTGAAGATAATAGCAATAAATCGGATTATTGATGATCAGGGCATTATGTCATTAGCAGCCATACGACATAGTCAGGAAAGCTTAGGAGAATTGAGAAATATTTTGGAAGTTAAAGGAGTATATAGGGGAATGTCAATAAGAGACGATTTAATAATTAAAATTATAAACGATGAAGAACTGTATGTAATAGACGGAAGTTTGGCCAAAGATATATTTAAATACTTACACGGACAATATGGATATTTAGGGGTGCGTAAATCTTGGTACGTCTTTAGAGAAAACTATTATGCTAAAGGGGATTTATCAATAATTAATTT
Source organism: Lochmaea capreae (assembly GCA_949126875.1). Classification (NCBI taxonomy): domain Eukaryota; kingdom Metazoa; phylum Arthropoda; class Insecta; order Coleoptera; family Chrysomelidae; genus Lochmaea; species Lochmaea capreae. Next base: position 23,922,480 of record OX421402.1, read on the forward strand.
GCCAGGATTGTAAATTGTGCCTAATGGGAAAATACAAAAATCATACTAATAAATATTCGGTCAATGGTACCAACGTTACTAGAAGATTGGAATTAATTGCAATAGATTACTTGAGTAATTTAATTAAAACAGAACGAGGAAATAAAAACGTATTAATTATTTATGATCTGTTTTCCAAATATGTACAATTTTATCCGACAAAAAAAATGTAACAAAATGTTTACCGCGCTCGCACTGCTCGCACAAGGTAGATGGATCAACTACGAACTTGAACATATTCGCTCTGGTGTGGACGAGATATCAATATGTCGAGCAAACGCCAGCAAACATACACGAATGTTCGCTCGTGCTCGCTTTTTTGGTGAATAAGCACCTTTACGCGGCATTTTGGTAATTCGCGACCGAATAACATAGCCTTCGATTTCGATGCATTTATAGAAAGACTGAACTTATTGGATACTTGAGATATAATACTGAGGTCCCCATTTATTTTAAAATTACCATCTTCAACTTCAGTTTCTGAAAACTGTAAATACAACTGTGTATCATCAGCATAAAAATATAACTTCATGTATTTTAAATATTTATAATGTTGGGAAGTGTAAATTGAAAATAATGATGGACCCAATATAGACCATTGAGGCACTGTTCCAGTGATTTATAGAGAATTAGATGTATTCTAGATGATGGCACACAGAAGTGAGTAGAGCGTGAGGAATTTTATCAAAAGTTTTAGAGAAATCAAGCAGTATAAACACGCAAGGTTTATTGTCATGGGTTGACCTGTAGATGTCATATAATACCTGCATTATTACAGTCGTACGGCCGTAACAGAATGGCCAGGTATCCTGTCCAGAGATACTTTGTAGTGTCTTCCTATAAATAAGAGTCTTTTTTGGCAGTTTTATACCAATTTCGACGTTACACGGTAAAAACTAAGGGCTGTCCGGGAAAAATGTTAAATTTCTATCAGTGGGATTGGTTTCTTCATTCTGCCAGAAGAAAAAATGATACAACAAATTCTATGCCATTGAGACTGCCTGGCAAATGTGCAGGTCTTTGTACTAGGCGAAGGAAAGAACTATATGGAAATTCAGAGACATTAAGAACTTTCAACTGGGCAAAGTGATCTAGATAAAGGGGACCACAATAGATCTGAAAAGGTCACTGTGGAATAGGCCAGTAGCCATTTATCCACAATCTAATCTCTAACAATTCTCTGGGTTACAAATATTTGCCAGTCAAGCCTAAATCCTATTAATAAGGATAGTATTTCGTAAGCTCCTTCACAAAGCTAGGAGGAAATACTGACAGCCAGACAATGTTGGACTCTTCATCATATTTAAGGGTAGATATAATGTTTTAAACATTCTTTATTTAATGAAATTCATAAAATTAAACACATTTATTCGATGGATTAACAAGTGAAATTTTGCTATTAATATTATTAGAAACATCCATTTTTGGAACCCCACAACTTGTACTCGTTTGCTTAGACACTTGAAACGAGTTACTGAATTAATTTTCAGGTCCACCAAGTATACACTTGGATAAGACTCTGCAACGTATGACGATTTCTATCCACCTAAGCGTTCAACTTTTACTAGCTCAGCACCAGAGTTTGCCAACATGGTAGTTGAATAACGACGGAAGTAATGTATGTAATGTACATTTCCGAATTTGGTAGCTTCAAAAAATCCGCAATCTTCTTGGGTATCTTATTATAGTAATAATCACCACCGGTTGAGTAGTGCACTTTTGCTGTCGGTAATTGACAAAAAACTTAATAACCTTCATAAACAAATAGACGTCATCAGGAGCTTCTGTTAGAAATTCAATAATGTCATCTGACTCCAGGACTTCAGACTTTTTAGGTTTTTCAGTAAGGTGGTTAACTTGCTGAATTTAGAAAAACCAGAATGTAAAATTTGTTTGATTGCATAAATCAATTTATAAGGGATGTAGGCAAGCCGGAGAAGATTCTCACAGATAATGCAACGTATTTCAAAAATGTACGATTTGTGGGTTATTGGGAAAGAAAAGGAATTAAAGTTATTCACACTTCCATTCCTAGACCTAACGCAAATCCTAGTGAACGAATCGTAGAGGAACGTCTAAAATATTTACGGTTGCAGACTCAAGAAAACCATAGAGCATGGGATACTGAATTGAGACAAATAGCGGAAGTTATGAACAATTCACCGAATATTGTAACAAAAATTGCCCCTATTACTCTAATGTTGCATATACAGCCTGAGAGACCATGGGTGTTAGAAAATTTAGAATTAGGAAAATTAGTGGAGACAGCAAGAATAAGAATTCGACGTATGAACGAAAAATATAGAATGAGAGAAAATAAAGAAGAAAGTATTTTTCAATATTGGGGATAAAGTAATAGTCCGAACACACAGAGTTACCGATTTGAATCGAAATATAGACAGGAAACTCAGTTTACCGAATAAAGGGCCATTTACAATAAATAAAAAGTTACAAGAGAATATATACGAGCTGAGGGACGAAATAAATCAATTAAATATTGGGAAATACCACATTGAATTATTATATCCATACGTGGCACATACTGAATGAGGACCAATTAAGAATAAAGATTGTTATATTTGAGATATTTATTGTTGTTGTTTATAAAACTAGATTATGTTAAAAGTTTGTCAGAGTATCGACGTTAAAATAGGATAGATATTTTTATACCTTATTTATCAAGGGATAAATTAAAGTTACAAAAATAGAGGGGGGTAATATATAGTGTATTTAAGTTACATAGAAATTATTTATTTGAAAAATATGTTTTAAAGAGTTAAATAGTTGAAATGGAAATAATATTGGCATATCGGTAGAGTCGAAAATAATGAAAAGAAATGTGGCTTAAGTTTTATCAAGGAAATAACATAAAGAGAGCTATTCATAATTAATTATTGTGAAAATGATTTTAAAAAGACAATAAAAGTGTACCTTGAAAACGAGAATAGATATATCTTAGTTGGGATTATTTTATTGATTAATGTACATATAAATTTATTGAAAATTGTTAAATATTACATATATTTGTACAAAATTGTATCTGTATTTTTAAATGGTGTAAAGCATATCTGAAAGTTCATGAGAAATTTGGGATCTAATTCAAAAAAGGGAAAAACGTCAAATTTGACTACCGTGTAAACGGATTTTTTTTGAGAGGAGGAAAAAATTTATTTTTGAAAGAAGGAGATTAATCAAATTTTCAGAATAATATATATGATAAAATAAATTGGAAGGAGATATTTAAGGCGAGAATAGTTGTTTGGTGAGAGTTTTACTCTATAGCTGTATGGAATTTGAAAAATAAAGGATACGATTCAAGCAGACTTAAACACACATGAAAAAATGAAGTGACAGTTACGGAGGTAAAATCCATATATAACATTAATAATTGTTTAGAACGAATATAGTTGATAGCCAGCAATAACCCAACCAAAAAGTGTGTTTTGTAACATCGGTGTTGGGATTTTCAACATTAAAGATTATTTTATTTGATTGAGATGAATGTTGCTGCTGCTACGTAGAATCACGAACGACTAGGACGTGTTGTTTTAATTAATATGGAAAGAGAATCATTTTTGACACTTCAATCTTTTTATTTTGACAATCACTGACAGGACAATATATTTCTCATCTCTAAAGAAACGCACTTTTTATGGCACAAAAGGAATAGAGCGGTTGATTTGTTGCGCACAATTGGACTAGGTAAACATTATATTTCTTGTTATAATAAATACATTTTTATGCAGCAGCGACGGGTTGAGATAAAATTTCAACATACTCCCCCCTTTGAAGAGTTTGCTTCAAGAAGAGAGAAAAACCAATTCGAAGGACCATCACTCGTTTGAAGGCAAAGGACATATTTTTGCGATAGAGCGAGTGAACTCAGAGTTTTCCGTTCGTAATTTGACGACGCGAACTTTGTTGTCTGCGCTCGAAATGATTTCCGTAACTCGGGCTCTCGGCCATTTTAGAGGAGGCATATTGTCTTCCTTGATGAGGACAAGGTCATTGACCTTTATATTTTCTTTCTGAACTAGCCATTTTGGTTTATTCTGTAACTGATTAAGATATTCAGTTGACCACCTTTTCCAGAAAGCCTGTTGAATTTTTGTCATATTGTCTATTATTGTCTATTAGAGTTTGTAGTTTCCAAAGGTTTTTCTGGAAAAGACATCAAACTTGACCTGGCGTCAAAACGTCTAGGTCTAAAGGATCATTTGAAAGAGCGCAAAGCAGTCTTGAATTGAGAATTGTCTCTATTTGGGACAAGATAGTGCTTAGTGCTTCAAAGGTAAAATTAGAATCCCCAATTACTCTTTTGATGTGATACTTTGTGCTTTCAATCGAACTCTCCCACAGTCCACCCCAATGTGGACTACGGGGAGGAATGAATACCCATTGAATTTCCCTAAGAGAGAGATAATCCCCAATGTTTTCATTATTTTTATCATTTTTGAAGAAGTTGTAAAATCCTTTGATTTCATTTCTTGACCCTTGAAAGTTTGTGACGTTGTCAGTGAATATGACAAAAGGATTACCTCTTCGAGATATAAAACGTTTGGGCGTGCAAATGAACGCATCCGTTGTGAGATCTGAAACAACTTCGATGTGTGTAGCTTTCGTAGCCATACACACGAAAACAGCGAAGTAGCATTTAACAAGCTTAGCTTGCCGTAGTGAGGAAGATTTGATAAGCATCGGACCTCCAAAATCGACGCCAACCTTTGCGAATGGTTTTGAAAAATTTACTTGGAATTTTGGAAGATCTGACATTATTTGTTGAGCAACTTGTGCTCGCAAACGAAAACAAACTACACAATTTGTTGTCAGTTTTTTAATTGCTCGTAAGCCATTGAGAGGCCAATAGCGAAGCCTAGTATGTGACAAAACAGTTTGTGGACCTGCATGATATAGGTCTAAATGCTGTTTGCTAAGAATTAAGTTGACTACGTGATCCTTAGCGGGTAACAAAATCGGAAATCTTTGATCAAATGGTATATCTGCTCTTGAGAGACGACCACCAACCCTTAAAATTCCTTTTTTGTCCAAAAAAGGGCTAAGCGATAAAATCGACTTGTCAGATATGACTTTGTCATTTGAAACGTTAGTACTTAAACAATCTCTAGGAACTAGCTTTGTAAAGGTTAACTATTTCCTCTCAGGGGTGTCTTCGCCGAACTGGAGATAACAGAACGAAAGGTTCTTGAATGAACAGAAGATATCTAAAATGTTGAGCGCCACGTGGTTTTATAGTTGAACCCCGAAACTATATCAATTTGTCCTGTTATCCCAGCATTAACTATTGATTTAAGTTGAACAAGTGTGTATTTAAGTTTATTAGGTAGGAAATAAAATTCAAAATTACTGATAACAAGAATATAATTTATGAAAAGTATTCATATTTTAGTTACTATAAAAAGAATTAATAATATTTATTATGTGTTAGGTGAAGCCTTTTAAAAGTCTAAAGTTTATATAGTTATAATTACATGAGAAGATGTTAAACAATTGAAAGAAGTATTTTGAGTGAAGCCCTTAAAATTTTAAAATTTATACAGTTACATGAAAGTTTGCACACAAAAAAAATAGATAATATTGAAGATTTACATTATGGGCTTAGCCAATTTGCTATACCAGAGTGAGAACGTGTTAAAAAGATAGAAAGGATTACTTATCTTAATGAAAGTGGTTACTTCAGTGAATTCCCATGTGTTTTCTTAACTCCAACAGCGAATGGAATCCCATCAGTGCTTTCTAATATCCAACAAAAGATTAGGTTAGAGGTATTTCATCCTCTACCTATGATGAAGGTAACAGGTCCTTTGATTTTTCTCTAAAGCGTTAGCACGTTACCTAATGCTTATTGTGATGTTAACGTAAATCTCAACCCTGAGGTCAACCCTAAGGTCAATCCTGAGGTCAACCGCTAAAATATAACAGATAATTACTTATCTTATACATACGCTAAATTTTACATTCTCTGTGAAATTAATTTATCGTCTAATTACTACATTCTTTGAGTATTCTTTTACTTAGAGCTTATGAAATTGATTCAGATAAATGAATTTCACTAGAGAATTCTTTTAGAGGGATTTGATATTAGGAAATATAGGGAAAGGTTACATGAAGGCACATGTCATAAAAGGTTAGGTAGTTATAAATTGACTTTACACAACATCTGCTATTAATTTGCCAAAACTAAGAAAATGGAGATATAGATCCTTACCTGTAGGAATCTCATACACAATAATTAATATGGATGTTAAAATTTAGATTCTGATATTCATCGATTTTCCCACAGCGGCTGAAATGTTCGTTCTCTTCAAGGAATCAAATCGTCAAAAACAGATGGCTGTCTCCGGTCAGTCGATCACGTCGATCACCCCTCCATTCAAGACGAGTTCTATGACCATTGATGCCAAGTCTCTGATTTATACGATTTGGACAGAGAACCGTGAAACTTCACGTTTCATTTCCTTCATAGCCGAAGAAAAAAAATTCAACTAAATTTTTTTTCGAAAGACAGAACTAGAACCTCCAAAAAACAAAATTCTACCATGAGAATACTCCTAACAGAATCTAGTTTCTATCAAGCTAAAAATTTTAATGTTAACAAGAAAATATAAACAAAGGAATGTATGTCTATAAGGAAAATAAGATACATGACCAGACTTTTATACAAGGTACTGGACAACATACATGACCAGATTTCTACACAGGGTACTGGACAACCCGAACAACATACATGACCAGATTTCTACACAGGGTACTGGACAACCCGAACAAGAGACTTAATTTAAGCCCTAAAATAAACTAAAGAAAATTCTCAAAAAAAAATGAAAATAAGATTGCTTTATGGAATCCTATTACACGATATGGTCTACAAAAAAAACTAAACCTACTCATCCCACTGTTTAATATGATTGAAATCCCCAATCAACCCCAAGCTACATGATTCAAAATCACCTAGACTAATGCCAAACTAGAAGAGGAGTCAAGGTGAAAGACACTACCTATAAGTTGAAAATGCACCCCCTTAGCAGCAAAGCAGGTCTCGTTTTTCAACACCTCTAAAATAGCACTAGAGCGAGAAGATCTATATCACTTCACAAGACGATGACAGTTGAACTCAAAACACAAAAAACGTCCAGTTCGGAGTACTGCATACTCAATGATAATATAGCATACCATTACCGCTAAAAAAATAACCTGAAGGGTTATTCGAGATACTACAAAAAGATTCAAACACCGATTGGTGTTGAAGATGTCATAATCGGGATAAGAGAGGAGGAAAAAGATAGAAAAAGCTTAAAAGTTGGATGATATAAAGATGGTCCAGCATTAGCCATCCATTATTTGTACTAGAGTAATAAGTACTCATCACGAGTAATATCTGCTAAATAAAGAATTGTTTTAAGGTAAGGAATTAGGGGAAAAGTATTGAACAGATGGGTGACTTCAATGTTGTCCCTCGCTATCCTCAGGCCGAACTGAAAACAACACAGGAAAAGGATTTCAAAAAATCACACTCTACTCAAATTCTTTAACTAATAAAAATGCAAAAAGAAACTAAACTAAAAGGAAAGGATAACAACGTATATTTAGGCAGATAGATCGATAAGACGTATATCGATTATCAGTAACAAATAACTGAGGAAAGAAAAGATACAGTAGAGAAGAGAAAGAAGGAAAAGTACTATTCTCAAAGAGAATAATCGTCACAATAAGGTATTTGTGTCTTTAAGACATGTCAAAATCGGTAAGGTAATTTTCTATAACTTCAGAAAGTAAGGAAAGACAACGATAAAAAGATACTACAAATACGGTACTACAAGAACAGACCATTATCCCAACACTTGTCCTAAACAATTTGTCATATTCAAAGGTGTGGCAATAATCTCTGAACTTATTTGTAGCCTGTCTGAAGTTAGATAAGGGAAACCCGTCATAATGCCAGAACCTACCACTATTAGAGGTTCTTATACTTCATGAGGTGAAATATAATACTCAACAAGGTATTACCAAAGATACATCTAAAAAATATGGATAACTTAAATGAAATCCATTGATCATTATATGCTAGACATTAAAAATTAATTAACGATAAAAGTAAGAATTAGGTACGTTCCTTTGTTTTTCTTCTTTATGCCACAAAGTTATAAGTCGTACACTTACTAGTATACGCTACAACTAAAGATAAAGATATGATTTTAGTGAATCTGACTCTGCGCAGATCACTAAAGGCACGATCAATCACAACTTTGAGATAGATACTGTCTATCAGGACAAAAGGTAAGAGATAAAGATACGATAACTTTATGTTACTAGGTCAAGCTCTTCCAGAACTCAACATCATGTGAAATATAAAGAAGATAAAGATAAGTTACTCTTTGTCATAAAGGACAAAGCCAAAGGTAATTAATATACTTGGAACATTTATTCCCAGCGAATTCATTACATAACACTATAATAAGGGACACTAAAATTCATAAGTTCACTGTATCCCAACAATTACAGTATTCAAATTATTACCCTAACTATAGAAAGCATGAAATATTCAAACTTTCTCAAATTTCAACGGGATCTCTGGTAATTCCAAGTATAAACACAGCATAAAGAAAAAAGAGAAAAGGAACAGAAGTAAGATACGAATAAGGTAAAAATTCTTCGAAGTGAAGATAGTAGATACAAAGCTAGCAGACAATTACATGACCAACTTGGTTTATTGGGTAGGTGTGGGAAGTTGTCCAAAATTCGCGAACGGTAATTCGGAAATCATCATTGAAAAACTGCAGGTGCGGTATGAAGCACAGTCAAGAGCCTCGTACTCACACAATGTGGTCTCTAAGGCACGAGCAGCCCCTACTGAACTCACCTACAAATCTAACAGAGAGAAGCGACTACGAAACGGATAATGAAACAAACTAAGTGCACCAATCCAAATCGAGTGATGGAAAAAGAAGTGGGCTAAAGGTGGTTAGGTTGGAGGACTCTTACCTCCCCGCCTGGATAATCCCCGGGTGATGGAATTCTCACGCCCCCAATCACAGGACATGTTTAGACAGAAATTTTGCAGGTACCCATCTGAAATTATATGAAAAACCTAGACAGAAATCTTAAGCCTACCACAGTAAAGGCTCCAAGATAAAGATACTACCGATAAGATAAAGGTAATTTCAGACACTATCAAGATAAAGTGAAATATCCAATGATCATCATCTGCTAATAAGATAAGTATGGTTATTTGACAATCAACAATTAAGGCAATAAATAAGATAATGAAAGATATGAACACATTTAGTACTAATTCAAAGGAACAGTCTACTGACAAGGCAACTGAACTTACTGAATATATTCCTAACCAATAATAAACTAGCAGTTACCAAAAAAAAATTGAGATAGATATGGTAGAAAAGGAAAATCAGGTAGAACAACTAATAATCATGTGCTCGTTGGGCGCCAATGAAACAAATTTATCATAGCTGGGCGTCAATGACACAAAAAAAATATATTTGATTGCTATGAGACTTAAAAAAAAATGATGAAAAAAATACTGCAGGTTCTTACCAAACTGTTTAATTATTTGGAGATAACAAAGCCAGTTCTCAGGACTTTGTTACATGAAAAAAATTGAGATAGATACGGTAGAAAAGGAAAATCAGGTAGAACAACTAATAATCATGTGTTTCTCTGTCTTGTAAGGGTTATAATAGTTTCTAGTAAATCTGAGCCTCTTCAGATACAAAAAAAAACACGGTATTCTCAACATTGAGATAGATATTGTCAATTAAGACAAAGAAACGGTACGATAAGCTTTACGTCACTACGTCGAGGTATCTTCTAGAACTCAACCCACTAGATAGTGAAACGTAAAAAAAATAAGATAAAGATAAGATAATTTAGTCTTTGTCAAATTCCAATTCTTATATAGAAAGTATGAATTATTCAGACTTTCTCAAATTTCTAATGACAGCAGGAACCCAGATAACCTATAGTTACCTCTAATTAGTTCCTGACTGAATATATATGGCTAACCCAAGCAAAGACAGAGAAGAAACATAGGTAAGATATTAGTTAAGAAAGAATTTCAAACTTAGAGATAAGAGATACAACGAATTAGCAGACAATCAATCAGAAAATCTTCCAGAGTCGGACTCTGAATTTTCCACTTGGTGGTCACTTGAGTCATCAGAAGATAAGATATTTGCTTTCAGGTCTTTAATATGCCACCGGCCAATATTTTTACCATTTAAATTTTTCAGTTCATAAATCAAGGGAGATATAACTTTATTTACGACGCAATGTATATATTTAGGCATAAATTTAGCAGAAACATATTGAGCTTTATCAGATTTGGGATAAGTTTTTTTCCAAACATGGTCTCCTACATGAAATTGTACATCTCTTTTCCGAAGATTATAGCGTTTACTAGTTTGCAAGTAGGCCTTATGAAGGCGTTTTCTAACGGATTCAAATATAGAAGGCATAGTTTCTGTATCCTGTAACCGATGAACTTTATCAGATATTTCAGGCAGATTAGTAGGATTATCTACTATTTTACCATAAAAAGAACCTAAGACAGGTACATTGCGAGCAAATACTAAAAATGAAGGCGTAAAATCTGTAACTTCGTGTTTAGATAGACGAATGGCCTGAGCTATTTTATGTATCTCTAAATCCCAAGATCTATGATCTTCGTAACAATATGAACGTAAAGCGGTAACGATAGATTTATTGACACGTTCTGTATGGTTAGCTTGTGGTGTGAAATTAGAAGTATACCAAATATTTTGTACTTCATACTTAGTCATTAAATTTTTAAACAACTGACTGGTGAATTGTTTACCATTATCAGTAGCTATAATTTGCGGAACTTCAAAAATTAAAAAGATATTATTTTCCAAAAATTTGCAAATGGCGGGAGCGGTAGCTTTAGGCAAAGTATGAATCAAAGTAAACTTGGTGAACCAGTCAACAACTACTAAGGCATATTGATTACCTTGACGGGATCTAGGAGAAGGTCCTATCAAATCACAAGAAATTAATTGAAATGGAAATTCTATATTGCGATATTGTCCCATGAATCCAGCTTGCGGCAAATTTGTAGGCTTACATGTGGCACAAACCTGACAACGCCTCACATATCGGCGCACAGACTGTCTCATATTGGGCCAATAATACAACACAGAAATTCTCTCTAAAGTTTTGAATACACCAAAGTGAGCTGAAGTTGAATCATCATGAAATTTAGTCAAAATTTCAGACCTATTTCGAGTTGGAACAACAATTTTCCAATCAGTAACGTTACTCATATCGGCATATTTAGTAAAGACATGCTTATATAAGACATTATTTTCGACCTTAAAACTAGGATAATCATCAGGATTACTGGTAACCTTTTTAATCATCTCTTTGTACCAATTATCCGGTTTAAGTAAAGATAAATCTAAAACATTTACTTCAGGTATACGAGAAAGGAAATCTGCAGGTACAGTTCCCGTAGATTTTCTGTGAACGATAGAGAAATTATACTGAGACAATTGAAGAATCCAGCGAGCTAGACGAGGCGATGGTTTTTTCATATTATTTAACCAGACAAGAGAAGAATGATCTGTTATGACAGTAAAGTGTCTACCTAGAAGATAATATCGAAAATGTTCTATCCCTAAAAGAACAACTAAGGCCTCTTTCTCCGTAGTAGAAAATTTCTTTTGACTTTTCGTAAGTTTCTTACTCATGTAAGCTACGGGATGCTCTAATTCATCTTCTAGTTGGAAAAGAACACTACCGACTCCTACATCACTAGCATCACACATTAAAAGGAATGGACGACCGAAATTAGGACTACAAATACTGGTGCAGAAGTTAAAGCAACCTTAATATCTTCAAAAGCTTTCTGAGCTTCCGGAGTCCAAGTAATTGGAGCATGTTTCTTTCGGTTAGTCAAAAGATCAGGTATAGGTGAAGAAAGAGTTGAGTAATTTTTTAGAAATCGACGATAATAAGAAACGATACCGAGAAATCGACGTACTTGAGTAGTAGTCTTTGGAACAGGATAATTACAGATGACACTAGTTTTCTCATTGTCTATACTTAAACCATTCTTATCTAAAGTGTATCCTAAATATCGAAGAGAAGGGCGACAAAAGTGACATTTATTAATATTAATAGTTAAATTAGCTTCTTCCAATTTATCATGAACTTTGTTTAATATCTCAAGTTTTTCAAAAGTAGGCGTACAAACTATAATGTCATCTAAGTAGTAAAAACAATAAGGCTCTAAGGAAGGTCCTATGACTAAATCCATTAGTCTACACATAGAGGCAGGAGCAGAAACTAAACCGAAAGGAGTACAAGTAAATTGAAAAAGCCCTTTAGACCGAACTGCAAAAGCTGTTTTAGGACGAGAAGATTTCTCTAAAGGTATTTGATAAAAGGCATGTTTCAAATCGATACTAGAAATATATCGTGTTGACTAAGAATAACTTCAATGTTAGGTAAAGCATATGAATCTTTATTGACGGTAACACTATTAAGCTTCCGACCATCAAAACAAACTCTATATGAACCATCTGATTTTTGAGTTAAACAAATAGGTGAGCAATAGGAAGATCTACTTTCCTCAATGACTCCTAATTTAAGTAACTTTTCAATTTCCTGGTTTAAGTATTCTTGTAAAGCTTGAGGTAATGGATATTGACTTTGCTTAAAAGGTGGAGAATCCCCAGTATCAATATAATGTTATAAGAGATGTGTTTTACCTAATATATCCTTAGGACTAAGAGATTTGAATTTTTCAATTACTTTATTAAGTTTATCAGTTTCCGCTGGAGTTAAATTTGAGACATCCTGTACGGTATTAATAATATTTACAGATAAAGAATGTAAGTTCATAGTGAATTTAGAAAAATCTATCTTGATATTAAAAGTTTTAAGAAAATCTATACCAAGTATGACTGTAAGCCAAGAATTCCAGTTTTTATGATCAAATTTAGGTACAGAACGAGAAATATGTGGTTGATGAAACTGGGTTAAAACATTATTATGCAGAGAAGAACAATTAGAAACGGAATTTATTGACCTTTTGATTTGTTGGAATTTTGTGTGTCGGAATCGGATTTTGTTTTGCTTTTGTTTTTGCTCTTTTCTTGGATGAAGAAGTCCCGGGTTGATTTTTTTTCTGCGATTTGACGAGATAAGGACGATACTCGACCGCCTTCGCAGTTTTTTTGACAGTTAGCACATTTAGGTTTAACCACTCCAGGTGTACCACATCCAAAGCAGAACAATTTCCGAGGCATAAGACACTGACTATAGGTATGATTCTGATTGTTACAGTTCCAACATACAATATTCGAATTTACTGCAGATACTTGACGGGAAAAGGTATTTTGTGGACGGTAGGAGGAAGTATGAGGTAAGCTTAAGTCAGGTTCCAGGAGATTTGAAAGTTTTCGAGAACCAAAGTTAGAGGTATTTGATGGTTGTGAATACATGAATGTTTCTTCAAGTTTTTTACATTTAACTGTTAAATCTGAAATGGTAGAAATATCTAGCAAAGCCAAGGGTTGGACAAAATTAGGTAATAAATTACGCTGAATGATTCTAATTTTGGTTAGTTCATCTGGTTTAATGTCTAACCTATTGAATAAACTACACATAGAATTGATGAAAAGAGTAACTTTTTCATTGGGATGTTGTTTACGATTCTTAATTTCCTCTAATAAATCTTCATGATAGTTATAAGGGAGAAAATCCGATTTCAATTTTGTTACCAGTTGACCCCAATCCTGAAATTGTGTCCTATTATTCAAGTACCAATAGAATGCTTGATCCGTAAACAAATCTGCTGCACTAGAAAAAAGTTCAGTATCACTAACTCCCCTAGATATTTTTAAACATTCTACTTTCTCTAAGAAACTTGTAAGAGACTCTTTAGGAGAAATCCCAGAGAAACGTATTCCCCATTTATGAACCGGTACTGGTTTCGAAAAGGTAAAAGCTTGATTGTCATTGACAGGTGTCGAATGAGCTTGGTTTGTACCCGATTGTCACATGACGGAACCCGTCCATGTAATTATTTAGGTTGGCAACATTGCCAACTGGCTTTTGTGACACGAGTGTCAATTCATAAAATAAAAGACAGTTTTCCTCATGCCGTTGACTTAACAACAAGTCTTTCATTGAATACCTTCTCCCTAAAATATAAAGTTAATGTTGAGAACATAAAGTAATATGGCGCAGTCAAATAAAAGAACCAAATAGAAGCTCTCAATGCCGTGAAGAAGCTGAACTGAAAAACAAGAAAAAACTATTGCATATTTCGTCGATAATTTAAGATTTTGTTTTCCAAAGATGGACCGTGGAATTTCGCCCATGTGCATGAGCGGTGGAAACTTGAATCAGACATGGAAATTCTGGAAACAGAAGTTTACTATGTACCTGAAAGCAACTGAAATCATCAAAAAGGACGATTCAACAAAATGCGCTCAACTATTAACGCTCATCGGAGATGAAGGTATCAGAATTTATAATACTTTTACATTTACCAATGGACAAACTGAAACATTGGAGGTATTATTGAAAAAATTTGATGACCATTTTAACCCCAAAGCAAATTTGACTTTTGAGAGATATAAATTTTTGACATGTCGTCAAAAAGAGGGCCAAACAATTGAACAATTCATCACAGAACTCAAGAATTTATCCCTATCATGTGAGCTTGAGGAACTGAGGGAGTCTTTGGTCAGAGTGAATCTAATTCTCCTTCCAACAAGAGTATTACGTTGGGTAAGTCTCTTTCTAAAATTTTCTTGTTCAGCCGTAAACTCATTTGAATTATGATTTAACCGAGTAGCTCTGGCATTTACGTGACCTAACCGACAAGTTAATCTAAGGTATTCTGCATCCCTGACAGTTCCTATAAAATCTGGGATTTTCTTTTCAAGATCCGCTAATGTGGTTTCAATACCAGCGATTTCTTGATCAATTTCTAAATTGTCAACATAATAAATAAAGTGAGCTTCTACCAGAATATTCCTGAGCTAAAACCTCTCGTAGGATTTTCCTACGTTCGGCTGACGTAGCTAACACTGATTGCCCCCGGTATGCTAATTCATGCTCGAGTTCATGATTGAACAGATAATCAACATTCAATTTAAAGCTTGAAATTTGAGACATGATTTATTTTATTCTAATAATGAACAAGAAATCAAATGAAAGAAGGAAATAGGTAAGACCTTTCAAAAGTAAACCTCTAAATTTGGTAATGCTCGAAATGCAAATATTCAAGGTAAAACTTAAATAGCAATATATAAGAGATATATAAGATATAGAAGATAATAAGTTCACAAAAAAGTTCTTGAAAGTTTTAACTGTTTATAGAAACACAAGGTATTTTGTACGATAACTTAAAAAAGAAACGATACACTTTCAAGCACTATTCGTAAACCAAGAAACAAGTTTTCATCTCTGGTTTTCTTTATGTAATCAATCCTTCATAAGCCATTTACAATAATATATTCAATCCTCCTACTAAACTTATACACACTTTATTTATTATAGTATTTTCCCTATAATAGCCAACGAAAAAAAACTATACAGGTACGATAAACGAATATTAAGAAAAACTACTAATTGAAGATACAAAATTATATAAAATCAACAGTGAATAACACGTTGGGCAGCCAAATGAAACGTTAGTACTTAAACAATCTCTAGGAACTAGCTTTGTAAAGGTTAACTATTTCCTCTCAGGGGTGTCTTCGCCGAACTGGAGATAACAGAACGAAAGGTTCTTGAATAAACAGAAGATATCTAAAATGTTGAGCGCCACGTGGTTTTATAGTTGAACCCCGAAACTATATTAATTTGTCCTGTTATCCCAGCATTAACTATTGATTTAAGTTGAACAAGTGTGTATTTAAGTTTATTAGGTAGGAAATAAAATTCAAAATTACTGATAACAAGAATATAATTTATGAAAAGTATTCATATTTTAGTTACTATAAAAAGAATTAATAATATTTATTATGTGTTAGGTGAAGCCTTTTAAAAGTCTAAAGTTTATATAGTTATAATTACATGAGAAGATGTTAAACAATTGAAAGAAGTATTTTGGGTGAAGCCCTTAAAATTTTAAAATTTATACAGTTACATGAAAGTTTGCACAAAAAAAAATAGATAACATTGAAGATTTACATTATGGGCTTAGCCAATTTGCTATACCAGAGTGAGAACGTGTTAAAAAGATAGAAAGGATCACTTATCTTAATGAAAGTGGTTACTTCAGTGAATTCCCACGTGTTTTCTTAACTCCAACAGCGAATGGAATCCCATCAGTGCTTTCTAATATCCAACAAAAGATAAGGTTAGAGGTATTTCATCCTCTTCCTATGATGAAGGTAACAGGTCCTTTGATTTTTCTCTAAAGCGTTAGCACGTTACCTAATGCTTATTGTGATGTTAACGTAAATCTCAACCCTGAGGTCAACCCTAAGGTCAATCCTGAGGTCAACCGCTAAAATATGACAGATAATTACTTATCTTATACATACGCTAAATTTTACATTCTCTGTGAAATTAATTTATCGTCTAATTACTACATTCTTTGAGTATTCTTTTACTTAGAGCTTATGAAATTGATTCAGATAAATGAATTTCACTAGAGAATTCTTTTAGAGGGATTTGATATTAGGAAATATAGGGAAAGGTTACATGAAGGCACATGTCATAAAAGGTTAGGTAGTTATAAATTGACTTTACACAACATCTGCTATTAATTTGCCAAAACTAAGAAAATGGAGATATAGATCCTTACCTGTAGGAATCTCATACACAATAATTAATATGGATGTTAAAATTTAGATTCTGATATTCATCGATTTTCCCACAGCGGCTGAAATGTTCGTTCTCTTCAAGGAATCAAATCGTCAAAAACAGATGGCTGTCTCCGGTCAGTCGATCACGTCGATCACCCCTCCATTCAAGACGAGTTCTATGACCATTGATGCCAAGTCTCTGATTTATACGATTTGGACAGAGAACCGTGAAACTTCACGTTTCACATTTTTTAAGTAGCTCAGTTCCTTAGAAAAATGCTTTTGCTGTAGAATTTTTATAATGAAATTGTGAGAATAGTATAACTCTTCAATAGTTAAAGAGTCATTGAAAACTTTGTCAGGACTGGGTTTCAAATTGCTTATGAATCTGAAAACAAACGCGAAGGATCTTTGTAGGCGATTAAAGCTAGAATACTTTAAAAATGTCGAATACCAATACTCACACGCTGCGTTCTTCCTTGAGTGCGTCATTATTTTGTGAAGCCTTTGGTATGATTTTATTGGGGTCAAAATCAAGATCTTGTGAGAATCTTGGTCCTTTCCACCATAGTTCGCAGTATTCGATTTTTTCGGGAGAAATACCGCGGGATAGGGGATCAGCGGCATTTTCTTCGGAAGAAACGTGTCGCCAAGTGAAAGATTCGGTCAGGCCTTGTATCTCAGCGGTACGATTCGCCACAAATGTTGACCATTTGGAAGGATGTGCAGATAACCAGCAGAGAACGATTTCTGAATCTGTCCATAAATTGACAAATTCAAATCTAAGGACCTTATTAAAAATCGTCGCAATTTTTTCTACTAAGCGAGCCAATAACAATGCACCGCATAGTTCGAGTCTAGGCAAGCTAATCGTTTTGACAGGGCTAACTCTAGACTTGGCGCATATTAGACGACTTGAACAGTTTGCTACGAGTACCGCAATCATTCCGAAAACTTTCGAACGCGCGATTGTTTTGATTATTCGAACGAGAGTTTGAATTGTTACTTGTGCTATGATTGAAATTGTTATTGTTAAAAGTTCTCTGACTAGAACGTTATGAAACTGAGGAAATCTGGCAATCATGTAACATTGTATGGTGTGAAGCACCGCACACAATACCTCGATGTTTTGACTGACAGTTGTTGGTACTGTGATTGTTTACGCAATTTTGAAAAAGATTATTATTTAGTACGAATTGAATTTTGTTATTATTTGATGTGCCTTTGAACTTTAGACACCTATATATGTTGTGATTTTCTAACTTACAGTAAGAACATTTTTGAATTGTGTACGCCACTGGTTTACTGCTGCCAGTAGCTTCTGACGAACTTGAGTAGTGTGACAATTTTTTTACCGGTTTTGGACTATAATTTATGGGAGTTAAATCTTCTAAGACACGGCAATGTTTTTCTAAGAAAGATAGAAAGTCTTCCAAGGTTGGCAATTTTTTAATATCTCTTTGTAATCTGTAAGATTTTCTGATATTAAAATCTAGTTTTCTAGAAAAAAGGTGTATTAATATTAATTCACTTTGTTCGATGGGAACACCAAGATTTTTCAACGCGCTAATATTTTGTTTTATAGTAGTCAAAAAATCACGTAAATTGTTTTTGTCTACCTTTGTCAGATTTGGTAAATTTTCAAATAAATTTGTTAAATGAGATTCAATCATCGTATAATTATCTTCGTAACGTTCTCTCAATGTATTAAGAGCAATGTCGAAATTTGTCTCAACCAGTTGCAGCTTGTCTACTAATTTGAGAGCCTCGTCTCTAAGATAACTTTTTAAATAAATTAGTTTTTGCAAATTGTCAAGTTGACAGTTATTAACTACTAGTTTTTCGAATATGTCGTAAAATGACTGCCATTCTGAGGATAAACCACTGAAAGGTTTTATTGATATGTCAGGAAGTTTAACATTCATTTGCTGTAAAACGTTTTGCTGGAGAATTTTAGTTTGAATAGAATTTGATTCGAGTGATTGGAAAGCTTTTAGCTTTGTATTAATGAAAGATATAGCGTCCAAAATCAACCCTTCAACATCTTCGTCCTCAGGGACTTGCACGGACTCGTCTTCAAGAACAAATAGAGCAATTTCCTCTGCAATGACATTATATGTTTGCAAAATTTCGTTTAGTGCTGTTTTGCGAATACTAAATTTTTCAATATCGTCCGAATTTTCATTTGTTTGTATCCAATTAAATATTTTTGTAAGACGGCCCTTGCAATACCCTCTTTTTCGTATAAGAGCATCCATAATTATTTATGAATAAAGACCTGTTGAAAGTATAACAAAGAAAGTGAATATTTGCAAAATTCCTAACAAACAATGATAATTTGGGGAAAAATGCTTGAAATACACAAATTTCTATACTAATACTTGTTACTTTTAAGCAGATAATGCTGGCAATGCATAGAATACAATGGTAAAAATAGCAGACAAGTACACGTATATGCCTTAATACTAGATTCAATAAAGTTTGGATGGACAGTGAGACGGAACACAAGCAAGGATGCGGCACTAATCACGTTTTAAAAGAGTTTTTGCATAAAAATTTCTTGAATTATTGTCCTGTAACGCACCTATTCGAACTGTGGATAGGTAGCGGTAATGTTTCAACGTGAAATAAACAAAATAAACAAGTAAAATAAACCTTTGACTTTGAGTTCTTGCTTCACCAATGAATTCGTATTGACACAGTGCAAAGTTGAAGTAAAATTAGTATTTTCTCACCCAGTTACCAAGCTGTGCGAAGTCTCTTGAGCTATAGGTTCAGATCCGGTTCGAAGCTGACCAATTTAATGTTGGGATTTTCAACATTAAAGATTATTTTATTTGATTGAGATGAATGTTGCTGCTGCTACGCAGAATCACGAACGACTAGGACGTGTTGTTTTAATTAATATGGAAAGAGAATCATTTTTGGCACTTCAATCTTTTTATTTTGACAATCACTGACAGGACGATATATTTCTCATGTCTATAGAAACGCACTTTTTATGGCACAAAAGGAATAGAGCGGTTGATTTGTTGCGCACAATTGGACTAGGTAAACATTATATTTCTTGTTATAATAAATACATTTTTATGCAGCAGCGACGGGTTGAGATGAAATTTCAACAACCGGCAAACCCCTACCTAATTTTATTATCTCTGGTGTGATTACCTCGTAATAAATATCGGCACCTAGAAGTATGTCAACTGAGGGAGAAGGAATTCGAATTTTATTAACATCTATTTCTCCTTGGGGCAGTTTCGATACAAAATTATCCATTACTGAACAAGATATAGTAAGTTCCTGGTTATTAACATCCTTACAATTCCTTAAAGATAGTGTAATGTCAATCATTTCATTACACATAGCCCCTTTACTTGATATTCCCGAAATATGAATAGTGCGTTTATAAGTTGGATACAGTAACCCTTTCGCTAACTTTGTTGTTATTAACGAACATTGTGCACCGCTGCCTAATAAAGCAGTCGCTATAACGGGTTTTCCGTTCCTATCTAACAAACACAACTGCGTTTTAGCTAACATAACATAGTTAGACCTTCCTTGTGCCATTGCAGACAACAATTGAATTGAATTATTATTTAAATAACCTTTATTTTCTTCAACTGTTTGGTCAGAAATAACTCCTGCCGTTACCTTATCCTGAGATGCAGGAATTTCCCTAGAGTTCCCACGAATATTAGATTGAACATTATCGTGAGAGCTATTAACAATAGCAACATTTCCTTTGCTGCTATGACCCTAATCACCATATTGACCTTTCTGAACGTGCAATAATGTGTTGTGACCACCCTTACAAATGAAACCCTGACTTAGTACAGTTTTGAACAAAATTGGGCAAAAAACACTTATAACACAATTTAGTTGTAGTTACAAATTGCCGTCGTTGATCAACCGACAACGATTTAAATTTAAAACATTTCCCCACCTGGTGATTAGTACCCTTACGATAGCAACATTTTTGCATGTAAGTTTCCCTTTGATCCGTGGATTTTGTATTTAAATTAACAAATTTTCCCTTACTTTCCGGGACCCCTAAATTCTGTAATGCAATACACCGCTTTTCCAGAAAACTCAAAAATGGTTTCAACGTTGACAGGGCACTACTTCCTCAGTCAAATTCAAATGCTTGTTTAGTTTGGAAATCTAACTTTTGAATTAATAAGTAGATTAAAATCAAATCCCATGCCTCAATTGGGACACTTAACTGTGAGGAGAACCAAAACTCCTCACAAGTCTAGTGGTAGTGTACCGCCGGCACGTAGCCAAGACACCAGCCAACAAAAAGCTGGGAAAGCTGGATTTCCCAAGATGAAGACGGCTATCGTCTCCTCTAGGAAACCGGCAAAAGAGACTGGACCTGGTGTCCTGAAATCGAAGACTGTCATGGCCTCGACAAAGGCACCAAAAAAACCAGCTGGGCCGGCGACGAAAGGTGATCAAACCTCGTCGACTGCACCAAACACAGCCTCATCATTGGCAGGAGCAGATGGTGGCGTCTTAATTGACCCACCGACTGATCCTTCCAATATTTGAGGAGATATAAGTTCAATTGTTTACAGGTAAACTTACAGCATGCCAAGGCCGCTTCTTATATCCTTGGCAAAAGGTTCAAGGACGAATTAATCGACCTTGCCTTCCTGCAAGAACCATGGACAGGAAACACAGACCGAGTGACCGGTCTCAGGAATAGTCTGCCCTGGGGTGAAACCTAGAGCATGTCTACTCATCAGGAAAAATATTAATTATTTTTGCTTACAGGCTTTTGCACTCCAGATGTAGTAGCCATCCAGATGTACTTACCGGAGAAGAATGGTATGACAAACATAGTCGCCTGCTCTGCATACTTCCCAGGAGACATGGATACTGTACCTCCTCTTGCTATACGGCGATTAATCGACTATAGCAAGAAGAACAGACTTCAGTTAGTCATGGGCTGTGACCCCAATTCATACCATACATCGTGGGGCAGCACGAATATAAATCGCAGTGGTGAGTAACTCTTTGATTATTATACTAGGGGAAGGGCTACCTGTTATTAATAAGGGCTCAGAATCAGAGGTGTTAGATTTAACTATAAGCTCAAACATTCTGAGCAATAAGACACAGCATTGGGCTGTATCTACTGAACCTCCGTGTTCAGATCATAGACATATTCAATTCAACATTGAAATAGGCCAGAGGCCAGTAGAGGAATATGAGGACGGTTTCACCACAATTAACAGTTGTGATGGGATAGATACTGCAGCAGAAAAACTTCGCGAAGCAGTGATCTCCTCCTATCATGAAAACTGTCCACTCAAGAATAAAAGAGATAATCGCAACTCTACTTGGTGGAACAAATGCCTAGAAAAGTTCGACGACTATTTAATCGAGCTAAAGAGTCAGGCAACTGGGAGCTTTATAGAACTACTCTAACAAGTTATACTAAAGAAATCAGAAAGGCAAAGCGGGAGTCTTGGAAAAAGTTCTGTGAGAGTATTTCTGATATACCTTGTAGTACTAGAATTCACAAGATTCTCCCTAAAGAGTCGATTGCCGAGATTGGGTCGATGAAGCGACCTGATGGCATGGGCATGGGACCCAAACAAATCTACTGGATATATGTGATGATCGTTAGACCAATGATCACATATGGAGCTATTGCCTGGTGGCCAAAAGCGAACGGCCCAAGCAAAGCTCTCTGGTTTACAGAGACAGGCTTGCCTGGCAATTACTGGTGCTATCAGCTCCACACCGTCAGCAGCCATGGAAATCCTTCTGGACCTACCTCCTCTCCATATATTTTTGAAAAAAGAGAGGCTAGATGGACAACATACAGAATAGCGCATATGTCTAAATGCATAAATCAGGCTTATACAGAACGAAGCAGAATGCTAGTGGACACTGAAAGTCACAGTATTCTGGGAATGACCTCTGACATAATGCCTCCAACAGTAAACTACGATCTGCCTTATACCGTCCTAATTCCAAATAGAGATGAATGGGTCCTCCGTAAGGATGAACTATTAAGAGCAGACAGCTGTTGGTATACAGACGGTTCAAAAACACCGTCAGGCTCTGGTGCAGGTGTATACGGGCGCAGACCTAGGACAGAAATATCAACCTCCCTAGGATCCTCTGCAACCGTATTTCAGGCGGAAATTTACGTCATTGTTTCATGTGTGGAGAGATTGGAGCAGGCCAATCTCATACATAGAACAATAAAAAATTTCTCGGACAACCAAGCGGCTTTGAAAGCACTTAGCTCTAACCGTGTAATGTCGAAATTGGTATTAGATTGCCAAAAAAGACTTTCCTCAATAGGAGAACTCAATAAAGTATCGCTGGTCTGGATTTCTGGTCATTCGGGCATGAAAGGAAACGATAGGGCAGACTCTCTTGCAAGGGAGGGTGCCGCACGTGTTTCTATCGGACCAGAACCTACAATTGGCATCGCAAGAAGAGCATTAGACTTCTGGCATAATTTACCAGGATTGGTTCATTCAAAGGCTTTCATACATCCTTCGAAGAATGTCTCCGAACAAATGTTAGACTATAGCAGACATGACCTACGCTGTCTAACAGGCCTTTTAACAGGCCACTGTCATCTGAATCATCATATGCTTAAACTTGGACTGTCGGAAGATCCGACCTGCCGTCTTTGTCTGGAAGCTGATGAAACAGCAGAGCATATAATTTTTGCCTGCCCCGCCGCGGCTCGAATCAGGTATCTGATGTTTGGAAAGCGACGCTCTCTCGCACTCGGACCTGAAAAATCATTTACCAAATAAGCTAAATACTTACCGAAACACACAAGAACACTGAATTACACTATAAAACGATCAAAAACAGACAATCAGTTGTTATTTCATCCAATAACTATCAATTTCACGTAGTTATGGTCCAAAACAGTTAACGGAGTTTTAATTCTCTCAAAAACCCTCTATTACACTGAGAAGCACACAAGATGACTGAATAATGCAGAAAATCTTTCGAATCGACATAAAAACGAAAATTATAGAGCGATTGGACCATTTTCCATCCTATTTCACTCAAATACATACAAAAACACACAAGAACACAAAATTACAGTATAAAGCGTAAGAAAACACACAATACGACGTTATTTCATCCACTAACTATCAATTTCACGTAGTTGCGGTACAAAACAGTCAACGGGGTTTGAAATCACTCAAAAACCCTTTATTACACTGAAAAGCACACAAGATAACTGCATAATGCACAAAACGACTCGAAACTACCTTAAAACGAAAGTTATCGAGCAGTTGGACTATTTTCCATCGTATTTTACTCAAGTACATACAAAAACAACAAAGAACACTGAATTACAAAATAAACCGATCGTAAACACACAATACGATGTTATTTTATCCAATAACTATCAATTTCACGTAGTTACGGTCGAAAACAGTCAACGGAGTTTGATATCACTGGAAAACCCTCTATTACAGTGAACAGCACACAAGATGACTGAATTATGCACGAAACCACTCGATTCTACCTAAAAACGGAAGTTATCAAGCAATTGCACCATTTTCCAGCCTGTTATTTCATGCAATAACCATCAATTTCACGTAGTTACGGTCCAAAACAGTCAACGGAGTTTGAATTCTCTCAAAAACACCCTATTACACTGATTATTTCACTCAATACAAAATACGCGCCTTCGATTGGTTTAAATATGAGGATTGATATCTCCATGTTTTCGATTTTGTATTTCGGCACCTGATTGGATACATGCAATTTTCCTATCTGTGTGCTTCACGTTGTCATTAGTTGTTTCATTCGATATTAAAAATCTAGTGACTGACAGAAAATGTCAAATTATTAAAGAAACGTCAGAATCGTTTTCGTGAAATAATCTTGACAAATACAACTCGTGTAATTAATGATTATCAAAAATTTCTTCTCCTTTTCGAAACAAATTGTGGTTTCCAAACAAAAATTTGTTTCTCAAAATCGAATAAATTTGTGTTTCGATATTCATTAACACACTTGTTGTATTATTATCGAAAAGCACACCAGATGACTGCATATAGCACAAAACCACTCGAAACTACCTAAAAACGAAAGTTATCGAGCAGTTGGACTATTTTCCATCCTATTACACTATTAACACATTCAAAAACACACAAGAACACTGAACTACAGTATGAAACGATCGAAAACACACAATAGGACGTTATTTAATCCAATAACTATCAATTTCACGTAGCTACGGTACAAAACAGTCAACGGAGTTTGAAATCACTCAAAATCTTTCTATTACACTGAAAAGCACACAAGATGACTGCATAATGCACAAAACCACTCGAAACTACCTGAAAACGAAATAACATCGTATTGTGTGTTTACGATCGTTTTATACTGTCATTTTAGTGTTCTTGTGTTTTTTTGTATGTATTTGAGTGAAATAGGATGGAAACTGGTCCTATTGCTCGGTAACTCCCGATTTTAGGTAGATTCTAGTGGTTTTGTGCATTATTCATTCATCTTGTGTGCTTTTCAGTGTAATAGAGTGATTTTAAGTGATTTCAAACTCCGTTGACTGTTTTCGACCGTAACTACGTGAAATTGATAGTTATTGGATGAAATAACATCGTATTGTGTGTTTACGATCGGTTTATTATGTAATGCAGTATTATTTGTTGTTTTTGTATGTACTTGAGTGAAATAGAATGGAAAATGGTCCAGCTGCTCGATAACTTTCGTTTTTAGGTAATTCGAGTGGTTTTGTGCCTTATTCAGTCATCTTGTATGCTTTTCAGTGTAATAGGGTGTTTTTGAGAGAATTCAAACTCCGTTGACTGTTTTGGACCGTAACTACGTGAAATTGATGGTTATTGCATGAAATAACAGGCTGGAAAATGGTGCAATTGCTTGATAACTTCCGTTTTTAGGTAGAATCGAGTGGTTTCGTGCATAATTCAGTCTTCTTGTGTGCTGTTCAGTGTAATAGAGGGTTTTTGAGTGATATCAAACTCCGTTGACTGTTTTCGACCGTAACTACGTGAAATTGTTAGTTATTGGATGAAATAACATCGTATTGTGTGTTTACGATCGGTTTATTTTGTAATTTAGTGTTCTTTGTTGTTTTTGTATGTACTTGAGTAAAATACGATGGAAAATAGTCCAACTGCTCGATAACTTTCGTTTTAAGGTAGTTTCGAGTCGTTTTGTGCATTATGCAGTCATTTTGTGTGCTTTTCAGAGTAATAAAGGGTTTTTGAGTGATTTCAAACCCCGTTGACTGTTTTGGACCGCAACTACGTTAAATTGATAGTTATTGATGAAATAACGTCGTATTGTGTGTTTTCGTACGTTTTATACTGTAATTTTGTGTTCTTGTGTGTTTTTGTATGTATTTGAGTGAAATAGGATGGAAAATGGTCCAATCGCTCCATAATTTTCGTTTTTATGTCGATTCGAAAGGTTTTCTGCATTATTCAGTCATCTTCCCAGCCAGCACAAACATTAAGGGGGTGTTGGGAAACGTTTGTTTTAATGCCTCATTGAAACATTTCAAGATTACATTGTAGCAACCGCGCTGTATCGTTTCTATTGCATTGTTTTTGAGAGACGTGCCTGATTCATTATAAAAACATTTCTAAGAAACGTTTTTTTAAGCTACATAAAAAACTTCCCACCAACATTTATTTATTTCATTTATGGCAACATTACAGTGAAATGTTGTTGAGATGATTATGGAACATCACTTAATATATTTATTTAGTGTGAAAAAGAAATACACAAAATAATATTGCAGACACATTTCATGTTATACTTACGCATAATAAAACAAGAACTGATTCACGGTAATGTTGTATGAAAATCGCACTTAATCTAGCTGATAATGTAGTATTGTGATTTGTGAACAAAAAAAGAAGATCAATCCTAACCCTGCAAAAGTGGTTTACCGTGTCTTTTTCTCCTTTATTCGCTTTATCCAAACTACATAACATTCTTGTGCATTCTTGTTTGTGTAATGTGTTATAGAAAATCGTGGATTGCTGAGTAGGTAAGTAATATATGCTAAAACGGAGTTAGTAATTAACAGACATTAATTTTTTTTCTGAACGTGTGAAAGTGAATTCCGACATCGAAGCCGTTTGAAACAAGGTAAAGATATCTTAAGAATCACCGTTTCTCCGAAATTTTCGTACCTCCGTAAACTAGTAATAAATTCGATATTTATTTTACTTACCTGACCGATTGATTTTTTTTGTGTTTTACTTTGTTCATTTTTTTTAAATAACCGGCAATATTTAATTAGTGTGATTTGTTTTGGGGCAAACTATTTTCATGATAAATAAGTTAAATTTTTTTTATGTATCCCGGATTTCAAATTTAACTTGCTGTCGAGTTGAAGCTCGATTCTGTTTTTTTTTTTGTTGAATAAAAGTTGATTTGTTCTAAAAATTGTTTTTTTTTTACATTGCTAAATAAGTAATTGATAGTGAATATCCGCCGGCTCTCTATTGAGGGTACAATTTTATGTGTTTTATTTACAGGACTTTTATATTCAATTGATACTATTGTGATATTTCAATTTTATTCCCGAGTTTTATTCTTACTCTGTGTGTCGATAAGTAGAATCATTTGTTTTTCCTATATCCGTTATTTTTTTTTGTCAAATCCAAAGGGTGGATCGAACTTGTCTTGTGGCTCAGTTACGCTTGTTCGATTGCCTGGTAGATTTGCCACCGTGTTAGATAATCTGGTCGGCTCAGACTTTTACGGCCGTCCTTTCTTCTCTCCTTTAGTTTGTCAGTCACTATATATTTATAACTACAATAGACCACAGAGTAATATTATAACAAAGGGAAGATATTTATTTATTCCGTCAGTTAATCATTAGTTGAAACTAAACCGATATTTGATTCATCCGGGTTGTAAATTTGAGATTGGTTGATTGAAGTTAGTTCAACAAGACCCCTGGAATTTTCCGTTACTTCCATCTGAGGCTATCCGGAACTCTTGACGTTAAGGGTCAAGGGGCCGTGGAGCAAACCACGTTAAAAATCTGGCGCCCGAGACTGGAACCAAAAATTAGCTTCGAGGGTGTCCATAGTGACGTGTAGAACGAGGTAAACGCGTTACAAAAATGGCGCCCGAGCAGGGACCCGATTGTTGAAAAAACAGTGACCGTTAGATTCCGTTTAAGATTGTTTTTTTTTGCGTATTGTTGATTAGAGCAGTGACCTGACTGTCGATAAGCAGGAACCGCTTTATTCCGTTTTGTATTAGTACAAGGATCTGATCTGTACTGCAGAGAATGTTCAAAAATATTATTTGCTTCCGGTGCTACCTGAATTACTATCCGGTGAACCCGCTCTATGGTACCGGAATAATCGAAGCAGATTTACCAGCTGAACCGATTTTAAAACCGAGTTCCGAATTTTCTTTTATCCCGTGAATTACGAAGACAACTTAGAAGCCGAGATAGGCAGTCGTCTACAAAGGAGAAATGAGTCCGCCGCTACTTACATTACCGAACTCCAAACCCTGATGCGACGACATGGAAAGCTAACTCCCGAACAACAGTTAGCCAGACTGTACCGTAACCTATTGCCAGAGTACCGTTTGCAAATCCGAAAAAGGGACTTTGAGAGTTTCTCCACATTTTTTCAAGTGATCAGGAATATGAGTTCCTCAGGAAGGAACTCCAGAATGTACCCAGCCACAGTGGACCAACCCGTCCGCAGCCGATATATACACAAAGATCTAGACGGTCCCACCACTCGACACTTGGTCCATCCAGAGAGCCCTCCGCCGGACCCAGCCAACCGTCACCTACCGATACTCCGCCACCGTCATCCGATACTCCTCGCCGTTCGCCGCCAGATACTACTCAACACCCGCCTAGATCATCTTCCCGTCCGATCACTTGTTTCCGTTGTGGTGAATCCGGCCACTACCGGAATAATTGTCAAAACCCTCCGAAAATTTTCTGTTCACGTTGCCGTAAAGAAGGCGTATTTTTCAGAGACTGTTCCTGCAGGAGGCTAAACCGAAGCTGTCCCGAGGAGAGGCCGACACAGCTTCTGCAAATCTTTGCCTCTCATACCGAACCGCCAGCAGAAATGAACGATCCCAGACCGTACTTAGATGTCGAAATTGGAAATCAGAAATTCCAAGCTTTGTTAGATACCGGGGCAGCAAAATCATATATTGGTGATCAGGTAGCTGAAAGATTTTCCCAAAGAAAGCAAACTACTGGCCGTCAAGCAACGAACGCCCGTTTAGCTAATGGAAATTTGGTCTCAATCACCGATATTTATGAGCTGACACGGAAGATCAATGACGTCACTATGGAGGGTTCGTTAGAGCATTTCCCTGGACTGACATATTGTTAGGACATGATGTCCTACAAAAGTATACTTTCCGTTTGGATTTAGGAACCGGAAAAATATATATCAATAATGTAATAGTAAGGCGTTCACAATTAGCCCGCCCTATGGGAGTATTGGAGGTAGTGAGCCCGCCTATGGAAGAAGTCGAGGATGCTGTACCTATAATATGTACTGAAGGTATTCTTCATCTTGTTACTGAAGACCGCCGTTCTGGAAATCTGTCTGTTCCCAAAGTATCTGCGTCTTCCCTGGAGTTAGGGGTTGACAAAGAGCAATCCGTTCTTGAAGTCTCTGCGTCCTCCCTGGATTTAGGGGTCGACAAGGAGCAAATTGTTTCCGAAGTATCTGTGTCCTCCCTGGAGTTAGGGGTCGGCAAGGAGCAATCCGTTGTTGAAATTTCTGAATTTTCCCCGGTGTTGTTAGGGGTTTATAAAGAATATACTTGTGTTGAGGTCTCTGAGTCTTCCCTGGTGTTAGGGGTTGACAAAAAGCAAGCCGTTCTTGAAGTCTCTGCGTCTTCCCTGGAGTTAGGGGTCGACAAGGAGCAACCTGTTTCCGAAGTCTCTGCGCCTTCCCTGGGGTTAGGGGTTGACAAGGAGCAAACCGTTTTTGTAACATCTGCGTTCTCCCTGGAAGATTTAGGAGATGACGAGAAGTATGTTTGTATAGGCTGTCCGTTGGAAACCATAGTTCCGCTTACCGAAAGTAATTTATCAAAAGAACAGACAGACAGATTGAACACCTTCCTATACCAAGAGTTACCGAAATTTGAATCCTTACGAGGTCCGACGACACTAGTTGAGCATGAAATCCAATTGCTGCAACCCCGTCCGATCAAACAAAGATACCGACCCCAGAATCCGAAAATGCAGGAAATTTACAATGCTGAAATAGACGCCATGTTGGCAGAGGGAGTGATCGAACCCTCTACAAGTCCGTGGAGTTCTCCGATAGTCATTGTAAAGAAGAAAGATGGGAAAAACCGAAATACTTAGGACATATAATTACTGGAGATGGAATCCGTACCGATCCCGAGAAGGTAGAAAGTATTGTGAAATTTTCAGCACCGAGAAATATCCGAGAACTGAGAAGATTTTTGGGAGTTGCCTCCTGGTATGGGAGATTTGTGCCATCGTTTTCAGAAAAAGTGGCTCCGTTGACAAAATTGCTCCGTAAATCTCAGCGATGGAAGTGGACTGAAGAACAAGAAACCGCTTTCGCTTTGATTAAAACCTGTCTGTCAGAAGCACCCGTTCTAAGTTGTCCTGATTTTACCGTACCGTTCACTCTGCAGACCGATGCCTCCGAATATGGTTTGAGAATAGCCCTTACCCAACAGAAAGATGGCCACGAGCACGAGGTAGCGTATGCAAGTCGCACCCTGAGCTCTACCGAGAAAAACCACTCCGTCACCGAGAAAGAGTGTCTTGCCATTGTCTGAGGGATTGAAAAGATGCGTCCTTATTTAGAGGGCTACCATTTCACGGTTGTTACCGATCATCAATCTCTTAGATGGCTGCACGTTTAGCAAGGTGGAGTATTTTTCTGCAGCAGTACGATTTCGAAATACAATACCGTAAAGGTGCTCTAAATCGTGTAGCCGATGCCTTGTCTGGAAATCCGCTACCAATGACCACCGAGGCTGATCTACCGTCTGCCCTTTGTCTAACCGATGTAACCGCTGTATGTTCGTGGTACCGAACCAAAAAGAAGACCGTCTATACCGTCATTTCTGGGACATAAATGGCATTATTCAATCATCTTGTATGCTTTTCAGAGTGTTTTTGAGTTATTGGATGGAATAACAACTGATTGTCTGTTTTTTATCGTTTTATAGTGTAACTCAGTGTTCTTGCGTGTTTCTGTGAGTATTTCAGTGAAATAGGACTGAATATGGTCTCGATAACTTTCGTTTTCAGGTATATTCAAGTAATTGTGTGCAGTATTCAGTCATCTTGTGTGCTTTTTAGTGTAATAGAGGGTTTTTGAGTGATTTCAAACTACGTTTACTGTTTTGGACCGTAACTACGTGAAATTGATAGTTATTGGATGAAATAACGTCGTATTGTGTGTTTTCGATCGATTTATACTGTAGTTCAGTGTTCTGTTTTGGACCGTAGCTACGTGAAATTGATATTTATTGGATAAAATAATATCGTATTGTGTGTTTACGATCGTTTTATACTGTAATTCAGTGTTCTTGTGTGTTTTTGTATGTATTTGAGAGAAAAAGGATGGAGAATGGTCCAATTGCTCGATAACTTCCGTTTTTAGGTAGATTCGAGTGATTTTGTGCATTATTCATTCATCTTATGTGCTTTTCAGTGTAATAGAGGGTTTTTGAGTGATTCCAAACTCCGTTGACTGTTTTGGACCTTAACTACGTGAAATTAATAGTTATTGGATGAAATAACAACTTATTGTGTGTTTTCGATCGTTTTATACTGGAATTCAGTGTTCCTGTGTATATTTGTATGTATTTGAGTGAAATAGGATGGAAAATGGTCCAATTGCTCGATAACTTTCGTTTTTAGGTAGTTCTAGTGATTTTGTGCATTACTCAGTAATCTTGTGTGCTTTTCAGTGTAATAGAGGGTTTTTGAGTGATTTCAAACTCCGTTGACTGTTTTCGACCGCAACTACGTGAAATTGATAGTTATTGGATGAAATAACATCGTACTGTGTGTTTACGATCGTTTTATACTATAATTTAGTGTTATTGCGTGTTTTTGTATGTATTTGAGTGAAATAGGATGGAAAATGGTCCAATTGCTCGATAACTTTCGTTTTCAGGTAGATTCGAGTGAGTTTGTGCATTATTCAGTCATCTTGTATTCAGACTAATAGAGGGTTTTGAGTGATTTTAAGCTCTGCTGACTGTTTTGGACCGTAAATACGTGACATTGATAGTTATTGGATGAAAAAACAACTTATTGTGTTTTCGATCGTTTTATACTGTAATTCAGTGTTCTTGTGTGTTATTGTATGTACTTGAGTGACAAAGGATGGAAAATGGTCCAATTGCTCGATATCTTACGATGTGTAGTGTAATTGTAGTGTAATTGAGGGTCTTTGAGTGATTTCAAGCCCCATTGACTGTTTTGGACCGCAACTACGTGGAATTGATAGTTATTGGATGAAATAACGTCGTATTTTGTGTTTTCGATCGTTGTATACAGTAATTCGGTGTCCTTGTGTGTTTTTGTATGTATTAGAGTGAAATAGGGTAGAAAATGGTCCATTTGCTCGATAACAATTTCTCGGTAGACAGCAATTAAATTGTTGACATTTGAGGTTGTGTTTTAAACAATCATTTACTGTCGAATATTTTTCATTTTTGAATATTTTAGGACGTTTTGCTAGTTTATTTGTGAGTGCTGTGTGTTTTATTTGATCGAAAACCATGCCTTCTACAAAACTGGTTGGTGTTAAAGGAAAATATATCCACAGTGAAGGCCGACAGATTCTTAAAAACGTTGCAACTTTTATGGAGTCTGAAGCTAAACATGGAATCCAAATTCCTTTAAAAAATCATCGGTAAGTCAAATAAGAAAGTAAAATAATCCAATATATCACTCCTGGCATTCAGATTGTTATAAAATATATGGAGGAGTATACATAACTCCAAAAATAATTGAATTCTGCTAATAATTCTGCACTTAGCAGTTATTTATATGGTTCTAATACTCAATGCCTATAATTATCTCATACACAAAAAAACAATATGACTTTGTATATTTACAACATTTTATATAATAAATTTTATATAATATACATTTCTTTGATTTGTAAAATATATATCTTGATATGGTATTCATTTGTTGGAAAGCCAATCTATTTTTTATTTTAACATGAAAATAATTATGTATTGCTGATTTTTAATAATTATATTTCTAAATTGTAGAGAGGGAACTTTAAAAGCTACTGGGGTGAGTAGAAGTACTTACACCAGAATTAAAAATGAATCCTCAGCAACTGAAACAGGAGCATCTACATCCTTTAGATCTCTTTAAAAAAGAACTAGGAAGAAAAAGGTTGTGGAAGACAAACACATCAAAAGGGTCTTAAAACTATATTTACAATTTATACACTTTATACAATTTATATTTTAACAAAAGGGTTGATGGCACATGCACATCGTTGGTGTTCATAAGCTTGACTGGGGTGGTTTGTTTTATTTTGGCTGGCTGTGTTTGGTTGTGGCTACTGTTCCGAACATGCTGGGGGGAGCAAAAAAAGTTTCGGTAGAAACACTTATTTATGTGCTGGAATTCACACTGCACGTGCGCAATTTACACTTTATTCACTAGCACTTTACATTGAAACTATTCTACTATATACAACAAATAAACATATCTAAACAATTTGGTATACATACAACAAAATTGAAATAATATATTTGTGGACTGTATTTTTCATAGGTATAGTTTAACTAAAGTTAATGTGAAGACCCATATTTTTAATCCCCTTGAAGGAAAAAGCCGCCCAATGGCGTGCATAAAATTTTTTTATAAATTCGAGTATTCTGAAATAATATTTTTCAAATGTAATTCAAATTAATATAGTGGATTAAAATTAACCTGCATCAAATTTGTAATACAATTTTTTGTAAATAATGCTCATTTAGCCAGACAATCTGAAAAGATTGTCTGCCCAGCAAGAACCACGGGAAGGTATGAGCTATTCTTACCAGGAAAAAAGGATTGGGTCGGGTACGTGTATGTTAGTAGGAACATGAAGTTAGTTTTTTTTTTGTTTTAATTTTTATTTTTTTTTATTTTTTTTGCTTTTTTTATTGGATTTGGAAAATATATAAGTACTACTATTATAAATACGTTAAGAAAAAAAACGCGTTTTAAATATACCGACAAGGAAAATTTATTTAAAATAATCTAATAACCGGAATTGTCAGAGTCTTCTGAAGTCGAATCGTTTTCAAGTTGGATAACTATTGGTGCTATGTTCGCAATAGGCGGTAAATCCGTATATTCTTTTTCGGTTTTTATTACATGGGCCACGCAATTTTCCCATATATCGATATAATTTTCATTAAATACTTGCCGAATATTGTCAAGGACGACTGCGCTCAAAGTTGGCGACTGATTAAATTTCCGTAAACGGCTTTTTACTGTACCCCAAACCATTTCTATTGGATTGAAGATACAATAGTATGGAGGTAAGCGCAAAAGGGTATGACCGAACCTACTGCAAATATTATCAATGACATATTCTTTTTGGAAATTCCTACTTTTTATCATTTCAATCAATTCTTTTTTCACCGGAATCTTTTCAGGAATATTAATGTTTTTAGTTCTCATGAATTTTAAAATTGATACGACGCGTTGTCCATTACAATTACCGAGCTCGGCGGAATATTAGGCCAAAGCTGTTCTACAAACCATTTTTCAAATAAATCGGATGTCATATCTTCGTGATAATCAGCGGAAGACTTTGCTATATTTTTAGCCGACGATAGCAACGCATTAGGTACAAAACCATCTTTACTTCCGGCATGAATAATAATAACGCGTTTTCCTCTCGAACACGGAGTATCTAAAGAACAATTTTTTGTATCGTCAACCCAACCATACTTGACAACATCCTGAGTATCAAACCATGTTTCATCTAAATAAATTATAGTTCTATTTGAATCACGGTACCCTTTTATTTTGCCTGTCCAAGTTCAACGATACGCCGAGATTCCATTATAACCATTCGATTATCTAACTTTTTATATTTAAATCCACAATTTAATAAAACCGCGCGTAGTGTTTCTAAACATTGATAATTATATTCAGGAATATCCCGCAATTTATCACGAATCAGTTCTAAAGTTGGTACTATATTGTCCTTATAAAACCCGTAAACAATCCGTTTAATAACATGTTTCGTAGCATTGTCAACCTTACTCAATTTTTGATTTGTTCGTTTCCGCTTTAAAGAATTATCCGTAACAGTGCCTAGTTTAATTACTTTATAAATCGTTGTAAGCCCGATTTTCGTCAATTCGTGAATTCTCGCGATAACCGCATTATCAGAAATTACAGAATTTTCTTTTTTCAAACACGCGTACATATTTAAAACAACGCTTTGACACTGAACATGTAAATCTTTGTTTTTAAATTCGGCCCTATCATCATTATCATTTATTGCTAAGTCAAATAAATATTATATTGATATCAATTCACTCAACTCCACGAACAAATAATAAATATTATATTGATATCAATTCACTCAACTCCACGAACAAATAATAAATATTATATTGATATCAATTCACTCAAGTCCACGAACAAATAAATATTATATTGATATCAATTCACTAAACTCACTCGACCAAGAAAAAGGTACTAGATATTTACTACTATTATTTTAAATATTTCTTTAAAACAAAATTCACACACGCCCCTGAATCGACACACGATACTAATATGTCTCTAATATCGCATATATAGTAGCCCGCCTAGTAAGCGATCCGTTACTCCGTTATAATATAAACAATAATGTGCTTGATGATTGTATTGTCTCGGAACTTCGTGAACACGTGCGATGAGTTTCCAGAGCGTTGCCAGATATACGAAATTTTCTTAAATATAGTAGGCATACAAAAAGTTGTTTTAGTTAATTTCTCTTTTTACAGCAATTTCGAGCGACTTTTTTAATGCTTACTAATAAATTTATATTATGTATTTTTTTAAAATATTTCCAAACTAGCTTTCTGATTACATCACGAGCTAACAGTTTACTGAAGTAATGGTAATCATTTGTATAGTGAGCCCAACAATTTTAGAAAATATATCTGACAACATTGCTTTATTTTATGGTGTTCACATTAATTTTAGTTAAACTTTAACAAGATTTTTCTTTTCACAAACTTAGCTAAGCATTTTTTTCAAAATTATCATACATATTTCAAAAGATTAAACTTTGAGAATCTTTTTTTGCTCCAAAAGCCTCATTTAAAGTAGTGACTGCGAAAGTCCTTCTTATTTGAGAAAATACTGACTGCGAAAGTCTTTTTTATTTGAGAAAATTTTGGCTGCGAAAGTCTTTTTTATTTGAGAAAATTCTGACCGCGAAAGTCATTATTAAAACAGAAGCTATTTTCTGGCTGCAAAAGGCCTTGCTTCGAAGGTAATGACTACAAAAGTCATTTGAGATTACTGAAATATTTTTTAAGACTGCTAAAGTATTTTTTTGGTGACTGAAAGTGTTTTTATAAGACTACAAAAGTCTTCTTTGAGACTACGAAAGCCCCTCTTTCTTTTACAATAAGTCTGCAATGAATATATTTACATGAAATATTAACACTAAAAGGTTTACAATTTTTATGTACAGTAAAATTAGTGCTATATATGCTTGTGATAAGCATTTTTCTAACTCTGGATTGTTTAGTGTAGAAAGGACCACAAAAATCGATTCCTACGTTGTGGCTCGAGAGGCATTTATTCTTTCTCCAGGAAGAGATCCCATGAGGTGTTCTGAACATTTGGCCTTTTGCTTGAAGCAAGTAATACATTTGTGAAGATTTTTCTTAATTTCTCTAATGCCATTTACAATCCAGTAATTTAAATTTAAAGTAGCTAAAACTTGTCTGGGCCCTGCATGAAATAGTCTCAGGTGCTCTTTTATAATGATTAGATTTGTGATATGATTGTTTTTGGGCAAAATCATAGGATGTTTTTGAGAGTAAGGTATGCTTGCGTTCTGAAGCCTTCCTCCTACTCGAAGAATGCCCTCTGCATCCAAGAATGGCGCTAGGGCATTTAGATTTGATTTAATAGGCTCCTTTTTAATAAGGCATTTAATCTCTTCATTGAAATGATATTTTTGTTGACACTTTATGATTATGTTCAAAGAATTTTCTACTACCTCAATGCTGAGCTTTTTGGGGTAATGTTTTCTGGTTTTAGGTTTGCAAATCTAAATATATAAGCGACAATTGTTTGAAGCTTTGTGATGCTTGAATATTTTTCAAAAAGCCAAAAAAGTTGTATTATTGTTTGGGTGAAAGTTTGTGATTTTTCCTCAGGAAGCGGACTTAGGGGCAATGTGTTAACATTTTTCACGTGATCAAAATTGTGGTCACAAAGCCCTTGCGGTCCATGAAACCATAAGTCATTGTTAGCAATATCTTCGGGGCGCATTCACCTTGATAAACAATCTGCGGGATTTTGCTCAGATTTCACATATACCCAATGAAAATTTTTGGTGCTATTTACAATTTTTACTACACGGTTGGCAACATATGCGTTCAATTTTGTTGGGCTTGCCTTGAGCCAGGCAAGCACCACATTTGAGCCAGAGTACAGAAATACTTCTGAAATGTTTGCTTTTAAAAGGTCATACATTTTTTCTATTAAGAGAGCTAATAATAATGCTTCATTTAGTTCCAATCTGGGAACTGTTAATTTATGGGCAATAGGAGCAATTCTTGATTTTGAGCAAAGCAAAAAGGTAGAAATGTTATTGTTAGAAATTACTCTTACATAGACAGCTGCTCCATATGCCACTAGGGAGGAATCACAATATCCTATCAGTTCAACTCTTTGTGCTGTAAGAAAGTGCAAGTTTCGGGGGATATGTACAGTTGGCATTTTTACAAGAGAACTTGCAAATTCATTCCATGCCCTTAGGCAATCACTGGGAAGAACATCATCCCAATCTACTTTAAGGAGCCATAATTTTTGTATGAAAAGCTTGGCTCTAACCAGGACCGAGCTGGCATAGCCCATAGGGTCGTAGCACTTGGAAACGACACTAAGTATCAGTCTTTTTGTAGTACACTCTTTAAAATTTAATTCAGGAACGAAAATTTTAAACGTATCCGTAGTTGTATTATATGAAACCCCAAGTGTTTTTATTTGTGCATTACTATTGTCAATACAGACTTCTTCAGAAGTGATCATTTGAACACATATTTTTTAATATAACATGATTATTTGAGCTCCATTTATGAAGTTTCAATTCAGCAGAACTTAACAGTTTTAATAATTGATTCTTGAGGCAAAGAGTTTTTTGAATAGTGTTGGCGCCTGATAGAATGTCATCAACATATGTGTTGTTAAGAAGTGCATTAGAAGCTAATGGAAAAGCACTATCATTTTTATGAGCGAGTTCTAGTAAACATCTTGTAGCTAAGAATGCAGAACTTTTAAGGCCATATGTTACTGTTTGCAGCTGCAAGCATTGGATAGGCATATCTGGGTTTTCGCGCCATAATATATTTTGGAGATTTCTATGTTCAGGATTAATTAGGACCATCCTGTACATTTGTTTTATGTCACTCAAAATCACATACTCAAAAATTATAAATATTATCAAAATATCAAAAAGTTCTCTTTGCACTACGGCTCCATTGTATAACAAATCATTAATGGAAACTTTATTTTTTGTTTGCATGCTTCCATCAAAGAGTACCCTTAATTTTTTCAAGGTTTAAGAATCTTTTATAAGCGAGGGTGTAAGAATCATCTAAGTTCAGATTAATGTCAATGGAACTTGAAACCTGCCATTAATTCTTTTTACGCCAGCCTGGAATATGCTTTCACAGGCTTCTTGCTCAGTAGGATATTCAGGAAATAACTGAGGGACCTTTTCCGTTTCCCAAAAAAGAGATATAAGTGATTGTAACTTAGTAGTGGCCATTGAAGAGACAATAGGCAATGTATAATTTTTCTTATTTTCACCGGGTGCTAAGCCGCTGGCTATATAGCCAAGTTTTGTAATTTGCAGCAATATGTTACTATTTGGTATTTTAATTTTTTCTTCAAGTAAAATGTGACAAAATATGTTGGCACTGAGTAGAATATTTATTGCTTGAGGAACATTAAATTGTTCGTTTGACAACTAAATATTTTTTGGGAAATCAAGTTTTGATATGTTGAACAAATGGGACGGTAAACAATTTGTAATTTATTCTACTACAGCACATTGTATTTTTAATTTATAATCTGTAACACGAGATTGAATTTCAATGTTTACTGCCTTTTGGGTTTTAGTAACATTTTGAGAAATACCTACTACACTAAGGTTATTTGAAAATACCTTTACCTCTATAGTTTTTATACTGTACTACTGGTAATTAAAGATATTTGCGAACCACTGTCGACCAGCCCAAAGGCTGTTATAAAATTATTCATTTTTGTTATTATTTTTACCTTAACAATGGGCAAAAGAACATCTGTGCGAGCGTTTTGAATACTTCCTACAAATTGCGACAACATATTTGTGAGAAGGTTCACCTGAATTTAATCATTCTAAATGCAATAGGTTGTGCACAATGATGATGTTTGTGGCAGGTTTGGCACTTGAAGCTGAGTTTACATCTACCTGTGTGTATGTTTAGACATATTCTACAAACATTATTTTTATCTACAAACGACACTCTATCCTTTACTGTGATATCTCTAAATTTTTGACAATTGTATAATTTGTGATCTGGTACAGAACAGACAATACATTTTTTATCTTTTTTACCTTCAAATTGATTTTTTGTAAAGAAATGCACAAAGGTTTTTTTGTTTCCAAATGAAATAGCAGACTGCAAAGAAGTGATTCTACCTTGTAAGAGATTAATAAAATCATTTAAGGTGGGTAACTTTGTTTTGTTTCTGTCAATTTGATTTGCCTTACTTGTTATCTGATCTAATTTTTTAGTTAGAATGCACAGCAAAATCATGTCCCAAGAATCTACGGGCAGTTTTAGGTTTTTTAAAGCTCCAGTATGCTGCTTGACCTTGCTGATAAACTCTTTTAGGGCACTTGGTGTGCCTTTATTAACATTTGGTATTTCCAAAATGGCACTTATTTGGGAGTTTATCAGGAAAGCTTCATCATCATACTGTTCCCGAAGTATTGTCAATGCCTGCAAGTATGAATTGTTAGTGATTTCTAAATTACTAATAAGTGATAATGCTTCACCTTTTAAATGGCTTCTTAAGTGACATAGTTTTTCCACATCTCTCAAGTTTGAATTTTTATCAACGACAGCCTGAAACATATCTAAAAATGGACGAAATTCATTTAGATTGGATCCATCAAAGTTTGGAATAGAAATGTTTGGTAATTTTATGGCAGGGATTTTATTGTTTGTTGAAGTAACTTCCCTGACAACAGTGTCGCCTGCTGTTTGTTGCCTTAACTCTGATTTTAACATTTGCTTTATGTCTGCTAGGACATTGTAATATAAATTTTCAGCTATTTCCGAATCATCTAATTGATTAGAGTCTAAGTTTAAAAGCTCCACACAATTGTCTTTATACTCTTTGAAAAGTTCTGTTAAATTATCTTTTCTAGTACTTAACCTGTAAATAAGCTCATCTGACGGTTGGTTAGTGTTGTTTTCATTGACAAACACTTTTATTCTGTCCATCGCCGCTGCTCCTTGTCTAATTTTAGCTTTGATAAAGATAATCGCTTCCAGTTTTTCTTTTTTGGATGGCATTTTTTATATATTTATGTTGTACTAAACAAAACGTAAATAAAGAAATTTTTATAAAAACCTGACATTTCACTATGGCGTCATCTAGTGACAGACGAGGAAAGGAACATCCATTGATTATTTAGACTGCATATTTTGTTCAGCCAATGTTCTAGCGCCATCTCTGAAGTTGTTTTGGAACGTCGGACTGTTTTCGCCGCCATTTTTACTCCTGCTTCTCTTGCTTTTGGCCGCTTACCTTACCGCCATTTTGTTGGTTAGGTCGTACCATGCTTGAACTTTAAATCACTTTCACTTTTCAACTTTTCTTTGGTTATCTCGACTATATAGACCAATTTTTGATGTGAGAGACAAACACATCAAAAGGGTCTTAAAACTATATTTACAATTTATACACTTTATACAATTTATATTTTAACAAAAGGGTTGATGGCACATGCACATCGTTGGTGTTCATAAGCTTGACTGGGGTGGTTTGTTTTATTTTCCTGTGAGGGCGCGCACGTTTGGCTGGCTGTGTTTGGTTGTGGCTACTGTTCCGAACAAAGGGTACTGGAAGCAGTAAAGTTTAGAGAATTGGAAAGGATTCGGGATATCATTTATAACTTTTACATCCTGGAGAAAAGAGCTCCTACTTCAACATGTAAGTTTGATAAAAGTATAATAAATATAACAAAATTAATTACAAGCACTTTTTGTCAGTTTACTTTAAATATAGGTTTTTTACTTTTTATAGTTTAATAAATAAATAATTTTATGTTGAAATATATTTTTATTTTTTTTAGGCATTCTGCAGAAAGTACACTCTGTTTTACCTGAGCTTACTATTATTAAAACTTTTTTGTGGCGGCTGTTAAAAAGTATGGACTTTAGGTGAGTAGTTTTAATTAGTCTTTGAAGTGTAAAAACGGAACAAAAATTAAAATAAATCTACAATAGACATTGTGAAATGAAAAATATTGAAAGGTAGAATGCATACCTAACTATTTATTTAAAAATATAGTTTTTATTGTGGATGACAGCGCATTAAAGATAACAGGAAGGTCATTATGGAATCGCATGATATTCGCCATAAGAGAATGACTTTCTTGGAAAATATCATTAAATATAGAACCGGAGGATGGAATATTGTGTATACTGATGAAACATACATTCACAGCTCCCATGTGCAATCCAAGGGATGATACGATACATCAGAGAAAGGTTTGAAAAGACCAATCTCAAAAGCAAGGAGACTTGTGATTGTGCATGCAGGTGGAGAAAATGGTTTTATTCCTAATGCCCTATTAATATTTCGTTCAGGTTTCTATAGTATACTTATAGAATAGTGTTGTCCTTTATATTTGCAAAGACTTTACTTATATCAGATATGACCTGTTCCAACTTAATTAGGAGAAATACAATTTTCAAATGTGGCGATCTGAATTCTATAATAGGAAAGTTATACTATTGACACTTACAAGAAGTGTATCATTGGGTTTGAAAACAATATCTAACGAAAGATAATTTTAATAGTCAAATAAGGCAAACATAATTAACAATGTCTCATGTGACATATTGTTACTGTGGGCCTCAATAAAATTTATTATTTTTTTTAGGTTCTAAAAGTGGAGATTACCTTGATGATATGAACCATTCAAACTTCATGAAATGGGTTCAGGAACAACTATTACCCAATATGCCTCAGAAATCACGTCTGGTTGTGGATAATGCTTCTTACCATAATGTGAAAACTGAAAAAAATATTACATCAGCATCTAGCAAAGCAGAAATGTTAGAATGGCTTAGGGTCCACAATGTTGTCCATGATGGCAGTAAAACAAAACCCTCTTTATATGAAGCAATAAAAACATTTTGTTTAGGTATTCCTGTTTCCTATAAATTGGACTGTTTATTGGAGGAACATGGGCATAAAGTTTTGCAGTTGCCACCGTATCATCCGGAATTCAATCCAATAGAAAAAATCTGGGCGCTGGTTGAGAACTGGGTGGCAGTGCATAATACCACATTTAGACTGGATGATGTGGAGAATTTAGCTGGGAAGAAATTTTCTGAGGTAAATGGATTGAGAAAGAACACATTTTTTATGATGCGGTAGATTCTCTCAAGCTTATCGTGAATACAGGATCGTTTGATGAATCTACTTCAGAAGATGACTATAGCAGTGGTAGCAATTTTTATTCAGCACAGCTAAATTCTAGGCAACAATATTTCAAATATTGTGAAACAGTTCAAATTGCTGATTTTTATATTGATATATCCTAGTCAGTGTAAAAAAATCTGAAATTTCCTCATGATATACTTTTTTATCAGTAATTATTAACTAACATTCAAAATTCCATCAATGTGTTTATTTACATATAATAGGATTAAAATATATTTCTCCATCAAAAAGTTATAACAATACTTTTTGTAGTTAAAACGCAAAACATTCTAAATGTTAATGGCTAGTTAGTGAAATAATATCATGTGGACATTTCTAATTTGATATTAATAATATCAATTTGAAAATCAGTAATTAGGGCCAAATCACAACAAGTGAAACCTGTTTGCCCAAAAACTAGATGTGAAGGAACAAAAGTGGAGTTCATTTTCTATTTAGGGCGAAATAATGAACCGTCTTTATTAATTTAGAGACTAGAGTTTGTACTGCCACTACCCAGCAATTTCCTTAGATTCCTTTTATGAAAATAGGCGAAATAATAAACCTTCTCCATTAATTCAGAGACTAGACTTTGTGCTGCCACTACCCAGCAATTTACTTAGTTTCCTTTCATGAAAATAGGCGAAATAATGAACCGTCTTTATTAATTTAGAGACTACTGTTCGTGCTGCCATTTAATTCATGATTACTTGAGTGGATTCGGCCTCTTGGGAAAACCACTATAAAAAAGCGCACTGCTAGCTCTACCTCCTGGGTGTTGTGGAAATGGGTGTATTCGAATTCAATAATATTTTTCTGATTTACATAGCATATTATTCCATATTTATTTAAATATAAGTATCTATTTGAGTTTCAATACTTCGATGATGTTTGTCACTGTACGAAGCAATGATATAGTATAATGCAGTATAGTTATTTGAATCAACCAAGATGTCACCACTATTTTTCATTAAATAAACTTTTTTTCAAGTACCTATTTTGTGTTTTTCTTTTACCTTTTTTAATAGTATAAGAACGTGATTAAGCCTTAATTTTTGACCAATTCCATAGTTAATTGAAAATATAAATATTCTAACGATACCAATAATTTTCATATACCAGTGTCTACAGTGTCTTGTAAAGCTTCAAAAAATTACCAAATATGTTTTATTTAAAATATTATCATGAATACATTTTCAATATTCTAATTTTGTGCTACCCTACAAAATGTGAAAAGGTTGCGCTATTGATTTACATTAAAATATC
This sequence comes from Lochmaea capreae, assembly GCA_949126875.1. NCBI lineage: Eukaryota > Metazoa > Arthropoda > Insecta > Coleoptera > Chrysomelidae > Lochmaea > Lochmaea capreae. The sequence goes on from OX421402.1 coordinate 23,966,562, forward strand.
AATTTTTAAATATGGCGCTGGTTTCGACATCAAGGTCGCGCATCGCCTGCAGCGCCAGGTGGCTTCTTCCTTATTTAAACGGACTCTAACTCTCGATTTTAGGTAGATTCTAGTGGTTTTGTGAATTATTGTAAATAATAGAGGGTTCTGAGTGACTTCAAACTCCGTTGACTGTTTTCGACCGTAGCTACGTGAAATTGATAGTAATTGGATGAAATAACATCGTATTGTGTGTTTACGATCGTTTTATTTTGTAATTCAGTGTTCTTGTGTGTTTTTGTGTTTACTTGAGTGAAAAAGGATGGAAAATGGTCCAACTGCTCGATAACTTTCGTTTTTAGGTAGATTCGAGTTATTTTGTGCATTATTCAGTCTTTCTATGTGCTTTTCAGTGTAATAGAGGGTTTTTGAGTGACTTCAAACTCCGTTGACTGTTTTCGACCGTAGCTACGTGAAATTGATAGTAATTGGATGAAATAACATCGTATTGTGTGTTTACGATCGTTTTATTTTGTAATTCAGTGTTCTTGTGTGTTTTTGTGTTTACTTGAGTGAAAAAGGATGGAAAATAGTCGAACTGCTCGATAACTTTCGTTTTTAGGTAGTTTCGAGTGTTTTTGTGCATTATGCAGTCATCTTGTGTGCTTTCCAGTGTAATAGAGGGTTTTTGAGAGAATTCAAACTTACTAAGATGTACAAACAATATTTTAAATGACACATAGTTAATGATTGATACTATACTAAATTAAAAATACCCAAGGGAACGGGTTTTGCACAGAGCGTCTTAGAACATTGCACCTCTATAATCCGTTCCAAGACCGCTGGGTACTCTCAACAATGATTGGGAGTATGTGATCTTGGATTGCATCCTTCACGTGGTGGTCCTGCTGAACTCAGCGGATCTAGTCCGGAATGGTTAATAAACTCTCCCCAAGTTAAGCTGTAAGACACCGTGGAGAGAGTTGGATGGCACTAGGGTTATAGCTGTCTCATACGGTTCCTTTGGGGCACCAGGTCGCACCCCATCGTACTTAGACCTTACTCCAGTATGCGGGACTCTGCTGGGGTTGACTACTTTTCCCTAGCTACTCGTGGGACTATTATGGTAAGAAATAAAATAAAACATAAAGTCAAAGACCAAAGCCAAAGAGAACCCAAGGCTGGTAGGCCAGGGACCTCGGAGGCTAACAAAAAAAAGGTTCCTAAAGCTGAAGGGCAGGGAACCTCTGGAGAGAGTTCTCAAGCTGAAAGGCAAGGAAACTCAAAAGAAACTTCCCAAACTGAAAAGGTCACAACGTTGGAAGACGTGGAACTTATGACAGATGAAGAAATACAGGCTGCAAAGCTTACTGGTATATCCAAAGCCAAAGTCAGTAAGCTGGTAAAACAAGGCCAAGATTACATCTAGGCCAAAAGGGCCGTAGTCAAAGCCAACTTTACAAAAGCCGCTGAAAAGGCAGAGGACGTACAGTCAAAGTCGAAAAAGGCAATGGCAACGACAAAGCCGACCAATGAGTCAAAAAGACCAAGGTCAGACGCTAGCACGCCTCCCGAAAGCCAACGCAAAGGGAAAAGGCCAAAAACCGGAGGTGTGACTTTCAGTGAAGCTGCCGGCCTTCCTGGAACTAATCTGTGCGGATGACACAAGTGCGAGGTGGGCAAAGGAGATTATTCCAACTCTAAAGCCTTGGGAGGGCGCATCTCTCATTGCAATGGAGGGTGAGGAAATACCCAAGCCCTGCGCATGCATAGTCTTCGTACCAGACGAAGACGGGGAATGACTAGAGTCCAAAAGGATACTTAGCAGACTGAGGATAGGTAACCATGGGCTCAAGACGCACCTATGGACTGTCTGGGGAAGCAAACCTACAGACAAGGGGGTTTTATGGACCTTCTCAATGGATCTTGAATCCAGAGAAGAGCTCCAAAGGCTTCAAATGACACCCTTCTTTGGGATAGGAAAGTTAACATTCCGACTCAAAGAAGGGAAAGCAAAGGTATTGGAGAAGAAGCCGGAAGCAACTAGCTCCAATGTAGGGGAACCTTCTTTAGATATGGAAGTTCAGGAAGAGGAACAACTTTCCACAAGTGGAACCAATCCGCTCACAAGGACACCTGTCCAAGAGCGTACGGTACCCATTGAGGAAGGGAAGTCCACGGAGCCGGCCATCTCTTCACAATGAAGAGAGAAATAAGGATCCTGCAGGCCCATCTACAACACGCAAAAGCTGCCTTGGCAACGCTGTGTAGAAGAATGGAACAAGAAGGTATTGACGTGGCCCTCCTACAGGAACCCTGGAGGATAGGCGAGAAGATTGCTGGCTTATCAACCAAACAAGGTAAAGTTTTATGCACTCCTAACGCTATAAGGCCAAGGGCGTGCATAATTCACAGTAATGGATTAGTTTGTACACTGATACCAGTGCTCTGCACCAATGATGTTGTAACAGGTATTCTAACAATTGCCACGGAAGAGAAAAGGCTAGTGGTATGCTCAGCCTACTTCCCGGGTGACGAAGCTCAAGGTCCACCAAGCAGTATAAGCGACGTAGTAGCATATTGCGTTGAAAAAGGATTACAGCTAATAATTGGATGCGATGCTAACGGACACCATACCATATGGGGTAGCAGTAACGTCAATATAAGAGGTGAGTCTATTTTAAATTTCATCTTATCTGAGGGTTTAATAATATCTAATATAGTGTAACATGTCTATCGACCTGTTTCGATTTTACGAAATAATTTCGAGTTTACCGCTCGCCGTCATAGTAACCACTTCCAATATAGTTCTGTGATCTAAATGTCTCCTACTCTCGTTGACCGTTAAGACAATTGACATATGATGTCAACGGTCGATTTCATCCCTTTCCGATACCGACCCTTTAGTAGCAAGGACGTACCTTTTTATCGTCTCTTAAATTTAATTGAGTTTTATCTTAAATTGCTGTGGTAAGTCCAAAATTATAATTTATATTTATTGTGCTTTTTCTAACGTAGTGGCTAATATAATTTTTTTGTGCATTTCTTATTTTTTTACAGAGATAGACGAATATACACATACCACGTGGTCAACTACATTTCTTTTATACTTGTACATTACTTTTAAACTAAATCTTTCATCATAAATCACTGTTACCTTTTTTTAATGCAAACATTTGCTAGATTCTGTGTTGTAGAATACCTAATTATTTTCAAAGATAGATAACATTATTTGCATTTTAACCTTTTCAAATATTCTTTTATCATAAAAACCTGCCAGTGCCGGCTTCACATTTCATTAAACATTTTATTTTTTAGAAATGGTTTATTCATAACTTTTTGCCATAATTAATTCCTTCAGGTCATTAGTACTTTTTTTAATTTAGCTGATAATTTTTACTGTTTTAAATGGGACATATATGTTGGAAAGCTTTCAGTAAATTTAAATTTCATTATTTCAAACAACTGCCTTCCTTTTTTACCTGAAAAGCTAAACCAACATTATGTGCCCCATTACATTCAAGTTCCTACATATCCCTAATTCACCTGAACTTCTAGGTAAGCACAGCTTCCAGGATACCGTTATAAGCCAGGTTACCCCTGCCAAGCTACAAGCCAGGATACCGTTTATAAGCCAGGTTACCCCTGCCAGGATACCGTTATATTACCAGATACCGTTACATTACAAGATACCGTTACATTCTTTTAATTTCTTTTTAATTTCTTATCTACCCGGCTGTAAGAGCTGTAGGGGATCGTGTCCGGGTTCATGTAAGTTTGTAACTTTTTCATTTTTAACTTTTATTAAATTCTACAAGGTGTTTCTACCTTTCTCACCTTAGTTTCTTTTCTTAAATTTAAATTATCTTTTTTCGTCGATGTCTAAAAAGGTAGTGGCGCCCTAAGTTCTTATAGTCTGTCAACCCTCTGGCTTACCTAGTGTAACACTAACATTGAGTCGATCCACCCTTGAGAGAGTCTCTAGCCGGGATCTGTCTCTTGAGGAGAGAACAGTGTTACAATAGGAAATAACCCTACGTTTTTCACTGAAGCGCGTAGAGAAGTTTTAGATTTAACACTCTGCACAAGCAAAATAATTTAAAGCATAACAAATTGGCATGTGTCTGATGAACCGTCTTGCTCAGATCACAGACATATACGATTTAATCTTAATGTATTTCCTTCAGAACTCAAATACCGAAACCCAAGAGATACCAACTGGGTAGGATACAGAGAGTCCCTCGGTAGGAATTTAGAAGGAGATATGGAACTGGTTAAGGGCGTAAAGGCCATAAACTCGGCAGTGGAAAAGGTAAGCGAAGCCATAATGGCGGCCTACCAAGAAAACTGTCCGGAAAAAACAAGAAAGAGCACGGGTAACAGTACAGTCTGGTGGAACAATGGATTAAAGAAGCTGAGATCGGATGTTCGAAGCCTATTTAACAAAGCCAAAAGTACCCAATACTGGGATACCTACAGGTATAAGCTCACTCTATACAATAAAGAAATACGAAAAGCCAAAAGGAATTCATGGAAAAAGTTCTGCGAGGAAATTAGAGATGTCCCGGCGTGCTCTCGAATCCATAAAGCCCTGGCAAAGGATGGATCAACCATAAAAGAAGTAGGTTTCATTAAGAAAGCTAATGGCACTTACACAGAAACCAAAGAGGAGAGTCTTGAGGAGCTACTAAACGTCCACTTTCCGGTCTCAACTATTCTGAACGACTCTGTTAGGCAAATCAATCAAGACCATAGGCCAAGTAGGCCACGGCCAATAGATTGGGAAATAGCCACAGAAGTCACAAGACCGAACAGAATTAAATGGGCAATAAATAAATTCCTGCCATACAAGTCCCCAGGGACCGATGGTATATATCCCATACTCTTGCAGATGGGAATGGAAGTACTGATACCGCACTTAAGTAAGATCCTTAAAGCCAGCCTGGCGTGGGGGGTCATACCGGAAATATGGCAAAAAGTTAAAGTCACATATCTACCTAAAGTAGGTAAAATATCAGACCTAACACCAAAGTCATATAGACCAATAAGCGTGTCCTCCTTTCTACTGAAAACGTTAGAAAGGCTTTTGGACAGGTACATAAGAGACGAAGTGCTTAAAGATAACCCTCTAAGCAATCGTCAATACGCATACCAACCTGGAAAATCTACGGACTCAGCGTTGGATGATCTGAATAGGCTTATTTCAAAGTCAATGGAAGACAAAGAAATAGCAATGGCCGCATTTCTTGACATCGAGGGAGCATTCAATAATGTTACTACCAACTCACTGATAAACGCAATGAGTAGACGAGGCACACCTGCTGTGATATGCAGATGGATAAAGGCCACCCTGGAGAACAGGATAGTAATATCCACTCTGGGTCAAGCTACCATCAAAGTAAGAGCAGGTGGAGGATGCCCACAGGGAGGAGCTCTCACACCACTACTTTGGGCAACCTTAGTATACGATCTCCTCAATGAATTGTCCAAGGAAGATTTTTATTGTCTGGGATACGCCGATGACATAGTAATTGTGGTAAAAGGTAAGTTTGCTGGAGTAATACCTGGAAGAATGCAGATAGCTCTAAATATGGTAGACAACTGGTGTAAACAAGAGAGACTGACGGTCAACGCTCAGAAAACACTAATTGTCAACTTTACAAAAAGAACAGCACTGCAAGGCCTAAAACCACCAGTGCTAGGAGAAACAGAGATTCCATTTGCCAAAGAAACAAAATACCTAGGGGTATTTTATGATCATAGGCTCACTTTTAATACTCACATTGTGAAAACCACACAGAAAGCTATCATGTCTTTAGGCAGATGTAGAAGACTGTGCGGTAAGAACTGGGGACTCAACCCAAAAATGACCCTGTGGTTATACACAAAGGTTGTCAGACCAATGATAACTTATGGGTCCGTGGGGTGGTGGACAAAGACGCAGCAAGTAGGAGCAATAAGGCTGTTGAATATCACACAAAGACTGGCCTGCCTGTGTATTACAGGGGCCTTAAAAACTACTCCTACAGCTGCAATAAGTAAGCCTATCAAGGAACGTCACAATTTTCCATGCGGAAATGACGGCGATTCACCACTGTGTGGAAGAAATTAAAAGGCAGAAGAAAATATATCGTTCAATTGCCATCTTCACAGACAGCCAAGCAGCGCTAAAGGCACTCAACTCCGTAGAGGTCAATTCTAAGCTAGTATGGGATTGTGTGCGGGCACTAAACACACTGGGTGAGCGTAGTAATGTTACGGTAGCCTGGGTACCGGGGCACGAGTGGCATAAGGGCAACGAAAAAGCAGATGAAATGGCCAAGCAAGGCTCATCAATGCCATTCGTTGGGCCGGAACCCTTCTGCGGTGTTGCAAAAACCATAACAAGGAAACAAACAAAGAAGTGGGTCGCCCACAAACCTCTGAAATGGTGGAGGAACTCACCAGGACAGAGGCAAGCGAAACAGTTCATATTAGAACACTCGCCAAAATTTACAGCAGATCTGATGGCCAAAGACAGGAAAACTGTCAAAGCTGTAGTGGGTCTGTTAACGGGGCACTGTAAGCTCGATAGGCATTTAAAGCTGATGGGATTGACAAACGAAGATATGTGCAGGTTTTGTCACCCAGAAGAAGAAACGGCGGTCAGTGCGATAGTCTGGCAAATGTGCGGATTTTTGCATTAGGCGAAGAAAAGCCATTGGCAGAGAGCTATATGAAGGTTCAGTCTCCACGCTAATAGACTTTTTAAAAAGAGTCAGGTTGGAGAATGTAATCTAGAGTTTAGAGGACCACAATAGATCTGAAAAGGTCGCAGTGGAATAGGCCAAAAGTCACCTCATAAAATCTAATCTAATCTAAATTAAAAATAATAAAATTGTTCTTAAAATTATTGTTCACATGATTAAAACTATTAAAACATTATTACTTCCACGTGGTTAGTAAAGTCACTTACAGGTTAGAATTAAACTGACTGACACATATATTACTATGTAGTTGGTAGTACTGAAAACTATAAATGTTACCCAATAAAGGAAAAAGAAGAAGAAGAAAACTATAAATATCTATGGATCAAAAAATTGAAAAAATTTGTTAATTACCCATTTCTATTCTGTTTGAGAGATAGAAATGTTATTTCTATGGAAATTTTTATCTATTGTCAACAAATATGAATAAATCTTACTTAGACGATCTATGTCAGTTTTTTTATTCATACAATTAATTTGTTCAAATATATGCGCCATTTCAAGAAAAGATCTCCTCTTAAAATTAGACTCTACTGATTTTATTTTTAAATCGTCATAATTAATATGGTGGTCAAATTTGTGAGCATGTGATGCTAAAGCACATCTTTCCGGATGTAATCTGCAATCACTTTTATGGTAGGTGATTCTAGCCCCAACCGATCTTGAAGTTTGGCCAACATAATACTTATCACAATCTCAACATGGAATACCATAAACAACATTATGTAGAATTTGCAAAAAGAAGCACCACCTAGCGAAATATTACCTAGATTTCATATATTATGTTGTTATATCTATTATCAAATTTAACTATATCTCTATTAGCTTTCTTAAGAAAATAATAATTCGTTTATTTTTTTATACCGCTTTTTTTCTCCGTGTGAACATCAGGTTCGTGGTGACCGCCTTTACGTTTTAAAAACCAGGCAACTTTATCCTATAAAAACTAGAACAGTGTTGCCAGCAACTACCGAAATTATTTACCAGATCTTAGCCTATTAAATGCAGAAAATTATATTAAAAAATCAAAAACCATGACGAAACCCTTAATTTTCCCCAAAACTACAAAAACAAACAATATTCAAGTGAATAAATCGATATAAATAAATAAAATAACTTTTAAACATCTAGCTTAGCCTAGTATGTGATAATGTATATTATTAGGTATAATTAGAAGATAATATTATGTGAAAACATTTATTTTCTATATTAAAACGCTTTGAAGGCGTTCATGTATAACACATACTTTCGCTTTTAAAAGTTGACAAGCCAATATTATTGCATTACAAACGTCTGTGTACATTTAGGTTATCGATAGTACCAAATCTAATACAATCGTGCTAGCTCTGGCAACACTGGATTGGGAAATAAGAGTCGTATATATCGGAAACTACATCCTCTCGATATATATCACTCGAATGATACTGATTCAGTCAGCGCCCTCTGATGCCAAATCGGCTCAACCAAATAAGACTGATTTTTTTGCCTAACATCTTTGAATTACGGCGCCGATTACGCCGCTTTTATTTCATTCAGCTCTAGATAATATAACAATATTTTCGTTGCATTATCACACATTTGTCTATAAAATAATGTTATAAAGGGTGTGTCAACTTTATTTCATTTCAATCTTCATTGCCCAAAATTAGGTATATTTGACAACGTCTGTGAAATTTATTATTAACAAGAAACCCATATAAATTATGATGCACACTACCTTAACAGTTTGGCAATCGATATTACACCTTACGTCTCCACTGAAATCATATTAATAAAAATTATCTGATTGAAAAACGTAAGCTATGTTTTTACGCTAGTTACATTCGTTAATTCTTAGTTATTGAATATATACATTACCAATACTCTTAATACTTTATTTAGGCTAGTCGACAATATTTAGCTTATTAAATTGTTTTCTATAAATATTTTATCAGCATATTATATTACTATATAAACGAAGTTGTAATCCAATATCTAGTTAGTTCGTATTTGTAAGTAAAACAGGGTTTATCATTATTTATAATAAAGTCTTTTTAAAAAGTAACTTTTAGTGAACCAACCCTTAATTGGCGCAGTCAGTAGGAAGTGGAAGAGCCCTTAGTGTCCCTCTTCGTTTTTTAAAACGTTTATCCACTCGAAACGAACCACATCCGAGGATTCTGTGTAAAAGAATCTGAAGTAAATAACAACTTAGTAAAGTAAGAAGAACAAACAAGAAAAATAAATAAATAAAATTCTGTGAAAAAGAATAAAGTAACAAAAATAGTGTACCTAAGTAACTTTGAAGTTAAACGGGAAAAGTGAGTGTAAAGTCAGTGTAAAGTGAGTGCAAAGTGAGTACTAACAAAAAGTGAATAATTTAAGTGATAATTTTAAAAAACAAAGTGAATACGGTGCTAAAAATAATAAAAATTAAGTGCCGCAATAGTTTAAAACAAAGTGAGCGCAAATCTAAGAAGAAATTAGTGACCAACAGCATGCAACTCAGCATCATCATCACACTGTAAGCATACTTACTTATGTCAAATTCAGACCAACAAGAAGATCTACTGATACGACTAAATTCTCTAAACCTCCAAAACCATCCCAATCCCATTCCACGAGTAAATTCTCCCGCTACCCTCAATCGCTCCCCTCTACGACCACCTGTCCTCAAAGTTAATATTCCTAGACTTGTAGTAACAACTCCTAAAATCCCTGTAAGTCAAATCCTTGACAACCATACAACAACAATGCCAGATTTCGACATCAAATATCTTTCCGTTCTCCCAGAATTTGACGGAAATCCAAATGAGTTGTATAACTTCATAGATGTTGCCACCAGACTCCTCAACTACTACTGGAATGTCACCGAACCAGAATGCTTCCAGAACCAGATGCTTACAACTGGGATATCAAGCAAACATAAAGGAAGAGCAAAAGAAGTTGTATCCATTTATGGTTGTACCGAATGGATTTCAATCAAAAATACACTGATCCAAAACTTCGCAGACCAACGGAACGAGAACTCATTAACTAGGGATCTAGTAAATCTACGCCAACATCCAAATGAAAATCCGCAACAGTTTTATGAAAAGGTTATGGGACTTCTGAACACGATTTCTAACTACATAGAACTGCATAATAATGAACCAAATATTAAACAAAGCAAGAAGCAGTTCTTTCACCAACAAGCATTAACGACATTCTTAGCTGGTCTACGAGAACCACTTGGATCTACGATAAGAGCCATGAGACCAACAACGTTAGCCGATGCTATTCAATTCATTCAAGAGGAAAATAACATAAGATACCTTCAAAGAGGAAATAGCTCCCAACAACCATCGCAAGTACCAAACAGAACAACCAAGCCTCTGACATCCCAGCCCAGTACGTTATCTCAATGGCAACAGCAACCAGCACGCTTTAGACCACAATGGCAACAACAATCACAGCCAGCGCCATTCAGACCACAATGGCAGCAAAACACTTTTAGACAACAACATGTAAACAGACCAAGACCACTCCTACAACCACCAAGATTTCAACCCAACCAGCAACAATACAGGGCGTCCCAGCCACAAACTAATGTATGGACAAATAGGCAATCACCAACAAACTTTCCTAAGCCAACCCCGATGAGCACCACGTCAAGAACAACATCCCAATACAAGAGCAGGCCCATACAACAGAATACCCCAAGATTTGTTTCCGAAGAATTATTCAACATCGAACAGTACGATGAAGCTTATGGATATGACATCAACGAGCCATACGAAAACGGGAACTTTGAAAATCAGGACAATTAGATCAACTACGCATGCGACCAGCCGGAAGACACCTCTGATGTTCAATACGATGGCGAAGAAAATTTTCTCGAGGATCCCTTTCAAAGCACAGAAACATAGTCGAACTCCATTCCTTCGCTGACAAAAAGGAGCTTCCTCACATAACTATTTCTGACCCTCCACTCAAACTCTTAATCGACACGGGAGCAACAAAATCATTCCTTAACCCAGATATAGCTTTTAACTTCTACAAAAATCCAATAAAACATGAGCCATTTGTCGTCACTTCAATTTTTCAAAACCACTCCCAGGACTATTGTGCAGAAATTCCTATCTTCTCAGAGTTCAAATCAAACATAGATCTCAAATTCTACCTTTTCAAATTCCACAAAACCTTCGATGGCCTTATAGGCTTGGACAACCTCAAAATACTTAAAGCAAATCTGAACTTCCCAGATTCAACATTGACTCCTGAAAATGCAGTGCTCCCCATCCAATATTATGAAACCAATAAAACCCAATTCTATACCATTCAACTCGAACCACAAACAATAACGCAAGTTCGACTACCAGTAAAAGAATCAGAAGGTACTATCCTATTACCAAGACAACAAATCGACCGTGCAATTTTAAGAGAAACTCTCAGCACCGCTTGTCACCAACTGGCATGGACAGAGGTCATCAATAATACCGATGAGACCATTCAAGTAGCATTAACGAAACCAGTAAAAAGCTACCCCATCCACCTTGAAGAGTATCATCTCTACTCATCCGACATCCTGCCTCAAGAGCAAACGATAACTTCAAATATCGACCCACTTCTAAGAATAGATCATCTGAATTCAGAAGAAGAAAAACACATTAAACGGCTCTGCAGAAAATTCTCCGATGTCTTCCATCACCCAGATACTCCGCTAACCTTTACTAACCAAGTCAAACACCAGATCAAAATGACAGATGAAATTCCAGTCTACACAAAGTCATATAGATATCCACATATTTACAAAGAAGAAGTTAGAAAACAAGTGTCATCAATGCTAGACCAAGGAATAGTCAGGCCAAGCCAATCACCTTGGTCATCACCAATTTGGGTTGTTCCGACGCCTCCGGAAAAAGAAAATGGAGAATCGTTGTTGACTACCGCAAGATCAACGAAAAGACCATAGATGACCGATACCCGATACCAAATATCACGGATATCCTAGATAAACTTGGAAGATGTCAATATTTCTCAACACTTGATCTAGCAAGCGGATTCCATCAAATAGAAATGGCAGAAGAAGACATTCAGAAGACAGCCTTCAACGTTGAGAACGGCCACTACGAATATGTTAGAATGCCGTTTGGTCTAATAAACGCTCCAGCAACCTTCCAACGAGTAATGGACAATGTACTCAAGGGCCTTCAAGGAGAGATATGTCTGGTCTACATGGACGATATAATTATCTTTTCTACATCTCTTCACGAATGTGAATTCTTAAAGAAATAAGTTGATTTCCTAGGCCACGTCGTCACGGCAGACGGAATAAAACCCAATCCAAGCAAAATCAAAGCTATCATAGATTACCCAATCCCAAAAACACCAAAAGAGGTCAGGGGATTCCTTGGATTATTAGGATACTACCGAAAATGTATCAAAGACTTTGCTAAAATAACCAAACCTCTCACCTCGTGCCTGAAAAAAGATGCAAAAATACAACACACACCCGAATTTCTTAGCTGTGTCAAGACCTGCAAGAATCTCTTGACAAACGAGCCTCTGCTTCAATAACCCGACTTCACAAAGCCATTTAACCTCACAACAGATGCCAGCAACATCGCTATAGGAGCCATACTATCTCAAGGGCCAGTAGGTAGCGACAAACCGATAGCATTTGCCTCAAGAACTCTCAACGAAACAGAATCAAAATACTCAACGATAGAAAAAGAGATGCTAGCAGTCGTATGGGCAACCAAATACTTTCGTCCGTACCTATTTGGAAGAAAATTCAAAATTCTCTCAGACCACCGACCACTCCAATGGCTATTTTCTCTCAAACATCCAAATTCCAAACTTATAAGATGGCGACTGAAGTTAGAGGAATTTGATTACGAAGTCGTTTATAAAAAAGGTAAAGCAAATACCAACGCTGACGCCCTTTCCCGAGTAGAAATACATACGAAAGAATCCTATAATCTAAACGAACATCTTGACAATATAACTAACGCTCTAGTCACCAAAAACTTCGACGAAATCTCAATGTGCAATCACCCTGGTTCTCTGGAAGATCTAACAGAAATTGCTACGAGCAAACCATTGTCACAGTTAAGCGCAAAAGAAAAAGAAATCATAGACGAAATTCTTATTGAGACTACTTATCCAACCAATTCAAGACAAAAAACAAGCCAACTGCATCCAGAAGATTTGACTGTATTGGAAGAATTTCTTGAAGAAGGCCAACCAAGTGAACAAAGCGATAAAGACTCTCCAAATCTGAGTCAAAAATTAAACGACACAGAAGATGCCGAAACTAGTCACACCGCACAAGAAAACCCTATATTGGGAATCCCTATAAGTGAGAACCCTTTAAACCATTATAAAAATCAAATTATCTTCAGTCCTGTTAACCATAGTCCAGCAAAACCAATAATGGAAGAAATATTTGTTAACAAGAAACGACTTCATGTGCAACTCGACAAGGGAAATCTCAAAGATGACATCTTTAAGATATTTAAGGAATACTTAGATCCTAAAAAGAAGTACGCACTACTCTGCAAGGACGATACCACATACACAGTCTTGTGCAACGTTATAAAAGAAACTTTTAAAAACTCAGCCTATGATCTAGTCAAATGCAACTATCTATTAAAGGATATTAATAACACTAATACCCAAAAGGCAATTATAAAAGATTATCATGAGGGAAGGACCAATCATAGAGGAATAAAAGAAACTGAGCTGGAAATCCGGAAACACTACTATTGGCCAACGCTGAAAAAGGACATAGAAGATATAATAAATTTCTGCGATACCTGCTTAGTAAGTAAATATGACAGACATCCCAGCAAACCCAAATTCATGTTGACACCAACACCAACGAGACCGCTAGAGATTATTCACGTAGATACATTCCAAGCAAATGGCCAAAAGTTTATCACCGTCATTGACGCCTTCTCGAAATACGGCCAAGCATACCCAATAGAAGGCTCCAACGCAGTTAATGTACTAAATGCATTTTTACTCTTCATCACCCATCATGGACTTCCTCAACTGATCGTAGCAGATAATGGAACTGAATTCAAAAATGGACTAATGCAAGAATTCATAGATACACACAAAATCAGTATCCACTACACCACTCCAGACAATCCACAGTCAAATGGAATGATCGAACGTTTTCACTCGACAATACTAGAGCATTTGAGAATACTTAGAGAAAAGAAGAAGTCTCTCAACATCAGAGAGCAAATGCTATATGCTATACTCGGCTACAACAGTTCTATCCACTCTGTTACTCAGCATCGACCTATAGAAATTTTAAATGGCCATCTAAACTCTCAAGATCCTTTTGACATTGACATTCAAAGGAATCTACTAAACAACTACACCCACGATCACAAAAAGAAGATAATCGAAATTTACAAAGAAATCAACAAAAAGATTCAAGATAAAAAGGAAAAGGTTATCGAGAAAAGAAATGAAAAATGTCAGGCCCCTCTATCGTATAAACCATCTTCTAGAATATACACAAAGAAAATGGTCAACAGAAATAAACTTCTCCCTAGATTCTCCCCAAAAACCATTAAACAAGACAACGTCGTAACAATTGATACACCGAACACGACTGTACACAAGAAAAATATAAGACATCAACCTAGTAAAATAACTAACCACAACCGTATACTACAGATGTACCTTCAGCATGGCTCAAGAGGTCCGAATCCAGAACCTCCAGGACAACCCAGGGATTCTACTCCTCAAGCTAGGAGAAGCCAGAGTTCAGACGAGCACACATGACTTCATTCACTACATCCAGCTACGTCCTATAGCCGAAGAAATAGAAATTCTACAAACACAATATCAAGAAGTTACGAAAGCCATTCACAAAGGACTTAGCCAACCTTATTTTGAAAATTTACAAAACTTTGATCAAAATTTACAGTATACATTAGCAACAGTAACGAAGAAACTCCAATCTATCTATCCAAAAATTAGAACAAAACACCAAAACCAGCCAATCAAAACCGGACCACTAAACTTGGAGAAAATTCCTCTAGACAAACTACATAAGCTAACCCAAGAAGAACAACAGCTGCAACCTCTTCTTTCTGAAAAACCACCAATGGATCTCACACACTTTTGGACGACCCCCGTATACATATTGGTAACTATATGCCTACTATTCGGATACTACAAGTATCAGCTATCAAGGACCAACCAAACTACTGAACCAAATACCTCCCAGGAAGAGCCACCATCAGTTTTGTTCGTCCCTTACAAAACTTCCTCAGGGGATGGAGAAGTTACATTCGTTAATTCTTAGTTATTGAATATATATGTAAGAATACTCAAAAAACTTAATTAAATGTTTATTTTCCTCTTTAAATTACAAGACTGGGAAGAACGACAAACAACCGTTCAATCCGAAAAACATAGAATAAGTGCTAAAACTAAAATCACTTTCTTAATCTAAATTTCGCCATGTGTTTCCCATCGTTTCCCATCCTAAGCAAAATAGCTAAAGTTAAGCCTGTCAGACCTCTTCACATATCTTGAGTAATTGCGTCGTAAAATCCAAAATTTGTATATACTTTAGAAATCGTCTATTATCGATGCTTTTGTTGATAATGGGCGCCATGGGTAATGAATAGGCTGATGGGTAACACATGGGCCGAGTGTACGCTGACACGGCCAACCTGACACATAATTCGCTCTCGAATTATCAGCAATTGGTCAGCAATCTGAAACAATAAAAAAAAAAGACCGGCAGATTCGTGTTTGTCTTGCTTTTAAGTAAAGATAGTGCTGTGAGCTGATTGTGAATAACCTCAATAAAAATATCACCCTTTTAAAATATCGACTATACAAAGTGCATCATTGTAGAGTACAAACTATTACCTATATCACCGTAGGATTCAAAACTCATCGTCGTATAATAGGTGATACAAAATATTTCATCGAAGAATACAAAACATCTAATTAATAAAAAAAATATTTATCATCGTAGAAGATAAAAATACGTCATCATAAAATTCAGAATGAATTATCGTAAAATTCAATACATATCATCGTAGAATACAAAATATAATCGTAGATTTCAAAATATATCATCGTAGAATACAAATTATATCATCGTAGATTTCGAAATATATCATCGTAGATTTCAAAATATATCATCGTAGAATACAAATTATATCATCGTAGATTTCGAAATATATCATCGTAGATTTCCATCAAACAAAAATAAAAAAATATAATAAAATTATAGTTTATCGTTGTTCACAATAAGCTCACATTTTCTATTATTTTATCTAACATTTCTGAATATTCACCTAATAATATTAATCTGCGGAATTAGAAAATTCCCCAGGCCATATGCGAAGCATATCCTTAGCAACAATACTTTTGCGATTCGTTGTCATGTTTTTGATCTCAAATCTATCGTTTTCCAATATATTTAGAATCTCAAAGGGACCTTCATACTTTTGGTCCAATTTAGCTAAGTGGCTGTTTCCCGATGGATGAAATACCAGGTCGCCAACGTTTATAATTTTATTTGACCTGCGTGACTTGTCAAACAAGGCTTTTGAAACGTCGGCTTGTTTCTGTATTCGTTCGTATGCCAGTTTTCGATCTTGCTCTAAGCTTTGAGGGATATCACCGTTTGGTATAGATTCGGTCAGTTTTTTAATATCCGGCGCGTTGCCCTTGATCCCAGTTAATAAATAAATTGGAGTGAACCCCGTAGTTTTTTGAGTCGTCGTGTTAAGCGTTGTTTGTATTTTTATTACCGATTGTGGCCACTCCGCTTTGTCGCTAATTTCAGTGCGGAGCAAATTTAAAACAGTTTTCACATACCTTTCCACCTGACCATTACCGCGAGGGGCGCCTCTGGCAATCAAATGTTGATTTATACCCAATTCAGTCAACATCTGTTTGACAGATCTATCAGTGAAGTTAGTACCTCGGTCACAAATGAATGTTTTTGTTATGCCAAACAAACTTAAGTGCATTTTAAGAACTTCGCATGTTTCGGGACCTGAGAGCGTTTTTAAGGGAATCAGAAATAAAAACTTCGTAAAAGAATCTATTAAAAGCAATAGGTGTTTAAAACCGTCGACAGATACTGGAAACGGCCCTACACAGTCCGCGTGAACTACCTGAAAAGGGATCGGTTTTTTATCAATTGGATGCAATTGGCCCTGTTTAGGTCCAGTATGGTCTTTTCGAACGATACACTTCAAACAATGGTTGCAGTATTTTTTAACAAATTTAGCCATTTTTGGGAACCAGAAATAATGATTTATTTTAGCGAAAGTTTTATCTGGCCCCACGTGGCATTGCTCGTCATGAAACAATCTTAATAGCCCTAGACGACTGCGTTTAGGTATAAATGCCCTATAAATCGGTGGATTTTGGCCTGGGTTTATTTTTCTAAAAAGAATATCGTTTTGGCAAAAATAATTCGTAGTTAATTGACCCTCTAGGAGTTTTTGCTTTATCTCAGACGTTTCGCAGTCATGCTTTTGAGCCTTTTTCAACCAATTATCAGTAGAAATGACATTAACGTTGACGTCACTACTTATTTTTGTTACCGGTATAATGTTCTCGTCAATAATTGGATTTCTGCTAAAATAATCAGCATGCTGTAAATATTTACCCTTTCGGTAATCAATATCGAAGTTAAATGATTGTAAATAAAGCCACCACCTCGCAACCCTTGGAATTAGCTCCTTTTTATGCTGAGACAACTTCAAAGAATTACAGTCAGTGACAACCTTAAATTGCAGACCCAGTAAGTAAACACGAAAATGCTTTATTGCATAAAAAACAGCTAAGGTTTCTAGCTCGTACGAGTGAAAAATACCCCACTACTCTCAATTGATTGCTATGGCGTTGAAAAAGTATAGCACCAAACCCTAGAATGCTAGCGTCGGTATGTAATTCGGTTGGTAAAGTATGATCGAAGAAGGTTAGTAGAGGTCGTTGACTTAAAAATGCACAGACGTAACTCTTAGCAATTTTTTGGTCGTCGCCCCAAATGAACTCTTCGTTATTTTTCGTTAATTTAGTGATACAAGCCGTCCTTGCCGACAACTCGGGTATGAATTTTCGAAAATAGTTAACAAGACCCATAAACTGACGCACTTGCTTGACATTTCGTGGATTTGAGGCTTTAAGTAAAGCCTCAACTTTGCTCTTGCCAGGCCGAACACCTTGTTCGGAGATTTCTTGACCCAAATATTCGATTTGTGTTTCGAAGAAATGACATTTTTTTAGATTTAGGGAAAATCCAGCTACGACTAGTGCGTCTAGCACTCTCGTTAATTTTTTAAGTCCTTCGGAGATCGACTTAGAAGGTATTAAAATGTCGTCGAGATAAATAAGCGCGTCACGGTCTTTCAAATCACCCAATGCTTTGCATATAGCGCGTTGAAAGACTGCCGGGGCATTAGCTAAGCCAAAAGGCATACGAAGGTACTCGTAGTGGCCATCCGGAGTTACAAAGGCGGTTTTTTCAATGGAATTTGGGGCGATAGGAATTTGGTGGAAACCGGAAGCCATGTCCAATGTTGTGAAAAATCTACTGCCTTTTAAATTATCAATCTGATCCTGAATTAGTGGTAGAGGATATCTTTCTTTAACGGTAATTTTGTTCAGAGCCCTAAAATCACAGCACATGCGTGTAGTGCCATCCTTTTTATGTACTAGAACTATGGGACTTGCATACGACGAACGACTTTCCCTAATAATGTTATTTTTAAGCAAATCTTTTATAATTACTTTGACTTTTTCTCGCTCGCTAAGTGCCATCCTGTATGGGTGAAAATATACTACCTTTTCTTCGATTAAATTTATACTCAATTCTGCAGTTGTTATTGGCGACACAGAATTTCCCAGCGTAATATTTTTGGAATATTTACAAAGAAGGGTTATTAAACTATCCAAATCGTTGCCAATTAAAGGACTTTTTACCGTGTTTGTCGAAATGGTTACGCGGTTAATGGTTTTACTGATGTGGCCACCATTTTCTTTCAGAAAAACTTGGCTTCCGGTGTGGTCGCTGCGGATTTCAATGCCCTTATGATTAAAAAGATCCCGCCCTATTATAGCGTCAGGGGTCATTACGGTGTTATCAACGATACAAAAACAAATATCAAAAGCGGTACCATTTCTTTCAATTCTTAAATTGGCTCTGCTACTTACAAAAATTTTATTATTTCCAATCCCCTTTAACGTAATTAACGCGGGCTCTAGATGACATTCAAGTTGCTTTGCTACTTTTGCGGACAATAAACTACACTCTGCTCCAGTATCTATCAAACAATTAACCTCAATACCTTGAATAACAAAAATGGTACAAAAGTCGCGATCTAAGTTTACACAAAAATGGTTGACTTGCGATGAAGTAGATGGTCGGTCACGCTTCTTTAAAAAGCAATCAGTAGCATAATGGCCACGTTTTTTGCAATAAACGCAAACAACTTGACCCTTACTATGTTCCCTCGTGTTACGGTCTAATCCCGAACCCGAAAAATTATTAAATTTTCGTCTTTTTGGACAATATCGACTCAAATGACCCCTTTGGTTACAAGAATAACACAAAATAGAATTTTTATTACTTAAATCGTCATTTGCGCCTTTAGAAGGAGAGTGAGTATGACTCCTCTTTAAATTGAAATCTTCCGACAATTTATTTGTACCAGATAATTTATAGTTACCTAACAAACAAAGTAGTTGACTGACCGATTCTACATTGCTATTAAATGCAGCAGTTTTGACGTGAATGTCAGTGATATCCCCAATAATAATCTCCAAAATTTGGCCGACGGATAAATCAAAGTTCAACGAGTTAAGAAGAAAAAATTTTTTTCTGGCATACTCACAATACGATTTCGCCTCTTTGCTGGTGTATTGGCTTGCTTTGCGAAGTTTTTTATTCAAATTCCGTTTGGCAGGATAAAGGCTAGACAACTCCTTGCGGAACTCCTCCCAAGACTTCTCCAACGGTTTCCACGTAGAGAACCATTCTTTGGCTTCTCCAGCAAGTCCGGTGGCACTCCGCACTAGCAGTTCGTGGCTGGACCAGTTGAAAGTCTCTCCCAATTTTTCCATCTCGTCACACCATTTGGCAGCACCATCATCGTCGCAATTTGGTTCAAAGAGTGGTACATCAATAGCTGTAGGTACTGTCGTTCGCGTACTCACGTTTCTTAGATCTTTAATAGACTCGGTCAACATTTTAGCAAACTCTTCCATTATAGCACAATTCAAAAAACACCAAGATCACGATGTTTGGATGATCGCTAGTAAATCACTCAGGTTTTGAAAATTCGCGGGAACTGTTTTTTTTTCAACACAAACTGTCCTAGGCGCTTAAGACATACGTCACGACACTTTACACTTGTGGTATTTACCGCGAGCTTATCCCACTTCTGATGTAAGAATACTCAAAAAACTTAATTAAATGTTTATTTTCCTCTTTAAATTACAAGACTGGGAAGAACGACAAACAACCGTTCAATCCAAAAAACATAGAATAAGTGCTAAAACTAAAATCACTTTCTTAATCTAAATTTCGCCATGTGTTTCCCATCGTTTCCCATCCTAAGCAAAATAGCTAAAGTTAAGCCTGTCAGACCTCTTCACATATCTTGACTTTAGAAATCGTCTATTATCGATGCTTTTGTTGATAATGGGCGCCATGGGTAATGAATAGGCTGATGGGTAACACATGGGCCGGCTGTACGCTGACATATACATTACCAATACTCTTAATACTTTATTTAGGCTAGTCGACAATATTTAGCTTATTAAATTGTTTTCTATAAATATTTTATCAGCATATTATATTACTATATAAACGAAGTTGTAATCCAATATCTATTTAGTTCGTATTTGTAAGTAAAACAGGGTTTATCATTATTTATAATAGTCTTTTTAAAAAGTAACTTTTAGTGAACCAACCCTTAATTCGCTCATATTTTTGTTCAATAACGGGCCCTTAACCAAGTCAGAGCCGTAAACCACCATGCTATGAAGATACATGTGATAGAGTGTATCAAGTTGTTGTATATAATATACGAGTAGATCGTTCTATAGGTACCTATGCAGTTTTTTATCTAGTGTGTATGATGTATGTCAAAAGCAAAAGTGACGTACGTTTTAAATAATTAACTACTTATTAAATATAATATAATCTGTTGAATAACATAAGAAGTAATTATTATAGTAATTAGTAGTTTTTTGTAATAAAGTACCTACCTATATAGTGTTTTAGTTTGACAAAAAAATGTATACCTACCTAAACAGGCAATTCATAGTCTTCGGCAAAATATAGTATTCTACTCGAATATGATGGCTATTATTCACTCGCCTGCGGCTCGCGACATAAACGCACCATCGTGAATAATAGCCATCATTATATGCTTGTTGAATAATAGGTACACCTACTATAGGACATGAACTGCATACATTTTAGGACATGAACTGGATATATTTTGTACAAGAGCTGTCTACACACAGTCTAGCATCAAATTATTATTTATTTTTATGAAACCACAGATGTTCAGCCTTATTCACTCTTCCTCCTTCCAAATCAGACATTGGATGTCCAATGGACGTCCAACATTCAAATAAATCTTCACGTCCAGTGGTGAACGACAACTGAAAACTGAAGGTCCAGTGAATGTCACCAAACGGATATCCATTGTACTAGTAATAAATGGACATCCATTGGATGCCCATTCTGTGTCCATGTCCATATGGACCAATCGTGGAGATTATATGGATATCCATTGGATATCCTGTTTTTACTGGGTAGGTGAAACTTAACAAAACCTATAAAAATCCTGTAGAACAAGCTTGTAGGGACATGTGAAGGGAACTTATAGTGTTGAAAAAAAAAACTGGCAAATCCAGAAATAATAATTACCCACCTATACCTACTGTATTTACACAATGAAAAGTAAAAATAAGTTAAAAACACGCCACATTTTTATCGTAAACAAGCAATTTATAACAACATCCAAACAAAAACAAAAGTATTCAGTCACCTTAAAATACGTAGGTTTCCCCACTTACAATAATTTTCTCAACATTGCGCATTTCGTTAAAAACTGTGGCGAGTTTTGATTTCTGATGACTTGGAGATTATTGGCATCGTGGTTACGAATAGTGTAGTAGTCAACATTCTTTGTTTCTAAAGTGAAGTATTATCAACTTAATCAAATGTGAATTAATTAACTGTGTTTATCTGTGAAAATGTCAAGAATGAATTATTAAGAAGATAACTAATTATGTAGTTGCGTGTTCTAACCCCAAAAACTTAGTGCCGGTTTTGAAACTGTCATTTTTGTGAACTATCAGCTGATTATACTTTTGTTTACAAACGACTATGGGGACTTATAAATATTAAATAAGTGTAGAAAACCTTGTTTTCTAATCATTTGTAAACTATGTCAGTTTGCAAACGTCCGAAAATTGTTTTCGATTCTCATTAATTTGAAGGTTATGTGGATTTCTGGCCAGTACAAATAAAAACTATATGAAGATGTTGTGCCTCAAAAAAGTGTATAGGGACGAGCTCCTACAGCTTGCCCTATTATTAAGCATCCTAAGAGTTAACCACGATTCCATATATGACAATATTTACGATACTTTGGATTATGACAATGGTACAAGCTGGAGAAGTATTACTTCTGCTGTTTTAAGATCCTATTATGTTAACCCTAAAAGTTTAGATTCAGTTCTATTAAATTATCAGAGAGATTTGTTTGCTGATCTGAATTCCTTAGGCAGATTTAATGGAGGTTCTTTCAGACATCCAAATGTTACAACTTACTTGCTTAACATTGACCGGACTGCCCCTGTAACTAATACTGATCCTTTACCCAATGTTCCTCAAAACCAGTCTGATCATGTGGATAGAGACACTTCAAATTCTTTGGATGTGGAGATAAGTCTTACACAAGAGGTTAGTGATTATTTTATACTTATTTATTAACTAATGCATTCTCAAACTATAGGTACATATATAAATATTTCTGGGAAAATACACAAACAAGTGATTATCATATAACTACTTATTAATTAGTTATTTTCTCATAAACAATTTGAGCATATTTGTATTAAGATATAATTTGTAATTAGGTATATTGTTTTAGAGAAATGACATTTAGTTATTTTACAGATTGCGAAAAATCTTAGCTCAACATATGATTTACACAAGTACAACAAGGATAATATGAATAACAGTATTTGAAAGAGAGGGAATAATTGGTGACTCAGTCCTCTTTACCAAAACAGGTGGGCCTGTGTTCACTGCTCTCCTTACTTTTATTCATTGTGTTTTGGTAAAGGGGACTGATCTAAGAACAATTCTTGTTTCTCTTTTTCTAGTAGTGTGTTCATATTATCATTGTCATACATGTATAAATCATATGATCTAAGTATTCAAGTTTTTTGCAATCTGTATAACTGAACAGTTTTATTTTTTAGTAAGTAGAGCCATATTTCTAAAGGTTCAACAAAAAATCGAATAGATCATCTTGGGTAGTTTTTTTTTCAATTTTATGTTGTTGGAATCTGCCGACATTTCAACAACTTTCTAAAATATAAGGCTTAGCACTATGTTGAACTAAGTTTTTTTTAAATGTCTGTATTCATTATATTTTAATATAAACTTTAGAGATCACATATATACATATTTTAACCCCTGTGTCCAAAAGGGTCAATGAACACATGCCCACCTATTTTGGTAGAGAGGACTGAGCAAACAATTCTCATTCTTTCAAGTAGTGCTGTTCATATTGTCCTTGTTGTACATGTGTAAATCATATGTCAAGCTAAGCTTTTCTGCAATCTGTATATATTTATATAACTTATATAAGTAAAGAAGTAATACATTTATATACTAACTCACATTTTTATGGAGATACCTAGGTATATTAAATGTATACTTTTTTTCACATGATCTACTTCAAATTTATCATTTTTTATCAAATTTTTGTATTGAATCAACTATCAGAAGTAGGATGAATAAGGTACCTATATATTATACTATGTAGGTACCTACATCAGAATTGTTCATAATCGAAAAGAAAAGATGATAAAGTTATTACCAAAATTTCTCATTTTTCAAGAAAAATTTATTAATACATTCTGAACATTACAATTAAAGTGAGTTTGTACAGATTAAGTGAAGTAAGAACATATAATAGATACTTATAGATATTTATTTCAAATTTTTGTCATAATAGTTACTGTTACACAAAAGTTAAAAATAAGTCATTATACAAATAATTGATATGCGTCAAAATCAGCAATAAATAAGAACATGACACATTAACAAACACAAATTATATCAGATGGTATTCACTAAAAAAATATAAAATCACAACATATTCAAAATTTACAATTATAAACTAAAAATAACACATTCACATGCAACCATATGAGTCAGATAGTCTGCAACTGTGTAAAAAAAGTGTTCTAAAAGTAATTTTTTTAATTCTAATCTTAAACAGAGGTATACTTACTTACTTAAATTTCTATAATCAGATGGCAGTAAGTTTTCTGCCCAGATATTCATATGAGGCCTGAGATTTAGCTAATCTACAAGAAGTAATGTAGATGTTATTTTTTTTCTTGTATTATAGTTATGTATATCACTTGTAATAAGAATATCATTGCATAGAAACATTTTCTTTATATATACTTACTCAAAAATGTAACAGCATGGAAGTGGAAGAATATTATTTATGTACCTACCTAAAAAGAAACTTGCAGTGTTCTAGACATTATTATATATTATATAACCTTTTTCTGATATGTAAAAACCTCCTAGCTCTATAAATATACCATTTTTAAATGACCCAAGTCAAGATTGTATTTTAACTGACATATTACATGTTCGTAACTTTAGCAAGTCAATTACTCAGACCATTCATATGAAAAACAAAACTTTATTTAGCATCCAAGACAATACCTAAAAACTTGACATTTTAATCAGATGTTAAAGATAACTCAAAAATTAGTATCTTTGCTGTTTTCTCATTGAGCATCAGATTGTTGTCCATGAAACATTCTTTTAAAGTGATTCATGTCACAATATTTTATATGCTGAGCTGTTACTAAGATCTGACTGATGGAATAAACCTAAAGTTATATCTCTAACTTCCTAACTTTTTTAACATAAGGTCTTGATGAACTCTGTCAAATGCATTTGTGATATCATTAAAACCGGCAGAGCATGTTTCATTGTTTTCACAAGCATTCAGTAGGAACTGCATTATACAAACTGCACAGAGTACATATGCAATTGATTTACCTGCTCTGTATGGAAATTGTAAATTTAGAAGCAGATAGGTAATATAGTTAAGAAAAGTATAATGAACTGTCTTTGAACAATACTATGAATATTTTTCCAACTAAAGGTACAATTGATATCTATAACTGTCTGCACATTCCATATCCCTTTTTTTATAAATATAGAAGTGACTAATGTAGATTTTAGGACTAATGCATAGATTAAAGAGGTGACTTAATGGGTTAGAAATTTCAACACTAACATGTTTCAGGATTACAGCATGACGATTATAAACATTTGTTCATTTAGAATTTCTGAGGCTGTTAATTATTGCTTGAATGTCATTTTCATCCATTGTATTTATGTAGAATGATTTTCTTATGGGATCTTATGTAGTTATTTCTCAAGTACAATATTAGATCTGCTGAACTATTTTCTATATAATTAAATTTTATTATCAAAATTTCCACTTTCTGTCAATGAAATTTTATATTTTCTTATGAGGAAACTGAATAGCTCAAAACTGTCTGATTTTTTTCAACCTTGCATAACTTCAAAAGTTTCCATTTTTGATTTGAACTGTGCTTAATATCTAAATAGAGATTATTTTCAGATATTTCTATTTTCCATTCAGGAAAACAATCTTTATAGCATTTGAACAAAGTGTTCACAAACAAAGCAACCTGCTTATGAAGACCATTGTGTAGTGGCCAGTTAATAGACTTAATTTTATTTGTGAATTTTAAAAGTATGTTTTGGTTAACAGCTCACAAAAGAGAGAATTTATCTTGACACATTCAACATTTAAACTAAATAAAATATTTTCAATGCATTTATTAACCTCCATGTTAGAGAAAACATTGTCAATTCTCGAACTCCTAGTTTTTGTAACTCCTGTTATATTGGAAAATATGTTCATACTTACCAAAAGATAATAATGGATTAATAGAAACCCTACTTTCATCATTATAACAATTTATATTATCTATAAGTATACACAGTCTTATGACAACTTCCTACATCACAATAGTGTAAAGTAAGGCTACATACAATTGTTTTGCGGTCATAGCAGCACAGCATTAGTGTAACTTATTATTGCTGTGTTTGTTACCCATATTCTGGAGCAAGTCCAAACTTGCTACACTTGTCCTTCAGGACTAAAAAAAATCTTTTCACTTGTGTTACACGTGTACCATTCCAATTTGTGGAGAATGTTCAACATTATATCTTTATAAACTGCAGGTCTTATTTGTCATTTTTTAACATTAAGTGATTAATTTATTTTTCATTGCCAAATGAAGCAAAGCAGATAAATTAAATGCAAAAGGAGAAAAAAATTCAAGGCGCACTTAATGAACAGCAACTGATATTGCCAACAAGCGGATAATTAATTTTGAGGCGGGGGGTGGGGGAAACTTGGGCAATAACAATAAATTGAGCGAATTTCGTATCTTGTACAAATTTGTACAAAAGTCGTAGAACGAAATGCCATGGTTCATTTTTCAATTTACCATATGGGGGGCTGGCGACATATATGGCTGTAATTGTTTATAACAATAAACTGGGCGAATTTTGTATCTTGTACAAAATTGTATAAAAATCGTAGAACGAAATGCCCTGATTCATTTGTTAATTTACCATATGGGGGTGCTGGCGACACATGGCTGTAATTGTTTATAACAATGGGTTGGGAGAATTTTATATCTTGTACAAAATTGTACAAAAGTCATAGAACGAAATGCCATTGTTCAATTTCCAATTTACCCTATAGGGGGCTAGCGACAAATGTCGCCAGCCCCCCCCTTTCATTTATTAATAACTTTTGAACATCAATTGTACAAAAATCAATTATGTTTGTACAAAAATGTACATAATGAGTACAAAATTGCTCCGTATTCAATTTTATGATTTAGGTTTTGTGTGGCTTGGGACATGTACATCAATCTTGTAGTGATCCAGTCGACTAATGTCAGATTTATTGAAATTAAGATTGAACACAGACCTTTAATTCGTGCAGATAAAGACTGTGGTTTTGTTATGACCGAGGATCCATTCAAGTTTTCATTGGCATACTCCGAGGACGGAAAAACTCCGAACTCTATGCACCACTTGGACATTCTTCTTTCTTTAAGGCTTCATGGTAGTATTCTTAATTAATTGTGACGTTCATACTTACATATGACTCCGGGTATTTATATTTGTGTTTTTCACAGCTAACTTTTCATTATCTGTATTGCATTTGCACTCAATATCGCATTATTAATATCTGTGGCTTTTATAGTTGTTGTGTTTTTAGTCTTCAGAATATTTGCATAATTATTTCCAGAAAAGTTTTGTTTATCAATTTTCCTTTCCTCTTTCTCTAGAGTACATTACCTTTTATGTTGTGAGTAATAAGTGACGGTCAGTGTGGTTAGGTATTAAAGATACGTCAGTAGTCCCTGAGCCACTTTCTCTTGATTTGATTTGATCACCCATGCTGTTAAATTTTAATTTTTTGTCAGACTTTTATAATTTTTTTTGGCAAGTTTTTAGTTTCCCGTTTTATTTACAAACTAAATTAAAATCTGAAGGTAGTCGAACATGAAGACAAAATCTCTGTAATTTAAAGTTTTTTGTTTGTATAAAAGTAAATATTTCTTTACAGTTATGACTTGTACACTATTGAAGTGGTGCAGTCTAAATTATGATTCATATTGAAATATCAACTCCAAACATTGAATTTGCGTTGGCAATGTAAATGCAATTTTCCTAGTGCAGAATATCTTACATGTCCGACCAGTACTGTTTGAATTTCTATGTAAAATTCAAGTTTCCGATAAGCGTTGGTGAATAGGTACGTTCACGTGCAAATAAATATTGATAAGGCGTCACTCATTGCTATATTTTTCAGCATAAAGACGTCTAGCTTCTAGAGCATTACCTACCATTTGCCAAGACGCATATCGATCATTTTAGCGTTTTTATACGTGTTTTATAAAATGAATAAATGAAACTAGTAAACAAATTAACGCAAAAATACCCAACTACAAACTTATTAAGAAACTTGTACAATTTTAATATACCTCGTTTTAAAAACGAAATGAATAGTAAAAAATAATAAAATTACTATGATTTTTTATTTCCTTTTTAAAACATGGTATATTAATTTTTTTTCATCTATTTCCTATTAACTAGTACACTACACGATTACTACAAATTTCACATCAACCTACTAAAACTTGGATAAACATTAAGTAGACACGAATGAATTGCCAAAGTGACACCAGCCTAATACTTTGAGGATGTTGGGCAGTCTAGTTTAAATATATTTAAATATACAAGTCGCATTAAAATAGTGCCTTCTCTTTCCGACTTCTAACTTGTTAATTGGCAGTTGCAAATTATTGAATATGGCATGTGACACTATTATAATTTGATAATTAAACATGTAATAGATACGATTATTTGAAATTTGATGACAAGTATATTTTAATATCCTTTCGGAACATTAATTTGCAGTTTTTGCAATGGCTCAGTCCCATCTTATAATGCCTAAGTCATAATAGGTACAATTGAAAATACCATAATGATTGTTTAGTAAGGATTTAATGTTCAAAAAATGATTAAATCTAGCAAATATTGTGTGACGTCATAGTTTGAGTACGAAAATAATATAGACTGTTTTATCTATATCTCAAGTCAGTTTATTCCTAATTAGCCGTGTTTTCAGACTTGCGATAAAGTATGGAACCAAGTAAATATCTTTTTTCGCCTACTTTATCGGAAAACCAATTCTATGAACACTAAAAATGGGGCGGAAAGTATTCTTTAGCATCCCAAGGGCGATGTACCGGGTGGCTCACTAAGAATGGACGCCGGCCATATCTCATGAACCGATAATCGTACAAGTTCTGTAAAACAATTTTATGGGTAAATCGACCAGGGGAAATCGCTGGAAATTATTTTCAAGTTCGTAAGATGACCGCTAGGGGCGCAATTGCTATGGATAATCATAAAACGGGCGTTTTCACAAAAAATATGCACGTAAAGATTTATTTTGAATAGCGCCCTCGTAAACACCGGAAATTTTGTGACATTTTTTGTTTGAGGTATTTTACTCTATTTTATAAAATGTAGTGGTGGGGGAACGTCAAATATGTTTTTATTTAAATGGCAATAACTCCAGTATGGGTTGACGGATTTGAACAAACTAAGTCTTGTTTGAAACAGCTCTTTTTACTTGATAATCGGCTGCATAAATTATTTCCGAATATATTTTGGTGTGGTACGTAGAGGGCGCTGTTTGCCATTACAACAGTTATTGCGCATTATCATGAAAAGTTTAAATAGTAGGCTATGTCTCTTTTTGCATAGTTAAATAGTGGACAAAATTCCTAAAAAGTTAGCGCAAACCGCAACTTCCTATCTTTTTTCTAACCGGAGATATCAATAAAAGAAGTAACATTAGGCCGCTATGAAGTATCTCCGGAACCTATGGTGGTATTATTATTTTCAGTAATAATAGTTGGTGGCGAAAGTCAGGATTTATATTTGTAAATTTACTTACATTTTAGTGCAAGAAAAGGAGCTAATTTATCTCGTCTTTATCCTAAAGCTACAAATTTTTAGAGCTTCATCAACAAATTAAAGAAATAATAAAACAGTAGGCCGTGAAAACATAACTGACTCCAAGTCGTCAAAATATTAAAACAGGTTTGTGTCATGTCAGTGTCATTTAGTTACTACTTTTCTATGCTCGTTGTTAACTTTCCGAATCGTATTTAAACAGTTTCTGTTATTGTTTGAGTTTTTCGTGTTGTTTGTGTTTTTTTTGTTCCTTGTTTGTATTATTCTTGTTCGGTATTTTCTTATTGCGTTCAACTTTACTTATACAAAATGTTGTATACAAACGAAGAATTATTTGACATGATAGGTGTTTATTTTGAATTCATGGGAAATGCAACAGTTGCTGCGAGGGTATATGCGCAGCAATATCCTGATAGACGCCACCCGAGTAAAAAAGTTTTTCTTCGAGTTATGCATCGTTTGCGAACAACTGGAAATGTTCATCTTCCTACATATCGCAGACAACGCAGAGGGCGCACCGAAGAGAACATTATTAATTTTTTAGCCTGTGTCGAGTTTAATCCTCACCTAAGCTTTAGAGCTATTGCGCAGGACCTTGGAGTAGCTCGAACCACGGTTCAAAAAATTCTCAAGGAGCAAAGGTAGGCAATTCTACAAATTATATTGGTATAGGCGAGGCATAAAATTCTAAGGGCGCTTCGATTCTGAACCTCAACTGTAAACTTGTTGTCTCTATGTTGTTTCAGGATACACCCGTATCACTTAGTCCTGCACCAGGCTTTAACTGCTGAAGATTATGATCGAATATTAGAACATTGTCATTGGCTTTTGGATATGATGGAAGAAGATCGGCAAGTTCTTTCACGTATATTGTGGACAGATGAGGCCACTTTTCATAGCAATGGAGGTGTGAATCTCTATAATATGGATGCACTGGATGCAAGAAGTCCAGCACCAAGGGCATTGGTCTATAAATTGTTGGGCAGGAATTCTCGGAGGACGGATTATCGGGCCATTCTTTTTCAATGAACGACTAAATGGTGACAGGTACCTAGCATTTTTAAGAGAAGAATTGCCGATTTTGCTAGAAGATGTTCCCCTTGGAATTCGTCAACGAATGTTATTCCAGCACGATGGCTGTCCAGCTCACTTTGCAGCAAATGTTCGTGAGTTTTTGGATGTCAACTATAATAGTAGATGGATAGGACGAGGAAGCATATTTCCATGGCCGGCGAGGTCGCCGGATTTAACATGCATGGATTTTTATTTGTGGGGTCGAGTGAAAGATATAGTTTTTGCAACTCCACCTACTACACGGGATAATATGATTGGAAGAATAAGGGATTGTATGCAAATTATATCAGTAGCTGAACTAGATACTGCGGTTTGGTCTACGCGGGACTTTAAAGTGCATCGAAAATGATGGATGGCAATTTGAACATTTAGGATGCCATTAATAAGTGTAGTAAAATAAAATTTGTTTACCAAGTTCCATAACTGGCTTTCGTGTTTTTCAGCATTTTACTATAGATACTTCATAGCCAGCGGCCTAATGTTACTTCTTTTATTGATATCTCCGGTTAGAAAAAAGATAGGAAGTTGCGGTTTGCGCTAACTTTTTAGGAACTTTGTCCACTATTTAACTATGCAAAAAGAGACATAGCCTACTATTT
Organism: Lochmaea capreae; assembly: GCA_949126875.1. Taxonomy (NCBI): domain Eukaryota; kingdom Metazoa; phylum Arthropoda; class Insecta; order Coleoptera; family Chrysomelidae; genus Lochmaea; species Lochmaea capreae. The sequence continues at coordinate 23,997,806 of OX421402.1, forward strand.
AAACTTTTCATGATAATGCGCAATAACTGTTGTAATGTCAAACAAATTTATGCAGCCGATTATTAAGTAAAAAGAGCTGTTTTAAATAAGACCTAGTTTGTTCAAATCCGTCAACCCATACTAGAGCTATTGCCATTTAAATAAAAACATATTTGACGTTCCCTTACCACTACATTTTATAAAATAGAGTAAAATACCTCAAACAAAAAATGTCACAAAATTTCCGGTGTTTACGAGGGCGCTACTCAAAATAAATCTTTACGTGCATATTTTTTGTGAAAACGCCCGTTTTATGATTATCCATAGCAATTGCGCCCCTAGCGGTCATCTTATGAACTTGAACATAATTTCCAGCGATTTCCCTTGGTCGATTTACCCATATAATTTTTTTTACAGAACTTGTACGATCATCGGTTCATGAGATGTGGCCGGCGTCCATTCTTAGTGGGCCACCCAGTACATTCTTTTGTTAATAATATACTTATGATTTAACCGAAAATACCCTCAACATATTTTTGCAGATTTTGTATGTATGTATGTATGTATTTTGGGGTAACATTCACTGAGACCTAAAAGATCTATTGTGCCCCTTACTCCTACTTAGAGACTAGTAGCTCCTTTAGTCCTATTTCCCGGAGGAATTTTAGGATATCTGCATGCTTCAACTTAGGTAACTGTCCCTCTTCTAACCAGTAGTCTCCCAGGTACTGTGCCCTAGGATTCTGAATTGCTGTGCAGTTCGCAAGTATGTGGATGGAGGTTTCTTCTCCCATTCCACAAAATCTACAATCTTCTTCCTCCACTATTTTGAGCTTTTTAAGATGCCCATTCAGGCGACAATGTCCCGTTAGGATTCCTGTTAAAACTCTTAGTGCAGTTTTACTTTGACTTAAGCATTCATTTGATCTCAACAGGTTGTAGTCACCCAGAAGAATCTTAGATTGCCTAAGCCCTACTAGATCTTTCCAATGGTCAGATATTCTCTTTTCTTCGGCTTATTCCAATTTCTTCCAATATTACATTGGAGCTAATTCCGCAAAAGGGTTCCGGCCCCCAAAAGGGTATTTCAGTCCCACTTATACGAATACAATAATGAGAAAAATAAAATTATTTTACATTTGTGTCTAGAAGTGGTACTAGGGCAATTTACTTTCGTCCTTCTCACTGAATTGAACAAGCTATACACTGCTCGTCGAGTTTTTGCCGATAATCCGAAACAGGCGAAAATTCGTGAAATAAACTTTAGGCACATTAAAACTGAACTTACTTAGAGTCTCTGGAAACATAATTACACCGTGAAAAATCTTATATAGTAGAGACAATGATGTCAGCACTCTACGAAAGACTAGACTAGATCTAGGAGGGATTATTAATGTGTCAGAAATTGACTTTTCAAGTTTGATTATGCTGAGATTTTCCAGGACTTTACTCTTGCGCCTCGTCGGGCTGGGGGTTGTTCTTTACCATAAAGGATGGTGAAACAAAAACTCCACATAAGTATTTTGAAAGCCCATTATTAATGCGTTCGAAATCGACAATTCAAGTTCGATTGTGCTGATAATTTCGGAAACTTAAGAGGGGCATCACAATTTAGACAGCTCAAAACAGTTGGCACCCTTGAAATTTAAACATAATATAACTTGGACCTTTCTCTTGGGGATGAGGTATTTTGGTCAAGTTTTAGATTGTTATAAAAATCATATAAGCCATCAAGTGATGGTGTGATTTTGACAGTTTTGACAATTTGTGGTCACCGATTTGAACGCCAAGCCCTTATCCCGAAAAGATAGCCTAGAGAATTCGATAATGAAAATATGAAATCTCAATTCATTGTTTTTTTTGAGATTTGTTGCACGGAAGATGCTGCAAGTACATTAGTATTAGCTCAGCTGTTCCACCGTCTTGATGGATGGCGATGTATGGAACTTCAATGACAGATGACGACGGTCAAATGTCGTTGTCTTATCATGTGTTTTGTGTAAATAAAAATACTTCAAATTATTTATTTATTGTTTATAGCTTGTTAGTAAATTAAATTTGTGCTCCGTAAATTTCCAAAACATAGGAATAAAAATGTTATATTATGTTTGATCTTCAATTTTTCCAGGTTATGTATCCAAATGTTATTATAAAATACTTTTTGCAGTTTTCCTCCAGTTTGTTATGAACGGACATGCCTGTTTTTCCATTGAATCCATTGACATTAATTATTCAAGTACATTCACGTGTCAGAGCTCATACAGTACACATCGACACGTCGTTAATTATTAATTTAAAACGAGTTTGTTTTTTATCATCCTCAAAATGTGATAAGAAGAGTTCCAGCCACTGTTTACTAGAATATAAATATATTTACTTATTTATGTGAGAAATAAATAGGCCAGTCATCAAGAAAAAACTTACATCTGAGATTCTATTTACTTTAATTCCACGTTTTATTTTTTATTTTTTTATTTCAACTTATTGTTTGTGATTTTGGTATCCAGGATCACAACAATATGTCAAACCCAACTTCAGAAAAACAAATCAACATGAACACCCTAACCACCACTTCAAACAGTAAATCCTATGCCGCAGCCATCTCAACAAAGCTGCCCCCTCTGCCAGTTCCATCTCGAGACCAAGCCATCGTTTTGCCTTCTATCCCTAATACTGTCTTATTTGACTATATCAAAGCTATTGGTAGCATTGTTTCTCCCAAAAACGTACACTTCGCTTCCAGAATTTCCCACGGCCGCATCTGTATTTACTTATCCTCTTCCACACAAGTAGACAACCTTCTAAAAAATAACCAAAATGTTACAGTCAATTCCAATGTGATTCCTATTCGGCGACTTATCTCTCCCACCAAGAGAATACTAATTTCTAACGTCAGCCCTTCCATTCCCAATACACTAATTGAAAAAGCACTTCATGACCTCGGACTTATACTTACATCTCCAGTATCTTACGTCAAATGCGGCTCACCTGATGATGAATACGCCCATGTTTTGAGTTTCCGTCGAGTAACATATGTATTACCCAACAGTGATGATTTCTCTTTACAAACATCGATTGTTGTCAATCACGAAAATACATCACACAGAATATTCATTTCAACTGATAAACTAGAATGCTTTCTTTGCAAACAGACTGGACACACCGCGGAGTCCTGTCCCAACCCCCAAAATTCCCACTCTTCCCTCGACCACCCCACCAATCCATATGATCTCGCCAACCCGGAACCCACGTTTTCTACTAACCCAACACCGTCTGAAACCATTCCAATTCTTACCGAATCGATCCCCGAAAATTCACTTGCTTCCACCTCTTGTCCTGCAGCTTCAGTGCCAAAAATTGGCGAAAAAAGAAGTCGTTCAGCCAACAGTAATCTAGATTTATCCCCACTCATATCCCCTATGTCTACCCCTCCCCCAAAAACTGATACTATGCCTCCTCCCTCCTTTTCCACTTCCTCAAAAAAATCTAAAAAGAAATCGAAAAAATCAAAACTGACTGAAAGCGGCAGTCATAGTATATCACCTGAATCTCTCTCTACTATCCACTCACTTTACGAAACCTCCCCTGAGTCTTTATCCCTAAACGAAATCCAGCTAATCGCGTTCCTTGAAAACACCTTTGGCAACAACGACGTCCTTAGTGAAGCTGATAAATTTACCTCCGACACCGATGCGCTACTTAATGACTTGACCATAATTTATTCAAATGTTAATGACCGATCTTTGAAGAATCGCCTCACGCGACATCAAAATAAACTTAAACTAAAAAATCTATCAGAAGAACTATCAACAGACGACGGAACTACCTCCGATACTTCCGTTTTATCTCAATAAAAAAACCCACCATCTCTTTTTTTTTTAACTAGTAACATTCTCTGTATTGCAATGGAACTGCGATGGATTTTATCCTCGCTTTGAAAGAATACAAAAACTGATCTCCCTCTACAACCCCGACGTTTTTTGTCTCCAGGAAACAAATCTTAAAATTGACCATCAGTGTAATCTAAATAACTTTGAAGGTTACCATTATATTCGCACAAATTGCACTAGAGCCAGCGGAGGATCCTCAATATTTATATCTAGGGACATATCTCATCTCCCCTTAAACACAAACCTCGAAGCAATAGCAGCTACCTTCTGGATTCCCAAAAAAACTACCATTTGCAGCTTATACATTCCCCCTGATCATCCTCTTACCGAAGAAGAACTAACTGATTTAATATTCCAACTCCCCAAACCATATATTCTACTCGGTGACTTTAATGCCCACAACTCCATGTGGGGCTCCTCACGAACATTTGGTAAAGGTAAAGTTGTAGAAAATGTTTTAAATATTACAGATACATGTCTTCTAAACACTGGCTTAAACACACACTTCAACATTTCATCAGGTACATTTTCTAATATTGACCTCAGACTTTGTGACCCTAAATCCGCTCCTTCTCTTTCTTGGCAAGTACTCGATGACCTTCATGGTAGCAACCACTTTCCCATCATTATTTCGAACAATTCCAACAAGGAATCAGTGAACCGAAGCTTCTGGAATATAAAAAACGCAAACTGGTCAGAGTTCACTTATCTCTCCCAAAATTATGTATCTTCCCTAGACATCACAGATAATATAAGTGACTCTCTAAATAAGTTGACCAAATGTATTCTTTCTGCAGCTGATATTCATATTGGTAAAACAGTTATCTCTTGTACCCACAAATCTGTTCCCTGGTGGAATCCAGATTGTGAAAATGCCATCCGACAATCCAAGCTTGCTCTCAATAAGTTTCGAATAAATAAAACCCAAGAAAACCTCATCGAACTAAAAAAACTCAGAGCAAAAGCTAAATACATTACCAAGCAAAGCAAAAAATCTTCCTGGCAAAATTATGTCTCCTCCATTTCAATTAACACAGAACCATCCCAAGTTTGGAAAAAAATAAGACAGGTACAAGGCAACAAGTCTAATCTCAAGATTCCCAGTCTCATATATAACGACACAATTATCTCTGATAACCAAATAATTGCAGACACTCTGGCACAAAGTTTCGAGAATAAATTTAACAGAAGTAACCCCTTCACTTTCTCTTCTAACCCACTTCAACAATCGCCCTCTGTCCTTCCAATTGATCAAAATGACGTTACTGATGTCAATGCTCCCTTTACTCTTAACGAACTGAAATCGTCTTTATCTTCTTGTAAAAATTCAGCTGCTGGTCCCGATGACGTCCCATATATATTTTTGAAAAAACTCTCAAATCCTTCTCTCCTCAAACTCCTTGAAATATTTAACCTTATCTGGAATACTCATCAATTTCCTGAATCGTGGCGCAACGCTATTATCATACCAATTAAAAAACTTGCTCAACCCTCCACAGAGGTAAAATCTTTTCGCCCCACTTCTCTCACATGTACTTCCTGCGAACTTCTGGAAAAAATGATCAATAAAAGACTTCTATGGTTCCTAGAAAAGTACAAAATTATACCCAGTGCCCAATCTGGATTCCGACGTCACCGATCTACTCGTGATAACCTTGTCTTATTGCAAACCCAGATCTCTTTAGCATTAAATAATCAACAGGGTCTCGTAGCAACTATCTTTGATATCGAAGGTGCTTTTGATACAATTTCCAGAAATGCAATAATGAATAAACTATTACAATATAATCTAGATGGCAACATTTTCTTTTTCATACAAAACTTCTTAACTTCAAGATCATTTAGAGTCTCCGCAAATGGCAAACTTTCCCAGCCTCACCCCCAAAATGATGGTGTCCCTCAGGGATCTGTATTAAGTCCCACCCTATTCATCCTTACAAAAAACGACTTATGCGCCAACTTCCCTTCTCCCATCAAATATGTTCAATACGCTGATGATTTAATTGTCTACTGCCATGGGAAATCCGTTTCCACCATCTGCAAACTTTTACAAAACGCAGTGAATATGCTTCAAGATAGAGCCAACAACCTACATCTCTCCTTATCTCCAAGTAAATCGAAGGTCATAAAGTTCAGCAGAAGATCCCCAACCAGTACACCTCTAATCTTTTTTAATAATTCCCCGTTACCTGTTGTGAATCATTGCAAAATTCTCGGATTGATTTTCGACTCTCGCCTTAATTGGAAATTTCATATCAACACACTCAAGGGAATGTGTCTTAAAAAACTTAATATCATCAAAGCTCTCTGTCACTATCACTGGGGATCCGACGAAAACACTTTACTAAGAGTTTACAGAGCCCTCATCCGTTCTAAGCTAGACTATGGGAGCTTCATTTACATGTCAGCCTCCAAATCCGACATCGATTCACTAAACTCTGTCCACAATACAGCCCTTCGACTCTCACTCGGTGCTTTCCGCTCTAGTCCTGCAGCTAGTCTATACTGTGAATCAAATGAGCCACCCCTCTTCCTAAGACGTCAATCGCTCCTCCTTTCATACGCTGCCTCAACGTCCTCTAATCCTACTAACCCTGTTTTCCCACTGTTCACCTCAACGTCTCAACATCATCCTTCCAACACTATTTCCAAACGTAGCATAAAATCTGTTGCCCAACTACTTTCCCCATTACTTGAGAATACCGACCTTTCAATAACCACTCCGCTTCCCCAACCACATACCCCTCCTTGGACTAAACATCTTCCTCTTTTCAATACCTCTCTCACCAAATTCAATAAACATGAGTCACCTAACACACTTATTAAGAAAGCATTCTTAGAAATACTGCAAAAAACACCGTATGATGTAGTTCTCTACACAGATGCCTCTAAAACTTCTTTTGGTGTTGGCTGCTCAGTCACAACCAAGCACGAACTTATAGGTTCCTATCGGTTGCCCTCAACATGAAGTGTTCACACTGGTGAGCTGTATAGCATTTTCCAAGCATTTAAACTTATTTCACCTCCTTCCAAGCATGTCGCCTTTTGTACCGATTCACTTTCTTCAATTAATTCACTTAATACTATCTTTACTGACCATCCAATAGTTCAAAACATCCATGACATCTATCAAATCTATCAAATTCTCTCAGCTTGTGATGTAAAAGTTTGTCTTATCAGGCTCCCATCTCACATTGGAATTACTGGCAATGAAAATGCTGACTACCATGCCAAAGAAGCCACCTCTACCATCACCACAACATCGATCCACCTCCCAGAAGACCTCAAACACTTATTCAAAAAGTCCGTCAAAGAATCCTGGCAAAATTATTGGCACAACAGTAGAACAGCTCTAAACGATATACAACCTTCCATTGGCTCTCTCCCCCTCGACTTCTTAACCAGGAGAGAAGCTGCTGTTATTAGACGATTGCGGATCAACCATACCAGATATACTCACGGTTACTTGATGTCATCTGAAAACCTTCCCGTCTGCCGCTACTGCAATGTTGATTTAAGCGTTAAGCATATACTCACGGACTGCCGGATATACAACAATATGTATCAGCGCCTAGACCTAAAACCGAACCTGAAAGAACTTCTAAACTGCACCACTGAAATTCCGAAGATATTGAAATTCCTCAAAGCAGCTAACCTCTACCACAAACTATGAAATACCGTTTGTATTAATATAACTACATATTTTTTGTGTATTCTCATGTACTCTTGTATAGTGCCAATGGCCATAGTTGTCGAGGCACTTAAATTCTAATAATAAAAAAAAATTATTCAAGTAAATTATAGCAAAAAAGGTTCATTTTATTGAATACGAAAACAAATCATTTAGGCAATCTGCTTGTAGTATTACAAATTTGAAGTACAAAATAAAGAAGTCGGTACTTTTTATCTTTATTATAATACAGTATATCTGATTTTCCACTGACCCCTCTCAATCATTCAAATGAATTATAGCAAAGAAATGCTAATTAGGTAAACTATAAAAATGTTTATTATAGCAATAAATATAAACCAAATTATTATTACAAATTTAATGAATTTGTCTTCATATTTATTAAAATCCATGGCAACTGAAGTTCATCTTCTATTTTTCTCTTCCATTTCTCCTCGGAACAAAAAGAAAATGAAAAGTTAACAAAAATATCGATTTTTTACAATTCTATACTCAAAGGGGTGGTGACCTCTATTGACATATTGAAGTCTTGATCCATGTAGTTATAAAGACTGAAAAAATATTATTCAAATACTCTCTATAAATAAATAATATTTTTACTTACAAATTATTTTTCTAACCCAATTCAGCAAAAATATATGAATAATCCATTTTATCTTGGAAGCCATATTACAAATTTGATATACACAAGCACTAAATAAATTGTCTGTTTTTATTTATACATGGCAACTGAACTGCATCTTCCATTTTCTTAATCCTCGGACAAAAAAAAGTTTATAAACTATCCATCCATGTCCACTTCTCTGGTCTCTTGTAGTTGCAATTCCTCTTCTCGATTGTCCTCTTCTACAGCATCCTCTTCTGTGGCATTCTGTAGTCCAATGTCCTCTTCTTGAAATTCCTCTACTTCCGTCTCCTGTTGTAGAAATTCTTCATCCAGTGGTTTTGTCTTTTTGCCTAAATAATGAAAAACATTTATTTTATTCTCTCATTATAAACAGCTTGCCTGAAACCCCCAATTGCACCCCAAGCCATCAAAATTTTGTATCATAAAAGAGACTCTTAGGTCCATCTCTTTTACTAATTGCTGCATCCCTACTTCAACTCTTAGATAATAGACTCAGAGCTAATGATTAATGAACCCTCCATCTCAAACATATTTAAAAATTTTACCCACAACCTAAGGGCACTTCACTCATGGAAATTTATAGCTTTTTGCAGGCCGGGTGTCAAAAAATTTAGTTTGTACGATTATTTTTATATTAGCAATATTTTCTTTAGAATATTGCATCCACTTATTTTTTGTTGAAAATTAAATCAATTTATATTTCACATTACCTATGGCATTCTACTGATTTGTGATAACGACAACTATATAAAAAGCCAAATGTGTTCACAAATAATTTTATCGAAATCTGAAGGACCTGTATGTATTTTTAATATAATTTGATTTCATGTCATTTTCTTTACATTGGTACTTTCTATCTAAAAGCAAAAGATGTTTTACTTACTTCTTCTTACTTCTAAATATGGTAGACAACTGGTGTAAACAAGAGAGACTGACGGTCAACGCTCAGAAAACACAAATTGTCAACTTTACAAAAAGAACAGCACTGCAAGGCCTAAAACCACCAGTGCTAGGAGAAACAGAGATTCCATTTGCCAAAGAAACAAAATACCTAGGGATATTTTTTGATCATAGGCTCACCTGGAATACTCACATAGTGAAAACCACACAGAAAGCTATCATGTCTTTAGGCAGATGTAGAAGACTGTGCGGTAAGAACTGGGGACTCAACCCAAAAATGACCCTGTGGTTATACACAAAGGTTGTCCGACCAATGATAACTTATGGGTCCGTGGGGTGGTGGACAAAGACGCAGCAAGTAGGAGCAATAAGGCTGTTGAATAACACACAAAGGCTGGCCTGCCTGTGTGTTACTGGGGCCATAAAAACTACTCCTACAGCTGCAATGGAAGTCTTAATGAATCTGCCACCTCTACACATATTCATACAAGGTGAAGCGAGATCTGTAATGCACAGATTAATACATAGCCAGCAACATATAAGCCAAACGCATGGTGCTGACAACTGGAAGCTAATCAAGGAGCTAAAGGCGGACGGCGTTATGGGACAGCCCATCGATGCAATAGCTACGAGATATAGCTTCGAAAATAAGTTCAGAGTAACTATACCAAACAGGGAAGACTGGAAAAAAGGTGTACCCATACATGCAGATGTTTTTTGGTATACAGACGGGTCAAAGACGTTAGACGGCGTAGGAGCCGGTATAGTAGGGCTAAAGCAAGGGATAGCCTTCCCAGTAAGCCTATCAAGGAACGTCACAATTTTCCAGGCGGAAATTACGGCGATTCACCACTGTGTGGAAGAAATTAAAAGGCAGAAGAGAACATATCGTTCAATTGCCATCTTCACAGACAGCCAAGCAGCGCTAAAGGCACTCAACTCCGTAGAGGTCAATTCTAAGCTAGTATGGGATTGTGTGCGGGCCCTAAACACACTGGGTGAGCGTAGCAATGTTACGGTAGCCTGGGTACCGGGGCACGAGGGGCATAAGGGCAACGAAAAAGCAGATGAAATGGCCAAGCAAGGCTCATCAATGCCGTTCGTTGGTCCGGAACCCTTCTGCGGCGTTGCAAAAGCCATAACAAGGAAACAAACAAAGAAGTGGGTCTCCCACAAATCTCTGAAATGGTGGAGGAACTCACCAGGACAGAGGCAAGCGAAACAGTTCATATTAGAACACTCGCCAAAATTTACAGCAGATCTGATGGCCAAAGACAGGAAAACTGTTAAAGCTGTAGTGGGTCTGCTAACGGGGCACTGTAAGCTCAATAGGCATTTAAAGCTGATGGGATTGACAAACGAAGATACGTGCAGGTTTTGTCACCTAGAAGAAGAAACGGCGGAACACATTCTATGTCAGTGCGATAGCCTGGCAAATGTGCGGTTTTTTGCATTAGGCGAAGAAAAGCCAGTGGCAGAGAGCTATATGGAAGGTTCAGTCTCCACGCTAATAGACTTTTTAAAAAGAGTCAGGCTGGAGAATGTAATCTAGAGTTTGAGAGGACCACAATAGATCTGAAAAGGTCGCAGTGGATTAGGCCGAAAGCCACCTCATAAAATCTAATCTAATCTACTTCTTCTTTGCTTTTTGCCTTCTTGCTTCGTTTATGGTTCCTACTGTAGCATGTACGTCTCGGGATTTTGGGTTTGCAGAGTAAGAAAATATGTTTTAGTTAAATAGACAATATAATGAATGTGAAAAAGCACAAAAGTATCAAATCTTAACTATTGTTACGATGTCCGTTGTTCGACTGTCAAATGCGCAGGTCGCCGTTGTAGCGGGGTGTCGCTTGCGACCTCTTGCTGATGTGCATGTAGGTATTATATAAGTATTACCAGGGGCGGCCGTAGTGTATATTTGTTACAGTCTCCCCCCCTGGTCCTGAACTCGTCCCGAGGAAGGGCCAGCAAACTTCTTTGGTCTTCCTCTTCTTCTTAGCGGAACTACAGGAGTCTCTTTGTCTTCTGTATTGGCTATAGTCAAGGCTGGCATATGATAGATTCCTAGTTGTGTTTGTGTGTCGTTGGGATCTGAGACTTGGTAGCTTACTGGTGAAATTATTTTTGAAATTCGGTAAGGTCCATCTCTTTTAGGATGAAACTTGGTTGTGATGCCCTTGGTTGCATTACTATGAGTGTGAGTATCAACCCATACCAGATCTCCTACCTTGAAGGATGGGGCATCGCGCCTGTTTTTGTCTGCATATGTCTTATTTCTGTCTTGAACCGACTCATTCATTGACTTGGCTTCCTTCCAAGTTGTTGCCATCTTTTTTAAGTACGGAGTAATTTGTGGAATAAAATTGTCGGTTTCTACAATAGATTTGAAATCATGTTTGACCTGGTCCGGTGTGCGGAGCTCTCTGCCAAACGTTAGAAATGCGGCTTTTTTACCAGTTGATTCGCTCCATACGCTATTCATTGCAAATCTTATAGTAGGTAGTTTTTGTGGCCATGCGCGATGGTCATCTTTTATTAATATGGCTAGCCTAGGCTTAAGGTCGCGATTTTTTCCTTTCGACCATATTGGAGGATTGTGAATATAGAGGCGTGAAGTATTCTTTAATGTCCAAGGGGAAACAAACTTGTTGCATTACTGCAGAAACAAATTGGACACCGTTATCGCTTCTAATTTTTCGAGGCAGGCCATATCTGAGAAATATCTCATCAATTAGAGTTCGTGCACACTCTTCTGCTGTGGCTTTCTGCAAGGCAAATAGTTCAACCCATTTACTGGATATATCTTCAACAATAAATATCCATTTTTCTTGATTAGTGCCTTCTGGCAGTGGCCCAAATAGATCAACTGAAAGGGTTTCAAATCTCTGGGCATAAGCTGGAGTTTGAACGAGTCCTGCAGGTTTCTGATTTGATGCTTTGTAACGTTGGCATTCGGCGCACTTACTGACGTAGTCTGAGATAAAACGTCTCATCCCCGTGAAGTAATAGTTTTTTGCTATTCTTTGAAATGTGCGTTCTGATCCATAGTGGCTTGCCGTAGGAGCATCGTGGCATTCTTTCATATTCTGTCCTTGTCCTTGTCCCTTGGGAGAGTAAGTAACCTCGATCAGTCCATTTGGAGATTGCTTCACTAGTAGGGTCTTCGAACGACTGAATAATTTTAGCGAGATCTTGATCTTTGAGTTGTTCAAGCCTTGTCTCATAGGCATTTGTGTGAGGAAGTTCAATTACAACTTCGCATATGTCACATTCTTGAGGTAGCTCGTGGCTACATGGAGGTCTGGACAACGTATCAGCTATGACGTTCCTTTTGCCTGGTAGGTAGTCTATTGTGATGTCATACCCTTGAATGAGAAGTCCCCATCTTGCAAGTCTGCCAGTTGGAGACTTTAAATTTAGTAGCCAACGTGAGGGTTGATGATCTGTCTGGATGGTTACATGTGATCCTTCGATGTAACCTCTGAATTTATCTAATTTCCATACGACAGCTAAGGCTTCTGTTTCAGACGTGGAGTAATTTCGTTCTGCTGGAAGTAATAGTCGGCTAGCGTACTCTATTACATGTTTTTCTTGGCTTTCTCCTTGAAGTAACACAGCGCCCAGTGTGTAGCTGCTGGCGTCTGTGCGGATTATGAATGGTTTAGTCTCATCACATTGACGTATAATTGAAGCAGATGTGAGGAGATTTTTCAAGGTATCAAATGACTTTTGCTGCTCAGTAGTCCATTCCCATGCGACAGATTTTTTGGTTAGGTCACTAAGTGGTTTGGACACAGCTGCGAAGTTATTTATGAATCGACGATACCAACTTGCTGATTGTAAGAACGATTGTACTTCTTTTACATTACGAGGTGCTGACCGGGTAGCTATAGCACAATCAGGTCATCTAAGTAACTAAGCATCAAAACGTTTTTGAGTCCGCGACGGAACCGGTACATCAAGCGTTGAAAGTTCCTGGAGCACCCGAAAGGCATGCGCAAATAACGATAAGTACCGAAAGGTGTCACGAACGTAGTTTTGTCTTTATCACCTTCAGCGACGCGCACTTGGTGATAGCCAATACGCAAGTCTATAGTGGGCATATAAAATGTTGTTTTCGCGGCATGAAGTAAATCATCCATTCGCGGCAAAAGATATGACGGACTTGTCGTAATAGCATTCAATCGTTTATAGTCAACACAAAGTCTAGTACTCCCGTCCTTTTTTGAAACTAAAACAACCGACGCTGCCCATGCACTTCACGCATTCTTCAATGAATCCTTTTTCTAGAAGTTTGTCTAGTTCGTTTTTCAACACTTGCTTTCTAGCGGGTGATAACCGATACGGTGGTAACGCTATAGGTTGGTGATCACCTGTGTCTATATGAAGTTCTGCATAGGGAGTTGCTTCTCCCCCCAACTGGAAGCTATTTTCCCTTTCTTTAAGAAATTTATCTAGACGACGTCTTTCATCAGATGTCAACATAACACCTTCCTCTGTCCGTAAGTTTTCACAGCAGGAAATTTCAATTGATTGATGCAGCTCGGATTCGAATGACAAATCAAACCTAGTATGTGGCGTATTTGAGAAAAACCATTGCCTTTTTGGGATGTCTAAGGCTACCTTATCGTTTTGTAAAAAGTCGATACCTAGCAATGTTTTGTTTTGAGAGCCGGGAAAGGTAATTAACTTAGTAGAGACGGCCCTGCCATTCAACATAACATCCACACAAGTAGTAAGAACATTTTCATTTTTTGCTTTACCATCGACGAATTTGACTGAAATTAATTCGGATGTGAAAGTTTGACCCTCATTTTTCAAAATTTAATACAAAGTATGGCTAGCAACACTTTGTTTTGCAGCAGTCTCAATAAGGCCTCTACCATTGTGACCCAATATGTTAATGCTTAAAATAGGTCTGGGTTGTGGATCGACTAATGTGTCTACACTTAGAAATTCTACTGAAGCAGTATCTGAAATATTGCATTTGGGACATTTAGACCGAACAAACCCGGGACTACCACAACCATAACACGAGATAGGTGGGTTTGTTGAAGAAACGACATTAGAATTATTTTGTAAATTAGTTTCAACTTTGAATTTGCGCTTAATCGTTTTCGGCATTCTTCTTTTATATGACCGGGGTTTCTGCAATAACTACAGAAACGATTTCGTGATTTATTGTCTTTGAGAACACTATTATTTACATTAACAATAATATTTTTTTCGAACGTGTCCTCTATATGTCGCGCTTGCGAAAGTAATTCTTGAAACGTTCCAATTTTTTCTCGCGGTATCTTTTCCCGTATAGTATTATTTAAGAGACCGTAAACCATATCTAGTTGAATGTCCTCCGATAATGAGTGAGCCGGTAATTGAGCGATAATAGCACGCATTTTACACACAAAAATGTCCACAGGCGTTTTAAAATCTTGTTCGTTTGCAAATAACTCGCGGTAAACGCGATACGGTGGTTTTTGAGGACCGAACGTGTTTTTTAATAGATTTATCGTATCTTGCCACGTGTTTGTTGTATTTTGAATGCCTTGAAACCACGTCGCTGCAAAACCATCGAGTAACATAGGAAGTCCTTTTAGCGCGTTATCATCGGTTATTTGTAAACAATCTTTATAAATAACTATCGCGTCAATAAATGCGTTGACGTCTGCATCCCTCGCACCATTAAATCGCGACGAGCATTTGGAAAAATTACCACTTTGAGACGGAGACGGAATGTTCAAATTAGGATTATCACATACCGATAAACTGGCCAACAGCTGTTGGAATTGTTCATTTGTTAAAACAACTTGATTACTTTCGTTTTTTGATTGTTTCGACATGACTGAGGATAAAGTTTCAAATTCTTGATTTTCTTGTAGAACGCAAATTGTAGGAATGTTTACGTTTATCAGCAATTTTGAATAAAACGATTCAGGAACATGCAAAATAATAGAACGTTACATTCAGAAGGCTTCAATATCTTTTTTTTTGCTCTTACACTCTGTATACCTGTATTGAGAATTGAGACAGGAACCACAATTAATGATTTTACACAAACATAAGTACTGAAATGTAAAACCAGTCCAAGATCGACGTTAGCCGATTTAGTTAGCAGATTTCACAGTCTTTTAAAACAACAGGAAGAAAATGTTTCAAAAATTACTCGATGTTACGAAATTATATCAAATAAATCGAAATATTTAAACCGGGAGTGTTAATTCGGTCCTAAATCACCTAAAGTGGGAGCGGAATTACAGAACACTCAGTATATTATTTGGGAACAGACACTTTTCACTTTTTTTTTCTTGTCCAAAGATCGGAAAACCGGGAGCAAGAACTTGGATCAGTCACGTTTTTTAAACACAACCTAACTTTTCACAACCGCGCTTTTTCGACTTTTCGGCTTCACACAGATTTAACAAAAAAAATTTCAACTCTCCCCTAAGTTGGGTGCCAGTGTAGCGGGATTTTGGGTTTGCAGAGTAAGAAAATATGTTTTAGTTAAATAGACAATATAATTAATGTGAAAAAGCACAAAAGTATCAAATCTTAACTATTCTTACGATGTCCGTTGTTCGACTGTCAAATGCCCAGGTCGCCGTTGTAGCGGGGTGTCGCTTGCGACCTCTTGCTGATGTGCATGCAGGTATTATATAAGTATTACCAGGGGCGGCCGTAGAGTATATTTGTTTTACTACACTTTTCTCGCGCCATAATATAAGTATAATACAAAAAACAAACTAAAAAAGGTGTCTCTTTCACCAAATATTCGTCAAAAAAACTGAAAAAGTGTCTCTTTCACTATGGGAGGGTGTCCATATCACCAATAAAGATAACACAATAAAATAAAAGTAATAATAATATATAAATAGACAATAGAAAACTAGGTATAGCGAAAAAAGCTTGAAACACAAGCAATCGCAAATGATAAAATGAACTAGTCCGCCCCCAATGTTCTTATCTAGTACCCCTACCCATGTTCGCACAAAAAACGAAAATACATAGTTGCCATTGCTACAAAAAAGGTTGTTTAATTTACTTACCTAGTTATTGTAGACAACGAGAAAATAATAATGAAAAACCTACAATCAGCTGCAATGATACAATAATAAAATACAAGCACATATTATACATACCTGATATATTTCTATTTTATAAACAAAAAAATTAATCACAATTTGCCTTATGGCTAATACACAAATACACCATACCTACGTAGTGGAATATCGAATTTTGAACACATAAAATACCTAACATACAGGTAAAATGGTCACTAGGTATATAGATATTGCAAGTACCTAAATAAACCTAATAATCTATGATGTGCATAGTTTTTCAGTTTTCCTGTTAAAAAAATTTTCTGTTTGTTTTTTCCCCGTGCAATTTGAGGATTTTCGTATAACATGGCATCATTGGTTGTACATGCAGTATTCTAATATGTTTTTCACTAGATTCCTTTGGATTCTAAAGCAACGATGTCAAATGTAAAAATTAACCCTAGAAATCCTTACAATTTATTTAACAATTTATATAATCCTCTGATTATGACGATAAAAAGAGATGAGGATGGTTATCTAGTTTTTAGCTTGCCATAGGTTATAATAATTTTATTGTCGAATAAAATTTACGTTTTGAAAATTTTGAAAACACAAATGTCTTGTAGCTTTGTCTTTACAATATATAGTCGAAATTACCTACCTTGCGAATTAATTGATTATATTTATTATTTATTTATTTATTTATATTTATTTAAAACAATCAAATAAAATAAGAACCGAAATAATTATTAAAGGATGACTTAGTAATAGTGTTATTAGTTGTTGATATTAAAAAAATATTGTAAACCAAAGGACGACTAAAGAATTAATTTCGTCTACCTACTCTAGAAATGGCTTCTCGATAGAATCGCTTTGGTACAGTAGAAACGGTGGAGCTTTACCATCACGTGACTGTTACTATACGTATTTACGTATACGTAAATACGTATAGTAACGTATATATGTATACGTATATACGTATAGTAATGTATAAAACGTATAGTAACGTATATACGTATACGTATATACGTATGGTAACAGTCACGTGATGCTAAACCTCCACCGTTTCTACTGTAGAGTTGAAATATTATCTGAGCTATATTTTCTCCTTCAATTGTTTTCTTATCTTATCAGTCTTAGTTAGGTAGTCTCGATTATTTTTAGAACAGATGCGCGCCAACAAACCATTGGAAAAAAGTGGTTGGTACGGTTTGTTTGTTTATTTAGCCAGATTGCCGCCTGTGGTTTTTTCCTACATTCGGCAAAAATTTCTAAATAGATATACTATTTATTATGTTTTCTCTGTAAAATAAGTAATGAAAAGTTTTTGATGTAAAACAATATTGAATACTTGGATGGTCTTTTAAATTCTAAATAGGTATCTTGTTTTTTATAATAATTTTTGAAATTGTCCAAACCTATTGAGACTCTTGAGCAAAAATTACAACTTTTATATATGTTACAGTAAAAGTAGGATCAGGAAGAGTATACTCTTCCTAGGTAAAGTAGACAATTACTGGTATTTTCAGTAAAAAGTATTGATATTTGATCAACACTTACTAGTCAGAGTAGACTCTCCCTAGGTAAAGTATACTTTCACTGTCTGGAGGTACTTAGTAAAATTAGACTTTTACTGAATAGTTTGTCACCACTATAACAAAATATTAGGAATTTGGTAAATATGAGAAAAAGGGGAAGGAAATATAATCATTACATTCTTCCTTCCCCTTAAAAGATATCCAATACTTTGTAATGAACATTAATATATTAAAGAAGGGGAAGAGAATATAATCATTGGATTCACCCTTCCCCTTAAGATATCCAATACTTTGTAAAGAACATTAATATATTCAAGAAGGGGAAGGGAATATAATCATTGGATTCACCCTTCCCCCTAAGATATCCAATATTTTGTAATGAACATTAAGTTATTCAAGAAGGGAAAGGGAATATAATCATTGGAATTACCCTTCCCCTTCTTGATTAACTTGATATGTGCGTTACAAAGTATGGAATGCATTCACCCTTCCCATTTTTGAAAAATATCCAATACTTTGTAACACGCATATCAAGTGAGTCAAGAAGGGGAACGGTAATCCAATGATTATATTCCCTTTCCCTTATTGAATAAACTAGTGTGCATTACAATGCATCCATCACTAAAGCAGTGCGATCAACATTTCTTGTTCGAAATCAAACTTAGAAAACAAAGTGAACGTGCAAATCTTCCAGTTAATCAACTTTTACTAAACCACAGCAGTCATAGTTAACTCTTCCTAGGAAAAGTAGATCTGCTTATTTTATATAAACTTTTACTGATACTTTTAGTAATAGTCTACTTTACATAGGAAGAGTATACTCTTCCTAAGAATCTACTTTTACTGTAAGATATATACACAGTATCTATTGCTATGCTATACTTTATTATTCAATAAATTATTTTAGAAAACTGTTCCGTAATAATGGGTTGTAAGTTGTGTTCATGTTGTAATAGTCCCTATATACTACCTCTGTTCCATAATAAGAGCCATTTTCTTTCAAACCTATTGACACTCATTTTTTATTAAATAGAAGTTATTTTGTAAAAATATAAGTATATATTTGTGCATTATTATACAGGGTGTTTTCAAAAGACACTTACAACGTTTGCATGTAGATACCTCTCATAAAACTGAACGAAATGATATAGGGAATGAGGGGTCCAGCTCATTTACTTTTCGAGATACGGGGTGTTGAAATTATGAAAAATTAAGTGTTTTCATTTGATAACTTTAAAATGGATGGATAAATTGATTTGATATTTGGCAGGTTGTTTTAAAATGTAAAAGGGCATATTTTGATGGAAAAACAATTTTCAATTCTTGATCCAGTGGTGTACATTTAGAAAAATATGTCACCTTTCCCCTCCCATTTTTCACGCCACTGGCATTTGAAGCAATTTTCATTCAAATTTGTATTCCTCAATGGTTTTCACGTAAAAAACGCATAACCTTTACATATCAAAAGATGTATAGTTTTCAAGATATTTAATGTTTTCATGAAGTGTGCAAGATCACTTTTTAATAATGAAATAAAAAAAATATTTTTCTTGTATTTTTTTTAATGACTACCAAACTAGTTATGGTTAGAATATGTAACAAAAACTATTCTGTGAAACAGCAATGCATCTAAAACATTGAGAAAAGATTTTTAAAAATACTTTTCCAAACTTGTGATTTTATAAACATAAGAATTGATGACAATGAAAAATAAGTTAGGTAGTTACACATTTAAACAATATACATAATTTTTCACTAAGCAGTCTACAAATCACAACTCACAAGAGATGTTCAAAATTTTGTCCATTTACATAAACATAATCTGCAACGTTTTTTCATTGAAAATCGCATATTTTGGAAAGACTGGGTGATTACAGTAAATAATTTCTGTAGCTGCATGGAATCTTGCTATCAGTTCCTCCTCCGTTTCTACTATTGTCTAGTAGGCTGTAGATGAGTTTGCCAATTGGTACACCCAAAAATGTTTAGAAAATATCAACTTCACCGAATATGTTTTATTTACTGATGAAGCAAAATTTTCACGTGAATGAATTTTCAATTCAAGGAATAGCCACGTGTGGGATGACGAAAATCCATTTGTTATTCGACAACGTGGATTTCAGGAGAAATTCTCGCTTAACGTATGGGCAGGCATTCTTGGAGATTGTAAAGTGGGTCCATATTTGTTATCTAATAAAATAAATGGTGTTATTTATTGTAACTTTTTGGGAGAAACCCTGCCCGATTTATTGAACGACGTTGTACCATTAAATATTAGGGCAAATATGGATAATGTATGGTTTCAGCACGATGGGGCATCCGTTCATTATTCTTTAGCGGCCAGACAACTTATAACCCAACAATACGGAAACAACTGGATAGGCCGGGGTGGACCCAATATGTGGCATGTGAGGTCGCCGGATTTAAATCCTATCGACTTCTTTCTGTGGGTTACATGAATTCCCTTGTCTACGATACAATAGTAGAAACAGAGGAGGAGCTGATAGCAAGAATCCATGCAGCTACAGAAATTATTTCCGGTAGTCGCCAGTCTTCAATGAGAAAACGTTGCGGATTATGTTTAAATGTAAATGGACAAAATTTTGAACATCTCTTGTGATTTGTTGGCTGCTTAGTGAAAAATTATGTATATTGTTTAAATTTGTAACTACCTATCTTATTTTTTATTGTCATCAATTCTTATGTTTATAAAATCACAAGTTTGGAAAAGTATTTTCAACAATCTTTTCTCAATGTTTTAGATGCATTGCTGTTTCACAGAATAGTTTTTGTTACATATTCTAACCATAACTAGTTTGGTAGTCATTAAAAAAAATACAAGAAAAATATTTTTTTTTATTTCATTATTAAAAAGTGATCTTGCAGACTTCATGAAAACATTAAATATCTTGAAAACTATACATCTTTTGATATGTAAAGGTTATGCGTTTTTTACGTGAAAACCATTGAGGAATACAAATTTGAATTAAAATTGCTTCAAATGCCAGTGGCGTAAAAAATGGGAGGGGAAAGGTGACATATTTTTCTAAATGTACAGCACTGGATCAAGAATTGAAAATTGTTTTTCCATCAAAATATGCCCTTTTACATTTTAAAACAACCTGCCAAATATCAAATCAATTTATCCATCCATTTTAAAGTTATCAAATGAAAACATTTAATTTTTCATAACTTCAACACCCCGTATCTCGAAAAGTAAATGAGCTGGACCCCTCATTCCCTATATCATTTCGTTCAGTTTTATGAGAGGTATCTACATGTAAACGTTGCAAGTGTCATTTGAAAACACCCTGTATAGTCGTGGATGAAAATACATATCTATAGGTTATATCACCTGATAGTTTAGACAAGATTAGCTTTTTGAATTCAGATAATCTCAATAGAATTTTGTTAGATGTTAGATTGTCGGATTGGTTTGCTTTGCATTTTATCATTACTTCTCAATAAATGGCAATTATAAATCTCGGATAGGTATAAAAATTCAAAATGTAGAGAACCGACGATAATAATTGATATACTATTTTAATTTCAAAATTAACCTATAAATACAAAAACAATTGAAGAAGAAAAGAGAATACCTAGGTAAAATGAACATACTAGCTGGTAAATAAATAAAATCATAATTTACTTATTGAGATTGAAAATAAATAAAAATACCTGCTGGCCCAAGACTATACTTCTGGCAGAAATTGTGTTTGAAACCTTTGAAACCAAAACATCGAAACAGCTAACCCGAAGAGGCGTTTGTTTGATTCGTCAAGAGATGTACATTAAATAAAAGCCGATTTAATACTACTAGCGACATCTATCGTAACTATTTTGAACTTAAAAATAACTAGATAAGTGACCAGTTTTGTTTATGTTTTGAGGTACCTGTGAGGAAGCCCCTCTTAACTCTTGCACCTCGTCGGGCTGGGGGTGGTTTTTTACCATAAAGTGTGGAGCAACAAAAACTCCACATAAGTATTTTGAAAGCTCATTATTAATGTATTTAAAATCGACTATTCAAGTTCGATTGTGCTGAGAATTTCGAGGACTCTACTCTTGCACCACGTTGGGCTAGGGGTGGTTTTTCACCATAAAGGGTGGTGAAACAAAAACTCTACTTATGTATTTTGAAAGCCCATTATTAATGCGTTCGAAATCTACTATTCAAGTTCGATTACGCTGAGAATTTCGAGGACTTTACTCTTGCGCCTTGCCGGACTGGGGGTGGTTTTTTACCATAAAGGGTTGAGCAACAAAACTCTACATAAGTATTTTGAAAGCTCATTATTAATGCATTTAAAATCGACTATTCAAGTTCGATTGTGCTGAGAATTTCGAGGACTCTACTCTTGCACCTCGTCAGACTGGGGGTGGTTTTTTGCCATAAAGGGTGGAGCAACAAAACTCTACATAAGTATTTTGAAAGCCCATTATTAATGCGTCAGGAATCGACTATTCAAGTTTGATTGCGCTGAGATTTTCCAGGACTTTACTCTTGCGCCTCGTCGGGCTTGGGGTGGTTTTTCACCATAAAGGGTTGAGCAACAAAACTCTACATACATAAGTATTTTGAAAGCTCATTATCAATGCATTTAAAATCGACTATTCAAGTTCGATTGTGCTGAGAATTTCGAGGACTCTACTCTTGCACCTCGTCGGGCTGGGGGTGGTTTTTTGCCATAAAGGGTGGATCAACAAAAACTCTACATAAGTATTTTGAAAGCCCAATATTAATGCGTCAGAAATCTATTATTCAAGTTCGATTGTGCTGAGAATTTCGAGGACTCTACTCTTGCACCACGTTGGGCTAGGAGTGGTTTTTCACCATAAAGGGTGGTGAAACAAAAACTCTACTGATGTATTTTGAAAGCCCATTATTAATGCGTTCGAAATCTACTATTCAAGTTCGATTACGCTGAGAATTTCGAGGACTTTACTCTTGCGCCTTGCCGGACTGGGGGTGGTTTTTTACCATAAAGGGTTGAGCAACAAAACTCTACATAAGTATTTTGAAAGCCCATTATTAATGCGTCAGAAATCTACTATTCAAGTTCGATTGTGCTGAGAATTTCGAGGACTTTACTCTTGCGCCTTGTCGGGCTGGGGGTGGTTTTTTACCATAAAGGGTTGTGCAACAAAACTCTACATACGTATTTTGAAAGCTCATTATTAATGCATTTAAAATCGACTATTCAATTTCGATTGTGCTGAGAATTTCGAGGACTCTGCTCTTGCACCTCGTCAGGCTGGGGGTGGTTTTTTACCATAAAGTGTGCAGCAAGAAAAACTCCTCATACGTATTTTGAAAGCTCATTATTAATGCATTTAAAATCGACTATTTAAGTTCGATTGTGCTGAGAATTTCGAGGACTTCACTCTTGCGCCTTGTCGGGCTGGGGGTGGTTTTTTACCATAAAGGTGGAGCTGGAGCAACAAAAACTCTAGATAGTTATTTTGAAAGACCATTATTAATGCGTTCGAAATCGACAATTCAAGTTCGATTGTGATGATAATTTCGGGAACTTAACTCTTACACTTCGTCGGGCTGGGGGTGTTTTTTTGCCATAAAGGGTGGAGCAACAAAAACTATTTATAGGTATTATGAAAGCTCATTATTAACGTGGCAGAAATCGACTATTCAAGTTCGATTGTGCTGAGAATTTCGAGGACTTGTGCCTTGTCGGGCTGGGGGTGGTTTTTTGACCAATCGTGAACCGAATTTTTTTTCTATGGCATATTCTGAAAAAATCAAAATAAACAATTTCTTATATATGGCTGTGCTAGCTTTGTTTGAAGCTGACACAGCCATCGATTTTAGCGAAATGGTAAGAGCACAAAAATTAAAAATTGCGCAATTTTTAGCACAAAAAAAGCACTCATTTGGTTGTGTATGTATGTGTGTATCACTGAGACCTAAAAGATCTATTGTGCTTCCTTACTTCTACTTATTTCTTGAGGAAAGTCTCAGAGACTAGTAGCTCCTTTAGTCCTATTTACCAAAGGAGTTTTAGGATATCTGCAGGCTTTAACATTCTGTTCTATGCAGTAGTTTCCTAGATGTTGTGCTCCAGGATTCTGAATTGCTATGCATCATTTACTCTCTTTGATACCCTATAATGTCCCTATGTGGCGTACTAGAGCCTCACTTGTGTTCAATATGTCAACGACTGCAGGTTTTTCACCACTTGCCAACATCCTGCGAGTAGCAATTAATTTTAATTCAATAACTGATTTAAATTGGCAGATTCGTCATATGTGGTTTAAGCGAATCCTTCTTGACTATCTTGAAGTATTAAGCGTCTAATATCTGTCATTTTGGTAATCATGACGTCCCAACTTAACTTAATTTTAAATTAGATCATGTCAGTTTCAATACTTTAAATAATTATAAATACCCATGTAATGAAGTTGTAAAACTTGTTTGGGTTTTCAATAAATAAATAAATTATGGCTACTCATTGCGAGTGCACGGAAATTTTCAATTTCCATCTGTACTTAAAGGACCCCGCACTTCTCTTATGGAAACGGGAGCACCGTCAAATTGTCTGAATTTTAGATATGTACTGGTATTTGATGTCCTGATCAAAAGCCTCCATGGGCCCAACCTTATCCTATGGCTAGATTTTGAGATACAGGGCGTTGAAGTTCAAAATCCCGACTTTTTAAAAACGGTCCCCAAAAAGTCCCTCTTGAATATTTTTTGAAGTTACTGTCAAATATATCAAGACAAAATACATACCTATTAGCGAAAATAAAATATCCATTGTTTACAGGGTGATTCGTGCTTTCACAGATTTGTTTTTGTTAAAGAACGTATTTTTACAATGGAAAAAAGCATCAAATATAATTGTTTCTAAAATCACCGTCAAAGTTTCTGAATATTGGATATAGTGTAGATCTCGATGTTCTCGTTAAAAGTTCTTATTGGTAAAATTATATCCTATGGCTACTTTTCGAAATATTAAACGCTTAGTCTGTAAAATATCATTTTTTACTAATACAACATAAATACAAAATAAAAGAAATATTGCAAACTAAATATTTTTACAAACTGTGTTAGGTTTTATTGCAACGTTGTATTATTGGGTGGTAGGCTACAAAAATTCATACTTACAGGGTGATCTGACTTGAGCTTGTAAGATGACAGAATCAACAAATCCAAAAGAGCCGCCAAACAATATAGAAACAATTTTGCTATTACTTTTTTTGCGTTTTGAATCTGAGTTTTTAAGTGCCTTTTGAACAAAACTGTATACAGGGTTATTCAATACTCCATTAAGCTCCATTTTAAGCTCGTTTCCACACCACCCGTGAGGTAGACCCCTATAGGCGCGTTTTTTTTTCAAGTGGTATCCCCAGTAGGCCTATTCCACTTATTTTTTATAGAGTTTTTAGATTCCTATTACATACTTGTTAAAGTTAGGAGCGAAAACAGTAGATATTTTATAAGGTCACCACAGGCGACTAGAACAAGCACACATTTAAAAAATGATGGTGAAGTCCAAATAACTATGGCACATAGAACAATATTTTCTGGCAATAAACGGTTTGCTGCATCGTGGAAATGTGATACTATTGTGCAAATCAAAAAAACCATAAAATTGTAGCAACGTGTGCGCATGTGCCTAAAGTTCTTGTACCAGATGGACATGTGCAGTAGTGGTAGAAAACTGGATGGTTGTCTTGATTAAGTCCGTCCTCCGACCATAACATATATTTAGTGGCGTTTCTAAATCTAGAGTAGATTCTAAAACGTAAGAAATTGGGTTCCTCTCTTAACTCATCTATTTCTAAAACATTGAATTCTTCTCTCTGTAATTTATCTTGTATATAGGATGGACTTAAATAAAGATGGTAAGGACCTACTAGTCTTTTTAGATAATTGATATCTACCCGAGGAAAATCAGGAACATGCATATGGTTAAGCCTCTGACAGCTAGATTTTGAGCTTCAACACGTGTTTGGACAATATTCACATCATCCAGTTTATTTAGAATTTCAGTTGCTATCTCAACTATTCCTGGTATATTTATTAAAGGATGAAACCTATTTATTAACGCTCCCGCAATCTGATAAAACTCACGCAAGATGACAGCGTGGGTTGTGGAAATCTGTCCATTAAAAAAACTTGAAAATATACTTGAAATGTCCATTTCTAGCTTCTATTACCCAGCGGGTTGTAGTTATTAGTCTTGCTCTATTAGCTTCACTAGTAGACAGTTGACGTTGGTTACGACGAAGTAAATGTGGCATATAAAAAATGAGACCTAGTTCTTCAGATGTAGGAATCGCGTCTCTGTAGCCTCTATCTACTATTTACAATATCTCCTTCTTCAAACCAGTTTCTCATTCCATCAACGTCGTTCTCTAAATCCCTCCGTAAAATCGTTGCGTCGTTGTTTCGTGCATCAGAAAAATAGGGACCGTTGACTGTTAAAATGTATCCATCAGGACCTACTATAATTTCTGGCTTAACCAAATGCTCCTTTTTAAAAGAGCAATAGGATTGACGTAAAATTCTAAAATTACTACTCTTTTCAATGGAGTTATACGTACAATCTACATAAACAATGGCTTTAGGATCATCTGGTATAGGATTATAAAGCTTGTTGACAAATTCGGGCACATGATCTCTTATAAAATTGTCTCTGGTTATTGATCTGAATCCAATATTGCCTGGTACAAATCTTTGCATCAGAGATAGGCGGACATTAGGGGTGTGTTGTAACTCGGTAGGTTAAACCATTGTTATAGTTAACCATTGGTTAACTTCAAAAGGTTGTTGTAACACGAAATTTTAGACGTTCACCAACTGGTTAACCTTCGAAAAGTTTACCATCAGATCTCGGGGAGTTAACCTATGGTCAAACACGGAACAATGCAATTTTACTTGTTCTATCTGATTGTCTCTTTTAATTTGACAACATTTATATTTGCAATTGACGTTTTATAGTTATTTTTGTTAATAAGTAAAAAAATAATGTACTTATATAAAGATATATTTATCCTGTTCAACATTAAGTACGAATTATTGTTATAAACAAAATGGGGGAATTGGAAGAAGCATGAGCTGATTTACAAGAACTCATAGATGATGAGTTGTTCGAGCCGAAAATGATTCCTAGAGCCTCTAGAAACTTACCCATTATATAGAGGAAATTAAAACTAATAAACTGAACCGAAATAGCTATATTTATTATAAAAAAATAAGTCAAATTATCTTACACAACGCTTATTTCCCATGCCAAATACAGTCAAGAAAACTTTAAAACACCCAGCATGAAACTAAATTATTAAATAATAATGACAATAACGGAAACGAAAGGTTAAAATGTCAACTGAAATCCATTGGTTACGTGACCCTTGATCGACAATTCGTGTTACAACGGAAAAAGGCTTAACTACTGAATAGTGGTTAAACATAGTTTAACCACTGGTCTTGTGACCAGTGGGTTAACCCACCGAGTTACAACACACCCTAGATATTATTAAACTAGTGACTTGTCTGGAAAAATAATTAAAAAGTAATTTTAAAAACTCATCCGATAATCCATGTCTTAATTTAACAAGAAAAGCAAGTAAATCTTTTTGCCCAATATTTCTTCAATTGGCGCACACAATTCATAAAGTTCTTCGAAATTTTCTTTAGAAATTGATGTTAAATAATTAAAATCCTCTACACTAAAACTATTTATATCTTCTCAGTCTCTGACATACATCTTTGAATTGGCAACAGTTCTTAAACTGGACAAAAATGTTTGAATACTAGTTAAAATATACGGTCTATTAACATAGCGCAAACCACCATGTATATCAAATAATAAAAAACCAAAATTATCCAAATGAATGTCAAAAATCTTTAAATATTCAGGCACTTAAATATTAGAAACTATAAAAATATTGGCTCTACATTCTGCCGACATTTTTCTTACGTTACCTTGCGCACTACATATTATACAACGACGTACTGAATAGGGAGTTAAAACGTTAAGTCTGGGGCAATTTGGATTGTTTTCCATCTGTCTAATGTCCTCTGCAATTGCATGATAACAATTTAAACACGATCTTATTTCTATTACTTCTATATCGATATCAGGATGTCCGGCAGCTTGTCGTCTATAAGTAGCTAGGTTTAGAAGATCTATATTATTGTCTTCGTTTAAACGCGTCGTAAGTCGAACTTGAAAGTTTCTATTACACACATAACAATTTACTCTATTTGCAATTGCCATGTTAGCAGAAAAATTGAGTTAAAACACTCTAATTTTAATTTAAATAACTGAATAATACTAAAAGCTACTATAAACAACTATAAGTGACACTTATTGTAAAACTCCATGACAGATAGATATTCATTTTTTATTGTGAAAATATTTTATCATAGCATGCTACTTGTATACCAAGATGCCTTCTCTTGGGTGGTTACTAATATTAAGAATATAACAAAAAATATAATTTCCATTAAACATCTTAACTTCCTAAATTGCAAATATATACAGGGTCGTTCCGGTTTTTTGAAAATTAAATCTGCATTTTTTCAACCAATAAAATATGATCTAATAAACTGCTTTAACTAGAGTAAATAAATCTTAATTAGGATTTATAAAAATAAGGTTGCGAAATATTTTAAATATACAGGGTGGTGTATTGGTATGGCAGAGTACGATGACTTTATTGATATATACCAACAAAACAGGTTATTTTTTATATAAAACTTGGGTTAGGTGTCGAAAAGTGGTCTTAAAGATATCTACATTTTGTGGGGGAGAAATGGAATAGTCGAATTGGCGCTATTGTCAACGCTAATATTTATCGCATACGAATACATTTTCGAATATGGTTAAAAAATACGATTTTTAAATCGAGTGCGATTTTTTTCATTCGTATTAAATCGATTAACTTTTTTAAATTAAATATATCTCACTATCTAGTTAATAGTTTGAAGAACTATATGCCTGTGATGCTTATTATGGTATTATGGTAACCTAAAATGTTGCTAAATTTGACTTCTACTTCTCTTAGGCCAGTATTAAACTATAATATTGATTTGTCAAAGATCTTTGATGAAAAATTTGATAGAATAATATACCATATTTATAAAAAGTAATAACAAGCTATTATATTAGTAAATAATAACGATATAAGATGTTATACCACCATCAGTATCCCTAATATAAAAACAGAAATAAAAGACTGGACATATATTTAATGAGGACTGTGAGAAAAAAAACCTTTAGGATTGTCACGTATTTTGTCGCTCTAGCTAAAAAAGCATACGACTGCTGCAGTGTAAGCTAGCATAACTCTCTCCTGTTACCAGAAATCGAAGGGTAACCATAAGGCGTTCATTAATCCTTCTAATTCCTGAAATGGGTTCTCAGCCAGGATATACATGGAACTATTATCGAATCAATAAACTTACATGTTTCCTCGTCCATTCTTAAATAGTTCTTTCGACTTTTCATATCTTCAGACGGTAACTCTTGAAGTAAATTTAGATATATTTCTCTCAAATCGCGTCTTGCGACCGATGGCCTTACCCAAAGTCGGTCGAATCTTGCTTTTTTTCTTTTTTCGTACCTCACATATTGTAACCACAGCACCATTTACTACAGCTGCATAAGCTAATAATCTATTATTACATACTCATTTTTTTCTGAATATAGCTCTCCACTTTCTTAATATTAAACAATTTCACAGCACATTTACACAATTTCTATGGCACAGTGTAATACCACTTTTGTTAAAAGAAATATCATCAAGTAAATTGTTTAAAATATTTTATAAAAGATCTTTGACAACTGACAGATGACTCATTCAATAGACATGATGACTGATTTTGAAAAACTGCTCCACGATGTTTTCACATATATACTTTATCTACAATAAATGTTATTTCTCTGAGAAAAAAAGTTTTTAAAGGAGAAATTTACCTTTTGAAAATGCATTTTAAATTCTGCTCCAAAACGCAAGAATAGTAATGTCGTCTGTCTGTGACATCCTCAATTCGTAAATACCATTTATAGGTGATATGTGTCATTCTTAAAACATAAAACAGACTGTTTTGTCATTGTAAAATCGTCAAACTTCAAACACTTGCCAGCTTGAGCTTGCAGGTTAGAAGTTTATTTTGATACATAATTTGAATCACACAAACAAAGGAAATTCAAAACAGAACAGATGTTCGGACCATAGATAGTTCGGACGAAAGACAAAATATCAAGGTCAAATTTGTAAACGTACGACGTCACTCTCTTCTGATTGGCGTTTGAGCTAAGATGGCGGATTGTTAAATTTTGTGCTTATATTTTTACTAAAATATTGGTCATCACACATGTTAAATAAAAATAGGTAATTTTTTTAGAATCTCTGCATCATATATAATTATATCAAATCAATATTTTACTGATTCTTAGTGACTGTCATTCTGCCTATTATACGTTTGCTAGACTTTAGACAGTGTTCTTTTGGACGAGATCTCTTCAGTTATATTGATAACATTAAAAACGCCTAGATCCAAATCCTTAAACTGATGAGAAGAACTGTATAAGTACGCTGTAATGAAAACCCATTTGTAAAAATGTATTCAATCCTTACCCAATTTGTTTTCAAATTCAGATTCCTACCGCTTTATTACAATACATGGTAACACATTCATGAGGTCAAATCAAAATTAACAATTTAAATATGTGTGATTGTGAAGTATTGTGTTCTAGCTTCGTTTATGAAGTACTCTACAGAAAACTGGTAGTGAAATTAATGTATTTATTTCCATTGTCAAAGGTTAAAGTACTCCTTTTTGAAATAATTATGTCTGCTCTTCAATGCACTGCTATTGACTTTAATTCTAAACGATACCACCAGGGAATGGGCACTCTTAACACGCGAGGGTACTGCCACCTACAGAGTCGGATCAGTACTTAAATTGCAGATTTAATGAGAACTGTAACGATTAGTTGTAGTTAATTTTAGTCTACAGATACTTCCTGTGCTAACCTAACCTAACAACCACGAGTTTTACAACGGTTAGTTACATTTGTGGGCATAGACATATTTCTCTATGTTTGTGGGTTAGTTCATTAGTTATTCTTTTATACAGTTTTCAACTTCCCTGCCAGGAAGAACAACGTTTACTTTGGCTGGAAAGAAGTGGAGAACAATCTTTGGATGTAACAAGGTGAAAACATTGATAATATACCTTCGTCTTTTTGCCTGGTATGTAAATATTTTTGTACATATATGTATTGAATGTTGTTAATTGGGATTATGTTTTTTAGATTACAATCCAAAGGATTCAGATTTTTTGTTCCCCACTCTGGTGCCCTCACAGGTATTCTAACAACTCCTGAGAAAATTAAAGGTATTTATTTTATAGAGTTTAAAACATTTCACTTGTACAAAGTATCTGCATATGTTGGAAATGCCCTCCACATCAAATTATTATTTGGGAAGGTGCAAACACCAACCAAAACTTATACAAGGAAATTAATTAATGGTGAGTTTTATACAACTCATTATGCTATAATTTTAACATGATTACAATGTACAGTGTACCTAAGAAAAAGTAAACACCTAGTTTTTATGTTGTAGCTATTCCATCCACAAACAAGCGGTTTGAGGAGAATGGATGGGAGTGAATTAAGCCACTATCAGATAATGGTATGTATAAAATATAGCATCTTCTTTCTGTTCCTTTTTTTATATTATTTAGATTATTGAACTTCTAATTTTTATGTTATAGTTAACAGCTTAGAGGGGGACGCATTTGAAAGTATTGAGCAATTATCAAATAATGGTATATGTATAACATAAAATATCTTCTGTCTGTAAGATCCTTTTGTTATACTATTTGGTTTGTTTAATTCTCATCAAAAACAAACTAAATTACATATTCCATAGTAATATATGAGTAAATGAATAAATTGTCTACAGATGATGCAATTATGGAGGTTCTACCTTCAAGAGGAACAAAAAAAGGGTTTCCCGATAAAAGGTACAAGCGTTTTCCAAAGGTAAGCAGTTTGGAGAAAGAAATATGTAAATGTTTACAATCATATGTGTGTTTGAGCTATACAGTGCTATTCAAAAAAGTCCCCTCCCCCCCTCTTATCTTTTGAACGGTTACACTTACATTAATAAAATTTGGAGTGTGAAAATAAAGTGTTGTAAACTTCTCTACGAATGGTAACAGGTGACGTAATAA
Organism: Lochmaea capreae; assembly: GCA_949126875.1. Lineage (NCBI taxonomy): Eukaryota > Metazoa > Arthropoda > Insecta > Coleoptera > Chrysomelidae > Lochmaea > Lochmaea capreae. The sequence goes on from OX421402.1 coordinate 24,029,681, forward strand.
TAATAGATGACGTCACAGTGCCACTCTGGCCAATAATTTTAAATAGGACCTCATGGCAAGTGATATCTCGTTTGAAAGTCATTGACATTGGCTACATGGCCATATTAATTTTGTTTGGGTTTAAACTAATTTTGAAGGATAAATTAAATAAATACCAAAATTATTTTTTTAAATTCAATTAATCAAATATCAACAATGGATTCTTATAGCAAGTGTTCGAAATGTGCTCCGTCTACTTCCTGACAGTAATACATCCTATTAGTAAACTCTTGTCGTACTCGTTCGAATGTGTCAGCTGAAATTGCATTGCATTCTTCAATAATTCTTTCTTTCAAAACGCCAATGCTATCTGGTGCCGTAGTATAAACCTTGGATTTCAAGTACCCCCATAGAAAAAAATCTAATGGTGTCAGATCTGGTGACCGAGGTGGCCATTCTATAGGACCTCGCCGGCCGATCCATCTAACTCGATATTCTTCATCCAGGTAACGTCTTACTGCACCATAATAATGTGCAGGAGCACCATCCTGTTGAAATGTTATTTCCAGATGGCCGAATTAATCTGGATAATCTTCCAGAATTTCAAGAATTAACGGCTCATTTGCATTTTGTTCTCCAGATACACTTCACCGCTTAAATTTGAATTTAGGAAAACAGGACCAACTATGTGGTTTCCCAAAATACCTGCCCAAACATTGACTTTTTCTGGAAATTGGGTATGTTGCTCACGAAAGGTGTGAGAATTTGTGTCACTCCAATACCTTACATTTTGTGTATTCACATTTCCATTGAGGCAAAAAGTACTTTCGTCACTAAAACAAATTGTTTTTGTGTAATGTGGGTTTTGACTAATTTTATTTGTCATACATTCACAGAATTCGAGTCTTCTATCGGGGTCGTCATCCGAAAGGTGGTGCACCATTTTTAACTTGTATGGATGAAATTTATTTTTAGCCAACACTCTCTGTACTGTACTTTTACTTACTTCACAGATAGACGCAACTTTAGGAAGTAGGGTTTACTACCATTTCAGCAACTATATCAATTTTTTTCTCATCACTAAATGTTGGTCGACCAGATCGTTTGGCATCTTGAACACTACCTGTTGCTTCAAACTTGTGAAGAAGCTCCCTCAAATAAGTTCTTTAGATAGGGCGATCTGGGTATCTCTCATTAAATAAACGTTCCGCTTCATGGAGATTCTTTCCAGATTCACCAATTATTAAGATAGCTGCTACTTTGTCGGCTTGAGTACGTACTATTTTGCCTATGTAAACTCTTAAACGTCTCGTTAAACAATAATAAAATTAAATATTTAAGCTATTTATAAAAACTTTGCAAAGCAACAAATACTATTAAATTAAAAACGTCAATTTTTTTGACAACTAACCAGAGGCGGACTGAAAAATCTCCAATATTTAAATGTGAAATAATAATTTTGGTATTTATTTAATTTATCCGTCAAAATTAGTTTAAACCCAAACAAAATTAATATGGCTATGTAGCCAATGTCAATGCCTTTCAAACGAGATATCAATTGCCATAAAGTCCTATTTAAAATTATTGGCCAGAGTGGCACTGTGACGTCATCTATTACTATTACGTCACCTGTTACCATTCGTTGAGAAGTTTACAACACTTTATTTCCACACTCTAAATTTTATTAATGTAAGTGTAGCCGTTCAAAAGATACGAGGGGGAGGGGACTTTTGAATAGCACTATATAGTTAAAATATCCAAATGTATCTACAGTTTGGCAAATACAGGAGTGAATGCCGAGAAACGTACGAGAGGCACGAAGTTAAAATGAGAAAAAATTCGAATGACAAAGAGGGTAATATGCGCTTGGTGAATTAGTACGGTCAAAGAATACACCAAACAACAAGCATAAAGCGGTGTCTTTAGAAGCCATATTTTAAGGTAGTCGACACTTGTCAGTTGTCTGCGATCACATGTTCTGTGTGGACAAATTTGTGTAATTGTAGGATTTGTAGGTCATTACCACTTTATATATTTTGTGTTGACAGTGTTTTGTTTGCATCTTACATTTACATTTATCATTAAAACAGTGAAATTATGGGGAAAATAAGTTGTATTGTAAGTAGATGTATTTCCAAAACCGGAGAAGAACTAAGTTTGTTCAGATCTCCAAATGATCTTATCAGGTACGTATCTACATTTGTAGTTGTTTTATCGCGGACATGTTGCTATATTAATTAAATTTAATATGAGTATTATGTTTTATAGTCCATATTTGTTACCTACATATTATATTTTATTTTAGGATTCGAGCATGGTTAACAGCATGTGACTAGAAGATGTAGTTGATTTAGATTATATTCGAACAAATTTCAGAATATGTGAGCGTCACCTTGAACAAAAGTATAAGAGCTTAAGTAATGCCAGAAAACACTTATTTATTCAAGCTGAGCCCACAATATTTACACACACATTGTTAAGAATAAGTTTATCATTCCAGAAATTGAGAATTTACCAAAGAGAATTTATCCAACTGGTAAGTCTGCTTTTTATTATGAAATGTTGAAATAAACTATAGTTGGTACGAAGTGAAACTTATAAATACACATCAATCTATAGAACAATCCAAAAAACATACCGAGGATCACTTATAGTCCTCTGGAATTATTTTTGGGTTTTTCCATTGGTCTATGTACGTACTTATATGTCTACCTGTTCCAATGAATTGTATACAAACTATAACATGTAGAATGTGATTCATATTAACATTTGTAAATATTTCAATTTTAAAGATAGCATCATTGGATATCGAGAGGAGTTATTTGCACCTGGAACATTATTATTCGGGGGAGAAATGGCTAAGGTTCCTGGAATAGAAACTTCACCAGAAGAAATGCATCAATCTGTTAAGTCTGTTGTTTAGGAATTGTTTAAAGATAACAGCATATAGAATGTGAATCATATCAACATTGGTAAATATTTCAATTTTATAGATAGCATCATTGGATATCAACGGGAATTATCTGCACCTGGAACTTCTTGATTAGGGGAGATACTGGAAATAGATATTGAAAAATCAAATACAACAGCTTCCATTCTTCAGTTTTCTCCTATGTCAACACAAACATCACCATGCTTGACATGTGACAGCCCTAGGAAGAGAAAAGTAAAAGTGAGGAAGTTAAAAAGGAAATACTCAAAATTTACACAAAAGAAGCTAAATAAATATACTCCTGGTAATTTTATGGAGATGTTTGATCAATTTTTGAACAAATCTTTGGCTCAAATTGTAAGAGAGCAAGTATTGCTTAAAAATAAAAAATGTTATGGCAGACGAGATTCCAGTGAGTATAAAAAGTATGCAACAACTATTCATTTGTTGGAGCCCAGGGCTTATAATTTTTTGAAAAAAACTCTATATACCACCTAAAAAAACTTTGCATACATTAACTGAAAGCCTTATACCAAAACCTGGCCTTCAAAATAATGAAGTGTTTTAGGCATTGAAAATTAGTCAAAACAATGACAAGACAGGGCAAACATTGTGCAGTCTGTTTAGATAAAATGTCCTTAAAATCTCATTTATACTTTGATGTAGCTAAGGATGAAGTTGTTGGGTTTTGTGATGTGGGTGTTGATTAATTTAATTTGTGTTTTTACAATTCTGCTAACGGTTTGTCTACAAATAATTAACTGCTGTTTCCTTTTATTTTTTGTGGCTTGGGTTATTGTGTGATATATTTAAAAAAACATTCAAAAATTAATAGTTGTCTTCTTTTAATCCCTATTAAGGCAAATGATATTGAAAAGCACTGTTCAATTCTATTCAAAATGAGTTTATGTTTTTTATATATTATGGTGTGGGCCACTGTAAATAGTTGGAGGTATTCTTTAAATTTAAAAAAAATTCTGAAACAGTTCTATTCTTAATTTACTGTTCTTTAAAATAGCAACCTTTATATTAATATAATAAAAGATTTATTTTCTTCAACCTTTACAATCATTTCATTTATCATTTTGTCTTTCTTTGGATAAGAGGTTAAATATTGAATTATTCACAAAATAGCAACCCTACAGTCCATGTAGGCCCCTGGCTTATGGTATCTGTGCTTCCATTTTCTTGACAATTTTATTCCATATTTTGGGATTCTTTACTTTTACTTCTTTATTTCCTATACTCTCTACATCTTTTTTTACTGTTGCAAACACTTTCTCACTCAAAATGAGTTTATATGTGAGAGAAAAAGCCTTTTTAAAAACAAGTGCAAACTTTCAGTTAAATTAGCCATGTGCAACTGGTTCATGATTCAGTTGCAAGATTCGCCACATAGATACATACACGTCAAGTTGAATTATAGCTTTTATTTAAAAATGAGGCGACACATACTTTCAAATTAGATTAGATTTAGCTCTGCCATCACTCCCGTTTTAAGAGGGAGACTCTCAAATTTCCAGTAAAACTCCCACTTATCAACAAACAAATTTCAACTCCCAACAGTGACAACTTCGCATTACGTCCTGTGTAGAATTTTCAAAATATATGCAAAAAGAAGACATTGAAAGGAAATATATTGCCTAAATTTCTTATATTATATTCATTATTAAGTTAAAATCTTTGGTTTCCTTTATAGCTTTCTCCTTGTTTATGAGAATTATATTTCGTTTATTTTTGGCAGAATTCACGTCAACGTTATCAACGAAGCGTGCAGAAATAGTTACTGAAAGAAAACATATTTACAAATACATTTCATAAAATACGACTTCATACTGACACACTTTTTCTCAGTGCGACTCGAGTGAAGCGTAAGATTTAATTATTTTTCGCTGTTGTCCTACATGATTATTTACCCTGTAGTATACTTTTCTTCATACCAATTCGCACAAATCACCAAGATACATAAAAACATCTCCTCATGACTAACACCTTACATCGCTGCTGATAATATTACCTACTCATTGCTTTGATTTGTGCCAACTTGTTCGGTTCGTTTTGTGTGTTTTGGTGTTAAAAAATCGTGGAAAATTGTGAAAAATGCCTAAAAGGCGCAGAATAATAGAATCATCAACTGAATCTTCAAAACAGGGAATACACGGGCTGGAAATGATAAATATAAAGTGTTGCTAAGTCGACTCAAAGAAATACGGAAAAATATTGGAAACATAACGTATATTAAGTTACGGGGGCCTTTTTGGAGGGCACGTTCCGGACCCGGCTCATAATTTGTTGCTATTTTGTTGCTAATTTGTTACTAAATATTTGATTTTGTTGCTCCAGCCGTTGCCGAGAAACGCGTGGTCCCCTACCGTAATATTAACTTAGGGTGGCCAAGTGCAATATCTCGGTAACGGAGGAAGCTAGCGATACGAGCCTGGTGGCATATTTTGTTGCTAATTTTTTGCTTTAAGGTGGCTTTAACGAAAAATTCTAAAAACCTCCCCTACATGTCAAACTCGCCCTCGCGCAGTATTAAGTTACGGTGGCCAACTGCGATATCTCGGGAGCCACACGAGCTAGCGACACGAACCAGGCGGCATATTTTGTTGCTAATTTGTTGCTTTAAGGTGGCGTTACCAAAAAATTTCAAAAACCACCCCTACATGTCAAACTCACCCTCGCGTAGTATTAAGTTACGGTGGCCAACTGCGATATCTCGGGAGCCAGACGAGCTAGCGACACGAACCAGGCGGCATATTTTGTTGCTTTAAGGTGGCTTTACCAAAAAATTTCAAAAACCACCCCTACATGTCAAACTCACCCTCGCGTAGTATTAAGTTACGGTGGCCAACTGCGATATATCGGAAGCCAGACGAGCTAGCGACACGAACCAGGCGGCATATTTTGTTGCTAATTTGTTGCTTTAAGGTGGCTTTACCAAAAAATTCCAAAAACCTCCCCTACATGTCAAACTCGCCCTCGCGCAGTATTAAGTTACGGTGGCCAACTGCGATATATTTTGGCATATTTTGTTGCTTTGAGGTGACTTTACCGAAAAATTCCAAAAAACACCCCTACATGTCAAACGCACCTCCGTGACTACTTGCAGTAGCTCGGGAGCATGACGAGCTAGCGACACGAACCAGCCGACATATTTTCTTGCGAATTTTTTTTAATTCATTTTTGAAAATTGCAGAGAATACAATTTACCAATTTAAAAAAAATCCTAGATCGCATATACAAAAGTGAAATTTATTTTTTAATGAAAAAAATAGTGCTTGTTTTGAAAAAATACAACGTTAACTATTACGTAGTGGACATTTTATATTATTTTGAAAATGAATGTATGATGAGTATTTGATAAGGAAATGGTTTGTTTAAGCGAGTTTGACACGAAGGGGTTGTTTTTAAAATCTCTCGATAAAGCCGTTTTATAGCAACAAAATATACCGTGGAGCTCGTTGGACCAAGTAATTGTAGACTTAAGATAGAGCAAAAGGCTGCTGCAACTTAAGATCACAGTAGCGGAGTTCACATTGAGGCATCTTGAAGCAACAAATTGGCAACAAAATATGCCGCGAAGCTTGTTTGGGCAACTAATTCTAGTCTCGAGGCAAAGCAAATGGCTGCCGCAGCTTAATATCGCAGTAGGGTAGGACATCTTTTGAAGATTTTTTAATTATACCATCGTAAAGCAACAAATTCGCAAGAAAATATGCCGGCTGGTTCGTGTCGCTAGCTCGTCATGCTCCCGCGCTACTGCAAGTCACGGAGGTGAGTTTGACATGTAGGGATGGGTTTTGGAATTTTTCGGTAAAGCCACCTTAAAGCAACAAAATATGCCGCCTGGTTCGTGTCGCTAGGTCGTCTGGCTCTCAAGATATCGCAGTTGGCCACCGTAACTTAATACTGCGCGAGGGTGAGTTTGACATGTGGAGGTGGTTTTTGGAATTTTTCGGTAAAGCCACCTTAAAGCAACAAATTAGCAACAAAATATGCCGCCTGGTTCGTGTCGCTAGCTCGTCTGGCTCCCGAGATATAGGGCACCGTAACTTGATACTACGCGAGGGTGAGTTTGACATGTAGGGGTGGTTTTTGGAATTTTTTGGTAAAGCCACCTTAAAGCAACAAATTAGCAACAAAATATGCCACTAGGACGTATCGCTAGCTTCCTCCGTTACCGAGATATTGCACTTGGCCACCCTAAGTTAATATTACGGTAGGGGACCACGCGTTTCTCGGCAACGGCGGGAGCAACAAAATCAATTATTTAGTAACAAATTAGCAACAAAATAGCAACAAATTATGAGCCGGGTCCGGAACGTGCCCTCCAAAATGGCCCCCGTAACTTAATATACGTGGAAACATATCTGTATCTGAAGAATATTCAGCAAGTCGATCAGTTATCTTTCTAAACTATATCCGCTAGAAAACCTTTCTCTTGAAAATCTTACTTATAAATTAGTAATTTTTTTGGTATTAACATCTGCTCGTCGGGTACAAACATTTTCGAAAATTACGTTAAAAGATATAAATGACGCCGGGACAAAGTGGAGATTCGTGTTGCGGAGAAAATAAAAACATCAGGGTATAAGAGGTTGTAACCTTTATTAGTTTCCCCTGTTTTTTTATTCGAATCCTGAATTATGCGTTGTGAAACCCCTAAAATTTTATATGTATAGTCAGGTGAAAACAGGTTACTTATAACTGGGAAAATACCTTATCACGCTGTAACCTCTCAGAGTCTTAGCAGGTGGATTAAGAATGTGTTACAAACCAGGGGGGCTAGTTTTAAATATCAGTGAAATTGAATTCACCAGTGAAATATTTCGATTTTTAATACGCCACCGAAATAGTATACCTAGTTTTGAATTATAGTGAAAGGAAATTATTATAAATTCACTTAAATGAATTTAATTCGAACGATACAATCTGACAACAACGGAATAGCCCTCATAATAGTTCAAACGTTAATAAAGAAAAAAGAAGAATAGTTGACGTTAAAATTTATTAATATAGTAAGATAAATTGAATTATAGATTAGTACCTATACGTTATTATTTTATTATTACCTATCTTTTGGAACCATATTTTTAGTTATGGCTGATGTGAAAAAACGAATATTTGTTAACAAACAACAAAAGGAGGCATTGGTAGAATATATAGAAAATAATCCTATATTGAAACATACTCCAAGTGTCATATTTTTGACGAAGGTACAACGTCGTTCTTACCTTAGTAGATTTGTCTATAGCTGATGCTCTTGTCTGTGCTACCAAATGCGGATCTAAAATTTTTATCAATTCGCCAGCAGCTTCTTTAGACAGTCTGTAAATTTTTAGAAACTGGCGGTCACTAAGGTTGAAGGGATCTTGTCTAAAAGAATGAAGCACCGTTCTTAGCGTTGAAAAATCATCCTCTACAAGTTCCACAACATTATTTAGCACTATTTGTTGAAGTTCCTCTAAATTTGCCATGTAAATTTAAAAAATATAAAACGTTCTCGCGTCACTCTCGTCTAACTAATAACTTATTACGCTGCTAATTACTACAAAGATTAACTAAAAAGCTTCGAAAAGGTAATTGAAGGAATGTTAAAACTACACGAAGTATCTGACAAAACCACAACAAAAAATTCGATGATTCTAAAACGTCAAATAAATTGAAATTTCGCAAGTGAAATAAGCGTTTCGACGGCTAAAGAGCATTCGAATTAATTTTGTGAAATTTTTTCGAATTCGAATTTTATTTCACACATGAAATTAGTTAGAAACTTGGATAGATCGAAATATGAGAAATTTCACTAGTGAAATATTTCAAAACTAGCCCCCCAGTGGTATAGATAAGAATGCATTTTCGGTGCATAGTACACGTCATGCATCTACCTCGGCTGCCCTTAGAGCAGGTGTTAATGTTGAAACTATCAGAGCAGCAGACTCAGAATTCTATAGTTTTCAATAATAGTATATTACGTAACGTGTGTGGTAAGAAGCATTTTACGCACGAATGGAAAAGTTACGTACGATGCCGCATAGCGGAGAGTGCGTAATTCCGTGAGTGCGTAAAATGATTTACAACAGTAGTTACGTACTATACTTTACCTACGACCTACTTGTATTTGTATTTATAATCTTATTATTAATAATACTTGAACAACATCGACAATAAATATTTTTAATAATTTTATTGTATAACATATAATACCATAATATTAGTTATTATAATAATTGTTTATAGTAACAGTACAGTTATTAAACACATATCATAGATCGCTTCCTTTGCTTGTTGAAGCATAAGAAACAACAGTTACATTATTAGAGGTGCTTGGTAAACTTTCATCTCCATCTCTATTACCAATGAAAGAAGAACTAATGTTTAATTAATATATTGTTGATAATCAAAAGTCCATTTTTCAATTATAATCAATACATACTTAGCCCTTTGGGCTTTTCATAGTTAAACGTGGCAATATCGAATGTTTTCAAATAGTAAATTTTGAATAAAATGGCGACGTCCATTGACAGTTGCTAAGATGTTGCTAGGGAAGCCGTGCGATTTACTTTACAGCTGTGCGTTTTTTTTACCGTGCGTAATAGACGTCATTACATTGATGCCGACTGTGAGTTATTGACTGATTACAGGGGGGCCTTAGGTAAATTCTATAATAGACCTGTTTCGAATAATTAAGCAGATTTTGCTAGTGCAATTATTCAGACGGTTAATCGTCAAAGTGTAAATAATATTTAGATTGTATATTTGTTAGTTGTGAAATATTGTTATAAAAATATTTTATTGGTTCATTATAGGAGATGTTATCTAGATCGCGTTTTATTCTTTAAATGTCCACAGGGTAAATAATCATGTAGGACAACAGCGAAATATAATTAATAGATTGATCGACTCACCTGTCAGGAAGATCGATCTAAATTATTTGAGCTGTTGTACGGAACCATTATATCCCTCCCAAACGCTTTAATAGTAGCACAGTGCGAGCTAAGTGTTTTTCCATCAAAGCAATGAGTAATTATCGGCAGCGATGTAAGGTGTTAGTCATGAGAATATAAGTTTTTATGTATCTTGGTGATTTGTGCGAGTTGGTATGAGGAAAAGTATACTACAGGGTAAATAATCATTCCGGACAACAGCTCAAATAATTTAGATCGATCTTCCTGACAGGTAGGTCGATCAATCTATTAATTATGTTTGTCAGTGCCTGAATAAGGTAGCTGACACTTGTTCGAGGTTATATATTTTTGTACCTCGGACATCAAAGGATTTTCGCCGGCCTTCACTTCTTGTTGTTTGGTTTATTCTTTGGTACTGTAAGTAATCAAAGTGTATTAAGTAACATTCTTTAGTTATTCAGGAGACGTAAATGAAGGTATTAATAGTATTTATTACTGTTTAATAATATATTTAATAATATTTGTTAGAACAATACAAGTATATACGAAATAATAATGCAGATATTTACTTAAAGAGACAGGTAGTGGGAATTCCAATATTTTAAACTTAATCCGGATGTATGTCAGAACAGGGATTCAAACCCTTCGAAAGCATTAAAACAATAATTAAAAATACATAATGAAGTACAGATAAAATATTTATTCACTAAATTAATTTAAATAATAGATATTTGTACGTCGCTCGCACTATTGTTTATGTCACTTTTACTTTCTAAATATAAAGTGTCACTGTCGTCCTGTGGACAAATTATAATTTGGTTTATTGCTACATCAAGGCAAGGTTCCGGATCTAGGTGAATTGATCGAAAACAATTTATCGAAAAACAATTTATCGAATAGGTGAATTTATCGAATGACAATTTTTGTAAAGTAAATTATTATAATTTTCAATAATAACCCAATCAAACCTACCCCTACCAAACCACCTTCGTATTTTTAGTCAATTTTTGAAGAATAAATTATGATAATTTCCAATAATAACCCAACCAAACCTACCCCTACCAAACCACCTTCGTATTTTTAGTCAATTTTTGAAGAATAAATTATAATAATTTTCAATAATAACCCAACCAAACCTACCCCTACCAAACCACCTTCGTATTTTATCACCATTAGGTACCTGCCGTAATTAGGGTTAGCGTTCGGTCAAACGGTCAAATTGTCATTCGATAAATTCACCTATTCGATAAATTATTTATTCGATAAATTGTTTTTCGATAAATTGCATTCGGTCAATTGTCATTCGATAAATTTTTTTCGATAAATTCACCGCATACCCAAGGTTCCATGTCCATATACATTTTTTCATACTTTATTGTATGGTTACACCGTGACTTCCATTTATTTTCATCGAACGTATTAAAAAATTCGGTACAATGATTTTTTACCTCTGTCAAATTATAATTGACGTTTCTGTCTGCTACATTTTTCTCGGTATCCAGTAAAAACAATAAAAGTATGTACCCACGCAGCGCTTTTCACTATCTAACAGACACAATAGAACTGACAATAGTAGTCAAGTACACCTGCTTGAGGGACCGTACTAATCCCTACTACTATAATCTAGTATCGCGCATTGACGGGCGTGGCTATTTCACATTCATTCCTGTATTTGCCAAAAGGTTTGTTGTCACAAGCATCACAAACAGTTCTTGTCAATCCGGATTCGGTGCACAGCCTCGAAAGCGTTCCTACAAAGATTTCTGATTGATTGGTAATCCGCAGTACTGTGTTCACACACGTTTTGTGGATAGTCTGCAAACTGTCAAAACAGTTTGCGAATCTTCTACAAATAATATGTCCGGATCTTGCGCAGTGTCTTTTTAACATCAAATAACTTTTTATTGTCATATTTGTGTTGTGATTGTTTGTTGGAGTTTATTTTCTCGGCTTTCGTTATTTTAGAGAAATTTATATGTAACAATGAGTGATTTTGAGACATCCGTTGATTCAGAACTCGTAAACAAAATTTGTAGTTAATTGAGGTTATATTCCCTTTCTTGCCACAGATCAACTACCTACCTGCTAGCCCATATATTGTCAATTGTCAACTGTTCATACAAACTGTTCCGGATCGATCTGAAACAGACATGCGTGTTAACATTAGTTTGAAAACTGTCTATTATTTGTCAGAGATTTTCTGTGAGAACAAACCTATAGTGTACATAACAAATAATATATTTGTAATGGTAGTCATAATCTTGTAAACTAAGTTTTTTAAATAGGATGCACATTTTAGTTAGCTGTGTAATTAGCAAACATCTGCAAACAGTAGAAATGTATGTGTTTCTTGTTTTTTTTTTAATATACATCTGCCCATAGAAACGGTTGCTGATATATAAAACTATTTTTTGATATGTATGAAAAAATGTTATTCGTATAAATATTTTTGAAATAGGTACATTTGTCTTTATTTGCGGAACATTTATTGATCTTACTGTTTGTCACTAGAAGATGTAAAAAACACGTTTTATCTATTGTGTACTTTTTTATATTAAATGAAATATATAAAATTGATGATGTTTGCTTTATTTTTCCCACTTCAGGCATTATGTGGTCCATTTTTTGATATTTCATTTTAAGTAACTCAACCATTTGCTTGTTATTATTGTAATATCAATCAAATGTTAAGTTACTTCAAATTAAATATCAAAAAAATGGACCATAAATGACATATTTCAATAAAAGTAAAATTACTGTAAATTTGAATGTGCCGCCAAAAACTGTAAAATTACAGGAATATTTTTTATCAGCGGTTAGCGAAGTTCATAACCATGTTAAAGATGTTAAAAGTACTGATCCGACTCTCAAGGTGACGCCACCCGTAAAAATTAATTCGCCGTATGGAGCGCCACGGTCAGATGCCCATCTATCAGTATGTTATCTATGGATACCACTTATAGATGGGCTACATACGGAAAATTTATTTTACAGTTGGCGTCACCTTGAGAGTCGGAAAAGTAAGCTCTAACCGTTGAGTGAAAAATTGTAAAGAGACGCAGCGCACATTCACACACATATAATCTTTGCATTCAATCTAGCGTATTCGTATTGCAGTCTCATCCCTTTCTCTGTCCGTACCGCGACCCCCGACATACTTCAAACCTGTACGGTAGTGCCACCACACGGCACTTACAAAAAGCTTTCATATCTTATATTAAAACAAGTTGAAGTTGAGCTTGATGGTACAGATTGATTTGTATTCAACGTTTTGATTTAGAGCTTGCGAATTGTAGGTAGGTATATTCGTTCCCTTTTTTGCCACATTATAAATACACTTTCAAATAATTAATAAAGATAAATTCTATGTAATATAAAAATATTATATATTCAAAAATATGTGATCAAATGGAAATGGTTGACAGACAATATGAAAATGAGGGCCAAAAATCTTTGTTTTTCATATTTAATTTACAAAAAATATAAAAACCCTTGTAAATTAAAAGTCCCAGGCTAGAGCACTCCACCTCAGGGAGTGGAATTCGGCACCAATTAAACTATTTTATTCGCTTTCACTGGGATGGGGTGTACAATTAATATTAAATTGACGCCACCAGCTTTTTAATCGAACGAAAGCAATGAAAAACCAGAAACAAAAGGTGGAAAGCTGGAAACACCTCGTAAAAATTAACGTTAAGTGACTTAAGAAAAGATTACAAAATGAAGCTAAATATTCCCGAACACGTGTATCCAATTTAATAAATATTGAATAATCAATACAAAAATTGAAGATATTAAATATTTATTGGATTATCCAAAAATCCACATAAATCGAATACTAAAAAAAACAAACGAAGAGGATACCAATTGTATTATAACACGCCAAATTCAAATCTTACACACGCTAAAGATAAGACGAAGGAACTTATCTTAGAGGGCTGGGATGTTGGGCAGCTCTTAGCGCGATGGCGACGATGGCGTGCACGGGAACAGGAAAACTGGAACAGGAACTAAAACTTGCTTGTATAGCTTAAACTTGCCTTTTAAATTTGCCTAAAACTTGCCTAACTTGCCGGCTGCAGAGCAACCAGACGATAAAAATTTATTCACCAACAATAAATTATGACAATATATTTTTTGAATGTTGCCTTAGTGGCAGTTAGAGGAAAAAAAAAGAGTTCGAATCGAAACTTGAAATTTCGAATATCTAATGACAAAAATAGAAGGGAATTTGATAAAAATTAATGTTTTATTTTGGAGTGACTAATGCGACAAGGGAACGGCAGGTTTAGAAATTTAGTAGAAATTTGGGAGGAAGTGACTAATCAGTCACAAAAATTAACTAAATAAAATTGTTTTTAAAACGAAAAACTAACGGGCTAAACAGCATGTTATATCCCCTCTCCCCGGGAGAAAATTTACAGAATTACTTTTTTTTGTAAACTAAACAGTCTACGAAGAATGGGAAGCAAAAACAAAAAAAACTGTGGTGAACATCCAAAGAAAAAGTAGTGCTTACACATGACTCAAGAGAATTAATAAATTGAAAAACATAAACTATTGAATAAAAAGAGAAGGGAAGTGGCGAAATTTGGTAGAAATGATTGTCTAAAATTTCCACCGGAAAGTGAAATGATATTTCTAAGTTCGTACCAGGGATGTTGCCAGTTAGTATCCACGGTAACCATTGGTCATCGCGCAAGCAGAACATTCGTAATAATCCTCACACATACACGGCAAAAATTGTGACGATGTATGAATATACTATCTCACTGTAGAGAAATTGTACTAAATTTTTGAGTTACTCTCTTTTTTATTTCAAAAGCTTAGACAAAAGTAAACGAAATTCAAAATATATTGAAAAACAAACGTGAATATATTGAATCCAAAAAATTAATAGGGAAATGTTCCTATTAACGGAAGAAAAAATTATAATGAAATAAATGGTTCAAAAAAATTGTACAGAGATCACAATACTTTACTGCAACTATAAAACGGTATTTAGAGGGTTAACCTCTATTATAACATGAAATGTTTAATATATCAATACAAAAATCAGTATAAGTGCAATAAAAAAACTCAAGATGCTTAACATCTTAACGAATAGAGAAATACTAATTTCTCAACGAAACAAAAAAAAAACACCTGTTGTGATAAGGGGTGAATATGATCTCTAGTACCTTAAACTGATGAAAAAAATAATAAAATAAACCAATAATAAACGGTAATAAGAAAAGTAAAAATAAGTGAAGTGTCACTCCGGAGTTATGAATTGACTGGCTATCAATTGTGTTGGAAAAGCCTCGCAGATGATGTTAATCGCATCGTGGTTATCTTTTCCCACAATCAATTTCCACATCCATTAACAACTACCGAAGTGCAGGCATGGGTCCTATGACAACAAAGTCCTTGCTGAGGGAGAAACGAAAGGGTGTAAAAAAAACATACCTAATACATTTTTGAGCAAGCTCGGGTTATTAACGAACCCAGCGTTACTTAGAAACGCCACAACTGAAATGGAAAAAATCCAAGAGATAAAAATTTACTGGATCTCTAAATCTATGACACCGTGTTGCCCATGTGACACATCCCTCCAGTGCGATGATATGACAAGTCATAAATCCATCCTTTCGGACGACGGCGTCCCGTAGGTACAACACATCTATGGAATCATGACACACCTCTGAAAGTTTGTCACAAGACTAACAACACGCCCGTCAAAGATATAGGCCTTAACAAAAAAACAAAATTCACGGTAAGCATTTTTTAACAGGAAAGCGAAAACCTCCAAAAAATCCGTCATGGGAATACTATTGCAAGATATTGTATGAAAATAACACGGTAAAACTAGAATAATATAATTATTTAACGTGACCAAAAAAATATGTGTGCATGGCCTTTCCCCCCCTTTCCTCCAATCGGAAAGTTTGGAAGGAAGAAACCCACCAACACGGAACTAAATGCTAACAAATTAGCGATAGCACACATAACAACAAAAACTAGAAGAAATTATTAAATTATATATTTTTAATCAATCTGAATCTAAACGTGCCGCGATAAGCAACTAATTATCAGATGTGGAGTTGTAAACCACAAATAGATAGGTGTCTCGAAAACAAAAGTTTTGTCATCAACTGAGGTAAACAAATATGCTAGAATAAAATACTATAGTATGTATCAGTCAGTACACAGGTAAAACTATATAATTAGTAAATTTTCGTACAAAAAGACAATGTGTTCTCGTATCAAAATAAGCAAAATAAAGCGTATATTGAGAACAAAAGCGCTACCAAGCAAAAAACATAATTTCTCAATATACACACGATAAGGGACTGCTACAAAATAAACTGAATCCAAAATTTGCCAAAGCAAGGATTTCAGAAAATGTTTGAGCGTAATGGTTGTTCCAAAAATATGCTGGATTATGAAGGTGCATGAAGCAAGAAAATTCCAAAAAATGTGAAACATTCACGGTTCAAGATTGTTCTTGAACGAACAGCGATTTTGGCATTTCAAAAACCCAAAAACAAAAAGATACGATAAAACACAAACATAACACAAGAACTGTATTATGGACAACGTCTAAAAGATACTAATAAATATGTACTTACGATACAAAATCAAGAGATAACAAAATAACATATAGAAGGTAACGGTATTACTGTTTACCACAAAAATATCGTATAGAGGTACTACGACATATACGAGGACCTTACTTCCAGATAAATAATAGATACAAAATGTATCTGCATCCAAAGATTATTGTTGACAACGAGACAATACAGATAGTCCACTGTATACTCAAGGTTTTTTATCTTGAAACAAAAGAAAAATAAAAATAGTCACGTTAATATAATTACTTAATAAGTTATATATGAAAATATACGAGAGAACTTTAAATTAATCGGAATCACTATTAGATCTGACTCGCAAATTATAATCATTATTAGACAAATCTAAATTATCAGAAAGTTGAACAGAAGGCTCATCATCAGGAAGATTTTCATCTACATCAATAAATTGGTTCTTTAAATCTGTAACATCCCAGTATCTAAATCATTACCAGATAGATCTTTTAAATTGTAAACTAATTTAGAAATAACTTTGTTGACAACACAAGGTATATATTAAGGAGCAAATTTAGCTGCAAAATTATCAGATTTGTACGAAAGAACATAATTCTTTTTCCATAACCTCTCACCAACATGAAATTGCAAATCTCTCTTTCTCAAATTGTAATGTTTTGCATTTTTTTCGTATGCGTTTTTTAACTTTTTCCGAATATCTACAAAAAGTTTAGGAAGGGTTTGAACATCGTTAATCAATTGCAATTTATCTCCATTGTTAATTATGTTATTCGCGTTTTCGGAAATTGCACCATAAAAATCTCCACTTAACGGAACGTTTCGAGCAAAATTTAGAAAAGCTGGGGAGTAACCCGTAACGTCATGTTTCGCGGCTCTGATTGCTTGTGCAACTCTGTGTAGCGAATTATCCCAGTTATTATGAGACGAATTCTCATTAATATAACATCTTAACGCTGTAACAATTGTTTTGTTTGTCCGTTCTGTGTGATTTGCTTGGGGATGATAACGAGCGTTATAAAATATTTTTTGCACTTTGTTCGAGAACTGTATTCTCAAACCAGTGGAAGATCATTATTCGATTCTTAGAATCGATGATCTTTCAGAACTAATTAGTAAACCTACCAACTGCCGACCTGACCTTTTCGAGAAATGTCAGTGTGTGTCACTGCATTTTTCAAAAACGAAAGTCAACAAATTCTGTTAGTGAGTATTTATTTTGTTCAATCTACGTTTTAAGTAACATTTACTGTATTTGGGCGCAGGACAAGTTTTGAGACTAACATTTTGTAATCGAGTGTTCTCCATATTTTATTATAAGCTATTAATCTGAAAGTGTCTTAATTTCAAGCAACAGAAGTCAATAAGGCAGCAATTACTGTAGCTTTACGACCTATGGTAGTTGCTAAATAAAAGATTTTTCATAGTGGCGAATGTCTTTTAGCCTTATACTCCAATACCTTTTTGAGCTACCAAACATCAGCAACTGCTACAGTCTAAGTGCTGTAAAGACAACGAGTTCGTGCAGCGCTCCTCACGCTTAGACATAAAAAGGCGTGTGGGTAAAGTGGTTGAAGAACACGGTCATTTTCCAATCACACTTTATATTGCGACATTATATTCTTAAAAAGACAGGACGTTGTCAACAGAAAAAATTTGTGCAACACCAAAAACAAGAAAAACTTGGTTTTCTATAAATTTCACAATGCCCTTAGCAGTTGCGTGTTGCATTAGATGAACAAGACAAAATTTTGTGAACCAATCGGTAATTACTAAGACAATTCTGTTACCCGATTTTTATTTGGGATAAGGACCTATCAAATCAGTAGAAATCCATTGCCATGGAAAATGTATATCTTTATACTGACCCATAACACCAGCTTTAGGTAAGTTTTGTGTTTTACAAGAACCACAAACTGAACATTTATTAACGTAGCGAGATACAGAACTTCTAAGTTTTGGCCAATAGTAAAGCTCGGAAATACGAGAAATAGTTTTAGATATGCCTAAATGGGCACTCAAATCATTATCATGAAATAATTTCAATAAGTCAATTCTACTAGGGGTAGGAACAACAATTTTCCAATTAGATAAATTACTAGAAATTGGATTTGATGAAAAAACATGTTTGTATAAAACATTTTTGTCAGCCTTAAATGTAGGATATAAATCAGGATTATTGGTGACCTTCTGAATCATAGAAGTGTACCAAGCATCTGGCTTGAAAGTATTTACGTTGATAATAGAAATTTCTGAGAAATAACGCGATAAAGCATCACTAAGTTCGAATCGAAACTTGAAATTTCGAATATCTAAAAACAAAAATAGAAGGGGAATTTGATAAAAATTAATGTTATTTTGGAGTGACTAATGCGACAAGGAAACGGCATGTTTAGAAATTTAGTAGAAATTTGGGAGGAAGTGACTAATGAGCCACAAAAATTAACTAAATAAAATAGTTTTTAAAACGAAAAACGTAACAGGCTAAACAGCATGTTACACCCTATGATAAAAAAGTGGTCAAAGCTCTCAAAAAATGTATTTGTCCACGACCACTTAATAATAAGTCAATATTTTTCCTCTAACAAATGATATATGGTACCCATATATTCAGTAGAGTGAATTATGCACTCATAATTCACGCTTCTGCATTTAAATAACATGACAACTCAACACTCACAAAATTTCGGTACATAGGTGACTAGAGATAGGGGTACAATATGAAACAAACTATTAAATCTGCGTATTTTGTTTAGGAAATTTGTTTCTGAAAAATATCGAAATTTTTGGTATCGATACTTTTCATAACGGTATTTTTTAATATTGATATTTTTAAAACAATATATTTATAACGGTACGGTGTATCGATACTTTACACAGTATCGCCCATCTCTATATGTCACATTTGATGTACTCAGGAAATTTATTAATTTTGACGTTAGAATTGTCAATAATACCAAATTATTACTTTCCGTTCTACACTCGCCCTATTTAATAAAGAAATTAAGATTCGTGGACAAAGTATAGTATTCTACTCGCAATTTATGGCCATTATTCACTCGGGACGCTAACGTCACCCTGCGTGTATAATGGCTATCATGAATTGCTCGTTTAATAATTTACTACCGTCAAATGGGGTGAAATTGATAGTTTTTTTAATAATTCGTGAATTACATAAAAACTACACGTACTTTTAGAAACATCCAGGGCTATAATTTTTTTCAAATAATGGTTTATTTGCTTCAAAATAAGTAAAAACCACATTATCAAAGTCATGCTCATACTTTGATAGGTACTATGTTTTTTCATTACAACGGATTCGTTAAGTCTAAAATTATCAATGTAACCCATATTTCCTCACTATCAATATATTTTTTTTTATCAAAGTGAGGTGCGCTTGGGGTGAAAATTGATAGTTTTTTTAATAATTCGTGAATTACATAAAAACTACACGTACTTTTAGAAACATCCAGGGCTATAATTTTTTTCAAATAATGGTTTATTTGCTTCAAAATAAGTAAAAACCACATTATCAAAGTCATGCTCATACTTTGATAGGTACTATGTTTTTTCATTACAACGGATTCGTTAAGTCTAAAATTATCAATGTAACCCATATTTCCTCACTATCAATATATTTTTTTTTATCAAAGTGAGGTGCGCTTGGGGTGAATTTGATAATCCATAAGTTAACATAGATTATCAAAGTCACCCCTATGATTTGGCATAGGAATTGGATTTTCATATAGTATCCACGCAAAAATTGAAATAAAACTTCATTTATTATCAAAATTAAACTTTATTTTCTATAAAAATAACAAAACTTAAGTTTGGCACCTTCTTTGGTTATAAGTTAAAATAATACACTGTAAACTTAGTTAATAGGAATGAAAAAAAAAAGTTAGAAAATTTAACGTTCAAAAACATCAACCGATTTCGGAAATACATATCTTGCGCCGCGACCTCCAGAAGTTTCTGCTGGCTGCTCTAGAATGGCTATAATATCCTCCAAACTTACAGTAAACGAGTCGTTAGGAACAATTTTAAAAGTTGTTTTTGTGGTGTCTAATGATTTTAACCCCAATACATTGTAGTCATTCTGGTCTACTTGCCCTTCAACCTTGGCAATGTATCTATACTTGGTACAATTTCTGTTTCCACACAACACTTTTACTAGAATAAATATTCCAGGCACAATCTTCTTAGAGTGTATGGGTAAATAGTCTACTTCGTCATCAACATCAGAGTGTGCGTCTTCATGCCCATCAGACAGCTCCAGCGAAATATGATCCATTTCTTCGCTTTCGTCTGATTAATTTGTTGGGCAAGTAACACTTTTTCCAGCTTCAACAGTTAACCGCTTCTTTTTCTGTGACGGATTTAGAACAGGGGTGCTGTTGTAACGTTTTTCTTTTAAAAAGGAAACGAGATTATTATCAAAATCTGCCCCAAATTGATCACCATTATCTTCAGGATTGGGAATTTTATTTAAAATTTTATCACGGTTCAGTGGGTAAATGCCCGTTGCTTCAAATCCAGACCTTAAATCGTGGTTAATTGCTTGGGGTGAGTGGGTTCCAGAGGAATTCATTTTCTTTAAAGTAATTTGCAATAACTGTGGAAACATTTCTTTCTTTAAAGAAGATTGTTTGGGATTTTTCATTTTCCAGTCCAACAATACTGACCTCCATGCTGTCTTTAAAGGCCTGAAGAAGCTAACATCAAGTGGTTGTGTCAAGTGAGTAGAATTTGGAGGGAGACACAAAAAGACAATGTTATTTTGGTGACATAAATCTAAAACTTCATCAGTAAAGTGTGACGACAAATTGTCGCCAATTAGGACAAATTTATAGCATGTGGTAAGAACGTGCTTCTAAACCAATCAGTAAAGCAGCTGGCTTCAATCCAACCACTTTTAGTTCTGTTGTATCTGGATCCAGAGCTGCAACAACGGTCCTCACAACAAGGATGTCCTTTGGGACCATTCTTGGTCCAGCGGTCCCACAAATGCTTGGATTTGTATATTACGTAGGGGGGAAGAAGAACACCCGAAGCTGACCCGCAAAACATTATGGAAATAGCTGATTTTGAATGATTTATAATATTTTCTGGGTATTTTTTACCCCTGCGATATAGCCATTTTTTTTCCCAGGATCGTCAGCCATGTTTGTTTCGTCATAATTAAACACATTTGACGGAGGCACATCGTAAATGCTAATTTGCAAATTTTCGAAATATTTCCGAATTATTTCGGGAGAAACACTGGCACGCGCACGTTTTATATTGGTTGCTAGGCGCTGCGTCAAACTAGCTTTATGTCTTTTAATAAGTGAATAAACCCAGTCTCGACAGGGAATATTATTTTTAAAACCTGGCGTCCTTGCCTATCCAAGAACGATTTTGTAACCATTTGTAGATCTTCTATTCCTAGCGGAAAACCCCAGTCACTGCAAGTTACTACAGATCGAATTATTGCATTTTCCTCTTGCTTAGTGAAAACAGGTTGTCCTCCATGTGACCTCACATGCATGCCTTTGTATTTATTATATAGAGTTCCATAGGCAATCTTGAATGCCTTAGATGCACCAAAGCAAACAACAAGAAGGCTAGAAAATGTTATTATTTATAAGTAATGGGGCGACTTTGATAACCATCGATCTCACCCCGAAAGTGTTATCAAAGCGACCCCACATGATGTATGAACTAATAATTTTCAAACAAACGTATTTTATGCCAAATTTTACATGAAGTAAGGTTAAGTAGAAAACACCCTATCGTAAATAACCGATACTGTAATTAAATTTGTAAAAACCAACGCAATAGGATATAATTTTGGACAGTGCCCATTTAACATCAGTTTGACGTATTATGAAAGAGTATTTACAAAAATATTATAACAACTACTTACCGGCACGTTAACACAAGAAACTAATGGAGGAACTTAATGCTTTCGACTGACCATAGCGCGGATGTCGTTGGATTATAATTGCGGGATATTTAAAATTATTTAATAAAATATTTGTCGTTATCAAAGTCCCCCCATAAAATCAATTTCACCCCATTTGACAGTATTCTTTTCAAAT
The DNA here is from genome assembly GCA_949126875.1 of Lochmaea capreae. Taxonomy (NCBI): domain Eukaryota; kingdom Metazoa; phylum Arthropoda; class Insecta; order Coleoptera; family Chrysomelidae; genus Lochmaea; species Lochmaea capreae. The sequence continues at coordinate 24,052,167 of OX421402.1, forward strand.
GTATGATGAAGTAATGAGTTTTTTGTGATGATAACATGGATACTCTAGTATACGGTGTATGGATTAAAATTATTATTAATTTGACGGAAAATTTATATTTTATGAACAAAAATTACCAGTCATGTAAATATATCATAACCAGTTTTGCAAACCGGTGGGTTCCGTTTTTATTAATCAATAACTCTTATAGGTATTCTTATAGAGAAAAGTTGTTTAGAATTATTGAGACCTAGTTTTGTGATTTTAATTTGTTAAAAAAAATCCATTCATCCAATTTTGGTTACATCAGTTTGAATAAATTGAAAAATCATGTTTCGTTTGAAATTAAGGGAAGGAAATAACAAATCTAAATGATTCAATTTTTATTGTCCTAAGTAAAAATAGTATATTGTTTTACGAGTGATGAAAGTAACATTTTTTGAAGCGCGTAATGTTCAGGAGCTGTTTTTATCATAATAATATAATAAAAAGTTTCCAAAGATGAATTTACGTGATTGTCAACTCTTCAATACATACATGTTCGATATATTTCTTCATATCCCATTTTAGATTTTACTGATTTAATCCAAAGAGGTTTCCTCAGCTTGATTTCCTATTTCTGGTAGTGTATTTGGAAAATCTAGATCACTTTCAGTATCAAAACTCATGATAACTTGAAAAACTATCAATGTTTTCAGTGTATTCTGATAAGTCTAAACAATTAACGAGAAACGTCAAACTAATTATACTTATTAATATAACGAAACTATTATGCGATTTATAATAGACGAGTTTTTAATGATGAGAGTGGTTTTTTTATTGGAATTTGAGGAGCCTGTCGAACCAATGAATTAGCGAAGATAACCACGGAAGATGTTGACGTTTTATAGGACAAGCTGATTCTTACTATTCCCTCAAAAAATAGCTGAGTATCTCTCACTTGAAAATTCTTAATGTGTATACTGGTCACTGCGTTAGAAGATCTTCGGCAAATTCTCTTGTTAATGCTGGAGGCGAAATATTAGACCTACAAGAACTTGGTGGATGGGAATTGGCAAAGGCTGCTAGAGGATATTTAGAAGAATGTGTGACCAACAAAGTATCCATTGCTCACAAAATTCAAATCGGTGAAGTTTCCGGCACTGGAGAACCGCACTAAATCGAAAGGAGTGCTTGCTTCGGAGGACACACCTATGATCGTAGACGCTAAAGGCAAAGGTGTATCCAAAAATTTGAAAACTGTCAAAATATTGTTTTAATATTTTTTGGTATCTAACGTTTTATGCTTTGGTAACTAACGTATTAAATTATGGTAACTAATGTATTATGAGTAACTAAGATTTTATGTAGGTATTGGTACGTTTATGATGTTAATAATCATTAATAAAGATTTCATATAAAAATGTCTTAATTTTCAATGACACGATAAACGGTATCCTTACAATTCTATTGTGATTTTTAATTAAACAAAAGTAAAAAAATGCATTCTAATTATAACAATGATTCCTGTATTTGTTTATTAAATATTTAAAGTCCTAGAAACATTATATATACAAAGTAAAGAAATGATTGAAAATATGAATTCAACTTTTGGCACTAGAAACGAAAGTTAACGTTATGAGAATTTCTCACTTGTGACAGGAACACGTTTCTGCTGAAGGTATTCTATTATAAAATATTTAAAATATTAATAAAGAAAACATTCTTAAACAACAAACCAGTAGTTAAAGCTAATATGAAATACACAAATACAAAAATATCCCAAATAAACTCAATTAATTGTGTAAAATCCGAACCTTTCTAAGAGGTTTAATAATTCCCACTTTCTGTTTTTTTGGATTAATGAATATTCCCACTTCACATTTCAAAATATTTTCATTGTTATGAATAAACTCAACATGTATTCCATGTGTTCCCTACATGCTGATTTAAAATGTGATTCATACCAATATGAATGATATTCAAATAAATAATTTTTTAAATGGTGATCAATATTTCTAGAAAGATCATCACCGCATTTATATATATTTTTGAAAGCGTTATTCAACTCATTCAGTATTCTCTAACCGTTGAATGAAAACAATTTTGCACTCAACGCTCTAACACCTTTTACATAGTTGTGGTCTTCGCTAACAGCCGAAAAAGAAGATTACTGTAATTTAAAAGTTTTTGGCGGAATATTCAAAATTACTGTAATTTTTCATTTATTGCAAAATGGCATTTATGGTCCATTTTTTGATATTTCATTTAAAGTAACTCAACATTTGATTGATATTATATTAATAACAATCAAATAGTCAAGATAAATTAAATTAAATGTCAAAAGATGGACCATACAATGCCTGAAGTCGGAAAAATTAAACAATAATCAACCAGTTTATAATATTTTTATTCATTATCAAAAATAGCACAACCAACAAATTGTTTTTTTCATTTATTTCATGACAAACAGAAAGACATAATACAAGAGCTTTACAATACAATAGTTAATAAATAAAATTAAGTAAATAATTTTGAAAAAACTTAGCATGTAAGCAGTAAGGTGATGAAAACTTGTTAAATAGATAACATGAATATAATTTTCATCAACAGTGATAAAAATGCTTGTTTAAATAACAAATATAGAAATAGTGAGCTCACACTGTGGATTGCAGAAATAATTAAATATAATTCATTGATGTAAAAACCAAAAGGATCAAATAAATAATAATAAATCAAAGAAATGATAAAATGGGACTGAATTTTTTATATCTTTTGGCTCAACATTTTTTATTTCAGAGTCAACTGTTTTGTAAAAGTTCTACAAATAAGAAAAGTGATATTAGTAAGCACATAAATGTATTTAAATATACAGGAGCCTACAATAGGTAAAAATTTCCTTAAAGTTTCAAGGAAAACAGTTGTATCCAGATTTTTTTAAAAACTTGATCAACCGGTACATTAAAAAATTCAAAAAACCTTGACTTTTACAGGTTGCTACAAATAAAACTAACTAAAATCCAAAACTTGCATACTATCAACAAAGGGTGGTTTACAATGCCAATCAAGTAAATCTTGATGAGAATATGACTATCATCAATATATTTTCAAACATTTTTAATTAGCTCAAACACATAGGAGTACTGTGAAGGTTTGAATATTTGTTTCTCGAAACTATTTACCTTTGAATATTGTTCGACCTTTTTCCAGTAGACTTTATTGGCACTTCTTAAGGAGGGAGTCTCCATAGATTAACATTTTATATATTTTGAACTAATACGTACACAAAAAGTTATGAGAATATTGAAATAAAAAATTTAAATGCAATTATTTCGGAATAGTAAATTACTGACATTGCGAATCATTATAATTTTGTAACTTGCTGATTATTTTTATTTTCACGGTAAGCTCGGCCGCCTTCTCTATCCTTTGCACCTGATAAAAAGCGACTCACCCAACTGATTATCTCCAATTTATCTTTGGATCCATGATACTTAGCCCAGGAGAAAATCTGAAACAATAAACACAGCTGTATTATTAGAATCTATTGTGGATGGTTCATTTAAATATTAATTTAACTTAAGTACTTTTCATAATTTTGAAAGAGTCTGTTTCTTTGAAATGTTTTTTTCCAACTCCCTTGACTTTTTTCCACATCCGCTGTACTGTAGCTAAATACTTTTTTATCAGTTTTGCCATTTTGTTTTGAACATCTGTTTCACAGTCAATGGATCCAGCCGTTATCATTTGAAATATAGCAATCTGTAAATTATTAAAAAACAATATTTGAATAGTCAATATATGAATCATTCGTAAGTAATTTGTCAATATTTTGTAACTACCAATGATATTTTTTTCTGCTCTTTTGTTAAAGATTCTTCGAAAGTTAAAAGAATCAAATGGCCAATCATTCCCAAGATCCTGCCAGGCTTTTTGTTTTTCGGGTGGATCGGCCGAATATTGGATGGTTTTTATCAGTCATGGATTATTAATAAGATCATTTAAACAGTAATTAATGTATGTCTTTACTTACTTGCTTTAGTGAAAATCTCGATTTGATATGTATCCCATGTTTCATCGACATCAGCTTGAATTTCCACCATTTCCTTATACTTGGGTATCAGGCCAATAACAAAACGTGTAATTTAAGGTTTGCCAAGAAGCCGGAACTAATTGCACCAGTTTTTTAACATTAATAAATTGTTTCATTGAACTCCATTACCGCGTATTGTTTTAGTGTATCCGACATTTTACTAAATTATACAATTAATATTTAATCCAAAAATACTTAATAATCTACAAAAATCAAACGTAGGCTAAAATACACTATCCACAAACTAACAACACCGTTTAAAATTCTATATGTCCAAGAGAGAACTAAATATTTCCCCTCCATGAAAGCAAAGATTGCAAAAAAAATATAAGATATTTCACTGAAATTATTGTTGGTGTTTCAATCGGACGCCGCACTCATAGATCATAGTTACGGCTCGCTTTTGTTGTCAATAATGAGACCAGAGCACTTAGAAAACGGGTAACTTGAGAAATATATATTTAAATTAATAGGATGCTTTATTAAAGTTTTTTTTCAATGTTAATTATTTCGAAAAATGTTCAGGATATGAAGTTGGAAAGGTAAGTTTAGTTATAAGTAAAAAATACATTCAAATTTTTAAAATTAATCAGTTTACAGTTTTTATCCATATTTTTTTTGTAAACTTTGATGAAAGTCCCGCACTCGATTGGTCTCGATTCACTCCCCGGAGAGTTTTTTTCGAAAATAATTAAAGTTATCTAAAAATTAAAACGCTCGTTGTTTATCCGTAGAATGAAATATCGAGTATGTGTATTTATTTTGGGTTTGAAGGCCAAGGCTAGGCTACCCAGTCTTGGCATAAGCTTGGGTAGACATTGAACGTCCAAGGCTGGGTCAACCAGTTTTGGTCTAAGATTGGGTAGGCATTAGCATGGCCAAGGCTACGCTACTCAGTCTTAGCCAAAGCTTGGAACCCCATTGAAGTACCAAGGCTGGGTCAACCAATTTTGGTATAAGATTGGGTAGGAATTTACATGGCCATGGCTGAGGTACCCAGTCTTGCTCCAAGCTTAGGAGCCCATTGAACGGCCAAGGTTGGGTCAACCAGTTTTGGCTTATGCTGGGGTAGACATTGGCATGGACAAGGCTGGGTCAATCAGCCTTGGCCTAAGCTTGGGTAGGCATTGGCATGGCCAAGGCTAAAGCTACCCAATCTTGGCCCAAGCTTAATACCCAGTTAAACGGCCAAGGCTGGGTCAACCAGTTTTGGCTTATGCTTGGGTAGATATTGGCATGGCCAAGGCTAGGCTACTTAGTCTTGGAATAAGCTTGGGACTACATTGAACGGCCAAGGCTGGGTCAATCAGCCTTGGCCTAAGCTTGGGTAGGCTTTGGCATGGCCAAGGCTGGGACAATCATTGGTATGGCCGAGACTAGGTTAAGCAGTCTGGCGTGGGCCAGTATAAGTACGCCGAAGCTAGGTTTCCCAGTACTGGTCCAGGCTTGGCCCCTTTGTTAACTCTGGTGGCTTCCTGCATGGGTATATTTGTAACAAATTACCTTTTCAAATCCAAACATTTGTTCCCACTTCGTTCCAACCAAATTAAAAGCTGTGTATGTGTGAGAGGCAGATGGCACGGAAATTACTCCATTTGCCACAGAATTTTGGAAATTGCTTAGCTACATTCATATAGTAACATTGGACTCCTTCAAGAAATTTATTAACAAATCGTATATTGTCCTATTAGCATTGTTAAGGATGTGGCTAATATTTAGCGGAAGGTCATAATTCAATTTCACAAGCGACTCAATTAAACATTTGGATCTCGCGACATTATTAGAGCAACCAAAAAAGATGTGATTCAGATCACAATAAGAATGCTCGTTACAGCTACAGGATGATGATCTAATAATATCAAGTTTCGCAAGGTGTGCACCAAATCTTCCGTGATTGGTTTTAAGTCTAAATATAGTTGATGAATAGAACTTGGGTGTTGTATAATTGAATATATATTCGGGAGGAAGGGGTAATGTAGGATGAATTTGAAAGTACTGGTTTGTAGAGGATCTAGATATATTTGTCCACTCCTGTTTCCATTTATTGGCAATTCTATGACTTATCGATTTATTTATATCTGCTAAAGTGAAAATATTGCAAACTTGTCCATTTATAACTGCATCCTTCGCTACCAGGTCGGCCCTTTCGTACCCAGTTATATTGCTATGGCTCTTAACCCAAATAAATGTAACATTTAACTCCAGAAGCATAGATTTGATACTACATAGTATAGGACATCCAATACCTCTGATATAAGTAGATTTTATTGAGTCGATAGCAGATTTAGAGTCGAGAAAGAATTACTGCATTCCATAATTGGTTTGTGATCAACCAATTGAGGATTTTCTGTATAGCTACGAGTTCTGCTGTATATTATGCTACTTATATCGGGCAATTTATAACCAAATGATAAGTTTAAAGTCTGTATAAAAAACCCACATCCTACTCCCTCTTTCGTCTTAGATCCATCTGTATATATGAATATTTTATCAACAAAGTTTGACAATATTGATTTCAGAAGAAATAGACATACTAAGTACTTGTTGTTCGAAAATGCAATCTGAACCTAATTAACCAGATGTGATACTGCATCTATTATTCCGTAGCCTACTGTGAATGTGGTAGAATCGAGTTTTTCTCGATATACCATTCTAGTCTTGTTTTGATCATACGTTCAAATGTTTTTTTGATACACGACATCAGGGATATAGGACGATAAGATGAGGGTAGATTCCTGTCTTTTTGCGGCTTTAAAAGAAGACATATTGCTACTTGTTTTAATTGGACAACATAATTCCCGTTAACCCACCAATTGTTATAAATTTGTAATAAAATATTTTTAGCTGTTTGAGGTAACTTTTTAATGATATCATAGGTAATAAAATCAGCACCAGGTGCTGTACATCTTGAATTTTTGATCGCAGCTTCTAATTCTTTGGCGTCAAAGTGATTATCAATATGAGGGTTGATTGTATCATTGCTATATTCTTCAAATAAGTTCGGTACAAAATTTGGAGCTATGTTGTCAAGAATTTGGTTAATCAACGATTCGTGTATTGGTTGTTTTTTATAGGTTAAATTTTTGTTTGACATTTTTTTTATGAACGTCCAAATTTTTAAAATGGGAGTGTTTTTATTAAGTTGATTAATGAAATTTTTCCAGCATTTTTGTTGCTTTTGTTTGAATATAAGTTTAGCCTTTGCCTGAACATGTTTAAAGTTTAAATAGTTACGTAAGTGTGATTGAATTCTATAATCCTGAAAGGCATTTTTACGCTCTACAACAATTTGATTACATTCATCATCCCACCAAATAGAATTTGATATTTTTTTATTGCCTCCATTGCGTGATTTCATAGATCTGTTAGCTGCATTATTTATTATGTTAAAAAGTGATTCCAGAGAATCAACTTTTACCTGTGAAATATCGTTGTCAGTGAATGATTGAAAAAGCTCCCAGTCTGCAGTGGTCTCTATCCACTTTCTAGAAGGGGTGGTATGTGATGGAACATAATTACGGGATATTGTTATGTGAAGAGGTAAATGATCGGATCCTAAGGTATCATCTAATACATTCCATTCTGCTAGACTTGAGAGGTTTGTTGTGATAAAAGTGAGGTCAATCGCTGAGGGTTTTTCATTTGGTCTGCTTATCTTAGTTGGCCTTCCATCATTTAAAACTATTAAATTAGTTCCATCAATAGCGTCAACTAATCTATTACCTTGACTGTTATCGATTGTAGACCCCCAGCTACTATGATGGGAATTGAAATCACCACAGACGAGAATATCCCCCTGTATCTGAGTGAAAATATTGGTCCAGTCAGTTGTAGCTTGTACGTTAGGAGGTTTGTAAATGTATTTTTAGATCCAAAAGTTTAATTGAGCAGACTTCTATTTTATTATTAAAATTATTCCTAGATTTAAATTCAGAGTAACATAAGTTGTCTTTGATGAGTATACCAACTCTACCGTATCCATCTAATCTATCAACGTGAACAAAATTATATCCAACTAAATTGAACGTTTTTCTTGGAGAAAGCCAAGTTTCATTTAATGTAATTATATCAAATTTATATTTGGAGTTATTTAGGAAATTTTTAAGGCTAGACATATTTTTAATAATTGAGTTACAATTCCATTGTGAAACATGAATATTTGTTTTATCCATTTTGATTGAAAGCAATACTATTATCTTCCGTAAACGACTCTAAAATCATTTTCAACTCGTTTTGTGTTTCTGCCACGACGGATCCGTCTGGAATAGCTAAATTAAATTTTTTAAGAATGTGCATGAAAAGGGTAGGTATTTTATGTAAAATTTCGATTTCTAGTTTTTCCTTGTAACTTTGGAAATCTTCTCTATGAGGATTTGGAAAAATACTTTTGGGAATTGTTTTATTTGATTGAAAAGTGAGTTGATTTTTTATGCTGACCGGAGATATTATTTTACGTTTTTTATAATGTTGGTTTGTTGGGCGGGGTGCCCAGTTGTGACTGGTTGATGGGGTCTCTGAAGGAATATCCCTATTATTATCATTACTTAGCAAATTTGGAAAATTTTCTAAGTTGTTTAATATGTCAAATCTGTTATTACTAACTATTTTAGAATAGCTGGGACTTTGTTCTGCGTGTTCAGCTTCTTTGAACGAAAGATTTCGTTCAGACATAATTTTTTCAATATTACGCTGTTGGATATATTTTGGACAATTTTTTGATACTGATTGATGTCCAGTTTGTTCGCAGTAAATGCAGTAATCATCTTTTTTACATTCGATTTGTTCGGGGTTGTCATGCAGTTGACCGCATTTTTTACACTTAATATTTGTGCTTTTACAATATTTTGAGGTATGTCCATACCGTAGTCACTTGAAACACTGTTCTACAGGATATATATAGGGCTCCACTGTGAACCTAACTAAATTAATTTTTACCTACTGTGGCAACGAATCACCTAAAAAAGTCACGACAAGCATTTGTCGAGGTACATATTGTACTTCATTATCTGAATCAATGATTTTACGTTTCATTCTTTGTATATTAACTACCTTTTATCGCTTTTAATATTGTCCAATAAATATAATTTATTTTTTACCATTAATCTGTGATACCATAGAATTCGCAATTTTATAATTTTTAAAATTAATTTTAACTTCATTTCTACCTATTAGTTTAATATCAATAATGTCCTTTTTGAATGTTTGATTATTGAAAATATAATGACCTACCTTAACAGCAGAAAATCGGGTATCTTTATTGGATGGTTCAACAATGACATAGTACGGTCCGTTATCCGAACTGGAATATAAATTATTTAAGTCGTATTGTCTTCCATCAATTTCCATTCGATTTTCATTTCTATCTGGTGGATTTTTTTGGGGGGGAGGGGGTTCTCCCCCCTCCGAATTACAATTCATTTTTGAGATTTTAACAGTTGGAGGTTTGCAAAGATGTATCATGTTTTAGTTCTGACAATCTAAATAATAAATTTACTTACAATCGCTTTGACTATTATACACACTACACGAACCACGATACGTACCTCTCGAAGTGTCGAGTAGAACTCAAATTAAAAGCCGTTCTTCCTGGATTGGAAGTATAAATCTGTATATTGTCTTCTTCGATAATAATTATTCTTCCACAACAAACTTGAAGCACGAGACACATACATGAACCGTAAAATGGCGTAAAACTACAATGTGAGCTGTAGCCGTGAGGCATGCGCGAATATCTAGAATAACTACCAGCAGCGTTACAGTTCTCATTAAATCCGCAATTTTAGTAAATTTTCACTCTCTAGGTGGCCGTACCATCTCGCGTTCAGAGTTACCATACCCTGGTGGAAACTACTGGTATTAAGAACAATATAACAACAGAAATATGTTAATTGACAGAATGACAGGACGGGAATATGTGGGTTAAAATGTCAATACTCGCTGCTTATATATTTCTTGTTGGTGCAATGCAGTTGTTTGTAATATACATACAGGGTGATTGATTAGTATGATAAAGTTCAGTAGGTCTGTTACCATGAAAGATACCAAAATAAGTTGAGAATATAAATTGTAGGCAGCTTCAAGCTCTATATTTTAAAATTAGTTACAATCCAACATTGTGTTCCATAACTTGGTGTCAAATAAAAGTTATGTTTTTTTAAAATAAACATCCTATATTTTACTTCAGAACTGAAATCTACTTCCCATTACAAAAATATGAGGATGTAATCTTTTATACGGGGTATTTTGAAAATTATAAACAATTTTTCGTCAAAATCGTAACAAGTTCAACGCCCTGTATAATTGGATGGGAGGAAAAGAATAATACTGAAGTCAAACATGTTTGATGATTATCAAAATGTTTAAGCGCGAATGACTTTGTAAATATTTATTAAATCAAATACATGTTGAGACAAAACTTAATTACGTTATTTTCTCAGTAATTTTATATCATTCACTGAGAGTACCATTACCATCCTACTGATTTTGTCAACCATTTCCCTTATCTAAAGTTATTAGTTTTTGAGATATTTTCGTTTTTCCATGCAAACTGCAAAGTATCAATTAGGTGTGTTATAGTTTACTATACAGTATGCAGCTAATCTATGGAATAAATTAATTATTTCCAAAATAAACGAATTTTGAAAAAATCTAAAAACAGGTCAATTTTAATTTTTGAATCATCACATGATGGAGGTATAAAGAACATAATCGGCAATTTTTTTAAATGCAACCATGTGCAACTCATTGGAAAGGTCTTCTAATCGTCTTTACAACGATGTAATTATTTGAATATTTATTTCTACAGGGTCGACCAAAACTGTTTATTTGGTAAAATTTTAATCATAAATTCTGATTAAATGTGTGACGCACTTTTTTGCTCCTTACTTGGCTCTTGCCAACTTGGTACGTCACTTTTGACACCTTTGAAACCTTACACTTTCTGGGGCGCCAGATTTTTAGCGTGGTTAACTCCACGGCCCCTTGACCTCAACCGTCAAGAGTTCCAGGTCGCCTCAGATGGAGGTACGGTACGTTCCAGGGGTCTAGTTGTATCCCATCCGGTCGGGTTATGTCTTGAAAACGCTCTTACTGTTCCTGAAATAAAAGATATTTTCCTGGCCCACACTACGGGGAAGCTAAATTCATGCAGCAACACAACTACTCGACCTTAGGGTTCTTCTAGTCTATAGTAGGTCAGTAAAACACAAACGTTCGGTTTGGTTATATTACAATTAACTTCAACAATCTATAAAGGATCTGGAGCTGATCAATCAAGTCGTTACAAAAATACTATATCCTACGCAAAAGAAAATAATACCTTGGTATCCAAAACCACAGAAATTTAAGTTAACTATCTACTATATGTACATTTAACATGCGTTCATTAGAGACGAAGCGGACAGGAAATAAGCGGGAGAGAGATTTATAAGCACAATCACAAGCAATGTTTTAAAAGCGGTAAAAGCAATATTATCTTTTAGGGGTTTTGCAGCAAACAGATTAATAATTCAACAAATAAAGCGGATTATATGTTAATGCTAGCAAAATATTTAATCACTTTTGGTGCACCCGGCTTGTAGAATAAACCCTTCAACTAAAATATCAAAGAGCCCTGGCTAGACGCCTGGTACTCCTCAATATTCCAATTTGAACGGGATTTACGTCTTAGAATTAAAATACCAAAGAGCCTGGCACTCCTCAATATTCCAACCGAAACGTGGATGGGAAATCGGGAATAAATACTAACGGAACGTGGCCGTTAAATTAAAACATAAAAGAGCCCTGGCTAGACGCCTGGCACTCTTCAATATTCCAATTAGAACGGGATTTACGTGCAGACGGCTGGTTGTCGGCGGGGGTAGCATGGTACATGTGCATATGTCGCATTGTACACCCTTCTCCTGGGTTATACATTGTTGACGGGAATGGGATCGGGGTACTATGTGAGCCTGAACGGCTACGGCCCTCTTTGGTCTTTCAGCTCGTGCACGTTTGGTGGTTCTGTCACATGGACAGTCTCGGGACATTTTCCCAGCTCTTCCACATCGGAAACAAAATATGATTGTCGGATGGGTACTTGCATGTCGGTTGTGTCCAGAGATTCCACATCTCCAGCACAGGTCATCGGTAATGTTTATGAAACTCTCCGATACCGGATAGCGTGGCTTGCTTTCGGTTCTCTGAGAAGGGACCTCGGTCTGAGAATAGCACGATTTTTGCTTAGGTTCCATCCGCGGAACTTCGATGGCCTCTTCACTCCATCCTGGTTCGCTCGGTGAGGAATAAGGCTTAGCGAACCTTTCGTATAGATCCTCCATATCATCTGATAGGCTATCGGCGGTGTTCGACAGGGAAGCGGCTCACTTCCTCGGGTTGGTGCGTCGCACCGTGGTTTCATTCTGAAAAAAAAACTAATTATCTGAAGGTTTCAAATCCTTAATGTGTACTAGGTTATATCGCTTGCCGTTTTCGTCTCGTAAATCATAAACTACCGGAGACACGATGCGGACAATTTCATATGTACACTTGAAGTGTACAACTTGGTTTATGAGTTCATTACAAGAAAATTTAGAAAGCGTTGAAAATACATATATATTCGGTGATTTTAATTTATCTGAAATCAGTGGTGTCGATTTTAATTATAAGGTATTAAATGAAAAGAATTCTATATTTCAGGAACTAATAGATTTTATTTCATTAACACTTTTTAATAACATTAGGAATTCTCAAGGGAAGACTTTGGACTTAAGAATAGCTTCCGTAAATAATCGTGAAAAGTGTACAGTAACTAGAGATTTAAATCCTTTTGTGAAGGAAGATCTTTATAATCCATGTCTAAAAATTCAGAATCAAAAAAATCGTCAGATTATCTCTAAACTAAAGAACCAACTCCCACTGTCACTCCAGAATCACAGAAGTTATCACAAACTCACTCCTTAAAATGAGAAGTGACAACATGTTGGCAAGATGCAACGACACCCAACCATACCAAATCCAGCTAAACTGGGACGGGTTGGAAGAAAGCAGTCAGGAAGGAACGTTGATGTGGTACACTGACGGATCAAAGAGTGACATTGGAACAGGTGCTGGAGTTCATGGTGCTAGACCCAGGTGCAATTTTCATGCACCGTTGGGGAATCTTGCTTCTGTATTCCAGGCAGAAATCTATGCTATCGATATGTGTTTGCAACTGCATATTGAAAGGGGTTACAGGGGTCAAAAGATCCTAATACTCTCTGATAGTCAGGCAGCATTAAAAGCTTTAGCATGTCCTCAGATCAGATCTAGACTGGTCTGGGATTGTCTACAGAAACTTAAAACCCTGGCTAACCATAATATAGTTACTCTTAAGTGGGTCCCAGGGCATAAGGGCATTGTAGGAAATGAAAAGGCGGACAACCTAGCAAAGCTGGGGTCCGAGACAGCATTCACTGGTCCTGAACCAGTATTTGGGATATCCAAAACTGCTGCACGTGGTTGTATATCTCGGTGGACTCAAACTAAACACCAGTCGTACTGGAGACACGTGCCAAAACAGGAACACAGCAAACTCCTGGTTAAAAAACCCTCGGAGAAGCTGACCAATGATATACTAAACCTTAGCAGGGCCCAAATAAGGATAGTGACGGGTTTACTCACCGGTCACTGTACTCTAAGGAAGCACATGCATACAACCGGCATATATAGGGAGGAACCTATCTGTCGGTTGTGCATGGAAGAGGAGGAAACAGCCTCTCACATTATCTTTGATTGTGAAGCACTATCTCACTGGAGATATAGACTCCTAGGACTAGAATTTCCAAGGGAGGATTTCTCCAAGAAGAACCTAGTGAAAAGTCTGCTGAGCCTGATAAGGGCTGCTGGTCTCTTCACATAAACGGCACAACCAAGAGCACAAAAAGCCTTAAGGCTGAGGTGCCGAGGACATCAATCCTTTGACTGGTGTGCTGATCCAATCAATCAATCAACACTTCTATGTAGTAACTTGAAAAGGCTGCTATTTGGACCTCTACATATCTGAAGTGTGTGTGTTTGTATGTAATTAGGGCTATGCCATTCATGTATTTATTTGTGTATCAGCGTTTGTTAGAACAATTAAACCTTGTAATAAGGCATCAAGCCTGTTGGGTTTATAAATAAATAAATAAATATGGCCCAGAGTATTTCGGGGCTAATTTCGCAGCTACATGATCAACAGCTGAAGACAAAGTATTCTCTTTCTTTATGACTATCTCCCAGCGTGCATTTCCAGTCACGGCGACGTGAATTGTAATAATGACTTTGACTGGTGAATGCTCTAGACAGATTTAAGCGGACAAGATCGAAACACTCTTGTAATTTATCTAGACTCAAGAGATGTGGTTTTGAATCTTCCTCCGCAAGATTTTCAGTTTCGTTATCTTTTCTCGAGTTGGTCTCTGCGTTATCTTCAGTTTCCCCCTGAAGGATTTCAAAATGTCGGGGTCTCGTCCAAAATTTAAAAAGGCCGGCGAAAATCCAGTAGAATCGTGTTTGGAGTTGTTCATCGCAAACTTTAAATCGGCTAGCCTTATATCCCAGTCTCGGTGATCTTGTTCGCAATATTGCGCAATCATCGTCTTCAGCATGCGATTGGCTCTTTCAACCGGGTTAGCTCAGGTCATTGATATCCCAGAAATGACGGTACAAACAGCCTTCTTTGATGCAGTAGTCAGGGAATTTGTCTGCTTCCCTCAGGACTTCTTCCTTTTTATTTCGGTACCATGAACATTCGAGGGCTAGATCGGCCAAACAGAGCGCAGATGGTTGATAGACTTCCGGGCTGGTGGGTAATGGGTTTCTAGATAGAGCGTCAGACACACGGTTAGAGCACTTAACGGTACTGTATCTCGAAGTAATATTGCTGCAAGAAGATTACTCCATCGCGCTAAACGTCCGGACGGACTAACTATGGAATGTAGCCATCTAAGAGATTGATGATCGGTGATGACCGTGAAATGGTAGCCCTCTAAATAAGGACGCATCTTTTTAATCCCCCAAACAATGGCAAGACATTCTTTTTCGGTTACAGAGTAATTTTTCTCGGCAGGGCTCAGAGTACGACTGGCATACGTTACGACCATACGTTACGACGTGTTCAGTTCCATCTTTTTGTTGTGTAATTTGGAAGCATCGGTCTGTAGGGTAAATGGTATACTGAAATCAGGACAGCTCAATACAGGAGGTTCCGCCCACTTCCATCGCTGAGACTTCCGTAGTAACTTCGTTAACGGAGCAACATTTTGTGAAAAGGACGGAACAAATCTTCTGTACCATGAGGCAACTCCCAAAAACCTCCTTACTCCCGGATATTCTTTGGGGCTGCAAATTTTATTATGCTTTCCACTTTTTCTGGATCGGTACGGATTCCATCTCCAGTAATGACATGGCCCAAATACTTCATAGATTTAATTTTAGTTAGTCGTAATCGACGGAATACCGATAAATTTTCCAAGTGTTGATCAAGCGTTTCCCGCAGAACGATGATGTCATCCAGATAAGCAAATGCATATGGGTCTAAATCTGGACCTATTAATTGATCCACCAATCGCTGGAACGTGGCGGGTGTAGAGTGTAAACCAAATGGTAGAACCGTGAATTGAAATAATCCACGTCCTGGTACGGTGAAGGCTGTGATAGGCTTACTTTCCGGTGTCAACGGGACCTGCCAATACTCACTCTTTAAATCTAAACTGGAAATGTATTTGGTTTTCTGCAGCTTATCCAGGATAGCATTGATAAATGAAAGAGGGTATGCATCCTTCATGGTTACTTCATTAACTTTACGGAAGTCAATGCAAAACCGGTTTTTCCCATCTTTTTTCTTCATCATCACAATCGGAGAACTCCACAGACTGGTGGAGGGTTCTATCACTCCTTCTTTTAACATCATGTCTACCTCGGCGTTACAAATTTCTTGCATTTTTGGGTTCTGAGGTCGATATCTCTGTTTGATCGGACGGGGTTGAAGCAAACGGATTTCGTGTTCGACTAACGTTGTTGGACCTTGAATTTTCTCAAACCTCGGCAATTCACGGCTAAGGAAAATGTTCAGTTTTTCTTCCTGATTTTTGGTCACGTTCCTTTCTTTGATGGGCGTTATGGTTTCCAACGGACATTCTATATAAGCATAATTCTCGTCGTTCCCCAAATATTTCAGGGAGAACGCAGATAATTCAGAAACGGTTTGCTCATTATCAACCCCTAACACCAGGGAACATGCGGAGACGACTTCGGAAACAAATTGCTGCTTGTCATCCCCTAACTCCAGGGAGGACGTAGACTTCAGAAACAAATTGCTCTTTGTCAACCACTAACACCAGGGAGGACGCACAGACTTCAGAAACAAATTGCTCCTTGTCATCTTTTAACACCAGGGAGGACGCAAAGACTTCAAAAACAGGCAGATTTCGTAAACCATTTTTCCCACCAATTCCAGGGTTGGTGTCTTCCTTACAGATCATTGGGACATCCGCATCGGATTCTTCCAGTTGTGTTTTAATTACTTCCAATATTCCAACCGGACTGGCTAATTGTGAACGGTTTATCAATTCATTATTTATGTATATATTTCCGGCTCCTAGCTCCAAACGGAAATTATACTTTTGGAGGACATCGTGTCCTAACACAATATCCGTTATTAGACCACGGAAATGTTCGAACGGACCTTACATAATGACGTCATGGATCTTTAGTTTTAGCTCATAAGTGTCGGTGATAGAGAATAAATTTCCATTAGCTAAACGGGCCCTCGTAACTTGGTGGGCTGTGGTTTGCTTTCTTTGGGAAAATGTCCTAGCTATTTGATCACCGATGTATGATTTAGCAGCTCCAGTATCCAGTATCCAACGATGTGCGGTCGGAAATCGGAATCGGAAATCTTCTGGCGTTTCAGCATGAGAGGCAAATGTTTGTGGAAGCTGTGTCGGCTTTTCCTCGGGACAGCTTCGAATTAGTTTTCCTGCTTCCTGTAGGAACAGTCTCTGGAAAATACTCCTTCCTTATGACAACGAGAACAGAATATTTTCTGTGGGTTCTGACAGTTGTTTTGGTAGTGTCCAGATTCCCCACAGCGGAAACAGATTGGTCGACGAGGAGATGATCCAGACGGTTATTGACTAGCATCGCGAGGCGTATAGTTCGTTGATAGACGGCTGGTACCGGGGGTGGCCTCTCTAGATGGACCAGGTGTCGTGTTGTGGGACGGTCCAAATCTGGGTGTACTTATTGGCTGCGGACGGGGATTTGGTCCACGGTTCGGTCCGCTGGTGGTCGGAACGTTCTGGAGCTTTTTTCTGAGAAGCTCATATTCCCTTACCACTTGACAAAACGTAGAAAAATCCTTGAACTCTCCTTTTCGGATCTGCAGACGGTATTCAGGTAACAGGTTACAGTACAACCATGCTAACTGTTGTTCAGGAGTTAGCTTCCCATGTCTTCTTATCAGAGTCTGTAGCTCGGTTATGTACGTAGCGGCGGGCTCATTTCTACTCTGTAGACGTCTACCTACCTCGGCTTCTAAGTCTACTTCATAATTAACAGGATAGAAGAAAATTCGGAAATCTGCTTCAAATTCATCCCAGGTCGTGTACCTGCTCCGGTTGTTACGGTATCAAAATGCAGGTTCTCCTGATAGTAATTCCGGTAACACCGGAAGCAAATTGTCTTTATGGAGATTCTTTGCTGTACAAAGCACACTTTCCAGTCGTGTACATTTATCGGTGGAGTTGTCATAGCGGTCGGAAAATCAACAGGTTCTTCTTGGTTTCTAGCGGGTTGTGATGACTTATTTCTTCGCCTTAAAAATGGAACAAGTATTCTCCTTTTCTCCGAAACAATTCCCGCAACGGATAAGTTTCTCCTCTCGAGCTGGATGTTCAATTCCTCGTTCTTTTTTAGGTATACCCAACCTACACGATGGTCTGTGGCTTCTTCCACGGAACTTACGGTCGGTACCAAAATATCAGATTCGGATTTTTCTGCTCCTCCTTGATGAAACAAACGGGTTAAGTCAATGTCTCCGGACATAAAATAATTTCTTTCAATTTATTCAGCGCTAACTCATCTACTTCGCTTGTCTATCTTAAACTCTTCTTTTCCTCTTCAATCTACGCAATCTTCTCAACAGTCTTCCCAGTTAAAAAAAAATAAAAAACCAAAGAAAACAGTTAACAATAGTCCTTACTCTACACACAAAAAAATACAAATAAACAGGTTATATATAAAAAAAATTACAATCAGGTTCCTGCTAAATCAACAGATCAACAGTCCGGCAAACCTAAAACAGAATAAAACGGTACCTGCTCAAACAACAGATCAACAATCCGGCAAACCTAAAACATAATGAAACGGTCCCTGCTCAATCAAAAATCAGGTAAAAAAAAATCAAAACGGACAAAACGGTCCCTGCTCAGGCGCCAAATTTGTGATGCACTTTTTTGCTCCTTACTTGGCTCTTGCCAACTTGGTACGTCACTTTTGATACCTTTGAAACCTTACACTTTCTCGGGCGCCAGATTTTTAGCGTGGTTAACTCCACGGCCCCTTGACCTCAACCGTCAAGAGTTCCAGGTCGCCTCAGATGGAGGTACGGTACGTTCCAGGGGTCTAGTTGTATCCCATCCGGTCGGGTTATGTATTGAAAACGCTCTTACTGGTCCTGAAATAAAAGTTATTCTCCTGGCCCATACTACGGGGAAGCTAAATTCATGCAGCAACACAACTACTCCACCTTAGGGCTCTTCTAGTTTATAGTAGGTCAGTAAAACACAAACGTTCGGTTTGGTTATATTACAATTAACTTCAACAATCTATAAAGGATCTGGAGCTGATCAATCAAGCCGTTACAAAAAAAAACTATCCTACGCAAAAGAAAATAATACCCTGGTATCCAAAACCACAGAAATTTAAGTTACCTATCTACTATATGTACATTTAACATGCGTTCATTAGATACGAAGCGGGCAGGAAATAAGCGGGAGAGAGATTTATAAGCACAATCATAAGCAATGTTTTAAAGGCGGTAAAAGCAATATTATCTTTTAGGGGTCTTTTCAGCAAACAGGTTAATAATTCAACAAATAAAGCGGATTATATGTTAATACTAGCAAAATACTTAATCACTTTTGGTGCACCCGGTTTGTAGAATAAACCCTTCAACTAAAATACCAAAGAGCCCTGGCTAGACGGCTGGCACTCCTCACTATTCCAATTAGAACGGGATTTACGTCTTCGAATTAAAATACCAAAGAGCTCTGGCTAGACGCCTGGCACTACTAAATATTTCAACCGAAACGTGGATGGGAAATCGGGAATAAATACTAACGGAACGTGGCCGTCAAATTAAAATATAAAAGAGCCCTGGCTAGACGCCCGGCACTCTTCAATATTCCAATTAGAACGGGATTTACGTCTTCGAATTAAAATACCAAGGAGCCCTGGCTAGACGCCTGGCACTCCTCAATATTTCAAACGAAATGTGGAGGTGAAATCGGGAATAAATGCTAACGGTGTAACGGTAAAAATTCTCCGTAAATCAGTTATTTCTTAGATGCCATAGAAATCAATAGTTCATTACGAATATTATTCGCAGTTCCGCTCTGCACCGTACCCTACTCTATGCGACGCGAAAAATCGCCCTCAGGGAATTTTAGTTTTCGAGTGTTGAATGACAGGGCTTGAGAAATGATAGCTGTGACGTGACAGTCAGTTCCTTCTTGTTCGTCTTCCTAGGCAGTACCTATTTTATCTGTGAGATATAAAACCCCTCGTGGCCGCATTGAATTTGTGCAACATGTGTTGGATTTAGCGGCCCGTTGTGGAAAATATTGGAAATACTGGGTTCTGGGAATGTTATTGTGGATGTTAAGCTGTTGAGTTGGCCCGATGACCAGGATTTCACCCGATTCTGTCGGATTTAAAATTTGGATTTAGAAATTGAAACTGCCAAGGAAGACTTGGTTTTAGGAGCTCACTTGCCGATGTAAGTACTTGTTTTATTCGTTGTTTGGTTCATGACTCTTATTGGAAAGGATTTTTGTGATTAACACGAGAACCCCGTTTTCTTTGTAGTGTGGACAAGATCAAACATTATTTTTTTTCTTCTCTCCCCTGATTTGTGGATTTGGTTTGACCACGTGGAGGATATTCGGACGTCCCTTTTGAAGAACCTCAGGAGAACCTACCTGGGTAAATACACATTTAATCATATTTTATAAGTAGATATTATATCAGAGAATCCTAGGTGTTTCATGACATAGGGAAACAATTTTACTTTTAGATATGGTTTTAGGTAGAGAAAATATGTAAATCGTTATAAGGTTTCTCAATTGTTAGAAGGAGTTACTGCAAATAAGTAAACAGGGTGGGGGCATATAAGTCAGCTGGGGTTAGGGAACACTGTTGCTGAGTAGTGGATTAATGTTGATTTCGTTCTAGGGTTTTTGTATTTGGCTCAAAATAGTGGATTAGAAGTCGGATGTCAATTCTAGTGATCCTGGTATCAGTTTGCTGTGTACCTACGGGACAGGAATAGGAGCTTGGACAGTGTCGTATCCTACTAGATATCAAGTCTCCGTGAAGGCGTGAAGCCCACCATTTATTCACCATCTGGTGAAGTACAATTGGGTTTTATGATACAAACATTTTTAACTATAAGTAGTAATTTTCAGTCTTTTAGAACTTTAGAATTTTAGTACCTACTTAGGTTTACCTTTATATATATTATATACATTTTGTGGGTTGCTCCTATTTGGACAGCCACTGGTACGTACCATTGGTTCTCATTTTATTAATATACCTATATGGTTTTCTATTTTGATTGAATTTGTAAAATATTGCAATATCGATTGCGCAATTTTGTCTGTTGGATACAATAACTACAACCAGTAGGCTGTAGCTGATATTGCTTATAATTCTTGATCACCCGTAATTTCAGTAAGCTTAACTTTTGTATGTAATTTAATTAGGTATTTCATACATTTTTTTGAACAGTAAGGGGGGGTAGACTTGGTTTTAAGCTTGATCTGTTAACTATGGTTCTTGGATATTCTCCATACTTCAAGTAAGCTAACCATCTCTACGATACCTTGGGATGACACACCGGTGTTAGTACTCGAGAGATTGGGTTAGACCTAGAACAGTACTTGACGTAGGGTTGAGTATACCTAAGTATTGTCTGGTTAATGTTATTTCTGTAATATTCTTTCATTTTTTTGTATTGTTTAATTGGGTGAAATTAACTTCTACGGCCTTCAGCCTTTTGTGTGCCCTGGTTCATCAGCCTTCAGCCGAGTACCAGGTTTTGTAAATTTTGACGTTTGTAAACTTAACATATGTAGGTATGCCATAAAGTTTAAAAGAGACTTTAGGTCCAAACAAATCAATAATTAAAGTTATTCTTTAATCAGGGGAACTTTCTGGTTTTATTTTGTGATACCTGTATGACCTTCCTAGTGAGGAATCATTATCATTAACTTACTGAGGAGTTGTGGGTTAATTTGAGGAACCTTTAGTACTTGTTTTTAACTTCTCTGGCGCCCAATTTATCAACTTAAGTTTAGAAGGATCCACCCCTTCTTCGACTCGAAGCTAGTCGACGGCAAGTACTGACTGCCTGCGGGACAGTCTTAACATCTATAACGAACATTGGAAGTTTGTGGGTTTTCATTGGGTATATGGTCTCTGGCGATAGAGTTTCGTTAGAGAAAATCTTTCGTTATAGAATTTTTGGCGCCCAACGTGGGGCATTGAAAGATTTCCCTGATATTATAGGTTTTCATTGTAATTTGTTTAGTTTTGATTTGAATTTGGAAATTAGATGCACCAGATTTAAATTGTTGTGTACTAAATCTGGAGTTTGCTTCTAATCTTGAAAGGAAATTGTTATTATTTGGATGTAGTTTGAAAAACAATTTCCCTTTTTTTTTCTTTTTTGGAAAGTAATAAATATTAAACAGTTTATCAGTAACAGACAAGATTGCTCATCGACTTGTATGCGCTCGATATTTTATTTTTCAGGTAATTGCGGAAAGGAAATTTATGATATTTTGATTTATTTTCCTTATTTTCTTTTATTGATTGATAGTTATTTGGAAATTATCTCTCGTAACCATTGTATAATCTAGTGCGGCATATTGATATATTACATAACCATATTTGTGTAGGTTTTGTTGATATTTGAACTAAACGTAACATTGGTAGGTACTAGAACATAATCACATCAATATTTGTTTTTTTATATATTTCAAATTTCATTTTAAATTTTAACTTATTTGACGGTGGTAAGCAACAGTTTTGGAACAAACCTGGCAGATTAATTTTGGTATTGGCAACTTGATCCTTGTAAACTCTGGTGCTGTGGTCTAACTTATTGAGGAAGGAGCGCTGTGTTGGTTAGAGTAGTACATTTATTGGAAACTCTGTGGGTTGGTGATTTGATTAATATCAGTGTATTTGGATCTAAAATTCCTCGATAAGATTCCAGGCATACTGGCGATACAGGAGTGACTAGTAAGGATTATTGATCGGCTAGGTGAGGTGTTTGGTTTGTTGTTTGTTTCCATATTCAACTGAATTTTTAAGATGTCCCGACGTTTCGCAATTAACCGTTTATTACAGGACGAGCTCATTTATGAATTGACAATAAGAGGCATTGCCGGTGGTTCGGTTGCAGAGATGCGGCGTAGTTTAGCATTAGCCATGCAAGTGGAGAATGAGAATGATAGCATAGATCCGCCAGAATATCCCTACACGGCAGCGGAAGACTTAAGTGCGGTTGAAGCTAAGTTAGAACAGGTTGAACCTAGTGTAGAAGTATTTGATGAAACTCGAGTGAGTGGTAGCTATCAGAAATTACAGAGTCAGTTGGTACATGTATTAGGTCGCCTGGGACGTGTCACGGGTTTCGAAGCAGGTAATGCTGGCGTGGAACAAAAAGCGAAATTAGATGAGTTGTTGTCAAGAGCGCACTCTTTGCTCGAATCTCTGAATAGTAAGGCATCCAGACAGGAGAGATATCGTCAAAGTCAACCTCCTCAGTTAGAAATTCTTTCTCAACCTGGTCCATCTTTCGCCAATTTATCAATCAACCGTAGGTCAACTCTCACTAACGTAAGGCAGCCTTCTAACTCTGTCAATGTAACGAACTCTGGTAGATCAAATATTAAGACAATCGCGCCTAGTAAATGGGGTTTACTGTTTTCTGGAGACTCCAAGGGACTTTCTTTATCGAGTTTCCTGGAAAAGGTAGAAGAGTATCGAGTTTCGCGCAATGTAGATAAGGAGACTTTACTGGCAAGTGGTATCGATTTGTTTACTGGCAGAGCTTATCAATTTTATTTAGCATACAGAGAGGAGGTCAATTCTTGGGACGAATTTGTAGATTTATTACGGGAAGAGTATTTGTCCGTTGATTATAATGAGAAATTATTTGAGGAAATTAAGAGAAGAACTCAGGGTCCTGATGAAAGCATGGGTATTTATTTGGCGGTTATGACGGGTTATTTCAAAAGGTTGACTTGTCCCATATCTGAGGAAACACAACTTAAAATACTATTGAGGAATATTGCACCTTACTACCAAAATCATCTTGGGCTTGTGGAAATTAGTAGTGTTCGTGAGCTGTTAACCTTGGGTCGAAAATTGGAGGCTAGGAAGTCTGCTATCGAAAATTATAGTGTGCCACCAAGGAAGTCAAATTGTTTGGAGCCAGACCTAGCCTATGTGTCATCACAAGTGGAGCCGGTGTCTGAGGTTGCTACTCCACCACTTCCTACCCCGTATCCAAAACCTAGGACCAACGAAATTGTATGCTTCCGGTGTAGACAGCCAGGTCATCGCGCTATAGGGTGTTCTAATGTTCCTAGTAAAAAGTCATGTTTTAAATGTAAAAAGGAAGGATATACAGTTAGGACTTGTCCAAATTGTTCTCCCAAATCGAATTCGGGAAACGAACCAAGACGTGCTTGAGTGATCGGGTAGAGTGCGTCAGTCATAACTCCTCGGTCGGTAATTTTCGTGCTGTTATTGATTATGTACTAGATCATGCCATCAATGATGAACGACCTTATCTTAAAGTCGAAATTTTAGGTAAAACTCTGCTTGGTCTTTTAGATTCGGGTGCTTCAAGAACTATTTTAGGAAGTAAGGGCTATGAATTAATTTCCTGTTTAGGTTTACCCTTAGATAAAAGTAAGTTAACTAATTGCACAGTAGCGAATGGTAATGTTTTACAAAGTATCGGTACCGTAATGTTACCTGTGGTTTTAAGGGGGCGTATGCGTTTGATTGAGGCTCTTGTTGTTCCTGAGTTGTCTCACATTCTGATTCTCGGTGTTGATTTTTGGAATTTGATGGGTATTGTACCAGATCTTCGTCACAACGAGTGGCATTTTTCCTCAGAACCTGTGTTGCTAAATAGTGTAGGGCATATGTCATCTAGTGCTGTACTTACTCCTTTGGAACAGCAGAGACTAAGAGTGATCATCGACACAAATATGGAAATTATGGGGAAAGGTTTAGGGTGTACTGATAAAGTGGAACATGTTATAGTAACCTCTAGTCCACCTATCAAACAGCGATATTATAGGGTCAATCCCATTGTTCAGAAACACATTGATGCTGAATTGGATGAGATGTTGCGGTTAGGTGTTGTAGAACCCAGCAATAGTCCTTGGGCTTCACCCATCCTACTTGTCAAGAAGAAGGACAATTCGTACCGATTCTGTGTAGACTATAGGAAACTGAATGCTGTCACTGTACGAGATAGTTATCCCCTCCCTTTGGTGACTGATACTTTAGAGAAACTGCGTGAGGCCAAGTACTTGTCTAGTCTTGATGTTAAGTCCGCTTATTGGCAGGTTCCGGTCGCCGAATCTTCAAGGCAATATACTGCATTTACGGTGCCTAATAGAGGTTTATTTCAGTTCAAACGTCTCCCATTTGGTCTACATAATGCTCCTGCAACCTGGCAGAGACTCATAGACAATGTCCTGGGCCATGATCTAGAACCCCATGTTTTTGTTTATCTAGACGATGTTGTAATTTGCACTCAAACCTTTGAGGAACATTTGCGAGTGTTAGAAGAGGTCTTTAGGAGATTGGCGAATGCTAAGATTACCGTAAGTGTTGATAAATGTCAGTTCTGTCGGCCCGAAATGAAATATCTTGGATATGTAGTAGATCGGTTTGGGTTACATGTAGATCCAGATAAGGTAAAGGCGATGTTGGAGTTACCAGTCCCTCGTAGCGTCACCGAAGTCCGTCGTGTAGTCGGAACTTTTTCCTGGTATAGGAGGTTCATCCCTAACTTCTCCACCATTATGGTTCCCATCACTAATCTTCTAAGGAAAAATCGTTCTTTTGTTTGGTCCTCTGAATGTGATTCTTCATTCCGTCGTATTAAAGAATGTTTGGTCTCTGCACCTATTCTTACTTGTCCCGATTTCGCAAAACCTTTCGTTGTACAGACTGATAGTAGTGGTTATGGACTAGGAGCTGTGCTGAGTCAGCCTCATGAGGATGGTGATAAGGTTGTTTGTTATCTTAGTAGGTCCCTTACTCCTCAAGAAAGGAATTTTTCGACAACTGAACGCGAGTGTCTCGCCGTGATTTGGGCACTTGATCAACTTAGGCCTTATTTGGAGGGTGTTCCGTTCACTGTCATCACTGACCACTATAGTTTACTGTGGTTACAGAAGTTACAAAGCCCGAAAGGTCGGTTAGCGCGATGGGCAGTTAAAATGCAGCAGTATAATTTTCAAATAATTCATCGGAAAGGTCGTGAACATGTAGTACCTGACGCTCTCTCTCGGTCCGTCCCTGTTGTTGATGAGGTTTCTGTAGAGCCCCCTTCTGGAGAGGCATCGTCGCCGAAGTTTAATACGGTCAATGATAAATGGTACTGTAAGATGGTCAACAATGTGAATTGCAAACCCCTGAAATTTCCGGTTTGGCGTGTGAAAGATGGCCTTCTCTATAAACATATTGCAAATAGATATACCCAGTCACTGTCACCCAGTGAGTCTTGGAAATTGGTAGTTCCCAAGTCTGATAGATCGCGTATTATCTCGGAAGCCCATGTTCCGCCCACTTCTGGGCATACGGGTATTTATAAAACTTTTCATAGGATAGCTGAACGTCACTATTGGCCTAAAATGAGGTCAGAAGTAGCCAGATTCGTTAATAGGTGTGAGGTATGCGCAGCGCATAAGGTGTCACAAGGTAAACCAGTAGACAAGATGGTTTCACATCCAAAACCTAGTAGGCCATGGGAAATGATATGTACAGATTTGATAGGGCCACTCCCAAGATCCAAACGAGGTAACTCTTTCATTCTTGTTATCACCGACTACTTAACTAAGTATGTCCTCGTGTACCCACTTAGAACAGCTTCTGCAGCGGTAGTTACTCGGAAAATGGAGGAGGAGGTGTTCCTTGTGTACGGTGTACCTAAGGTGATTGTGTGCGATAATGGTCCCCAATATCGTAGTAACCTTTTTCGTAGTTTAGCATCCCGTTACCAGTGCCGTGTTAAGTTGAATGCCAGTTACCATCCAAGGGCTAATCCGTGCGAGAGGGTCAATCGGGTGATTAAAACTATGATGGCTTCGTATGTCTCGGATAACCATCGTTGCTGGGACGAACATCTCGCCCAGATAGGTTGTGCAATTAGAACATCCACTCATGAAATTACTAAGGTGACGCCGTATTTCGCTAATTTTGGTAGATCTATGCTATTATCTGGCGCTGATCATGTTGATAACTCCGACTTGAATCTAGAGGAAAGTGGGAAGACCCCTGAGCTAAGTCGTAACGAGGTATTTAGGGAATTGTTCGCCGATATCAAGAAGAGATTGGAGGTTGCGAATCAGAAGGCTTGTGAGAACTACAATTTGAGGCGTAGACATGTAGAATATCTTCCTCATGATTTGGTGTGGAAAAAGAACTATGTCCTTTCGGATGCGGCGAAGTATTACACTCGTAAACTGGCACCTAGGTATGTTGGACCTTTCTCGGTTGTTAGGAGATTGTCTCCGTGGACGTATGAGTTAAAGGATAAGAATGGAACCTCAGCGGGTGTTTGGCACTGTAAAGATCTCAAGCCGTATTCTACTCATCCACCTGAAGATGAAGATTAGGTCATAGGTCATTAGGTTTAACTTTTTAGATTTTGTTGTCGGATTTTGTTTCTACTGGTCAAGTTGTTTATCAATCCCTCGCTAACTGTTGTCGAGTTTAATGAATTTATAGGTTCGGTTAGGTAGCAAGTTATTTCGACTTAGGGTCGACCACAATGAAGTGGATTTAGCCACCCCGAGTGGAATTATGGTAGTTGATAGTCTGTGGTGTACTAGTGTTAATGATTACTTTATGTTGAATTATTGAGATGTCCATCTGCCAAGTCGTTTGTCGGATTTTAATTGGTAAATGGTCTGTAGGGGTCAGGCGGTAGTCATTAAAGTGTGTTGTGTTGATTTTGGATGACCATTCAACTAGCCCGTATGTGGGGATTTGAAATTCTATAGCTCGGTAACAGTTCACTTGGAGGAACTTGGTGGACAAGTAGTCGAGATCCATGTATTGTTTTTTTATTAATCTTCGTGAAAATTAACCTTCCGGTTAATTTTCTTTGACGAAAGGGGGGGAATTGTAACGGTAAAAATTCTCCGTAAATCAGTTATTTCTTAGATGCCATAGAAATCAATAGTTCATTACGAATATTATTCGCAGTTCCGCTCTGCACCGTACCCTACTCTATGCGACGCGAAAAATCGCCCTCAGGGAATTTTAGTTTTCGAGTGTTGAATGACAGGGCTTGAGAAATGATAGCTGTGACGTGACAGTCAGTTCCTTCTTGTTCGTCTTCCTAGGCAGTACCTATTTTATCTGTGAGATATAAAACCCCTCGTGGCCGCATTGAATTTGTGCAACATGTGTTGGATTTAGCGGCCCGTTGTGGAAAATATTGGAAATACTGGGTTCTGGGAATGTTATTGTGGATGTTAAGCTGTTGAGTTGGCCCGATGACCAGGATTTCACCCGATTCTGTCGGATTTAAAATTTGGATTTAGAAATTGAAACTGCCAAGGAAGACTTGGTTTTAGGAGCTCACTTGCCGATGTAAGTACTTGTTTTATTCGTTGTTTGGTTCATGACTCTTATTGGAAAGGATTTTTGTGATTAACACGAGAACCCCGTTTTCTTTGTAGTGTGGACAAGATCAAACATTATTTTTTTTCTTCTCTCCCCTGATTTGTGGATTTGGTTTGACCACGTGGAGGATATTCGGACGTCCCTTTTGAAGAACCTCAGGAGAACCTACCTGGGTAAATACACATTTAATCATATTTTATAAGTAGATATTATATCAGAGAATCCTAGGTGTTTCATGACATAGGGAAACAATTTTACTTTTAGATATGGTTTTAGGTAGAGAAAATATGTAAATCGTTATAAGGTTTCTCAATTGTTAGAAGGAGTTACTGCAAATAAGTAAACAGGGTGGGGGCATATAAGTCAGCTGGGGTTAGGGAACACTGTTGCTGAGTAGTGGATTAATGTTGATTTCGTTCTAGGGTTTTTGTATTTGGCTCAAAATAGTGGATTAGAAGTCGGATGTCAATTCTAGTGATCCTGGTATCAGTTTGCTGTGTACCTACGGGACAGGAATAGGAGCTTGGACAGTGTCGTATCCTACTAGATATCAAGTCTCCGTGAAGGCGTGAAGCCCACCATTTATTCACCATCTGGTGAAGTACAATTGGGTTTTATGATACAAACATTTTTAACTATAAGTAGTAATTTTCAGTCTTTTAGAACTTTAGAATTTTAGTACCTACTAAGGTTTACCTTTATATATATTATATACATTTTGTGGGTTGCTCCTATTTGGACAGCCACTGGTACGTACCATTGGTTCTCATTTTATTAATATACCTATATGGTTTTCTATTTTGATTGAATTTGTAAAATATTGCAATATCGATTGCGCAATTTTGTCTGTTGGATACAATAACTACAACCAGTAGGCTGTAGCTGATATTGCTTATAATTCTTGATCACCCGTAATTTCAGTAAGCTTAACTTTTGTATGTAATTTAATTAGGTATTTCATACATTTTTTTGAACAGTAAGGGGGGGTAGACTTGGTTTTAAGCTTGATCTGTTAACTATGGTTCTTGGATATTCTCCATACTTCAAGTAAGCTAACCATCTCTACGATACCTTGGGATGACACACCGGTGTTAGTACTCGAGAGATTGGGTTAGACCTAGAACAGTACTTGACGTAGGGTTGAGTATACCTAAGTATTGTCTGGTTAATGTTATTTCTGTAATATTCTTTCATTTTTTTGTATTGTTTAATTGGGTGAAATTAACTTCTACGGCCTTCAGCCTTTTGTGTGCCCTGGTTCATCAGCCTTCAGCCGAGTACCAGGTTTTGTAAATTTTGACGTTTGTAAACTTAACATATGTAGGTATGCCATAAAGTTTAAAAGAGACTTTAGGTCCAAACAAATCAATAATTAAAGTTATTCTTTAATCAGGGGAACTTTCTGGTTTTATTTTGTGATACCTGTATGACCTTCCTAGTGAGGAATCATTATCATTAACTTACTGAGGAGTTGTGGGTTAATTTGAGGAACCTTTAGTACTTGTTTTTAACTTCTCTGGCGCCCAATTTATCAACTTAAGTTTAGAAGGATCCACCCCTTCTTCGACTCGAAGCTAGTCGACGGCAAGTACTGACTGCCTGCGGGACAGTCTTAACATCTATAACGAACATTGGAAGTTTGTGGGTTTTCATTGGGTATATGGTCTCTGGCGATAGAGTTTCGTTAGAGAAAATCTTTCGTTATAACGGAACGTGGCCGTTAAACTAAAATATGAAAGAGCCCTGGCTAGACGCCTGGCACTCCTAAATAATTCAATCGATTCAATTGCACCTATTTTAGTTATATGTATACAACGACAACTTACAGAAGATACTTTCTACTTTGTTTAAGTTTACCGCCATTCGATATATTTAAATTAAGCGCCAATTCTTCTCTTCGTTAGCAGTGGTCTGATACCGATTGGTTGTTTATCCATTATTTCACAGTTAGTACGCGTCCAGCCGCAGGTGTCGCTAAAAACTATCTTCCACTCTATAGCGAGGAACTTTCATTACTAAGTGGGGGTATACTGTGGTACCTGGCATCCAGTTGTGACTGCTAGAACAACGCTCCTTCAACGATTTGTTGTTATTTTTTTATTGTCCGTTTTTTAAAATAGTGAAGAGATTATTTCCCGAATTAAAAATTCAAAATAGCTGCTGGAAAGGTGAGACTTTTTGAAAATTATACTTAAAATAAAAGGTGGTCTTTTCAGTAGGCGTTAGACACAAATTTATTGAATACAATTGAACATTTTATTTTTACAGCAGGCTTTAGTGGTGTTGTTGTATATAACTAAAATAGGTGCAATTGAATCGATTGAAATATTTAGGAGTGCCAGGCGTCTAGCCAGGGCACTTTTATATTTTAATTTGACGGCCACGTTCCGTTAGTATTTATTCCCGATTTCCCATCCACGTTTCGGTTGAAATATTGAGTAGTGCCAGGCGTCTAGCCAGAGCTCTTTGGTATTTTAATTCGAAGACGTAAATCTCGTTCTAATTGGAATAGTGAGGAGTGCCAGCCGTCTAGCCAGGGCTCTTTGGTATTTTAGTTGAAGGGTTTATTCTACAAACCGGGTGCACCAAAAGTGATTAAATGTTTTGCTAGCATTAACATATAATCCGCTTTATTTGTTGAATTATTAACCTGTTTGCTGAAAAGACCCCTAAAAGATAATATTGATTTTACCTCTTTTAAAACATTGCTTATGATTGTGCTTATAAATCTCTCTCTCGCTTATTTCCTGCCCGCTTCGTATCTAATGAACGCATGCTAAATGTACATATAGTAGATAGGTAACTTAAATTTCTGTGGTTTTGGATACCAGGGTATTATTTTCTTTTGCGTAGGATAGTTTTTTTTTGTAACGGCTTGATTTATCAGCTCCAGATCCTGTATATATTGTTGAAGTTAATTGTAATATAACCAAACCGAACATTTGTGTTTTACTGACCTACTATAAACTAGAAGAACCCTAAGGTGGAGTAGTTGTGTTGCTGCGTGAATTTGACTTCCCCGTAGTATGGGCCAGGAGAATAACTTTTATTTCAGGACCAGTAAGAGCGTTTTCAACACATAACCCGACCAGATGGAAAACAACTAGCCCCCTGGAACGTACCGTACCTCCATCTGAGGCTACCTGGAACTCTTGACGGAAAAAGTAGAAAGTATTGTAAATGAATTGAATTGTTTCCAAATAATTCCACTTCATTGAAAGAAATTCGAGAAGAATTAATATTGACAATTCTTTCAATATAACCAACTGATAGATGATAGATCTGACCGTGGCGCTCCCTACGACGAATTAATTTTGGCTGGTGGCGTCACCTTACGAGTCGGAAAAGTAAGCTCTAATAACTTTTACATGGTTGTGGTCCTCGCTAACTGCCGATAAAGTAGATTCCTGTAATTTAACAGTTTTTGGCAGCATATTCAAAATTACTGTAATTTTACATTTATTGCAAAATGGCATTTATGGTCCATTTTTTGATATTTCAGTTAAAGTAATTCAACATTTGATTGATTATATTAATAACCATCAAATAGTCAAATTAAATTAAATGAAATGTCAAAAAATGGACCATAAAATGCCTGAAGTACCAGTTTATATATTTTATTTAATATAAAAATACACAATAAATAAAACGTTTTTTTACATAATTTAATGACAAACAGGAAGAAACTGAGTAAATAATTTTGAAAAATCTCAACATGCGATGTGAGGTAAAACGATTTTTTAAAGTAAGAAGTATTTATAAGATAATTCTTATTAACAGTGATCAGGGAACGACGCAAACTACAACAAATAGTGAAACAGTGACCCTCTCACCCTTAATATTGAAATATAGAAAAAGAAACATTTTGTGGAAAGCAAAAATAATTAAATGAAATATAATGAAGTTAAAAAGACACAGACGTTTAATAAAAATCAATAATTATTAAAATAAATACTAAAATAAAAAAAAGCAAGAAGGAGAAGGTGGTATTGTTTTCAAACAAATAACCTTCAGTAATTACATAATACACAAATATGAGAAGATAATTACAAAATGGGCTAAAAAGAAAAATTAAACTAAAAATACCAACAAAATAATGAATATACAAGGAACATAAAAAAGAAAACCTATACTGGCAGTGTTTTGAATGATGTTGACAAAAGACTGATCATCAAGCTGATCTATTTCAAATTATCTCATAATGTTCTCCTTTCCGGTCTCTTACGGCGTTTAAGGTATTTATTATGGGCTATTTGAAATAGATCGTCTCTGTTAACCACCCTCATGTCAATACCTTTCAAAACGCGGTTCACTTCCTTAATATAATTTTAAAAAACAATGTTTATATTTATATTAAGTTGAGATATGTGCAACCAACATGCCACTTTCTTGCTGCCGTTCATCTCATATTGAAGATCCTTACTTAAAAGACCATTCCTTATCCCCTTTAATAAATGAGGGGGATCATAAAGGTGAACAATCTCTTGAGCAGGATCTCCAATAGTGTATGTTAGAAGCCCAGTGGGATTGAGTCCTACCAATTGATTCACGGCAGCTTGATTAGTGGCACCTTGGTCACATACAGTAGCAATTACAGTGATACCGATAGCCCGCAACTCTCCAATAATCGTTTTGATGCAATGCACCAAGTCGACTGTCGGTGTGGTACCTTCACAAAAACCAAAAAATAAGGGTTGCTTCCAAGGTTTTCGAACACTTTTTGCCATGAAAACCAGGGCATGGTCAGAAAACTGCAACCTTCGCTCGCCAACACCTAAGTCCACAAACCCATCTATAGAATGTGTTTTCAGATTATATTCCAAATGAGGATGGAGAGATATTTCATCAAACATTAAAACACAATAGCTGTCCTCCTCCTCCAGCTTACTAACCTGGATCTTTAAATGTGTAAAAATATTTTTGTTAACTACTGGTAAAAAGGATACACTATTGATGGTTTTGTTTAAAGATTTCCGGTAAGCTGAAAAATTTGGACAGGAAGCGATATGCTCGGGCGCTTTTCCTGTACAATGACAGTGCAAACAATTTGTCTTCTTGACAGAACCTACGCCCCTTGGGCTTCAACCACAAATTTTTCAAATTTGATTCGAAGAAATTGAGGGCCACCTTCGAGTAGTTACTAAAGATGTTCACTAGCCCTCCCTCCTCGGCTACTAATTCAATAAAATGTTTGGTGCTCCTTTGTTCAACATTTTTAGCTTCAAGTCTTTTTATGAGGGTCACTGTCTTGTGAAAATCTTTTTTTGTTGCTGCTCCGGCTTCTGCAAATAAAAAAAGTAATACGAGTAAACTGTCAAATGTACATATTTCAAAAATATTTATAAAGAATAACAGTTTTTCATACAAATCAAAAAATAGTTTTATCTATCAGCAACTGTTTCTGTGGGCAGATTTATGTTAAAAAAAAAACAAGAAACACATCCATTTCTACAGCTAACTAAAATGTGCACACTATTTAAATAACTTAGTTTACAAGATTATGACTATCATATTACCAATAAATTATATTATTTAGTTGCATTTGGATATTTTTAATTATATAGCTCAAATACACATATTATATTAAACCTTTACATATTTGTTAACCAAAACTACTTACCTTTGAAAAATGCTTGAACCTTTCTTCGGGAAATATTTCTTTTGTCCCTTCTTGTAAAATCCCCCTCTAACCCCTTACTCATGGATGGAATAGCTATAACATAAAAACTGGGAGTTAAATAATCTAAATAATATAACAAAGGGAACAGACAGAAGGTATTTTATTTTATACATACCACTATCTGATAATGGCATAATGCTCCTTAAACCTTCCTCTTCGAGACCCTGGCTCGTGGATGGAATAGCTATAACATAAAAGTATGTGTTTATTTTTTCTTAGGTACATTGTACGACTGCCAAAATAAAATTATAGCATAACGAGTTGCATAAAACACACCATCAATCAAATTCCTTCCATAAGTTTTTGTTGGTGTTTTCACATTCCCTACTGGAGAGTGATTGATGGATGATGTTTCCAAAACCACACCTACCGAAACTATTTTTTAACTCTATGCAATAAATACCTTTATTTTTCTTGTGAGTTGTTTCCTGTGAGGGCACCATAGTGGGGAACAAAAAATTTGAGTCATCCTTTGGATTGTCATTTAAAAAAACATAATCCCATTTAATTGATTCAATAAATATATGTTCAAAAAGATTTACTGACCAGGCAAAAACAGGGATAGCAGAGAAAACCTGTTCAGTACTATGCCCTCGCCTTTTTCTACTTTTAGAATGCAGTCGTGGCCAAAATGACGGGGGCATATTCTCCAATTTTTTTGCCCTGTTAAATCCAAAGACTGGTTTCCACTTCTTTCCAGCCAAACTGAACGTTGTTCTTTCTGTGTAAAAGAATAGCTACTTCAATATTTTGTCACTTTTTAGTAAATGAAACATGTTTTACTGGGTGCACCTCACATTACAGTCCTTCACTATGCATTTTGTTGCCATTGTCTATTAAAATAAAAAGTCCACACTAAATAAAAAACTAAACACACCCTGTTGACTAGAACAAAATACAGTGATGGGCAAATGTGTGGAACCAAGTAAATATCTCTGGAATTATTAGAGATATCAAAATGAAATTTGGAAGGTGGATACTACAGTAGAATGCCTATTTGTTTTCATATTTTTTAACAATTTTAAACTTCCGGTTTTACCGGAAGTAATGTCGATTTTAGAATTTGCAATGGAACACCCTATATATTATTTTAGTTTCTGATGAAACATTTTATTACGAATACAAAAATATCGGGTTCGATATTTTTTATTTCAATACCTACCGAGATATTAACAGAAAAGTAACTAAGGAAAGGAAAAATTTGATGGTAGCTATAGTCCATGAAATTCATTGTAGAAGTAACAGTAGTTGTCAAAATAAGTTATTAGTGTTTGTATTTGAACGTGAAAAAATTGTATTGTTTTACTTTGATCGTAAAATGGCCGAATTAAGTGAAAGAGAAAGAATAGAAATATTAATGATGATTGGGTATGGGGAGAGGAAAAGGACGCCTCAAGAAGTTTGTGACCTTTTTAACATTGTTCATCCGAATGCACAAATATCCCGTTTAGTAGTGACGAAAACTTTGCGAAGGTACGACACAAGTGGAAAAGTAATTTACCAAAAAGTGGACGGTTAAAAAGTGCAAGTATAATGAAGATGTAGCTCAAAATGTTGCTATATCTTTGGAAGAACATCCTCACTTATCCACTACCGACCTCGCAAAGTGCATGGAATTAGCCGTCGTTCAGTAGGAAGGATATTAAGGCGGGAAAAATATCATCCATACAAAATTCGCCTCGTTTAAGAACTATCCGAAGACGATTTCGACAGACGTTTACAATTTTGTGATACGATGATGGATATTTGCAACCGTGATAATAATTTTATAAGAAATGTGGTGTTTTCAGACGAGGCTACATGGGCGCAAAGTAATCCTCATTGGGTACAAGAGGCTCATACACAACATCCCCAAAAATTGAACGTTTGGGCCGGCATTTATAACAACAGAATCGTGGGACCCTTCTTCTTACAAGAAATTTTAAACGATGATAGGTATTTACAGCTCTTAGAGACACAAGTGATTCCGGCATTGGAGGTGAATGGACAATTACCAAATAATATCTGGTTTCAGCAGGATGGAGCACCACCCCATTACGCTCGCATTGTTCGAGATCACTTAGATAGGACATTTCATCACAGATGGATTGGAAGAAGGGGTACTTATGAATGGCCTGCACGAAGTCCCGACTAGACTATTTTCTGTGGGGTTATTTAAAGTCCAATGTTTATGTTGATAGACCAAATAATTTGCAAAAATTAGCTGCAACAATAACTCAACAGATCCAGAGAATTCCACCAGAAGTAATAGCTGTTACTAGAGAATTTACAAACCGACTTGCCTATTGTCAAGATGTAAACGATACTAAATGATTTGAACATCTAATACATTAATTTTAGTTTAGTTAAGTTTCAATGTTTTGAAAATCACTTAGTTTCAGTTAATAATTATGATTATCTCTTTAATGGATATTAGATTTTTCCTTTCCTTAGTTACTTTTCTGTTAATATCTCGGTAGGTATTGAAATAAAAAATATCGAACCCGATATTTTTGTATTCCTAATAAAATGTTTCATCAGAAACTAAAATAATATACAGGGTGTTCCATTGCAAATTTTAAAATCGATATTACTTCCGGTAAAACCGGAAGTTGAAAATTGTTAAAAAATATGAAAACAAATAGGCAATCTGCTGTAGTATCAACCTTCCAAATTTCATTTTGATATCTCTAATAATTCCAGAGATATTTACTTGGTTCCACACATTTGCCCATCACTGTATAATAAATATAATATGAAGAAACACTAACCCACAAAATGGTCGTAAAACACGTGATTGTTAGGTTAACAGTGGAAGTGGGTGGCAAATGGGTGGCAAGTATCTGTATTCTGTACTAGAATTGACTACTAACGGCGTTACAGTTTTTATTAAATCAGCAATTTTAGTAAATTTTCCGACCCAGTAGGTGGCTGTACCATCGCGCTTTCAGAGTTACCATACCGTGGTTCTAGCGGTCACAACTGGAGGCCAGGTACCATAGTATACCTCCACTTAGTAATGAAAGTTCCTTGCTATAGAGTGGTAGATAGTTTTAAGCGACACCTGCGGCTGGACGCGTACTAACTGTGAAATAATGGATAAACAACCAAGCGGTATCAGACCACTGCTAACGAAGAGAAGTATTGGCGCTTAATTTAAATATATCGAATGGCGGTAAACTTAAACAAAGTAGAAAGTATTGTAAATGAATTGAATTGTTTCCAAATAATTCCACTTCATTGAAAGAAATTCGAGAAGAATAAATAATGACAATTCTTTCAATATAATTCTGATATCGAATTTCTTTCAATGTAGTGGAATTATTTAGAAACAGTTCTTTTTCATTTACAACTATGAGTAGACTCCACAAAGTAAGAGTTAAAACAGTAAATTTTCGCAGAAAGATGTTGAATGTTTATTTTTAGATTAATAAAAAATTGTCAGTATTTCATGAGCATTGCTAATTGTTAGAACATTTTTATAATAAACAAATCTTCGAACAACTGACAATTTTTAAAAAGTTATTTTTTTCCATTATGAGAATTATTTTTTTAGAAATAATAATGAGAAGGCTGCTAGGCGTCTAATTGGGAAAATTTGGAACCAATCAAAATTCAAATTATGATAAAAACTCTTATATTATTAACATTACATGTATGATATAAACATATTTTACAGTAATACATAAATGTAATATAATATTTACACAGAGTGATACTATGGACTAAATACAAAGAGACTTCACAGAGAATGCTATAGTGAATTGGTAAAAGGAAGATAATCAGTAGATGCCATTCATCGATTAAAGCAGATTATGAAAAAATCATACAACCATCAAATACAGTTGGGAATGTGATTTGTAGATTTTTGGTGAGCTACTGAAGAATAATAGAACGAAAGATAATGAGAACAATTTTTGTGCCAAGCAAGAGTGAATTACGAAAATTACGAATTGGAAGGAAAGGATATAGTAAGGAAAATAAGAAGGCAAAGAATGGAATGGTTGGATCACATATATGCAATTAAAGAAAAAATAAATAAAAATTGTAGAAGTTGTTCTTCAGAGAATTGAGGCATTCCATACTTAAAACTCACTCTGTATGAATAATTCATGAGAAAGCAGAACTTTTTTCAAGCTCTTTTACTTGCCAGTAACCGTTTTTGTTTGGCAACAAATTTATTGTGAGCCAATAATTTTATTGGGTCTATAAAGTGCTTGTCAGGTTTGCTTTTTAAATACTTTACAAATTTCCCATCTTTTCTTCTTGCTATTAAATTCACTCTCTTACACCAAAAATATAAGCTAACCCTAACAATGAGTTGACACATATGCAATCCTAAATTTGTATGTTGGGAACAGTTGATTGGATTAAAATTTATATTTTTCATAAGTTCTTCTACTAAAATTTAAATGACATATTCTTGGTATAAGATAGAACAATCTGGATAAACACTCAGACACTAAATAATTGAAAAAAGTTCCAGGTTTTGTTAAACATGAAGCAGTATATGTCCTAGCTTCAATAAAATCCAAGTCTCGGGAACTATATCTGAATAATATATTAGTCCTACACCGAGTACATGTAACTTTATTCAGAAGTTTTTTAGCGACATATCCTGCAACATAAGTAACTGTGCAGCTCCCTATGCGAGTTCTTTTATAATTTGTCAAAGCAGAGGGTATATTAATTTCAATTTTTGGAGCTCCGTCACTGAAATCTTTCTCACAGTTAGCCCCTGGTGAATGCGAGGACATAAAATTATTTATCAGTAGAGCTTCAAATGTTGAAATTACATTTGGAGATGTATTCCTTGCATTATAGCTCCTAATTATTCCGAAAAAATTTCCGATAGCATTTTGCTGGAATACTCTCAACAATAAAAAAATATTTGAATATTTTAATAACTTATTTTTCAAATATAAAAATCCCCGTATAGTCCATATTAAATTGGATAATGAGGGAACAGATTTAAACTGTTTAGTTTTCTTATCACAAAATTTCATGGTATTTAAATGATTTATGGCATCTCTCCAAAATTGTTCATGGGTAGATGTTAAAGTTAAACCGCCGTTCAATGGTTTACTAGAAGGAGCTGTTTTTTGTCCAGAATTTGAGGAGTCAAATAATTGATCCAAAAATAGTATTAACCTTCCTGTATCGACAGCTTCAGGAACCAAGTTAACTAAAATATATAATTTGCAATAAAATCAGAAAATGCTGTTTGTATGACAAAATCTTGATGATAGAATATTTTAGAATTTTTGACCACATGGGTTTGTTTTTATCAATGTATCAATTTTTTTGTAGTAGATAACACATTATTTTCTATTTTGATATGTTTATCATAACTTATGGCGAAAGACCAATTATTATAATACTCTATTTATTCTATAGAACCTCTATACAACTAACGCTACTTCAAGTTCAGTGATATTTTTTAAAAATGTTGAACAGTTATACTATTATTTTAACCTCCAGTTATTAATATACTCTATGAAAATTACTTACTCCACTCAACAATTTTCAGCATCAAACTCCCAACTTGGTGACTGAATACTTGGTACAGTTCTTAACCTTCATTTTTTTTATTTTGTTCCTTATGACATGTTCATCAGTTAATTTGGGACATTTTCGAATAGGCTCTGATGAATCTATATTATAAAATTGCTCGATGTGTTCCCATTTAGCAATTCCTTTTCCTTGTTTATTCCTATATGGCGTTTGGAAATGTAAATCTTTATTTAAAAGATTATTCCTAATTCCTTTGAATATGTAAGGAACATCAAATAAAGGCACAATCTCCTTACTACCAATAAAAAATCCAAAATATTTATATTCTGTTCCTTCTTTTGTTTCTTTAATTAATGACCTGATTGCTGCTGCATTTGGTCCACCTTGATCACATACAGTAGCTACCACATTTAACCCAATTGCCTGTAGTTCTATAATGATCCTTTTTATGAAGTTTTTCAATTTCGTGCTAGTTGTAGCTCCATTACTAAAGGTGTAACAGATCGGCTGTTTCCATTGGCGATACACTCCTTTTATCATGAATACGTTGATGTGATCAGCGAAATTGGGAAACCTGAAGATAAATACAAAACATGCAAAATGTACCTTGTATATGTATATGTATACAAAATTGTCTCATGAATAACCTTTATAAGTCTATTTATCAATAAGGATTGTTATTTTTTGTTGTAGTTGGTACACACACAAAAGTTGTCCGTCATTGAGGTTTTTATATGACAATTTTATAATCTAAAAGGATTATTGAATGTAATATTATTACCTCTCTGTTCCATAGTCTTCTATACCTTCGATAATGTCTGACTTTTGATTATATTGTAGATTTGTTGCCAAATACATTTCATCAAAAATGAGAATGCAATTTCTATCTTTGACTGTCATTTTTTCAATTCCCTGTTTAATG
Organism: Lochmaea capreae; assembly: GCA_949126875.1. NCBI lineage: Eukaryota > Metazoa > Arthropoda > Insecta > Coleoptera > Chrysomelidae > Lochmaea > Lochmaea capreae. The sequence continues at coordinate 24,092,484 of OX421402.1, forward strand.
CTTTCAAACATAATCTTGTTAATACCAGAGCTTATTGGTATTTTATTCAATAGAACAGTCAAGGTTCTTTTTGATGGCAAAGAGAACATTTTTGATAGCATCCTGTATTCTCTTCCACTACTCTTGAACAATGTCAGTGCCAAAATATTTTCCTCCTCAGTAAATCTTCTACCTTTGGGATGTTTGGCCTCTAGTCGAATTTGTGAAACTATAAATGTGTATGTTGCAGATTTGACAAGTGTTGCCAAGTTTTTAAATTGTTCCGTTTCACATAATGTTGAAGCAAATGAAAGTCTTCGACGATAGTCAGCTACCTTCTTTGTTAATTTTGATACTTTATTGCAGGAATCAATGACTTTCCTATAAAGTTTTTTTCTTTGGGGTTAAAGCATTTTGTCTTGTCACTTCTACCATACTCAAAATGTTCCTTCTTCTTAGTGAACCTAAAAACAAATAAATACCGTTATTTTCAAATTGTCCCTTCAACTTTAAGAATGCATACTAAAATAGAAAAGTGTACATTGTGTACAAAAATTATACATTTACTACTTACTTCCAGATGATGCTCTAATGGGTGTCCTTTTAGGTGAACTGTAAATAGTTTCTATGATATCTGGTTCATTCTCCTCATCCCTCTGCACTTCCATGATAATAGAACTATCCTGCACCTTCTCAGTATCATCCAAATTCAACTCCAGAAAACTATAACTGTTAGATGTAGATGGACGATTTATATCTGTAAGTAATAGTAATTTATGTAATAAGTTCTGAAAGTGATATTTTATATATTACTCCTGAAGCATGTTACATACAATATTTTTTCCACAGGCGTTTACTTCCGATACAATTCATGTAAAACCTTTTTTCAAATATATAATTCATACATATACAAGTTTTATTTTTAGAACGACTGCAGAAAAATATATCCTATTTTAAAACAAAATAACTTGTTCAAATTTTAATACCATTACCTTCAATGCCAACAAACTTTTTGCTTGTAGATTTCGGTATCTCTGTATCAGTTCCTAAAAATATAGTGGATAAGTAGGTAGATGCATTTTGTGCAGGTACAATTGAAATGAAAATACAAGGATAGTTAAGTGGAACCCAAAGTATTAATTTTAATATACAGTGCTATTCAAAAGTCCCCTCCCCCCCTCGTATCCTTTGAACGGCTACACTTACATTAATAAAATTTGGAGAGTGAAAATAAAGTGTTGTAAACTTCTCTACGAATGGTAACAGGTGACGTAATAGTAATAGATGACGTCACAGTGCCACTCTGGCCAATAATTTTAAATAGGACCTTATGGCAAGTGATATCTCGTTTGAAAGGCATTGACATTGGCTACATAGCCATGTCAATTTTGTTTGGGTTTAAACTAATTTTGACAGATACATTAAATAGATGCCAGAATTATTGAAATTATTTTTTTAAATTTAATTAATCAAATATCAACAATGGATTCTTATAGCAAGTGTTCGAAATGTGCTCCGTCTACTTCCTGAAAGTAATACATCCTATTAGTAAACTCTTGTCGTACTCGTTCGAATGTGTCAGCTGAAATTACATTGCATTCTTCAATAATTCTTTCTTTCAAAACGCCAATGCTATCTGGTGCCGTAGTATAAACCTTGGATTTCAAGTACCCCCATAGAAAAAAATCTAATGGTGTCAGATCTGGTGACCGAGGTGGCCATTCTATAGGACCTCGCCGGCCGATCCATCTACCTCGATATTCTTCATCCAGGTAACGTCTTACTGCACCATAATAATGTGCAGGAGCACCATCTTGTTGAAATGCTATTTCCAGATGGCCGAATTCATCTGGATTACCTTCCAGAATTTCAAGAATTAACGGCTCAATTGCATTTTGTAACATCTCCAGATACACTTCACCGCTTAAATTTGAATTTAGGAAAACAGGACCAACTATGTTTTTTCCCAAAATACCTGCCCAAACATTGACTTTTTCTGGAAATTGGGTATGTTGCTCACGAAAGGTATGGGAATTTGTGTCACTTTGTGTCAATTTTTTTATCATCACTAAATGTTTGTCGACCAGATCGTTTGGCATCTTGAACACTACCTGTTGCTTCAAACTTGTGAAGAAGCTCCCTCAAATAAGTTCTCGATATAGGGCGATCTGCGTATCTCTCATTTAATAAACGTTCTGCTTCATGGAGATTTTTCCAAGATTCACCAATTATTAAGATAACTGCTACTTTGTCGGCTTCAGTACGTACCATTTTGCATATGTAAACTCTTAAACGTCTCGTTAAACAATAATAAAATTAAATATTTAATCTATTTAGAAAAACTTTGCAAAGCAACAAATACTATTAAACTAGAAACGTCAATTTTTTGACAACTAACCAGAGGCGGACTGAAAAATCTTCAATATTTAAATGTGAAATAATAATTTTGGTATTTATTTAATTTATCCGTCAAAATTAGTTTAAACCCAAACAAAATTAATATGGCGATGTAGCCAATGTCAATGCCTTTCAAACGAGATATCACTTGCCATAAGGTCCTATTTAAAATTATTGGCCAGAGTGGCACTGTGACGTTATCTATTACTATTACGTCACCTGTTACCATTCGTAGAGAAGTATACAACACTTTATTTTCACGCTTCAAATTTTATTAATGTAAGTGTAGCCGTTCAAAAGATACGAGGGGGGGAGGGGACTTTTGAATAGTACTGTATGTTATTGACCTCAAGTATTCCCTTACCTTCCAAAAATAAAGCTGGAATGGCTCTTCGCTTGATTCCTCTTCTACCAACATTCACTATATCGTCTTGTTTAAAGTGCCTGGCGCAGACACGGAAATTATTGTACACTGTTTCTGGGAAAATACTCATACATTTTTCATTTTTTATGACTTGCAACTACTTATGAAACATATCCAATTCATTTTTCGTGTTTGGAAAGCGATGCTGACTACTAATTAGATCTGAACAATCTGGGACACAGCATTTTTTCTTCTTGAGTGCTAACGCCATATTATGATGCACGTTTAACAAGTTCGTCAAAACTAAAAACTATATACTTAAACACTACACTAACAATTATATAATAACTAAGTAAGAACTACGTTACTAGAAATTAAATAATAAAATAATGAATAAAAAGTAAACTTGGAACATACACAAAGGAAAGCAAAGAAATACCAGTACACACGCTAGTAGCAATTATAAAATAACTGTTTTCGTGTTCCGTGTAGTAAACCTCACTTTTGGCTTGTCACTTTTTAGCTGATTCTACAGGTTGCTGTAATCTGTAAAGCCATACTAACGCCATCCCTTGACTGGCCGCGGTATAATTTATTCCTATTTGGTATATTCAACTTTCTTTACAAGTGGGGGTATACTGTGCCAGGTACTACCAGTACTTACTCAACTCTCGGCATTACTCTTACTCGATTCTGTCTTTCATTCCACCTCTCTCGGTTAGTTCGACCTGCGCGCTACTTATTCTATATCTCGCGGCAGTGGGAGGCATAAATTTTATACACGACGGTGAATTTTTGACATTTTAAGTTGAAAACCGGAATGAATATTTTATACAACTAAAATAATTTCTACACAGAAGTCAGATGTTATAACGGGTTATAAGCAAAATTAAATAAAAATATATTCGTTAACTTGAAATAATTATTAATAAAAAAAACCTCGTTACAAATGAACTAACCGCCACTAAATAAAACATCGTAGTGTACCCAAAAAGTATTTCTGTTTTTGGATATGTGTTTCTGATAATAGTAGTAAATTATAATTTAACACTAATTGGTGTGTATCAGTCAAGTGTTCAATAGTTAAAATCTTTAAATTAGCATAATTAAGTAATGGAACTTACAGAAACTGAATGAATCGAAATATTAATGATGATTGGCTATGGAGATAGAGTAAGGACAGAGAAAGAAGTTAGAAATTTATTTAATGCTAAATACCCCAACCGTGAACCCATTTCTCAATGAACAATTGGTAAAATCGAGAAAAAGTTTCGAGAAACGGGCCATGTTAAAGATCTCCCCAAAAGTGGTAGAAAGTGGTACAAAAGTTGACATTTTCCTTGACATTTTACACATAATACAATGTTTTCTTGACTCTCAAGAAAATCCCCACACCAGCTCGAGACAAGTTGCGCTGGATAATAATTTACACCATTCTACTGTTGCTAGAGTGCTGAAAAAGGAGAAGTGACATGCGCATAAGGTACATTTGGTCCAAGAGCTGTTAGAAGATGACTTTGATAGGAGAATCGAAATTATGTGAAACAATAATTGTTATGGAACGATGTAACAGAGATCGTAATTTCATAAAAAATATTCTTTTTTGCTTTGCTTTCATGCTCAACGGCCATGTAAACTGCCAGACGTATCGATACTGGGCAAGTGAAAATCCCCATTGGATGCAGGAGTATAGGACACAATATCCTGAAAAGGTGAATGTTTGGGCCGGCATTATAAACAATCCAATAATAGGACCATATTTTTTTAAGGAAGCTTGACCGGTCCTCGATATCTTCAATTTCTTCAGGATTATCTATTACCACAATTAAATCAACTATTTCCAAATAGATGTGATTTGTGGTTTCAGCAGGATGGGGCACCCCCACATTACGCCTTTGAAGTACGAACCTGTTTTTCAATATAGGAAGAAGAGGAACTATCGAATGGCCACCAAAGTCACCAGATTTGCCACCTTTAGACTTTTTTAAGGGGACACTTGAGGAGCAAAGTTTATCAAAGTCGCCCAAATGATATAGAAGAGTTGAAGGATCGCATCAGAACGGAGATTGCACAATGCCTGAAGTCCTCGTAAACGTTAGAGACGAATTTATTGCTCGGCTGAAGGTCATCAGTTTGAACATTTAATATAATTTAATTGTTTTTTACTAAACAGTTCTCTGTATTTTAGTAAATAAACAGTTTTGGTCGACCCTGTAGAAATAAATATTCAAATAATTACATCGTTGTAAAGACGATTAGCAGACCTTTCAAATGAGGTGTCTTGAGACACATGGTTGCATTTAAAAAAATTGCCGATTACGTCACGCCGTTAATACTGGTGACGCAATGTTCGTTACATCTACATCTGTGATGGCGATTCAAAAATTAAAATTGACCTGTTTTTAGATTTTTCCAAAAGTCGTTTATTTTGGAAATAATGAATTTATTCCAAACATTAGCGACATACTGTATAGATGTTATGGTTAAGACATACTTCATTTTAATAAAAATTGTGTTGTTTGTTTTGCTTGTTGTTTCTTATTTCATAGTATAAGTATAATTCTTTGTAAACTAACATCTGCACGTGTACTCTGTAACTTGATAGAAATAGAAGAGAATTAGCAAAGAATAGTATATTGTGCAACTAGTGGGAAAAGCTTAATTTTTCTCACGAGTGTGCGTTTGTGGAACGAGCCTGAAAGGCGAGTGCCGCAACACACGAGCGAGAAAAATGCTTTTCTCGCGTGTTACACACTATACTTTTTCTACGACTGCAAATTAATGAATAATTTAACTATTTTAAAGTGGTATACTTTTAATATAGGTACGAATACAATGAAAAGTAAGTAGGTACTTATAAACTAATTATTATTATAATTTATTGTTATATTTGAACAGTTTTTTAATATTATTCCTGGAGTTTCGTTTAGTGTTGACGATGTTGACGGCTCAGCCTCAGCATTTATATAGGTGATCGTATTCGAATCAATTATATTATTTGTAGTTGCATTCTCATTTGCTTGAATGAAGTTCGTAATTTTTTTAGATATACCAATTTTGTTTTTAAGTGAGTCATCTATGTACCCCTCAGCTACGGTACTTGAGCGCCAGCCACCATGGCGCTTAAGTGTTAAGAGGTCACCGCCTGCGTTTACTAAAATGGTCGCTGAAGAGCGCCGGAAACAATGACCAGTATATATGTTTGCATTTGGCAGTTTTAAAAATGTTCCTACTTCTCTAGCCATGCCCCCAAACTTATTGAGACCTACAGGCTGCTTGGTGCACTTGCCATTTTGAATGTTTACAAAAAAACGATGTTGAGATAGATTTGTTGGCCGAAGTGCTTCATATTTTTTATAAAGTTTGTAAAATTCTCCTGTTATGGTGAATGATCTGGGAGTTTTATTCTTTGTGTGTTTAATTGTTACTAATAGAGCAGATTTCAAATCTTCCAAATCGTCAACCATCAATTTGCACAATTCATCTCGACGGCATGCTCCTGTCAGACCAAAAACAAGGGCGACCTAAAAATTAAATTAGAATTAAACAAAATAAAAAAAAAGATGCCGAGGACGGGACTAGGACTCGGACCACTTGCGTAGCAGGCAAGCGCGTTAGCCAGTGAGCCATATCCGTTCACAATTAATATCGATTTAAAGTAGGTAATTATACGAGACTGAAATATACCAAATTTACTTTTTCAAAATATACAAAAAATGTATTTTTAATTTATTAAATCCAGATTCAAAGATATTGAAAATAACTAGTATGGAATATAAAATAACAATGTGGGCTTTAGGTACTTTTAAACGAATCTTACCTTTGTCAGTAAATATTTCTCATCTGGAGCATCGTTAATAACTTTTTGGATTTCTTCAGCTGATAAAATTTTTGATTTTTTTGGTATATAATTTTCTGATTTTCTTTTTAACAGAGAACGTAATTTTGGATATTTCGATATATCAACATTAGGTGCAATTCTGTAAGCAAATGTTAAATTTTAACGTATGGTTAAAAATTAGACAATCTTCTAACTCCATTTCACTATTCTGTACGCATAATAATCTTTAAAATATGAACGGAAAACTCTTAATTGGACACCAAATCTGTTAAAATCCAAATCCTTATCTTGACTATGTATAGATTAAAACATTTCTAATAGCGTAAACTTCGTCAAATATAACGGCTTGCCGTTAATTTTTAACCACTTCTTATAGAATTGACCCTATTGTCTTTTATGCTGAGCGTACTTCGTAGCATCGAATATTGTGACCATATTGTAGACGCTTTTAATGTCGTAAATAAATGTTCGAAATACACTAGCAAAACATTTTCAGAAAACGAATTCACTTTTGAAACTCTTCTCCAATCCATAAATTTTGCATAAGCCATTTCATAATTCTTTCTTGAAATTTCTGGTAATAACTCTAAGGTGACATTTTCTGCTCTTTCTGTTATTTCTGGGGGTGTGTTTTCAAACTCACTGTCGTTGATGTCCATAATTAGGTACCTACTTATTTTTTTATATTGTAACATAAAATTTTGTTGAAATTTTTTTAAGCTTATAGAAACACCTCTCTACTTTTAAAACACTACCATTTGGGTACTGTGTACTTTTTAACGTTTGACGTTTTATGTCAGGAGTCCAAAGCATTCTATGATCGAGAATTGTGTTGATTCTCTATCGTACCGTGGGATAAGCCGTGGGAAAAAATATTTCCCACGGCTTAGGCAGAGTGACACTTTGTAGTTTCGTGAATTGTGGGAAAAGAACTATTTTCCATAGCAGTCGTAGAAAAAATAAATTTCTTTTTATCGACAAATGCTACTCCCTATGACTTTTTCCTGTAAACTTCGGGCGAGATCGGGTAGAAAGAAACGAGTACTATCTGACTTGGAAATATTTTCAGAATTATTATATCCTGTGATGCTTTTGACATTTAGTTGCCAGTAATATCAATTATTTCCATTCCTGAATTTTGTTTTGATGTATTTTTATCCCGCCATTCTATACAGGATGTTTAACATTTTATCAATCCTTGAAAACCGAGAGGATACATTTGTTTGATGACTAAGTATTATTGAACATTTATTTCATTCTACTCCTTGGGTGCGGTGGGTGAACGCTTGCCTTCCATAGGTCGTCGGTTCTATTCCTACCGAAATCGCTTTTTTTTTAATCTTGGTTTTGATGTTTTAACACTAATTATCATAGTTTTCCAGAATAATATTATAAAAACGAAATGTAAGTCAAGCCAGAAGGTAGTCTCAAAAATGCGAAGTAGACGAAAAAATCCATTACCAAGTTTATTTAATCAGATACCAGCGATTTATCTTGAAAAAAAATACCTATTCATGTTTAAATAAAAATAAACAATATCCGGAACTTGAATAGGCTTTTACTTGATGAAGATCCATACTTAACGATGAAATAAAACAATTTAATTTGTTTAAATATTCATTATAAGATTTAAACAAATTAAATTGTTTTATTTCATCGTTAAATATTCGGAACCTAATCATTCTCAATAATCAACATAAACAGTGGCAAAACGTGATAAGTATGTACATACAAAAACAGATAAAAGACCCTTGTAATAGTAGTTTTAATAAATATTAACAAAATCATTCGTGTTCATAAATTTTGGGAAAGCTTCAAAGTAAAGTATAGGGTGTTCCTTTTAAACATTCTGCAAATAATTTTTTTTGTACGTTTTATGGTAACAGACCTACTAAGCTTTATCACACTAATCAATCACCCTGTATAGTGTTCCTTCTTACTTATACGAGGACGTGGAAAAATTTATTTCGAAAACATTTATTATATTGATAACCTTGCCAGTCAAATATTCATTCTTCTTTTTACCTAAAGTTTTGTCAAAATTCAAATTCGTTTTTGTCGATACTTGTCGGTTATCCATCTTTTACGGTCTTACCAATTGGCTTCATAGTTTTAATTGGGTAGAAAAATAATTTGAAAAGGAAAATGTTTGCTTATTCATGATTGATATATTTATTTTGCATTTTCCTCCTCTTCTCGTTAAACTCATACCATTGTTCTGTGTACCGAGCTAATTAGGTTTTTTTTTGTGACATTTTGTATACTATAAAATGGTTCTGATTGCCTATCTAAATTGTTTGAAGTGAGATGCTATAATCCGCTAAGAGGGAAGAGGTATTCTCGCCAAAAATAAATTATTTAATCACTTGTCGATGTTTAGGGTTCCGTACCCAAAGGGTAAAAAATGCACCTTATTACTAAGATTCCGCTGTCCGTCCGTCTGTCACCAGGCTGTATATCATGAACCGTGATAGTTAGACAGTTGAAATTTCCACAGATGATGTATTTCTGTTGCCGCTATAACAACAAGTTCTAAAAAAAAATATTTAACATACAACAAACGTGATATTGATAACGACAACAGGTAGACGCTTGAAATATTCATAGAATATTTAGTTATGTTATTTTTTCTAAAACTAAATAATTAAATTAAATTAAAATAAATATTTAAGTGGGGCTCCCATACATCAGACATGATTTTCTACCGTTTTTATAGATAATGGTACGGAACCCTTCCTGCGCGAGTCCGACTTGGCCGGTTTTTTATGATCATAATCCTAGATGTAATTTCGTCAAAACACGTTTTAGGTAGAAATTTATGACTATAATTGGGGTTGTGAATATCATGGTTTGATGTTTTCATTACGTTCCAGTTAAACTGATCATTGGTTAATTTATCGATAAGGGCAAGGAAAATATTTTAAAGGTGTAATGAAACATTTTTATTTAATCTTTAACTATCATGGTTTAATAATTGTCATCTTCCGTTTGCTTTTGCGTGTTGTACTCATTTTGTATCTTTCCTTATGGATAGTTTCCAGTGGTGAAGTGTTATGGAAATGTACGAATAGACAATGTAGTGTCACTGTTCATACATTGGATGAAAAACTACCAAACTAGGTAATTTCAAGAAGCAAAGAGGAACGTCAGCATCAGGCCGACTTAAAGGCTTTAAATCGACAAACAATAAGCACGTCTTGTAAAAGAGAAGCAGTTCAAGAACTAGTGGAAAAGCCTCCTAAAATTATAAGGGTGTTTCAAAAGAAAACTTCCAGCCAACAATAACTACCGAGGATATTGATTGTATACGAAAAAATATGCACAACGCCCGCCGGAAAATTTTTACACGAGTTCCCAAAAACTCCACCGAAGTTCACCAAATTTTTAAAACCATAGAAGTTAGAGCAATAAAAAATGAACAGTTTATTTTGGTCAACAATGAAACTAAAAATATAATAGTTTTCTCATGCGATACAAACATTTCAACTTTATATGCGTTATTGGTTATAATTTGACCACCCCTTTATTTCTCGTATGCATACAGATACAAAAAAAAGTTTCAAATAAAAGTTGTACGAGTATAAATGAATTTTAATAAAATATACTTTATACACCAGTAGCGTTTTTGCATTAGGGGGTATAAAATAAGAATATATATTTTTAAATAGAACACCCTGTATATTATGACATATTCGGAGAGGGCTTTTTTTCTCATAACAAAAATATATACTTTTATAGGTCTAGCTTTCATACTTTCCAAAATAATGGACAGTAAATTCCTAAAGTATGAATTTTAATAAAATATACTTTGTACACCAGTAGCGTTTTTGCATTAGGGGGTATAAAATAAGAATATATATTTCTAAATAGAACACCCTGTATATTATGACATATTCGGAGAGGGCTTTTTTTTCTCATAACAAAAATATATACTTTTATAGGTCTAGCTTTTATACTTTCCAAAATAATGGACAGTAAATTCCTAAAGTATTTAAGTTAAGTATCTAGCTAAAAAAAAATAGTTGACTATACATGTCTTACTGCAATAGTGTTGATGTTATCTGTCAAAATTATAAACTAATATAATAAATACAACTAATTGCTAGCTATATTTTTCAAAAATTGATTATAGGGCTTCTGAAAAAGTAGAAATATTTTCTGTATATGTCAAAAATAACAATAATAAACGTGCTGCAAGACGAGAATATCTACAGTTGAATCCAAATCGACGATGTCCTAGTCTAAACACATTTGTAAATATTTAACATCACGTCAATGTCTATCATAACTTTTTGAGAAAGAAACGTATTGCCATAGTAAATGAAGTAGAACAGTTGATTATACTGTTACACTTTGAAGGTAAAATAATACTTTTATTCAATTAATATTAAATTACCAAAAAGTATATTCTTAGAATAAGACACATCAAAATATCAATTATTTTTATTTTAGAGAATGCAGAGAGTAGTATAAAAAAAGCTTCCGGCGAATTACAGACAAGTTACTATAAAGTTCAAAAAACACTAAAAAATAATAACTATCGTCCTTACAAAATTTTACCAGTACCTACAGGAACTATGTGAAAAACATTAGCGAAAACGATTGGAATTCTGTCAACAAATGATAAGAAATTTAGACGACAACGAAAATTACTTGGACGGATGAATCAAGTTTCTCTACATCAGGTCTGTTTAACAGAAAAAATAGATGTTCGTGGGAACGAAAAAAATTTAGGAAATACAAAATTAAACAAATTAAAAAATCAAGTCGAAAATCTATTCATGTCTAGTGTGGAATTTTTCGGGGTAAAGTAGTTGGGCCAATATTCTATAATTTCACATTAACGGGTCAATTATATTTCGATGACATTCTGTCACAAGTTGACGATTTACTTCAGGAATTTCCAGAAGATGCGCTTAATGTCATAATATGGCAACAAGACACTTAAATAATGAGTTCGCTACTTGGATAGGTAGTGGTAGCACGATTCAATGGCCGCCAAATAGTCCAGATTTAACTCCTTTAGATGACTTTTTATGGGGCGATTTAAAAGGAAAAGTTTATTCCGATACCAGTAAGAGTATTGCAATAATCAGAGAGAAAATTGAAGCTGAAATTGAACTTGTTAACCATCGAAATAGTAATAAAATTTTAAACTGTATAGAAAATTTAAGGAGAAGGTATGAACTTTGTATTGAGACTAACGGCGGTCATTTTGAGCACTTACTTTAGTTTGCTTAAAATTTATGAAAATATCAAATCGGTTTCTATTTTGTAATAAACACTGGATTGCTTTTTATGTTGTTTGCTATGGTATTGTATTTCGTGATAAACACTGTATTGTTTTTTATGTTCTTTGTTAATGTCACACCCAGCGCCTATTTTTTAAACATTTACTGTCTATTACTTTAGAAGTTACTTAGTTTTGACAAATATCAACAAGGGCAGTAAGCCATCATAGCCAACTACTTTTTTTAGCTAAATACTAACTTAAATACTTTAGGAGTTTACTGTCCATTATTTTGGAAAGTATAAAAGCTAGACTATAACAGTATATATTTTTGTTATGAGAAAAAAGGCCCTATCCAAATATGTCATAATATACAGGGCGTTCTATATTTAAAAAAATATATTTTTATATTATACCCCATAATTCAAAAACGCTATTTGTGTGCAAAGTGCATTTTATTAAAATTCATTTATACTCCTACAACTTTTATATAAAACTTTTTTTTTGTATCTGTACGCATAAGAGAAATAAAGGTCAAATTATAACCAATAACCCTGTACAATGTCAAGAATTTATCTGGACGGAACTTTTGAGTATTGCGCACATTTTTGTCAACTATTCACGATTCAAAAATTAACATATTGTTTTGTGCCTAAAGAAGCAAAAACTTATAAAAACTAATTCTAGAAATATCTGGAAAATTAAAAATTAAACAACTGGTAATGGACATTTAAAAATCCATTCATTGTGCTGTGAATGAAGTTTAGACAAATGCCAAAATTATTGGAGATAGATTTCATACACCAATCGTGTATGAGAAAAATACAAAAATCTAGTTTGATTACTTCTTATGATAAATGAGTAGACGGCTGCGACTATCACGTATGTACATCCCAATGAAGTAGGATATAGCATTGGTATTGAATTATTTGCCCGACGATGACAGAGTAACAGCTTATGCTGATGATTTAGTTGAGGATTATATATCAGAGGAGTCTCTTTTTCCACTTGACATTAGGGCCGAAAATTCAGCTTGTCTTAAAAGAACTACTAACTCTTGCAAAACTTTCCATCTCTCCATTCTTAGAGAAAATTAATGAATTTCAAACACAAACTTAAATTAAAATTAAAAGTTTTTTACTTGCGAAAATTTATATGTAAGGTGAAAGATAAGCAAATTTTTATTGATAAAATGATATAATAATAAAGAAATATCTGGACTAAATTTTTTTTAATGTTTTTCATATCAATGTGACATAAAAATAAGCTATATGTAAATAATTGATGTATTCTATCTATGTATGTATAAAATGTGAAATAGTTATAATATTTTTTCTTTCTTTGATTTTGTTGTTTTATGCGAATTATTGCTTATATTAAAATAAATACTGCCTTTATTCTAATTTTAATATATTAATTTAAATTTCCTTTATATGGCCCGGTTAAAAATTTTATTACAATGAATAAAAACAGAATTGCCTAATAAATAATCTGAAAAGGGTGAGTTTTGGCCAGATTATATGTTGAATTTTATACATGAAAAGGTGAAATGACAAATAATAAATTGAGTTTATAACCTTCCTTGGCGAAATTACCAACACCTCGTTTAGAGACTGGAAGAGTCAAGTTTGCATTTAATATTTTTAAAATGTGTCTTAACTGTGATGTTTCGCGAAATACGTCGAGTGAAGAGGTAAACAATCGAAAAATATTGTCTATGCTCGAGTTGGTATTCGTTAAGATTATATAACGAATAATCTGGTGTTAAATTTCTTGATCAATTTCACCACTTGAAATGAAACCAAAGCGCTGCATTTTGAAGAATTAACTGACATTTCATTGAGTTTGCCCGTTACTATGGAAATGATCACAATATGGCAGGAGGCGAAACACCAAAACGATTATATCACGTCGTCAAGGGGTATATTCACTTATCAATACGTCGTAACTATGGGAAATTCAAGGATTGTATTGGTTCATTAGAACATGAGTTATATAATCATCGCTATCCTAAGCTCTGTTTTTGGTCAACTCTAGACGTGTGAAGTATAACTGGATGGTTCAGTTGAAAAAGTTCTTTGTTGATATTGATTGTGACCATATATGGAACAATTTGAATCATCCTACTTACCTAGATCACAGAGGAAAGATTTGTGGTCCAAATACTTTACATTTACACCCCTTGTGAATCAAGCACGTACCTACTTGTATCCAGATTATCCGTTCTCTTGCTCAATTTCGTGTGTCTTTACACAACAATGAAACGAAATATCCCTTGCCTTTGGCGTCGACCCAGCACTGTAGAGAAAAGCTTTTGATGCGATACTTACAGTGAAGCAGTGTCGAACGCGGTTAGTACTTGGAAGGGTGACCACTGGATAAACACCATGGTAGAGCCCCTACAGCCTGCAGCGAAACACTTTAGACTTATACTAGGGTAGTTTTCGAATTACAGCGCATAGTGCGACTCAGTGTTGCATTAGTTTTCAAGTACACCGAGAGAGTGCACAAGGTTCAGTGTTGTGAGAAAAAATATTCGTAGACTTAGCAAGCATTGCAATGCCTGACAAAAGTATATTCCTAAAATAAATTTGTATAGACAATTTTTGATTTGATTATTCAAATGCAAATTATTTACACTTTAAGAATACCAAAAAAATAAGAAGTTGGGTACCTTCATCCACATTTAGATTTACTCTTCAACACAATGTAAATTCTATTATTAATATTTTCCAAAAATTACGTCTTAGAAATTATTTCAACAATAAACAGTATTATTCATAATAATATAAACAAAATTCTTATGAACGCCAACTTAAGGAAAAAACAATTCTTCTATTTCCTGCTACTGAATTGGTATCAATGCGCGCATCACCCAAAAGCAGTACCTACTTTTCAAAGTGCTCAATTGTGCGAAGCGCTGCCGTAGCTTGACATTCACAGTTGAGCATTATGCCGCATAATGCGCTTTAATGCTGCAGTTTTGTTTGACTGATTTTCGTCTAATTCTAAAAACTCTTGTAAATCTTCTTCGCAATTTCCACTATCTAATGCTTTTTGTAAACTAATGTTTATGTTGCACTGCAAAGATATTCGAAATTGCTACACACTTGGTTTTGCATTGTATCCACACCTATTTCTAATTACAGAAAATATATTTTCTAATGGATCCTGATTTAGATGGCTAGTTATTATATACTTACAGTTGAAGGTATTTCTCAAATGTTCAAATAAACCTAGAACTGAATTAAGTGTCCAAATGAAACCGTTAACACAGTAGATATTATTTCTTTTGATATTATTTCCAAAAATCTCAATTGAATTAAAATAATCAAGTCTAAATTTTAAGTGATTTAATGTGGGATTTTTAAGAGAAAGGGGTCGCCTATCAGGATTTGGATCATATAAAGTTCTGCTGTTGAGAAAATCAAATAAAACGTTTACTTTCTTTAGTAAGTCTGTAGTATTTTCGGCTGTTGCACTTTGAAATGCATTAATTCGGGAACATGTCCTTATTGCAGCACTAAAAGAATTTGAAAAAATCTGAGCTGCAAATTTGACTCATTTTTTGACGGGTATCCGTAATTTTTGGCAATCCCCTAGTGGTTTTGCTTTCTTTATCTTGCGAATATGTTTTGACTAAATCTTGCCAAGATACAGGATATTTTAATTGGAGATTATAAAGTTCGGATCTTATATTTCCGGACGGACTTTACATAAACACGGAATTCTGCGAATATTAATAAAATTATTGAATATGTTTACCTGGAAATTCATTCACAACAATAATTCCTGAACTATCTTCTAGGTACCTAAATAGGTTTAATAAGTGAGAGTGATTGATATCTATTTGGTCGTTAAGAAGATTACTTGAATATTTATTTTTATTTATCTCAAGAGCTTCTAATAGATATAGTCCAAAGGATTCAGGTAATCTCCTTAACAAATCTTATTACAGTTTCCTGTAATATTGTCGTATTTAATAGAGTGAATGTATCAACAGATGGCGAAAGGAATAATTATAAATATTCAACACTCTATGAATTTTTTTTGAAAAATAATATTTTTCAAAAACAGTGGCCGTTCAACTAAGGAGCAACAACTACTTCCCGTGCAATATGCACCGCCGGATATACAAGTACAAGGTATGTGGTGTCCGTCCGAGAATCTCTAATCCCGGACTGAAGAGTACACTTCAATCACAATCAATACATGTCTTCCAGTAACGGAAATGTAAAGATTGTGACGGCAGCGCCCTCTTCACTTCCAATCGCAAACCAAAAACCTTGAATTTTTGACAATAAACCACGTAGGCTTAAAACAATAAATCTTATTACAGTTTCCTGTAATATTGTCGTATTTAATAGAGTGAATGTATCAACAGATGGCGAAAGGAATAATTATAAATATTCAACACTCTATGAATTTTTTAACGACCAAATAAATATCAACCATTCTCTCTTCAATATTTTTGTAAACATTCCTAGAATTCCGTATTTAGGCACTATTTGCACTTTATTTCCATGTAATCAATTTCTATCCTAGTCAATATTCTTAAAATCTCGGATAAATAAATGAATTGAAAAAATGTTCATTACACCTTCACTCGTTTGATAAAGCTACTGTTTTAGCGAAACGTGTCACAAGTTCAATTAGTTCAAATATAATGAAGATTTAAACAAATTAAATTGGTTTATTTCATCGTAAAAATTCTAAGATATTGACAAGTGTTTTGTTATTGACATATCATCGTCAGAATGACAGAAGTTACATTCTGACAATATGTCAGTATCAAAATAATTGTCAATATTAATAACTTAGAATTTTCATATGTTTTTTAATATACTCATTGTGGAATTTATTAGAAACATCATCGTTGATTGCTAACTTTTATGCATTTCCTACCTCTACATGCGATTGGGCGGAACTGCGAAGTATCCTCTTGCATTTGAGAAGTACCAGGAATATTTTTAGTAACTGGAAGAAACAAAATTTCGCCTATTCAATCAAAAAGTAAAACTTTTATTTTAAAACAGAAAAATATGAATAGGCATGATGAAAATAACTATTGCCCGGGTATTATTTTCAGTGAACATATAAATACAAAATATGACAATCCGCTATCTGAGCTAAAAAACCGATCACAAATGTGTGACGTCAACCTTTTGTATGTCGTGCGAACTTTTATCGTATTTTCTGGTTTTGCATCGTTTAAATGATATTCGTTATAGAATTCATGACTATCACACAAAATAATTCAAATTAGTAGGTAGGTAATCAAAATAAATTTCTAATTTGCTAACTGTGAAATATTATTGGATCATTTACAGATGTGTGATGTCATGAAGACGCCATTATTATTCTAGCGTTTTGGTGCGAAATTTTAATTATATTTTAAAAACGTCAATTTCTCCTTTTAGCCTTTATTTTTGCAAGAAACAACTTTTTTTTTATTAAACTTATGCGAACAAACATCGTTGAGCAGTTTTTCAAAATCAGTCATCATGCCTATTAATTGATAATGATTTAATAATTTTCATTTTATTTAAATGAAAATTAGCAAACAAAAATATAAGTAACCGACATACCCTTCCAAGAAACTGCATCTTATCTTAGTAATTTTATTTTGTCACTGAGGTAAACATCATTTTTTGAAAAATGACTTTTGCATATACGAAGATGTGTTAGCAATGTCTCCACCATCATAAAAAGATCCATATTTCCACAGTTCTGTATCCACTCAGAAATAAAATTTGATTTAGACACTGGGAAAGCACAACGAAACTCAAAAATAAAAAACACTGATACTGCTGGTACCGATCAACTGCCGACCAGAGATAATATACACAAGCTGCCGACTCAAAATGCAAAACCGATTATATATAGCGAAGAGAACGTTCAAAAACTACCCTGTCTACTGATCACAGCTCGCCTAACAAAATTCTCGGGCTCAACGATAGTGTCGCCATCCCATTCTCGGGCACTTTTCGCGCTACATTTTGGCTCGTATGGTTGCGTATCTTCCCAAACTTATCAATCAACGGTATAATGCATAGATACAGTTCCTACAACGTTAAGGTCTGAAACTGAATTTCAGCGCCATCTAGCGTCTTGGAAGAAACTAATTTGAAAAAATCGCGGCAAATTTGAATTTACACTCTATTATCGGGTATTTAATATTTCACTTATATTAACAGAAATTAAAATACAAATGAATTCTGAAGATATTTTATTGATGTACTCACTTTTAAATACATATTCACAATAGTGTTACATGTTGTTAGATAAATATTGATATACACTTGGAGTTATTACAAATTAAAACTAGTATAGTTCTTCCAAAGTTAATGTGATGACCCATATTTTTAATCCCTTTGAAGGAAAAAGCCGCCCAATGGCGTGCATATAAATTTTTTATAAATTTGAATATTGTGAAATAATGTTAATCTACTATATCAATTTGAATGAAAAAAATTAACCTACATACAAAATTCATAAAATTTGTGATACAATAATAACACCTCTAGAACACGGAGTATCTAAAGAACAGTTTTTTGTATCGTCAACCCATACCTTTCTACACTAGATCACCTACACTTTCCTATAAATACCTATAACAATTCACTAAACTCACTCAACCAAGAAATAGATATTATATTGAATATTTCTTTAAAACAAAATTCACACCCGACACTGAATGATACTAATGGATTATAAGCCGAACCACAACACAACCCCCCGAACACCCTCAAGACCATAGACTTTTTTCTGCGAAAATCGTCAAACGGAGTATACTTCGGTTATTTCGTTATATTACGATGAAAACTGCAGTTGATGATTGGTTGTTTCTAAGTCTTGACTGCACGTGCAGCTACGTTGCCAACTCTTCAAAATTTTCTTAAATATAGTAACATATAAAAAGTGGTTTTGATTAATTTTTCTTTTTTCAGTAATTTCACGCGACTTATTTTAATGTTTACTAATAAATTTACATTATGTATTTTTTTAAAAATATTTCCAAACTAGCTTTCTTATAATATCACGAACTAACAGTTTACTGAAGTAAGAGGAACATTTGTGTAGCGAGCCTAACAATTTTAGAAAATCTATCTGACAACATTGCTTTATTTTATGGTCATTACACTGACAATAGTATATAATATTAGTTCAATATTGTTTCAACCCTTACGTGTGGAAATGCATTTATTTGAGTAAGTAAAACCAAATACAGTGTGGAACAGCCAAATGGAATAAATTCGATAACGAATAAATTAGGGCGTGTTGGGAAAAACGCTTGGTTACGTTGATTTGTATTTTTAAATGCGCATTTTTTTCTTACAAAAAATTATATAGGGTGTGACAGTGGCCAATACCAACTTTCTTATTTCAAATGCAACCTCCTGTATATTATTTATTTTTTGGATTCTTCAGAAAGTTCTAGACCTAATTCATGTACAATGTCCTATACCTATCTTCAACTGTATCGGAAATTCTATTTTTGTGTCGGGCAGGTAGCTTCACCCTGTATCAGGACGAGTTTAGCATATTTTCTATTGTCAAGAGACTAAAAATTAAGTTATTACGGTAGTCAGTGACGTGAGCTGAGAATGAAATAAATGTTTTGAATAAATCTTAATTGTATAATTTGGATGTAATATTGATGTTTCTTTTTTTGCTTATTTTATGCAAACTAAGGAATATGCGGAATTTTTATTTTGATATTGAATATAAAAGGCTGAACTTATATTGAGCCACACATTCTTAATTACGCCATGGAATTTGGCCAGTTGATTGATTCATTGCTCCGCAGGATTTATGAATAAACTAAATTTACTTAGTAATTTACAAAATTGTTAAAATTAGCTCCGAAGAATAATTCTTTGTAATAGTAATTATCTTTCGTCTTTGTACGGTAGATATTTTTAATTTTGTATTTCTGTTTTTCTGAGCCGTCTTCTGCTTTTGAATTGCTTTGATTGACTTCTTCTAACTTTTCTTTTACGTCCACTTGTAATGGCATGAGGAACTCGAACACAAAATTATCTCTCACTTGTCTATTCAAATCGTTTATCCACCATACAGCCCTGATTTGGCTCCGAACGACTTCTTACTCACAACAATAAACAACAAACATATTAACATTTTTATCTTCCGTGCTAATAAAAACTTGTAGGTTCAGCAAAATGTAACCATAGAATATTTTGTTATATACAGGATTATTAGTTAATATGATAAAGTTCACTAAAACTGAAATATATGCTTCCCTTCCTCACTACAACAATATAAGATTGTTATCTGTGATACAGGGTTTTTAAAAAGTTACAACCAATTTTCCGTCAAAATTATGAGCAAAATTGATCTTAGCCTTGCAGATCATCCTTAGACAAGCAAGGCCAAGATTAAATGAACAATTCCAAGACTATCGGAGTCTTGGTCTTGCTTTTCTCATCACTAGGGTACAGTAGTCGCCCGTTACAATAATTTGTCTAGTTGATAATTGATTGTAAATTATTAATAATAATTTATAACCATGATGATCTTTGAAAGTAAAAAAATAAGTAACAGATAAAATGAACAGGACCCAGACATTGTACGCAATACTAAATAATCAAGACCAAGACGATTTGAGCAAGACCAAGACCGAATAAGCAAGACCAATACTATCCGAGTCTTGGTCTTGCCTTGCTCATCACTAGTCACTCACATCTCTAATCACTTGTATAATTAGATAGGAGCGATAGACTCATAATCTATTTGAGCCAAAATTTTTTAATGATTATCAAAATTTACAAACACAGGTGATTTTGCACATATTCATGAAATCGAATACAGGGTGAGTCAAAACTCAAGTACATTATTTTCTCAGTAATTTTAAATGAATCACTCTGTATATCATTGTCGAAGAGTACTATTACCATACTTTTTATCAAGCCATTTAAAATATGTATTCGAGGTTCGACTCACCGTGTATTTGATTTAATGAATATTTGC
The DNA here is from genome assembly GCA_949126875.1 of Lochmaea capreae. Lineage (NCBI taxonomy): Eukaryota > Metazoa > Arthropoda > Insecta > Coleoptera > Chrysomelidae > Lochmaea > Lochmaea capreae. The sequence goes on from OX421402.1 coordinate 24,113,286, forward strand.
AAGATCATCCGTGTTTGTAAATTTTGATAATCATTAAAAATATCTATTTCTCTCTAATAGATTATTATTCTCTCACTCTTTTCTAATTATGCAGGTCGTTGAACTTCTTGCGATTTTGACGGTAAAGAGGAGAGAATTACAGTTTTACAGTAAAATAGAGGGTGTTCCATTTAAAAAAACCATAACTTTGATCTAGCACCAAGTTACGGATCACTCTGTATCATTGTAATTAATTTGGAAATGTGAACCCTGAAGCTATCTACAATTTTTATGCAAAACATTTTTTGGTATCTTTTATGATAACAGACCTATTAAGTTTTATTACACTAATCAATCACCTTGTACCTTCTGTTTTTTCGAGTTGTAGATTTCCAAAGCTGGAATTTGCTATGGAGCAAGGAAAGTTTGTCTCATTGAGTTCATCAAATGCAAATAAGAGTAATGACCTAATTTTGAAACTCGCTTTAATTAACATTGATAATGCCGCAGGCAGGGGAGTTTTATTTATACATAACAGGATACGCTATTGAAATTAAGTTTGGTACACCACAACCCAGTATCCAGTGGCGTAGCTTCCCATAAATAGGCCCTGTATCAAAATTTGACGGTGGGCCCTTCTACTCGACTACCGTGAAATCGGGTAGTTCATAAAAGAGATAAAAGCACTTTGTCCACGACCACTTAATAATAAGTCAATATTTTACCTCCTAACAAAAGGTATATGGTACCGATATATCTACTAGAGTGAATTATGGTTGATAATTCACGCTTCTGCATTTAAATATCTTGCCACGACAACTCAACACTCACAACATTTCGGTACATAGGTGACTAGAGATGGGGGTACAATATGAAATAAACTATTAAATCTGCGTATTTTGCTTAGGAAATTTGTTTCTGAAATATATCGTATGGATAAAATTTCGAAATTTTTAGTATTTTTAGTATTTTCTAATATTGATATTTTTAAAACAATATATTTATAACCGTACGGTGTATCGATACTTTACACAGTATCGCCCATCTCTATATGTCACATTTGATGTACTCCTAAAATTTATTAATTTTGACGTTAGAATTGTCAATAATACCAAATTATTACTTTCCGTTCTACACTCGCCTTATTTAATAAAGAAATCAAGGGTCGTGGACAAAGTATAGTATTCTACTCGGGTGACTTGCGCTCCTCGCCTACGGCTCGGGACGCAAACGTCACCCTGCGTTTTTGAATAAAATAAATATATATTTCTGTATTTCTATCTGTAGAGTGGGGAGGGTGAGTTTAAGCCCACAGCAGTTAGGCCACGTGTGACCCATTGTACTTCCTCCCGAGGAGTTGTACTCCTAGGTCGTCATTCCTTTCCAGGAAGATGGGCAGGTCTTCATACCGCAGATGTAGGCCAAGACTCACCGAACACACACTCTCCTATTGACGACAACTCCGGGCACTCGCATAAGACATGCCTGAAAGTTTCATCTGCCTGCCCACATATCTTGCATAGAGGTGAGTCCACTAGCCCCATAGTATGGAGGTGTTTCCTTAGTTTACAGTGACCAGTCAGAAATCCTACCGTTAAACGTAGGTTTTTCTTGGTTATTGCCAAATATTTCTTCGGCGCCAGCTTCCCAGGGTCGTCCAGGGTGATCCTGGCAAGACAGGTACTGAGCATGGGTGTAACGTTTGGCTAGTTCCGCAATTGTCGAAGTCATCAGGCCGTAGGTGTCACTGGGACCTACAATTTTTAGTCCAGCCGCTTCCTTGGCTAAAGAATCGGCAATGCGATTACCTTTACTCCTGTCGTGCCCGTTAAACCACCTCAGGATAATATTGTTATCTACCGAGGTATCAGCTAAATCCTGGTGGTACTTGAGTACTAGCCCTGATGTAACACGTTCTCTGTTCAAGGCTAATAGGGCTTGTCTGCTGTCAGTGACGATTGCTATGTTTTTGCCAGAAATTCCTTTTCTGGTTAGTTCTTTTGAGGCAATTGAGATACCAGCCAGCTCTGTTTGAACCACTTAGTCTCAATTGACTCACTCCTACTTCGGGGTTTACACCAGCCGTGCGCAATCGTAACATGGCCATTAACGTAATTTAATACAGGGTACGTCAAAACACAAATTCATTATTTGCTCAGTTTTCTTAAATGCATCACCCTGTATTTTATATTGCCACTACAGTCAATGTAGTTTAATTTATACCAAGTATTCCCTATACCTAAACTTAATAGTTTTGGAAATATTTTAAATTCTATTGGAAAAAGGGATATTTCATTATTTTCATGTACTTAACTATTTCCAATTATCAACAAACAAAAAACAATTGAACAAAACATAAGATAAAAAAATTGAACATATTTTTTGTGAAATCGTGCAACGCCGCTTTCGAAGGTTAGTTGTGTTTTTTTGACCTTCGCATTTTTTGAGACTCGTGTTTTGAGAACTATTGAATATTTTTTAGTTTTGTCAAATTGTCAGTATGGTACGAATATTTGTATAGTGCACACGTGTTGGTTTTTTGATCACGTCTTTGTAATATTAACATTCGTTTGGAAAATTATAAATTGGTTGTTTTTACATGCATATTGTAATTGTGTTGAATAAATAATTTAAAACCATACATTTGTTTGAATTAAATAAAAAGTTAACAAATTGTAAACAGATTCGACTTTGTTCACATATCTTTTAACCGGCGGGCGTAATTTCGGCCGGTAATCCCTTGGCCTACCTGCATAAATCAAGGGGTACCATTTATGACAGGGGTAATTTCGGCCGACCTACTTAAGATTATTCCTTTAAATGTATAAAATTCACAAATAACAGGTATAAAATTATTATAGCTAGTCAGTATTATAACTTATCTTGAATCTACTAGTCGATAGAAAGCATAAAATATATTATTTGTATACGATGGCATCAGTTTCAGTAATTAAGAGTTCACGCGGTTGTGACTTACTAGTTGTAGAAAAGTTTCAGTTTTGTAAACAGGACGTATTAAAAAGTGGTGAAGTACGTTGGAGGTGTATAAAGAAAAATTTAAGATGTTTAGCCAAACTGTACACTGTTGGTGCGGAATACACAGTTACTAGAAGTGAATTAACCCACAACCACGAGTCCGATGAAACTACGTTGGAGAGAAAAATAGTGACGACTTCATGCAAGCGCAAAGCTGAGGAAGACATATCGGAGAAACCTTCAAAAATTATTAAAAGCGTTGTTTCAAATCATTTGCCAGAGAATTTGTCATCGATAGATGTCAGTCTAATAAGAAGAAATTTGTACAACAGCCGCCGAAAGCTCTTACCAGCCCTGCCTAAGGATATTCACTATGTACATTCTGTACTCGATAGTTATGGACCGAAAACCACAACAGGTTAGGTTAGGTTAGGTTATTGAAATAAAGAAATATTTTAATATAAAGCATTCTGTTATTTTATTTGATTTGCGGCCGAAAATACCTATGAGATAAGGAAGCAACTTAAAACCTCCGGCCGAATTTACCTACCGGCTTTTAGTACCTGCCCTTTTTCCGGCCGAAATTACATCCGCCCCTTTTAACTATTCATTTTTCCATTGCGGATACATTCAAATATAAAGGATTTAAAATTAATGTGAAATTAGCCGCCAATCAGGAACCAATGGGAACCATTGTACATTAGTAATTGTAATTGTATTATTATACATCGATTTTAGTACATATTTTCAACTTCTTACATATACGTCGTTTCAGTCTACATAAGATTTAGAATTATTTTTCACTTCTTAGTTCGTTTTAAAAACGTGGTATATGAATTTTTTTGATTTCATTTATTATTTTTGTTGTTTCTAAATAGATTATCCTTAGCGGTTGTTGCAAAAATGGTAAAGATGACAATTCGATATGATAGAACGAGGTTTAAAAATTGAGGACAACCGTGTAATTCAATGTAAACTATTAAGGCAGTGATACTTTCTATAAATTGCTATGATTCGTTTTTACCTTACCATAACAAGTATCACGCAAGGCGAAATCTAATGGATAGCATTTCAAGGCCATGTAGTTGAAATAGTCCTAAACTTTTGACATGATATTTTTGTCCATAGATACTATTCCCCTTGATCACTTTATTGAAAATATAGAAAACAATCATGTTCATGACCGTATATGTGGAGAGTATTATAGTAATAAAATTGATCCATAGGCGTAGATAGTTTTGGGTACTTAATTTATAGTATTAATTGTAGACAGTGGCGCTAGACCGAATGTACATGTCTGCTACATCAAGCTTGCGAGCTTTCAAGTTGACAAAAATTACATGAACGGTCGCAAATTAAAATTTTTTGGACTTTTGGAAATACTGACTTTTTCAAGATTATGTCAGTCAATTAACGGAACTGATAACGCATATATTTTCTCTGGGCACATCGTCCTTCATAAGCTGTACTGACTGACTGAGCAGTATAGGATACCTGCACATTTTTTTATTTTACTGAATTTATAATCTAGACATACCTAATAGATCATCCACCAAAGGATTTTCTTAGTTTCCATTTTTAGAAGGGTTTGAAAATTCATAATATTTAAGCGCGTGCGAAAACGCCTGTTCAAAATTAATTGTTCTGTTGTACAGGGAATCGGATGAAGTCTGAGTTTGTTATCGGACAAGTTGGATTAAATATGTGGGACTTTCTATTGGAACATATAAGCTAAGTATTCTGAACATTGAAAAAGCGAAACCATCGGGACTCGAACCCGGGACCCCTCAGTTAGAAATAGTGATGAGGAAAGCAGAACCAAGACCAAAACTCGATAGTCTTGCTTATTTAGTATTGATCTTGGTCTTGTGTACAAAGTTTTGGTCTTGGTCATTTTACCTGTTAAATATTTTTTTTACTTTCAAAGATCTTGCGAAAAAGCAAGACCAAGACTGCAAGTCCAAGACCAATTTGCTCACCACTAGTTAGAAAGCCCTGCGCTACGGACGGTTCCTACCCATCTATGTTCTGTTCGGTATTATAAGCTACCATTTAAGGCGACTGCATCTTACATTCGGCCATCCTGCTCCGCTTCCCGTCCTCGAAGTTCCTTGAGTGTAGATGGATAATTAGTTCATTTGCTAATAACGCTGAAACTACCAAACTATTCCACTCACAGATTCCAGCTTTTGTACATTATCTGCGAGTGAGAACGAAGCGCAGGGACATGGAAGTGATAATAGCTCGTTTCGAATTGTTTATTCAACATTGCATAAACAATGGTTTTTATTCTCAACTTTTGACCTAATTAATATTTTTTTTTCGTACAAAGTTTAGTTTTGTAGGCCTTTTGAAGGCGAATAAAGGTATAGTATATTTTGTTAATTCCAAGGAAAAAAATATAAGCGGAAAACGTAAAATATCGTTGAAATGACAGTTTTCATTGACTCTTAAGCAATGTGAGATTTAATAATTTGACTCCTTGGGAAACATACCGGTAGCAATGTGAGATTTAATAATTTGACTCCTTGGGAAACATACCGGTGTGAAATTAGCAGCCAGTTTCCGCCTTGCCATAAAATGACCAGTGGCGTCGGACAATAATTTTATTTTCAAATAGACCCCTAGCAGAAGAAATAAAATGGAATCTGAATGAATACAAGTATAGAAGGGTTTTCGTTTGTTTTAATTATTAAAAAATTTCGTTATTTGCAAGCCGTCAAAGGGTGTGTTATCACCCTTCCGAATAATAAAAAAAACAGAAATCATATACAGAAATGTTTAGCCACCTTGAATTTTGGTAAATGCATTTCTGAATAAGCGTAGAATAACGTATTATGAGATGAGCTATTTGCAAGCCGTCAGAGGAGGTGTTATCATCCTTCCAATTATTAAAAAAATCAGAAATTATGTACAGAAATGTTTAGCCACTTTGACATTTGGTACATGCATTCCTTAATAAGCGTAGAACGTAACGTCTTAGGAGATGAGCTATGTGCAAGACGCCAAAGAGGGTGTTATCACCCTTCCAAACATGTGGTGGGGGTGATTTAATGTTTTTTAACTAAACAGCTGTAACTCGTAAACGACAGACCGGATTTTAACAAACTTGATGTCGTTAGAAAAAGCATTCATTGCTCCATCAAACCCAGCTTACCTGTGATATGTCTGGTTTTTAGTTATGCCGCTAGAGCGCATTTAATGATGCAATAACAGAAAACTGCAAAGTTCTCTGAAAAATTAAATGCAATAATATGACTTTTCCATAAATGATACCTGAATAACCGTATTTTGATATCTTATTCCTAGCCCAAAATATCGGAGAAAGAAAATTTGGTTATCATATAATATTAAAATGACGCTATTACACCGGTATTTATTCTCATTTATTTGACCTTTTCCTAGAATAAATGATGAAATTCCATGATTTTTTATTTTTAAGATAATAGTATTTTTACTTAGAAAAAATGTGTGGGTGTATATTAATCAATGCATATAATATGCGAGTGCAAGGTAGGCAGATGTTTTTGCAACTAGACGTTGCCTAGCACATTTTTCAATAAATATGCGAGAACATTTAGTTCGGAAATATCACCAGAGGTGGATTGTACGAGGTAGTCAATTTCCTTGGTCACCCCGATCCCCAGACTCAACCTGTTTGGACTTCTATCTATGGAGTCAGTTAAAAGATATTGTTTACCAAATTCCACCAACAACGAGATATGAAAATACGAATACCAGAGGCCATTCGTAGCATGTCAAGAGCAGAAATTCAAGATGCTGTAATATCCATTCATGAGCGGCTCCACGAATGCATTGAGTGTGATGGAAGACAGTTCGAGCATTTAAAAAGGCATTAGTTTTATTTAAAAATCGGCTTATTATTCAACAATTATAAAATCATGGTATTTTATCTTTGATTCTTGGAAAAAGTCAAATACATAAGAATAAATTCTGGTGTGATAGCGTCATTTTAAAACCATATGATAACAAAATTTACTCTCTCCGATATTTTAGGGTAGGAATAAGATATCAAGATATGGTCTTCACTAGCCTATTCAGGTATCATTTAACTACATTTTTATAGAAAAAAGTCGTATTATTGCATTTAAGCTTTCAGAGATCTGTGCAATTTTCTGTTATTATATCAATAAACGCGCTCTAGCGGCATAACTAGAAACCAGACATATCACAGGTAAGCTAGGTTTGATGGAGCAATGCATGCTTTTTCAAACGAGATCATGTTTGTTACAATCCGTTCTGTCGCTTAGGAGTTACAGCTGGAGTGGCACTCTGTAACAAAATAGAGATAAAGATTCCCTTCTTTTCGCTATTTAGTACTCTGTAACTGAGTTCGGTCGTTTCCGAGCCTAGCTGAACATGACCGGATATGCGATAGCGAAACGAATGATAGCGACAACTCCAAGGGTCTTTCTATTCAAGAGACATATCGTCTGTCTTATTCTACTCAATTGTGTACGATTTTTCATCTCTGTTCGATGAAAAAAGAAGAGGTTATGTTGTTGTTGTTATTAATTTTAATTTTCTAGGGTTAGTTGCGTCAATGTGTTTGTAGAATAACATTATACCTGGAATTAACTATATAAAAGGTAAGCATTTAATTTTAGAACTTAGTTTTTGGGTGGTGGGTTGTTATCAAACTACCACTTTCAATTGAATAGTTAGGTACCTACCTAGAACAATTTATTAATTAAAAACTGATAATTATGTTCAAATACTGCTATTGCAATAATATTATTTTATAAATTATAGAAATATGTCACGGGCCCCAAGAACAAACCAAAACCAATACTGGTTGACTTTTTATTGGAACATCCTGAAATGGTACAAAATCATTTGTTGGATTGGATGCAAGGCAAAATTACAAAAGTTTGTGGAACCAAGCAGCAACTCAATTGAATAGTATGGGTTTTGGATCAAAAACGACTGACAAATGGATAGAAGTGAGTTTAATAACAATCTTTCAGTATTCCTAGATTCTACCCAGCTCTCTTACATATTTTTAGCAAGTGGAAAAGTAAGGTAAATGTAAAGGCCCAAAATATCAGGCCAAATATGAATAGAACAAGAGGAGGGGTACCATTACCACCCTTATTACCTGTTGAAGATAAGCTAATGGGAATTATTGGATGGACTGTAGTAGAAGGAGATAATACTACTGAATTGGGTTCTGTAAGCATTATAATACTTAATTATATTTTACATATTTATTGATATTAATTTGATGAAAATATACCTACTTTGTTTAGGGAAAAAATAATGCAGTTCGTGGGCAACCATTTGAAGATTCTTCTTTTCAACCGTTACCCGAGCTCGTTTATATAGAAATACCACAAAATCTATCAAGTCTTCTTATTCCTTCCACGCTTTCATCATCATCTACGATATAACACCACTATAGACATCTCTACCACTCCCTCAACATCATCAGGAACAATTTTTATAGATACAGAAACAATTCCTGTTGAAAAAGAAAATAAAAAACGAAAATTAACAAAAAATGAACTTGGGAATAAAATTAAAACAAAAAAAGTATCAAATAAAAAGGATGATAAGATGACCCTGTCAAGAATGCACCAAGAAAATATGGCAATTTTGAGGGAAATTAGTGCAAATATTTCAAGAGTATCAGAAGCAATTCTTCAAAAAGTTAATGTTTGTCCACGGTGCTGCTCATGGACATCATCGGAATCCTAAAGTTCTTTTACTCAACCAGATTGTGATTTTGAGATGATTATTTATTTATATAAGAATTATGTTCCTTTTTTATGTACCAAATATAGTTATTTTTGTAGTTTATAAATGTTTTAGTTATTGATTATTTTTGTAGTTTAAGTTCTTATATTGTTTTACATTGGTAATATAAAGATTTTTATTTAATTATCATATTATCAATTTAATATTCTTTGGAAAAAGTACCCATCTGCTTTATAACTATGAAATATTTTTAATTTTAGTTTTAGAAAAGATTTCTAAACGTGAAATTATAAATAATTTTCGTCAAATAATTATACTATGAAAATCTGGTTACGGTAATTACTTACAACTAGATAAAGGTTAGGAAAAACTAACTACTCTTCAAAAATATTTACTTTAATCAAACAAACTATTTTATAAATATCTATTTACAATATTCTGCCTTGTTTGTCTACACTCGTTTAGTACTGGGCTGTTGGCATTGTGGTTGTTAATTATATTTTCATTAATTAAATTCAAGTCGAAGACAAATTCAACTCCTGCCCTAGTCACTAAATTGTGTAACACTGCACAAGCATTTATAATTGCACACTAGTTTAATAGATTATATAATATATCTACCTACCTCTTTGATAATTGCCAATTGCAAAAAAGCCTAGGGCGGTCAAAATTCGTGTTTGTCGACGGATTCTTGTATTTCTTTGCTCATGATCCATATGGGTGACTAGCTGAGTGAATAAATGGACACCAGTCAGTTCCTCGCATCTACCTGAGTTAATCCCTTTTCGAACGGAGGGTAGGATTAAGACAGGTCTGCAGTTCCTCACAGTCTGCAGTTCCTCACATTCGTGAGTTTTCAATAATAACCCAACCAAAACCACCCTACCTTACCCCCTACCCTAATCCGAATCGAAAAATTGAATTGTGTAATTGACAGATTATTATAATAATTTTCAATAATAACCCAACCAAAACCACCCTACCTTACCCCCTACCCTAATCCGAATCGAAAAATTGAATTGTGTAATTGACAGATTATTATGATAATTTTCAATAATAACCCAACCAAAACCACCCTACCTTACCCCCTACCCTAATCCGAATCGAAAAATTCTTCGTATTTTTAGTCAATTTTTGAAAAAAACAATAAGAAAATAAAAATAAAAATATCTGTCATTGTGGACCTTGCTACCTGATACCTAATCCCTTACCCTTCGTATGCTGCGAGGAACTGAACACAAATTTTGTACCTACCTGTTAATGTGCGAGGAACTAGATAACTCCGGAATAAATAAGCCACTAAGTCTTTATTTAGACGAAAAAGTTCAATGAAACGTCTATCTATCAGGTAGACTGAATGGATCACTCTTATCTCGCAATACCCTTTTTCTAACTCTGTTTTCATGCATTCTTGCAAAGTTTTCGAGTTCATTCACCACAGACCACTTACCCTATAGACAACCCGCGCAGGTTACAAGACCTTGAACGAAAATATAGTTACAATCCCGATCATCGGATGTCGCTAGTAGTCTGAGTAGGCAAATATCATAGCTCACGATTGTAATGCTGGTTGCCATAATCGGGAGTTCTCTTGTTAAACGAATCTAAAGTGATGTCGCTGTTAAGGTGTGGTTCCATTTTATTGTTGTTATTGTCAGTTGTGACTTGTTTTTGTTTTTGCTTAGCGTTGTTTGAACTATTTACTTTTTTTTATTATTGCCAGTTGTGTGTGCTACTAGCTACTATAAGTAATAGTGATTATAAAAATAGACAAAAAGTGTTGCGTTCCTCATTGCGTTAGTGGGATACAGTGTTGTTCCTAGGAAAAATTTTTTGGTAACAAAATTCCACGCAAAAACGTAATAGAATGCTAAAAAAGGTAATAGATTTTTATTTTTCTTCTTCTTTTTATATACAATGTAGAGGGGTTTATTCAGTGATGCCAGCTCCTTGGAAGTTAAATAGCTATAGATTTTTTTTGTATATAAGTTAATTGTGGTTTGTAGTTTAAATTTCTATGTACTTCTAAGTGTTAAGATACTTTGTTAGATTTGTATTATTGCAACGAATAAATAAAAAAAGAAAATTTGTAATTGTTTTATTTTTTCCGTACTCTCACGTTATTCTTATTGGGTTTGAATTTCGCGCCATCGTTGGATTTGAATTTTGCGCCATTCTTGTTACTTTTGACGCAGAACAACAGATGGATCTTGACGCTCCTAAAATTGTAAGTTGCCTACTAAGCAGGTGCCAGAAACTACTAGCGACATCCGATGATCAGGATTAGAACTATATAATGGATACGACGTTCTATAACGGGCGTGGGGTGTCTATAGGGTAAGTGGTCTGTGTCATTCACAAGAAATCTTTGTACTGGCAACATTTTTTACAAAAACCAATAAATTAAATGCTATATAAATTGTGAGGTTACTAAAGTTAACAGATAAATCCATAAGATAAATGTCAAATTTCTTCTTCTCTTTTATTTTTATCATGAAATAGTCAAACTTGCACAATGTTTTCTGAATTATAAGTAGATTATTCTCTATCCGATTGACGATTCCGAATCTTGTCGAACTATAGCCGAGGCGATAGAGATTCGCTTATAGAGTACCGCATATCAAGCGATTCTTTTCGTTTCCTTATTCTTTATCTCTTTCCTTAAAATACAAATTAGAGACTGCCAGTCCTGTTTATTTAAAAAAAAGCGTCTAACAAAAAATTCTCAAATGATGCTTAGTTTTAAAAAGCTTATATTTTTTTGGTAAGTTTACTAGGTGTATTTCAGTGAAAAATCGTTTTAAAAGTTTCAAATGGAAGTTATGCCCCCTTTCGGTTATCTTGGAAACCCGAAAATAATTTCCAGGAATTTCTTTTGGCCACTTTAGTAATAACATTTTTCACCACAAGTCTACGACGAATAGTTTCAAAGATACAGCACTTTGCACTCTTATCTGGCCACCCGGTACATCGTTTACACTACCTGTACACCAAAACTCAGCAGTACGAATGCGAACAATGTTAATTGCTCAATACTTCCTAGATTATTTATTCGTATGTGTCCTTTAAGGAACATTTTACAGGTATTTTTCAACTTAAAATTCAAAAAAGGAAATAGTACATCAGAAGCGTCAAAATACAATTGTTCATTCAAAAATATAATTATTTTATTATATTTCTTTTTTTTTCATAATATAGTGTCGTTGTAGACGTTGCAGTTGAGTTTTTCCTTCTCCGGGTTTCATGTATTTTCAGAAATATTGTGCATCTCTTGTACTGTCTTGTTTCTGTGAAAAATCTCTCGCACAATAGAGAATGAAAATTATTTTAGTCGAGTTTTGTCATTGAGAAGCAGTCCTTTATTTATCTTATTGCATCCTTCAACTGCCAAAAATTATACATTGCTGTATTAAAAGTTGTTTGGCATACCAGTTACCTTCTTTGTTTTTTATTTGGAGCGGATAATTTAAACACGCCATTTATTAGGAGACATCATAACCTCGTTACAAAATGATAGGAGGCAACAATAAACATTTCATTCAATGTTACATTATACAACAATTCAGTTAATATACTAAAAAGAAGCTATAAATACAGATTTAAGTACGTGTCCCCTCTAATCTTAACCCAGATTTAAGAATACTTTCTGTCTTATTATAGACGTTTTTGTTTGCTTGTTCATGAAAAAGATGGACGCTTTTAAAGATGCTTTTGAACTAGACCGAAAATTGAATTGTGCCAAAAATAAGAAGGGGGGCGAATGACCTCATACATGTTTTCATCTTGTAGGACGTTCCCACGCAAAAAAACAGCCCACAGCAGAATATTTTTCTTGAATTTATAAATTCCGTCCATAATTAAGAGATAAAATATTAATTTAGGATTCGTTAATCAAGCCTACCCACCCACTTTTGAAAATCTTGTACTATAATAAAAATTTAGCAGGTGTTTTGATTTGGTAAAAGTAGGAGATAAGAAAATACATACATATTCACATTGTAGGTAGTAGCATTAAAAGTTTTTAAGTATTATTTATAAAACTATTTCTTCGAATATCTCCCAAACTTTTTATTATCTCGCGAAAATACTAATTATTTTAAAATTGTGATGCATTAAATTTTCTAATTTTGTTTCCTATCATTAATACTTTTGAAGAGATATACAGCAGTTATTGCGGGAACCCTCGCGAGAAGCAGTTATTATTTGACGTTTATATACAAGGTGATTTATTAGTGCGAGAAAGTCTAATCCCTCGTAAATCCTTAATGATATTTAAATAAAATTTGGACCGATTGTCGCCAGTGTAAAGGCTCATATTTCAAAATTAGTCACCATTGTACAGCGTGTTCCAGAACGTCGCGTCGTGCCAGATAAAAAGGTACCTACATTTTTCGACTTCAAATTTAAATTTTGCTTCACTTCGCTATTGTGATGATATGGGTTGTAATAATGTATTTAAAAAGTTCTGACCGCTTGTTCCTGAAAATCGTAGAGTTCTACGCCTCGTATACTTTGAAATGCACAATTTAAAATGAATCTTTCACAACCATACGTCTGGGATAGTTGTCCAGTACTATAATTCACTATCTAAGAAACTGTATACAGGGCGAGCCCAAAATCGAATGGATCGCCCATTATTTTATATAGGTTAATGAAAGTTACTTTACTATACTTTAAAGTTAATTAAGCATTCCCTATACCCAAACTAAATAGTTTTTGTGATATTTCAATTTTATGATTAAAAAATCCAACAATACAAAATATACATTCACATGAATTAACTAAACTGTGCACGCTACTGAATGGTGTTGACGTGTTGTTTATCGCTCTGTGCTAAAACTAAAAAAGTTAGTGAAAATCTGCATTTAAAAACTATTATTTCTAGATTAAATTATACTTTAAAATGTGCTGCTTCATGTTAGTAATAATTCGATTTGTTTTGTTACTGTTATCATCCGCTTTATTGGATAAACATTTAAATTGCTCCTCAAATTCTATACAAAAGTCCAGTTTTTGTCTTGGTGATGTTTAATCGCATATTAATTACCAGTGGTGGAACATAACATTCAACAATGAATGATTCTACGAAATGTAGTAAATGCAGAATGAATAGAAGTGATAGATTGGTTGGATGTGAAGGCGTATGTTCAAAATGGTTTCATTATTCATGTGTAGGATTGACAAGTGTTGAATTTTCTATGCTTGATAAAAGTAAGAATCTATTTTTTTATGCAATCAATGTAAAAATAAATGCGATATTGGGGATAAATGTACAAGAAAAGATTATGAGCATCAGTTAACAATAATTGATGAATCCATTAAATTTGTTAAGGAATTCATGCAGAATGAGATCCAAAAAAGATTGTTGATCTACTTGCGGCAAAGGACGAAACTCTAGATACCCTAAAAAATGAGCCGAGTCAGGAGATACCCTCATTTGAATCCTGGTCCTACTTCTCTATTTTCTCATGTTGTCCAAAAACAACCTTTTTACATAATCAGACCAAAAAATGAACAAGATTCTGTGCAACAAAAAATGATTTGATTAAAAGTGTCAACCCTGTTTCTACGAATATAAACATTACTAAGGCAATTACTCTTAAAGACGGTGGGCTAATGGTAAGCTGTGATAAGTGTCAAAATTGTGACAAACTGAGGGAAATGGTTGATGAGCGGCTAGGTGACAAATATACTATTAAGGAAGTTCCTGTACTAAATCCACGATTTAAAATTGTAGGCATGTCGGAAAAGCGGTCTGATGAAGAGCTTGTTAATCGTATAAAAATGCAAAATAAATATGATATAGCAGGTGATCTCAAAGTAATTTCCAACTTTCCGTTAAAGAAAAATAGCAAGCTGCATCAGGCAGGTTATACAATGATAACATCTTTGACTTCGACCAGGTAAACAAAACTAACACTAACATAAATCTATTAGAAAATTCAATACCTAAGAAAGAAATTATTAACAGTGCTAGATCCTCAGGCTTTAAACAAATTGTGAAGGAACCTACAAGGTGTATGAAAGACTCTAGAACTTTAGTTGACCACGTCTATACAAATATAGCTGATGTGAAAGAGACAAACAGAGTTTATCCTATGTTAACTGATCACGAAATAATTGGAATAAGCCTCGACTTGGAGACTCCAACAGCAGATAATGTAACATACAGAAGAAATTTGAGTCACGACAACTTGCAACTGATAAGACGGGAACTGGTGGGTCAAAATTGAGAGTATAGGTCAACAAATACGAACATTTTATATAAAAATTCAGTGATAATGTAACAAATGTAATTAACCAGATTTCACCACTACAGGAGGTATTACATAAAACAACAAAACTGTGGATAGATGAGGAGGTAAAAAGAGAGCAAAAAGAAAGAGATAGATTATATAAAATTTTCAAATTCACGATCAACGAAAATGATTATGGAACATATACACTACAAAGAAACAGAGTCACTACATTATTGCGGAGTAAAGAAAAGGAGTACTATGAAAACAAAATAAAGGAAAATCGCTACGACAGTAAAAGAATGTAGCAAACCCTCAAAGATGTAATTAATAAAAGTAAGAAACAAGTAAACTACAAAGGATTGGAAATTGATCAAAATAAAGGTGAAATCGAAAACTCGTTAAATAATTTTTTTGTAAATAGCATAGACGACATTGTAGAAAGTATTCCTCTCCCGGAACGAGAATTTAAAGAAATTACAATTACAGTAAATAGTACACTTGATACGTTTAAAAAAATTTCAATTAATAAATTAAGTAAAATAATAGATAGCCTCAAAAATAAAGCTTCTTGTGATGATGTCATAACTGTAAAACTACTCAAAAACGTTTTTGATGTTGTTGGATATCCTCTACTAAACATAATAAATACATCTCTTGAACAGGGATTATACCAACAAAATTAAAAGAGAGTGTAGTAATACCAGTACCAAAGGTCACTAATCCAAAAAAGGCAGAGGAACTTAGACCTATAAATCTACTTCCAGTGGTGGAGAAAGTGTTAGAGATTGTCGTCCATGAGCAATTAAGTGAATACTTAGAGCACAACAAAAGCATTCCTGTGAAAATGCGTGTCAGTTTGTGTTGTCTAAGTGGAAATAGATATAGGCAATGTTATTGTTAGTGTGTTCATAGATTTAAAGCGTGCATTTGAAACTATAGATCGCAACAAACTAATTGATGTGTGTAGAGTATATGGAGTAAATGGTACAGTCCTCAGTTGGTTACAAAACTATTTGACAGACAGGTATCAGACAACCAAAATTATGAACAAGTTGTCAGAGAGGGTTGAAATCAAATGCGGAGTTCCGTAGGGGAGTGTACTTGGCCCTTTACGACGACGACGACATTAGTGAGTACTTAAAACATTGTTTTATTAATCTTTATGCAGATGATACAGTTTTGTCAGTATCAGGAACCAACTTTGACGTAATTTCAGAAACAATAAATGAAAAATTAAATATTTTGAAAAACTGGCTTTGCTTCAAAAAGTTAAATTTAAACCCTAGTAAAACAAAGTGTATGGTTCTTGGTACAAGATACAACTGTAAAAAATTCAGTGACTCAAACATTGTAATACAAATTGAATCTGAAACTATTGAACAGGTTACTGAAATAAAATATTTAGGGGTACAGTTGGATCCGCAATTAAATCTATGTTATCATGTCGATTACATGTGCACAAAATTGGGAAAAAAGATAGGGTATTTTGGCAGGATATCAAATAAATTATCACGGTGGGCTCGACAAATAGTGTATAATTCTATTATTTATCCCCAATTCACCTATTGTATGTCATTATTAATTTAGTGCAATAAAGAGGATATAAACCGTATACAAATTTTGCAGAATTATATTGAGATACAATAGGTACACCAAAATAAACGATATGTTACAAAACTTGAAATTTTTAAATATTCAACAGCTGGTTCAGGAAGCAAATTTAATTTTAGTTTTTAAAATAATTGAAAATTTAACGACCAGGTATTTGCTTGAATTTTTAACGAAAAGGGAGGACATGTCTTACAATCAGGAAACGATTATTATATTGATAGGTATAATACACAAATACAACAACGATTACTATTTGTCGAAGGGGCAAGGCAATATAATGATCTCCCTCTTACTGTAAAAACTGCTCCCAATGTACGAATCTTTAAAAATAGATTAAGAAAAATGTATTTTCAAACATAATTTTTGTATTAGGTATTTTCTAAATTATACACTTATAAAAACTGTGTACTGTAATGAATATTGTAAACTAGCTTTGGGCTAAATAAAGTATTTATTTATTTATATCTACCTATAAACAAACTTTAGCTATATGACGCTATAGATTTAAGACGTTGCTTCAAATGTTCCGGATACCATCATACTTCAAAAAATTATAATTCATCTATGTATGCAGATAATCATCGACCTAAAGACTGTCCCAAAAAAACCAATATTGCATAAATTGCCATAATTACAATAAAACGACAAACGCTCCAGTTCCCGCTAATCATACAGCTATCGATAATAATGACTGCTATGTATATAGAGAAGCCCTCACTAAATTTAAAAACAATATCCTCTAGATTAAATAGCAATCATCATTGAAGAATACTTCCAAAAATTCACACTCTAATTTAATAACTATTTATTATCAAAATGTGCAAGGTATGATTACGAAGACCCAAGATCTTTATAAGGGCTCAGCTGGTGCTGTGCAATACGATGTATTGGTTCTTACTGAAACATGGTTGGTGGACTCAATAACTGACTCTGCATTTATTAATATCCAAGAATTCGATGTTTTTCGTTCCGACAGACAATACCACCTAACTAATAATGCTAGGGGCGAGGGATAAATACACGCGATCCTTTTCCTGGCTTGCCTACCATAGATATGATCTCAGTAATGTTAAAATACAATAATGAATACCTAATGATTGTAAATTTATACATTCCTCCTCAAGTCCCTCCCAGTGATTTAAACATACTCTTCGACAGAATCTCCTCCTTGCACACCTTATATGATAATAAATTATTAGTTGTTGGTGACTTCAATATAGCTGAATATGCAGTATCCAAATCTTCTCAATTTCTAAATACTACTAGGAGAGTACAGTCTCTAATCAACTTTCAAAATGTTTACAACCTTTCCCAATTTAATAAAGTGTTAAACGGCAACAATCGTCTTCTCGACTTAATTCTATGTAATGTTGACGAGTGTAAAGTGGAGAGAGCACTCGACATACTACTTCCAGAAAATATTCACCATCCTTCTCTGACAATTGGTTTCCCTATTAAATATAAAAACAACTTCCTACCCCCTCAACCAGGCAGAGGGTATAATCACAGATAACATACTTATAGATAGGCATCTGACCGTGGCGCTCCCTACGACGAATTAATTTTGACGGGTGGCGTCATCTTGCGAGTCCCAACAGTACTTTTAACACTTTTCACATGGTTGTGAACTTCGCTAACAGCTGAAAAAGCAGATTCCTGTAATTTTACAGTTTTTGGCGGCATATTCAAATTTACTGTAATTTTACTATTATTGAAATATGGCATTTATGGTCCATTTTTTGATATTTCATTTAAAATAACTGAACATTTGATTGATATTACAATAATAACAATCTAATAGTCTTGTTAAATTAAATGAAATGTCAAAAAATGGACCATATAATGCAGGATATGGGAAAAATAAAGCAATAATCATCAAGTCTATATATTTTATTTAATATAAGAAAGTACACAACAAATAAAACGTTTTTTTACATCTTTTAATGACAAACAGAAAGATCAGTAAATAAAGTAATGTGAGTAAACTGACAAATGTACCCATTTCAAAAATATTTACATAAAGAATAACATTTTTTCATACAAACCAAAAAATAGTTTTATCTATCAGCAACCGTTTCTGTGGGCAGATGTATATTAAAAAAAAAACATGAAACACATCCATTTCTACAGTTTGCAGATGTTTTCTAATAACACAGCTAACTAAAATGTGCACACTATTTAAAAAACTTAGTTCACAAAATTATGACTATCATTACTAATTTATTATTTATTATGTAGCTATATTTGGATATTTTTAATTATATAGCTCAAACACACATTATATGATTGTGAACATTTACATTATTTCTTTCTCCAAACTGCTTACCTTTGAAAAATGCTTGTACCTTTCATCGGGAAATCCTTTTTTGCCCCTCTTAAAGGTAGAACCTCCATAATTGCATTATATGTAGACAATTTATTCATTTACTCATATATTACCTACTTTGAAATATGTAATTAAGTTTGTTTTTGATGAAAATTAAACAAACCAAATAGTATAACAAAAGGATCATACAGATAGAAGATATTTTATGTTATACATACCATTATTTGATCATTGCTACTTTCAAATGCTGTTAGTTGTGGAAGGAATAGCTATAACATAAAAATTAGAAGTTCAGTAAACTAAATAATATAACAAAAGGAATAGACACAAGATATTTTATTTTATACATACCATTTCTGATAGTCGCTTAATTTACTCTCATCCATTCTCCTCAAACCGCTTGCTTGTGGATGAAATGGCTACAACATAAAAATTAGGTGTTTACTTTTTCTTAGGGACACTGTACATTGTATGAATGTTAAAATTATAGTTGTATAAAACTCACCATTAATTAATTTCCTTGTATAAATTTTGGTTGGTGTTTGCACCTTCCCAACTGGTGAATAATTTGATATGTAGGGCATTTCCAATATTTCCAACATATACAGATACTTTGTACAAGTAAAATGTTTTGAAGTCCATAAAATAAAAACCTTTAATTTTCTCAGGAGTTTTTAGGTTAGGTTGGCAGAGGAAGTATCTGTAAACTAAAATTAACTACAACTAACGGCGTTACAGTTCTCTTTAAATCTGCAATTTTAGTACTGTTGGGACTCACTAGGTGGCAGTACCCTCGCGCGTTCAGAGTGCCCATACCCTGGTTATAATTTCAAAAAGGCCGATCTCCCAGCTTTGTACCAATCTATACTAAATTTTGATTGGACTATCTTAAACTCCTGCGCTAATGTTGAAGACAGCGTAAATCTCCTTTACGCAAAACTTGATAATTCTTTTGAGCTATATGTTCCCAAAAAAAGGTTTATCAAAAAACAATATCCGCATTGGTACAACTATGATATCATTAAAAATATTAAAATTAAACATTCAAAAAATATAAGCTTACTCGAAACCCTCAGGTTTATCATGACTTTTCGAGATGTAGATCAGAAGTAAAATTATAAATTAAAACAGCATATGAACATTTTGCTAGAAAATCCGAGGAAAACATTTTGCTTGAGCCTAAATCATTCTGGAACTTTATTAACAGTAAAAAAGGCGTATTATCGACAATACAATACTATGTTCCGAATATGTTCTTCAATAATGTAAAACTAGACAACGTTCAGGATATAGTTAATGGTTTTGGTACGTTTTTCTTAAGCAACTATACGATTTCCAATGGTAATAATTCACATAATGATCCGACTAATTTTGATGATATAAATATTACTAGTGTCTCCGAGAAAGAAGTTTTGGCTGCCTTAAAAAAATTGAAACCAAAAACCACTGCCGGAATAGACGGTATACCTGCCTTCCTGATTAAAGACTGCCGCCTAGCTTTGGCTCAGCCATTAACAATTATTTTCAACCTGATATTGAAAAATTCCAATTTTCCAGATACATGGAAGGCCTTATATATATGTCCCATTTTCAAAAAAGACAATAAGAATGATATAACCAACTATAGGCCAATAACTATTCTGAATAACTTTTCTAAGGTGTTTGAAATAGCAATACATGAATATCTCTCCAATAAAGTCAAACAAATTATCTTACCAAACCAACATGGTTTTATGTCAGGTAGGTCAACTATCACCAATTTATTCTGCAGAGACGTTGGATGAAAGGCGTTTGATAGAATCAATCACAATATTTTACTAGTTAAACTGGACACACTAGGATTTCATCCAACACTAATAAATCTCCCTAAATCATATCTATCGGATCGACTGAAATTTGTAAAATGTCTTGGTTGTAATTCAACGGTTTTTTATCAAACCTCTGGAGTACCTCAGGGCTCTGTCTTTTTATTTTATTTATTTTATATGCTTATGACATTCTGTCTAAAATTGATGTAAAAGCTTTGTTATATGCCGACGATCTCAAGTTAATTCACAGAATCAATTCTATCCATGACTGCATAACTCCAAAATAATGTCGAACTACTAAATGGCTGGTGTGTAGAAAATGAGTTATACCTAAATGTCAGTAAGTGCAGTGTCATGTCTTTCTGTAGGAAGGAGTTAGGCATTGTGTTTCAATATAATTTAGATAACTCGGTATTGGTACGACCTGACCTAATTAAAGATCTTGGTGTTTATTACGATCCTAAACTAACTTTCACTGCGCATATTGATAAAATCACTGCAAGCGCATAACGCATTGTTGGATTCGTAATTAGAAACATGAGACTATTTAAATATTTTACTACAATGAATTTACTGTTTTCTGCATTTATACGGACCAAACTGGAATATGCCAGTGTTATATGGAATCCTATTTATAATATACACATTTCTACAATCGAACGTATCCAGAGGCGCTTCTTTAAGTCAGCATGTTTCATTTTGGATGGTTTGTATCCGGCGCGGAATATACCGCAACAGTACTTTTATGATCGATTTGGTGCACACAGTCTGCTGAGAAAGCGGTCAATGTACTCTGTATTATTTTTACGACAAATTGTACACCTAAAATTAGACTGTAATGATCTAGTTGCCATGTTTTCATGTTCCTAGGTTCAATTCCCGCCATAATCAACTGTTTTATCAACGAACTTACCGAACCAATATATACAAATCTTCACCTCTACACTTTCTAATTAAAATCTGTTGACATTTTAAACTGCAGCCAAATGTCAATTAGACATTATTGTTTAGAAACCTAAATCTATCTTACAGCGAAAGAGCTTTCAATAACTTTTTTTTTCTCTTTTGTTCCATATTTTGATTTTAACTGGTGCTAGTTCAATTTATGATATATGTGTAGTTTGATCATACATGATTGTAATTTCTTATATATTGTGATAGTTTCTTGTGAATTACCGTATGTTATTTATCTAACTAACTACTAACCGTCCCATACAGGAAAAGCCGACGGGGCCAGACATGGGCCACGCTTGGCACAATGCTGTTTAACTCTGGCCCCTTCTTGTGAACCCATATTGGTCCAATATTGCTAGAAATCTGGAATGATAACAGGGGGCCAGGCTTGGTTGCTATCATTGGCCCACGCAATACTGCCAAGGCTGGCCCAGGCTTGGTTGTTATCATTGGCCAAGGCAACAATGCCAAGGCTGGCCCAGCTTTGGTTGCTATCATTGGCCCATGCAACACTGCCAAGGCTGTCCCATGCTTGCAAATCAAGACTGGCCCTTGCTTAATTGCCAGAACTGGGCCATGCTTGATTGTCACAACTGGGCCATGCTTTGTTGTTACTATTGATCCAAGCATTATTGTTACTTCTGGCCCATTGTTATTTGCCATACATGGTTACCAGGAATGGTCCAAACTCAAATTCGAATGCTGGCCCATATTTGACTGTCAAAATTAATCCTTGCAATAGTCATAAAGTTATTGAATAAACAGTCATACGGATATAATTAGGTTTATTTTTTATCATCCATATAATTTATCAATATAATATTTTTTTAATTATCATTTTATATATTTTGAACTAATACGTACACAAAAAGTTATGAGAATATTGAAATAAAAAATTTAAATGCAATTATTTCGCAACATCGGAATAGTAAATTACTGACATTGCGAATCATTATCATTTTGTAACTTGCTGATTATTTTTATTTTCACGGTGAGCTCGGCCGCCTTCTCTATCTTGTGCACCTGATAAAAGCGACTCACCCAACTGATTATCTCCAGTTTATCTTTGGATCCATGATACTTAGCCAGGAGAAAATCTGAAACAATAAACATAGCTGTATTATCAAAATTAATATTTTAATGAACTAACCATCTATTGATTGATTGATTGATTGGATCAGCACACCAGTCAAAGGAAAAAACCATCTATTGCGGATGGTTCATTTAAATATTAATTTAACTTACTTTCCATGAAAGAGTCTGTGTCTTTGAAACGTTTTTTTCCAACTCCCTTGATTTTTTTTCCACATCCACCGTACTGTAGCTAAATACTTTTTTTATCAGTTTTGCCATTATGTTCTGAGCATCTGTTTTACAGTCAATGGATCCAGCCGTTATCATTTGAAATATATCAATCTGTGAATTATTAAAAAATAAAATTGTAACCATTTGTAAATAACCTGTAAATAATTAATAAATAATAGGTATTTGAATAGTCAATATTTGAATCATTCGTAAGTAATTTGTAAATATTTTGTAACTACCAATGATATTTTTTTTCTGCTCATCTTTTGTTAAAGATTCTTCGAAAGTTGAAAATTTCTCGATAGAATCAAATGGCCAATCATTCCCAAGATCCTGCCAGGCTTTCGGCCGAATATTGGATGGTTTTTAGAAGTTGTTTACATTTATCAGTCATGGAGAGCTCAAGACTGTCTAATTTTTTTGAATTCCTTTTGGATTACACCTTTCAGGTAATTTCCTAAACCGTTGAGTCATGTTTATGATGATTGAAATTCAATGTGATAATGGAATGGAAATGGCCTTCTTTTGTTGATTATCGAATTATAATTATTAAATAATAAGAATTAATAAATCTTTGAGTACTTTGATAAATATTAAAAAGTTGATCAGAAGACAGCAGTCGAATAAGATCATTTGAACAGTAATTAATGTATGTATTTACTTACTCGCTTTAGTGATAATCTCGATTGGATATGTATCCCACGTTTTATCGACATCAGCTTGAATTTCCACCAATTCCTTAAACTTGGGTATCAGGTTTTTTGGCGGCCAATAACAAAACGTGTAATTTAAGGTTAGCCTAGAAGCTGGAACTAATTTCACCAGTTTTTTAACATTAATAAATTGTTTCATCGAACTCCAATACCGCGTATTGTATTAGTGTATCCGACATTTTAGTAAATTATACAATTAATACTTAGTCCAAAAATACTTAATAAACTACAAAAATCAAACTTAGGCTAAAATACACTATAGGTTTGTTCTCTGTGAACGTAAATATAAGTATACTTGATGGATAGGGCAATTTACAGTCTACTGTTGGCAAAACTTCTAGACGTTGTCAGATCATTTGGCAAAATTCTTTAGTTTAGTTTGATATTTATTGACATTCGATCATCGTCTTAGTATTTACAAGTTTTTTGGTGCTTTTGAATGAATTGTTTACTTAGGATTTAAAAAAAACAGTTATTTGCATACCTAATTATTCAGACAAATCTGCAGTGTGTAGTTGAACTCATTAAAATGCCCAAGCAGTTGAACAGTTAATGTCAAGAGTTAGTAACATCTTTGTTAAGTTATTTTGAGCGAAAATACGAAAGTAGGCACCCGCTTCTCCCGCTTAATATTCTAAGAGACTTAGTTGATGATACTTGATATATTTTTAAATAGAATCATTGGTTACTGTTTCTTGCATCTTATCCACAATTTTCACATAAATAAATACGTATATTGAATAAATCTGAGACTATTCTACAAGCCTTTTATTTATAAATAAACACCTTCGGTTCATGCAATACGAGGCACAGGCCAATAAAAAAGAAAAACTACCATATTGACATTTCTAGTTTTCTCAAAGTGAAGAGAGAAAAAACTTTAGTTTGGCAACCTCACAAATGTTCTGCAACGTCATCGTCTTTTCACCGTAAATAAACCTTACTCAAATTTATTAAAAAAATCAACAATAAAGCTGCTCAAAGTGATTACCCTCTACATCGATGCAGGCTTGAAGACGGTCTTCAAAAGATCAACTTAAAACTAAGCATTTGCTCATTGACATTTTGGGAAACCTGCGTTATTCTATCTTTCATATCGCCTGGGGTAGTGGGAAGTACTTGGTGCACCTGATTTTTAACATAACCAAAGAAGAAAAGATCGACTTCATTTAACTTCGGTGCTCTTGGTGTCCAGAGAGCTGGTCCTGCTCGTCCAAACCACTATTTAGAAAAATTACATAAGAAATCTGACCCTCGTACACTTGTGGTACTGTTATCGACCTTTTAAAACCTTTTTCTAAAATAGCACACTTTCCTAGTTGTTATGAATTAATTATATGTAGCTGTTTTTATTGATTTTTTATAGGGCATCTCCACCAAGTTGACACTAATGACAGTCGCCCTGAGGATAAACAATTATTTGTATGTGTTTTAGATTTGTAATTTGGTTGTTTTGTAGTTATTCAATGATCCTTTTTATTATAAACAGTCAGATATAGCTTTTCAAATACCTAAGTCATTTAAACAATGTCGAAGCACCAAGTCCAAATTAAATGAACTAGAACACGATCAAAATAACTATTAACATCCACGTGTTGTGCAAAGAACGCTTGTTTATCATCAGATTCGTCAGAGGGCTGTCCTATTGGAAATAATTTGTAACCCTAAAATTGATATATCACAAAAACTATTCACTATGAGTTTAGGGAATACTTAATTTTATAGTACAGTACTGTAACTTTTATTTACGGATATAAAATACTGGGTGATTCATTTAAAAAAATTGTGATTCCGATGTTTGGCCTCGCCCTGTAAACGGTTTCTTAGATATGGAAGCAGGTCTAGTTAATTATAATACTAGACGACCATCACAAACGTATGGCTATAAAAGATTAATTCTAAATTGTGC
The DNA here is from genome assembly GCA_949126875.1 of Lochmaea capreae. Lineage (NCBI taxonomy): Eukaryota > Metazoa > Arthropoda > Insecta > Coleoptera > Chrysomelidae > Lochmaea > Lochmaea capreae. The sequence continues at coordinate 24,138,824 of OX421402.1, forward strand.
AGTTCAAAGTATACAGGTCGTTGAACTCATTACGATTTTCAGGAACAAGTAGTCAGAACTTTTTAAATTCACTGTATAACCTATTACAACCATATTGTATCTTTCACTATATTACCTAGATAAAATATTTATAATTCGTCAAAAATTAGTATATATGTTAGGATCAAACACCGATATCGGCCAATGGTCGAAAAATACGGCCAAAACGCGTTCTTGCCACTAGTATATTGCCAATGTCAGAAATATCGTTTTCCGGTCGTTTAGTGTAGACCAGAACGCGTTCAGGAGCCTTTGCAATTGCCAGAATGTGTATTGACTTTCCCAAGTTAGTCTGAAAGAATTTTGTTATTCGTCTACGTATAATTCTGGTGACTTAATGACATACTTAAAACATCTACTTGTTTTTACACGAACTGTTGTTATGACACTTGCTGTTACATAGTACCCTTACCCTTACTTACAGAGGTAAAGGAAGCAAAAGGTAAGGGTAAGGGTACTATGTAACAGCAAGTGTCATAACAATAGTTTGTGTAAAAACAAGTAGATGCTTAAGTATGTGTCGTTTGCAAGCTGAGACATGCACAAAATCGGTTTTTGGACGGTTTAATTGTGTGTTAGACGCGTTCTGGCAATCGCAAAAGGTCCCGAATGCGTTCGGATTTTGGCAATATGCTGAGGGCCAGAACGCGTTTTGGGCGTATTTTTCGACCATTGGCTGAAATCGGTGTTTGATCCTAACATATACACTCACCGGCAGAATTAACCGCCCACCCAATTATTTTTATTTATTTCTGAAATTTTCGGAGATTTTCGTCACTTTTTGACATTAACTGATATGACGTGACGAAGATCAGCTCCAACTACTATTCGAGAACTGAAAACTGCTTCGGTGGAAGAATGGGAAAACATCCCACAAACTGAGATTCTAGCCATCATGGATACCATTCAACGCAGGCTTAGTGATGTGATCACTCGTTACTAAAGTGAATTTTGTTAACAACACTACTTTTTTGTCGATAAATTTCATGTATTGCTCATCTTTTTCAAAAACTTCAAAATTTTCAAAAATTGTTTTTCTTTTATTTTTTAAAATTAAACAAATACTTTCATTTGATTGGTAGGTATTTGTTTGCTTTTTCAAGATGTACTTAGACATTATAGTCGACTGAAAAACGGAGAAAAAGTCGCTTCCTTCTCGATTTTTTTTTCTAGGTACAACCACATGTGGTCTTTACAAAATGATAGAGTAGGTCCTTGGCCATCTGAAATCGGCAATTACAACATTTTTTAATGGGGACAACACTTTTTATTGCGAAATTTGTCAAAAATCTATCAAAATTATGTTTTATTACTTTTTCACACATACCTCGCGATATCTCCGGAACTAAACAAGATATTTTCAACTTTTTTTTTAATCGGCAGAAGAAACGTAAGCGGAGATTACTGCGTTAGTTTCATTACTATAGAAAACCTAGTTTTTTTGTAAATTTAGACAAAAAGAAACTTTTTTATTTTTCAAAATTTCACCAAACTATGTGCGTACCAAATAAAGCTAAAGCTTCAAGGAAGTTTTTAAAACAAGAATCACTATTCTAAGTATCATAGTTTTTGAGCAATAAATACGCAAACTTGAAAGTTTCTGCAGCCGCGTTTAATTTTTTTTTTTTTTTTGTAATTGATAAGGCTAGGGTTATTAGCTGCCCCCAATGTCTTGCAGGGCAAGACACTGAGTACATTTTTATTATTCACTATTGTTTGTTAAAGTTTTTTTGTTAGACCAGCTCTATCGAGGAAGGTGAGTAAATTATAAATTTCCCTTTTGTCATTAGCTAGTATTTTTGAGATGTGTCCTTGGATTCCATTCATGTGTCTAAGGTCTCTGTTTTCCATGCAGTCTTCCAATAGGTGTTTGACCGTAAGTCTAACCTGGCAGGTTTGGCATTGTGGGGGGCGCTCTCCTCTCAGCATAAATGAAGATGTGAGGTTTGTATGCCCTATTCTTAATCGGGTGAGCGCTACTTGGTCTCTCCTTTTCAAAGAAATTGGGCATTTCCATTTGTTTGTGGTTGATTTTATTTGCCTCAGTTTTTCGTGTGAAACACCCCATTCGGCTTCCCATCTATTGGCTATTATTTGTTTGAAATTGTTTTTCAGGTCGTTTGCGCATATCGGGATATTTTCAGTACTAGCATGTTCGGTAGCATGGCGAGCTGCAATATCGGCTGAGAGATTACCTTGAATATGTACGTGCCCTGGAGTCCAGATTAAAATTATCCTTTTCCCCATTTCGAACAGATGGTGAATTGATGCAAGAATGTTCTGAACTAACGAATTATCATTATAGGCATCACTTATTGCTTCAATGGCGCTAAGGGAGTCTGAACAAATAGTTGAGGTATGTTGTGGCATAAATTCTGTGTAGCGAATGGCTTGCCAGATGGCGTAGAGTTCAGCTGTGTATATACTAGCTGCAGCATGGATTTTCCATGAAAATGATTGTCCATTTGTAAAAAATGCACTGGCAGTGCCGTTTGCTGTTTTTGATCCGTCGGAATTTGGATATTTGTTGATCAGTTGATGAAATTCCTGTTGGTAGATAGTAGGATTTGTTTCGGATTTCTTGAATTTCGAGCATTCCTTGTGAATGGTGGGTAGGTTAAGTTTCCATGGAGGTATTTCGCAGAACTGTATTGTTGTGAGGATTTCTGAGCCTGCAGAAGTGCATAACTTTTGATTTTGAGATTGAAAACTCAAATCCCTTATTATCCGCCTCTTCCACTAAGGAGTTTATTGCTTGCTGTAGGGTTTCTTGAATCTGATTCATATTGTCGCTAGAGAAAAAAATTGTAATGTCATCGGCGTACATAATTCGTCCAATATCTGGGTTCAGATTTCTAAAAATGCTATTAATGGCAATTGCGAAAAGTGTGACGCTTAGTGTTGACCCTTGTGGAACGCCGTTCTCAAGTGTGTGTTCGACAGACAGGATGTTTCCCACTCTCACTTTGAATGATCGTTGGAGTAGAAAGCTCTCAATGAATTTGGGTAGATTTCCTTTCATTCCCCATTCTTGCAGTTGTTTGAGGATTCCATATTTCCATGTCCGATCATATGCTTTCTCTACATCGAAAAATATCCCCACGAGGTGATTACGTTTCGCAAAACTATTTTGAACAGCATTCTCTAATTGGATTAGTCCATCTATAGTGGACCTATGCGAACGAAACCCCATCTGAGAGGGTGATAGGAGTTCATTCCTCTCAAGATACCATACCAGCCGGTAATTCACCATCTTCTCTAGTACCTTACTAATGCAGCTGGAAAGTGCTATCGGACGGTAATTTTCCCTTTTTTTGAGTCTTTACTTGGTTTGGGGATGGGGATGATAATTACATTCCTCCATTGCTCCGGGTAAATACCCTCTGTCCATATCTTATTGTAGAGCTCGAGTAGAGTTTCCTTGGCCGATTGTGGTAGTGCATGTATCATCTCGTAAGGTATGTTGTCTGGTCCAGGAGATGATTGGTTAGTACTCTCTAGTGCTCTCTCCATTTCAGAGAAAATGAATGGGTCATTATAAGCACTAGAACAATTTTCTGAGAAATCATTATCATTTTGTTCTTCATTTGCCTTTCGTTGTTGGAATTCCATGCTATAGTTGTCCGAGTTACTGTTTTCCTCGAACTGTTCAGCTAATTTCGTCGCTATTTCTAATGGGTCTGAAATTTCTTCGCCGTTTACTAGGAGAACGGAAGATATTGCTGAATACTGTTTCCCTGCTATACATTTGATTTTCTTCCATATTTCTGAGTGTGGTGTTTGGAAAGTTATGCTTGCAACATATTTTTCCCACGAGCTTCTTTTACTCGACAGAATTATTCTTCTGGCTTTGGCACGAGCTCTTTTGAAATTGATCATATTTTCCTGTGTTGGGTGCCTTTTGAATACATTGAGTAATCTTTTTTTCTCTTTAATTATTTGTTCTAGTTCAGGGTTCCACCATGGCACGTTCCTTCTTTTTCCATTCCCATTTGTTTGAGGTATACTATTTGTAGCAGCCCTCAAGATTTCGTTTGTAAAATGTTCAACAGAGCTATTTACGGTATCATCCAACTGCACGTTAGTCAAAGAGTCATGAAATTGACTCCAGTTTGCTTTCTTAAGACACCATTTTCCTGGTGGTGTCGGTTGTGGTATTTGGCTGGGCAGCTCAATCAGAATTGGAAAGTGATCCGAGTGATGTTCATCATTCATTACCTGCCACTTAAAGTTTGGAGCTAGTATAGGGGAGCATAGGCTCAGGTCTAACGCAGAGAAGGATTGTGATCTTAGATTTATGAAAGTATCTTCTCCAGTGTTCAGTATAACGAGATTGTATTCGTCAATTAGTTCTTCTATGATACGTCCTCTGGCATCTTTTCTATTTGAGCCCCATATTGGATTATGGGAGTTGAAATCCCCCACAATTAGGAAAGGAGTGGGCAGTTGCCTGATTATTGCTCTCATATTGTCGATGTTCCAATTTGAGTCTGGCAGGTAAATATTACAGATCGTAAATTTAGTGGGGAGAAAACATTCAATTGCTATAGCTTGGAGCCGTGTGTTGAGGTCAATGAACGTTGATGGAAATTCTTCACGTATGAAGATAGCTGCACCTCCTCTCGCTCTTCTATTAGGGATAGTATCTTTTCTATAGCAATTATAGCCTTTTAGGTTGAAATTGTCGGATGGTTTGAAATGTGTTTCTTGGAGACACACACACAGCGGGGATTTTTTAGACATTATGAGTTTAAGTTCAGGGTAATGGTGTATACATCCATTACAGTTCCATTGGAGTATTGAGTTTAGAATATTGAATAGGTTAAAGGTATTTATAAAACGTGTGTATAAATAAAAATATTTAAAACTAGTGTCACATTGATCCTTGCTCCTGGGGTAATGGTGTCTTAGGAGGCAAGAGGTTTGCCGCAAGAGTTTTGCGAGATTTTCTTCTAGGCCGGCCTCTTTTATTCCTTGTTTTTATACTGGTCTGGCTGGATTGTGATTCCTCATCCGAGGAATCTGTTCGAAGACGTTTGGATATTTGTGATGAGGATTGGTTATCAGAGTTCAAGAAAGACATCTGTGAAGAATGAGCTTGGGAGAAATTGAAGTTTTTCTGTAGAGCATTTACTAAAAGTGGAACTAGTTCTCTGATCAGTACTTGTGTATCTATCGTTGGAGATTTTGTCGTTGGAGTGGGATTACTGGTTGCTTGTGAGTATGACGTATTTGGTTTTGGAGTTTTTATGACTACTTTCTTCTTTGCTTCAGAATAAGAAATGTTATTTTTCGTTTTGAGTTCTTGGATGGCTGCTTCTTGCCTATACACAGGACAATCTTTTGATCTTGCGGAGTGTGGACCATTACAGTTTACGCATATAATTGGCGTTTCACATGGTTCTCCAGTATGAAGAGATTTTCCACATACACAGATTTGTTCTTTTGTACATCTTATTGCAGCATGACCAAATAGTTGGCAACGGAAACATCTTAGCGGTGCTGGAACATACGGACGGACTTTTAAGAGGTAAAATGCTACTTTTATTTCTTGTGGCAATCTCGTTGTATTGAAAGTCAAGATGTGGCTATTCGTATCCGTTAGTACGCCTTCTTTCTTGGTTTTAATTCTTTTCACTTCAATGACATCTTGCGTTTTCAGTTCTTCCAATATTTCTTCTTCACTACAATTCAATAAATCTCTACATGTTATGACTCCACGTGACTGATTGAGTTTTGAGTGAGGTGCTACTTCAACTTCTTGATCCAAAATCATTTTCAACTTACTAATTTCTCTTGATTGAGCCGCTGTGTTGGTCTCAATCAATAGGCCGTCTCTGATTTTCTTCATACTTTTCACTTGACCGACTTTTCCATAAATGAACTTGTTCAAAAGGAAGGGATTCGTTTTCGCGAAATCACCTTCTTTACCCTTCACGATCAGGAACCGAGGCGCTAGTATCGTCTCCTGATTCGCGTTTATTTTACCACCCATTGGGGATGGTGGTGGTCCCATTACAGTTTTTTCAGGATTTATCATCTGATTCCCACGAGTAGGGCAGAAAAAAGGTCGACCGCAGCAGTGCTCCCATACTACGGCAAGGCTCCTTTCTTCGGGAGGTCGCCAGGTATCCCAAAGGCACCGTTATTGACCACGTTCGTGTGGCCACGCATTCATCAGCACGGTTGCTCACACCTTGACTTACGACTTTTTTACGGCTGGTATGTTCCATCCATGAGCGGTTATGTTCAATCCTGTTGGTCCGCGGGAGGTATTTTATTTCCCTCCTATCCACCGGCAAGCCGGTTAGGACTTTCCCCTATCCGCCACCTGGGGACGCGTCCGATGGGGGTTTCAGGTGTCCCCGCACGGACCGCGTTTAATTATTGTGCTTTCTAACGAGCAGACATCTCTCCGCTTCCCGCATACGCATAATGCGATCTGTCTATTCCTGACAAATTTGGCCGATAACTTGATTCAGTTGCTAACAGTCTTCGTTTTAACTGCGATTAGGTAGATATTATTTTGGATGTGTGTGTGTGTGTGTGTCTATTGAGATATTTTGTGTAAACGATGGAGTGTTTATTTTGTGGTCAGACTTTGCAAGAAAAAGACAAACTTGTGACGCAAAATCCGAGATTGAAAGGATTAAATACAATTATATGTGCTGCAGAAAAAAGGAAAGACACTTGCGCTCAAAATATTTTGCATCAAAAGGAAGACGTTCTTTGGGAGAAGTCTTTGCTGCTAAAATCTTACGAGAGGGAAGAAAACATGGGGTGAAAAGAATTACAGTGGTCTTTGATACCTATTTACCCAATTCGTTAAAAAATGGGGAACGACAACGACGTGGTGATTCCAGTAGTGAATTTAAAGTGGCTGGTTCTAGAAAAGTACCCAAGTTTCGAGAATTTATCAGGTCTTCGGCGAATAAACGATCATTACTAATATTCATTACAAACTATTTTTTGACAGAAGTACCAAATTTACTAAATGACTGTGAAACGGTAATTGTAGCAGGTGGCTTTGAAAATCCTCAACTTTGTTTTGAAGTAAATAAAATTACAGGGCCAAAAGAGGTGGAAAGACAAAATAGTAGTCAAGAATAAGCTGACACAAGACTGATACTCCACGTTATAGCAGAGCTAAAAGCAGAGAATACAATTCTGGTAAAATCTGTTGATACCGATGTACTGATCTTGCTCTTACATTTTTGCTGTGAAATATCAGATATGTTCCAAAGCAATGTATACATACAATTAGGACATGGTAAAAATTCACATTTTTTGTCTATTAACAATATTGTGGCCAATTTAGGGACACAAATATGTAAAAAACTACTTGCAATTCATTGCTTAACTGGATGCGACAAACAAATGCGATGTATAAGATAGGCAAGAAAACAGCATTTGATGTGTTATACAAAAATATTGATGATTTTAAAGACCTAGGAATATCTTACCTTTTTATCACAAGATAAAGCATTGGAAGTTAGTACAAAATATATACTTTATTTGTATAGAAACAAAAACAAAAATATTGCTTCCTTGAATCAATTAAGATGGTACCTGACATCGGACTCAAATCGCACATCCTCTGAGTTGCCTCCCACTGATCATGCTTTTAAACAACATTTGAAAAGGTAATAAATATTTTTCTAAGTCGCTTATATAATAAAAAAATACCTACAAATAGCTATAATATGTATCTATTATTGTTTTAGGTGTCTGTATTAATTAAACATTTGGTACAATAGCCACATTCAAAATATGCCTCTAGAAGATCCGACTCTATACGGATGGACATTAAAAGAAAATATTTGGAATGCCAATTTTTCTTCTCAAGAACCAGTGCCTGATGATGTAAGAACAATTTTGTCTATACGATGTTCAGACAAAAATCGCAACAGTAATAAGTGTACCTGCTTTTCACAAGGGTTAAAATGCTGCAGTGACTGCAAGTATACAAACTGCTGTAACAGCCTAACCTATGAAATTTTATCAGACTGCGAAGATGAAGACTTTTAAAATATTTTTTTTATTTAATTTAATTAGTTATTTTTATTTTTGTTTTATTAGATGTATCTAACTATTAAATAATGTCAAATAATGGTCAACATAAATATCTTTAATTTAAGTTGCTATAAAACGAGTTTATTCTTGCGATGAAGATAATTTTAATATTAAAATTTTATATTGTTAATCTAAACTAAAGAAATAACTAAACCGAAACTTTTTTTAAAATGTTTAGGAACTTTTATTAATTTACAGGTTACAGGTATAATTAAGTCGGCGCGACCACAATAACGCTAACAGTATTTTTAACTAGCTGCACGGCGTCGGCCGGCGAGGTGGCCCATGGGAGTGCGGATTCTTTTAACTTCAAGTAACTACTTCTTGAAAACTATGATACTTAGAATAGTGATTCTTGTTTTAAAAACTTCCTTGAAGCTTTAGCTTTATTTGGTACGCACATAGATTGGTGAAATTTTGAAAAATAAAAAAGTTTCTCGATTACTGAAAATAGTGATGCAAAAAAAGTAAAGATTAAAGTTGTGTCTAGATTTACAAAAAACTAGGTTTTCTACACTAATGAAACTAACGCAGTAATCTCCGCTGCCGATTAAAAAAAAAGTTGAAAATATCTTGTTTAGTTCCGGAGATATCGCGAGGTATGTGCGAAAAAGTAATAAAACATAATTTTGACAGATTTTTTACAAATTTAGCAATAAAAAGTGTTGTCCCTGTTAAAAAATGTTGTAATTGCCGATTTCAGATGGCCAGGGACCTACTCTATCATTTTGTAAAGACCACTTGTGGTTGTACCTCCAAAAAAAAATTGAAACCTTTTTGCCCCTTTTTCAGTCCACTATTAAAAAGTAAAAAAAATTACAAATATCTCCAATAAATAATAAAACATTGGGTGGCCGGTTAATGCTGTACCAGATTGTTGCAATAACAAACATTTCTAAATAATTGCTTATAAAGATAGATTTTGTGATATTTGTAATTTTGCATTAGGTTTAGAAGGTTTTTTAATTTTATGTCGCGATTAGCGATTTTCATTGTGTAATATTAACGCACTCCTGTATAGAGAGATAAGAAATAACAAATTGAAATGTTTACGAGGATACGAATATGATACGTTTTTAAAAATATTTTTACATGCTTACTCATTGAAGTTATTGTTACGAAGTCACCAACTCAGAAGCCGGTCATGTCGCTAAACTATACAGTTTTGGCGAATGCGAAGCGTTGGTTCTGTAGTTTTTAGTAAATAGTGAATCAGTAAGCAGTAAACAGAAAGTGAATTAGTGAAGATAAATAGTGTCATATTCAAGTGGTGAAGATAAATTAGAACTATTATACCGAGTGTAAATAAATTAGTAGACATTAAGAGGAACATAGTACCTTGGACGAAATTCAGTGTTGGAAAAACACGCAAAGCTCAGAAGAGGATAGAGAATACAAGTTACTGTGCAGCGATTCGTCGTGTACAGTCAGTTTCAAAACGCGTCACAAAATCTCTCATTTCGCTTATAGATTTCGCTGAGTAAACATAATATTAAACCAGCGCGGCGACCGGCAGCGTCAGTCCTATCTGCTACGCCACTAAATGGAAAATTTATGCTTTATGCAAAATTTTATATAACTGTTTCATACTAAAAGCGATATAATATAATTCAATAAGTTGAAGCTTAATGAAGTTTTAGGGCGAAATGAAAATTTAAAAAACTGTATAAAATAAACGAATAAAGGTTCAAACAACAATAATTAGCAAACATATTTATCAGATCAATGCCCTTTTTCCATAATATTCATTGAATTGAGTGGTTTGAGAATTTAAAAAATCATGTAAGTTAACTAGAAGGATCACATAAAATTTAAACTCATTGGTGTATTTAAAGCGATTTTTAAAAGGGTTGAATAGGTATTTAAAAAAATCATAGAAAATAATCAAAATTGGCATATTCAAATTTAGTTTTGAGAAATATTAATCAGAATTATGATGTTTATTTTAAAAACTATCAAACGTATCAGCATACCTACATTTATAGGGTTTGTAAGAGAGTTGAAAGTTCAAAAACCCCTTTAAAATAGAAGTGGCAGATCCTAAACAAACTAAACGAATATTTGTGCGTGTGTCAGAGTCAGTTTCATAGGAGGGATGCAGGAGCATATAAGCAAAACTATGGTATACCGCGTGCACAAAACTTTAATAAGAACTACAAATAAATAGAAAACACAATTTATGAAAAGTCAATAAAATATTGTTATATTTTTACAAATAAAAATACTCAGTTTTGAGAACTTCAATCACTCTTTTTATTTGACGTCTGTCATTAACTAACTACACAATGTACTTCCAAGTGGGGGTGCGCATATGTGTTCTATTTATAGGTCAATCACTATAACGGAAACATAGGCCAGTCCAATATTACAACAAATATTATTATTGATAAGATTTTAATAAAATGACTAAGAAAGAATAAAAAGCAAAATAATAATTAATTATAGCAAGATATATAATTTGTAAAATATATTTTTTTACACAAAGCACTGTAATTTAGATCCACAATAAGACGTATAAGTAGACGTAACTTTTTAATATTACCGAAGGAAAGCGAGAAACATTTTTTATATAGACGAAATCTGAGTTAACGAAGGACTCACCGTGATGATAATTATAATGGATTTTAAAGAACTTCTGGTAAAAAAGAATTGTAAAAAAAAAGAGAACAATAATGGTTTCATATGGCCATCCCAAAACTGATCATCTCGATCAATTTTTTCAATATGAGGCTTACCTTGTGGAGACCAATCCAAGAAATAACACGAGTTCCTTTGGGTTAACTGTAACTGCCCCTGAATTTGGTAAAAAAACTGATGCTTTTGTTTTAAGGTGATCTCTCCTGTTTCAGTAAACTTTAAGTAGTTATTTTTTTTACTTTTGATGCCCTCTCTGACAGTCATTGTTTTTAGATCTACGGGGCATTTCACTTCTACAATAGAATTATCAAAATCGATCAATCCATCGGGACTCGCTCCAAGAAAGCATTCATCATTTTTATTAATAAATAGACCGCATTTCGTAATGTTAAGCCCGGTCAATTCTTCAAATTGGCTTATGGCTATTGCTTCGTGTTGTTGTTCATATCTTGTTGCTGAATTTCCGTTGAATGTTCGATACATCATATTTTTCACCGTATTTGAAGGGTTTGTTGATTGCTTCATTCTACATATTCTTCCAAAAGATGATGCCGTTATATATACACGTTCTTGCTGCCATAAAGGATTATTGATTTGTCCTAATTTGCTTAATCTCGCCTGAAGTTTTTGGAGACAGTTGAAGTATTTTTCTCGACGGGATCTTTTTTCTTCTTCTGTAAGGGTTTTTCGGTATCTCTATAATCCTCATCTGGATTAGCAGTTCTTGTTATTGTCTTAGTCCTATATCCATTTATCTTTTTCATTGTAGAGGCTTTAAGCCTACCAATTTCTTTTCTCTTCATTAACTACTTGGTTTATTTCCTATAAGGCATTCCACTGAATTTAATTATTTCTTCAACATATTTTTCTTTGCAATTATAGAAAACAGCAGCTAATTTACATCTTGTTTGGTAGGAAGATTTAAAACAATCATTAATTTTCTCCCCACCTACATATTTGTTTACTAGACTATTAAACTGTTCGGCGCAATTATTATTTTTATTTAATAAAAATGAAGAGGCATTTTCCAGAACTGTTTTTAAACAGTTGTCTACGTTTTTAAATCATAAGTAATAAGTGGAACCAAATTTTCTTCTTTCACATTTTTATCGCAAAAATATAATTCACAGTAGTCATGCATTCCAAATATATGGTCAAGAATATTTTTTACGTCTTTTTGGAATCTTATTATTTTTTCCGCTATTGTGATATCACTTTTCGTCCAGTGCTCAGCTGATTTCCTTATGTTTTCTTATTTCCTTAGGCTCTAAACCTAAGGATACTACTTTCCAGTTTTTTCCTGAACTTAACGGGAACTATTTTTAAAGAAGTTGCGCTACTAGTAGATTTGCATATAACTCTCAGTTTATTACAAAAGTTGCGCAAAAGATGGTTGACACTTTCTCTAAAAGTTTCATACCATTGGGCTTTTCCAAAAGAAGTCCCTTCGAAACACCACTTGCACTTTCTATAGAAGTGGATGTACCGGTCCAATTTGATTGGGAATGTGGCATGTTTAGTACGAAACATGCAAAATTTATTTTTTATACCATTATATAAGACCTTTTTCGTCATTTCTCCGATGATCATCGATACACCTGATAACGCGTTATAATTGGTCTTATAGGATCTTTTAGACCAAGCACCATCTGCTATTACAGTAATAAATGGATACCCATCTTCATCAACATTTCCTTGTTCCCTGGCAATTTTAGTCTCTTTTTCACCCGCTAATTGTAATTGCAATAATAATACATTTTCAATGATTGTTTCTAGTTTACTTTGTGTGAGGTCATATTTCACCAATTGTAAAGGGGGTATGTTTATACAACCAATAATTTGTTCTAGTTGTGAGAATCCGCAGCCGCTTGAGGTAGCTCCTGCAATGAACAAATTATTATTCAATTTTTTAATTTACTCTCGGCAAAAGAGTAGCCATGCCTGGGTTGCCACAGGATTATAAAACTGATTAATATTTTATGTTCACCAAGCACTGCTGCCAAGTTTACATCAACTTATCTGCTTGCTGGGAATTTATCGCAATTGTTATATTGCACATATTGCATTTTACAATATATTTTGAAGAAGGACCATTTCTCACTTCATTGATTATTTGACAATTGGATAAGGAACAGGCAAAACTTGGCATACGCTGAATATTTTGAAGCTGTCCAAAAAAGTAGGCAATGTCAATAATCCTTTTTCCTTCTAAGGTAAATTGTTTGTTTGGAATTTCCTTTTCTCTTTCTAAATTTGGTAAATTATCTTCATTTAAATTATTTGTCTCAACCGGAACGTCGTCGACTACTTTGTCATCATTACCCTCCGGCTCTTGACGCAATCGCTAACGAGAGTATGCAGCCCTAAAAATATTTTAGGCTTCTTGAATATATCTTTTTAAATTATTATTAAAAAAGGTAGGTATTTAAATTTTATGACCATAAACTTTGACAGCAATAGATATTTCAAATGCAAGTAAAACTAATTTATGGTCAACAATATTAATTTACAAAGATGAAAAGAGTAAATCATTGAGCAATAATTTATTAAAATATTTTCAATAATCCATTTCTGCATAAGGTACGACCATAGTACCTACATACATATTTTAATTACCTAGACGCCACAAAAATTATTTCTTAAGCCAGACTCAAACGACTCGTGTCGTGTGCGAATACACAATCATTTGCGTACTTGGCAAGTATACGAGCTTTTCGAATTGCGATGGCAAGCAGGTCGCTCACACGACGCCGACGTGTACAGTTCACAAGTACGCGAGCGCGAACATTTGGCTTAATAAAAAATGTACAAATGAATAGAGCATAGTGGTGTGGCTGCCATTATGGATAGCGGTCGTCCGGAGAATTTAGTTGTTGCTTCCGCTTCCTTATGTTTAGCCATCCAAATGACCGGCTCATTTTCAAAAAAAAACAAGAAATTCCAACACAATCTCATCTGTCCACTCCATTTGAATCAAAAAAACGTCTGTACGTTTCTGGTAGTCTTTGAAAACTAAATGAGTAGTCGCACTAGTAAAAGCAAATTATTTGTGCATTTAGTTTGAGCGCCTCTACAAGTATAGACAAGTATGTACTTGGCAAGTGTGCGAATAATCGTGATACCTTTGATTCGGACCATTTTTACCGACCCGAAATGGAAAACCAACGAGTGACAATTAATTGTACAAGCAGGTACAAGTAACCCACTCACATGACATGCCAAGTATACACAAGTAACGATTATTCGCCAAGTACACGAGTCGTCTGAGTCTGGCTTTAGCTGAAAAATCTTTTATGTCTAACCAAAAAAAATTCAACTCACCGTCGTTTTCTGCCTCTCGACAAAACAAAACTGGTTTTTTTATCTGTTGCGTTTGTTGCCTATTTTTTTATGGTCAAAACTTTATTTCCTTTCTGCCTGAGAACTAAACTAAGACTGTGACTAAAATATTTTAAACGACGGCATTGAGAATCCCTAATATTTCACAAGGGTTATCTTATCACATGTTTCTCAGAAATTTATATTTATTATAAGATAAATAAATAGACTGTGTGCGTATGTTGTTCTGGTGATTCTTTCGTGCTATAGAACGCTGATTAATTTTTGGTTCAAGTTTTGAAATTATTAAGTTTCATACACAATTAAATACAAAAAAAAATTCTTACAAACTATATTTGAACTTTTCAATTACAGTCCAAAACCAAACTAATAATATGAGATAGACAACAGGGTCCTAATATTTATTTGTTTCACAATAATAATGTTGATCATCCGTTTGCTTTGCCGGAGCGGCTGCGATCATGGTATGTTCACTCCCGCTATAAATTTTGTCTTCGTTTATTTAGTTATTCTACCTGTCGCTGATAGCGCTACGTAAGCGAGGATCTGTCAGATTTAAATAAGCCCGCCATTTATATAACCTCTATCTCATTTTTCGCATCGCCAACCATTGTTCTCGTTCTTGTATATTATACGGTTATTTTTATATTAATTCGTAGAAACAGACATTTTTGTGCTTTTTAGTGATTGTGTTTATTGAACAATGACATTATGGTTCAGTATTGTATTGTTCCCACTTATTGTAAGAATACAAGTAAGGATATTAAAATGCATCTTCTTCCTAAAGACCCCGAGGTAAGTTTGTATATTGATTTAATGTTTTTTCCCACTAAAAATTGTTGTCCCACTTTAGGTGGGATGAAGATTAATAATAATGTACATTTTTTAATTTAACGACTGCAAGTTTTTATTACATCAAAATAGTGTATTTAAACAGTGTTTTATTCCACTTTTCATAAAATTCCTCATTAATAGCATTTTCGATTGATAAAAATAGTGTAAACTAATACATTTTCCAGCTCACTGATGCATGAAAATGTATTTTTATCCTACACTATGAGAAAGTTGAATTTTACCAGCTTTACGGAGGCGAGAAAATAACCCTTTCTATGCCTAGGAGAGAAAAAAAAAATTATTTTTCCACACTAGTTGGCGTCCCGATTGACAAATTAAATAAAAATTGCTAATTTGATTGATATCCCACTTAAAATAGCATACCTAAGCGATTCCAATCACATCATATTCAGAAGAAACAAAACCGAATCGCTTAAAATAAACACAATTAAACGTCAGTATAAAAATAAATTGTTAGCGTCAATGTCTGATGCGAATACAACCATGAGTAGTCGTATTTCGATATTTGTTTGAAGTTTAACTTGTTAGTTATGGAACATGAATCAGATAAAATAATGTAACAATTATTGTGTAGGATAAAAACGTTAATGAATTTCATATTATAAAATAAAATGTTTATAGAAAGAATATTACCAATAATTATTGTGTAGGATAAAAAAGTATGTGTAAACCCCGGCAGTAAAGTGCTTTTTCATGCCTCAAGAAGTGGCCTGAAATATGCCACTTTACCGCCTAGGTATACAATATACTATAGTACGCACTATTTCTATCAATCGTAAATAAAAAAGTAAAATAATAATTTAAATATATTTTAAAAAGCCCGCTACTCTTAGCAGCGACAGGTTGAATAACTAAAATGACTGTTTAATATTATTCTGGAAAGTGGGCCATCTATTTTTTTTATTGGTAATCTATGGCTGCGATTCTCGCTCAGACTGTACACTGGTTTCTAGTAGTGCAGAGGGAGCCATATCTTGGACGTAAGATTACTAATTTTCAAAAAATTCCTACAACTGAACGATTGAGAATTAAAAGCTGAAATTCAAGAACTGTGTTAACTTTTTCATTAGTGAGGGCTGTCGGCATGGATTTTGAAAACTATTGATTTTAAAAGATTTTCAAGGTCGTACCTTAAAAACGGTAAAAGATCAATTGATTTACATGCAGCCAGTCCTAGAAAAATACCTGTATTTCAATATTCCCGAATATAAAGCCTCAATCTTCAACCGTTTAAAAAATACGATTTTTTTAAATTTAGTCTGGGTATTATGTTCCTCGTAAAGTGTGTATATAAATTAAATTTAATACAGTGTGTAAGTGTTTCTATAAATAAAGCAATAGTAATTAGCCATTGTGTGAGTATAATATTATCCCACCGTAAAAACTATTTAAATAAATAAGAAAAACATTACATTATCTACAAATATATTTTAAGTTGCGTTGTATATACACTGTGGGCCAAATTTATTTGGAACCCAATTTGTCTCTGAATAATTATTTTTATAATCTGCCGGTTTGGTGAAATTTTGTGTGAATATTAGGGAGACTTTTTCTTAATTGTAGAAAAATTATCTAATCAAAATGTACAGGGGGAGCCAAGTAAGAAGCAATATTTTTAATCATTGCTTTTGGGGTTGGTGAAAAATTGAATTTTTCACTCTAAAGCTACAAATATTATTCGAAAATATTAAGAAACTATCGGAAAAGAAGCTATAAAAAAATGTTTCTTATTTAAAAATTATTTTTTTCGAAAACTTTATTTAATATAATATTACCATACAGCGTAATAGGGTTTTATTAAATAACAAATTAACAGAGCGAAAATATAAAATAAAAATATTTTTCAATAATTTCACAAGAACTTATTGTGAATATGACCTCCCTGATTATCTGCAACAGCTTGAAGTCTTCGGCGCCATTGTCCAATTGACTTTATAATTTCTTGATTATATTGATGCCAACAGTAAACTATTCTCTCTTTAAGCTGATCAATAGTATTGATGCGAGTGTTCTCATAAACTTTTTCTTCTAATGTTCCCCAAATGTTAAAATCAACGGGGTTCAGCAATGGTTAAAAATATTGCTTCTTATTTGACTCCCCCTGTACATTTTGATTAGATAATTTTTCTACAATTAAGAAAAGGTCTCCCTAATATTCACACAAAATTTCATCAAAATCCGACAGATTAAAAAATAATTATTCTGAGACAAATTGAGTTTCAAATAAATTTGGCCCACAGCGTATGTATGATAGGGTGGCATTCACTGAAACCTAAAATATCTATTGTGCCTCCTTCAAGTTGCGTTACATACACAATAACATTCACGCAAGGTACATTGTGCCCACCTAATGGAAATCTGAAGAAAGATATGCCCCAAATTATGATTATCGGATCAATAGCAAGAGCTTTTTTAAAAAAACATTTATTTTTGATAAATTACAGGTGAGACTATGTGTCGTGTTACGTTGTTGGAAACTACTACACTAACTATTTAACTTTATTTACATTTTATTACAAAGAAAAATAAATGATAAGTAAAACTGCAGTGTCCACACAATTCCTGGAAGTCTACGAACACATCTGCAATTCTCATCTCTCATAAGTAAATGTATTGTCAGAATACATAACTAGGTACTCCGCTCTTAGACATTCTTCAGCTGTAACTTTTCTTTTAAGTTTCTTCTTACAATTGTAGGCCTATTGAAATGCAAATACTAAGGCAAAAGTAAAGTATTATAGTCCATATAAAAATTAACTAGATTTAAAAAAATTGTTTTCAAATTTTCATTTTGAATTTTTAAAGAGTCTTTTAAGTTTTAATTTGATCTAAATGAACATTATATAATTTTAGTGGTTTAATTTGAAGTATCGAGTTTTCCAGAAATGGTAATGAAAAATAGTTTTGGTATAGTTGCGAGTAAAATTGATTTGCACAGTTTCACGTTACAAGGTCTCTTTGAGGATTAAAAGGCCGAAAAGATAAACAAGCCATAAATCATTTCGAGTCTTGATATACCACAAGCGAACATTTGAGTCTCATTGGTGCAATGTAGCTTTCGATTGGTCTATCCAAAATTGACTTCAACGGATAGTCCACATTGACTTTGAACTTCTCAGGGTAGGCTTAGTTCATTTTTGTTATTTACGACACATTGTGTTCTGAATAAGAATTAAGTAGCAGTTGCTTTGATTAAAATGTTGTTTGATTAAAACTTTTCCATTGATTAAGACTATTTTGTTGGTAATAATCAAAATTATGGCTTTTTGGCGATCATTCGAAGAGGAAGATATTGTTATAGGTATGTAAATATGAACAGGAAATATTTCTTCTTTTAAACTGAAAAAATGTATTCTACAAATGTAATAAAATTAAGTTCTAATTGTTGATATATAATATTTTAGAGCCTGAAATAGTTCCATCTGCTAGTAATGATGTGGGCAGTAGTAAATATAGTAAGTTGATTGATTGTTGTATGCACAAAACAAGAATATTATATTGTTGAATTTTTTTACTAAAGGTTCTGAAAGTGAAGAGGAGGGATTTGAGACAATAGACAAAATCAATTTATTATGTTTTTGTCACCTTCTACGCAAAAAGTGATACAAAATATGTAACAGGTAACTGAAACAAGAAAATAATGGGTCAAAGCGTGGAGTTGCTTAAAGAATACACAAATTGACAAAAGTTTCTCACAATCAAATATTCTTCTGGGTGACTACAACCCGTTGAAGTCAAATAAATGCATAAGTCAAAGTAAAACTGCACTAAGAGTTTTAACAGGGATCCAAACGGGAAATTGTCGCCTGAATGGGCACCTGCAAAAGCTCAAAATAGTGGAGGACGAAGAATGTAGATTCTGTGGTATGGAAGAAGAAACCTCCATCCACATACTTGCGAATTGCACAGCAATTCAGAATCCTAGGGCACAACACATAGGAGATTACTGGATAGAAGGGGGACATTTACCTAAGCTAAAACCTGCAGATATCCTAAAATTCCTCCGGGATATAGGACTCGAGGAGCTACTAGTCTCCGAGACTAGTGAGTAGAAGTAAAGAGGTACAATAGATCTTTTAGGTCTTAGTGAATGCCACCCCAATATACATACATCGGCAATCATTTTTTGAAAATTCACATTATGATTCTGAAACCGGTTCTGCTTCTACTTATAGATTTCTTTATCTCGCCGACAAATGGACTGCCTAAGCTTTGACGTCACAACAGAAGGCTACTCCTATTAACTTTGCCAAATAAATCGATAACGCGTGTAAAACGTCATAAGGGATTTTTAATTTGCGGTTTGCTATTAAGAGGGGCCTCATTTTTCAGACACCTCAAAACAGTTGGCACCCCTGACTTGCAAAAAAATTTATGTCATTTTGTAAACAACAAATCTAACGAACGCAGTAAAATTAAGTGTTGAAATCAGGTATTTTCGTTGAGTTTTAAATTGTTATAAAAAAGATACAAGCCATTAAGTGATGGTGTTATTTTAACAGTTTTGACAATTTGTGGTCACCAATTTAAACGCCAAGATCTGATCCCCATAAGAAATCTTAGAAAATTCGATTCTGAAAATATGGAATCTCAAATCATTGTATTTTTTGAAATTTGTTACACGGAATATTTTGTAAACGAACAACTTTTTACATTAGTTCAGCCGTTCCACCGTCTTGATGGATGGCGCTGTATGGAACTTCGACGCACTCTGCTTCAATGACAGATGACGACAATGTCGTTGTCATGTGTTTTGTGTCCATACAAATATTTGAAATTATTTATTATTGTTTATAGCTTGTTAGTATTTGTAGGTGGTTATAAGAAAATAATTTTCATGCTGAAAAAGTAATTTTGTGCTTCGTAAAGGCTGTTTATATTTACTCCACATTGCTCCACCACAAGTATCGTGTTTAGTGCAGGGGCCTAGGTGTAAAATAAACCAAATTAATATTTTAGCTATTGCTAGTGATTCCACAAAGTGCCTTATATTTATTGGTCCCCATATCGGTGCCTTTTGGTTCCTCCGGGGACCTGAACACAGCCATAGATTGCATCAGCAAACATACATCGGCCTCGGCCTCCCGAGTTAGTGAGAAAAATTACATTGGTAATAGTTATAAAAATAATTGCATTCCACTTATTGACCAAAATAGACATTTCGTACTCTATTCAATACTGTTGTGATCTTTTATTTTTGGAACAGGAATAAAAATGTTGTAAATTTTTTATCTTCAAATTTTTCAGGTTATGTATCAAAATGTTATTATACTTCTTGCAGTTTTCCTCCAGTTTGTAATAAACTGACATGCCTGTTTTTCCATTGAATCTTCTTAATTATTCAAGTAAATTATAGCAAAAATGTTTTCTTTTATTGGAAATGGAAACAAATAATTCAGGCAATCTGTTAAACTATAACAATGTTTATTATAGCAATGAACAGACATGCTTCTTTTCCATTGACCCTTATTAACTATTCAAAAAAATCACAGCAAAAATATATGTAGGTATGTTTTTATTGAAGCGAAACAAATCAAAAATATTCTATAAAAATATAAATAAAATTATTATTACAAATTTAATGTATTTGTCTTCATATTTATGAACACATAGCAACTGAAATCCATTTTCCTCTACCATTTCTCCTCAGAACAAAAGGGAAATAAAAAGTTTATAGAAATATCCATTTTCTATGATTGTATACTCACAAAGGGGTGGTGACTCCCCATCGACACATTGAAGTCTTGATCCATGTAGTTATGAAGACTGAAAAAATATTATTTAAATACTCTCTTTAAATAAATAGTATTTTTACTTACAGAACTATTTTTCTAATTCCCATATCAGCAAAAGTATATGAATAATCCATTTTATCTTGGAAGCCGTCTTACAAAGTACTGAATACATTGTCTTTGGTTTTATTTATACATGGCAACTGAACTGCATCTTCTATTTTCTCAATCAAACAAAAAAATTGAGTTTATAAACTATCCATTTTTTACTTCACAAAGGGGTGCTGACACCCATCGACATACTAAAGTCTTGATCCATATAGTTATAGAGTCTGAAAAAAACATTTTTAATATAAAGTACTTTAAATAAATATTTTTACTAACAAAATTATTTCAAAATCATTTCAGCAAAAGTTTTAAATAATCCATTTTATCACAACTGGAAATGAAATATTAGAGGTTTCTCCTAAATAAGTTTTTACTTACTGAATAGTTATAGCAAACATTGCTATATGAAAATTATTTATACCTGTGCGAGCAACTATATCAGGCTTATTTTAGTTCCATAATCAGAATTATAAATGAAATAAAAAAATCTAAATAAGTGTTGTCATTTTTTTACTTACTGAATAGTTATAGCAAACATTGCGATATGAAAATTATTTAGACCTGTGCGAGCAACTATATCAGGCTTCATTTTAGTTCCATAATCAGAATTATAAATGAAATAAAAAAATTAGATGTTTCTTTTAAATAGGTGTAATTTTTTTACTTACTAAATAGTTTTAGCAAACACTGCTGTATGAAAATTATTTGGACCTGTCAGAGTAATTATATCAGGCTTCGTTTTGGTTCCATAATCAGAACTGTAAATGTAATGAAAAATTAGATGTTTCTTCTAAATAGGTGTTGTCATTTTTTCACCTACTGAACACTGAACAGTTATAGCGAACACTGCTGTATGAAAATCATTTGGACCAGTGCAGGCACTTTTATATCAGCACAACTTAAAAAAACAGCTTAAAACAATCTCAAACGATGAAATGAATATCCTGACTGGTCCAGAGAACTGGTCCGTCTCCCAATGTTCTTATCTGCTATCCTTACCCAGTCGAATTTGTTATTTTTTTGCACAAATAACGTAAATGTTTATAATTTACATAGTTGCTATACCTAGAAAAATAATGTTTCATTTACTTACCTAGTTATTGTAACGAGAAAATAATGATAAAAAACATTCAGTTATCTGAAATGAAACAATAACCTGGTGCGCCCTAACCTGGCCCTGAACATCATCCCCGGGGGTTTTCCAGACATAATTGAAAAAAACCACCCGAAAATCGTTACGGGGGGTTTTTTGGCTCGTTGAAATCAAATATAGCACCGGTCAACACCCCTCGGACACCTGGTGCACCATGACCTGGCTCTGAACGTCATCCCCGAGGGTTTTCCAAACACAATTGAAAAAGACCAACCAAAAATCGTCCCATAATTTCATACATTCATTCATGGGTAACTCTCCCCCGGGGCCCTCAAAAATGTGATTCAGTCCTGTAAAAACGACGAGAATAATCTCCGGCTGGATCTCCGAACCTTGCCGAGCGGCCTTTCACTTTTCTCCTAACGCTCAAAACGCTTGGATTGCCAAATGCAAAAATTATCCCTAGAAATCCATGTCATTATGATGATAAAAAAGTATGGTTATCTAGTTTTTAGCTTGCCATATGTAATAGTAATTGAATAAAATAAAATAATAAAATAAAATTAATGAATGAAGTAGGTAACATTACATTTTAAAAATTTTTGAAGCAAAATGTTTTGTAACTTTGTCTTTTCAATACATAATTGATTATAAAAGCTTTTAAAACAATCAAAGGAAATAAGAATCCAAATAATTATTGGACGACGACCTAGTATCAGTTTTGATATTAAAAAAATATTGTAAAACAAAGGACGACTAAAAAATTAATTTCGTCTACCTACTCTTCAAGTGGCAATAGCGCTTGTCATTAGAATCGCTTTTGTAGAGTTGAAATATCCAAGCTTTATTTTTTCCTTCAATCTGTTTTCTTATCTTATCAGTACTAGTTAGGTGTCTTCGAGTATTTTTGGAATGAGGGTAGGTCCGTAGAATGGACAAAAAACTGACGTTTCAAATTTTTTTTAGCGAAAAGCTCGGTTCAATTTAGTTCACATTTGTATAAACATACTTTAAAATAAGTAATCTAACTGGCATTTCAAAAAATTGATGCTGGTCTCAAGGTTTTATGGATATGCAAGTGAATAGAAACACAACAAATTTAAAAAGTATAAACCTTAGGCCTTTTTAAGAAAGAAAAGATGTTTAGAATTAAAAATAACTTTCATATACCTATTTAACATTGTTTATTTAGATTAAAAAAGTTATTTTCTCAATATTTTTTCTCTGTGAAATGAAAAAATCAAATTTATTGATCACTTGATGTAAAACAATGTTGAATATTTGGAACTTATTTTTAATTCTAAAGGGAAAAGAGAATACATAAGTAGGTAAAGAAACATACTAGCTGTTAAGTAAAAATAGCAAATAAGTAAATGAAATAATAATTTACTTATTGTCATTGAAAATAAAAATATTTGCTGGCCCCAGATTATACTAGCCATCCATGCTATGGAAACGGATGGAAATAAGTAAAAAGAGATCAGTTGGAGACTTTTTTACACGAAAATTTAAAGTTTTGTAAATTTTATTGACAAAATAATGAAAATCCTTTTCCAGATTTACACTTAGCTTCAAAAACTTCTTTAATTAATCACTTTTTATATATTTCTAATACCAATCAATCTTATTTATAATTAAATCAACAGCAAACGGCAAGTTAAAAATTTCCTGATAACTTACACGAGTTTTCGGTTTGTTTGGAAAAGCTTTTAGGACCATGCCTCTTATGACGTCAGACTTGGGCAGTCCATTGTGAAACGGTGCAAATTAATTCTACTCGCAACTATAACTCGCGTTTAACACTTTAGAATGTTTGTAGTATTTTATTTGTACGTAGCACAAGTAATTCAGTTCTAGCAAAAGAGTACCTTTTAATAAAATAGAGTTTTTGGATTTACTAGTCTACGGCAGGCTGGAGTTTCGATAATATGATTATCTATTTGTTGTCTTAAATTTTCTGACATTCTTCTTCCTTTACTTCGACAGGTACTTAATCATGCGCACTTCACATGGTGTGTTTTCTTGTAGTAGTTTCATCGGAGGTTCCTCATGCCAAATTAGTTCTATTGAACTTATTTCTTGGTATTTTTCGTCGCCTGTCATATAAATTTGCTCATTTAGGAGTAGATAATTGGAAACTGGGATAATTACTTTAAAGGAATTTATTTGTGGCGTGGGAAAAATATATGTATAAGTGATAGTAATCGTATCTTTTGCATTCTTATTTTTTCATAAAACAAATTTTTTTTATAAATTGGGTTCAAAAGCTTTGTCTTAAATAATTACTGATTGATTTTATTTCATCTAATAGATCTTTGGGTTGAACAATTAAGATATGGAATACATAAATTTTTGAAAATGTAATTGCAATATTCCTAATGATTCTAACATGTCACATATTGCTTGCAATGCAATGGTGATTTCTGGAATTATTGATTGTGTATAGATTTCTTTAATTAAATGATTATTTATTTCATTCTTCACATCTATTGATTCTTTCGATTTATTTATTTTAGATTTTATTATAACTTGATTGTGCACTAACTGAGCTGTGGTTTTGTTGAACTTATCTATTGATTTATCTAAGATAGTAATTTATTCACTAACTAAAGTTTTAATTTTTTTAGCATCATTAAATATACTTTCAATAGCTGTGTCATATCGTATAGCATCGTTTTCGTCTAAGTTACCTGTTATTGATTTTATTAGACTACCAAAGGCATTTATCAATCCTCGTTTACTTCTAGAAATTTCAAGTGAAGGATTTAATCGACTTATCTGTTTTTTATTTATTTGTCAAGTGTTAATGCTAATGCATAGTAATTAGTGTCTCCTGATTTGAACAATTTTTCAATAGTTTGATTTGATTTGAAATATTATTGTAATAATTATTTATTTATTCTAGTTCTATTGATAATTTGTTACTTTTTAAAACTATATTTGTTATATCAAAAATTTGAATAAAGGACCAATAAACAAAAACAAAAATATTTTGAGCAGAGCGTAATTTTAAGGGAAGTAATTCTGGTTTGTCTGTTCAGTTGTCCGATTCCGAATGTGTAACTGTAGGCATGGCTGAAGAACCTAAACGTAGAATAATATTAGTTCTTTTATATGTAATATTTATTTTTTTTTTATTTTTAGTATTTATAATTTCTTGGCGATTTTTATCTAACATACTCCTGTTTTCATATGGACATAAAAAGGTTTTTAGTTTTTTATTGCTTTCTTGACCTGGATTATTTTTGAATACTTTTCATCTGATTACAAAATATTAAATTCCGTTACCTTGTTGAGTATTCGTTTTAGAAATAATTTTTTGTTTATTTATTTTTAAAGTTGGGTAAGCTTGTGGAAGTACTAATAATCGATTTACTTCATTACTAATAATTTCATCTAATATTTTTATTCCGTCATTGGTTGTTGACTCTAGCTAGATAAATATCTCCGGGATTATTAATTAATGATTCGTCTTTTAGTGTATTCAATGAAATTTAAGAAAAAGAGTCGGCTGTTCCTAGACCAATGTATTCGTCTATTACAGTATTAGTTTCAATTTTTTCCAAGAAATTGTTTTCTCCTACGTCAATAATTTCTATATCAAAAGGACTTTGAATACGGGAACGGGAATACGGGGGTTTCTCGAGAGTTAGTGATAGACGTTGAAGCAAAATTATTTTCAACATTTACTAATGCAAATGGTGATTCTATTCTATTATTCTATTCTATTGATCACCAAAACCCTCGCGAAAACCCAGATTCGTAACTCAATTCTAGAACCAACGAGTTTACCAATTATTGCTCGTAATATATTTAATTGAGGATTTGTTCTATCTTGAAAATTATTTATCAAACTTTCGCAACTATCTATAAAAATTTCGAGTGTATGAGGGTTGCCATCAAAATGAGGAATAGCGTCTACGTTTACTTTTAAAACCTGAAATTGAGCCACTACTGCTTCTTTTAAAACTATCCTATCCAAACTATCCGCTAAATCTACGTTTAAATTACTCATGAAAATATTATCGTTATTAATTACTTTTTATGATTATTTTTCAAAAACTCTTTATATTCCTTGTAAAATTTGATAAATTATCAAATAGGAAAGCAAAATAAAATGACTTACAGTATAATCTTCAAGTTCATTAGAGTTGATTTTCTCATACTTTTAGGTGGTTAGCAATTGGATTTGGGCTAGGCTTCCTTGGCTTGACTTCACAACATGTGTGTCCGTAAATTATTAAAACCAACCGGAAAGTAACGATTTATGTTTTTTTCCGTCGAATAATCCTACTGACTGCCTGAATTCTTTTCGGATCAATAGCGAGAGCTTTTA
The DNA here is from genome assembly GCA_949126875.1 of Lochmaea capreae. Taxonomy (NCBI): domain Eukaryota; kingdom Metazoa; phylum Arthropoda; class Insecta; order Coleoptera; family Chrysomelidae; genus Lochmaea; species Lochmaea capreae. The sequence continues at coordinate 24,165,036 of OX421402.1, forward strand.
AAAAAAACATTTATTTTCGAAAAAGAACAAGGTGAGACGATGTATAGTGTTACGTTAGAAAATACTACAAAAACTATTTTATTTTAATTTTATTACAAAAAAAAGAAATTATAATAAGTAAAACTGCAGTGTCCACACAATTCCTGAAAGTCCACACATCTGCAATTCTTATCTCTCATAAGTAAATGTATTGTGCGAATACATAACTCCCATCTCTACTCCTACAACCGCTCACACAACACATTTGCGACACTTGATTTTTCATAAAAATCCCTTAGTAATAATTAAAGATTTCACATCAAATACAGTCCGACTTGTATACTGTTAACTCCGCTCGTACCTTTAAAATACATAAGACACTCGGTATCTTTCTGTACATCGTTCGGTTGGAACTTAAAAATCCCGAAAAAGAGTAGCATTCGCAGATCGAGTTCAATGACGTATTAAAGATAGACAAGCCTTGTTTACATTTTGGTTGTCCCCAACATATTTAAGACGAGACTCTTCTTACATGATGCCAAATCTCGTATAACAAAAATCGTAATTGATGTATATATTTAAGATTTTAGCAGCATTTTCTGTTTAAAACGTAAGTAAAAAGGGGAAAGCATTTAAAATAGGTATGACCAACCCACGGTCCGGCTAACTATTTTTTTTTCAGTTAGACTTTTGCATATTCTCTTAATGCCATAAGTAAAATAGTTTATAAATTTGGCAACCTCGAACTACTTCTGTCATTTTGGTGAAGTTTGTCAATAAGATTTTAATTATAATTGTGTTTTTATTTGATTTCTGATTGATATTTGTATATTAAGGTCCTTTTAAGGCATTTAAAATGGTGAGAAAATATACAGTGTGTGAAAATACATGGAATAAGAACGATAATCGTTAATTTCACAGCTAAGGTTGTAGTAGCATGAGCGTAGTTATAGGTATAAGCCGAGGGATTCAACATTGGTTTTCATAATATTGTTTATTTTTTTATCAGGTTTCTGAAGAATTGTCAAAAGATCTTCGTGATCATGATTATCCTTCGGTTTATTTTTTGAGTGAATATACAAGGATGTAGTTGCTTATATTTTTGGATTAGTAGTAAAAATCTTCAACAAAAAAAATAATTGCAGTGTTCTATACTTTTAGAAGGTGATTACAGTTTGTATAAACTACGAATTAAAAAAAACTTTTGGAAAACTGAAGATGAAAAATGTCTAGAACACTTACTATGAGTTTAGATGTTGGTAATATTAATAAAATTGAAAATAAAACCTTTCAATATTATATTAACATGTTTATAATCTATAGTGCAAAACTTGTTTTAACTTCTAAATCCTTTAAAGGTATCTATTAAAAAAATAATTTGTCTATGAGCTATGATCTTCGATATAATTTCCACTTATTGAAACGAAAAAATTAATAACGTACATCAATTAATCTAAAAATATTTTTCATAAAATAGTTTAATTGAACCCTTTCGAAATATACGCTACTGTGCGTTGTACTCGCCCTGATTTATGTTGCGACCAAAACATTGTGTAGGTAGGTAATTATGTGTGAAGGCTGGTTTATCTTTAATACGCCATTGATCGAGACATATACATTGCACTGGGAGGAACTTCGCGTGAACCTATTATTCATTGTTTATGTACGGTATCAGTGCTCTCTTTATTTTGGAAGAATTTCATTGATATTCAATACATAAAACCTAATTAAATCAGTCCAAGTCACTCATCGATTTCCTCGAAATTAACTTCTGAATTTTGTTTCTTTATCAGTTTACCAATAGTAATAAGACGTCACAATGGTCATTGTCAATAGACACACTTATTCGCATTTTGATGTGAAATTTGAAATGGAACTATAAATACCTAATTTGTGACGCTTTAGCTATATTCAAAAAAATACTACTGCTATAATGAATGATTTAAAACACTTTCCAAAAAATAGTCAACATCTCTATTATTACGTGTACCTATGTCTTATTTAAAAAACAAAACATTTGTTTTTATTATTGACTCGTTTCCTTTGTTCCGAATTTTAAAACGTCATTGAAAATCACCTGTAGGTCATGGAAACCATATTACTCACTGCAGCTAGACGGTTTACTCCGTTTTTTCTACCAAAATAAATCCGACACGTTTGTTTGAGATAAAAATAAAAAAAAATATTTAAAATGGGAATGGTATGCTAAGCAAAATAAATACAGTCAGGATTACAGAATTCAGCTGATCGTAATAAAAATAGCCGAATAAATAATAGGTAATAATCACATTGGATTTATACTCCACAATAAAATGTAATTATTTATTTGTTGGACGATGGCAAACAAATTTTGTGAATATTTTTTAGCAGTGAATTAAAAAAAAATCTTTCAGATTAAATCTAATTCGTATATTAACACTAGTAAATGGCATTAATGAGGAAAACTCAGCCTGATTGGTTCATGTAGATCAAGATCAATTAAGGAATGCTTACGGCATTATGATCCAAACAAAAGAGCCTCGAACCATAATAGAAGCTATTACCTTAATAAAAAGGAAGATAATTCTAGATATTTACAAAATAATTCAAATTTTTAACCTAACTCAATAAACTTTAATAATCAGAACAGGCCATAATTTAATCAAGCATCACAATCATCAAACTCCAAATCTTTCTCGAAATTTCAATCACAATATTAACCTCAATATGATTCAAAGAATATCTCAACAACCACCAAATTCTCAAAATAATAACCCTCAACCCAACAATAATCAAATAATACTGCCAATGAATTCACAACAAGAAGTGAAGCTCGGTGAAAATCATTTGATGTTGAAGGGACAAAAATAAATAACCTTGAAGGTGACAGCTAACTTTGGCATGCACTCATAGTTTCACTCGAATCACACTGAGAAAAAGTATTTCAGAATAAAGTTGTGTTTTATCAATTGTTTTTAGGTATTTTTCCATTAATAGCTATTTCTGCACTTTTCGTTGACAAATATACACGTGAAATGAATTATTTACAAAATTTACTTTCAATCTACAAGAAAACAAATTTGGGTCTGTAAAGACCATAAGAAAGAGGCGTACATGTGATCGTATGACATATATGACGACTAATCTGCTTACTTGATTCTTCTGCATAAAACAATAGATATTTTCTATTTTTATCAGTATATTATTATGTTTGGTCAGCATTTGAAACAAATAACCTGATCACCTGAATCATAGAAATCTTTTTTTAACAGAATTATTACTTCTGGAATATATTTACATATAAATATCCTCAAGATTAATAAAAGTAGCGAGAACTTTCAATTAACTCACTGTATATTTTTTTTCTAACTATGCATCAGCCGGAATTACGGTAAACTGCTAGATATATTGCTTGAAAAATCGTAGATTCTAATTAGTGCTACTAGGATATAGGCAACCACCATTACAATCAGATGGATAATGGATAGCATACGATTTAGTGTATACAACATCCGTTTCATTTGTACGTGAAAATACCAGTACCTAATTGTTACTCAAGTAAATTACTTTGTCGCGTTGTGGTTACTGACAAAATAGGTATTTCACCTTTTTATGACTAATTAGTTATTGTACCTGCAAAACAGTAAGTACACGATAAAAGAAAATACGTATTGATGTGTACGAAGAAATAAACCAGAAACATTGAAGTGGGTACGTGGGTACCTATTAAGTATTTTGTTGGGACATGTAATTGAAGAAGAATAGTAATGGTTTTTTGATAAGAATAAATTTAATTGGGTAATGATTGTGAATTTTGGAGTACTATTGTGCAACATGAATATATTTACTACTATGCACCACCTTCTCCTGTATAGATATTATTTCTAGTCAAACATTATTATTCCTGGTGTTTGTTCTAGATTTGGTTTAGGGTCTTTTGATTTTCGAGGTTTGTCTCAAATATCACTGTTAACTGTTAATATACTATAATAGAAATACCATTATTACGTTTATTATAAAGAATAAAACCATGCCAATGCTATGGCGTTGATTTTTACATAATATGCTGTAGAGTTCATATAATAGCCTTCTTGGTGTGCGTCATCGTTTGTGACGTATATCCGGGTTTTGGGCATGTCGTTTATTTTATTTGCTCTTTGACATATATAGATAACCTTAAATTGGATACATAAAATGATCAGGATCGTATTCAGCCAAATTCGAAAATGCTATAAAATTAATAATACTTGGGATATGAAAACACTGCAAAATAAAACAAATTGTATATTCAATTTACATATTAAAATAACTTTACATTAGTAAATATAGTCCTGCAAAAGAATTATACAGCCTGTTCAATTAAGTCTGTACCATATGGGACCCTATTTTATTCTTAAGTTTTAAGGAAAAAGCGACGGAAAAAGGTATTCTTCACTTATATTTCTTATTGTTAGTCAATTCCATTGTTTTATTTGTTTAAATGTGGCCACTGTTTTATTGATGTTTTTACTGACCTCATGTACCTACTTGATGTTCATTAAAATATGTACAGGTGGTGTATTGAAAATTTATGTATGTATGTATTTTGACGTTCACAGAGACCTAAAAGATCTATTGGGCCCCCTTACTTCTACTTAGTTTCTGAGGAGAGTCTCAGGAGTGTTGTCAAAAGCTCCTTCTATGTCCGAAAATGCACATACTACAGTTTCTTGGTTGTCTAAGGCAACTCGGATATATTGAAAATTTAACAAAATAGATATTATTCTATAGCTTTTTGAAGCTACGACCACTTGCTCTGCCGTTGAATAGCTTCTTTCCAAACACTAACTAGAGTATTCTATCTTCAGTTACACGTTCAGTAGAAAACAAACATAGTAAATAGTCAAGAAACCAACCAACTAATAAAAAATTAAAAAGAAGAGGATTATGAAAGTTCAATTTTCACACCAAACCATTTCTATTGGATTGAACTGGCAATGATGGGGAGGTAGTCTTAAAATACGATGACCATGTTGAAAGCCAGTCTATCTAATCTATAAAACAGCACGCTTACATTAACACTGTTGAGCCTTCCCTCCTACAATAAATTACATACTTGTATTCTTTATCTGGTATATGTTTCTTCACAATTTTCATAATTTCATCTCTTATGCTAGATGCTGGAAAAGGTATACACCTTTCTTGTAACCAACTAATTGAAGATTGCTTAGTCCAAGATGAATTAGGGATTTTTACAACTAAACTTGAATGGTAAGATGCATTGTCCATTATTATTGAAAAAGGTTCTTCTAAATTCGGTAGTAGCTGTTGTTCAAACCATTTTTCAAAGTTATTTGAATTCATCGAATCATAGTCTCCAGATTTACTCCCACTATTGAAAATCAAACTACAGTTTTCGACAAAACCATTCTCAGAACCTGCATGTAAAATAATGTACCGTACACCTTCACCACTCGTCTTCCTTACTGCCTTAGTGCTACCATCTTGCCAACTCTTGCGAAAACTACCTTTACTAAAAATCCAGGTCTCGCCAAAAAAACAGGCTTAAATTCTCTCTGAAAATGTAATCTTTTTTGAGCTACATGTGGTTGTTCCATAAGATATTTTCTATTGGAAATACTGCAATTCAGCCATCTGAATTTTAGTTCCCTTAAAACATTAGCCATTGAACCAACAGACATGTCGATTCCATCCAGATCGATGAGTTTTTTATTCAGTGTATGTAGAGTTACATGTTCATCTAAAATAAGTAAGTAAACAAACAATATTAATGAAGAAAAAATATAAAAACACTTTTTTAATTACACACTTTTATTAGGAAATGCACTAAAAAGTAAACAATAATCTTTTGTAATTTCTCATTCACTCTTTCTCATTATGATTAAAGTAGGTAGCGCAATCACTTACACTACTTCACTCACTTCAATCACTTACATACTACTCACTTTTATTTTCAGTGAGAAGTAATGAACGAAAAATTTTCTAAGTTAATTAAAAAAAATAATTTTTTACTTTTTAGTGCATTTCCTAATACAAGTGTAATTTGAAAAGTTTTTTTTATATTCTCTGTGTTATAGTGTTTAGTGTTAGGCTCTTAATTCCATTGAATTTTTTGATCCAAAACTTTAAAAAACATGTATTGTCACCGAAAATGTGATCGTGTGCAAAATTTGAATGAAATCGGTTAGGTAAAAGAAGGTAAAAAGTGGATTGCAAGATTTGATCTAGACAAACAGAGAACTGAAGTTAAATAAAAGTGTGTAAAAACGGTTCACTCATCGGAAATTTAATCAGTAATTAAAACGAACGGAAAACGCTTTTATTATATTTAAATAAATGAAGGATTTTAAATTATTCTTCCTGCAAACGAAAAGCAGTTGTAAAAACTTTTTCTATAATAAACAATTTTAAAAATAAATTGGGTGTCACTGCTGTCCGGGAACCAAATTCCTAATAGAGACCAGGTAAAGTGAAAAGAAAATGTCGGGGAACCAATTTATCTATTTTTTTTACCCTTCTTAATCAAATTACGTGTGCCCAACTTCTTGAGCTATAAGTGATGACATATACTTTGTGATAAATATTCCATAGGTCCATAAAGACTTCTTGAGCATGAAATTACGATCAATAAAGAAGGTTTCATTCCGAAAATGCAAATAGAACTTATGTGAAGAGTCTCGAAAACTAGGACTTCACAAAAATTATATTTGCAAAAGGCAACGAATTTTACATACATGTCACATTGTTTGTACACGCTCGGTATAGGCGAATATTACCAGCAAATGTAGAGAGTAAGTGCACAACTTTTGACAATAATAGGTAATAGTAAATTGACCAATATTAACAATTAAATCGTTTTTTACTTCAAAAACTTACCGGCTTATTATAAAAAAATGGGTGAACCGAGGTTATTTTGGAATCATAGTACCTTTTGCACTCTGACCATACCATCTCTATGGCATTATACTGGCAGTGATGGGTGAAAGTCGTAAAACCCGATGACCATGTTGTAGGGCTAGTTCATCCATTCTGAATAAAATAAAGAATTATGAAAATATGCAAACATATGAAATATTTTGAAAATATGCTCCGAAAATATCCCACCTATATCTTTTTATTACATCCGGTAAGTGCTATAACGGTAAAATTGACCGATTCCCGTTACAAAGTTCAAAAACAAAACAATTTTAATTTCACCTTGATTGTATAAACAATGCATCGTGTTGAATTATATTATGTACTATTTGATAATGGGTATTTTAATTAGTGATTGATTGGTCATAATCGGTACTACTAGGTATGCAACCAGTAATGCACCTTAAGAGTATGTTGTGTTGGTGTAGTTCTGAATAAAATAGGTAACTAAACAGTCGATAGAGTCAAAGAATACTTTGGTGTATTCTTTGATAGAGTCAACTTATTAAATTCGGGTATGACGGAAATGTCAAAGACAGCGTCAAAACTTACTCGTAGAGGTCGTTATGGCTTCCTTCTAAAATGAGGGTATGTATTTTAGAATCATCCTCGCAAATTTAACATTATTATTTGGAATTAATTAATTTAAGCACTCATCAAACCTTCATCGTATGGAGAACGACTCTCTTGAGATTTTGATTGACAGTGTCTCTACTACAAGATGAAAATAAAATAATAGTAATGAGCATAAGGTTAGTGTAAATATATTCCAGTATTGTTTGGCTACATTTCAAAAATTTTTATCTTTAACTATTTAAATTCACATCAAATTTGTCGAGTTATACTTCATGGCTACTAATAACTATCGACTGGTATATTTTCATAAAGTTTGGGGTTTAACATTTTTTTGGAGACCATTTTTCAATTTCTTTTGTTAGTTTGTATTTAATGTTTCCTTGTAGATATCCTAGGAAGGTCTCTAAAATTAATAAATTTTATCTTGGTGTGAGCGAAGTTACTACTGGTTATGATCAATTTTCCATTAATAAAACCATATCATTTTGTAGAAATTAGGTAGTGTTTAGCTAAGTGGTACCTTAAACTTTTCTTCTTGCCTGACATATTATACAATGATGTCTGAAAATTAGATTATACCTAGGGTATCAAAAGAAAAAAGAACACAACAAACATCTCAACCATTGATAATAAAATATTCTACAAAAAACTATTTTTTTATTTCTTTAGGAAAAAGGGAAGGTAATGAATTATATTCGATATCAAATTTAATTTTATTATGATCATAGCTTGTACTTGAAATTTTAGCTTACATAAATACTTATATAACCGTTGAAAGATTCTGGTTCTTTCGACTTATATTTTCCCTATTTTTAGAATCTTAATCAAAATCAGGGTGGCGCCCTTTTAGTCTTGAGTTCAGTTTAAAAAAACAGTATCCCCCCAGAATTCATATTAGCTCTCCGACGAAGAACTGCCAGGTTACAGTTTGCAAAGGGATGTTAATAATCTAGATCCCCTAACAAGAACCCATTTGAATCAAAGTAAACTTGTTGAACTGTATTTTTTTATCGTTTAACAACAAAACCAGTTAAGCGTTTTAGAGAATTGGCGCCCAACGTGGGGCCTGTTTGTTTGTTTTTTAACATATAATTTTAAGAACGGACTTAAGAAAAACTCAAACTTGTGAAAATATGCCAGTAGCCAAGTAATATTTTTATAATACAAATTGTTGTCATGTATTAGATGCAGTGATAAAGTTGTAGGTAAATACATTTTGTACATTTTACTTCTAAGGTAGGTGGTAGTTTCTACCAGCTGTGTTTAGTAACGCTATTGGTTTTATTTTGAAAAATGCATTTGTTTCCTTTGTAATAATATATACAATCGAGCTGAAATTTAAAATAATGGTAATATTAGTTTTGCGAAATTCAAGTTAATATTTATAAGGGGAATGCATTCAAATAGAAATTTTTTGCACTTTTCGATTTTGAGTAGGCATTTGTAATAATGTCAAAATGGTTTTTTGAGGTTGAACTCTAGTAGTTCAAAGTAAAACCATATAATTTCAGTAGAGTTTTATTATTAGCTCAAAGATTTTTCATTAGTGGACTTTATTAGTTCAAATAAAGTGAATAGATATTTTTGTGATTTTTTTAATTCTAGTATTTCAAAATAAATTTTTTTGCTTCACTATAATAATTCTTGGATGCAACTGAACGATAACAGTTAGTTAAAATATTTTCTTAAGGTTTTTAGCATTAATCCTGATTGTCAGTTATTTGGGTTTTTTATTCTATTGAGTATTAGTGAAGAGATTTGGATTAAATAACAAATTTTTTTTGTACTACATTTATATAGTTTTTAAATTCTTTTAAGAAAAATGGATATCGTAGCTAAACATTTGTTGAAAGATGAAGTAGATTATGAACTTAGACTAAGAGGTATCATCACTTCTAGAAACATGGATGAAAAACGTAAAATCTTAGGAATACAATATCGAAAAGAAAAGAAAAACCCTACTGATTTAGTTGATCCAAATTATCAGTTTGCTACCGAAAATGTTCAGATACGTGCAACTTTAGATAATATTTCTGCTTTAGTTACTGACTTTGAGAGATTCGTTATATATTGGATTAAAGTCTAGATTAGCTCATGTAGGTGCTAGAATCCGAAGGATTCCAATATATGTAACTGTTCATGATCCAGTAGTTTTAAAAAATGAAGCTTATGCCACTTGTCAAATTTTAGAAACAGAATTGGAGGAAAAAGTTATTAGTCTAAACCCTTTAGCAAATTTAGGTAGTACATTTAGATCTCAAAGCCCTACAAGGCAACCCCTCAAGTGGTCGACAAGCCTGTAGCTATACGGAGATAAATTTTACAATTTAGAATGGTTCAATTAAGTGAAAAAGAGCGTATTGAAATTCTAATGATGATCGGTTATGGTGATCGTGTTAGAACTTATGAAGAAGTGTGTCATATTTTTAATAATTTGCATCCAGAGAGAAATGCTATATCACGCTCAACAGTAACTAATACATTACAACGTTTTAATACAACTGGGATAGTAAAAAATTTGCTAAAACCTGGAAGACCGCGGACTGCAACGAAAGAAACTGTTTAACAAAATGTTGCAATCGATTTAGAAGAATAACCTCAAACTTCCACCACAAATTTGATACTAAATCATGGTAGGTATCAGTCGAAGCGACGTTCTATAGGGAAGATATTAAAAAGTGAAAAGTATCATCCGTATAAGGTACAGTTGGTTCAAGAATTGTCAAACGATGATTTTGACCGACATCTGGAATTTTGCGAACGGCTAATGGACATCTGTAATGTCGACGACAATTTTGCTTCTAACATAGTTTTTTCCGATGAGGCAACTTTTTGTTTAAATGGAACAGTTAATCGCCATAACTCAAGGTATTGGTCAAATGAGAATCCTCATTGGATTCATGAAGCACATACCCAGCATCCACAGAAGTTTGGATGGGAATTGTCGAAAATAGGCTTATAGGCCCATTTCTTATCGACGGAAACTTGAATGGTGACAAGTATTTGGATCTACTAAATAACGAAATTATTCCTGCACTTCAACAGAATGGGCAATTACCACAAAATGTTTGGTTTCAACAAGATGGAGCACCTCCCCACTACAATTGACGGGTTAGGGATTTTCTGGATTCGAATTTTCCAAATCGATGGATTGGACGTAGAGAATTCATGGAGTGGCCTGCTCGTTCTCCGGATCTTTGCCCGTTAGATTTTTTTCTTTGGGGTTATCTAAAATCACGTGTTTACGTTAGACGACCAACAAACTTACAGGAATTGAGACAAAGAATTATTGATGAATGTGAACTAATACGTGGAGAAGTGACTCAGGAATTTGTTAATAGGATGGCATATTGTCAGCAAGTAAACGGCGAGCATTTTGAACATTTGAAGTAATTTTGTTTCTCATTATTCTAAAATAATGAAATGTACACCTATTGTACAACTAACAGTGAGTTATTCCTCGTTTTTACAAATTTTTTCCACTAAACTCAGTATGTATGAATTCAAAATAACAAGCTCTTTCAAAATCTGTAAAAATATATAGGGTGTCCCATTTAAATTAAAGAAGTTGATGGCATTTCCGGTAAAACCGGAAGTATATTATTAACAAAAAAATGTACATCAGATGCATTTTGTTCCATTGCACTTACCTGCAAATTTTCATAACTACCGTTCTTTACGTTTAAAAGATATTTACTTGGTTCCATACTTTATCCCAACCCTATACAAAATGCATCTGATGTACATTTTTTTTGTTAATAATATACTTCCGGCTTAACCGGAAATGCCAACTTCTTTAATTTAAATGGGACACCCCATATATTTTTACAGGTTTTGATTTCATACATACCTACTAAGTTAAGTGTAAAAACATTTGTAAAAATAAGGAATAATTCACTGTTGTATAATAGGTGTACATTTCATTATTTTAGAATAATGATAAACAAAATTACTTCAAATGTTCATAATGCTCATAGTTTACTTGCTGACAATATGCCATCCTATTAACAAATTCTTGAGTCACTCTTTCCAAGACTTCTCCACGTATTAGTTCACATTCATCAATAATTCCTTGTCTCAATTTCTGTAAGTTTGTTGGTCGTCTAACGTAAACACGTGATTTTAGATAACCCTAAAGAAAAAAATCTAACGGGCTAAGATCCGGAGGTTGATTAAAGTGTTATATTCCTCTTTTTACAAATTTTTTTACACCAAACTTAGTACGTATGAATTCAAAATAACAAGCTCTTTCAAAATCTGTAAAAATATATAGGGTGTCTCATTTAAATTAAAGAAGTTGATGGCAAGTATATTATCAACAAAAAAATGTACATTAGATGCATTTTGTTCCATTGCACTTACATATTACAAATCCTACTTTAAAGTTAATCCGTTTTGGAATCTGAGCTGTCTTCACCAGTATTTATTATCACTGGTTCAATATGCATTTCCACAAAATTTTTTTCTCGAGTAAACCAGTCTTCGATTATTTTTTCGGTATGCCTAACACAATTATCCAAAACACTTGCACTACAATTTTCCAATGCTTCCTTCCACATACTCGAGACCTTTTCATCACCGTATCCGTCTCTGCCAATATACTTGTTATAATATTTTTTGCAGTGGGCCCAAATAAGCTCAATGGCATTAAATTCATAATGGTATAGTGGTAGCCTCAAAACTTCATGACCATGCATTCGGAACAATTCATCAATGACATATACATTTTCTTTCCGGTTCATTTTAGCAATCTAATATTTCAGGTCTTGAGAGGTTTTCATTAAAGAAAAGATTGTTAGCTTTTAACCAAGTGATAATTTCATATTTTTTTGATGAAGTGGAAGGTTGCTTTTCTGCTAGTATACTATGATAAGGTGCATTGTCCATTACTATTTACGACGGTTCTTCTAAATTGGGAATTAACTGTGTCGAAACCCACTTTGTAAATATTTCACCGTTCATTTCACCATGGTAATCTGACGACGATGATTTATAAGAAAACACTAAACTGGCATCTTCCACAAATCCTTTGGATGAACCAGCATGAACAATGATATAACGTTTACCGTCGTATCCTCCTGGTTTACGTACACTTTTAACATTACTGTCCTGCTAAGAAGTTGATTTGGTTCCTTTGGCATATATCCATGTTTCATCTAAAAATATAATTTGTCTTGAAAATGCACTATGACGATTTTCTCTATATTTTCGAAGAAAACATGCTGTTTGGCTAGCAATATTTGTTCGTTCTATTACTGCTCTTCTATTGTCTTCCTTTTTATATTTAGATCCCAAATGTTTTAATAACACCAATAAAGAGGTGTTTCCAATAGAAAGAATTTCCTTATTTTTCAGTTCCTCATTTATGGTCTTCACAGTAACATGGTTCTCTGAAAAAATAAGTTTTAAATTATCATGATCTCAAACAAAACAAAATATTTTTTTATATTTACTTCATACTAAACTGGAATACACAATTTTGAAATTCAGGTTTCAGATTTTTTTATAATTTGTACCAAATAATTTATAGAACAACCCCATATATATGACATCAACAAATTTAAATTAGAAAACTTAATTGTGAAAAATACAATCTACACTCAGACTCAGAATTGGTAAACATTTACGGACAGTACTCAACTTAGAAATCAGCACATGTAGAAGCTATAATTTATCACATTCAAATTAAAAATATGCACAATTTTCTGTATTCAAAAACTTTCATTACTCAGAACCTGTATAATCAGACTACTGGTTTTCTAAGATTTTTATATACCACACTAAAGCTGATGGTGAAAAATCACACTATATAGATAATACTACATGCAAAATCTTAATTATTAGGTACTTATGACCTCACTTCTCTTTTATTTAAAGTGTAAGCTGACTGTAATCTATGGGTTAAGAGCATGGGAATGGGAACATGTATTATTGTTTCATATGTTTGTTTACTTACTTTGTTCATACATGTTATATAAGGTATTCCGTACTGCCATTTTGATTCCCTCAGGTAAATCCTCTGTTTGTAGTTTTAATCGAGGTGTCTGACTAGGTGATGTTGGGAAAGTTGGAATATTCTCATTCTTTTTTTTTTAGGGAACATACCGTTTTAACTGATATTTTCAGTGCAGTTGCCACTCTCTAAAATATAATATTAACTAGCAATGTCCTTAACTGGATGTTAAAGTATAATACCTCTTGAACAGATGAAATAGGCTGAAAAGGTCCGCTCAAAATATTCAAGCAAGTTTATAACAAACTCCTGTGCTCGTTAATTGATCCGTTTTCCAGGCATTTTCTGAAAATAACTGTTGTTAATATACAATCCGACACTTCATTCATTCAACTTTGAAAATTCTACAGAGATTTACAAATTGTGGAGTATTATAAATACTATTTACCATCAATAAGTAGTAAAATAAGCATTGCAATATACCCGTCCCACGGTAATTTAGGTATTATAAAATGTCAAAAATTTACAAGTTGATAATGAATTATATTCGTACTTACCAATGCCAAGTGGAATAGAAAATTAAATTAGTCCTCACAAGAACTGATTTCAACAATAAATACTCTTTCAATCCAAAAATTCGCTAAAAATAAGACAATAAACTAATCTCGCATAACCTCAAATGCGGTAATGCCAAACTCAACTTTTAGTACGATCAGTTATACACGTTACGTCAATTATATCGTTGTCTCCTTTTACGATAATTACGGCAAATTTAACGAAACTATAACGTATGTCTTGTTGTTGGTCTTGTGAAGACGACAATCGATCCTATGAAAATATGTTTGATTTATATTGACAGAAAGAGACAGTATGTAGAAAATATGTGTTGTATGAATCGTAGATTAGGTCACGTGATGGAAAAGCTTCACCGTTTCAACTGTAATGCACCTTAAGAGTATGTTGTGTTGGTGTAGTTCTGAATAAAATAGGTAACTAAATATCTCAGTCGATAGAGTCAACTTATTAAATTCGGGTTTGACGAAAATGTCAAAGACAGCGTCAAGACTTGGGCCTTTTTGGTGAAGGGTCTTTGCCTCGTATACGTCGTTATGGCTTCCTTCTAAAATGAGGGTATGTATTTTAGAATCATCCTCGCAAATTTAACATTATTATTTGGAATTGATTAATTTTAGGATTTGTAAGAGCCTAATAGGTGGATGGGTGAAAGTATTTTCCTCTAAATCTGAAGTGGGATACATAAATGTCCTAGTTAGAATTTTTTGTTAGCTACTGGGCGAAGCCAGCTTTTTCTATATTTCTTTTGAACATGTTATAACAATATAACTACCCACAATTGTTGGGGTCCCTGGACGTAGCCAGTGTGATGCTTTTAATGTACACTAGGAACTTGAATTTTAATTTTTATAATAAGATTGTTTGGAGGTGAAGAGCCACTCTTTGTCAGATGGTGTCATCGCTTTGGGCTGGTCATCCAGACAACTTTTTGTCCTTATTTGGACGTAAGCAACTAGTTTGATGGTCGGAATGCCGTCCTAAGCAGGGTCGAGCACTCATCTAACCTTCATCGTATGGAAAACGACTCTCTTGAGATTTTGATTGACAGTGTCTCTACTACAAGATGAAAATAAAATAATAATAATGAGCATAAGGTTAGTGTAAATATATTTCAGTATTGTTTGGCTACATTTCAAAATTTTCTATCTTTAACTATTTAAATTCACATCAAATTTGTCGAGTTATACTTCATGGCTACTAATAACTATCGACTGGTATATTTTCATAAAGTTTGGGGTTTAACATTTTTTTGGAGACCATTTTTCAATTTCTTTTGTTAGTTTTTATTCAATGTTTCCTAGTAGATATCCGAGGAAGGTCTCTAAAATTAATGAATTTTATCTTGGTGTGAGCGAAGTTACTACTGGTTATGATCAATTTTCCATTAATAAAACCATATCATTTTGTAGAAATTAGGTAGTGTTTAGCTAAGTGGTACCTTGAACTTTTCTTTTTGCCTTGTTAAATGTGCTGTTGTCTGCCCTAGCATCCAGCTTCATTTTTTTTACAATGGTAAATTGAAATTTTCATTTTACTTTGTATTTTCATGCGCTGTTGTCTGCTTTTGCATCCGGTTACATTTTGTACAGTAATACATTGAATTTTTCTGTTATTTTGTATGTTAAAGCGCTGTTGTCTTGCCTTTGTATCCAGCTACATCCCACATAGCATTGAAAGAAGATTCATATGCCAAGTATATGCCTTCAAAGTCCTGTAAAAGATGTTGTTTCGGTACATGATTAGCATATGCTGACCACATACTGTTTGAGCACATCCCTGTACATACATCCATAGCAAGTGCTAAGAATTTTAGATTTTAACTTGTTCTTTTCCGTAGATCTTTCGCATATGAGTCGCACATCCATAAAAGGCCACCCAAAGTTTGTTTTTTCAATTATATATTTAGCATATAATAATGATTTACCATTAACTAAAGTCCTTTTTAGTACATTCAGCGCATATGCTAAGTATATACCTTGAAGAATATCAGAAGTATTTTATTTTACAGATATCCTAAGCATATGATAAGGATTATCAATAAGGTCAGGTAATTTTACATCAGATCTTTAGCACGTTTTACATACATATATGAATAAATATTTACTATTTTTGTTTAATACATTCAAAGCCATCATTGGTGTTGTACCCTTTTATTTTAAATATTCAGCATCTGCCGATATCAGAATTAACTCAAAAGCCCATCCTTAGCATGTGCAAAATATAAAACATGGAATATTATTTGGTACATTTAACGCAAATTCTACGCATATATACCATAAAATAAAGTCAAAGGCGAATATACACCTTTAACATGCGAACCAAAATACATACGCTCAATCGTTTGGTGGTCGTTTTGTAGTTACTTAGTTTTGTTTGGTAGTATCTAGTTTGTTTATTAAGAAGTAATAAGAGAATTTTGGATTCAAAATTTCAAAGTTAGGGTGCCAACTTCAAGCAGGTTCCTTTATATATGAAGAACTACTAATACTGCACGATGAGGACGATTCATCTCCGGAAGACAAGGCTTGTCCTTCCCTGCGCCATACTTCGACCTCTGAACGCATCCGAGTTCTAAACACACCCGTCACTTGTCATTGTTAGGGTAGACCGTATTTCCCGTATTCATTTTTGTTGCTGTGGAATTTTGGGTAGGGTTGCTTGGCCTCTGGAGTTTTTTTACATTTTTTGATTAGTTTTTATGTGTCTTTTGTTGTATAATTATTGAAGCTTAACATAGTAGACCTGATAAAAACCTTTTTGGTTGAAGCCAAGGAAAGGATAAATTTGGGGGACAGAAAGAAGACTAAAGCTTTAGCCGATGAAATAGAGAAAAGCTTGATCACCCCTACATATTTAGTACCTAAAAATATTAATTATTTCACATCTTTTAATGTAGATACAATCTTTAAAAATATATGATAATAGAGCTATGTTGTAAAGTGGTGTTTACATACCAAATGGCCTTAGTTATAGTTTTTTACCTGGACGCCACAAAAAAATTTCCGAACGGCTTGCGTAAGTGCGACTTTTCGCACGCTTTCCACATGCCCATGGGAAAGTTATGTTGCAGCTTTATTCATGCAAGGCATGAGAACAAGATATCCTTAACACTTACTACAAGAAAGTCTTTAATAACATGCTATGAAGTTAACTAGGATTTGAAAATAACCTGCCATAACACTTATTGGCAACACGGTATTCGTGCTGGGTGCATGCTCAGTATTTGACAAGAGTATCTTTGGTACATTCTATGAACCTGAATCGCATGTGATAAGGGCAGCACAGTACCTATTTTTAGCAGGTGGCGTTGTATCCTTTTAGTGCACATGCTAAGGATGGGAATAGATTGTACCTACCCACTTAACATAGGATATCCTATGGATATCCATATAATATCCACGATATGGACATGGAGACAGATAGGACATCCAATGGATGTCTATTTACCATTAGTACAATGGATATCCGTTTAGAGACATTCACTGGACCTTCAGTTGTCGTTCATCACTGGACGTGAAGATTTATTTGAATGATGGTCGGCCATTGGACATCCATTGTTCATCCTTCGGTCGAATCGAGATATACACTCATTAAAAATGTACCGCTATATTTTATACTTATACCTTCCATCTGCTACTCGAATAATTTTTTACACTCGTAATGGGTACCTATTATATTTTTAGTTTCATGTAATGAAAAAAAAACTAATTGAAGGTAGCAAAAGCTTAGACCAGTGCGGCTAAAGGAAGTGGCATTACATAAAATGTCTATTTGTATCTGATTTGGAAGGAGGAAGAGTGAATAAGGCTGAACATCTGTGGTTTCATAAAAATAAATGATAATTTGATGTTAGACTGTGTAGACAGCTCTTGTACAAAATATATCCAGTTCATGTCCTCAATGTATGCAGCTCATGTCCTAAATGTCTCCAGTTCATGTCCTATAGTATATTATTCACGATTAAATTATAATGATGGCTATTATTCACCATGGTGCGAGTATAAATAATAGCCATTATATGCGAGTAGAACACTATATTTTGTCCACGACTGTGAATTACCAGTTTGTATACATTTTTTTGTCAAACTAAAACACTATACTTTATTACCAAAAACTACTAATTACTAATATTTACTTCTTATGTTATTCAACAGATTATATATTTGATAAGTATTTCATTATTTAAAACGTCTCTTTTACTTTTGACATACATCATACACACTAGATAAAAAACTGCATGTAAAACGATCTACTCGTATATATACAACAGCTTGATAAGCTATCACATGTATCTTCATAGCATGGTGGTTTACGGCTCTGACTCGGTGAAGTGAGGAATTTTAGACATAGGATCGAATCCCCGTCGCGGTGAAAATTTTAAAACAATAAATTGTGGCATTTGTAAAAATATGAAATATCTGCAAAACATGGGAAGTGAAGTATCTAGTACTTGTAAAATGTTAGAATAAATAATTATCAAATAGTCCATATTTTCACAAGGAATATCCATTTTTAGTACGAAACGGATATTCAATGGATGTCCGTAGGATATCCTTCTGGACTTGAACGGATATCCTATGGATATCCCTTATGTCCAATGTGGATATCCATTGGACATCCATTGTATTTTCATATGTTATCTGGGTAATAACATCTTTATCACATGCTTGTTGGCACTTTGAGTTTTTTAGTGCTGGGTACATACTCAGCATCTTATAAGAACATCTTTGATTACATTTCTAATAACCTGACCAGCATGTGACCAGGGCGCAACACAATCTATTTATAGCATTTGTTTTGGTATTATTTGAGAACATGCTATGCACATCCATGTTCTTTTGAAAATATTCCACGCATATGCTAAGGATGTCAAATTGCTATGTGGGATATACAATGATGTCTGAAAATTAGATTATACCTCAGGTATCAAAAGAAAAAAGAACACAACAAACATCTCAACCATTGATAATAAAATATTCTACAAATAACAATTTTTTTATTTCTTCAGGAAAAAGGGAAGGTATTGAATTATATTCTATATCAAATTTAATTTTATTATGATCATAGCTTGTACTTGAAATTTTAGCTTACATAAATACTTATAAAACCGTTGAAAGATTCTGGTTCTTCCGACTTATATTTTCCCTATTTTTAGAATCTTAATCAAAATCAGGGTGGCGCCCTTTTAGTCTTGAGTTCAATTTAAAAAAACAGTATCCCCCAGAATTCATATTAGCTCTCCGACTAAGAACTGCCAGGCTACAGTTTGCAAAGGGATGTTAATAATCTAGATCCCCTAACAAGAACCCATTTTAATCAAAGTAAACTTGTTGAACTGTATTTTTTCTATCGTTTAACAACAAAACCAGTTAAGCGTTTTAGTGCCTTTTTATTACATTCCACAGTTGATCTTTCATAGCAAATTGTGGATAGTGAATTTGCTTTTCTTCTAGCCACGCCACCAATGATTGCTTCTTCCAACTTTGATTTGGTATTTTCTCGACAACACCGCAATGATTGTCCATGATTATCAATGAAGGCTCATGCAAGTTTGATAATAATTGTTCAGTAAACCATTTTCAAAATTTATGCAATTCATTGAATCATGATAATCGCCCGATTTACTACCCGACTTGAAAACAAGACTAGCATTTTCCACAAAAGTATCCTCGGGACCTGCATGTAGGACAATATAACGAACACCTTCACCAGTTTTTTTTCTCACAGTTTTTAAAGACCCATCTTGCCAGCTTTTTGTAAATGCTT
The DNA here is from genome assembly GCA_949126875.1 of Lochmaea capreae. Lineage (NCBI taxonomy): Eukaryota > Metazoa > Arthropoda > Insecta > Coleoptera > Chrysomelidae > Lochmaea > Lochmaea capreae. The sequence continues at coordinate 24,184,780 of OX421402.1, forward strand.
CCTTACTGAAAATCCAGGTTCCATCTAAGACGACTGGTTTCAATGAAAAATGATCATTTTGATTTTTTGTATACGCAAAAATTTTATTCTTTTTTGCGTAACTGCAGATTGATCCATTAGATATTTTAGATTTGATATTGAGCATTTCCTCCACTTAAATTTCAGTTTGGCCAAAGCACCGGCCAAGGAGCTCAAGGATATCTTAACTCCGTCAATATCTTGTTTTTCATGGAGGGACCTAATTGTGACGTGTTTTCCTGTTAAAACAAAATGAATAAGTGGAAGTTTAAAGATTGCAAAAGAAAAACTGAGTATGTACCCACCTGCAGAATACATCGCATCACTCGTGTTCTTATTACATACAGTAGAAACGGTGGAGCTTTACCATCACGTGACTGTTACTATACGTATTTACGTATACGTAAATACGTATAGTAACGTATATATGTATACGTATATACGTATAGTAATGTATAGTACGTATAGTAACGTATATACGTATACGTATATACGTATGGTAACAGTCACGTGATGGTAAACCTTCACCGTTTCTACTGTATTGATGTATGATATACATCGATGATCCTCCAGCAGAACCATGTCCGGCATGAACTTTGATTTTGTAGTCTTTATCTGTTTCTATTCCATTATTATAGTAACTAGTTTTTGAACGGTTCTAATAGATATTTCTAGAGCATCAGCAACACGCTATAAAATTTAATAAAATCAAACCAATAAATACTAACACTAATTTTGCATAATATAAGTAGATACTTACGTTGTAGACTGTATTTAACGGTAAAAGCGGCATTCCAGCATCTATTTCTCTTGAAAAGTAATTAATCAACTTCAAAATTAAACTTTGCTCTTCCTCGTTATACCGGGAAGGCATTTTGACAATGAAAAATTAATTGAAAAAGGCGAAAATGACCAAAAGTACTGAACAAATCAAAATATGATAACTGAACTGTCAAAAGTAACAAATAAAATTTACGTCGACAATAGTTAAGAAATATGTTAATGAAGTCATAATGCCGTCTCATCTATTTCATGAATGAGAGATCAAGCTGGACAATGTATGACGTAACGGCAAAGGATGGTTAAACAAAGCTCTACAGCTGTTCACAATGTAATTTTTAAACCAAGAACAAAATATATGATTCTATTAATTTTGCTACCAAATATAGCAAAGATAATAAATACATTCTTGTTGCACGGAGTCTCTATTAGTACTGAAGAAGTTGAGCCAGTGGGATCTATGGTTGAGCCAGTACGTCGAAAATGGACACTCGAAATCGCGCCCAGAGAGCGTACGTGTTCAATCGCTCACGGGGTTACAAAATGAATTTCGTACATTCGCGGGTACACAAATTAAATAAAATATTCAACAAACAGTTTAGTGGTCTAAATATGCCGCCCCCTATGAAGGGTTAACCTTCAAAATAAGTTAATCATGTAGATATAGGGCAACTTTATGAATCTCTTGTGGAACGCTTTCGTCCCAATCTAGATTCAATTGCCATAATTTTTGTATTATTATTTTTGCTTTTATTATACAAGGACTAATTCAACTCAAGAGGTCAAAGATTGAAGCCATACTGGCCAATATGGATCTTTTAGTAACAGATTTTTGTTGTGACACTGTGTATTGAAAATTATGGTTTACCGAATTCTATTAATTTTGCTACCAAATATAGCAAAGATAATAAATACATTCTTGTTGCACGGAGTCTCTATTAGTACTGAAGAAGTTGAGCCAGTGGGATCTATGGTTGAGCCATTACGGCGAAAATGGGCACTCGAAATCGCGCCCAGCGACCGTACGTGTTCAATCGCTCACGGGGTTACAAAATGAATTTCGTACATTGGCGGGTACACAAATTAAATAAAATATTAAACAAACAGTTTAGTAGTCTATATATGCCACCCCCTATGAAGGGTTAACCTTCAAAATAAGTTAATCATATAGATATAGGGCAACTTTATGAATCTATTGTGGAAAGCTTTCGTCCCAATCTAGATTCAATTGCCATAATTTTTGTATTATTATTTTTCAAAAAAACCCGAAAACAAGCACTCGTGCCATTAACCATACATGCAAACAAGCCACACATCTGTATGGAGGGTATCAAAGGAATTCCACAAGCATCCGTTTCACATTCAAAAAGTGCAATCGTTAATTTCAGCTGATTATCCCAACAGAATTCAAATTGCTGAATGGTACTTGAATAAAATTAACGACGAGCCAAGATTTCCTAGGAGTCTATTATGGACAGACGAGGCATGTTTTACAAGAGATGGCTATTTTAATACACACAATAGTCTAATTTGGAGTGAAGGTTACATCATCAGTGGAAGTTCTTTGTTAACATTTGGGCTGGGATTGTTGACAATTTTGTAGTGGGACCATATTTACTGCCTGTACGGTTATATGGTCATGTGTATACTCTATCAGAATTTCTTGAAGATGTCCCACTTAATATTCGAAGAGATATTGTTTTCCAGCATGATGGTGCACCAGCCCACTTTGGATTTAATTGCCGAAATTATCTAAATGCACAATTTCCAATTGGATGGATCGGAAGAGGAGGGCCGATTTCTTGGCCTGCACGTTTACTAGATGTTACTCCAGTTGATGTTTGTATTTGGGGTCATATTAAATCACTGGTTTATGCGACACCTGTTAATGCAGAAGAGTTAGTGGCTCGAATGATTCTGGCGTTTGATGGTATTAGTGAATGTCCGCAGTTATTTCGAAGAATTCTGCAGTCGATTACACACCGTTATAACTTGAGTATCGAAAATGGTGGTCGTAACTTCGAACAATTTTTATAAGTGACTTACCTGAAGGAAAGTTAATTCTAATTTTCCGAACTTGTCCGAATATACAATTACAACGTGTAGTTTCTGCTTTAGCGCTTATCAGCACGAATTTTAAAGAATCAAAACATTATTTCTACTCCCTTGGCCAGGCCTCTCATCGCATACCGGCTCCTTATCATCGCATACCGGTTCCTTATTCTGTTTTGAGGAATCTACAAAATCGCTAAAATTTGGGTAAGGGTTGGGTGGGTTTGTAATTGTATATTCGGACAAGTTCGGAAAATTAGAATTAACTTTCCTTCAGGTAAGTCACTTAATTCTTAAATTTTCCTTCACTTGTCCTCTATACAATTACAACGTGTAGATGTTTAGAGTAAAGCGATTTTGTATACATTGTATGATTTATTAATTACCCCACAAAAATAGTTCAAAACACTTTAAGTAGGCAGTACTTGAAATTAAGCACAAATTACAAAAAATTTCATGATATAATATTAATATTAACCTTACATAAATAAAGATTGAATCTTTGTATGATTTATTTAATTTTTATAATAGCCCTGGCAAATGCATCGCTTGGATCTAGCAGTGGTCTATTATAAAATTTGAAAAATGTATTAGAAGCAGGTGACCAGCCGGCTGCGTTTTTTATTTGATTAACATTTATCCCAGCCCTAAGTGCAGCTGAGGTTGATGCATGTCGTACGCTGTGATTAGAAAATATCGAAGTATCTATTCCACCTAGTTCCATAGTCTTTTTTATCCAACGGCTTATAGATTGCGAGGACGCGGCATGGAAAGGTCTCTTAGTTGTAATTATTAGACGTTGTTCAGTATTGCGAACAGAAGCTGTTTTCTTTAGATAAAATATTATTGTGTTTGCGACACATAACTCTGGTCTATCCTTGAAAAAAGGAAAAACTAATATTGGGTTAGGCTCATTTTGACGGGATGATTTAATATTTTCCGAAATTTTAAAATCAAGCCTTCCCTCCCTTTCTATGATATTTTTAATATTAATTACTGATAAAGTCTGTACCCTTTGTCCCGTTGTTAGTGCCATTAAAGTAACCAATTTATAAGTAAGATCTTCTATTCCTAAGGGATACCAATTTGATAGGAGGCCCAATAAAGGAGCTGGATCCCAAGTAATATTGTATTTTGGTCGAGGTGGTCGAACCTTAGACACTCCTTTTAAATACCTGTTTATTGTTAAATTATGGTTTTCTGGCGGACTAACAATTAAATTAAGTGCAGACCTATAAGAGTTAATTACCGAATAAGAGTTGCCGTCCTGTAAAATTTTCTCTAAAAATTCTAAATAGGCGTTTAAATTAAACTCATATGGGGTTATATTTCTTTCTTGACAAAATGTCCAGTACTTCTTATAACACGCCGTGTATTGTTTAATTGTTCCTTCTGTGATGGAAGCCATTAGGGTTGAGATAGTTGATGGTGGTATGCCTTTTTTCAAAAACGATGACCAGATAACCTCCCTGCCACCAGGGAAATTTTCTTGTACAGCGGGTGGACCTGTCTGAAAGGAGATAATAGTAAATACTTCTCCGGCTTGAAAACCATAGGTTCGTCAGTTAATAGTCTTTTATACATCGGAAACCAAGATTGGGATGGCCAGTGAGGAACAATTACTATACCCACAGCCTTTTCCTGTATTATTTTTTCTAGTACTTTCGTGATAATCGCAAAAAGGGGGAAAGGCGTAGAAATAATAATATTTCCATTCTATTGTAAAGGCATCTATAGATAAAGAGCCTGGGTCAGGGAACCAAGAAATATATTTATCACATTTTTTATTAATGCGGCTTGCAAATAGGTATATCTCCGGTCTGTTAAATATTTCAATAATTATTTCGTAGGCTTTATTGCTGATCTCATACTCACTATCTATGGATGTGATTCGCGATTCCTCGTCCGCTTCTTTATTGGAAGTTGATGGTATATAACTGGCGAATACAAGTATGTTATTGACCTCACAGTACTGCCACAATTGTTTTACCGCTTCATTTAGATGTTTATATTTGACGCTTCCACCCCTATTTATACAGGAAATTGCTGATTTGTTATCAATTCTTAATAGTATTCTTGTATTATTTATATTTTTAGTAAAGGATCTTAATGCATAACTTGCAGCTTTAATTTCTAGAAAATTTATATGCATAACCTTCTCCTGGTCATCCCAAAAACCTCGAGTTCTTACTCCATTACAGAACGCACCCCACCCGCTAGTTGACGCATCAGAGAAAATTTCTAAGGTGAAATCTGAAGGTTTAATATTGCGACCATATCCAAGGTTATGTTCCCACCAAGACAAATCTTTATACAGTGATCTAGGAATTAACATTTTACGGTGATAGTTATTATAGTTTTTCCTCAATTGATTATATTTTACATTTTCAAAATTTTTAATATGCGTAAATCCAAATTTTGTGGCCGGACAGGCAGCCACTAGTTTACCAATCAATTTGGCAAAATCACGGATACTACATTTTTTATTAGAAATAAGGTTTTTTAATAATTTTTTAATTTTTATAATTTTTTCTTCGGGTAACTTTATTTTCATATCTATTGTATTATATAAAAAACCTAAGAACCGAATGGACTGTTGGGGCACTAAAATGCTTTTTTTCCCAATTTATAATAAAACCTAATTCTGATAATAATTCTACCACACTTTTAGTATGTTTTTGACACTCTTCTTTGGTGGGAGCCATTACTAAAATGTCATCTAGGTAGATGACACAAATAATATTCAAAAGTCGGAGCTTTGTTGCAACCGGTTTAAGCAATTTTGTGAATATATAGGGTGCCACATTTAAACCAAACGGCAAACAGTTAAATTGAAATAATGTATTTTCAATCTAAATCTTAAAAAAATTTTGTATATGTAACTGACTGGAATAAGGAAGTAGGCATCTTTAAGGTCTATGTTGGATAAGTAGAAATTCTGATTTAGTAATTTCAAGACTGTTCTATAGTCTTCCATTTTAAAATGTGATACTTCTATAAATTTATTAAGTTTTCTCAAGTTAAGTATAAAGCGATATTTGCCATTCGGTTTTTTAACCAAAAAGTATGAGGATATGTATTGGTTTTTTGATGGCTTACATTTACTTACAGCTCCAATTTTTTGCAATTCACCTAAGGCCGTTTTATACAAATTTAATTGTCCAGGAGGCATGGAAACCCTAGGTTCTCCTGATTGAAAAGGCCTTTGTTTAAAATTTAGTTCAATTCCCTTTACCCACTGTAAAACCGCCTGGTTTTTGGTAATGTTTTCCCAATTTGAAATAAACCTATTTAATATACCAGCATATGCATCTACCTGAGGTGTTGGGGATATCAGTATTTCCGGCGATAGTGTTGCCTGTTCATCTCTGGTTTCTTGTACCTGTATGGGTCTCTGTACGATTCCGCTTCCCCCCTCCTTTTCTTGAATTTTACTTTGGTTGGGGCACGCTGGTAGTTTAAAGACGCCTTACTATATTGTAAACCTGACGTACCAGGTTCTGAAATTGCCAATGGCTTGGAACTTTTTCTTTTCAGATGTACGCTAGCTTTTCTAAAATCCTGGTTGGTTTTGAAGACCTCAGCAAATTTTTTGTTAAAAAGAAATTCATCAATCTCCAATCCCTCTGCGGCTTTTTTGCAATCCTGGTTTAAATGAGAAAATAACTTAAATCTTCTGTGTACAGATAATGCATGATGAACATTGGTGAATAACTGAGAAGCCTCTGCTAATATCTTTGTATTTCCAACCTGATTTTCTTCTGGTAGCATTCGGTCAAGAACGGTAGCGACAGCTGTCAACCCCTGACCTAATTGCTTCTGTAACGCTGCTATAAATTTATCGTGTTTTAAAGAACCTTCATGTAAACATGGAATGATTTCACTGTTTATTTGGGGTGGTAGAAGGGATTTACAATTTACCGGAATCTTGTATTTTTCCATAATTTCATTCCTTTCTGACGTCTGTAAGCCTTTGCGCAAATATATATCCCAACGAACAACCAGTTCTTCATTTATGGGGTCTCCCATTTCTGTATTATCAGTCGGCTTTGCTCCTAAAGAGAGCTCTATATTATCATTAGCAGTGGGTATTTCTCCACTGGTTTTATTTAGTTCTTGTTCTTGTTCCTGTTCATTGTCTCTTTTCTCCGAGTCGGAACTTGAGCTTTCAGAATCTAAAAAAAAATGTAATCTCTCACCAATTGCCTTGTTCTTCGTCTTATTGAACAGTTTATTTTAACTTTTGGCATATACTATTTGGATCAACACTTGTTGTCCAAATTATTTAAGGTTGTAACGCATGTTACCTAATTCCTTCTACCTTAATTTTTAATTCTTATTATTTTATCTGGAGCAACGCCTGTTGTCCGAACTATTAATATGTGTAACGCTTGTTACATAGTTCATTTTAATTCTTTGTCTAAAAAAAAAAATTTACCTGACTCACTAGAATCAGATCTATGTCTTCTTAAACTTCGCATTTCGTCACAAAGTCTTTTTAAATTTTCCTCCAATTTTCTGATCCTATTTTTTCTTTTTGGCATTTTTCTAGCACTCACTAACTATTTTTAATCGTTCTTCGCCTGACAAGCACGAAAAACAGAATAAGGAACCGGTATGCGATGATAAGGAGCCGGTATGCGATGAGAGGCCTGGCCAAGGGAGTAGAAATAATGTTTTGATTCTTTAAAATTCGTGCTGATAAGCGCTAAAGCAGAAACTACACGTTGTAATTGTATAGAGGACAAGTGAAGGAAAATTTGATGCATAATGTTTCTCAACATAATTGCTTCAATTTAGTAAGCAACTACTCTTTCCTGATGTAATTATTTTTAAAGATCTCTAGTTTATCTTGACAACTAGAAATTTCCGGACACTAGTTTATTAATAAAAAATGTTTATTCAAGTGCCCTTCGTCATTTCTGAAAATTAGGAATAGTTACTCTATGATACCCTGTATAGTGTATAGTTATAAAATATTGCATCAGGAACGCTTATGCACCAAACGGCAAATTGTTACACGTTCTTGTTACCTTTATCTGACAACGAAACCTAATATCTATTCATCTCTCTCGAGTTTGAATGCGAAGTATTCTACCAGTGATACGTCGAAGTTTTCATCTTTATCCAATGCTCATGTAATAACTTTCTCCATCTTTGTCCGTACAAGTGAGATTTACAGCTGTAGATTAATGTTTTTCATTCACATGTCTTTTCTTTTTACGTTTGTAGTTAATGGCTTGTCGATAACTTCACAGCACAAAGGTGACGTTACAAACGCAATGGCGAACTATTCAAATGGTTAGAATATGGAATTTTTAAATTAATATATTCAAAAATCTAGCTCAAATTAAGGTATAAAATTAAGCTCAATGAGTTGGGTTTGATTCATTTTAACTGTTAATAGAAAAAACATAAGGTTAATTTTTTTGTTGCACACTCCATTGTCAAGTAAAGCACGACATGTGTGCGGGTTACCTTAAGTGTCGAAAATTAATATATTTTCAGTTGCTAATACCACGTATGGTTGCAATTCATTTGAATGGGTGACAGAAAGAGTATAAATAAGTTTCACGCTAAAAGGTATTGGCTTATCAACTGCAATAAACTACCTGATTTAATCCAATTGTGTAGAAAATCATCAAGTAAAAGATATAATGTAGGAGATATACAAGTAATCTATATCCCTCTATAATCTATAATCCCTCTCCGAGAGACAAAATTACCTGCTTTCATATTATTGTGATGCGTAGGTCATTTCCTTGTATTTCCAGTTTTTTAAATTTATTCTTCATCGGGCTTCATATATTATGTACACATATTATATTTGATTTTGATTTGGAGTGGGAATATCATTCTCTGAATACGAGTTTGTAGATATGTTTGGCGGATGCGCCGAAGATGGATGGATGGATGGATGGATGGATGGATGGATGGATGGATGGATGGATGGATGGATGGATGGATGGATGGATGGATGGATGGATGGATGGATGGATGGATGGATGGATGGATGGATGGATGGATGGATGGATGGATGGATGGATGGATGGATGGATGGATGGATGGATGGATGGATGGATGGATGGATGGATGGATGGATGGATGGATGGATGGATGGATGGATGGATGGATGGATGGATGGATGGATGGATGGATGGATGGATGGATGGATGGATGGATGGATGGATGGATGGATGGATGGATGGATGGATGGATGGATGGATGGATGGATGGATGGATGGATGGATGGATGGATGGATGGATGGATGGATGGATGGATGGATGGATGGATGGATGGATGGATGGATGGATGGATGGATGGATGGATGGATGGATGGATGGATGGATGGATGGATGGATGGATGGATGGATGGATGGATGGATGGATGGATGGATGGATGGATGGATGGATGGATGGATGGATGGATGGATGGATGGATGGATGGATGGATGGATGGATGGATGGATGGATGGATGGATGGATGGATGGATGGATGGATGGATGGATGGATGGATGGATGGATGGATGGATGGATGGATGGATGGATGGATGGATGGATGGATGGATGGATGGATGGATGGATGGATGGATGGATGGATGGATGGATGGATGGATGGATGGATGGATGGATGGATGGATGGATGGATGGATGGATGGATGGATGGATGGATGGATGGATGGATGGATGGATGGATGGATGGATGGATGGATGGATGGATGGATGGATGGATGGATGGATGGATGGATGGATGGATGGATGGATGGATGGATGGATGGATGGATGGATGGATGGATGGATGGATGGATGGATGGATGGATGGATGGATGGATGGATGGATGGATGGATGGATGGATGGATGGATGGATGGATGGATGGATGGATGGATGGATGGATGGATGGATGGATGGATGGATGGATGGATGGATGGATGGATGGATGGATGGATGGATGGATGGATGGATGGATGGATGGATGGATGGATGGATGGATGGATGGATGGATGGATGGATGGATGGATGGATGGATGGATGGATGGATGGATGGATGGATGGATGGATGGATGGATGGATGGATGGATGGATGGATGGATGGATGGATGGATGGATGGATGGATGGATGGATGGATGGATGGATGGATGGATGGATGGATGGATGGATGGATGGATGGATGGATGGATGGATGGATGGATGGATGGATGGATGGATGGATGGATGGATGGATGGATGGATGGATGGATGGATGGATGGATGGATGGATGGATGGATGGATGGATGGATGGATGGATGGATGGATGGATGGATGGATGGATGGATGGATGGATGGATGGATGGATGGATGGATGGATGGATGGATGGATGGATGGATGGATGGATGGATGGATGGATGGATGGATGGATGGATGGATGGATGGATGGATGGATGGATGGATGGATGGATGGATGGATGGATGGATGGATGGATGGATGGATGGATGGATGGATGGATGGATGGATGGATGGATGGATGGATGGATGGATGGATGGATGGATGGATGGATGGATGGATGGATGGATGGATGGATGGATGGATGGATGGATGGATGGATGGATGGATGGATGGATGGATGGATGGATGGATGGATGGATGGATGGATGGATGGATGGATGGATGGATGGATGGATGGATGGATGGATGGATGGATGGATGGATGGATGGATGGATGGATGGATGGATGGATGGATGGATGGATGGATGGATGGATGGATGGATGGATGGATGGATGGATGGATGGATGGATGGATGGATGGATGGATGGATGGATGGATGGATGGATGGATGGATGGATGGATGGATGGATGGATGGATGGATGGATGGATGGATGGATGGATGGATGGATGGATGGATGGATGGATGGATGGATGGATGGATGGATGGATGGATGGATGGATGGATGGATGGATGGATGGATGGATGGATGGATGGATGGATGGATGGATGGATGGATGGATGGATGGATGGATGGATGGATGGATGGATGGATGGATGGATGGATGGATGGATGGATGGATGGATGGATGGATGGATGGATGGATGGATGGATGGATGGATGGATGGATGGATGGATGGATGGATGGATGGATGGATGGATGGATGGATGGATGGATGGATGGATGGATGGATGGATGGATGGATGGATGGATGGATGGATGGATGGATGGATGGATGGATGGATGGATGGATGGATGGATGGATGGATGGATGGATGGATGGATGGATGGATGGATGGATGGATGGATGGATGGATGGATGGATGGATGGATGGATGGATGGATGGATGGATGGATGGATGGATGGATGGATGGATGGATGGATGGATGGATGGATGGATGGATGGATGGATGGATGGATGGATGGATGGATGGATGGATGGATGGATGGATGGATGGATGGATGGATGGATGGATGGATGGATGGATGGATGGATGGATGGATGGATGGATGGATGGATGGATGGATGGATGGATGGATGGATGGATGGATGGATGGATGGATGGATGGATGGATGGATGGATGGATGGATGGATGGATGGATGGATGGATGGATGGATGGATGGATGGATGGATGGATGGATGGATGGATGGATGGATGGATGGATGGATGGATGGATGGATGGATGGATGGATGGATGGATGGATGGATGGATGGATGGATGGATGGATGGATGGATGGATGGATGGATGGATGGATGGATGGATGGATGGATGGATGGATGGATGGATGGATGGATGGATGGATGGATGGATGGATGGATGGATGGATGGATGGATGGATGGATGGATGGATGGATGGATGGATGGATGGATGGATGGATGGATGGATGGATGGATGGATGGATGGATGGATGGATGGATGGATGGATGGATGGATGGATGGATGGATGGATGGATGGATGGATGGATGGATGGATGGATGGATGGATGGATGGATGGATGGATGGATGGATGGATGGATGGATGGATGGATGGATGGATGGATGGATGGATGGATGGATGGATGGATGGATGGATGGATGGATGGATGGATGGATGGATGGATGGATGGATGGATGGATGGATGGATGGATGGATGGATGGATGGATGGATGGATGGATGGATGGATGGATGGATGGATGGATGGATGGATGGATGGATGGATGGATGGATGGATGGATGGATGGATGGATGGATGGATGGATGGATGGATGGAGAGTTTTCTTTATCAAAGCCTCATGCTTGCGTCAATATTAATCTAATTCGAGTTGTTGATGACGCTATTACTATAGCATGTGGTTTAATTAATTTACAAGATTCTATTGTTAAATAAATAATTTGAAAATATCATATGGCGTTTTATTTTTATATTTTAAATAATAAATTGGTATTAATATACAATGTGTTCCCAGAAGTTGTACCTATACCTACATATTAAAACTTTCTTATTAATTTTATGAAAGATTAGGTATTCATAAAAACTTGCATAGACTTAAATCTAAAATGCAATCATATGACAAATTTTATTAGTCATATAGGAGGTTTGTGAAAAAACACGATTTTCGATAAAAACAAAATACAAAATCATTATTTAGAACAGTTGATTAGAATTAAAAAAACTACGTTCCATTAACAAATTACAAATCTTTACGCTAAAAGTTTTATTTTTTACAATTTTTTGAAGCTTAGGAATCGGAAATATTTTTCATTATTAATTTTGCTTAATTATTTTAAGGCTGGTTTCTGGTCTCATTTCCAATTTTTTTTAAAATCATGCCTGAAAATGTATGTGCAACCTTCTGAAGAAATACTTCAGCACATTTTTCATGGTATTTAAAAGAAAGTTGATGTAATGAAAGCATTTCTACATCCCTTATCTCTGCATTTTCTTGATACTTCATTAACTGACATGTATCAAGCTTCCGTTTCTTACCCTCTTCTATAAACTTAAAGAGCACTCGAATGTCTGATAATGATGAGCTCTTGGGTCTTTTTCTGGACAGCTCTGTGGTAGAGTTCATATAATAGTCTTCTTGGTGTGCGTCATCGTTTGTGACGTATATCCGGGTTTTGGGCATGTCGTTTATTTTATTTGCTATTTTGACATATAGCTAACCTTAAATTTGATAAATAAAATGATCAGGATCGTATTCAGCCAAATTCGAAAATGCTATGAAATTAATAATACTTGGGATATGAAAACATTGCAAAATAAGTTTTATGGAAAAAGGAATTCTTCACTTAAAATTCTTATTGTTAGTGAATTTCATTGTTTTATCAGTTTAAATGTGGCCACTGTCTTATTGATGTTTGTGTATTGAACATTTATGTATGTATTTTGACATTCACTAAGACCTAAAAGATCTATTGGGCCCCCTTACTTCTACTTAGTGTCTGAGGAGAGTCTCAGGAGTGTTGTCAAAAGCTCCTTCTATGTCCAAAAATGCACACACAGTTTCTTGGTTTTCTAAGGAACCTCGGATATATTGAAAATTTAACAAAATAGATATTATTCAGCTTTTTGAAGGTACGACTACTTGCTATGCCGTTAAATAGCTTCTTTCCAAACACTAACTAGAGTATTCTATCTTTAGTTACACGTTCAGTAGAAAACAAACATAAACATAGTAAATAGTCAAGAAACCAACCAACTAATAAAAAATTAAAAAGAGGAGGATTATGAAAGTTCAATTTTCGCAGTCATCTTCCCATAAGTTCCAGTCTGATTCACATTCCGACTCATTCAAGTCAACAATTACAGACGAAGTATCACTAGCGTCAATAATTCCGTCAATATTCCTCTATAATGTTTTACTAAAATATTTTTATCTTTCAAAATCACACACTTTATCCCGGAGTTTACACTTTCCGGACACTTCTCGGAACCACGAAAACGGTTTTCTTTTTTTTATACGGTCGGGTACTCGGTCTCTCGGTCTTCACTCTTTACGCTCTACTTCCTCTACTACTTCTCTTCTCTTGACTTCTCTCCAGAAAATTCCAAAATCCTCATTTTTATATTCTCATTATAGGTGTTAAACTTTATTTATGTTTAACAAAAAGTTTGCCATATACTGAATGTCTTTCGGAATTAATTAAAAGGTATATATACCAGACGTCCTTTTCGGTTGGAAAATTTTAAATTTTTGAAACTACTAAAATTTTATAGAATTCGAAATCGTGTACCTCCGGACTAATAATTAAAAATATAACGGTAATAAAAAAAAATCTATTCGGGAAGTAAGTAACATCGGTGACAACAAAAATAACTCGTTACAACCTACAATAGTATAATTAAAATAATAGGAATAGGCGATTGTAGGGAGGTAGTCTTAAAATACGATGACCATGCTGAAGAGCCAGTCTATCTGATCTATAAAACAGCACGCTTACATTAACACTGTTGAGCCTTACCTCCTACAATAAATTACATACTTGTATTCTTTATCCGGTATATGTTTCTTCACAATTTTCATAATTTCATCTTTCATGCTAGATGCTGGAAAAGGTATAAATAAAAGTGTGTAAATATAGTTCACTCATCGGACTAATTAAAAATGTCAGATGCATAGAAAACAATTTTCTACATACCTTCACTAAACATTCCGTATATATGCGTCCTAATGGCATACTCGTGTTCCTCTCGGATTGTGGGACCCTTCGACATTTTGACAGACTTACTCATTTTAGTGGTATAATCTGAATCACGGTGAATGCCATTTTTTGCCAAATTTGTCGGCAAGGATATGCCCAATGCATCTGAAACGCGCTGAAACACAATAGATAAAAATAAAATATTTAAACAATCCTAATGAAATAGGATTAACTTGATTTATATTAATTTCACTTATTGTTATATAAAAAATACTTGGTGCACTGAAGTTAAAGGTATCAATGGTTTACCAGCTTCTTTTTCTAATTGAAAATATTTGATAACTTTCAAAATAAGATCCTGCTCTTTTTCCGTGTATCTAGGCATATTTTTGTATTATTTAAATAAATAAAATGCTAACAATAAGATTAATATTCACTTTTAAACAAAGTACAGACCTGACGAGAACTGTCAGTGGGACATTAGAAAAAGACGTATGACACATTGCCGCTACGAAGAGAACGTCTACATCCTATTTTGAACGATATAAATTCGCCCGATTGATAGGTCGCGCTTGCACGTAAACTAAACATCAACCAATCAAATTTTTCTGTCAAAGATTAGGGTTAACGTTTGTAATACGTTTAAACAATTCATTATTGTGGTATTTTGATTAGGATTAATCACAGACCAGCCTTTTTTCCAATAACATTCTATGGATGTACATGGGGGTTCCTCGCTCCTACGGTGTACCCACATGAGGAATGCTACTGCATGCTTGCAACCACCTTGAGATGCAGCACAATCATGACATTCTACACTCATTATTTTGCCTCCTTCTTCATTAATTATCATGGTGACTGAAGACTGAAGTTTTACTATGAACTTTATGTTCAGGGCATATCCCGCATTTAACTACAGATATATTTCCCTCTCGCTTTAACTGCACATAACCTATGGCATCATCGCCATATGATTGTCTTTAGGACCTACAAGTAAAAAGATAAACCGTTTAGTATACATAAATCATATGGCAAGACAAAAGACAAAGATAAAATATTGCTTTTAATGCATAATAGTCCGACCGCCCACGGGGGATTGAGTATACATTTTGAGGTCCCCTCGGTAACTTTGCTTTTTTTATGAATTTTGGGTCACTGATTACGAATTTTTTGGTTACCAGCCCCAAAACCCGTTAGTTAATTTGTTATTAACATTTTTATTGCACAAACCATCAAAATGTTTTTTTCGAACAGAATAATATATGTTTATGAAATATTACCTATTTTAAGAAGAAAAGGTCTCTTGCAACTTTTCCGTAAAATGCATATTTAAACAGTTATAAACATTTGAAGATCGAAAATTAGACGTTTTGCACTAACTTTGACTGTTAATAACTTTTGAACTATACAATATTTCTTGAAACTGAAAACACCATATTATTCTTTGAACCTTACTCTACGAACTGATACAGCCCAATGTTGGTGCAGATTTTTTTCAGATAAACTTTTTGCGATTAATATTGAGCGTATTAGTCCGACCGCTTGGGGGAACGGGTTAAGTGTATTAGCAGTCAGTTAGTGCAAAACGTCTAATTTTCGATCTTTAATTGTTTATAACTTTTTAAATATGCATTTTACGCAAAGGTAGCAAGAGACCTTTTCTTCTTAAAATAGGTCATATTTCATAAAAATATATTGTCCTGCTCGAAAAAACCATTTTTAGGGTTTTTGCAATAAAAATGTTAATAACAAATTAACTAATGGGTTTTGGGGCTGGTAACCAAAAATTCGTAATCAACGACCCAAAATACATAAAAAAAGCAAAGTTACCGAGGAGACCTCAAAATGTACTCTCAACCCCACGTGGGCGGTCGGACTATAACGAACCGGACAGTGCATCATAATTTAATTGATATGACCAATCTATGTTTTATTAATCTAAGTGAATTTGTTATAAAGAGATATCACAATTAAAAAGCAAAAATTATTTAAACAGGAAGTAAATTTTAAAAATGCACTTTTTTGTTTTTAAATGCTAATAAAAAAATGGGTGGGTATTTAGTTTAATATTATTATATTATAGTACATATTCATTGAATAAAAAAACAAAACTCAATTTTAATATCACAAATCATAATTATTATTAAAATAATGAAATGGAATTTTCGTGAAAATATATAGATAAACCCCAATTATAATAACGTTAATGTAAATAAATAAAAAATAAAAGCATCTAGCATTGGCAAATTGGAACTAACCGCTTTGGAGAACCCGCTTTCCATTGCAAATCTTTTTAATTGTAAATAAAAATACACACAACACAAAGTTAATTTAGGTATAAATCCGTAAATTCGTCTGTAAATAACAAGAAAATAAAAATACTGGTGCACTGCAAGCTACAACAATGTAAATTAAATGGCGGTAGTCGGACGTTTACTATTTAGTGACGTCACTCGCATCTGATTGGTCCACCGTCTGTTTCTGATCACGTGACTAAATGTTTAAATTTAATTAATTTCTTTTATTAAAATTCTTATGTTTTTAACAAATAATGAGAAAAAAATGTTTGTTTTCGGTATTCTTGAGAGTTTTAGCGATAAATAAAAATCAATATATATATTTATTTTTTACCACTGTCAAATGCCCTATTATTTCATTAGAAAAAATAAAATTATATTTCATTTTTTCTAATGAAATAATTATAATTAAACAATTTCAAGACACATAATTTAGATAAATAAGAAATCGACACACATTTAAAATTTTTATTAAACTGCAATACTAAAATTAAATTATATTTAAGGAAGTTGATAAAATAAATATTTTCATAAAAAGGAATTAGAACTAGATTATCCATATCCATGAAGACAGGAGCAGGTCTGAAACAAACAAAAAATTATTTTTGTTTGCTAAATAGACCTCTTACCATCATTATTGTCAGAATAAATTAGCTTTCGTTTTACAGGCAATACAGTATTTTCAAAAGCTTGGATATTATTATTATTATGTTCAACTACTTGTAATGAGCATTATTATCGAAATGCTGTTCACACAACCTTTGATCTTTGGATGTATAAAGAAGTTCTAAAATTTTGTACTATTCTCTTTGATTAATATCAGATGGAGATTTGAAAAATATTCATTTTTAAACTCCAAATTGCGAAGTAGCCAAAAATATGTGCTATTACAATTTTTTGCAATACAACTGTGACGAATTATACCTGGTGATGACATTTTGAAGATTCACTCAGTTTTATTTCCTTTATTATAACTAAAATCCTGAATTAATTTAAAACTGAACCAATCCTAAATTCTACTCACCTAATCATCCATTATGCTCGCACCACTGTGGCTCACCATTAGCAATTCTAATTTTTGACACTTTGACTTTGATAAACATAAGTCAGTTCCACACCTACCAATATATGATTGATTTTGTATATTTTAATTTTTAATGACTTAAAAGTTGATATACAAGGATATTTTATAATATTTATCAACAATAAAGGCGAAATGTTGAAGTGTAATGTCATTTATGATATTTTGAACGATTTTATTCTATTCTGCTTGTGTAAGAAGTCTTGTAGTTCGTACGACCGCAGCGACTCGATGTGCGGGTCAGTTGAGCACAAACGTTTTGCCTTATATCGCCTATACTTCAATCCGTCTCTTTTATTTTGTCTATGGAACAGACTTTCTACGCCACTTTTTTTGTCAACCGTTGAACAAGCAACATGTAACAATCAATGTTAATAAATAACTGTTTTTCTTACAAAATATCATTTTTAACCCGTGTGAAAAGTATTATTCCAACATAAATTGGTCCTTCGATATGGATAAAATGCAAAAATAAGTGAAATCAGTGTAATAATCGTCGCTAATTTCAATCTACGCAAACTCAGTTAAATTCCGAACTGATTCTCAAGCTTGTTGGAACAAACCTACTTTAGAATATTGTTCAATGATTTTAAATTTACCGGTTAACGATAGGTTCGAAAAGATAATGGCATTGCATTAACTGCCTGCGTGGTAACTATACAAGTAAACATTGTTTTTCCTGAAATTGTAAAAAGTGTCGCGATAAGCATAATACACTGTTACATTCTGAATCAAAACCAAAGGCAAATGCGATTAATAATAGGGAAAACCAACCTTCGGGCCAGCATATTTTTGCTCAGCCAGGAATTAAAAAAACCACCAATTATGCTGTTAACAATATCATATCTAACATTAGGGCAAATGTCGTATTATTGTCAACAGCGTTAGTTCACGTTCAGGGCCAAACCGGTGAGTTACAAACATGTCGTGTACTCTTAGACGCAGCTTCTCAGTCTAGCTTTATTACCAAGGAATGTTGTGAGAGACTTGGTGTGGATTGTTCTTCGGATATATCAGTCATCGGTATTAACCAGGTCACTTCCACCATTGACAAAATGTGTACCATTTCTGTGCACTCAATTTTCAATTCATTCAAGTCACTCGTTTCTTGTCTTGTCATTCCTATTGTAAAGGATCAATTACCAGAGAAAAATGTCGAAGTTTCGACTCTTGAAATACCCAGTCATCTTCAACTGGCTGATCCGAGGTTTGCAACAGTAGACATTCTTCTAGGAGCCAGTATCTTCTATAATTTAATGTGCTTAGGTTAGGTTCGTGTAGGGGTAAACAAACCTATTCTTCAGAAAACCGTTTTCGGATGGGTTGTCTCAGGTTCAACTTATCCAAGCATTTCTTCAAAAACTACTTGCAATCATGTGTCCAACGCTGATCTTCAGAGCCAACTAAAGTTGTTTTGGGAAACGGAGGAGGTCAATTCAGAGACTCAGGTTGTGTCCAGCGATGATCGACAAGCGGATGAGATCTTCCAGAAAACTACTTGTCGTAATCCCTCTGGCAGGTTTATTGTGCAAATCCCATTCAAACAACCGCCGTCACTCCTGGGCAACTCTCGAATCACTGCGTATCGAAGGCTTAAATAAGTACAATGGAAATTAGCAAAAAACTCCATTATGATCACTATGTATACCGATTTTATGCAAGACTACGTAAATCTGGGACATATCGATAGGTATTTGCCAAAGTAACGTAAGTCACCAAAAATGATTGGTAGAAAAAACGCGTTTCTTTTACGAGAATGATTAAAAAAATTATAGACATACGTTTTTGAAATACTTAAAAATAAAGTTTAAAGTATAATGTAGGCTTACTACACTTTGGCAATACCTTTTTAACAATAGAAGCTTTGCGTTAATAAAAAACATGATTTTCACCAGAAATGTCACTTACGTTACTTTGGGAAAAATGCATCGATATGAGCCCTAACCATGCAACTCGGAACTCTCTTTTTCTACCCCATCACGGAGTTTTTAACGGAAACAATCAAACTACGAAGCTGCGGGTCGTATTCGATGGATCGGCACGAACCGACTCCGGTGTTTCGCTCAATTATTTGCACTGTATTGGTCCTACCACTCAGGACGACCTTCTATCTATTATACTCAGGTTTCGTCAACGCCAAGTTATTGCGTGTGCTGATATTATAAAGATGTTTCGACAAATCCTCGTAGATCCTTCGCACAGACCACTACAGAAAATACTTTGGAGTGAGACCCTAGACGTGCAAGAATTCGAACTAAACACCGTTACTTATATGGTATGACATCCTCGCCTTGGCTAAGTGTAAAGTGTTTAAAGCAATTAGCATTAGAAAATGCCAATGTATACCCCAAGGCGTCTGAAGTTATTGCAAGAGACTTCTATATGGACGATCTTATTACCGGGGGTGATAAGGAAGAAGTTATAAACTATCCTTTTGTCAGGCTGTTTTCCTTTACAGAAGTGGGCTTCTAATAGTAAGAATCTTCTTGATAATGTACAAGCAAAGAACTCTCAAGCTATCTTCAAGCTAGGAGATGGTGAAAAAACCTTGGACCTTGGATATAGTCTGGTCTCCTTGTTCCGATCTACTCAAGTATAACATAAGTCCACCTTCCTCTACATTAATCACTAAACGTCTTGTGTTAAGCGAAATTACCCAAATTTTTGACCCCTTGGGACCTTGTATAATCGTTGGGAAGATTATCCTACAAAGACTTTGGGGCATGAAAACCTCTTAGGATGAATCCCTACCGTCCGACGTAGATACAAGGTGGAGAGACTTTTGTCTACAATTGCAAGATTTAAACCGATTGGAAGTACCTAGATGCGTCGTGTGTTCAGACTGTATTGATTTCCACATTCATGGTTTCTCTGATGCCTCCTTCACTATACCCAGATTGGAACTATGTGCAGCTCAACTCCCAGCCGAGCTATTTCGTAATGATTTCTCAAATGTTCTTCTGGACTGATTCCAGTATTTGCTTATCCAGTATAAAAACCGAACCCCACTTATTACAAACCTTTGTCCAGAATCGAGTTGTACGGATTAAAAATCTATCGAACCCTAGTGATTGGAATCATGTTGTCAGTAATAATAATCCAGCTGACTTATGATCAAGGGTGTTAAGCACTAGTGAATTAGAAACCCGTTCATTGTGGTGGTCGGGTCCAACATGGCTTAAAACTCCCCAAGAGGAGTGGCCAAAATCTGCAATTCGATTTAAGCGTGACTTACCCGAAATGCGAATTTCAAAAATTGCTTGTCACTCTATACAATTATTGTGCGATACGGTTAAAATTGGAATCTTTTCGTCATACAGTTATCTGCAAAGAGTAGTGGAGGTTCAGTTCAAACTGCAAAAAGATTATCCGCGACAGAAGTGCAACCGAACTAGTGTAGTCCACTTACTCATTAGTACGAATTTTCCAGCATGAAATGTTTAAAAGGACGAAATCACAATTTTGTCAATGGGACGACCTTTGTCGGAGCTGAATATGAAATTAAGGAACTTGGTAAATTCATTTACTTAAATCAAAATAAATTGCAAGAATCACTTTCCGGGTGACTGGAAATTGATTCATGCCTTCTCTCCTCATATGAGTGGGATTTGGGAAGGCGGTATTATATCGACGAAATCTCATTTAAAAAAGGTTTTAGGTAATGCCAAATGTACTTTCGAAGAGTTATCCACAGTTTTGACGGAAATTGAAGGCATTCTAAATTCACGGCCTATTATCCCACTCTCTCCTGACCCTGTTGATTTCCAAGCCCTTAGTCCCTCTCATTTTCTCATTGGACGTGCACTTACTTCGCTGCCAGATCCAGACATGACGCAGTTACATGTGAATAGGTTATCTAGATTTCAATTCTTCTAACGCCTACAGCGTCGATGGTCCAAGGGATGTATTTCGGAGATGCAATCTCGCACCAAGTGGAAATCCAACCAAGGCTCCTTAACAGTCGATTCACTGGTACTGTTGAAGAACGACCACACCCCACCATTGAGGTGGCATTTGGGACGAGTTCACAAACTATATTTCGGCCCCGATGGAGTCGCACGAGTAGCGGACGTTAGAACGGGCTCCAAAATAGTGCATCGTTCATTTGCAAGACTGTGTAAGCTTCCCGTGGACGACGAACACTAGTGAAATTCCTTTGAAATGGTTTTATCTTTCAGAACACTATTTATTTTATAAAGCTATTATTCGTTTGTTTTACGTCTACATTGTATTAATGTTTTTATGCTATGTGATAACTACATTTACAGCTATTATTCGTTTCTTTTCCGTCTACATTGTATTAATGTTTTGACGCTATGTCATAAATATTTATTTTATTGAAAGTCAATCCTTTCCACAAACAGAGCAAATAATCTTTTCTTTGGGACACTGACAATTAATACGGTCTACTTATAGCAAAAATATCTGAAAAACTATTACGTTAAGCGTTAAGCGGAGAGTGAGTTGATTTCCTTGAAATAGGAAAGATGGACAGTTTCAATCAAATTTTCACCAATTCTACAGGGTGCGGCAGATAAACGGTCAATTAGACATATCTCGAGAACTAAAGGTATCTGAATTATGAAGATTGGCATGAAGGGGTTTTGAATAATGAGCTATTTAATGAAAATATTGCTATCACAATTCTACATCCGGTTATTCGGTGATTTTTAATGAAAGACCCTGTATACTTTTCAATTTTAGAAATATTTACATTAAGAACATTTTTTGTTAATACTTCCCTCGAACCGTTTTTGAGTTGTTATGTTTTTTATATGAAAATTACACTTTTTTACCATGTACATAAAATTCAATATCCTCTAATGTAATTTGAATAAAAGTTTACATTTCCTAGGAACTATTTACCACATACCGCTTTATCGTTTACACTGTGAAGTTACCTTTTTTATTATACAGGGTGCTGTCAAAATTGGAATAAAAACGGAATCCACAATCTTCGCGAAATTCCTTTTTTTCAAATGGGACACCCTGTATGTGATTATTTATTTTAGAAGAATACGTTGCCCACTATCGATATGTATTACTATTTCCTATACCTATCTCCTACAGTTTTCAAATAAATCAGCATTATACATTATTTTTTTTACAAAAAATTAATTTACCAAGTTGCCTATGGAATATTCTGACAAATGTCAGTTATTGTTAATGTGTAGTAGTCACCTTGTTGTATGCCGTTATGTGAACGGTATAATAATAGTTTGCCTTTAATTTTCTTGACAATATAATAATTTCACATTTAGGATATAGAAATGATGATTTTTTAAATTTAATTATGATTCACGGTGAGTATAACAGAATAGTATCCAGAACTTGCCGTGTGTTTGCTGAGAGATATCCTGAAAACCCTAGACCAAATCATAAAACTGTAAAACTTTTGCTGCACAACTGTTCCTAGTTTGGTCAGTTTAAAAGTAGAAGAAATAAGCCCAAGACCCATGTCGATAATGAGGATTTACAAATAGACATCCTGGGATATTTTGCAGCTCATCCAAATTCATCCTTAAGGGAATGTGAGAAACTGTTAGAGGTGTCGACTAGAACAATTCACAGAATTTTAAAAAAACATCATTGGACCCCTTATTCGTATACACTAGCTCAGCATTTACATCCTAGATATTATGTAAGACGTGTAGAATGCTGTGAATGGATTTTAATGAAATGCCAAGAAGATGAAGATTTTACAAAAAAAATTATTTGGTGTGAATCGAAGTTTACTAAAAATGATTTGATTAACCGCCATAACAGTCACTTCTGGAGTGACGAAAATCCTCAAGTCACATGGGATAGTAAATTTCAAGTGTCCTTTTCGTTTAATGTTTTTTGTGTTGTGAAAAATAATAAGATATTCGTTCTCATAATTTATGACGAGAATTTAAACGGAGAGCGTTACTGCAACATCTTACGGCCAGTAATTGTACCAGCAATGCACGCTTTACCTAATAATGCGGCTAACGAAGCTTGGTTTCACCGGCTCACAATCTTCGAGCAGTAGGCACATTGCGTGATGAAATATTTAACGATAGATGGATAGCTAATAAAGGTCCGTTTCTATGGCCACCAGGATCCCCACAATTGTCACCTTTAGATTACTATATTCAGTGCTCGATTTCTAAAAATTGAGGTACCGGAACTCTGTTAAGGGTGGACACACCGGGGGGTCTGGGGGGTATTCCATACCCCCCCAGCAAAAGGGGGGTCCGGGAGCCTTCGGAAAATTTTCAAAATTTCAGTTTAAAATTACGCATTTTTAGGCTGTTTTTACTTCTCAATCAACAATAGTTTAGTGTTCAAAAAGTAAGGCTTGAAACAAATATTTTGACTAATCAAGTAAGAAGAAATTTCAGTCAGCAACATCAACACTTTAACACAGTCAATCAACAAGTCAAACTGCCAACCACGTAAGAAAGGGAGTATTCGGTTAAAAAGAAAGAAATATTTTATTGAACTCAAACTTTTTAATAAACATAATGAAAAGCAGTAAAACAATACAGCATAACTGTTTCAAAAATTGTTCTTAAAATATACTCCAAAACTTCATCATGTTTTCTTCGTATTTGCCTTCTCTTGATCTTTCCTTACTCTTGACAGCTAGCGCCGAGTGGTGTCCAGAAACCAGCCAAGAGTTAACATACTTCTCTGGATCAAACAGTCTAAGAGGAGGTCCATTAATTTTTAAAAACATCAGGCCAGAAACCGTAAATTGCGAGTTAATTTACCGTAATAGATAATAGATAATAACATAAGTTTAATAAATCAGTTAAATACATGATGTTCTTAATCACGCTCGTAAGTTAACTCACTGACAAAGAATTTTAACTGTTTTCAAATAATTTAGTTTTTTTACAGAGAGAGGTTCCGGAACGCCGTTCCGCCGCGTTCCGCCTGAAATCGAGCACTGACTATATTTGGGGATATGTTAAAAATAAGGTATTCTCTGTCACTACTAAGGAAAATATTATAAACAAAGTCCTTCACGTTTTTAACGAAATAGATGGAGAATCACTATCAAGAGCTACTAATGAAAATCTGATTAAAAGAGTCCATAAATGTTTGGAAGTTGATGGGCAACATTTATTGAATTAACAAGCTAGTGCCTTATTATCTTTGATAGTATCTGTATAATTGTTCAATGTTTAACTTAATAAATTAATACCACATAGCCTATAAAAAAATTAATTTTTTGTGACAAAAATGTATAAAGCTGATTTATTTGAAAACTGCAGGAGATAGGTATAGGGAATAGTAAAACATATCGAAAGTGGGCAATGTATTCTTCTAAAATAAATAATCACATAAAGGGTGTCCAATTTGAAGAAAAGGAATTACGCGAAGATTTTGGATTCCAATTTATTCCAATTTTGACAGCACCCTGTATGATAAAAAAGGTAACTTCATAGTGTAAACGATAAAGCCGGGGTTAGTAAATTGCGCACAGCGGTCAGTTTGTAGCCAGGTATACCCAAAATGTTTCTTTTTCATAGGTAAATTGCGCACAAGTGACCCTAAAGAGGGTCTAGGTGAATGGCATACAACTTTCTACCGACTCCACGAATTTTAAAAGTCACCAGATTTTCAAACGATTATCCCCTAATGACTTTACGATAACAATTTGAGGCGTAGGTACATAGATCAGTTTAGTTTTTGCATTCGTGTTAGTAAGTTCGTCTGATTTTTAAAATGGAACAAATTCTAAGTGAAAAGAACAAAACGCTAATAATAATAGAAGGAGCTGAATTTCGCAAAGGAAGAATCCTTGTTTCTGGCAAAACTCATTGGCGTTGCACAAATAAAAATTGCAAAGCCAAATTCTATACCATTAATGAGAAGGATATCATCGACAGGGATCTCATCCATAATCATGATATAGATTCCGCAAAACTGTGCAGTGAAAAAATCAGTAACAGCCTAAAAAGGAAAGCTGAAAAAGAAATATAAGTTACACCATTGAAAGTGATACATAGGGAGATAAAAGATAAGAAATGTCAATGTGCTTAGGCATAATTGAGGTTAATATATTCTTATATTGTTCAGAAACCCCCGAAGTTCTTCAAGAACTTACATTAGTGGACATAGGATACATACTAGTTAATCTTGACAACGGTAGCTGGAACGCTACCGAAACGTCGAAATAAAAAGTAAAAAACATTATTGTGGTTTGATTCCCAAAAAAATAAGAGAAAAAGAATAAGTAATGCCACAAGGGACTTACAGAAGATATACGGAAGAACTTATACAATGCGCGTCGAGCATATTTGCCTCCGTTGCCGAAAAGCATGCAGGACGTTCAAGAAGCATTAGACTCGATGTCTATTAAAACGATACAAGAAGAAAGTTTTTTAATAACAAACGATCGAGAAAATAACATTGTAATATTTTCATGCTTCACAAATTTAAATTTTTGTATTCTGTAGAAGTAATTTACGTAGACGGCACATTTCAATATTGCCCAAAGTTTTTTTACGAATTGTTCACTCTACACGGATTTAAAAATGGACAGTATGTACCAGCGGTTTTTGTATTACTTCCATCTAAAGCCACTTCTACTTATGTTAAACTGTTTTCAACAATTCAGATGGAATGTTCAAAATTTGAATTAACGTTAAATCCAAAGAAAATAGTTGTAGATTTTGAAGATGGAACACATTCAGCGCTATATACGGTTTTCCCTGTATCTGAAATAGAAGGATGCATTTTTCATTTGAAACAGGCCTGGTACCGGAAAATTCTCCAATTAGGGTTGTCCGTAGAATATCGTAATCAAAAATCGGAAGTAGGAAATTGGCTAAAACATTTGTTTGGCTTACCTTATTTGCAACCAGAGCAAGTAAGTGACATGTTTTGCTTTGAAATGATGGCTGAAAAACCCGAAGGTGATGCTATCACGAAATTTGCTGATTATTTAATTAATACGTATATAGATGAAAATTCAAGATTTCCTCCAAAGTTATGGGCAAAAATGTCCCCAAGCGTTTCTCGCTCTACAAACGCTTGCGAATCGTTTCATTCGCATTTTAATGCAAGTTTCTACACTTCCCATCCAAATATTTTTAATTTTATACAATTATTAATTACATTTCAAACAATGTCCTATATAAAAATAAAAAGTGCAAATACCTGTACAAATAAAGTATTGCGTATAAGAACTCAAAAGAAAGTCGAGTTCTTGGACCAACAAATAAGTGTTTATAAAAATAAATTGATAGATTTAAGCACTTATGTAAAATCAATATGTTACCACAATTTGCCCAAATAATTTGTGTTTATTATATTTTTGAGAATAAAATTTTGTTTCTGTATAATGTAGGTATTTAATATAATGATAATGATAGTCTGTTTGTACATAATGAAATATCAGTTTACAAGAAGTGTTCTTTTCATCAACTTTTATTCGTTGATTATATCAGAAAGAAAAAGATTTGAGGTATATCGGACTAAGGATACAATTTGACCGCTGTGCGCAATTTACCTATACAGCGACTTAATCCCCTGGCTGCAACTACCTGACGAACCCTTCCCAAATTTGGGAAACTTCTTGACTACTGTGCGCAATTCACCTACGCCCGATAAAGCGGTAAGTGGTAAATAGTTCCTAAGAAATTCAAACTTTTATTCAAATTACATTAGAGGATATTGAATTTTATGTACAGGGTTATTCATTATAAATTACCCACCCCTTATCATCGTTATTATTGATCGTAGAAAAAAAAGTTATTCATGAAAGTTATATGGTTTCAACTGAATTTTCTAAAAATGCTATCAAAAATTCAGTTATTCACCGTATACAGGGTGAAATAAAAATGTGATGTATTTTTTTAAATATAACACCCTATATATTATTACATTTTTAAAAAGATATTTTTTTCTGATTTCAAAAATATATCATATGTTACCCTTATCTTAAGCCGGTATTGAGTTATTAACCCTCGAATAGCATAAATACTATAATTACAGAATCATTTGCATTTTCAAAGAAGGTCATGAAAATGACAACTGTCTGTTTCAAAAGTGACATTTATTTTAATAAATCATCAAAATGGTGTATAACAACGAAGAAAAAGTTAAAGTTTTTATTTAATAAATTTAAAAAATAATAAACAAAAAATAAACTCATAAAGTATGTTCAAAATGTCCACCATTATTTTCTACACATAACTGATAACGTCTTCTTAAATTAAGGAATACATCCGGAATGATGTTATTCTTTTCATTATTAACTTTGTTTATTGCCAGTCGAATTCGGTCTTTAATTTCTTGAATATTATTATTGTTATAAATATTAACGATATCTTTTAAAAATCCTCAGAAAAATGAATCCATGGAAGTTAAGTCCGGACTATTAGATGGCCATTTAATAGTTCCATTATTTCCTATCCATATTGGAAACACATTGTTCAAATGTTCTCTAACGGGTTGGACATTGTGGGGGGGAGCACCGTCCTGCATCCAAATCATATCGTCGAGTTCGTCTCCCGCAAAAGTGTTTAAAATAATATTTTCAACATCTGGGATAATTGCTTCTAGATAGGCAATTCCAGTTAATTTATAATTATAAAATATGGGACCAACAATTTTATTTTTAAATATTCCGCACCAAACACTGACTGTTTTTCTGCCTGATTTTTTAATTGGTTTGACTAATCTTTTCCTATGCATCTGATTTTCCCAGGATCTTCTATTTTTTCTATTGAAGATTCCTGCCGTAGAAAACGATGATTCATCCGTCCAAAAAATTTTGTAAAAATAATCGGGATCTTCTTTTAGCTTCTGTAGCATATATCGGCAGAAGTCTAGTCTTTGCTGTTTTTGATCATTAGTTAAATATTGCAAAGGTAAGATTTTATATGGTCTGTAATTATTTTTATTCAATGTTCGTTGGATTTTCGAATAACTTTTATTTAGTTCTTTACTAGCATTATTTATGGAAGATTCAGAGTTTTTTAAAATATAATATAATTAAATATAAAATATTAAAAAATCTAAACTATGCATCAGGTTACCTTCGAAATGAAGCAGTATATCCAATTGCTCGTCTTGGTTAATTTCAACTTCTCGTTTTTTCCTATTTAAACTATAGGTATTATTCACTTTTCTGTAAATGTTATAGAAAGTATTTTCTGACGGGGTAGGAAAATTAGGATATAACACCCTGTATGCTCGTTTGGCAGCACGTTTGTTTTTGTTATTTTCAATAAAACAGGTAAATATGCGAACTTTTTCTTCGTTGTTATACACCATTTTGATGATTTATTAAAATAAATGTCACTTTTGAAACAGACAGTTGTCATTTTCATGACCTTCTTTGAAAATGCAAATGATTCCGTAATTATACTATTTATGCTATTCGAGGGTTAATAACTCAATACCGGCTTAAGATAAGGGTAACATATGATATATTTTTGAAATCAGAAAAAAAATATCTTTTTAAAAATGTAATGATATATAGGGTGTTATATTTAAAAAAATACATCACATTTTTATTTCACCCTGTATACGGTAACCCTGTACATGGTAAAAAAGTGTAATTTTCATATAAAAAACATAACAACTGAACAACGGTTCAAAATAGGTATAGGGAAGTATTAACAAAAAATGTTCAGAATAACGTAAATATTTCTAAAATTGAAAAATATACAGGGTCTTTAATTAAAAATTACAAAGTTATGTGCAACTTCCGGTATAACCGGAAGTAGAATGGTGATGGCAATATTTTCATTAAATAGCTCATTATTTAAAACCCCTTTCGTGCCAATTTTCATCATTCAGATACCTTTAGTTCTCGAAATATGTCTAATTGACCGTTTATCTGCCGCACCCTGTATACATAATAAAGAAGTTATAAAAGCTCGTTTATACTCTACGAATCTGACTCGCTAGTACCACTCTACTGTCCACAACTACATCCTAAATCTTATGTACATATAGTACGTACCTACATATTATTTCGGATCATAAACTTTTGGGTAATCATCATTCTTACCTGAAAAAAAAAATCAACAAATGAAAATAATATTTCGATTATTTCATTAAACCTAACTTCAAATATGTAAAATGAAAAATCTACTTTTTCAACTTGCCTATGATAAATAATAATGTGATAATAATACCAGTGATAAAAACAAGTAAGCACTTTACAGAAAGGCCAAAGAGTGGACCAATTAAAAATAAATTTAAAATTGTAACAACCAACGACGAAAATATTGTTATGTTGAATAATGTTAAAAATGACAATTTTCGTAGTGGGAGGCGGGGTTTGTTAGTTCATTTAGCTACTGAGAAGCGCTATGCGCTACAGGTTGCGCACAAGCGTTGTTCCAGCTCATTTTATATGTTTCAAAACCTCTCTTATTATTCCAGGGTCTCCAAACTTTTTTACCTAAGGGCCAAATTGTAAACTCTTGAAGGCCAGGCGGATTTGGAAGGGTACGTAGGTCCTCGTCCGTTTTTTTATTTTTATGTAGGTGAAAAAATACTTATGAAGTGTTGGAATAATTTTATTCATTCAGCGATATCTAAATACATATTCTATTATAAACATTTTAATTTTAAAATTATTACCAATACATTTTGTTAAACAAAGAAATACAGTTAATATCTTGAAATTTAAAGTACACAAATAGCTTCACTATGACAATCCATTTTTGCTCAAGCTTCGATGTGCCTATCATCAAAATATATTTTAAATGTTTATCAGATAAGTTTGCTCTACACTTGGATTTTAAAAACTTCATCTTTGAGAAGAACAAAGAATGATTGCACACTACACTTCACAACAATAAGCACACGCTATACGTTTCTCAGACTGAGCGAGACTTACGTCTGACTGCCGGTGGGCTGGGTTATGGCTCACCCTAGGGGGATGTGACCACAGATAACATACTTATAGATAGGCATCTGACCGTGGCGCTAACTAGGGCGAATTAATTATGACGGGTGGCGCCATCTTACAGGTCGGAAAAGTAAGCTCTAACACCTTTCACATGGTTGTGGTCCTCGCTAACTGCCGAAAAAGTAGATTCCTGTAATTTAACAGTTTTTGGCGGCATATTCAAAATTACTGTAATATTACTTTCATTGAAATATGGCATTTATGGTCCATTTTTTGATATTTCATTTAAAGTAACTCAACATTTGATTGATATTATATTATATATATAAATATATTATATTATATATATTATATTATATTATATATATATTTTTATATTATTATATATTATATATTATATAACATTCAAATAGTCAAGTTAGATTAAATGAAATGTCAACATATGGACCATACAATGCCTAAAGTGGGAAAAATTAAACAATGATCAACCAGTTTATATACTTTTATTCATTACCATTAATAACACAATAAACAGATCGTTTTTTTTTTTCATTTATTTCAAGACAAACAGAAAGACATAATATAAGAGCTTAACAATACAATAGTTAATAAATAAAATTTGAGTAAATAATTTTGAAAAGAATCAGCATGCGCTGTAAGGTGATGAAAACTTTTTAACTAGATAATATGATTATAATTTTCATCAACAGTTTTCATCAAAACAAATATAGAAATAGTGAGCTCACACTATGGATTGCAGAAATAATAAATAACATAAATAACACAATTATGTAAAAAGCAAAAGGATAAAATAAATAATGATAAATCAAAGAAATGATCAAATGAGACTGAAATTTTTATATCTTTTGTCTCAACTTTTTATTTCAGTCAACTGTAGGCAGCTATATATACATTAAAAAATGCGAAAAACATTGACTTTTACAGGTTGCTACAAATAAAACTAACTAAAAACCAAAACTTACATACTAATAACAAAGTGTAGTTTACAATGCCAATCTAGTAAATTGAATAGATGAGGCTTTTACTTGATGAAGATCCATACTAAACGATGATATTAAACAAACTAAATTGTTTAATTTCATCGTTTAACCCTTCGTAAGGCGCATGGTGTTTTGTCACTAGGTTGGTCGCGCGGGCTACAATAGTAGCCCATTTGAATTTTAACTTATCTTACTTTTAGAAGTGAAAATAATACAACCTTTTGTTAGTATATGTTATATTAATACAGGGAAAACCACAATATAAAAAAATATTGATCTATGGGCTTTAGAAAACAAGATATAAAAAAAATTGTTATTTCATCGCATACTTACATTAAAAAAATATAATCGACTACTACTACTACTACCGGGTCTAAAAATTTCAGTAAAATTATTAAAATATAAGTACTACATTAAGTGTTACTTACCAAAAAATATTTTTTTGACAAAAAAATTAAGGAAGCCTTAATAAAATGCTATTATAAAAACTGTTACGACTTTGACATTAATCTTCAAATATCTCGAACATCCGTGCTTTATAGCGAGTGGGTGTTTACCGGCTGTTAGATTCATGTTTAAACGACAGCTACTAAAAGGCGTGCGAACGTAGCATCTCCCTCCGTTTAATAATATCACTTCAAATTAAAGTGGGCTACGATCGTAGCCCACGCGCCAAACGAAGGGTTAATCTAGTCAATCTTGAGGACAATATGACTATCATCAATATATTTATAAACATTTTTAATTAGCTCAAATACAAAGTACTGTGAAGGTTTGAATATTTATTTTGTTTCTCGAAACTATTTACCTTTGAAAATTGTTCGACCTTTTGCCAGTAGACTTTGATTGGCACTTCTTAAGGAGGGAGTCTCCATAGATGGTTCCATAATGATCCTGGTGTCTGCAAAGAATTTTATTATTTGCAAATATAATTATACTATATGAGATTTATATTAGTTTTCATATGATTATCAACCACTCAGAATGGCTTTAATGCTCTCCAATACTTTTTAGACACACTATATGCTTGTAGATGGAATTGTTTCTTGTAGGATACAAACAAATGTCCTTCTTTGGTTTATAATCTAGAACATAATCATGTTTAATAACATTCAATAAATATATGTGTAAAATATTACCTCTTCAAATCCGAGCATTTGTTCCCACTTCGTTCCATCAAATTAAAAGCTGTTCTTCCTGGATTGGAAGTATAAAGCTGTATAAACAAAAAACTACTTCAGTAATTTGTCACTTTTTATGTTATGAAAGATGTTTTGTTTTATTTTACTAAAATTAAACTTACCGAGTTCACTATATACATTACATTCCTTCACAATAAATTTGGACATTGTCTTTTTCGGTAATGATTATTGAAAGATAATATTAACTAATTCACACTTCAACAACAAACTTGAAGCACGACATACATGAACCGTAAAATGGCTTAAAACTACAATGTGAGCCGTAGCCGTAAGGCATGCGCAAATATCTAGAATAACTACCAGCAGCGTTACAGTTTTCATTAAATCAGCAATTTTAGTAAATTTTCCGATCCAGTAGGTGGCCGTACCATCGCTCGTTCAGAGTTACCATACCCTGGATGTGACCACGCTGCGACAGCGCAGGGGGAATAAGAATCATCTCGGAAACATCGTTCATGTCAACGCGGGCCGTATAAAAACACTACGCGGGCCGTAGTTTGTAGATTCCTGGTCTATCCCATGATTTACTGAACGCTGGCATACTCCGCATGTGCATTGTGAATCGTGATTTGCGTCAAACGTTACGAGGATTCATGCGCGAATCGGACTCAAATTGGTGCAGTCTAAACGAGTCTTAAGAAATTACAGCCATTTGTATTTTTTAATTACCACTGTAAGACAAGGTCCCTAAAGTACATAGGCTGCCTATAAACTATTAAAGGTCATCTGACGTCTCTACCTGCCGTATATATCAGTTTACCACTGTTGATAGTTTTTTGCACCAAAAATGCAAGATTTTGCATTTAATTACAGGAAGCCTCCTCGAATAGAACAGACATACGTATAAATAGGTACATCTACCTGGACAATTAGAGAGACTGATTCAACCTCGGATACTAATTATGTTCTAAACTCTAAAGTATTTAATCTTTATTACTTTAATAACTCTGGCATACACTGAGAATCATAATAAATGCTTAAAACTTTACTCGAATCACAGAGAAAAAGTATTCTAGCTTAAAGTTATGTTTAATCAAATGTATTATACAGGGTGTCACAGGAATGAGAGGCCAAAACTTGGGAATGAGTAGGTGGTGTTAAAATGTCAGTACTTCATATATTTTTTTACGGACCTCCTTTGTTGTGTTATATAGGGCTTTAAAGTTAGAAATTAAAATTTAATTTTTATTCATAATTCCAAAACTATAATTTCGAATTTAATGAGAATTGGGTGGATTGTTAAGTACATCAATTCATTTATTTTGTCCATACTAGTAAGTATACTAATGCTGCAGAAAGTCACTATCGGACTTGGCTCACCGGATAAATGGTCGGAAATTTTAAAGTGACAAAGCAACAAACTTTAAAATACTGACAGTTTATTCTCCAACTATTTTTTTGAAAAAAAGGTACATTTTGTCCAAATCGATAACATCAGTGGTTTCCGAGGAATATGGAATTTCGTAAGACACCGCAGAGCACATTCAAATTCTATCATTATTTAGGAAATGGGTTATAACCAAGTAGGCTCCCGTCAATTATGAGCCTGACTTTCTACAACATTAGTATACTTACATCATGCATCTGGCTAGTAATATACTACCGTAATCTAAATAAAAAAAAACAATATTTGACAGATATCTTGTTCCAAACTTTACTGACATTCTACACAAATTGGGTAGAGCCCAATATTTCAGCACTCTACATCTAGGCAGTGGATTTCACCAGATCGGAATATCTCAATGTTCAATAGAGAAAACTGCTTTCAGAGTCGATAATGGACATTACGAATTTCTTCGAATGCCATTCGGTCTGAAAAACTCCCTCTCCAATTTCCAAAGAGTCAGGGACGAATTATTGAAAGACGATTTATAGTTTTTAGTACCAGTTTCCAAGAACACCTTCAAAATGTACAATAATTAAGAGAGGCCCATCTTAGACAAATGCGAATTTTTACGCAAAGAAGTTGACTTTTCAGGCCACCTAGTGACCCAAGATGGAATTGAACCAAATAAAAAAAAATCGAAGCAATAGATTTTTCCTACACCTCGTGCACAAAAACAAATTAAATCTTTTTCAGGATTATTAGGTTATTACAGAAATTTCTTCAAATAGGTACTTTGCCAAAATAACCAAACCAATGACAATTTGTCTGAAAAAAGACAACAAAGTCGAATACAAAAGAATTCATTGACTTTTTCATTATGTTATGTAGAAGTGTATAAATTACGCCATTGGTGCCGTCCTATCCCAAGAAGGACACCCCGTTGCATATGCATTTGGAACTCTTAACTGCGCAGAAATTAATTACTTTACAATAGAAATTGTATATTGTACAAGTGGAGAAAGTTCAACTTTTCTCACGAGTGTGAAAAGTACTTTCTCCACATGTTGCACACCATACTTTTTCTACAACTGCACAAATTTAAAGAATACAAGTGAAGTATTTTAATATTTATTTTTATGGTTCGTAAAACAAAAATAACACCTCTAAGTATCCTATCTCTAAACTGTTACATAATTGTATTTAAAATTATAGTTAATAGTAAAATTCGTACAATTTTGTATGGTCAAACCCGGAACGTCATTTCTTTTTAGTATATTTTCTGTTATATTAATTGTAGGAGTTGAGGGTTGATTCATATACGATTCTGTCTCCATTTCAGTGAGTTCGACTGGTTTTTTAATACAGTTGACGATTTTATTAGCAACGTTTATTTTATTGCTGATGGACTCCTCAACGTATTCTTCTGCTACGGTACTGGATTGCCATCCTCCATGGCGCCTTAATGTTAACATATCCCCTCCTGCATTAACTAAAATTGTTGCCGAAGAGCGTCTGAAGCAGTGACCTGTATACAGATGGGGGTTTTCTAATTTTAAAAAAATTGCTATTGTCTTTGCCATACTACCGAATTTGTTAAAGCCAACTACCCGTCTAGCAAATTTTCCGTGCTGGTAATTTAAAAAGAAACGTATTTCTGGGAAATCGATTGGTCGAAGAGCAGCATATTTTTTATATACAGTGCTTTTCAGATAAAAGTATCCACCTTTAATAACTTTTGTAATACTGGTATTTAGAAAAAATCCAAAAACACGTCAATTTATGTTGGAAGGGGCAAGCATTATGGCTTATTTAAACTTACTGGAAAAGCCACCCCCTCACCCCTAGCAGCATCCCCTTTATTTTTTTAAATTACTTTTCATATTTTTTATGTAAAATTTGGATACTCCCCTTTGAGCTGATTTCAAAAATGTATAATACTTGTAGGTTAAAGTGGTTAGTTTATGAGATAAACAATTTTTCTTTTAAGAGCACAAATTTTACTTATTATTTACTTTCACCTTATTTGCCTGTACTAAAATGGGTTGTACAACAGTTCAAACTCTTTAATCTTTTTAACTGTTCTATTTATTCTACTTAAAAAATCCAAACAACAAAAAACTCTACTTTTTATTTGACATTGTCAACTATAATTTTTAGTCACTATTGATAGTGTAATTTGATACATCATTTATTTTGTTTCTCTGAAATGGTTTACTCTTTGCAAGAAAGAATTGAAATTGTAGGTTTATACTACCAAAATAATAATTGTGCAAGAGCTGCTGCTAGAATATTTAACGAATTACATGACGGAAGACATGCAACTCATAAGTATGTAATTCAACTGATGGAGAAATTTACCACAACAGGGTCTGTTTGCAATAAAGTGCATAAGCGAGAGGGACTCGTAAATAACGAAGCAATCCAAGTGGCAATTTTAGGGCAAGTCAGCTTAGAGGCTCAACAACCCCAATCGTTGTCAACAATAAGTAGAGCGATCGGTGTTTCATCTTCTACAGTTTTCCGAGTTCTACATAAATTCAAGTACCACCCATACAAAGTTAAGTTGGTGCAGGAGTTGAATGAAGATGATTTTGATCGTCGTCTAGAGTTTTGCGAATCAATGACGCAAATTATCAATAACAATCCACAATTGTTAAACAATATTTGCTTTTCTGATGAATGCTCATTTTCATTAAATGGCTTAGTAAGTAGGCATAATTGTAGATATTGGGCTGAAAGTGATCCACATATCATGCGTGAATTCCATACACAACATCCCCAAAAGTTAAACGTTTGGTGTGGTATCCTAGGTGACCACATTGTCGGACCTTTCTTCATCAACGGAAATTTAAATGGTGAATCATATCTTGAGTTACTCAGGGAAGGGGTTGACCCACGTATTACAACAATAATAGAAAATGATGATAACCTTTCCGAAGATTTACTGTTATTTCAACAAGACGGAGCTCCCCCACACTATGCTATGCCTGTCCGACAATTTTTAAACGAAACATTCCCCGCTCGTTGGATAGGTAGAAGGGGGCAGATGATGGAGTGGCCACCTAGGTCACCGGTTTTAACACCCCTAGACTTCTTTTTATGGGGGTATTTAAAAACAAAAGTTTATGCTACCCAACCAGAATCTCTGGATGATTTACGAGAGAGGATAGAAAATGAATGTCGACAATTAAATCCAGCCGTATTAAGCAATGTCAGAGAGGCATTTCAAAATAGATTATACCATTGTATGGAAGTGAATGGTACTCATTTTGAACACTTATTGTAACTTCATAATAAATAGCACAGTTAAAAAGATTAAAGAGTTTGAACTGTTGTACAAGTGAATAATAAGTAAAATTTGTGCTCTTAAAAGAAAAATTGTTTATCTCATAAACTAACCACTTTAACCTACAAGTATTATACATTTTTGAAATCAGCTCAAAGAGGAGTATCCAAATTTTACATAAAAAATATGAAAAGTAATTTAAAAAAATAAAGGGGATGCTGCTAGGGGTGAGGGGGTGGCTTTTCCAGTAAGTTTAAATAAGCCATAATGCTTGCCCCTTCCAACATAAATTGACGTGTTTTTGGATTTTTTCTAAATATGTACCAGTATTACAAAAGTTATTAAAGGTGGATACTTTTATCTGAAAAGCACTGTATATTATAAAATTCTCCAGTAACAGTGAACGTCTTTGGTTTGTTTGTTTTCGTGTTATCTAATTTCACCAGTAAAGCCGAATTTAAATCCTCTAAATTATCGATTTTCAACTTCCATAACTCTTCTCGACGACATTCCCCTGCTACGCCAATAGTCACTGCAGTCTACAAATAAAAATATCTAGATGTAAAATTAAAATTTTACTTAAAGAAGTTCCGGCCTTACCGGGTTTCGTACCCGTGCCTCCTGAGTGTAAAGCGGACACCCAATCCAGTGCACCACAGACTTACGATTAAAATTTATTGTTTAAAAGTACATTACATGTATCTTCAGAATTTAAAATGGAATTTTTGAAAAATTATCTACTATACTTTGTACCTAGTAATTACAAAATCTATACTAAAGGAAAAAAAAAGCTTAATAAATTATAACAATATTTCATTCTAAATAAACGTACCTTTATTAGTAGATATTCTTATCTGGAGCTTCGTTTAAAAATTTCTGCAATTGGTCTGCTGGTTTGATTTTTTGGGGATGTAATTGTCGGACATTCTTTTCAAAAATGAACGTAATTTTGGATACGTGGATAGGTATATCAATGTTATTTTTTATACTGATAGAACTTCGCAACATTGAATATTATGACCAAAGAGTAGACGCCTTTGATTTTTTTGACAACTCTTCAAAATATACTAAAAGTACTCTTTCCGAAAAAGATTTTATTTTTGTATTTCTTCTCCACTCAATAAATTTCTCGTATGCCAATTCAAACTTTTTTTTTGAAATTTCCGGCAACAAATCTAAAGTAAATTTTGCAGCTTTTTCCAATATCTCTGGCGGACTATTATTAAAATCGTCACTATCCATAATTATATTATAAATAAGTACTTATATGTCTTTTTAAACTAATATTTTCAATAGAAACTACCTTTTAAAATTTAAAAACTTCTAATATCTGACATTTTTGTGACAACTAAGTAGGTATTTAAAGATGACAGTAGCATACTAAGTTTTTGTCGGTTTTATTTGATTCTCCATATAAATGTATGTGGCGTGGGCAAAGTGCCGTGATAAAAAATATTTCTCACAGTATGAGCAATATTTGGTTTTGAAATTAAGTAAGCTATGAGGAATACGTCACTTTTCATAGCAGTTGTAGAAAAAAGAGTTGTCTTTTGGGGACGGACATATTTTAGACCGTATTAATTTGGTCACGAATTTCTTATTTTGACAGACCGTAAACCTTTGCAATGTTTTCGCTAAAAGAATCAAATTCACGTCTTCTAGATGTCGATCAAAATAAGAATAATAAATTCAATTTTAGCGTTATTATGTACTATCTGAAGAAAACCTGTAACAGGTCGATTTTTATTCTTAAATTGGCAATTTACAGTATAAAAATATTATCCCCCTCCAGCACTCCCTCTGAATTATAAGAACCACCTTGAAAATTTTAAATAAGTAAGGGGGTCGTGTAGCACCTTGTTGGAAGGAGATTTAGCATATTTAGAATGTATTTTTCAATGTACTTTACAATTAAATTAAATGTTCAAAATGACCACTATTTACTTCTTGACAATAACCGAGGCGATTTTGGAATTCTCGTACAACATTTTGTATGACCTCAGTGGTTATTTTGTCCATTTCTTCCGTTATCCTAACTTTTAAATCAGCAATATTGTCTGGTCTATTAAAATATACTTATATATAATCATATATACCCTAAGGTGTCGGGTTTGCATTTAATTTTCGTATATAAATTTTTTCCAGTCTTTCCTGTTTCTTGCCATTGTTCTCGCCTCTTCCCATGACTTACCTCTCCTTTTTAGTACGAGTATATTACCCACTAATGTATTCCATGTTTGTCTTGGTCTTCCTTTTTCCTTTTTTTTTGTATTTTTGCCTCATAAGTCCTTCTAACTTGTCTATTGTATCCATTCTCTGAATATGTCCCCACCATAGTTGTCTTGGTTCTATAAATTTTAATACGGGTTGGATACCTAATTCATCTTTTATTTTTGTGTTTCTTATTCTGTCCTTTCTTGCTGCTCCAAATGCTCATCTCAGGTATTTCATTCCTGCTGCCTGTATTCTGCTTTTTTGTTTACTTGTAAGAGTCCAAGATTAGCACCCATAAGTTAGAACTGGTCTATATATTGTGTTGTACACTTTTACTTTTGTTTCTTTGGTGATTTCTTTTTTGTTTATAAATTTTTGGTTCATAGCATAGTATAGCTTAATTGTTTTCTCTATTCATTCATTTATCTCTGCATCTTGTTTTCCTGTTTCCTCAAAAGTTATTCCTAAGTATTTGAATTCTTTTACTTGTTCTATTTGTACATTATCTATTTTAGTGTTGATTCTATATATTTTAATGTCTGTGCTGATCTTCTGATTTCCTATTACAAGTATGTTGGTTTTATTTTTGTTGATTTTCATACCTTCTTCTTCTTCTATAACATCTTTCCATATATTCAGGTTTTCTTGTAATCGGTTTTCGCTTCTTGCGATTAGCACCATATCATCTGCAAAAATTCCTTCGGTTATCTCTACTCTTTCTAAATTTGCATACCCAACGAACATTTTCTTCACCTTTTGTTCGCTTTTTTTAATAATACTGTCCTTATGTATATTAAATAATGTTGGGCTCAGTCCCCCTCCATGTCTTAATCCTATGTTGGTTCTAAATCATGCTGATTTCATGTTGTTTTTTATGATAAAATTCATGTTTGTTTCATATATTTCTTGAATAATTCCAATTATTTTTTTGTGTATCCCCTTTTCTTTTAGCTCCTTCCGTACTTTTTCCCTTGGTACAGTATCAAACGCTCTTTCGAGATCTATGAACGCTAGATATGTGTTTCTATTTTCTAGATGTCTCTTCTCTTCTAATTGTTTTATTGTGAAGATGTGATCCTGCGTACTTCTTCTTGGTCTGAATCCACTTTGTGCCTCTGAAAGCTGATTTTATAGAGTTGGTTTAATTATGTTGTTTATAAGCTTCTCGTATATCTTTATAGTGGTGTTTAATAAGGTTATTGGTCGAGTTTCGACATTGTTTCTGGTCTCCTTTCTTGTGTATAGGTGTAATTAAGGCTACTCCCCATTCTTCTGAAATTTTTCCATCATTCCAAGCTTTATTGATAATTTCTAATAACACTTCCAGTCCTATATTTCCTAGATTCTTAATCATTTTCGCTGTAATTCTATCATCACGGCGCTTTCTCATTTTTTAATTATATACCTAACAACTCTTTTCAGCTCTTCCAATTTTATACTCTGTATTTCGACTTCTTCGTTTTGATTTTCCATTTCTTGTTCGCTATTTGGATTTATTTGAGTTTGCTGGTCTAGCAGCTCTTGAAAATACTCTCTTCATCTTTCTATAATGTCTGCTTCATTTGTTAGTATCTCTTGATTTTTATCTTTTACGTACTGTTGTTTTCTATGCTTGTCTGTTCTTAACGATTATGTAACCTAGAAAATAGTTTTTGATTCCCCGTACTATCTTTTTCCATTTTGTTCCCAAAATATGTCCAGGCATTTTGTTTTTTTATTATTAGAACTTTGACTTTCTCTCTTTG
This sequence comes from Lochmaea capreae, assembly GCA_949126875.1. Classification (NCBI taxonomy): domain Eukaryota; kingdom Metazoa; phylum Arthropoda; class Insecta; order Coleoptera; family Chrysomelidae; genus Lochmaea; species Lochmaea capreae. Next base: position 24,226,242 of record OX421402.1, read on the forward strand.
GTTTTTGTATCTTCCATATTGTTCTTGTGTGTTGTTTTTTAAATATTTTTTCCATTCTTCCTTCTTCTTTTTAACTTCTCGTTTAATTTTATTGTTCCACCATGCTGTTTGCTTTTTCCTATTATCTGTTTTGTAAGTCCCGCTTAGTTCAATGGCAGTGTTAATGACTACGTTTTTAAATATGTTCCAACCCTGTTCTGTGTTAAGTTTTTTTATGTCAGTAAATTTTTCTTTTAGTTTTCCTTCTGGTTTTGGTTGATATTTTATTGCAACCGTTTTGTTTCTTAGTTTGTATGTTTTTATTGATATGTGACTTTCTTTCTTTTCTGTTATTTGTTCAGTTTGTGTACTGTCACCTTTGATTTTTCCTTCCAGTAGATAGTGGTCACTGTTAATTTCTGCTCCTCTTTTAACCTTAACGTTAAGTATATTATGTTGCCATTAAAATATACTTTAGATTTTAAATAACCCCATAAGAATTAATCGAGAGGAGTCACATCGGGGGATCTAGCTGGCCATTTGATCGTTCCACCTTCCAACCCACCTATTGGGAAAAACCTCGTTTAAATAATTTCTAACTGTACGTAGAAAATGTGGTGCATGGATTTCCGACTTGTTGGTAGTAAATAGATCGATCTCTTATTTGGATGATTAACATCAGGAAAAAGTCTTTGTAATGTAGGCACTAAAAAGTTAATGAGAAAATCTATGTATGTCTCTTTTTGAAACCTAAATTGAAATAAACCTATTATTTAAGTGAAATAAACCAATTTATTTCATTCCAAACAATAATGTTTGACTGAAAAGAATATTACTAAAACCAGGTATTTGTATCTCAAATAAATCGAAATACTATATTCAAACATTCCTTTTTTTCTGTGTAGATAAACCTCACCATTAACTGTGCCCTCAAAAAAATAAGGGCCAATAATTTCATTGCTAATGATATCAGCCCAAACGTTCACTTTTTTAAGATATTGAGTGTGAGCCTCTCACATCCAGTGAGGATTTTCTCTGCTCCAATATCTACAGTTCTGTTTGCTAACCGTTCCGTTCCGTTAAATGAAACGTCGCTTCATCAGAGAAAACTATTTTGTTTATGAACTGCAAATCTGCGTTCATTCTGTCCATCATCAATACACAGAACTCTTGCCTTCTATCAAGATCATCTTCATTTAACTCCTGAACCAACTGAGCTTTGTAAGGGTGGAAGTTTTCTTTATGCAAAACTCTCAAAATAGATGATTTACACACATCATTGTCGGCGGCAAGTTCTCGAGTTGTACATCAAACTTTTTTTCATCAGTAAATTGAACATTTCTACCTGGTTGTTCAATATTTTTTACATGTCCAGTTTCACGAAACTTGTTTTCAATTTTGTTAACTGTATTTATTATTAAAAATTTCACAAACCTCCTTTTGAGTTCTTGTTTTATTACCACAACCAATAATAATTAAAATGTCTATTCTTTGAGTCTCTGACAAATGAATTAATACGCGCACAAATATTATACTGACGTCTTTTAGTAACTTTAAATACCTAAATGACAGCAGCCTACAAGATTCATATCAGTTGTTTATTTGGCTTTTTGACTAATATTTTAGTATCTTCAAAGATTCTTTTCCTGAAGTTTAGCAGAACAGATACGAAAATACCTGATTATTTCTAAAGTATATTTTAATACACCATACAATATTGCTGATTTAAAAGTTAGGATAACGGAAGAAATTAACAAAATAACCCTTGAGATCATACAAAATGTTGTACGAGTATTCCAAAATCGTCTCGGTTATTGTCAAGAAGTGAATAGTGGTCATTTTAAACATTTAATTCAATTGTAAAGTAGATTGAAAAATACATTCTAAATATGCTACATTATTATCTTCATTCTGTGATAGAGACATTATCAAAATTTTACATCTTAAAAATTAATTTACTCTTTTATGATTGCACCAAATTTTACAAAAAACTTTATATTGCAGGACAGAGGACTAAAATCCCCTTCCAACAAGGTGCTACACGACCCTCTTACTTATTTAAAATTTTCGAGCTGGTGCTTATAATTCAGAGGGGGTGCTGGAGGGGGATAATATTTTCATACTGTAAATTGTCAATTTAAGAATAAAAATCGACCTGTTTCAGGTTTTTTCCACATACTACATAATAACGCTAAAATTAAATTTATTCCAAACATATGGTTAAAGAAGAATTAAACCTGACGAACTAAATGCATTAGAGACAGACTCATTAGAAGTTAAGGTTGACGATCTTGACGAAATAATTGAAAGGAAAATTGACAATTTAACTTCGCAACAAAATCCAATCGATAACTTTGACACGTTATCTAATTTATCTGTTGACGACGTAAATGATATTTTAGAAGATAATTCAAATATAAACATAGTATCAAATATTGAATTAAAACCACCAGACGAAATAAATCAACCAGACAATACTGACCTAGAAACTATTCATACAACAGCAGAAAATCCTATTCTAGGAATACCTACCTCACACAAGGCATTGGATTTTTATAAAAATAATTATTACTAACATGTGGCGAATCTAATGAGGTCAAACCAACACGAGAAAAAGTTTTTGAATACAATTGCGTGCTTGCTGTGTTATCCCAGAGAAATTTGGAACAAATATTAATTCAATTTGTCAAAGAATTCATAGATCCAAAACGAACGTATGCTGTGTATTTCAGAGCCCCTCTTACCCCCTGAAATATTCGCTGTAAAAGTTCAAAAATTCTTTCAAAATTCCTCATGCAAATTTGTGTATTGTACAAAAATCTTGAGTGATATTTTAACTACAGACGAACAATCTGAAAAACTTAATTATTTTCATGTTTATAAAAAGAGACAGAGAATAAATAAATGAGATTAGACCCTCACTTAGCTCAAGATATTATTGGCCCAAAATGTCAGAAGGCATAGACAAATTTGTAAACAATTGCAAAACATGTACCTATTGAAAATAAGGATGTTGGAAATCCCCCTGTGATAAAATTTAATCTAACCCCAATCTAACCTTTTTACCATATACACATTGACGTATTCCGTTTCTCAAACTGTCTCTACCTCACCATTATTGATTCATCCTCAAGATATGGACAATCCTATCCCCACTCTAGTGTCAATGGTACATCAATAAATTAAATTAAATTATAAAACACACCCTGGACTACCCTATAAGATTACCACCGATTGCGGTACCGAATGAAAAAACCACGACTTGAATTGCATTACACTACTTCCAAAAATAGTAACTCCAATTCCCCTGTCGAAAGCTTTCACTATACTCTAATAGAACTCCTCAGATGCTTAAAAGAAACCAAAAAAGACTTGACCATTGATTAATTAATTAAACACGCAATTCTGTCATATAACAATTCAATCCACTATGTAACCAAATTTACACCCTTTGAAATAATTAAAGACCACATCAATAGCCCAGATCCTTTTGATCTGAATGATCATCTTGTAATATCCCATTACGTCTAAAATAATAAACAAACAGCTAAAGACATTTACGGAAAAATTTATGTAAGAAACGAAGACACAAAAGAAAAATTATCAAAGACAAAGGTATAATCTTAAAAACAGATAAAGGTACTTATCATAAAAGTATCGCTCAAAAACCTAAAAGTAATTCTAATAATATTTTATGGGAACAGCAAGGTCATGAACCCGACGGTGATCCTGACGTTGTACAAGAGTTGAAAATATACAGCCCCACATTATGACAAAAAGAGGACTCGTTAGAATTTATATTAGTTTTAGGGTTCACATTTCAACCCTTTATCTCCATTGTCAGCAAATTTCCTTTGAACAGTATATCCTAAACATTATAATCATTCCACCCACCAAATATTAAGTTGGCTTCTCGTTTCCTTTGGAAGTTGGAATTTATTTCATTTTTGGGGGTGAAATTTCAACCCTTTTCCCCCTCGTAAGCAAATTTCCTTTGGATAGTGTATTTTGAACAATACAATCATTGTAATCTCCAAATATTAAGTTGGCTTCTCGTTACCTTTTGGAAGTTAGAATTTATTTAAGTTTTATGGGTGACATTTCAACCCTTTATCCCCTCGTAAGCAAATTTCCTTTGGATAGTGTATTTTGAACAATACAATCATTGTACCTTCCAAATATTAAGTTGGATTCTCGTTTCCTTTGGAAGTTAGAATTTATTTCAGTTTTAGGGGTGACATCTCAACCCTTTATCCTCACCGTCGGCAAATTTCCTTTGGACAGTGTATTTTAAACAATAAAATCATTGTACCTGCCAAATATTAAGTTCTCTTCTCGTTTCCTTTGGAAGTTAGAATTTATTTCAGTTTCAGGGGTGACATTTCAGCCACTTATCCCCCTCGTTAGCAAATTTCCTTTGGATACTGTATTTTGAACAATACAATCATTGTACCTTCCAAATATTAAGTTGGATTCTCGTTTCCTTTGGAAGTTAGAATTTATTTCAGTTTTAGGGGTGATATTTCAACCCTTTATCCTCACCGTAGGCAAATTTCCTTTGGACAGTGTATTTTAAACAATAAAATCCTTGTACCTGCCAAATATTAAGTTCTCTTCTCGTTTCCTTTGGAAGTTAGAATTTATTTCAGTTTCAGGGGTGACATTTCAGCCACTTATCCCCCTCGTTAGCAAATTTCCTCCAAACAGTACATTCTCAACATTATAATTATTCTACCCTCCAAATATCAACTTGGCTTCTCATTTCCTTTGGATGTTATAATTTATTTCAGTTTTAGGGGTGACACGTTTCAGCAAATTTTCTCCAAACAGTGCGTTCTCTACACCAGCATACCCCTGCTGATTAGATATCAAATTGGCTCTCCGAAATATGAATTCGATCGAATATATATTCTGCACGCCACTGAAACCGCAAATTGAGCAGCTCTCTACATTTTTGCAGCTAAAATTGGTAAATTGGGAAGGGTCAAAAATAGGGATTGCAATCCCGGAAGGTTTTTGCTATCCCGGGATTACGGGATCGAGATATTGAACCCCGGTATTAATCCCGATATATTTTACAAAATAAAATTCTTTTTTATTTTGATAAATTCAATCAAAAAGCAAAAACAAAATAAAACTGTAAACGGCAAAACAAGAAAAAACATTTCTATCAATAAAACGTAAGTATAATTATAATAGTACCTATAATCTAGTAAACCCACTACGCTTATTTTCTAAAGTAATGTCACAAAAACGTCAATTTGCCAATTGTATTGTCGTCTAATTTAGATCTAATTTTCGAACAAATTAACCCAGCTGAGGAAAAAGATCTTTCAGAATCGACGCTTGTCGGCGGAATATTTTTTAAGTAGTCAGAGGCAAATAGAAGATTTATGCCAAGATTTCCATCTTCATTTAACAAGTCTATTTCTTCAGAAATAATATTAGAAAGTTTGAAGCCACAAGCATTTTTTCAGGAAGAATAATGATTTATGTTATAGTGAGGTTTCAATAACAACCCAGAGCAGTTTGAATTGGGCAGACACGATGACGTATTCCAATGCTTTTTAATCGAGCTTCTGATTGGCTGAAAGTTACTAGGCAACCTATGTACTTTAGGGATATTGACTGTAAGATATATTTCATCTGCTTTAAGAGCTGTTCACATATATTTTTAGTATGATGAGCATCTGACAATTTCTTATTAAAAGAATTAATATCTTTAAAAATAAACTTTTTAAATATAGTGTATTCTGCTCAAAGAGACTTTAATAGGTAATGAACAATCCGAAAATATAATAATAAACCATTTAAAATAACATGGCTGCTGTTGCTGTAGAAACTACCAGTTTAACCGAAGTAACATGTCTGTCAAAATTTTTTGTTTAAACTCCTCATAATTTGTAAACCACGTCTAACAATGTTCATAAAATTCGTGTGTGTGAGTAATTTCCAATCTACAAATAGTTTAAGCTTGTCGTGGCACACCCTGTATTAATCTCCATCAATAATTGTTCCTGTTCATTACCTGTCTCCTTGAAGTTAGACTGTTCTTCCAGCGCAAATTTAAACACGATATTGTTATCGAACGCGATATTAGGCAACCGACAAAGTGAAGATTGATTCGCTAAAAATGATATTGAAATAAATTGTCGAGATAAGTAGAAAAACTAAACCAAGTGGGGTACATCGAGTAACGTTTCGTGATAATTGACAGTAATCGCAGTGAGCATAATTCGTCGCCTCCTGAATATCGCATTGGTTATTCACACCATTATTTACAATAAACCGCAGACAATTTTATAAGTTGTGTCGAGTTATACACACCGTACCACGTGCTTCTCATGAGTATAGACTAAACTCAAGGATTTTTAGTTATAGACAAATATACGTATCAATCAGTGACAGTAATACAGTGCTTTCTATGTAAATTGACATTTTTTATCAGTCATTTCTACGTAATTGTGAGTGTTTTTTAGATAGTCTGTGGATAATTTTACTGTTTGTGGGGTATAAGTGGAATTTTAAACTGTAAATGAGACATAAACTACTTTGAAAGATGGTAAGTGCTGTAAATATATACAGTTCCAAGTATCAAAATCATGCGCGGCATCGTTTGGTTTTTGTTTTCATAAAATTTCATCAAAATCTCCAGACGTTATCAAATTGTATATTATAAGTATACCTAACAACCATATTATTTAATAAAATTTTCAATATACATATTTAAAAAATAAATGATAGACATTCTTATCCATTCTTTAATACCGTTTATCTTGGCATAGGTTATTTACATACGTCATAACAATACATATCCATTAGAAACCATTTTAATTCACTTTTGAGAGTCAATTTAAGTGGGTAAAACCAAATAATTAACTTAATGTTTCAATGTTTGTTTTTACAGTAATGCATTTGTTGTAAAAACACAGATTTCTATCTTCTACATTGTTTATTATTTTAAAACTTCTCACTAGAGTGCAGCTCGTATACCAAAACCAAGTCTTCTACAGAGGGACCTTGATAAATTATTGTAGAAATCTAAGTTGACAATTATAATTTTACTACTACGGATTTTCACTACATAATCATTCATATCAACGAATATTTAGAGTCTATGTTAGTTATTCATATGATTGTCATGTGAATAATTATACGAGGAGTATTAAAACTATGAAATAATGAATAAAATAAACATTTCAAGCTTTTGTTGAAATATATTATGTAGTACATGCAGCAAATTGCTAGTAACCTTAATTAGCGAAATGGAAAAATATTGGTGCCGTTTATATTAGTATCAAAACCACGTCTACTCCATCTATTTTTGCTACTTTGAGGATTTATATAACTAGGACAATCGTCTTTCTGGTGTCCCATTGCTCGCATAGAGAGTATGATTATTATCTCAAAAATAAAAAGCTTGATTTTATTCGAAAATAAATAATGTAATAGTGTTCCTATCTTAAATATTACTTTCGTACTTAATGTACTTAATGTTGATAATGAATATAATCCTAGCATCTACATTCAGACAATTTTTACAATTAACAACATTTGTAATCTGAATCGACGCCATATATTTATATAAATATAAGATTCAAAGGTAGTAAAATATTACGACATCAATGGCATATCAATAAAAAAAACTATCAGGGATCGACATGACAGGAAAATAATATTAATAGTTCTGAACACAGTATCTCTTGTACCGAATAGGTGGTCCTCGCTTAAAAAAAAGTATCTTTACATCATTTGTCATTCGCAACAGTTTGACCACCCGACAATGCAAAAGGCCATTTGTCAAATTCCAATTGTTTTCGTGCATAATCATTACCGCTGCGCTTTAAATCCTTTTTTTGATTTTACCTGGATAGTTGATTGTTGATTTCCTTCTTAAAAGCATAAAAAATCTAAATTTTGAAACATATTGGATTTATTAAAATATCCTAATGTATTTATATTTTCAAAATTAAAATAAAAGAAGAAGAAAAAGGTGGAAAGCTACAGGCTAACGATGCTAGGAAAAGTCCACGTGACGTCATGTGACAATCGCCCTGATGATAAACAAGCGTTCTTTGCACAACACGAGGGTGTTAATAGTTATTTTGATCGTGTTTGAGTCCATTTGGTTTTGATTTAGTGCGTTTTCTCGACGTTGTTTTAATTGCTTTGAGCTTCCTTGCTTTTATAAATAGTGTGCCAACGTGCCTTGTGGTCTCAACCAAAACTTGTACCTTTTATACTGCTGTCAAGATGTGTTTTTTTGGCTGCTTTTCGACTTCCCTACTTGAATATTATATTATCAGGTGATTAAGTATCTACTACCTGTAAACTAATGTTTCCTTCTTTTTTGAGCCAAGATATCAACCCTTCTTTCCCATTGCTGTAAAATATTGATGAAAATTTAGGAAAGTATACCTTATCCATCTATTTATTATAACCACAACCAAATACTGAACAATATCTAGGCATTTTAAAAAGCTATATCTGACTGTTTGTAATAAAAAGGATAATTAAAACAATACAAAACAACCAAATTACAAATTTAAAATCTAACTAAATAATTATGTTTTCTCAGGACTACTCTCATTAGTGTTAACATGTCAGTTGGTGGACATAAACGAAAGAAACAAATATTAAATTCGTTAGGTGAGGTGAGGAAGAAGTGTAAAGTGTAAAAAATTAGTGGTAGGAAAAACTTTTTTGGTTAAAAAAGAGTTGTTTGTTTGACAAAATCTAGAGAAGAACTGTATAGACATTAAAAAGTGTTAAAAAACAAGCAATAGTAGGAAAAAAATAACTTGTAAATACTATTTTTAGGGAGGAATTTCTCAAGTCTATGCAATCATTACAAAAAGAATAGTGGAATGAAAATTATTCTTCAATACAACATATATAATGCCACTGATAACATGTTATAAACTTTGAACTGGCTATCAATTGAACAAAGACTGTACCTACAACAATAAACTCCAAACCTACTTCAATAACTTTATTGCTTACAGTAATCAAATTCATACTTACAATACAAGAGCTTTAAATTATTTTTATATAATACGTATTAGATTATATCCATGTTCACAATCATTTTTTACGAAAAGTTAGTGACACTGTTTATAGCTATTTAACCAACAAGTGCATTAATAAAGGATATTTAGAATCAAGTATTGATTAATTGTTAATCCCCATTTGATACTGGTGTTAGTCACAAAACATTCCCGTGGACTGAACAAGCTGTATTCTTTTTTCTCAATCTTTAAAAACTAAGAATATTTATTTGTTTTATAGGCAAGTACTGTCAAAGATTATTCATGTATTGAAACGTCATTGTTGGGCTTCTTGGTTCAATGCAATCATGCAAATGCATATGGCTTCTACAGAGAAGGTCGCCGGTTCAAATGTCACTGTTTCTGTTTTTTTTTATTCTTTTTTGGATGTATAATACTGTCAATTACCAACACAATGACCAATGTAGTATCCAATGGGTTGATTATGGTAGAAGTTTTAAATTTGCACCAGGAGATTTGGTGCCTTTTGAGACAATACTAGGGGAAGGGACCAGAATATTGGATGGTCACCTGATATATAAATATCTCTTATACACAGTAACGGCGTCTATCGAACTGTCCAGTTATTTTCAATTCAAAACTAGATGGAAGCACTGCAGCACTTTCATAGTCCTCGATCAAAATGATTACAACACTGATACATGTTTAATTTTCGATTCAAACAAATGTGTCATTGACATATTACTTACTTTGCAGGGAAGCAGACATTTTTCAAAAAAATGTTTATTTGTTGATTTACATGTGTGAATTCCCAATATGAGATAGGTACGTAACTCAATAGATTAAGACTTCAAAAACGTTAGATGTTTCTGAAACTACTGTGGAAGACTAAATTGAAAGAAATGCAAATGTAGGCGAACTACTGCAAGAAATGGTAAATAGGTATTAGAGTAATAGCATTCCAATTAGCTATAAGGATTAGATTTGATGGGGTGGCTAATCGGCCTATTCCACTGCGACCTTTTCAGGTCTATTGTGGTCCACTGAATCTAGACTACATTCTCCAGCCCGATTCTTTTTAAATAGCTTAAATAGCCAATCAGCCTCGAGACTGAATCTTTCATGTAATTTCATGCCGGTGGCTTCTCGTCGCCTAGTACAAGAAACCGCACATTTGCCAGGCCGTCGCACTGGCATATGATGTGCTCTGAAGACGCCTGCAGTTTCCTCCTCTAGGTGTACATGGCTTCGTATGTTTACCCCATCGGCTTTGCGTGCCTGTTAAGCTTACAGTGCCCAGTTAGCATACCTACTACGGCTTTGACAGTTTTCCTATCCTTGCTTATTAGGTCTGCCGTAAAAGTTGGCGCATGTCCTCTAATAACCTGTTTCGCATGTCTCTGTCCAGGTGTGATTACCCACCATTCTAGAGATTTCTGTGCCACCCACTTCCTTGTTGCCATATTTATTGTCAAATTTCCGCAGAAGGGTTCAGGTCTAATAAATGGCATTGATGAGCCTTGCGCCTTAGTAACCATGCTACCATGACATTGCAATGGTCTCCAAGTGCGTTTAAGGCACCTACGCAATCCCATACTAGCTTAGAATTGACCTCTATGAAATCAATTACCTTCAGTGCAGCTTGGCTGTGCATAAAGATGACAACTGAATTATATGTCCTATCCTACATTTTAATTTCTTCAACGTAGTGGTGAGTCGCCGTCACTTCCGCTTGAAAAGTTGTGACGTCCTTAGATAGGCTTATTGGATAGCTATCCTTCGCTTCAGCACTACAATTCCGGCTCCTACACTTAAGAAGGTACTTCTGCCTTGGGGCTATAAAGATTTCTTTCGATCATTAACTATACCATGTAAATAGCTCACAATACTGACAACACTGTATTTGAAGCCAACATCTCTGAACAGTTATAGTTCAGAACTTGTTTATCTGTGAATCAATGTATTGTGAACACCACTTTAGCATTTTTTAGCAAACTTTATAGCGAATCACCATAACAATTTAAAAAAACAATCAAAATTTCCTTTGTAGAATCTTTTCAAATAGCTTCACATAACAATATTTTGAAATTCAAACAATAAAATATTTTGTACAGAAACAAAACAAACATATTATGTCAACCAACATAAACATTTGATATAAAAGAGTTGTTGACACATTTACTAAAGTATACCGAAGTCTTCACAGATTAACATGCTGCTTATACAGATTCATTCAAGTATCAATCAAGTTTTGTAAATAAATTGCTTTTTATACATTTATCTATAATATACTATGATGATGGTAGAATACTGATGTTCGGAGAAGAGCTAGAAATATCCAAAGGAGTTGAATATCTGGGAGTGACCCTAGATTCCAAACTAAATTGGAAGACACAGTTGGAAAAAATTACTACTAGGGCGACTAGGCTTTTCTGGCAATGCAGAAGAGTTATGGGCAAAACCTGGGGAATACGACCTGAGGTGGTTCACTGGCTTTACACAACTGTAATAAGGCCTACGGTCACCTGTACATGGCTTCGTATGTTTACCATCGGCTTTGGTCACTAGTCTAGTGGAGGAGGCATCAATGGAGGCCCTCAATTGCACTCACTCCTTTGGAACTTTTTGTAAGGGCCGAGGCGATGATGGCAATTCTCAGGCTGAAAACGGGAGACTTATGGTCATCGAACAATGTTCGAGGAGGACACACTTATACAACTGGGACAATACTAGCTGAACCCATATTTCACATGAGTTTTGATAGCATGACACCGGAGAATATATTCACTGAGCGAGTGAACAACATCATCCCATCTAGGGAACAGGTGATGCATACAGGTAATTCTAGAGATATCATCTGGTTCACTGATGGTTCCAAAACAAACCATGGCACTGGGGATGGTATAAAAGGACCTAGAAAGTGAATGATCTTTAGCCTTGGCCGATATAAGACTGTGTTTCAAGCAGAGACGATTGCCGCTATAGCCTGTATTGATGAAAACATCAGAAGAGGATACACCGGAAAGAAGATAAAAATATTCACTGACAGCCAGGCTCTGCTTAAAGCTATCAGCAACCCAACAACTAATTCTAGACTGGTAAAAAACTGTAAAGAATCCGTCAACAGGCTGGCAAGAGACAACAAAGTGTCTCTAATATGGGTGCCGGCACATGAGGGGATTGCAGGAAATGAAATGGCTGACCAGTTAGCTAAAGAAGGCTCTAAAGGATACTTCATAGGCCCGGAACCGTTTTGTGGAATCACAAAAGATTGCATAAGAGGGGAAATCTGGAACTGGCTAGATAGGGAACACCAACTCAAATGGAGGTCGACACAATGGCACCTCCATACAAAGAGTTTACTGAACAAGGTAGACAAGGAACTCTCAACCAGGCTACTGAAACTGGGTAAGAGACATTTGAAGACAAAATGGGCAAAGTTAGTGAACCTTTGTGCAGGAAATGTGATATTCATGATGAAACACCTACTCACATACTCTGCTTCTGCGAGAACTTACATGGATTCAGACGGAAGCACTTTAGAGAGGAAACTATACAACCATTACAACTACTGAAAATCCCTCCAGTCAAACTAGTGCCCTACATAGAAGACACAAAGCTTCTGGAATGGAAGTAGATAACATGGGAAATGGTACAAAGATTCAGTTCAAGTTCCTGGGCTGATGAGCACAACCCAACTGAATGAATATACTATGATATTAAAGGAGTATATACTGCTGTGGTATGTGCCAAAACGCATCAAACCTTTCAACAGACAACCACGGCTATATCTTACAAAAATCTATCTGATATGAACAATAGTACATTGTGTCACAAGGGTAGAAAATGAGCTTTAGTAGCCTAAGACTATTACATGCATGAGCGAGCCTAACGAAGCGAGTGCAGCTGATAGTTAACGGCTGCTAAAGCGTTTCCTGTACATGTGACACAATAAAGTTTTTCGCCCACCGAATAATCCAAAAAATAGGAAAATATAACAAAAACCTTTGATATATACTGATGTTTAGTTAAAAAATTTATGTGAAACGTCAAAGTAATCAAGTGACAGATGGTTAAAAACTTCAAAAATCATGGCGTTCTGAATTATCCGCCCTTGGGCTGCTAAACAATACTTTCCGCCCTATTTTTAGTGTTCATATGATTAGTTTTCCGCTAAGGTATGCGAAACAAAATGTTTTAACTATGTTTTTGATCTCGGGCGTCAGATGCACAAAACCCATCAATTTTAAATTTAGAAAAATTATTATTATTATCATGTTAGATTTAAAATTTTTATCTCAGGGCTGAAACATTTTTATATAGAGCGGGAAAATAGATCTTGCTGTTCTGTTAATACATATTTCACAGTGTACCTTCCATTTTAATAGAACTAAAAAATCTTTAGGTGTACAATTGTATATATTTCTTTCAAAAGTGTGCAATAAATTTAGAAAAACAATTTACCAATTTATTCAAAATTATAACATTCTACTCTAGATTCAGAAAAATGAACCTTGGAAAATACTAATAAAGTCTAGAGTAATTCCGTGTAACTATCTACCACAAACAATATAATAAACGTTGACATATGTATCCATAGACCTGATACACGTTATTTCTGTGCAAAAGCTGAAAGAATAGCAGAAAGTATTTTATCAGAACCATCTATCAATAATAATGACATACGTCAAACAAGTCCTAAGCCGCAATACGAAATACAATAGGTTTGTTCGTAGAGCAATGACAAACGGTTGGAAACTGGACGACTCACGCGCAGTGAATAAAAACTGTTCACAGATAGGCTCTGCGCATGAGTCGTCCAGTTTCTCTACGAACAAGCTTAATGGCTTATAAATATCTTGAATCCAAATTTTATATTTAGGAAATTATTCACATTAATACTAATCTTGCAGGTAAGTATTATCAATGCATTTGTTTGTTCCAACTTTGTTCAATTGCTTTGAATATGTTTATCTTAATAAAAAACTTCAACTTTAGCGAATATCCCTTTTGTTTTGTTTACCACCAAATGACGTAAATATTTATTTATTTTCAGATTGTTATTCAAATAAAATGTTACCTTCTTCAACTGGATTGTATCTTCAAACTATGATTAATTGAAAATCACAGCAGATCTCTACCATATTTTTCTTTTTGATTTCAGTTGTGTCCTATACCAGTGACAAATTCCGACTAAATTGCTCAAATCTATGGCAACAATCACTTTTGAAGGATTTTTTTGACATATTTCAAACTAAATTTTATATAAATTGGTATTTTCATCCTCTAAATCTAAATTGTACACCTATTTTCTAATATCAGATAATTAACTAGCCTATTTATTCTTCACTATGTGTCCTTTTTTTCACTTAGATGTCACACTTGGAAAAACATGCCGTATTGCTCTTTAGCTGTCTTTCACTAACTCTACCTTTTACTTAACTTTACATACAAGTACTAAAAATACTTTCCTTTTTCATCTCGGACTTTCACATAATTTAATTATCTACCAAGATTTCTAGTGAATGCTACCCCTTTAGCATTTCCCAAGCTAGATTCTCTGTAGCCTTTTAATTTGTTTTTTATCATCCAAGTATTCAGTTATATTCATTATATTTTTAGTGAAGTGTTTTTTTTTATATTTTTATATTTTAACGTCACAGTGCCACTCTGGCCAATAATTTTAAATAGGACCTTATGGCAAGTGATATCTCGTTTGAAAGGCATTGACATTGGCTACATAGCCATATTAATTTTGTTTGGGCTTAAACTAATTTTGACGGATAAATTAAATAAATACCAAAATTATTATTTTACATTTAAATATTGAAGATTTTCCAGTCCGCCTCTGGTTAGTTGTCAAAAAAATTGACGTTTTTAATTTAATAGTATTTGTTGCTTTGCAAAGTTTTTATAAATAGCTTAAATATTTAATTTTATTATTGTTTAACGAGACGTTTAAGAGTTTACATAGGCAAAATGGTACGTACTCAAGCTGACAAAGTAGCGGCTATCTTAATAATTGGTGAATTTGGAAAGAATCTCCATGAAGCGGAACGTTTATTTATTGAGAGATACCCAGATAGCCCTATCTCGAGAACTTATTTGAGGGAGCTTCTTCACAAGTCTGAAGCAACAGGTAGTGTTCAAGATGCCAAACGATCTGGTCGACCAACATTTAGTGATGATAAAAAAATTGATATAGTTGCTGAAATGGTAGTAAACCCTACTTCCTCTTCAACTAAAGTTGCGTCTATCTGTGAAGTAAGTAAAAGTACAGTACAGAGAGTGTTGGCTAAAAATAAATTTCATCCATACAAGTTAAAAGTGGTGCACCACCTTTCGTATGACGACCCCGACAGAAGACTCGAATTCTGTGAATGTATGACAAATAAAATTAGTCGAAACCCACATTACACAAAAACAATTTGTTTTAGTGACGAAAGTACTTTTTGCCTCAATGGAAATGTGAATACACAAAATGTAAGGTATTGGAGTGACACAAAACCTCACATTCTTTTTTCTTATTTTTTTGGGAATCAAACCACAATAATGTTTTTTTATTTCGACGTTTCGGTAGCGTTCTAGCTACCGTTGTCAAGATTAACTATTTATAATATAAAAATAATTTTTTGGTTCCTATCTGACACAACGAAAAAATTTGACAACTAGACAATCAATAATATTTTGAAGTTTAAGACTACAAAACTTTGTTGTCAAATTTGATTAAGGTCCATTCATAGTAGATCACACCTCTGGTAAAATGTGAAATAAAATATTTTATTTTATGACATTCTAACGATATGTAGTCCACTAGAAATGGAATCCAGTGAAGTGCACGTTCCAGGAACGGTTTTTATTGGGATAGCGCTTTTTTTTCGCTTATTTTGGAAATTTTGTTAATAAAAACGCGTTTGTTGTTCCTGGAACGTGCACTTCACTGGATTCCATTTCTAGTGGACTAAATATCGTTAGAATGTCATAAAATAAAATATTTTATTTCACATTTTACCAGAGGTGTGATCTACTATGAATGGACCTTAATAAAATTTGACAACAAAGTATTGTAGTCTTAAACTTCAAAATATTATTGATTGTCTAGTTGTCAAATTTTTTCGTTGTGTCAGATAGGGACCAAAAAATTATTTTTATACTATAAATAGTTAATCTTGACAACGGTAGCTGGAACGCTACCGAAACGTTGAAATAAAAAATAAAAAAACATTATTGTGGTTTGATTCCCAAAAAAATAAGAAAAAAGAATAAGTAATGCCACAAGAAACTTATAGAAGATATTTAAAACCTCACATCTTTCGTGAACAACATACCACATAGTTGGTCCTGTTTTCCTAAATTCAAATTTAAGCGGTGAAGTGTATCTGGAGATGTTACAAAATGCAATTAAGCCGTTAATTCTTGAAATTCTGGAAGATTATCCAGATGAATTCGGCCATCTGGAAATAACATTTCAACAAGATGGTGCTCCTGTACATTATTATGGTGGAGTAAGACGTTACCTGGATGAAGAATATCGAGGTAGATGGATCGGCCGGCGAGGTCCTATAGAATGGCCACCTCGGTCACCAGATCTGACACCATTAGATTTTTTTTTCTATAGGGGTACTTGAAATCCAAGGTTTATACTACGGCACCAGATAGCATTGGCGTTTTGAAAGAAAGAATTATTGAAGAATGCTATGCAATTTCAGCTGACGTCTTTCAGAATACATGACTAGGGACTTCGTTCCAGTTCGAGCACACCTCGAACATAAGAAGGAGGGCAAGGAGATAGTAATAGCATCATGCTACTTCGAGGGAGATGGGCTAGCACCACCCCCAGAGGTACAAAGGCTGGTGGAGTATTGTGAAAAGAAGAGACTACCTCTACTTCTAGCATGTGTTGCCAATGCACACAACACCGTTTGGGGCAGCAGCAACACCAACCAAAGAGGTGAGCAACTTTTAGAGTATATCCTTAATAAAAACCTTGATATTCACAATATAGGGAATACCCCCACATTTGTAACAAGGGTAAGGCAAGAAGTTTTAGATGTCACACTGGCAACTCGTGATCTAAAACATATAGTAAAATATTGGAGAGTATCGGGTGAACCATCTCTCTCCGATCATAGTATCATAACATTCAAGTTAGAGCTAGGCATACCTGAGGTAAGCCTCCGTAGAAAACCAAGAAAAACAGATTGGGACAACTATAACACCTGTCTGAAAGGAACTCTAGCACATATCCAGAGGAAAGGAAGGGCTAAGCACCATCTCGACCTGGAAAATGAGCTTGAGGATCTGAACAGGGCAATAATCGATGCATTTGAATCGAGCTGCCCTCTTCAAGAACAACGAAGCAGCAAAGATGCACCCTGGTGGAACAAACATCTGTCAGAATTAAGATCTCAAACCCGGGACCTCTTTAATAGAGCAAAATTCACCGGGGACTGGCAGAGATACACCGAGGTGAGAAACACCTACTACAAGGAAATTAGAAAAGCTAAAAGAAATAGCTTCAGGAAATTCTGTGAAGATATAAACACAACACCTGCTGCGGCAAGACTTTACAAAGTCATGGCGAAAAGTAGGGTCAACACAGATATGGCTTTGACGTAGCCAGACGGTAAATATACCGAAAATGAGGAGGAAAGAGTGCGACTCTTACTAGAAACTCATTTTCCTGAAAGTACCCAAACAGAGGAGGTAATCCTCTCGAAGGTCATAACAGGCCTTCGAGAGAAAGTACTGCAATGGTCAAGCACATTTGTAGTAACGATAGGTTGAAATGGGCTATGAACACCTTTTCACCTTTCAAAGCACCTGGAGCAGATGGGATTTTCCCAGCATTGCTCCAGCAAGGACAAGACGAAATTCTTCCACATTTGGTTAGAATTAGTCGAAGTAGTTTGGAACTGGGTTATATACCAGAAGCATGGAGAAGGGCAATAGTAACCTTCATCCCAAAAGCTGGAAAAAGGGACACAACAAACCCCAAATCCTTCAGACCAATTAGCCTAACATCGTTTGTGCTTAAAACGATGGAAAAAGCTATTGACAACTATATTAGAACGGAAATCCTAGAGAGACTACCTCTCCACCCGTATCAGCACGCTTACCGGGCAGGCAGATCTACGGAGACTGCACTGATACAAGTTACGGAGGATATCCGAGGTGCCTTAGACAACCAAGAAACTGTAGTATGTGCATTTTTGGACATAGAAGGAGCTTTTGACAACACTCCACATGAGGCTGTCAAGAGAGCATTAAATAGAAGAGGTGTAGACAGCACAACATCCAAATGGATGTCGGAACTACTCACCACCAGAGTAGCAGAGACGAGAACGAGCAAAGACATTGTCTCCATCTGCACAACCAGAGGATACCCACAGGGAGGAGTAGCATCCCCATTAATGTGGAGTCTGACGGTTGACGAACTCCTATGTGGTTTGACAGACCTCGGAATATCCTGCCCAGGATATGCCGATGATATTGTCATAACAGCCAGGGGAAAATTTGAAAACACCCTTTGTGACATCGTACAAAAGGGTCTGGACTATACAAATAGCTGGTGTAGGCAAGTGGGACTCAGCATCAACCCCACCAAAACCATCTTGATAGCCTTCACTAAGAAAAGAAAACTCAACCTCAAAACCATTAAACTTGATGGGAACGACGTTGAATGGAGACAAGAAGTCAAGTATCTAGGTTTGACTCTAGACAGCAAACTCCTGTGGAACAAACACGAGAAGGTGATTACATACAAAGCAAAAATGGCTCTAATGGTGTGCAGGAATCTGGCAGGGAGAAACTGGGGTTGTAACCCAAAAATCCTGAGCTGGATGTACACTGCCATAGTGAGACCAATGATCACTTATGGAGCCATTGCGTGGAGTAGTAGAACTAGCATCTTAACGACAAGAGAAAACCTCTCCAAAATTCTAAGACTAGCCTGTATATGCATAACAGGAGGAATGAGTACATGCCCAACGGCAGCAATGGAAGTGATTCTCAACCTCACACTCATTACATATGGTGGTGGAGAGTGTTGCAGAAAGAACAAGATACAGACTAAGTAGAGAGGGAATCATTAAAAAGAAAACCACCTCTTCACTTCTTAGAAATCAGACAACCTGGGACATGCCACAAGATGGTATGATGAAAAAGTATAACTTTTCAAAGAAATTCGTTACGGAATTAAGCAACAAGAAGGAATGGGATCCAAATACCATTACCAGACTTGGAAATAATGCCATTCAATGGTACACAGACGGCTCAAAAGCAATAGAAGGAACTGGGATAGGAGTGTACGGGCCCGGCACCAAACACTCTGAAAGCTTGGGAAAACCCCCAAGTATCTTTCAAGCGAAAATTCACGCAATAAGAAAGTGTGCCCAGTTCAATATTGACAAAGGATATAGAATGCAAAGAATTATCATAATGTCTGATAGTCAAGCAGCCATTAAAGCGCTGAGTTCTTGTGTAATCAGTTCCAAAATGGTGTGGGAATGCCTAGGCAAACTTAATGAACTAGGCGAGAACAATATAGTCACCTTACTGTGGATTCCAGGACACACTGGAATAGAAGGAAACGAAATAGCAGATGAACTAGCGGAGAGGGGGACTGAAATACGCTTTTGGGGGCCGGAACCTTTTTGCGGAATCAGCTCCAATGTAATATTGGAAGAAATAGGTAAAGCCGAAGAAAAGAGAAGATCTGACAATTGGAAAGATCTAGTAGGGCTTAGGCAATCAAAGATTCTTCTGGGTGACTACAACCTGTTGAGATCCAATGAATGCATAAGTCAAAGCAAAACTGCACTAAAAGTTTGAACAGGAATCCTAACGGGACATTGTCGCCTGAATGGGCACCTTCAAAAGCTCAAAATAGTGGAGGAAGAAGATTGTAGGTTTTGTGGAATGGAAGAAGATTTCTCCATCCACATACTTGCGAACTGCTCAGCAATTCAGAATCATAGGGTACAGCACCTGGGAGACTACTGGATAGAAGAGGGACAGTTACCTAAGTTGAAGCCTGCAGATATCCTTAAATTCCTCCGGGAAATAGGACTAAAGGAGCTACTAGTCTCTGAGACTTTCCTCAGGAACTAAGTAGAAGTAAGGGGGCACAATAGATCTTTTAGGTCTCAGTGAATGTTACCCCAAAATACATACATACATACATACAATTTCAGCTGACACATTCGAACGAGTCCGACAAGAGTTTACTAATAGGATGTATTACTGTCAGGAAGAACACTTGCTATGAGAATCCATTGTTGATATTTGATTAATTAAATTTAAAAAAATAATTTCAATAATTTTGGTATTTATTTAATTTATCCGTCAAAATTAGTTTAAGCCCAAACGAAATTAATATGGCTATGTAGCCAATGTCAATGCCTTTCAAACGAGATATCATTTGCCATAAGGTCCTATTTAAAATTATTGGCCAGAGTGGTACTGTGACGTCATCTATTACTATTACGTCACCTGTTACCATTCGTAGAGAAGTTTACAACACTTTATTTTCACTCTCCAAATTTTAATAATGTAAGTGTAGCCGTTCAAAAGATACGAGGGGGGGAGGACTTTTGAATAGCACTGTAATTATTAGATACCAACATTTATTCAAAAATATTTACTTACTTATAACATGAGTTTGAAAAAAATGTAAATGATAATATATATTAAAACAAACATACTATTATCTTCTCATATTAAATTCTAATTTATGCGTGTTTATAATAAAAATTATGTTGACTGGAAGTTGTACTTTGATTCATAGTACAGTCAAATAGTACTTTTCAGTAGAAATAAATTATAAAGTTCTCATATTAGATATATATACATATATGTTCCTTTAGGTATGCGGGTAAGAATAAAACCACTATAAGTTCCCATCATTTCATTTTCCGCAACATTCTGCTCATAACCACCCCTAAAAGGTACATTTTTTCATAATATTCTCGTAATTCGTTGTTCCAACGTAAAAAATTCTTATACTCAAAATTGTTAGCAATTAAATTTTACATAACTGTATCGCTGAATTTCTTTAAATAGCGGTTATAGTTTAGGTAGCTTTTTGCATAACATCCTAAAATTTCTCCGGAAAATAGGTCTAAAAAAACTGCTAGTCGAGGCTCTACTCAGGAACTAAGTAGAAGAAAGGGGACACAATAGATCTTACAGGTCTCAGTAAATGTCACCACAGTATACATACATACGGGAACATTTACATGCGGGCACATGTAAAGATTGTCCAAAATCAATACTGCAAAAGCTAAAACACGTGTTCGTCGCCGTTGCCGACTTTATCTTTGGACATTCATATGCTGATTATCAAGTCATCAATAGTATAACAAGCAGTACCTTAAAACACATAATTTGATTTGGTGAACCATTTATTTATTATATCGTCCATGAATATATTGAAGGACTTATCCACCCTCTGTGGTTATAAGTGCCTCACATATTAAGTTTTTACTAATTACATAGTGGACATTACATTTACACAAGCACATGATTGCATCTCTTAATTTTAAATCTATTTTCCTGTTTCCTAAACTTATTTCCATATTTGAGGTCTTTATACCGGGTATACAGGGTGTGTCACGTTGAGAACCCATGATCCATACATGAAAAACTAATGCAATTTCAAATATGAAAATTTATATTTGTCAATAGGTTCTATTCCATCGAGGTTCTTCCGGTTCTCTTGGAAGTAACTGTCAATTTTGTAATTCTAAATGGAAAATACAATTTTTCTTCCAATTTTTAGAATCACCTTAAAATTCTGCATAAAAACTATTAACATACTCTCGGTCCGAATTCTTCGAATTATTTGAGGATTTTGAATTTTTTTTAAAAATATGCATTTACAACTCGATCTTGCTTATTTTTAACCTATAAAATTACATTTTTTACAGGAATCACCAGAACATATTTTACAATTATCTATAACACTGGTTTAATAAGTAATATAAATATTTTGATTATTTGAAAACCTATTATTTACAAAATATGTTCAAAAACGCCACCATTGACTTCTAAACACTTGTTGATTTTATATTGAGTACATTTTTTTGTGTAATTTTAAGCGGAATCTAAAAATTGAAAGTATTCTGCAAGTCTTCTTTTTTGTGATTGAATCAGCGTAAACAGCATTTTTAAAATAACCCCAAATGGAAAAGTCTACAGGATTGAAATCTGGAGAATTGTGAGGCCCATCACCACCTTGCTGCTAGCAAGCGGCATCTCTCTCATTATTTGATAAATTATTTAACGCAGGTAAAATCGCGTTCCTCAGTGTGATTGAATACCTGTCACCATTAACGATATCATCATGAAAAACTAAATTTATGATTCTATCCTACTTTACCGCACAAAAGACATTAAAACTGAAGGAATTCTGAAAATACCTCTCATGCGTCAGATGCGGATTTTCATAAGTGTATTGAACATTCCATTTTTCGTAAATTTGGCTTCATGACATCAAATAATGTGTTTTAAACCATCTGGATTTTCTTGAATTTTAATTAACATTAGCATTAACATTCTACCATTCGGGGTAGATCGATCGGTTTTTATCGATGACCTGAAGTATAAGAAAATGGCTTCCATTTATGTTTTAATAAAATTCTATGAATGGTTTTAAAACACTCTCTTAAACTTATTTATGCGTACTGCAATGACTAATTTGGAGAAGCACGAAAAAATCTAACACTGTTATATCCAATTATTTGTTATCAATTTCTGATTGATATTTCGGCGGTTAAATTTAGACCAAGAGCATGTTAATAGTTTTTTTTTGCAGAATTTTAAGGTGATTCCAAAAATTGAGAGAAAAATTGTATTTTCCATTTAAAATAACAAAGTTTACAGCTAAGTTGAAAATATTTTGATTAAATACCTATTGACATATCCATGTATATAACTTTTCAAATAGCATTAGTTTTTCACTCATAGCTCGACGTTACACACCCTGTATACCTACCTATCATGTTTTTTCACCATGTGAAGTTGCAATGGTTTCAACAGTAAGGCACACTACCATTTTAGGAAGCAGTTAATATCTAGAAAAACAACCTATAGTTTCCTTATGATGATTCAGGAGATCTATAAAAAATGTCGATTTTCTGTAACAACTTTTAATGCAAATGTTCAATAACAGAATTGTTGTGAAGCATGTTCTATAGTAGTGGACATTAATTTGAACATGTAACTCTATTTATTGATACTATTTATTTCGGTAAATAATTTTTTTTCAGTTTGTCAACTGATAATTATCCGTAGTAAATTTATTACTTTCCGCGGTCTGTTTATTGTTCTAAATATAGTATCTTTAAGGTATCAGCTAAATTGCAAAATGAAAAAATATGGTCTTAGTACTTACAATTTAAATACAATGACTGTAAATTTTAATATTTCTTTATACTTTTACCTCTTTCTTTTTCTGTGGATATATTATCTCATCTTATCATTTATTTAAGTGGTCTGTTATCATGAAATTACAGTTTTTTTGATAACTCCCAAAAATGTCTCAATAATTAATACCGTCTAGAATAATCTCATCCATATCTGGACATGCTGGCACAACATAACAATGTAGAAAAGTTTAAACAGCAGGAAAATTTTAATAACTTGTCAAAGATTGTAAGCAGAACAACTGAGAAAACCACCCGGACTGTACTAGAAATTAAACACTAACCAGGTATATTCCATACGAGCACCTTTTTTTTTAGTAAACCTGGGTAAAAGATTACTAAACTACCCGTTTGAAAGGAACCAAAATATATCTCATATTATCAACATAATAACTTTGTCTTAATGTTTGTGATACCGTTACAGAGGGACCTTCTACTTGATCTAGATGGTGATTGATAGCAGCTCCGAGAAGAAAGGGGTTACATGTCAATCCAAAGACGACCCTCAGGTACTTGTAAACCGCTATTTTGCTGCAATCGCTATTCTCCCACCGTAGAAACTTTTGATAAGACTGGTCCTCTACTCGCATTTGTATCATCTGAAACGCTTTCCTTATGTCGGCTAAAACTGCATATTTTGTCTCTCGGAAGCGTTATAGTAGTTTCGGAATCAACTCCCAGCAGGTTTGTACCCTTGTGAAGAGTGTCGACCAACTCTGCAGGACGCGTCGAAGACTGGTCCAACAGGCGTAGTTTCACTCTGTTGACGATCGGTCTATGCGGTAAATAATGGCCAGTGTCATCATCCTTCTCCATTTTCACAATGAATCCTTCTTTTTCCCATGCCAGGAAAATATCATGGTAATCTTGCACTTTGTTTTCTTTCTTGAGTTTCCTGGTTGTGCGAATGAGTCGTTTTTCTGCAGCTTCTCTGTTGGTTGGGGCGCCTTAAATACAAACTGGTGTGGTAAGCCCACTACGTACTTGTTGTCGTCTTTGTTCACGGTAGAAGTAAAGTACGCAAGTGCCTCCTGTTCGTTTTCTTCAGTTGTCTTCGTTTCTATTAGATCAGTTATGCCAATAGTGTCAAGCCTCCATAAGTTGCTGATGTCGATATCAGTATGGTAACCACCGTTGCGATATTATTGGCTGCTTTGGTGATTGGTCCTCCCAGTACCCAGCCAAATATAGTCTCAATTGCGACAAGTCCGTGTAAAAGTTTCTCCATTTTTCCAGTAAGAACGTGTCCTCACAAATCATTGCCAAGTAGGATGCCGATATCTTCACATCCTCCTCTGACGTCAGTGAGAGTGATTCCTTTTTGATGTAGTTCATCAATCCAGGGCCCATTGGGAATTTTTGGTAGTTTACCGCATATGGCAACTCTCTCTAAGAGTTTCGAAGTTTTTACACCTCCACCATTGATCGTTCTGAATGATACTATGTACCTTCCACTGCGTTGTACTGGGGACACCACTGCTCCAAATAGGATGTTTTGTATTCGTCACCGGATTGTTCACACTGCAATTGAGGAATCAATTTTGCCTTTTTGTAGCTCCTCTGACTTCCAGGATCTCCAACTAATCTTGCATTAATTACAGTTCCGCTTCGAGATACAAGCTGCGTCATTAATGTATACATTAATACGTCTTAATACGCTTGCTGTGCCTGCTGTCTTATCAGACTCTGTATTTTGATCTTCTTTTTAGTTGCTGGAATTGTTGTCGGAGAGGGGACAAAGAACTGGGTAGTTCTTTCCTCTACAGAGTGCACAACGGACAACGAATTTGCATTTGCTTGATGTCCTCCATTAAACCAGCGGAGACATAATCGCCTTTTCTCAATTTTCTTTTGTCGCGCTCGTCTAGTGACATTAAAAACGCTTTGACACACCGGTCAGTCTCATGTTTCTTGTCACAGAATCCGCATCCTGGAGATGATTTTGATGTGGATATGAGCCCGGCTGTGGTAGCCATCGTTTCATTAGTTTCTTCTCCCACCGATGATGTCTTCTTGTTTTCCTTCTTCTTGTCATCACTACCGGTAGAGAGATTTCCTTATCCAGTTTGAGCCAGCATAATTTGTTGCTCGTTTTGCACTTCTTATTTTATGAACTCCATCAATAGGTCTAAACGAGACCTAGGTGGTTGCATGGTGGATTCATCAAGTCGAACTTGTTGACTTCTTTGCCACGCTCTAAGGGTCTCCCCTGATAAGCTGGATTCGACCAGTGGGAAAAGGATGGTGGTAAGAAAGCCCATCATCAAGGTTAAGTGCCGCCAACGATCGGAGATGAGATTCCAGTTTTGTATAGAGGTTAGCTAATGATAACTTATCGTTGGCGGTCACGTTCGAGATTACCAATGTGAGTAGTTCCCTTACGTAAACTTGGAGTAGAAGACCTTTGTGCCCAAAATGCTCCTTAAGTGCTTCCACAACTTTTGGGTAATTAGCTTATGTCTGTGGGTAATTACTGACAAGCTCTTGGGGTTCACTGCCCCATTCCATGGATTGAAAAAGGTACTGTATTTTGTCTGACGCGTGAATATTTTCATCATCATGAATTTTCCTGAAATTGACTCCACCACCCCAACCAGCTTTTCAGGTCTCCGTCAAATTTTCGCAGCTCAATCCTCGGTAACTTAAAGTTATTTTGTTTCTTGTGTTCTAAACCTGAATTCGGTGGACTGGCTGTGGGATATAGCACTGTTTGAATTTTCAGCTTGATCTCCATGAATGACTCCTTGTAGTCCGTTATGGTCTGGTATTCTTGGTCTTGTGCATCGTTGTCCAGACCTTCATCCAACATCTTATCGACGACTTTAGGATCACACTTCTCCAAGTCGGCATGTATTGTCTCTATTACGTTCAACTTAACTTGAAGAGATGTTTTATTGATAGAATCTGCTTCCATTAACGCCTTGCAGTCGTTGATGAGCCTCATTAACTGAGCTCTGATTGGACGTCTTGCTTGTTTCTCACGATCCATTCCTTATTTTGATTTGATAATTATACGTTTATCTCGGTGGGATCTCCAAAATGTTGAATTCACAATCAAACTACCCGTTTGAAAGGACTTCCCAAAATATATCGTAGTATATATTATAATGATCGTGATATATCCAAAAATGTACTAGTAAAACCTCAAAGAAAGTAATTATGACTTTTACTAATATTTATTTCACAACTCTTCCTTTTTTTCAAATACAATTGGAAAACTTCATAAAATCACTGACATTTTTTGTCACCTAAATTGACAAGACTAATAATGTGACTTATGTTTAAAAAAATACAACTTAACAAAACTAATGGCTACAATTTCTACAGATTGATTTGAAACAAAAAATTCTACAAAACAGAAAGTGTAAACATGTATATATGTAAGGGAGACAGTAAGTTTACGGAAATAAGAAAAAACTACTAGTCTCGTACAAACGGATTACAACTCAATTGCCTATATATTAAGTTTCGAATTTAAAGTGTCTTAAGTTGGTAAAATAGTTCCATACTGTTCAGTCTCCCAATATGTTTGATCTGTTTTTTAATATTCTTCATCTTTTATTTATAATTAACAATTATCTATAGCACATATTTTTTTATTCTTCGTGATTTTACCTAATCATTGTGATTGTTCAAGTAAACCTATTCTTTTGTATTGCTCCAATATTTTTCTTATCATTATCGTTTTCGTTGACTTCACACGCCGCGAACATCTTTGGGAACTTTCGTTTGGTATCCGATGGTATAATGCTCGATTGACAGGAGAGTGAAGATGAATAAAATAGATTTATAACAAACAGTGTTGCCTGTACGTCGAAAATTCGGATATTTCAGATTTCGTATCACAATAAAAGGAAGAAACGAAAACAAACCTATGTTTTTAAAATTCGGAAGTCTGTATAGGCGTTGAATGAAAAATTTTTCACTCAACGGTATAGGCACGGAACATACAACAATCGGAAGGGTCTCTCTCCGTCGGCTCTTCTAATCTATTTCAGACAGAAATTTGAATGACGCATCAAATTTGTGATCCTAAAATCAGAACCGGCCTTAATAGATTTAACAGGTATGGTTTCAGATCTTGAAACTCGCTATGTGCTTGTAGGATTTTATCAAGGTTATTTTCGAAGTTATGAGTGTTAGCAAATCGGATTTTAACATGCGGCATAAAGGACAGTGAAAGCAACTTATTTTAATATATCGCACATTTTCAAACAGCAAATTACTATTATGAAAAATTTTTAGACTTCAAGTTAAATATTTGTATTTGATTCTTTATTTCATGATTTATAAATACGATCAATTAATATTTTCAGATTTTTTGATAGTGCTTCCTACGAAAACTGCAATTGAAGTTTCTGCTATTAAAATTACAATTTTTTGCAGAGCAAAACATTATGTCTATTAACTTACACACTGTTAAACAATTATACTAAAATGATAATGATGAAATAAGAGAAAACAATGTAAAATAAACAACTAACAATCTAACAAACTGTAATAATGGCGGATATCTGGCAACAGCTTCCTAACGGCATGAACACAAACAACAATCTAGCAACAAAAACAACAACAAAAGGTGCGTGTACTTATTGTTCTATGGCAAAAGACCATTCCGATTGCTTTATATTCCGTGGTATAGGGCAAGTCCACGTGACGTCATGCCCTGAGGAATCTGACACGGAATATACAACATGTTCCGCGAATCTGATGATAAACAAGCGTTCTTTGCACAACACGTGGTTCTTAATAGTTACTTGATTTTTATTTAGTGCTTTTTCGACGTTGTTTTATTTGCTTAAGTATTTTAAAAGGTATATAATGACTGTTTATAATAAAAAGGATCATTTTTGGGTACAGGTAGTATAAACGATGTACAAGACGATATGATGTTTCCAAAATGTCAAAATAAAACTCACATTGTATAAAATTCACTTAAAACGATACATTTCAACGATATGTTACGTTTTCGCTTATATTTTTTTTCAGCCTCGGATTTTAGAAAAAAAAGTTCAACACTTTTTTACTCGTCTTAAAAATACCTACAAAACTAAGCTTTGTACGAAAAAAAAGCTTGATTAGGCTTAAAAAACCATTGTTAAATAAACAATTTTGAAACGAGCTATTATCACTGCTATGTGTCCACGTTTAGTGCAATCATTCGTTCTCCTTCACAGATAATATGTACGAAAGCTGGAATATGTAAGTGAAATGGTTTGCTAGTTACAGCGTTATTAACAAATTTACTAATTATCGATCTACACTAGCTTGAGCTTGAGACACAAACCATTTTTATTGGTAGCTTTCATCAATTACTATCATAATACAATAGTATATTGTATACACAGCCGAGCGTGGCCACTTTCTTGAGGCCTGAAAAAGCACTTTACTGTCGTGGTTTACACATAATTTTTTATCCTACACAATAATTATTGGTAATATTTTTTTTATAAAATTTATAATATGAAATTCATTACCGTTTTTATCCTACACCATAATTGTTACATTATTTCATCTGATTCAGGCTCCATAACTGACAAGATAACATCAAACAAATATCAAAATATGACCACTTATGATTGAATTTGCAGACATTGACAACTAGGTACTGCTAACAATTTTATTTTTATACTGACGTTTAATGGTGTTGTTTATTTTAAGCGATTCTTTTTTGTTTTTTCTGATTATGATGTGATTGAAATCGCTAATTACGCCATTTTAAGTGGGATATCAATCAAATTAGAAATTTTTATTTAATTTGTCAATTGGGGCGCCAGCTAGCGTGGAAACGTAAAATTTATTTTCTCGGCTAGGCTTAGAAAAGGTTAGTTTCTCGGCTTCGTAAAGCTGGTAAAATTAAACTTTCTCATAGTGTAGGATAAAAAATTATTTTTCAAGAAAAAAATATTTTGTAACTATGACAGCGATTATTTAAAAGGGCCCTAGTTCATTCATTCATACGTTTGGGTTGTGCTTAACAGCTCAGGCACATGAACTGAATCTTTGTACCATTACTCAAGTTGGACCTTAGTTGTAAAATAAAATAAGTCACATAAAACACCTTTCCCCACATTCATCACAGAATTTGCCAATTCTGAAATAAAATGTGATTACAGAATGCTGGAATTATCTCTTGAGATTGAAGAAATATTCTGCAACACCTCTGCCCCTACGCAATTTAAATGTATTTACATTCTCTCTCGTGATAGAATAATATTCTCACACTGGTTAGCAATAATAACATTAGCCTGGACGGAGTTGACTGTCATCGTAGTGGCAAAATTTGAGTAAATGTCAAAATTATTGCTGTCACGTTTCCATTCGACAATATAAAAAATATCATGAATATATTTAATACGAAGTAGAATGTTTCTTGAATTATTGAGTGTACTGTAATATAAATTATCTTTTGTTTCTATTTAAAAATATATTCAAAATATTTGATCATGGAGAAAGTATAGTCTGCTAACTCAGTTAGAATGAAAATTCGTGATGCTCGTGATTCCTCACGCTCGCGCTCGTAACTTTCCACTCGCAACGAATTTTCATTCTAATCTTGTTGCTGAATATACTATTTTTCAACATATAATTTCATACTTTGATACAGGGCGGAAAGAGCTTTTATATGAAAAAAAGAAAAATAAATTTACTTTGACGACCTGTAACTTCATCGCTTTTTAACGAATCTTGACTTTTTAACAATGTGAGATTTAATATTTAACATTGGAAACATAATATCTTCTTCTACATCGTTTATACCACTTGTACACCAAAAATCAACTGTACGGAATGGTAAAACGTGAAATGGCCATGTTTGGTCTATATTTCTTGTCCTAGTACTTTCAAACAGTCACTGACTAGCCAAGTATTGAATACGGAATCTATTAAAAGTAATAAGAGACACATAGAGCTGGTGTTCAAATATTTACTTGTTCTATGATAGATATTTATATTTGAATTATTTATTTTCTTTAAGGGCAAGTTCTAGGCGTTTTTTCCTTATTTTAAATAATTAGAATTTGGCAACGCTGTTACCCAGGTAAAATTCATCGCTTCAACAACATGTCATAGGCACCGACGCCAGCACGTTTTTTTACAAATAATCAATTAAAAGTAAAGGCGAGGCAGAACAATGGAAATAAAATGGACAGGTGAGTGGTTACGGTAGAGGTCCGGTTCAGGCCCAATTCAAAACCTTGGAGGAGGTCACCGCTGATTATATACTTACGCCTATTTGATGTTCTACCCTTAACATACACTCGCAACTTTCGGTAACCGAACGAATTTTTGCAGTTATTATTTACATTGCAGATAAAAAAATGTCTGTAAACGAATTTAAGAGCAAATGCACTGGAAATTCCGCGCGAAGTCGAGAAAGAGAAACGAAAGTTCGAAAAGAGATACTCGATGTCCCACTCCTATTTAATATTAGCCGCAGGCTAGAACTACTACAATCGGAGGCAAAAGTTACAAAGCGACTGGCGTTTTTTCAGATTTATAAAATGATACTTTATATAGAATAAAGTGCAAATAATATTGTAGTAAAACATGATATCTCAATTTATTAATGAACATACAAAGTCCTACACATTTTTTATAATCTATGTGTACGTTTACAGTAACTTAATGTTTATTATAAACTCCGATAAATAGAGGTAAAAGAGGTTGACAAAAAAATACAAATCCATTTATTGAAATATTAGTTTTAGTAGTAATAAAATACTACTGATAAATGATCAGGTTGTGTCTGTTGTCTATTGAAATTACAAAAATCTTCAACAACCTGGTACAAATACAAATAGTGTTTTTATTCCAATAAATGACAATTAATTACCATTGGGATGTATGATTATTTTTTACAAAGAAATGTATCACAATATTTTTTGGCTAGTGACGTTTTATATTGATTCACAAAATATACTTAGTTCGAAATTTAAAAGTTTCAAGTCGATTTTTTTGTTTGCCAGTGTATCTATATTAATTTCATAAAAGGAATGATCAAAACTCAACACTACAAATTTTGGATTAATATGACAAAAAACTATATTGGTCGCTTTAAAATTTCAGGCAAAAGGTGTGAATTAAAAAGTTTCCAATTGGTTTTTCATGTTACTGTTCCAAAAATCATCATCCCTTTCAATTTTTTCAATATGAAAACTCGTATTACTCCAAACCATAAAATAACAAAATTCTTTGTTTGTTAGATGTAGCGGACCCTGGATTTGGTAATAATAATTATGATTTCGTTTTAGATTTATTTCTAGTTTTTCACAGAATTGAAGATAATTGATTTTTTTTGGTTTTTTATACCATCTTCTATGGTTAAATTTTTTAAAGTATATGGACATTTTACTTCCATAATTGAATCATCAAATGCAATTGTTCCATCTGGACTAGCTCCCAGAAAATATTCATCTTCTCTCCCAACAAATAGTCCACATTGGTTAACTTTAAAATCTGTAATTTCCTCAAATTCATGTATTGCCAATGGCTCACATTACAACCCATACTTTGTACATTTATTTCCCGAAAAAGGTCATAAAGGATTTTCTTCACTAATATTATTGGATTTCCTTGTTTTCGTTTGCAAATAGGGCCAAAATTAGAAGCTGTTATTCTAAATGCCCTTTCTTCTAACCATTTGTGGTTAGTGCTCTGGCCTCTTGTCTCTTTTTCCAGAATTTGTATTTCTTCATCAGATTTCTTTAAAATAGCTTCTAATCTTTTCTTTCTAATTTCAAATTCTTCTTCGTCTATTTCTTTAACATCTCCATAATCTTCATCAGGACCTAAATTAGGCTTCTTTCTAGTGATTTTCTTTATGAATTTTTTATCCCTGTACATCTTCTCTCTTTTTCTTTTCCAAGCTTTATTTTCACTGAAACTTTCTGTGAAGGTATCAGGCAGTGCGCCCAGTGTTCTTAAAATTTCAAAAACATAATTTTCTTTGCAATTGTATGAAATAGCTGCACACTCACATCTCATTTGGTAAGAATTGGTCCCAGAAAAATTTATCTAAAAAAAGATTTTGTTATATTACTTACAAATAAATAATTTTACATTAACCCGTTTTCCTCCAACTAATTTGTTCACAAGTGCATTGAAATGCTCTGCAGGATTATTATTTTTATTGAATAAAAATGAAGGGGCGCAGCATAATATTCTATTTAATGCAGTTAAAATATCTTGAAATAATCCGCATTCGATCATGTGTGGAATTAAATTAACCTGGGTGTCATTATGGCCGTCTTCCCTATTAGTGCAAAAATATGTATCGCAGTTTTTGTGATCGCCAAATATATGCTTTGGAATATTCAAGACGTGATTTTTGAATTTTTCTATTTGAATAGAAATCGTGGAGTCCATACTTCTTCTGAATTCGGCTTCTTTTTTTATTGCGATTCTGAATTTTAAGATGTTATTTTCTAATTTTCTTCTTAGAACAATTGAAACGGGTTTACGATTCGAATGACTTCTGGCCGACTTGGATACTTCTTTAAGCTTATTGCACAAATTTCTGAGTAAATGATTGATACATTCTATTTTCTGTACCATTAAGTGGCCATAAGGTTTTTCTTTTAGAAGTTTTGTGGTAACACTGCTATCCTTGTCACCAACTAATCTGGAATACTTGACCCCATGCATCGAAATACTATTTTTGAAACCGTCTACAATGATGGCCGACTCCATTGAGGTTGAAGACCCATCCCAGTTTTTTGCACATACATGGGTACTTTGTATTCCTTTAGTTGAATTTCTGGAACAAATTATGCAAAATTTGTTTTTAATTCCTAGAAATAAAACTTTTTTGGTGGCTTCACCAATAATTACAGCTACTCCCGAAAGGGCGCTATAATTGGTCTTATACGATCTCTTCGACCAATCTCCATCAGCAATAACCGTAATTAAAGGGAAACCATCTGCATCAACATCTCCTCTTTCAATTTTCTTCTTCTCCTGCTTTCTCCAGTTGTTTCACTAATGTTAGATGTACATTTTCCTGAAGATGACGCTGAGTTTTAAAATATAACCTAGGACCTATTGGAGGTATATTCATGATTGCAAACATCTCAGATGTTTGTGAATATCCAGCTCCTACTGATGTGGCTCCTAAAAACTTAATATTTGTACATGTGAATGAAAAAAATAAACAAAAAATATACCCAAAACTGTTAAAATATTAATAACGGCTGGTATTTCAGGTTCAGGTACAATGTACATATCACTACGGGATAAGGATACGCACAATTATTGAGGAACAGAAAAAATCTCAAATGCTTGGAGGAGATTTCATGCAAGATAATTTAGCTTCTGTGTTACAATAACATAGCCACTATACATTATAAAACATATTACAATGATAAGCCCATTGTATAGGAGAATTTATTTTATGCAGTAACTAAGTACAAATTTTTAATTAAGTATTACTTTTATAAAAAAAATATAAAGAATTAAATAACACTCACCTTTTTCGTCAATCAATTATTCCACAAAAGTTTTTAAAGTCTTATAAATTATTTCAAAGCAATGAATAAACTAAAAGCACAACAATAACAAATCCATAAACAATACTAAATAACAAAAAAAAACCATACAACAAATTCACTTTAACTTTGCTTAAAATATTTGTAATATGCAATTCAAAACAATCGCCCGTGTCGGTTGAAATAATTTACTCTACTTTGGCTTGGAGTGTACCAGTGAATCTGCACGCGTTCTCCGAGGTAGGCGCAGTTATCAGCGACTAATAATTTTCCAAATTATTCAAATTTACGGTACCATTTTCTCTGAAACTATGTAATATTTTCGCTTCAAAATTTCAGCATGTATTGACAGTACCATGGTACACAAGCTATGCATACTTTTGAATGAATATTTTTAAAATAAACTAAATAAAAAAATAAATCTCATGGAAAAAAATTCATTTATTCCAAAAAAATATGCATGGCTTCTTGACCATTGGAAACCATTTTGACTCCCAGAATTTGGTTACAATTGTTTCATAAACAAAGGAGAAAATGGTACCGAGAGGAAAATTTCGGATTTTTTTGAAGAAATCAATATCATTTTACATAATATTTTTTTCATATTTGACTAGCCCAATAACAAAAGCAAAATCAAACTCATGTCTCAATAATCGAGTCTAAAACATTATTATTTTAAAAGTTATTAATTTAAATCATTTTTTGGCGGACGCGCCACGGTTATTTTAATATTCATAGTTTGAGGACTAGTATAACAATGGTGCTGCCACGTGAAAATTTATGTTTCTATATATGCATAATAGGTATACCTATAACATCTATGCAATTGACAAATCTTGGCCAAAACATAAAAATGATTCACCGCACTGTCATGTTTTTTTGAAGCAAGATGCTTTTAATTCCTATTTCTTAAGTACTTCAATCAACCTAAAAATACAAACTGGGTCAACCGTATACAAAAATGTTGCATGAATAATATTTTGAAAAAAAGTAATTTTTTATTATTCAGGGTGAGTCACGAGGAACTGTACATACTTCTACCATAAGTAGAGGCACCTTAGGGGATTACCAAATGACAATTAAAAAATATCTACTTGTTTTAATTATTAATATACAGGGTGAATTATGGATTTTCATCAAAACAATGTTTCGTCATATCTTTTCAATGACCAAGTCGATTTGTCTCATTTTTTCATGAAAGTGTGTAATGACGTCTGGCAACTAACTGACATATTAAGAAAATCCAGGACCGTCTTCGTGAAAATTTGTGGGACAGCTTCATATTCAACACTTCACCCTGTATATGATTTTTATAAAATCTGATATAATGTTTACAGAGGGCATACATAGACAGTTAGACCTGGGTATTTTAATTTTTTGTTACACTTACCTCACACTTACAATTAAAGATTCATTTTAGAGTCAAATTTAAAATTGACAATAAGAAAATATCTAACTGTATAATAATGTTTAGTTATTAAAAAAAATCTTCAAAATAAACAGAAACGACACACTGTGCTCCAGTATGCTAAATACCATATAATTTGAATTGATTTACAGGGCTGGATTCAAGAATCTGGCATATCTGGTTCATCTCAATAATTCACCCTATATGTAAGTTTTTCCACCCGTAATGGACAGAAAACAGATGAAAAATGTTTGTAACAACCTAGTTTTCTTATTCGTTTGATGAAAAATCATGTGTAATTATTTCAATCGGAATGAAATGAACAAGCCCAGGAAATGTTTATTCATAAATTAAGAAATAGAATAAATAACAATAACCAAACAATAAAACAGTTTTAACAATGTGGAACAAAGTAAAAAACATTTTAATAAACATTACGATTATAAAAGATGTTCAAAATGAAATCCATCTGCCCCAATAAACTTTTCTTGACTTGATGTTTAAATGTGTAATGGACTTTCTGATTGTCAGTGGGTCATTTCTGATAAGTAATAATTATGTTGCAGCAGGCTGTGACAATTTGACATGTTCGTGGTTGAAATTATTTGTTCAGTTTGATATTAGATCTCAATTTGTCAATAACGTTCGGTATTCATAGACTGTTTTAACTTTTTTGTTCAAAAATGCCTTATCAGTTTTTGTTTATGGCTTTTGCAATGGTAATGGTAGGGCTGCAACAAGGGAGTATGAAAGGCTATTTCCTCAACGCCGAATACCCAATCATCAAACGTTCGGATCAGTTTTTAATTTCTTGAAAACAATGGTACTCTTCATAAAACAAAATCACAACGGAATGTAGATCCTGTTTTAGAAAACAATATACTGGATACTGTGGACTTAAATCCAAAAATAAGTACCAGAAAAGTAGGAGTACAATTAGGTGTTTCTCAATCCAAAGTGAGTAGAGTGTTGCGAAAAAATAACTTACATCCGTTCCACGTACAATTAGTTCAACGGTTACATCCTGGAGACGAAATCGACCGCCTAGCATTTTCAAGGTGGGTTGCAAATCGCCGACTTGTGTTGTACAGAACTTTATTCACCGATGAAGCACAATTTGCCAGAGATGGAATAAATAATTCACGAAATTCGCACGTATGGGCCGAAGAAAATCCACATGCGATTCGAGAATGTCTGGATAGGAGTAATCAACGCTCACATAATAGGACCCCATTTTTTTGATAGTCCACTAACAGGACATGTTTATTTAAATTTTTTGCAAAATATCTTACCCAATTTACTCGCTAATGTGGGCCTACGAGGGATCTACTTTCAGCATGATGGTGCATCACCTCATTTTGCCGTTGCTGTACGCCAGCATTCAGATACCATTTATGGAAACCGATGGATAGGACGCAGTGGTCCTATTCCATGGACACCAAGATCCCCAGACTATAACTTTTTTGATTATTACATTTGATGGCGATTAAAACAGCTGGTCTATGAAGAAAATATAAATACGCGGCAACAGCTCATTGACAGAATTGTTCACTGTTGTAATATTATCAGAAATTACCCACTGACAATCAGAAAGGTCATTACACATTTAAACATTCGTCAAGAAAAGTGTATTGAGGCAGATGGATTTCCCTTTGAACATCTTTTATAATCGTAATGTTTATTAAATTGTTTTTACTTTGTTCCACATTGTTAAAACTGTTTTATTGTTTGGTTATTGTTATTTATTTTATTTCTTAATTTATGAATATGAATGGTTTC
Source organism: Lochmaea capreae (assembly GCA_949126875.1). NCBI lineage: Eukaryota > Metazoa > Arthropoda > Insecta > Coleoptera > Chrysomelidae > Lochmaea > Lochmaea capreae. Next base: position 24,263,326 of record OX421402.1, read on the forward strand.
CTGGGCTTGTTCATTTCTTTCCGATTAAAATAATTAGACATGTTTTTTCCTCAAACAAATAAGAAAACAAGATTGTTACAAACATTTTTCATCTGTTTTCTGTCCATTACGGGTGGAAAAACTTACATACAGGGTGAATTATTGAGATGAACCAGATATGCCAGATTTTTGAATCCAGCCCTGTAAATCAATTCAAATTATATGGTATTTAGCATACTGGAGCACTGTGTGTGTCGTTTCTGTTCATTTTCAAGATTTCTTTTTAATAACTTATCATTATTATACAGTAAGATATTTCCTTATTGTCAATTTTAAATTTGACTCTAAAATGAATCTTTAATTGGAAATGTGAGGTGAGTGTAACAAAAAATTAAAATACCCAGGTATAACTGTCTATGTATCCCCTCTGAAAAAATTATATCAGATTTTAGAAAAATCATATACAGGGTGAAGTGTTGAATATCAAGCTGTCCCACAATTTTCTTAATTTTGAATATGTCAGTTAGTTGCCAGACACCATTACACACTTTCACCAAAAATGAGACAAATCGACTTGGTCATTGAAAAGATATGACGAAACATTGTTTTGATGAAAATCCATATTTCACCCTGTATATTAATAATTAAAACAAGAAGACATTTTTTAATGGTCATTTGGTAATCCCCTAAGGTGCCTTTACTTATGGTAGAAGTATGTACAGTTCCTCGTGACTCACCATGTATAAACTCACGTCGTTGAGTATAGTTTGGCAAGTTTATCTGAAGCTACGCGGCATCGGTAAGGGCGAGGAAACATGGCGGATATCTGTCATAACCGTACCTATTTTATAAAAGTATTAAAAATAATAATAATTATTATATAATAATTATATATACGGTGCGGTGGAATAAGTGTTACCCCCCCCTATTAACTACTCTATTTTTATATCTTAAGAAAAAAGCTCAAACAGGTCAATTTTTATATTAAACGTAGTATGTTATGACATAAAAGTTTCGAACCTGACATAATCCCTCTTCATGGGGGTGTCATACCTACGATTTTTTTAAATGAGAAAGAGCATCATGCGACACCTCATTTGAAACCTATTGAAACACTGATTTCAAAAATGTTTAACACTTTGGTTCAAAAATTAACAGAGTTTGAATTATGCGAGATTAACGGATTATGAGTAAGACACTATTTAAAATAATGTCGGTCTATTGGGCGGCCAGGAAAGCGTTCATTAAAAATTCTGACCGCCTCATGATAATTACGACCAGCTTCGCCATAAATAACAATCATTTCGCATTTTTCTTGTAAATTGAGAGGTTGTACCATTTCCATCATTCACAATAAACAAACTTATCTTCATGTAGTAACAAAACTGAAATTACTTCAATATGTCACTGTCAAATATTTGACAGTGACAACTGATAATAATAAATTTGCTAGGTAACGAAAAAAGACAATTACGGTTTGAGAAAAAATCGACAGTGACTTACTCATAATCCGTTAATCTCGCATAACTCAGACACTGTTAATTTGAACCAAAGTGTTATACATTTTTGAAATCAGTGTTTCAATAGGTTTCAAATGAGGTGTCGCATGATGCTCTTTCTCATTTAAAAAAATCGAAGGGATGACACCCCCATGAAGAGGGATTATGTCAGGTTCGAAACTTTTATGTCATAACATACTACGTTTAATATAAAAATTGACCTGTTTGAGCTTTTTTCTTTAGATATAAAAATAGAGTAGTTAATAGGGGGGGGTAACACTTATTCCACCGCACCGTATAGAAACTGATTTTTGCTTTGCTTTAGTAAGGTATTTTTCAAAACACGGTATTTGTTAAAAACAAATAATGTTGAGAATCGTACTTGAATTCAATATGGATACGAAATAGTTCAAAATCTGACACTGACAATACCAACGCCACTGGATAATCAATGTCAGTCAATTGACAAAGTTAAAGGGAAGAACACACGCGCATGCGCTTGCCAATAGGAAGTCAGCTGGTCGCTAAGCAACGGAGGCCTTTCGATAAATTCCACCAATTGAGTTAGTTCGGAGGGTGTGAAAATTATGGTTTTCGCACAACGCTGCCACAGCTTAAAGAAGCCCATAACAAATTTGGAAAAGTGTTCATCTTTTATTATTATAAATTGAAAAAATAATGTTAATAGACAAAATCCAAAGTCACAAGCACATTAAAGAATTAACGTTTAATCATATTGTTAATAATAAAAAGTCCATTTTCTAATTATCACAACATACTTAGCACTTTAGCTTTTTCATAGTTAAACGTGGCAATATCGAATGTTTTCGACTGCATTCCTTTCACGGCTTCAGATAAACTTGCCAAACTATACCTGACATGAAATTTATTACAATAAATTCAAATACACCTTATTTAAATTGGTACTTTTTTGTTTGTTGTTTTTCAGTATGTGGGGATAGTTACGATGGGATCTAAGTGTGGATTTATGCAGACACATTTAACAATTATCAATTAGCATTTAACAATTAACATTTATCAATTGTAAGTTGAACTACTCATTTCACTATAACTCCATTTATGCACACAATTAACAATTATCATTTATCATTTAACAATTACGAAGTTGGCCAACTTTTAAGTTCTTAAATTAATTGTACCGAATTTTCATCTAGTGCGCAACTAGTACGCAGATCCTGAAGTTAACTTCACTTTTTTCATAGAAAAGTGGTTGACAGGTTATATTGTGTTTGTTTGTTTTGTTTATTTTTAATTTTCAAGTTCAATTCATCTTCAAAATTATTCCAATGCACAAATGGACATGAAAATGTAGGGTTAATGGTTATTGTAAATAACTAGAATCTCGGGCTCGTGCGCATGCTTACTATTTTCTACTAATTTATAATTGTGTCTGCATAAACGATGGCAGTTTTACTAATTGTTAATTGATAAATGTTAATTATTAAATGCTAATTGATAATTGTTAAATGTGTCTGCATAAATCCACACTAAATCATTTATACTAATTCTTCTTAACTTTTACATTAAATTATCTCATGTAAATTTAATACAAACTAAGAATGTGTCGACTAACGAACGATACAACAATACTTGGTTCCCAAAACAAGACGTTGGTGGTGGAAATAGGAAATATAAATGAATCGGAAATTTTATGCTGGTATCAAAAAATTTGTGATTTGTAAAAATTCGATGCCTAAAAAAGCAGAAGGAAAAGTAAAAAAGCTTGTTGTACAGGAACAAAACTTGATGATGAAATTTGTATATGCAACTGATTAAAATAAATAATTTTGGTTACGTATCAGATAGCAGATGGAGAAAGTTGATGACAACTCATCTTGTACCTGCTCAGTCAACGTTAGGGTAAAATCAAGTGATTAAGTGGAAGAATTGACCGTAAACGACGGATTCGCCTCTGATAAAATTGTGGTCCGGTTTGGTCCGACGTTTGATCCTTGGAGGTCAAATTGTCAGAGAACAGACACACCAACCGCATTGAGTGTCCGTTGTTCGAGATATCAAGCATGACTTAAAAAAACGCTAACCCGTCGACATAATCAACTCTGACCAATCGCAGAGTACTTTTCAACGAGCCGTTCACAACAGGCCTCTGAGCTCTGACAGTAATAATATATCGATGTTTTACAAGCTTCAGCCCCGGGACCCGCTCACTTTCATGAAATTCTTTGATTATCCTAACCACCGACTTAAAGTTAATGATTTTTTTTTGGTATGCGCAGATGGAACTAAAAATACGTGGTCTTTTATTGTACTATTAAGTGGATGTGGGAAACATCACTTTACTATTTGTTGGCATTGAATACAAAATAATTGGTGATGTCATTTTGTATTAAATTTGATAAAAAATACAGCAAAAAACGTTCTGGGTATTTTCGGCTATGTGAATAATTATTAACAATTGCAGATATTAAAGAATGTTTACACTTATGTTTTTCTTTGTTATATGAAAACGATGGGCGTCAATGAATAAATATAGTTGATTGTCGCTGAAAAAAAAGAATGATGGAAAATAAAATGTAGGTTCTTGCCTAACTGTCTTTAAATTTGGTGGATACCAAAGCCAGATCTCAGGACTTTGTTATGAGCTACTTATATATTAAGAAAGACAAAATTTAAGGAAAACTAGAGAGAAAGTATTTAGGGCGCCGCTAGTTTTTTTTCCTAAAATAATACTAGAAATGAAGTCAAATTTAAAGAACAGCTAACTTCTAAGTATGTTGCAATCTACTCGAAATTAATTATGCTTGGTCAAAATTAAGATAAAAACTGTAGGAGGTGGTTTAATAAATAAAACTTTCACTTAAAAACATATATAGGTAAATATATTGTCATAAAAATTTGAAAGATTGACTGTGTACAAAAAGAATAACCACAACTAGAAAGGTTAGTAACGACTAATATTATACAAAATGGTCATCTAAATTTTTTAACAATTGGAAAAAATGATCTTTAGAGTAATACAACCTCTTTTTTTTTCTATTATTCTGGTCTTGATGCGTTGAATGGATAGAACTGGTTTTTCTACCTTCTGACCTATACAAAAAAAAATGTGTATGCTGTCCTGAAAGAAGCACCCTTAACGAATAGAATTAGCACACTCTTCTGAAAGAGACTGGTGCACTGCGCTGCTATGGTCGTAGGAAATATGTACAGGAACAGTCCTCCTGTAATCTGTGCTAATCACAGGAACAGTTCTCCAGGAAACTGTACTCCAGGAAACTGTACTCCAGGAAACTGTAATCCTGGAAACTGTGCTATAAAGATATATAGATATAAGAAAAACTAGAAGATTAAAAGGATATCTGTCCAGCTCAATAAATACAATTGAATACTATAACTTAAGGATTCATCCTGATGGACAAATATCTGATTTTTATAAAAAAAATTTATGAACAATCTAACAAAAGAAGAAAAAATTATATATATATATATATATATATATATATATATATATATATATATGTTAGGATCAAACACCGATATCGGCCAATGGTCGAAAAATACGGCCCAAACGCGTTCTGGCCACTAGTGTATTGCCAATGTCAGAAATATCGTTTTCCGGTCGTTTAGTGTAGACCAGAACGCGTTCTGGAACCTTTGCAATTGCCAGAATGTGTATTGACTTTCCCAAGTTAGTATGAAAGAATTTTGTTATTCGTCTACGTATAATTCTGGTGACTTAATGGCATACTTAAAACATCTACTTGTTTTTACACGAACTATTGTTATGACACTTGCTGTTACATAGTACCCTTACCCTTACTTACCCTTACTTACCCTTACTTACCCTTACTTACCCTTACTTACCCTTACTGACCCTTACTTACAGAGGTAAAGGTAGCAAAAGCTTGTAAAAATAAGGGTAAGGGTAAGGGTAAGGGTGAGGGTGAAGGTGAGGGTGAGGGTGAGGGTAAGGTTGAGGGTGAGGGTAAGGGTAAGGGTAAGGGTAAGGGTAAGGGTAAGGGTAAGGGTAAGGGTAAGGGTAAGGGTAAGGGTAAGGGTAAGGGTAAGGGTAAGGGTAAGGGTAAGGGTAAGGGTAAGGGTAAGGGTAAGGGTAAGGGTAAGGGTAAGGGTAAAGGTAAGGGTAAGGCTAAGGCTAAGGCTAAGGCTAAGGCTAAGGCTAAGGCTAAGGCTACGGCTGAGGCTGAGGGTAAGGGTAAGGGTAAGGGTAAGGGTAAGGGTAAGGGTAAGGGTAAGGGTAAGGGTAAGGGTAAGGGTAAGGGTAAGGGTAAGGGTAAGGGTAAGGGTAAGGGTAAGGGTAAGGGTAAGGGTAAGGGTAAGGGTAAGGGTAAGGGTAAGGGTAAGGGTAAGGGTAAGGGTAAGGGTAAGGGTAAGGGTAAGGGTAAGGGTAAGGGTAAGGGTAAGGGTAAGGGTAAGGGTAAGGGTAAGGGTAAGGGTAAGGGTAAGGGTAAGGGTAAGGGTAAGGGTAAGGGTAAGGGTAGATAGATATATTATTGCATTAAAAAGAATATACAATTCTTATTACAAGAAGTTCGGTCTTTACATACCAAAATGCTAAAATGAAACCTCTACCTCTACAATGGATTCTCAGAGTTTTGGAGCTACATTATCTAATTCAGGATACTATTCTAATTATATATATTGGGCAAGATTTGTGCAAATAACAATTATTTTAAGACAAAAGTACCAATAGTTAATTCCTCCAAGAATTATATATTATGTGAAATAATTTATGAATTTTTCGATTGAAAAATTTTCAGTAAATAAATATAGTCTATTCCACCAAAATTCTAAAGAAATTAATCGATAAGTTTATTAGCTGAAAGGTTGAACGCAAAGTTAACTTTTCACACTCGCTTGTTGGTACATTCAGAATAGAGTTTTTGAAGGCGTTGAAATCTTCTGGGGACTGAAACCTTTGACGACGCAGTTAAACCTTAATTTTAGGAAAAGTAGAAACACTTCGAGAACGATAACTTTAGTCGGTTGTGGTTAATCTTAGAACACCCAAACAGTCGACTGACGTTTATTTTCAGGTTGATAAGAGTAAATAGAATAGAAGAGTTATCCCGCTGGATAGAATACTGTTGTTCGGAAAATAGCTAGAAATATCCAAAGAAGTTAAATATCTGGGAGTGGCCCTTGATTCCAAACTGATTTTGAAGACACACCCACACCTGGAAAAAATTACTACTAGGGCGACTAGGCTTTTCTGGCAATGCAGAAGAGTTATGGGCAAAACCCGGGGAATACGACTTGAGGTGGTTCACTGGCTTCACACAACTGTGATAAGGTCAACGATCACCTATGGATCAATAGTCTGCTGGAGGAGGACAGAAGTGTCCTCTGCAGTGAATATATTAACTGTAATTCAAAGACAAGCTCTCCTTGGTATTACCGGTGCAATGAACAGTACGGAGACGGCATCAATGGAAGCCCTTATTGGACTTCCCCCCTTAGGGTGAAATCGGGAGACTTGTCACCGAACAATGTTCGAGGAGGACACACTTATACAACTGGGACAATACTAGATAAACCCATATTTCACATGAGTTTTGATAGCATGACACCGGAGAATATATGTACTGAGCGAGTGAACACTATCATTCTATCTAGGGAACAGGTAATTCTGGAGAAATCATCTGGTTCAAAAACAAATCATGGGGCTGGTATAAAAAAAGGACCTAGAAAAATAATGATCTTCAGCCTTGGCCGAATTATGCATGGAACGCTACCGAAACGTCGAAATAAAAAATAAAAAACATTATTGTGGTTTGATTCCCAAAAAAATAAGAAAAAAGAATAAGTAATGCCACAAGGAATTTCCGGAAGATATATTTATAGTCGTTTAAAGACATGCTTTTCTTACTTTTCATATTACTGTAACTGTAGTTAGAAGGAAGCATTCTCCACCTTTAGCAACTTGCAAGTCCATCAAGAACAACAAAGCGAATAAGATTATCTACACTAAATTTCGAAATTGAGAATCACATGTTGATTAGGCCTATAGGGGACACAACGATAAAAAAAACTTACTTTATCTCAAGGTGGTGTGGGAATGAGTTTTTCAGCCAAAACGCATATTGAAGTATACTATACGCAAAAACTATTGATATTACAAAAAAAATTGGTAATATATACGTACACTGTAGAAAATTTTCTCTAGTTTGTTTTTGCATACCTATAAAATCCTTTATCATAAAATGTGTCGGAAAAAAGATATTGAAAAATTTCTATTGGGTGCCATTTTTCCAATATGATGGTACGAGCGGCAAAGATACGACGTGCCAAAGTTAAAAGTCGGAAAGACCACATCCAAATCTATAAAATGACCAATTTTCAAAACTCCCGGAAAACTGGTTTTTTTCTAACCAAATGACTTCACTAATAGTCGTTTAAAAAATTCAGCTGTGTCGTTACAAGGTCTTGTAATAGAGACTAGACATTAATGCATAAGTATATTTCTTTTATTCCTTGATGATTAAATTTGAATTAACTCTAAATATAAAAATACACGTGCTTGATTCACTAATTTTTAGGTTATTTTTAAGGTTACTTTATTGTTTTACAGACAATAAAATAGTATTTATTGTTAATAATTTTTACAAAAAACACAATATTTGCTGTTTTACATAGGTTATTAACTCAATTTTGTGTTTCATTAGGCTTAAAACAGTTATTTTATGATATATAAAAGTTTTTCATCATTTTCTCTTAAATTCCAGTTAAAACGGAGTTAAAATTCAATTTTTTGGGTTGATATGCTATTTTCTTCACTTCTTATCTTTTTTATCATTTTTTTATTAACTCTTTTCTCCTATGTCCGGCTGGAACTTTGCACATGATTTTAAACTTATTTCCCGATAGGTTAGAGACTTGAAATTTCCAACCTAATTCAGAATTGGATTGCAATAAAATAAAATATGGAAATAATACAAAAAAATGGAGGATTATTGATAAAACGTAACTTTGACATACATCATACGGTCTATATACAACATAAATAATTGTGTCTCCATAGCCGAGCGGCACAGAGGTTTGGCTGCGAAAATTAGTAATTGTGGGCATAGGGCATCCTGGACAGGGTGATAATTTATTTATTTGTTATATTGTGACATTTGTATAGGTATGAATAACCTTGTAGTAAATCGAACTAAAAAATGAAAAATAAATGGAATAAAAATTTTGTTTTAATATACGTACCATGTTCATTGGTTTTTTTAATTTTTAGTCTGTTTTAAAAACGTGGTATATTGAAAACATTTTTAATTTATTTATTTTTAACATCCATCCACAATTTTATTTACATTTAGTTCTTTTAGATTACATTTTGGATAGGTATATTTATGTCTTTTATGCTTGCATGCTTGAAATTTGGGCATTGTACAATCTGGCTGCGTGTGGGCGGTCGTTTTATATTTTATAAAACGCCTAGGCATTTTATAATAGGATGGTTAGACAAAAAATGAAAGGTAAATGAAAATTTGGCAAAAATTTGGCCACTATCTATATAACACCTAGGCAACTTAGGTATTATAAAATGACGGATTTCGTATCCTACTGACTACGACATACCTAGAATATAAATTTCCGTCAGTAATCCACTACGCGTTTTTTTCACGTGGCCATTGAAGTGCGTTTTATAATATTAATATCAATGTTTTATAATTGTGTTAAAAAGTTCTCATTCTTTGACTGTTATTATAATTAAAATGTAAATGTTCTATGAACTTATGATTAAAAAAAATATTAGTAAGAGATTGCACAGAAAAAAAAAGGTATTGAATCAAACAAAATATATTTCAGTCAAACAAATTTGTTGTTTCAATATGGCGAAATAAAACTATTATTTAAAAGAAAACGCTAGTTTATTTGGATTCCAACACCAATATTTGTTTGATACAAGAAAACATTTGATGAAGTCAATTGCTATATTTCTTCCATTCAATTCTTCGGGTTCATTTGATGCAAGAATAATTTATTTTCATCTGAGAATTTATTCCACTATGGAAGCAAATAAACAATTTTGTATATTCAAGAATATTAAATATACTCAAATGAAACAAATATTTCCTTATATTTTAGAATACTCATTGTTTGGTTGAATACCAGACTGTTAAAATATAAAAATAGTTATTAATTTTGTTTAAATAATCATTTAATTTCAGAATTCCTAGTATTTAATAAGAATAAGTATTGCTATTTGAAACAATTGTATAATTAGGAATTGATTGAAAATGATACTGGAATGAAGAGTGTGAGTTACTCAAGTGAAACAAATATTTATTTAATTCAAAAAATATATTGTTTTTGTGATATTATTTTAGAATATGAAATGGAGAATAGTCATTTGAACCAAAGAAATAATTAGGTAAATTAAAAATTGATAGAATTCGTTTAAAAATATAAAATACTTGCCTGAAGAATGCGAACCACATAAAAGTAACAAATATTAAATAAAAATAACCCTAAGGGGTTCCTATTCATTTTTCCCGTAAAAAACCCTGTTTCCGAAGTATTTCCAATGGACAGGAGTTGGATAAAAAATTAATTCTTCTTAACACTTTATTTATATTTTATAAAACGACAAACGAAAACCATTTTTGCAATTACAATACGTTTAGATAATACTTATCTAAATTTGCTACTATAAGTCGAAATTTTCCAATTAATGTGTAGTTTCACTTCTGGAACTAGAAGGGGTTGATGACACTGGAGATGAATCTTCAATATACTTTACAAGAGTAACAGTCTGGTCCTCCTCTTCTATTTTTCTGTTTTTGCTAGGTGTTCCATCCACTTTTGACTGAATTATTATAGTTTCATCCTCTGTGATCTGAAAATGTATTGAGTTTTACACATTGCCGTTATTTCATACCACATGATTTCATAGGCCATCTAAACCCTTCATCAATTTAAACAGATTGCCCAACACAAATGAAATAACTACTCCATATAAAACGATAAATAGATTGTTGAAATTCTTAATCAGAATAAATGAAATATTACATCGAAACAAATGAAATACTAAATCGAAACAAATGAAATACTAAATCGAAACAAATGAAGTACTAAATCGAAACAAATAAAATACTGAATCGAAGTTTAATACGTACTCTGGAATAGACATACTACAGAATGTACGTTAAGTAACAGATCAGACAAATAACTAGAAAAATATGCATTTTCAGTATACAACACGTTTAAATGGGAAATAGTTATGAAGCCTTCATTTAATGAAGTACATCTAGAAGAGAACAACTTTTTCCAAGGCTTTACTGAAATTCCGTACTATTCGATTACAAAAAAGGGGGCCCTATGGGACCCGAGAAGAATTTTTTTAAACATATTCAAACATAAACTTTTCCGTTCAGTTTGAATCAGCTGTCAACAATAGGATGTTCCATTCTAAAAAATTGTTGTGGTCCCCTGCAAGGATCTAAACATAACCCTTGGCCAAATTTGTATGTCCCATCTAGTGGAGAAAATAATTCTGAACAACTTTCTCATTACATGTGTTTCACTAAAAATGGATATTTTTCGAGTAGTTCGCTATTCAAGGAACACCCTGTACAATATAAAAATAATCTGATATTAGGTATAATTACAGTAAAACCTCTGAATAGCGGACAGCTAGGGGGAATTTTTTTTTGTCCGTTATTGGGAGGTGTCCGTTATTAAGAGGTTTAACAATTTTAATATAAAGGAAGTTCGATTAATGTCTTGCAAATTAAAGTTATCCAAAATTCCTTAAATCGGTTTAGTAATATAAACCTTTAAAGTCTTTGATTTTTGAAAAATTGAAAAATAAAAATATTTTTTACAGTAAATACAAAAATGTAAAATTAATAAAAACGATAGGAAGTTTTATTAATCCTTTCTGTACAAATTTTTAGTAATAAGCATTTTCACACATAGATAAGAATAAAAAACTGCCACTTATAAAATTTATTTTATTTGAAAAAATTATAAAATACAATTATGTACATATGTATCTATGATGTGAATTATCTTTTAAAAAAATCTAATATTGTAGTCTGCTTCATATTCTTTAGTTTGTTTTCGAAAAAGTCGTGTTCACAATTTATCAAAATCTCTGATATTTTTGTGTAAGCGCTCACATTGTTACTTACAAAAAAGAATTTTTCTAGATCCCTTAAATTATCACATGCTTCACTAAGGCTGGAAATTTTAGGAGCTTGTTGTTCGTCACTAATTTCTTCAATATCAGACTGTTCATCACTGTTCGCCAGGAAGTCCTCAACACATTTAGAAATTGAAAAATCGGAATCTTCAGTGGTTAGTTCTTCATCTATAGAAGAATATCCGTTGAAATCCAAACCCATTTCAGTTGGTATTAAAGTGGATAGGTCGGTAAAATTATTTTCAAATTCTTCTTGGCCATCATCAGTTGGGTCTCCAGCTTTTTTAAATCCAGCCTTTGAAAAACAGTTTACTATTGTTTTTGCCGTAACTTTTCCCCAAGCTGCCACTATCCATATTAAAGCATTTGCAACTGTTATGCTTTTTTCTATTTTCTCTAGAGATGGCTCGGATTCCATAAGCATAAGTAATCTTTTGACTAAAAATCTTCGATATATAATTTTGAAATTTTGTATAATTCCCTGATCTAGAGGCTGGCTGGCACATGTAGTATTCGGCGGTAAAAAAATCAGTTTAATATTTTTAAGGACTATATTGTTAGGATGGGAAGTTGCATTATCTAAAAACAATAGTATATTTCTCTTTTGTTTTTCCATTTTTTTGTCAAACTTATGTAACCATGAACTCATTATGTTTTCGTTCATCCAAGCTTTTTTACTAGACGTCCATTCCAAAGGTAACTTATTGATATGTTCTCCTTTGAAACATCTCGGGTTTTTTGCTTTACCTATTACTAAAGGTTCTTCTTTTTCACCAGCCATACTAGTACAAAATAAAATTGTTAATCGGTCTTTAGCAGCTTTTCCTCCAGCACAGTTGTCAGTTTTTAGAGCAAATGTTTTTGTAGGTAATGCTCTATAAAATAATCCCGTTTCGTCAATATTGTAAACATCTTCTGCAGAATAGTCTTCCAAGATTTTATTTAATTTGATTTTCCAGTTTTCAACCTCTTGTAAATTGATGTGTGCAGACTCGCCACAAACAGACTTAAACGTGATATTGTGTCTCTTGCAAAATTTTTCCAACCATCCATTTGATGCTTTGAAAATGTCACACTTTAATTCTTTTGCAACTTCTAGTGCCTTTTCTTTAATTAATGGCCCAGACAAAGGAATCTTCTTATTTCGTACTTTGGAAAACCACTCAAAAACAATCTGATCCACAGCAAGTCCCTCAGTTTTAGGGAATTTCCGTTTAACTTCGTCATTACTAGAACCATTAACAAAAGACTTTAAAAATTCATTTTTGTTTTTTAGAATTTCGCTAATCTGTGTTTTTCCAACACCATATTTTTCGGCTAGTTTCCTAACACTTAATTTATATTTATCACTCCTATGGATAATTTCTACCTTATCCTTTAAAGATAAACGTTTTCTTTTTTCGTTTGGCATGTTGTGTTAACAATAACTAAACTTCAACTAAATAGTGTAAATAGACTGACCAAATTATTTGAGAAGCAATAAAATTTGTAAATAATATCCAGTAACAAGTACATATTTTCATAAACATCTTACCTATCATGGGAAAACCCATAAACCAAACCCACCCTATCTTAAGCTTGAAACAAGAAACCAGTCAACCGGAAACATTTTTATACCTGACCTTTTGCAAAAATATATAAAGGTATCCGTACACGTAGGTAGATTACAAATTCTTAAATTTCGTTGAAATTTGGAAAGGTGTCCGTACATGGAGGTAATTTTTAAAGAAATAATATCTTTTGGTAACTAATTTGTATGTCCGCGTCCGTAATATAGAGGGTCCGCTATTGAGAGGGTCGTTTATACACAAATGGGCATTGCAGCATTCCGGACATGTGTTTTTGTCCGTTACATAGAGGTGTCCGCTATATAGAGGTGTCCAAAAATAGAGGTTTTACTGTATGTATTTAATGTGTTATTAATGAAAGCATCTTAAAACATTACAACTTTGGACAATAAATTGACAATCAACTTACCTTCGAAAACACTTTCTAAGTCCTGTAAATTATGTTCTCTAAGGAATTCTCTTACTTTTTCCATTTGCACACAGTGAGTATCACAGACATAGTTTAACAACGACACACGACGCACTACTGGATAGGATACTCGACTTGACGTCGGTCGGTAAACTTTTGCGTTCATAGAAAAATTTCATTGGTTCGAATAATTTTTCAGACCGAAATTGAAAAAGGAATATATTATTTGAGTGAAATAAGCCCATTTATTTCTTTCAAAACAATGATTTTTGAGTGAAATGAATATTACTTAAACCATGTATTTTGAAATCAAATAAATCGAAATACTACATTCAATCAAATCATTGCATTGCTTTGAATAATTTTCGAAACCTAAATTGAAATAAATTTGAGTGAAATAAACCAATTTATTTCATTCCAAACAATAATGTTTGACTGAAAAGAATATTACTAAAACCTTATTTGTATCTCAAATAAATCGAAATACTATATTCAAACATTCCTTTTTTTCTGTGTGGCAAAAAAATGTGCCTAGGTTACCAATTGACCTTAAAAGGCGGCTTTGTCACTAGTAGAAGTTTACCCGAATTTTATGATAAAGGTAAATTAGATCAATCTTATTATTTTAGGCGGAGGGGGGATATATGTTTAGCAGCTACGCCTCTGTTCGTATCACGTATTTGTAAGCGGTGACATATGATAAATGATACCTCGTAATAGTCGTCTCGTTCATTCTGTATTGTTAGATCGACCGTCCTTATATTCGATCGGGATTGGGTAAAACTTCAACCGGCTTTTGCAGCCTTATTTTTTCAACTTTAATTAAGCAGAACTGCCTTATCAGAACAAGAGGATTGTAGACACGCCTGTATTATAAATTCATCGAACAAAAATCATAAAAAATCTTGTTTAAATGAACTAGTTTACCTATAGACGTGCAGGATACTCGAACCAAAACCTCATCTTCCTGATGTATGTGATTTATATAAAGTGCTAAAATGGTGAACTAAGAAGAGAAGAATAAGAAATTATGGAAAGATGTAGAGAATATTACCAAGATCTACTCTCAACGACGTACCAATAGGTATTGAAAGAGAGGATAGAGGACAATAGTAGAGTAGGTATAGGACGATTTTTACAAAACAATAGATGAAGAAGAATCAAAAACGGTAATTAAGGAACTAAACAATTGAAAAGCACTTGGGTCCGACAAAATGACAGCAAAAATGATTTAAAAAATGTGCTGCATATACAGAACATTTCAATGAAAACTATCCACCACACATAATTCTGAAGGCGTAATTTTTATGAAAAAATGGAAAAACACTTCAAAAATCATATAAAGGGGGACGTCTTTTTGTACATAGGTATGTAGACGTTATAACTTCATCCCCCACCCCCCTATATGGTTACTCCTCCCAATTTGTTTGATGGAATACCCTATAGGTACATTATTGCATTGTTGGATTCTCCTTTACAAGAGGATTACAAAAATGTATAATACATAAGTGAAAAGTCAATCAGTTGGGAGTTACGGATAATTCCAATATAAACCATTCCTTTATTGCGACACTAACTCTATACTGAATTAAGTAAACGATGTTTTGGGTTTAGGACAAAAACATAGTGAAAAAAAAACTGGTTTTTGACGTTTTTTAAATCAAGTGTCAATTATGTAGAAATTGTGGGAGTATATACTACAAACAATAAATCTGCAAGAGCCCCAGCTAGACACTAAAGCTAACTAAACTTAACAAAAACATGTTTTCTCAATGTTTATAGTTAGTGGTGGACCAAATCATAATGGAGAATCAATTATTTTCACAAGGTTTTTATGCCGATTTGAAAATTCAACTTTTGGATGATTTAAATAATCCGCTATTCATCATGTGACGGATGCTCACTAATAGCTAGGTACATAAGGGTTGACATATGTAAAAAGATTGGGAAAAAAATTGGTTTTTTGAGAAGAATTTCACCATTTCTGTCAATACAATACATACTAAGCTTATGGTTTACAATACATTAATTCTACCACATTTTTATTACTGTTGTTCACTAATTTATACAGGTTGTTCTAGAGCTTAGCTATATGAACGATTACAAATTATTCAAAACAAGGCGATGAGAGTAATTCTGGGATGCAACAGGTATACTGGTGTGGAGTTGATGACTAATTGTTTAAATTGGTTAAATATTGAGAAGTTTCTGTACGTACAAACAATGATTTTCATCTACAAAATTATCAATACTTAATCTCTTACCGCAATATTTACATAGTAAACTACTTCCAATCTCACAGATACATGATAAAAACACAAGATCAGCAAATTCAGTTAATGTTTATGTGAAAACAACCATTAAAGGAAGTTCGATGAAAAATTTATTCCACAAAGGGGTTGTACAATTTAATAACCTACCGCAGTACATAAAAGTTAGTCAAAATGTAAAAATATTTAAAAGATTATTGATTATATACATTAAAAGTAATCCTACAGAAATCTAGTGGTTC
This sequence comes from Lochmaea capreae, assembly GCA_949126875.1. Lineage (NCBI taxonomy): Eukaryota > Metazoa > Arthropoda > Insecta > Coleoptera > Chrysomelidae > Lochmaea > Lochmaea capreae. The sequence continues at coordinate 24,279,437 of OX421402.1, forward strand.
ATATTCATATTCATATTTTATAGTCATATTTATTGGCATTATTGGCATGTATATGTGTGTATATATATATGTATGTTTGTATGTGTATGTATGTGGGTGTATGTGTATGTGTGAATATATTCCTATTTATTTTTAATAATATACATTTCTTATAATATTGTATATCTATATATATTTTTTTTTTATCTTAATTTTATATTTTATTGCAGAAATATGTATTTTGTTATTGTTAACATTATCTAAGATAAATAAAGCATAATAATAATAATAATAGGACCACAATTCTGATGTGATGAAGTACTTATAGGTTATACCTATGTCATATTGCTGTTAAAGTGATTTAGTTGTTTTTTCCCTCCCATCATCGAGTGTTGAGTATAATAATTGTCCATGTCACTTTCAAACTAAAAATCAAACATAATATTTACTTTCTACACACAAGTATACAATTACTTACATCAAAATATGATCTTCACAGAAATAGTAATTAGTTTTAGTCTTTTTATATTTGCTTCTAGCAGCCTCGAACCAAATTTTCTTTTAACTGTTACTGCGGCTTAATTACAAACTTTATCAGGCGTTGTAACTGTTGTGTTCGTGCAATATGATACAAAACAAGATTTACACGATTTTGACATTATTCCAACTTGAAAAGTTGTGGACAAAAACTAACTAAACTCTACCAAAAAAGTATCAACACAATTTTTATTATAATATTGAAACGTCAAACTTGAATAAACTGTAAACAAAACCAAACCACTCATATTATAGACTTTGACAGTTCTTCAAACTTCAAATTCGAATGGTCTTTTTGTAACTGGATATTGATTCATAAAACATCTAAATCAGAAAGTTGCTAACTTTATATTTAGTGAGGTGACGTATCTGTAGTGAAAGTTGCAAACATTTAGGAATTCCTAATTTCCAGTTTTCTCCTAAAATATTCGGTTTAAAAAATGTTTAAATTAATTTTTGCAAAGTAGTACCAACATACTTTAATAAAATACCAAAAGCCGGATATCGGTTTAACACTCCACTGCCACATATAAGTACCTACCTACGTAACTGAATTAATGCAAACATTTTTTGAAACAGAATCAGTTGCCAATAAAAAACACCAACCACAACCTGCTTTCAATAAATAAAAATAGTACCAGTTAATTTTACAAAAATAAAGCACTACTAGAAATCATATAACAAATATCTTACGTACTTATTAATCTCATCCTAGGTACCCCATCTGCAGTATTTTACCTATTTCAAAGAACTTTGTAAAATAAGCATTTATATTAACTAATTCACAATGTCATTGAACCAATGTTTGGGAAAAGTGTAAATAAAAAACTTGTTAATTTGGTACGCCACTGTATCTAATCACGACTTGGCTATAATATTTTAATAATCGACGGGGCAGAGTCGCTTATAAACAGCGTATTCTCGACTATCCCGCTGGTCAACAAGATGGCGAAGCACAGAACGCTTAGCGGGAGTCGAGGAGTGGTCCTTCGGTGCGTTTCACGTTCGATGTTCTGCCTCCATCTCTTTATTCGCTCCCCTAGGTCGATCTCTTTCTACACCCATTGTCTTTGACGCTCCTCCCAGCCTGCAGGACTAATGCACGATTTTGTCGGCTCTTCTTTCGAGCTTTGAACTTTTGATATGGAATTCTTCAATTAATATGCTGTAGGTATACATTTTTATTTTGCTTTATAACAAAGCGGCTGTGAATAACCAAATATTAATTATACATGAACAAGAACCATAATAAAAGAAAATGTAAAAAGACTTTTTAGAGATAATTAACATAGGTAGTAGGTATTCCACAGTTCGTTTATTGAAATTACTTAAATCTAACCTATATTAATAACGATTAATACGAAATTGAGGAATTATAGAAGTGGAAGGTAAACGGTTAACTTAAAAAATATTCATGACTGCTGTTTTGCCTACTTTTTTAAATTCTACTACTAAGAAAATATACCTATTTAAATTCATACTTTTTTCGCCTCATACCTTACCGGAAAACCAATCATATGAACACCAAAAATAGGGCGGAAAATTCATAACTCCACGATTTTCGAAGTTTTTCACCATCTGCCAGTTGATTACTCTGATGTTTATCGTGAACTTTTTAATTAATCAGTGTATGTCAAAGTTTTTTGTTATATTTTCCTATTTTTTTGTTTATTCGTTAGGCGAAAAACAGTTGTGTGTCTCACATGCAGGAAACGCTTTAGCAGCCCTCAACTATCAGCTGTCCTCGTTTCACTACGCTCGCTCGTGCATCTAATAGTCTTCGGCTGCTAAAGCTCATTTTCTGCCCTTGTGACACAATATACTATGCCCATTTATCAATTCATTGTTTTTCTTAACTTCATTCCTATTGTATTTTTCTCTAAAATGTGTGAAAAGTAATTTTAATTTCTATTTGTTCCAGGATATGGATTTAATAGAAGTTTTGTGGAAACAAGATGTCGATCTTGGTTTCACTGTGGATAACGTTGTTCCTAAGCCCGACAAAGAAGAAATTAAAATCGAAACAAACGACGCCACTTCGCCGATTAATTTGAAAGATGACGATTTGGAAAAAATCAAGACTCTTCAGGCGATTAACGAGGAATCCATCAAGGTAAGAATTTTGCATAATTCAGCAAGGTTTTAAAAAAAATATTTGTAAAATAAGAATTTGACTTTTTTATACTAACATTCACACAAGGTGCGTTCACAACAATTTTTTATTGAAATACAACTCCATTTCAACTTAGTCAGGGTTTCAGTGTGATAGATTAACAATTTCTATAATTATTCATAAATCGCCTTATATAAAACCAAAATAAAACTATTCAGGCAGTTTTATAGGTCAATATAAGTTTTAAAATCATTATTTAATACTTAGTTAATATTAATGAATAAATTGGAGATATAATTTCACTAATGGTTTGGATTATGGGATCAGACTAATAAAACTGGTAAAATCACTAACATTTCGACTATCAATATGTTACCAATACTTTCTTTCAAACAAAACCTGATAAAATGTTCTTTTCGAGATTTTGATGTTTATATGTTTCTTAAAGCAAGAAAAAGAAGAAGATCCGTGGTCTGGCTTTAATTACACCATCGACACAGAAACTGGTGAGTCGATTCTATTCATATAAATATTCATATCATAAATTTAATCCCTCACTACCTAACTGAAACTCGATTGTTTTATCAGATTAAAACCAGTAGATATAACCCAAAGAATAATATATTATTGTGTATATAGGCAATTATTTTATACAAGCTGTTTCACGACGAACTTAGAACACAAAGATGTTAAATATGTTCATTTTGTTGAATGAAACAAACATATTTTTATTATTTTACTTAATTCTAAGGCCGAAAATAAGGGCAGTTTATGTTCACTTCCCTACACCCAACTTAAGTGTTTTTGAGATATTAACATGTAATTAGAAATATTAATTATTTCAGCTTTATTATTGCGTAGGCATAGGCCGTCTTATTTATTCTTTCATTTTAGCAGGCTGTGTATTTACCGGTTGTAATTAAATAGAATTATTTGTCATTATTTGGAGTCAATCGCATCGTACTGAACTTGAACTTGTTCTCATATTTCTAATAGCCCTGTACCCACCTATAGAAAAAAGAAGTTTTCGACCTGTCACCAATTAACTTGATCGTTCTACTAATCAACCAACAAGACGTTTTTTATTTGGTATTGGGCACGTTCACACAGAATTTTCAATATATGAAGTAGGTAGGTATACATTTTAGATATAGGGTATTGTATACAAATTGACATTAAAATTCAATGTAGAATCCGAAAAGATGATATGGTACATTTAAAACAACGAAGTTGCCGTGCACTTTGGGTATAACCGGAAGTGACATGTAGATATGTCAAAATATTTTCTATACATTAAAATATCAATCTTAACAAGCAAAATTTGAGACAGGTGTATAGGTAATAGCAACCCACCTAGTTTGACTACTTCAAAAATATAAATCAATTTTACGAAACTATAACAAAAATTGTTATAAATTGTGAATGTTTTCAAAATATAACAATACTGAAAACAGAAAACGATCATTGTCAAATCAGTAAAAATAACTTGAAAATAATTTGAAAGAAACCACCAAAAAAAATCCAGACCAAAACTTAAAATAAAAAAGTTATGAATTCAAAAAAATCACGCTTACCTGGTACTCGCCGATCTAACCATGCTCTAACCTAAAACAAACAAATTCTACATATTTAAACTGCCTATTTTAAGTAATATTCTTATAAACGTCCCATCCGAATTCTTCTTCATCTGATAATTGCGCAGAATTTTTTTTGAAAGCGTTATGAATATTTATTGTATTGAATAATTGTTAATAAAGCATAATAATATGGTTGTATATGCAGAGTTTAGCACAACTATTTAATAAAATATATAAGATTTATTCAGAAGCGTATACAAGGGGAGGGTAATGGGGGTAATTACCCCACCCCCCCAGGCAGGCGATCGTCGTCACCCTGATATACCATTAGGTATAGGTATAACACATACATATTATTTGGAACATTATTGAATGTCATAATAAATTTTATGGTTACTCTAAAGTATTTATCGACAAATAGGTATATGGATGAAATATTTTTTTACTGGATAAAAGTGCAAGTAGACCAAATGTGCCACGGGATCCCATTAATAGGTACACATTTCATTTAATTTTTACGCTGGCGTATCAAATATAAACATAATAACATGAAATATTATGGCTTAATAAAACCAAATTAAATTACAAGCAAAAATAGCTTATCTTCTAACAATTTACGGGAATCATACATCTTCAAACCAATGCATCAAACGGAGAAACGATTGACGTGTTTATTTAAAGTCACTTGAAACAGCAAAAATATTATAACAAGTCCAAAACTCTTTTTGTCGTTGTCTAACATAAAAAATATAAAAAAAGACCGGCACAATGCCACAGAGTTATTATACTATTTATGTATTATTAAAATTAGGTACTATTAAAAATGAGCTAACTTTTTATTCTAAGTTTTTGGGAAAACTGAAATTTGTTTATTAAATAATTATTGTTCGCCAGTTTTCGTTCCTTTTACGTGACGAATCGCTCCCTTAATCTCGTTATACTACTTTTTAATATCGTCGGCATGCGGGCTAGGAAATGATGGTCAGAATGCATTTTCCACTTGGAATCACGCTTTCCTGAGGATAGTAGGTACTCGCCAATCTATGCTCCTACCTAAAACAAATCTAAATAGCTACCTATTTTAAGTAATATTCTTATAAACGTCCCATCAAAAATCACCTTTTCGTTTGCCCATTTTATTTCATTCTCTATTCTATTTTCTAATATATTTATTTGCTCATTTTCCATCACTCTTTTAGATCTCAATACATTTATTATGGCATATTCTGTGTTTCTAGTTATTTTGTTTTGTTCCTATGTTATTTCTTCATCTGATAATGGAATTTTTTTAAACCGATTGAAGATTTATTGTATTGGATAATTGTTAATAAAGAATAATAATATGGTTGTATATGCAGAGTTTAGCACAACTATATTTAATAAATTATACAAGGTTTATTTTATTTCCAAGACCATCAAACATTTAAATTATTTTAACCAGAGTTGGTTGGTTTTAAAGAGATATTTGATCTCGAAAATGTAAAATAGCTTCTTAAAACCTATTTGGAATACAAATGCTTTCTTCGAAATTCATACAAAATATAAAATAGGTATTCGAAAATAAGATAAAAGTCTACAAATAATGTATAATTATGAATTTATTTATAAAAAAGAATAAGTATTCTAAAAAGATCACACATATAGCAAGTTTTTCAAATTTCTCATCATTAAGTTTCCTTTATTTGCCGTGATAATCATTCTTCCATAAGAAAACAATTTGTCTACTCCAGCAAACGTGCAAAGAAACAAACAAACAAATAGTTGCTTAATATTTGGAAAATATTCTTATAATTAAATTAAATACGAAATTGCCTCTCCATAATTGTCTCGAACTGCAGTATCAATTTCGTGATTAATATTTTCAAACAAACTATTATTATTACATTTTAAGATATTACTTATTCAATTCTACTTCCACATTTATATCAGAATTTAATTCATTTAAAAAAAGCTCCTTGCAGTTTGAATAATTTCCCTTTGGATGGATGGGATATCTTAACTAAATGGTCGAGTAATCGTTACTAAAACAATATCATTTACATCAATGGACAGCAAAAACTATATCTTGGATATAGTTTCTAACGATTCTAGTAATGTATTTATCAAGTTTTTACAATATTTGATCATTTGAATATCCATTCTCTTCAAATATTTGCTTATTCTTATTACCTATTATAAAATAATAACTTTGTAGATTAACATCACAAAATTACCAAAACGAAAACGGTAAAAAATAGAATAGATGAGTCCTTTTACTTGATGCAAAAAATCAGTTTTCGTAGACCCTGAAAATAGTAGAATATTAGGTTTAATCTTTTTGCCAACCTTTTTTTAAATAAAATACATCATTTTCAATAGGTTTCTAAGAAAATGCAATATGCTGAATGGTTTTTAGAAATCATTTGGAATACAAAATGGCATTTTGTATTTTAAATGTTATTTAAAATGAATTTATTGAAAATGTGTCTCCAACTCTGATTTTAACCCACTTGCTCACATCGTACCTAAACTAATCTATTATATTCATAATAATTATTAAAAACTTTTATATTAATGGTTTTATGATAATTTTACGAAGAATACAACAAACAAAGGTATCTTCTTCAGAGACTGATGGTAAGTGAAGTAAGTTGTGTTGTTACCAAATACTGGTAAACTGAGGAGAAAACGTGAAGTATATATTTTCCTAATAAGTATTGTTATGAAAGATGAATTCTAAGTTCTAATAGTATTCAAATACGAAACACAAGCGAATTTTGGATATACAACGAAGCCTTTCGACAGCGTCTGATGATGTTTGGAAACAGATGTTCAATGTCACTTGAGACTGATCCAATTATCATTTATTTATTGAATATTATTCAAATTCTTGAAAATAAGGAAAAAAATTACCTTTTTAGTATTTTTAAAATTGGAATATTAATTTACCTGAAAATTATGTCTTTATATCAATACCAACAGTAAATATGCTAATTGTTCGACTAAGATTTACTTCAGTAAATTATAATACCAGTACTTATTCATTATCGTTACATTTCCAAAAACGTTTTTAAAGGCTATCTTATTTTCAGTCAGAACACTCTGCATGGTTATGCATTCATCCTTTCATGAGTGTTTCCTCTTTTTATAGTTATTTAACCAACAATTGTATTAATAAGAGCTATTGACTTTTCCGTTGACTGTACATTGCATTCTATTTTCTCAATATTTAAAAACTAAGTCTATTTATTTGTTTCATATAGGCAAGTAGGTGTCAAAAATAAATCATGACATTGAGATGTCACAGAAAGGGTCACCGGTTCAAATATCACTGTTTTCGTTTTTCTGTAATACTTTTTAGGCTGTCTTATAGCATCTATAAGTATTGTAGTTTTGTAGAATAATCTATTAAAACGATAGGTAAGTCCAAAACTAGATGTATGCTATACTAGAATTCAGTTTTATGGCTTTTTAAAAATATTATTGTATGTTTGGTCGCCTATACCAAAATCGTTCATTAATAGGAGTCATTAATGAAATATTGTGTGTACATTAATATAGCTCAAAAAGGCACTGTCGACGGAAAAATATTCTTCCGCCTACCTCTATTCTCTATACATGGTCTCATTATAGGGAGCAAAGTCGTACTTTCCGCTTTCCTGCCTTGTTATACAAATAGCTATTAATATTGAATGTCTATCTGGCCTGGTTCTATGTAACAAGGTATTATCAAAAATTACAACATTAAGTACCTACCAGAGATTGTTTAAATACATATGATTTTAATCTGAAGATCTTCATTTACTAACCAGATTCTCAATTCTATTCAAACTAAATACTCGAACAAACAAGCGGAACTTTGAATACATAAACCTACTGCAAGTTAGTATGACTTTTCAGACTTTGGTGTTTTCGTAAGGATCATGATGATAGACATAGTAAACAATACAAATACAAATCATTCAGTGACCACTTTAAGGGGACACCTTACCAGACTTTGTGCAGACGAATATCAGTGTAGGACTGGCCCATCAAAAAACGTTTGTCAATGTTTTATGAAATTTTTGAACTTGTTGAAATAAATAAAGCTCGAGTAAAACGATGTTTATTACTTATTAGAAATCAACTCGACTTTCCACCAAACCTCTCTTATCATTATAAAACGAAATCATAAAATAAGAGACTACGGCAACTTGATACCCACACGAGATTGGATGTAACCTAAATGTTGGAATTTTTAAGTATAGAGAGACTTATTAGACCTGGATTTCTTCGCAACAAAAGCTCTAGATAGTGATCAGCAAATCAAAAACCAAGACAGTCTTAGTAACGGTCTCGAAATAGGCAAAGCCGAAAGAAAGAGAAGATCTGAGCATTGGAAAGATCTAGTAGGAATTAGACAATCAAATATTCTGCTGGGTGACTACAACTCGTGTAGATCAAATGAATGCAAGTCAAAGTAAAACTGCACTAAGAGTTTTAACAGGGATCCTAACGGGACATTTTCTCCTGATTGGGCACCTAAAAAGCTCAAAATAGTGTAGGAAGAATAATTTACATTCTGTGGAATGGAAGAAGAAACTACACGACAATTTAGAATCCTAGGGCACCACATCTAGGAGACTACTTGTAGAAGAGAGAGATTTACCTAATTTAAAGCCTGCAGATATCCTAAAATTCCTCCGAGAAATAGGACTAAAGGAGCTTCTAGTCTCCTCAGGAATTAACTAGAAGTAAGGGGGCACAATTTATATTTTAGGTCTTAGTGAATATCACCCCATATACACACATACACATAACGGTCTCGGCCATGCTTGTCCGCTCTTGGTCTTGCTCAAATACTTGTAGTCCTGGTATTGCTCTTGCATAATTAATATTGGTCTCGCTCTTGGTCTTGCTTAAATAGTTTGTTACTTACTACTTGGAAAATAATCGAGCCTTTTGATAGGTATAAATTATCAACAACATATATTGAAGTTAAGACGAATATTCCTATTTAAAATTAAAAGTTGTAATTTTTAGTTTAGTCCTGCACTTTGGTCTTGGTCTTGCATTCTCGGTCTTGGTTTTGGTATTGTTCTTTTATCTTCATTGTATACGTCGAGAAGGTTGCTTAATACTACCTTCTACCCTGTCAGCTGTCAGGCTAGTTGAATATTGATACTAAAAATGTTCTTCTCCATATCACTTTTCCTATTCTACTTTTTTCTTTTATTTCTCCCTTGTCAGTTTTTATATGTGTTCATTTTAACTTATTGTTGGTGATTAAAGAATATTTGCCTTATATAAATCCGGAACATCTTCACCTTCTTATAATCACTACAGCAAACATTGAATACACCCTTCTTGGCCATTCCTTTTACTCTTCCATTGTTACCCAATGTTTTAATTTTTTAATGTTCGAGTCAGTTTTAAATCTCCTCACAGTACTTTATTTTAGATGCTATAATTTTTTGCTTTTGTTTACTTCTAAATGTTTGTGTCTTATACAACTGAATGAAATGGTTATATACAATTTATTTCTTGGAAGCACGAACTAGCATAACCTGTTAAATTTAAATTAATTTACGTATTTTTGTCGGAGATATACGATATACCTAACAAAAGATGGTGATTATTGTTTTGATATTTAAGTTGAATCAACTAAATTGATTGTCTGCAAAAGGACGAAAAAAATAATTTTCGCTCAGATCAAAGACGCAGGTGGAGGCTTGTATAACATTTTTTGGTGTTACCTAAAAAATGTGAAAAATGCTTCGTCATGACTTCGGGTAGTAAACAACTGGAAACTTTTAAACACATCTGCCTTAGGATTACTCAATTTAAAAAAAAACTCATCATTATTTCATATCAAATTGTCTGTGTTCTTAACCATTACCCATAACAACAATTTATTATAGAATAAAATACTCAACTGAGGTTTGTGTCATAGCGAAAGGTTATTTGCATTATGGTTAGATAAAGTACGTAACTTATATATTCTATATTATTGAAGTAATTATAATAATATTATTATATCATTAATAACTGAGGCTAGACTGTAAATCTAAGCTCAACAGTTGCTTGTATTTCCTTATGTAACTGTAATTTTAATTTATTCGAATTTGTAATTTTCTCTTTATCAAATACCTACTCGGGAAATTCTGGAGAAATAATCTGGTTCACCTATGGTTCAAAAACAAACCGTGGCAGTGGGGCTGGACTAAACGGACCTGGAAAAAAAATGTTCTTTAACCTTGGTCGATATTATGTACGTCTGTGTTTTAAGCAGAGACGCTATAGCGTGCATTAATGAAAACATGAAAAAATTAAAATATTCACCGACAACCAAGCTCTGCTTGAAGCTATCAGCTATCCAACAACTAGGTCTAGACGTAAAAAATTTTAAAGAATCCCTTAACAGGCTGGCAAACCTGGTATGATGAAAAAGTATAACTTTTCAAAAAAACTCGATACGAAATTATTCAACAAGAAAGAATGGGACCCAAATACCATTACCAGACATGGAAAGAGTGATATTCAATGCTACACAGACGGCTCAAAAGCAATGGAAGGAACTGGGATAGGAGTGTATGGGCCAGGAAAGCTTGTAAAAAAACCAAGTATCTTTCAAGCGGAAATTTACGCCGTAATAAAATGTGTCTGCGGGGTCCGGTCCTGAACCTGGTTGATTAAACCACGTTTATATTGGTCCTGATTAAAAAGGAATATTTTGTATTTTGTTCATCTCAAAAGTTAAAGTAGTGTACCATCATAACACAACTCGGAAAATTACTGCGAGTACCAGATCCAGTTATTACAAAAATAATACACCATTTTCAAATATCATATTGCTGTGAAATCTGACCAGTTTTTTAGATTTTTTAGATTAAGGCCTTGTTGTCGATAATTAGGCGACGACAGGGTCGGCTCTGCGAAAGATCGCAAGACATGAAAAATGACTGACATATTACCAACACCGGGAGCTAATCTCTCACAACCAACTTACTCCAATATATTAAACTCTTACAAATACCCTACCAGCGAGCAAGCAATTGTTCTTTCAGCAACAGAGGGAACTAAAATACACGGCAATGTAATAGGTGTAGGAACTATCGTCCAAGCAAAAAACGTTCTATATGCATTTCGTATTTCAAATAACCGTATTTGCATCTACCTCTCATCATCAACTTTAGTCGACAACTTAATCGCTCATCACAATACGATTAAAATAAATGGTGTTGACACAGAATTTAGAAGATTAATTACTCCTGCTCAACGTCTAGTGATATCCAACATATGCCCTACCATTCCAAATTCAATAATTGAAGAAGAAATTAAAAAAATGGGAATAACAACTGTCTCAAACATAACTTTTCTTAAAGTGGGAATGTCTGGAACAGAATACAGTCACGTCTTAAGTTTTCGAAGGCAGGTATTTATTTCACCTTTAATCGATAAGTATATTCCAGATTCCTTCACAATATCCCAAGAAAACAGATCCTACCGAATTTACCTTTCCGTTGACGGAATGAGCTGTTCTAAATGCAAAACTGTAGGTCACCTAGAATCGAGCTGTAAATCGCATACCAATAATAACAACAGCACCACTGAACAAATGGATGTTGAAAACATAACCACAAATAAAAATACATCAAATACAATTGTTGAAGCCTCAACAAACACACCTCTGACAGAACAAGCTATACGAAACGACTCTACAAGCTCCAAAAGATCAACCTCAACTTCCGCAAATACCTTGAAATTAAAATCACTATCTACAATTGAACAGAGCACCAACGCATCCACTCACACTAAACGGCAAATATCAACATCACCAGAAATGTTGGATACTCCACATACACCCATTTTCTCTCAACCAAATAAACCACATAAACAAAGGAAAAAACCAAAAACCAAAAACCAACAAAGATGATATACCTACACACAATAGCATCAAAGAAATAATTGAAAACCGTTCCCCTCCTTTTATTCTTAACTTAACCGAAATTTGTGATTTATTGGAAAATACAATGAACTCTTCTAATCCCGAACTGATTGCCAAAAATTACTCTAATGAACGTTCCGAACTACTTGACATTTTAAATTTTATTTATGAAAACATTCAAAGTAAATCTTTAAAAAGCAACATAACTAGACTCAAGAAAAAACTATTAGTCGCTAATATATCAGCATCAGAATATACAGATAGTGATTCACCCTCACAGCAATAAATAAATAAACAAAACAAATAAAGTAGTAGTTTTTTTTTATTTAGAAAAAATGAAACATAAGTTATGTGTGGTGAGAATAATAGATCCTATTATTTTAAGGAACACCTGCAAACCTGCTGAATAGACAATTATTTAGATATATAAGTTCAATTTGTTTATAATTAGGACGCTTATAGTTATAACAGTTACAGTAGTTACAATTAATTTAGTTTTAGTATTTAGTCTCATTTGGTTCTTGATAGTTGTAGTTTGTTTAAATAAATAAATATTTTCTTTTTAAAAAGTTATTTTCACGAAGGAAATATATAATTGGCGCAGTCGAGTAGGATCCGTGCGAGTTTTAAACGAAAGAAAATCGTCTTAAGTAGTGACTTTTCGGTAGTTTATTAACTTTTAACGTAACACGTTATCGTTTTAAGTGCGGATACGAACATTGTTTCTTTTTGAAACAAAACAACTACAACACCCTTTCAGTGGAGCTTCAAGAATCATCGAGAAGTGAAGAAAAGAGTTTTTGCCAGCCAGTTTCTTCAGCAAACGTAAGTGCCAAATAATTCCTTTTCTTGCCCTCCTTAGCCTTTCTTTGGTCTTTGAAGGATAGTTTAAGTAATATTTAAATAATTTATGAGCAATTTAGAAATTAAAGATATTTTGGAAACTTTAGTTGATTCAGTAAAATCACTTAATTTAAACGAATCCAATACTAATAAAAACAAAATGCCTACTGTACCAACTACAATTAATTGGGACCTCTTTAAACAAAGAGTCAATAATATTAAACCTTTTAATGGTGATTGTGATTATTTAAATAAATTTTTAACTAGATGTGAAAGTTTAATAGCTTCATACAGTGTTTTCAATGATCCAGAATTAAATGCACATGTACTTGAATGTATACAAGAAAAATTAGAAGGACGAGCAGCTTTTATGGTAGGAAATAGGATTGAAATAAATAATTGGGATAAATTAAAACAAGCTTTATTACAATGTTTCTCAGATAGACGAGATTTAGATTGCTTAGTTCAGGAGTTAACTAGGAGTAGACCTCATAAAGGTGAACATTTGATAGATTTTGGTGGAAGAATACAATTAATTAGAAGTAGGGTATTACAAAGAATAAGTAATGATATAACTATGAGTCAAGTTGAAAAAGAATGTCAAACTAATCATTATAACAAAACTGCATTAAATACTTTTATAGCAGGATGTAATGGTACTTTAAAAAACAATATGCATTTGAAAAAACCTGAAAGTTTAGAAGATGCAATGGGATATGTAACAGAATTCGAAAATTTTGAAAAAATGTACGGAAATTTAAATGACCGATTTTATCATCAAAACAAATCAAATTTTAAAACTAACGAACAACCCCACAATTTTCCAAGAAACAATTCTCATAATAATTATATTCCAAATAATAATTTTTCTCGCCCGAATAATAATTATAGTCCAAACAATTTTCCACGCCAGAATAATAATTATTCTCAACAACGAAATTATAATAATTTCCAGAATCCTCCACAAAATAGATCTTATTCAAATTTTCAACGAAATCATAATAATAATCAATTTCCTTCTCAACCTATAAACATTCAACCAATTCCTCAGAACAGGAAATACTTTACGAATCGTCAAGTATTCGGACCTCAAAAGAATGTTTTCAAACCAAATCCAATTCCAGAAAATCAATTGCCAGAACCAGTACCAATGTCTACAACGACACGAAACCCCTCTTTACAAACAAGAAATCGTTATAATAATAATAACCACTTCAGAAATTTTAATCCAAATCAAAAATCAAATTTCATATCTGAAGAATTATACTCTAATCAATATGTCGATAACGACCTAGAACCTGAAAATACCGAACCAAACGAACAACCAGAAAAAAGAAACTGTAACGAAAATTTTTGTATACCAGGCCCATCCAACAAGAAAAGATAATTGAAATAAATTTCCAGTCTAATAATGCTTTACCATACATAGAAATTAGTAAACCCAAGTTAAAATTATTAATAGATACAGGAAGTACTAGATCTGTAATTAAACCTTCAATAATTGAACAATTTTATCCACAAACCATTTACCATTCTAACATTACGTTATCAACTAGTTTAGGAAGCAAAAAAATTAGATATCAAGCTTTAATACCGGCATTTGAAGAATTTAAAGATAATAATTATTTTATTGATTTTATTTTATATGATTTCCATGATTTTTACGATGGAATAATAGGGTTACAAGATTTAATTAACATGAATTTAAATATTGATCTTATTAATAAGAAGTTAATTAGTAAATCTGTAGAAATACCATTTAAATACAGAGATCTAAAAGGAAAGAATAATGTAGTAGCAGACGCTCTTTCTCGAAACATATCAAATATAAATGCAATTGAAACTGCATCTATTGACGTAAACTTTGACGAAGACGATTTAACTGACTTAAATCAAATCTTAGAAGATCAGAATTTTGAACAACCTCTACCTATTTTAGATGACATAGAATTGACAGACATGTTAGACACATATGACGAAAACCAAGAGAATAAACAAAATAAAAAAATAAACATTATTTCTGACATAACAATACCAAATATTCCAGCAACAAATGAAAACAAAATAGTTAAAACTATAGACACTATACACAGTGCAAAAGAAAACCCAATATTAAATATTCCCATTTCAGAAAAACCTTTGAATATGTATAAAAATCAAATTTATCTTACACTAGGAGAAATATATGTTTCTAAAATAATACGTGAAAAAATATTTGATAATATTAGATTATATGTAACGATACCAAAATTCAATAGTGAACAAAACATAATACGATTTATTAAAGAATATGTTGATCCTAAACAACATTATGCCCTTTATTTTCAAAATGATTTACTCATGAGAATGTTCGTAGTAACAGCCCAAAACACGTTTAAAAATTCAGCT
The DNA here is from genome assembly GCA_949126875.1 of Lochmaea capreae. Lineage (NCBI taxonomy): Eukaryota > Metazoa > Arthropoda > Insecta > Coleoptera > Chrysomelidae > Lochmaea > Lochmaea capreae. The sequence continues at coordinate 24,294,780 of OX421402.1, forward strand.
TTTAAATTTACTCATTGTTCAAAAGTCTTAGCAGATATAGAAACCACTGAAGAACAAAAATTAAAAATAGAATATAGCCATATTTATAAATCAGGACACCGAGGTATCAATGAAGTCAAAAAATCTCTTAGTTTAACATATTATTGGCCCAAAATGAATGACGATATTGAAAAATATATTAACAATTGCGAAACTTGCTTAAAAAATAAGTATGACAGAAATCCCCCTGTAATAAAATTCAACTTAACGCCGACAGCATCAAAACCATTTGAACATCTTCATTTAGACGTCTTTTACATTTCCAATAAATCATATTTAACAATTATTGATTCATTTTCACGATATGGACAAGCTTACCCCTTAGATACTATAACTGGTGTATCTGTAGTTGATAAACTACTAGACTTTATCTCACACCATGGATTACCCCAAAAAATTACTACAGATCGTGGTAACGAATTTAAAAATTTCGATCTAGAAGATTTTTGTAAATTACATCATATCCATCTACATTTCACTACTGCAAAAAACAGTAATTCAAATTCCCCTATCGAAAGATTCCATTCAACCCTAATCGAACATTACAGATGTTTACAAGAAGAAAATAAAAACATGCAACCTAACCAATTAATAAAAAATGCCATATTCTGTTATAACAATTGTATACACTCCGTAACAAAATACACCCCATTCGAAATAATTAAAGGACACATTAATAATCCTGATCCTTTTGATTTAGATGACCACCTTATAATATCAACATATGTGCAAGATCACAAAGAAAACAGTAAAAAACTCTATGAAAAGATAAGACAAAATAACGAAACTATTAAAGAGAAAAATATTCAAAAAATAAATGAAAAACGTGACAACCCCCCAGACTTTTCAAACGAAAAAACTTGCTATGTTAGAACTAAATTAAGAAACAAAAAATCACCTAAGTTCAAAAAGACTAAAATAATTAAACAAAAAGGAGTACTAATCGAAACAGACAAAGGAACTTATCACAAAACCTTAACACGTAAACCAAGACATAAAATAGAAAAATTGTTACAGGTACCCGACAATGAACCTCCAGACATTACTGACAACGACATACATAATGCTCCAGGTACTTCAGGTACACAGCATTGAAGAAGACATAACAACTACAAAAATAGAAAACTTTCTCCTTCCCATCCAATTAGGAAACTCTAGAATAATATATAATAAACATACTTTCTTACACTACGTAGACTTAGATATAATTATGAAGCAAGCAAATAACCTTATTAACCATTTTAATATAGTAAAACATAGTATAACCATAGTCAATGTAAGTAATCCTATATCATATCATAGTTTAGCACAAAATATGTTAACAAGAACCGAATATCTAATCAATATTGTAGAAACTAAATTAAATAATCTCACTCCCCATATTAGAAATAAAAGAGGACTAATAAATGTAGTGGGCAAAGTTGATAAATGGCTTTTTGGAACCCTAGATGCAGATGACGAAATTAAGTATAATACTGCTATAGATTTGCTACAGAAAAGTCAGAAAAACATAATCCAAGAAGTAAATTTACAAACTTCTTTATATAAAAAACTAATTGAAAATTATAATAAATCTATAACTATTTTAAGTAAAAATCAGGAAACACTCAAAAATAATTTAGAACAAATACAAGGATCATTTTATGACAAAATCGAAACTCTTGAAAGTTATTTAAGTTTCCAAGGCATCATTTCACAAATCAATTTAGATTGTCAAACAACAATTACTCTAGTTGACAATTTAGAAAATGCTATAATTTTTTCAAAATTAAACTCTCTTCATAATTCCATAATTTCAAGCTCTGATATATTCGATATGATTAAACACTTGCATAATATATATGATCCCAAACAAATTCCCAAATTTGACAACATGTTAACTTATTATCAATTTTTAGGCACCCAAGTATCAATATCAAACTCAAAATTAATTTTTGCAATTCATGTACCTATTTTAAAAGACCAAACCTATGAATTTTACCACTTATTCCCAGTTATCCAAAATCACAAAACGTATACGCCTTCTTTCCCTTATTTGGCACGCAAGAACGAAGATACCCAATTTGAAAAAGAAGAATGCCCTTTCTTAGAAAACACATATTATTGCCAACAGAATCCTATGTCTCAAGATAATTGTACAATTCAATTACTCCGAGGAAAAAATCCAACGCATTGTCATATCATAGAAGTAAATGTTCAAGAACTAATAGCAGTACAAGTTACGAAAAATGAAGTTCTCATTATACCAGAAAAATCACAACAAATATTTTCAAAATGCCGAAGTAATCAATATATTCAAGTCACAGATCCAATACTCATTAAAATACCAGATTCATGCGAAATATGGACCAACAATCAAAAATTCATTAACAAAATTCCAATTAGTCACGGTAAACCATTTATATTACCAAAATTAGAAACAAAGATGTTAATTCCTTCAAGAAACTACCAAACGCCAAACATCACGAAGATCGACTTTGAAGAACTTCGAGAAATTAGCCAAATCTCAAAGCAACTCAAACCAATCACAGAAATTCAAGACAACCCGTATACAACAAGCTTATTTGGAACAATTTTAATATTAATAATCACTTGCATTTTAATTTTAGTTATAATAAAGTACAGGGTACAATTAAAAAATATTTTCAAAAAGAAGCAAGAAAAGAAATTGAAACATGAAGAAAAAGAAGAAAAGAAGTATGAAGAAAATGAAGAAAAGAAACATGAAGAAAAAGACATTTCGAAAATCCACTCCGTGTTTCTCGAAACTTAAAGACGGGAGGAGTTATGTGTGGTGAGAATAATAGATCCTATTATTTTAAGGAACACCTGCAAACCTGCTGAATAGACAATTATTTAGATATATAAGTTCAATTTGTTTATAATTAGGACGCTTATAGTTATAACAGTTACAGTAGTTACAATTAATTTAGTTTTAGTATTTAGTCTCATTTGGTTCTTGATAGTTGTAGTTTGTTTAAATAAATAAATATTTTCTTTTTAAAAAGTTATTTTCACGAAGGAAATATATAATTCATAGATGGATATTTTTGCCATTTTGAACAACTAAAACTACTCATAAACGAACTGTCACCACTAATAATTTGTCTACAGGAAACACATTTTAAAAACCATACTATTATTAGCTTAAAAAACTATAAACTGTATTCCAAAAATAGATTAACAAATTTTGCAAGCGGCGGTGTAGCGATATTTGTCAGAACGATATTGAATCAAAAAAAAGTTGAACTAAATACTAACTTGGAGGCTGTTGCAGTATCTGTAGTCTTTAAACAACCAATAAATATCTGAACATATACCTACCTCATCCCAACGATATTGAACTCGTAGAATTAAATAGCATAATAAATCGGATTCCTTCCCCCAAAATTATTCTTGGAGACATGAACTGTCATAATGTGGCGTGGGGTAGTCATAAACCTACTCACCTTCCCTTACATCAACAGTAGAATGGAATACAACAGAATATCTGCATGATAGTGACCACTACCCCATTATAATGAGCGTACTGGACAACGAAGAAGCACCATCTACTCCTATTTATCAAACTTGGAAAATTAAAACAGCAAAATGGGATTTAGGTCCGATATTGAAAATAATGTCAATAATTTTAAACTGACAGGCAATGCAAACGAAGATATTGATAATTTCAACAACATCATTTTAAATGTAGCTAAAATTTGGATTGGAAAAACCAAACTTTGTAAAAGAAACCCGGTACCTTGGTGGAACCAAAATATAGAAAATGCCCTCAAATCAAGCAAACACGCTTTCAACAGGCGGAAAAAGCACAAAACAAAAGAAAACTTACTAGATTTTAAAAATCTAAGAGCCAAATCGCGATATCTAATGAAAAAAAGTAAACGAGAATCTTGGGAAAATTACGTGACATCTATAAACTCCTCGACCCCAACAGAAACTATTTAGGGAAAAATCCGAAGAATACAAGGTAAAAATGGATACAGATCCATATCCACCCTTTTTCATAATAACAACTATATATCCTTCATACTTGAAATTCATCCTGAAATTTTAGCCAACACATTTGAATATAATTCTAGTAATTCAAATTTACATCCAGTATTTCTAGGACATAAAAACTCCACTGACACCAACATAGTTATTGCAAACGATACCTCTTGTTTAAGTATTCCAATCACTTTATCAGAGTTTGAAAGTACTCTTAAAGACATGAAAAATACCGCACCAGGTCCAGATGACATCCCATCCATATTCTTACAAAATCTACCCCTTAATGCTAAACTTATTCTTTTGGACCTCTTCAATAACATTTTTCTACAAAATACATTTCCAGAACTTTGGTCCCAGTCTATTGTAATACCTATTCTTAAGCACAACAAACCGAAAGATAACCCATCTTCGTATCGCCCAATTTCTCTCACATGCAACATTTGTAAAACACTAGAAAAAATAATAAATAACCGATTAATATGGCATCTAGAAAATAAAAATTTATTAACACCATATCAAAGCGGGTTTAGAAGAGGTAGAAGTACAACGGATAATTTAGTAACACTTCTGAAATCTGAAATTCACGAAGCATTTCTACACAATCAAAAACTGATAGCTATCTTTTTTGATCTTAATAAGGCATTTGATACAGCTTGGAAATATTTAATTTTAAACACACTACAGGATTGGAACATTCAAGGGCATATGTTATCCTTTATAAACAATTTTTTAAATAACAGAACCATCCAAGTCCGAGTAAATGGTCAACTCTCTTCTACACAACTGCTCGAAAACGGAACACCTGAAGGATCCACTTCAAGCCCCACTCTGTTTTTAGTCGCAATAAACAGCGTTGTAAATAAATTAAGGAGCCCTGTTAAAGGTAGTCTTTATGCAGATGATCTTGTTGTTTATACTAGAAGTAAAAATATTGCTGTAGCCCAACAACTTCTTCAAAATGCTTTGAATGCATTAGAAAATTGGACTCTTCAAACTGTATTTTCTTTCTCCACTGAAAAAACACACTACATGATTTTCAGTAAAAGTGAGTGTGAAATAGATTTAAATTTGTATTTACATAATGTTCCTATATCCAATGCAGACAAAACAAATTTCTTAGGACTCATTTTTGATCAAAAATTAAACTGGGAACCCCACATAACATATTTACAGCAATCATGTCTACCAAGAATGAATATAATCAAAGTTTTATCTCATACCACGTGGGGTGCAGATACTGCAACCCTACTTAATTTATACAAATCATTGATAAGGAGTAAACTAGACTATGGTGCTATCTGTTACGAAACTGCAAATAAAACCTCTTTGAAAAAACTAAATGTAGGAATAATATAACCATTCGAGAAATCAAAGGCGACTGCTGCAAAAGACTATATATACATTATTAAAATCCTCTCGCATTACCACTGGGGAGCAGACGAAATCTCTATTATTAGAATATACTGGGCCATTATCCGTTCAAAATTAGATTATGGATGTCACATATCTATCTCGGCCACAAATCCTGATCGGTGCATAATACAGCTCTACGCCTCTGTTTAGGTGCTTTTCGATCTAGTCCTGCAGAAAGCCTTTACTGCGAAGCCTCTTTGGATCAGACTGCAGCAACTTCTGCTTTCTTATGCAGCCTCCGTATCGTCTAACCTCCTCAATCCTGTCCATCCACTTTTCACATCAACTTCTAACAAATCTCACAACTTCTCAACCATGCTATTATTAAAACCGGTTCCTTTGACTTTATCACAGCTGCTTGACGGCGTTAACCTCAAACAAACTAGTCCCCTACCTACTCCCCCATTACATGGACTATCAACCTTCCTAAATTTAACACATCCCTTGTGAGACACAATAAAGCACACAACACCCAAAAAATTAATTGAAAATGATTTTAGGTAATGACATAATAACTAATAACCGATATGATTTAGTATTATACACTTATGCATCCAAAAATTAAACAGGAGTAGGCTGCGCTGTAACAAGGTCACGAATTGCCATAAAATTTTCCCAAATCCCTTCAACTTGTAACGTTCACACTGGAGATATATTCAGCATTCTATAGGCCATTATTTCAATCTCTCTACCTTATAAGCTCGTTGCATTAGTACAGACTCACTTGCTTCAATATTATCCATCCAAAATATATTCACCGAACATCCTATTGTCCAATATATACATGACTCCTACCAACTTATCTCATCCCAAGGAATAGCAGTTACCTTCCCATATTGGCAACGAACTTGCTGACCAACAGGCAAAAACTACAACTTCAATTACCGTCACCAACAATATCTATAATTATTGGAAAGGATTTAAAATCACAGTTCAAAAGAAAATCCAAAGTAACATGGCAGCAGCATTGGGACACTGTTGTCACAACCCTTCGTCAAATACAGCGTTCTATTGATCATCCCCAACCTAGTTGCTTCGCAGAGGTCTCTCAATGCAAGACTTACTGCGATAAGAAGAGAAAGAATCGGCCATTCAAGACTTACCCATAAATACCTAATGCCAACTACCCCCAGACCCAGTTGTTCCAACAACAACTCTAATCTAATCATAAAGCACATTTTGACCGAGTGTCACAAATACCGTCCAAAGACAACAGTTTCAGCTAAGCCTACACTACCAAGAAATCCTTAACAATCTAAACAAATTACCTCTTTACTCCAATTCCTCAAAGATGTACAACTTTACTACAAACTATAGAACAATTCTGATACTGTGCATTCATATTGTATTAGGTAATGTAATAATGATTTATTTTATACTTAATATATTGTAACCGCTCCCGTGCAAGTGGCTATAGTAGCCGAGCACGTTAATTTAAATAAAATAAAAATTCTCCTTCTTGGAATTTCAAAAGTCGGTGGTGATATTTGGTATAAATATTGATATACTTCTTGTTTAATGTATTCAATATTGCTTTCATACTCGCCGTTTATTTTCCTTCCAATGCTTCTCAGGAAATTCTGATCATTCTGCGGTTCCCATAAATAAATATATCACTCCATTATTTATTTTTTGTTGCGTATTGACTATTTACTAGTATAATTACATATTCTGTTGTTAATTTTGGCAAAATGTCTTAGTTTCAGTTATTAAATAAGGCAAAAACAATCGTGTGAAAATAGTTATGTAGGAAACGTCTTCAATGTCACACCTACAGAATCGTTTCTATAGGACTTGTCGAATGGTGAACCATCTTCACTTACAAAATTTCAACAGATAATATTACAAGAGCTTGGCTCTTCATATATTTTTTCAATTATTGCCACTTTAGATGCGTCTTTCTTTACCATATTGTCCAACACTGCAACTCAAGATCTTTTCATCCCTCCAACTACGAATATTTCACCACTGCTTCAAATTTGTGACTAATGGTGTGAGATGACATCAGCAAAATTTAGTCCCATTCAGAATTCTGTATGGAATAGAATAATTACTACTATTCTTATAGAAATCGAGCAAATAAAGAAATATACGATGTTGTGAAGAGTAACGAATATCATTTCATACACTGACAACCAAATTATTTTAGAGGGATTCAGATCTATAAGCAATTGAAAAGAAAACGACTTCAATAATTTTCAACAACGATTTCCTAATTTAAAATGGCGCTGCACAAATTAGTTTATCAAGCTGTATTATAATTAAAACATCATAAAGGCAGTTTAACGCGTACAAGTATACTTTTTTACATACCTATATCAACGTTTGGTATTACCCTTATCTAATAAAGTTGTCACGAACATCAACCTCTTCGACCACCTCAAGTCCCTTTCATTACAAATTCCTAAACTATTATTAATATTCAACTAATTATTTGCTTAAAAAAAAAGGGAAAGGGAAAGGAAAAAGAAATCGTCAAGACGTTAAGTGCATAACAGAGAATATCTTTGTTCTGTACCAGCCGCTCTTCAGTGGATTAACTTACCTCTTGAATAAAGGAAAGGTGTTATTGTTAGGCACTCAAGACAGCTCAGAGGCATCTAAATTTGTATTGTTGGCAATATTTTTGAATAATTTCAACTTGTGATAACATAGGATTCATCTTAATTTTAATTTAACCGATGGGCTGATGCAGTCAGCTTTTTATTGCATTTAAAAATTTATTTATGTCATTTGAATTATTATACTTCCATTGTAATATGCTTGAATGACAGTTTCCAGCAAAATATTTTATTTAATAGTGTAATAGACAAAATTATCAAAAGAATATAGTTTAAATAATATTTTAATACCTTACACAGCTTGTACAAGAATTTTTCAAACCAATGACTGTTTATTTAGTTTAATTAGTTTCCAGGCTATATGCCCCAACGAACATTGAATTGCACTTCATTGAATTACACTTTAATGAAAAACTGGAACAGAATGTAGTCGCCAAAAGAATATTCTAAATGCTATTCCAACCTTTCACATATGTTTAAAATATGTTTCAAACTAATGACCGTTTAACTAAGAAGAAATAATATGAAAATCGGTCTGATGGTATAATCTACTAGATTTAACTAATCCTTTGGTAATTAAAAGTAAAAAGGGTAACATATCTTTTAGACCGCTTTCAGCATAGTTTCGCCATCAGTGCAAGGTAGATGAGGCAAAGATAATATGGCGCACTTGCAATGTACTGGTGTAGTCCTAATAGACGATACCTTATATACACTTCAAGAATATTTTCTTCTGTCATTAGTGTCAGATAATTTTTCTGTTCTTTAAGACTGAGATTTCAGCTCACTTCAGTTAATGTGATCTGTGATAAAGTGAGGTGAGTATGCACCAAAACGACACACTTAATTGAAATGAGCGATCTGCCGACGCATCCAAATTAAGTTAAAAAAAAAATATTTAAAATATAACAGCTTCGTATCAGCATCCAATGCAGTTTGCAGTTTGCGTCCCGAGCCGTAGGCCTACGGCTCGGGACGCAAATGTCACCCTGCGTGAATAATGGCCATAAATTGCGAATAGAATACTGTACCTTGTCCACGACCCTTGATTTCTTTATTAAATAGGTTCAGTAAATAATGCGAGTGTACAACCAAAGAATACACCAAACAACAAGAAGCGAAGCTTCGCATAAAACGGTGTCTTCAGACGCCATATTTTAAGGTAGTCGACACTTGACATTTGTCTGCAATAACATGTTCTGTGTAGACAATTTGTAGCTTGTGTACATTATCTCTGATTTGTAGGTCATTACCAGTTTATAATATTTTGCATCTTACATTTATCATTATAAAACAGTGAAATTATGGGGAAAATAAGTTGTATTGTTTATGTTGGCGAATGGACTTAGTATCCGCAGCCAAGGGAAACCAAATCACACACACATAAGTTGTATTGTAAGTAGATGTGTTTCCAAAACCGGAGAAGGACTAAGTTTGTTCAGATTTCCAAATGATATTATCAGGTACGTATCTACATTTGCAGTTAACGTAAAAAATCTTTATTGCGATTTGTTAATGTTGTATCGCCGACATGTTGCTATATTAATTAAATTTAATATGAGTATAATGTTTTGTAGTCCATATTTGTTACCTACATATTATATTTTATTTTAGGACTCGAGCATGGTTAACAGCATGTAACTAGAAGATGTAGTTGATTACGAACAAAAATATAAGAGCAGTAGTGATGTCAGAAAACTCTTATTTATTCAAGTTGAGCCCATAATATTTACTCACACACTGTTAAGCATTTTATCATTCCTGAAATTGAGAATTAACCAAAGAAAATTTATCCAACTGGTAAGTCTGCTTTTTATGAATTGTTAAAATATACTATAGTTGGTACGAAGTCAGTGGTAACAGCTCATAAACTTATAAATACACAACAATCTAATAGGAAAATCCAAAAAACATACCGAGGATCACTTCTATAGTCCTCTGAAATTGTTTTTGGGTTTTTCAATTGGTCTATGTAAGTACTTATAAGTCTACAGGCTGTTCCAATGGACTGTATACAAATTATAACATGTAGAAGGTGATTCATATTAACATTGGTAAATATTTCAATTTTATAGATAGCATCGTTGGATATCAAGGGAATTATCTGCACCTGGAACGTCATCATTGGGGGAGATACTGGAAATAGATATTGAAAAAGCAAATGCAACAGCTTCCATTCCTCAGTTTTCTCCGATGTCAACACAAACATCACCATGCTTGACATGTGACAGCCCTAGGAGGAGAAAATTAAAAGTAAAAGTGAGGAAGTTAAAAAGGAAATATTCAATTTTGACACAAAAGAAGCCAAATAAATATACTCCTGGTAATTTTATGGAGATGTGTGATCAATTTCTGAATAAATCTTTGGCTCAAATTGTAAAAGAGCAAGTATTGCTTAAAAATAAAACATGTTTTGGCAGACGATATTCCAGTATGTAACGACACAAAATTTTTTGGGGCCCAAGGCTTACAATTTTTTGATAAAAATGCTTTAAGCCTTATACCAAAACCTGGCTTTCAAAATAATGAAGTGTTTTAGGCATTGAAAATTAAAGTCAAAGCAATGACAAGACAGGACAAACATTGTGCAGTCTGTTTAGATAAAATGTCCTAAAATCTCATTTATACTTTGATGTAGGTAAGAATAAATTTAGTTGTTGGGTTTTGTGATGTGGGTGTTGATTAATTTAATTTGTGTTTTTACAATTCTGCTAATGGTTTGTCTAATTAGCTGGTGTATTATTTGCTTTTATTTTTGTGGCTTGGATTATTGTGTGTAATTAATTGGTATATTTAATAAAACATTCAAAAATTAATAGTTGTCTTCTTTTAATCCCTATTAATACAAATGATAATAAAAAGCACTGTTCAATTCTATTCAAAATCAGTATGTTTTTTATGTATGGTGTGGGTCACTGTAAATAGTCTGCTCTGATATTTGGCAGTATTATTTGAATTTTAAGAAAATGCTGAAACAAGTCTATTTTAAATTTACTGTTTTTTTTTAATAACAACCTTTATATTAATGTGATAAAAGATTTATTTTCTTTAACCTTTACAATAATTTCATGTATTTTGTTTTTCTTTGGATAAGAGGATAAATATTGAATTATCCAAAAAATAACAACTCTACAGTCCATGTAGGATGTGTACAGGCCCTTCACTTTCATTTTCTTGACAATTTATTTCCATATTTTCGGATTCCTTACTTTTACTTCTTTATTTCTTATAAGTACCCTCTACATCTTTTTTTACTGTTGTAAACACTTTCTCACTCAAAATGAGTTTATATTTGAGAAAAAAAGCCTTTTTAAAAACAATTGCTAAATTTCAGCTAAATTAGGCATGTGCAACTGGTTTAAGATTCAGTTGCAAGATTCGCCACATAGATACATACATACAAGTCAAGTTTTTATTGAAAAATGAGGCGACACTTTCAAATTAGATTAGATTTAGGATTGCCACCTCTCCCGAGTTAAGAGGGAGACTCAAATTTTCAATAAAACTCCCACTTATCAACAAACATATTTCAACTCCCTATAGTGACAACTTTCGCATTACGTCCTGAGTAGAATTTGCAAAATATATGCAGAAAGAAGATATTGCCTAAATTTCTTATATTCTATTTATTATTAAGTTGAAATCTTTGGTTTTCTTCATATTAGCTTTCTCTTTGTTTATGAGAATTATATTTCGTTTATTTTTCACAATTATATATCTAGATACCTACATAAATGTGTTTTATTATCAACGAAGCGTGCAGAAATAGTCACCAAAAGAAAAAATATTTACAAATACATTTCATAAAATACGACTTCATACTAACACACTTTTTCTCAGTGTGAATCAAGTGTAATTATGTTTCTCAGTGCATGAATAAGGTAGTTGACGCTTGTTCAAGGTTATATATTTTTGGACCTCGAACATCAAAGGATTTTCGCCGGCCTTCAATTCTTGTTGTTTGGTGTATTCTGTGGTACAACGGAAAGTAATAATTTGGTAGTATTGACAATTCTAATGTCAAAATTAATAAATTTCTGGAGTACGTCAAATAATGTGACATATGGAGATGGGCGATACTGTGTAAAGTATCGATACACCGTATACGGTTATAAATATATTGTTTTAAAACTATCAATATTGGAAAATATCGTTATGAAAAGTATCAATACTAAAAATTTCGATATTTTATGGATACGATATATTTCAGAAACAAATTTCCTAACCAAAATACGTAGATTCAATAGTTTATTTCATATTGTACCCCCATCTCTAGTCACCTATGTACCGAAATGTTGTGAGTGTTGAGTTGTCATGGTATGCTATTTAAATGCAAGAGCGTGAATTATGAACCATAATTCACTCTAGTAGATATATGGGTACCATACCTATACCTTTTGTTAGGAGGTGAAATATTGGTGGACAAATAGCTAATATCAAAAAATATTAAATAAGTAGGTATTTCAAAACGGTGGCTGCGTTTGTCATATATGATGAAAATTTCATGTTTTCAGTTTCACCCATAGAATTTTCAACACATTTCTTATATTTGTATACCTAACTGTTATTGTTGAATGTATACAGGGCGATCAAAGTGTTTAAATTTTAGTTACTGTAAAGTTTAGAATTAATTTATTTATTATGCAATACAAAATGTACACTTTTTAACAACTCTAAAATTGAAATGACATTATAAATTTTTCATGTACACTCATAATCATATTAATCTGTAGTAATATTGAACGTTCTGTGTATGCAATATGAATATTTGTGTCTAGACTGTCTTCAGGAAATTTTGGATTTGTTTAATATCAATGATTGACAGTTCACATTCCGATTATCTTTTTCATTTTTCATAATAATATGGATTAATGCAATAAATGTATTCTAAATTTGATTAATACAATTATAAAATTATCATTAGCTTACCTGTGAAAATTAACTATTTCCGATATAAACTGACAAATATATCTAAGTACCTAAGTATATAAACTTACTATCTTCATTTTATAGGGTGTATGTAACCAATGCTATTATCAAAGTGCTGTGAAGAAATAATGTGCAAACGTTTTGTATTGAGCTTTTAATATATTTTAAACAACAAAATGTGAGTTTAAAAGTGTACCCTTTTATATCTTTGTCCACGACCACTAAATAATAAGTCAATATTTTACCTCCTAACAAAAGGTATATGGTACCCATATATCTACTAGAATGAATTATGGTTCATAATTCACGCTTTTTTTCATTTAAAAAACATGCCATGACAACTCAACACTCTCAACATTTCGGAATATAGGTACTTAACTAGAGATGGGGGTACAAAATGAAATAAACTATTAAATCTGTAGTATTTTGTTTAGGAAATTTGTTACTGAAATATATCGTATCGATAAAATATCAAAATGTTTAGTATTGATACTTTACATAGAGATATATTCTAATATTGATATTTTTAAAACACTATATTTATAACGGTACGGTATAGGTATCGATACTTTACACAGTATCACCCATATCTAGGTATATGTCACATTACTTGACGTACTCAGAAATTTATCAATTTTGACGTTAGAATTCTCAACAAAACCAAACATCAAATTATTACTTTCCATTCTACACTCGCATTATTTAGTTGACTTTTATATATATTCTAATATTGATATTTTTAAAACACTATATTTATAACGGTACGGTATAGGTATCGATACTTTACACAGTATCACCCATATCTAGGTATATGTCACATTACTTGACGTACTCAGAAATTTATCAATTTTGACGTTAGAATTCTCAACAAAACCAAACATCAAATTATTACTTTCCATTCTACACTCGCATTATTTAGTTGACTTTTATTTAATAGGGTCGTGGACAAAGTATAGTATTCTACTCGCAATTTATGGCCACTATTCACTTGGATGACTTGCGCCCCTCGCCTACGGCTCGGGACGCAAAAGTTACCCTGCGTGAATAATGGCTATCATAAATTACTCGTTTAATCATACACTATTATGTTTTCAAGTAGGTACTTACAAAATTTGTGTAGAATAAAAAAATCATTGCGTCATAAAAAATAAACTGAATAATAAAATTTTTCTTATAATACATTCAATAACTTCTTTATGTTTTGTTTAATAGATATCTTTTAAGGCTAGATACTTCTTGGATGACTTGTAGAAATGAAGAATGATTTTAGAATTTGAAAAGACCAAACCATTATTTCCACCCAATTATTCGAAGTATTAAGCAAAACCATCAGTTAAATCACATCTATGTATTAAAAATAAAAATAATGCTTTTCAGTGTTCGCTGGGATTCTCTAATGAAAAACCCAGTATCATATTATCCCCTTGAAACATAGCAGCAGCCCCCAGTTGGTGAACTAGTTCCCTTCTCTGGCCCGCTATTGTCTGAGTGGCAGCCATATTAGCTCTGTTGCCTTTATTCTGATTGGCTTTGCCACTTTTCGGATATTACAGAAGGAGAGAGAGACTTCAGTTGAATCTGGATACCTGTGTGTCCAATGTGCTCCGTGGTGTTACATACACTGTGAATGAAATTTTGTGACCAGTTTTTGTGTTTTGAAACGGATTTTAATGTATGTTTAATGTGATAAGTTTGGATAAATCTTCTAACATTTCACTCTGAGGTATGTGAATCTGTACAACGAAGAGATTTGCACTCATTTCTAGTTTTCTACCTATTCTTGTGTATCATTAGGGGATAACAAAAGGTTGTTTGAAATATTAATCATTTTTGGGTGCACATTTTGAATGTCAAAATTTATTTTTATATAGTTATGATTAATGGTTGTTAGGTAGGTATGCTCTAGAGAATACACCATGACTTGGTTAAATTCATTTTTAATCTGAATAATAGCAATTTTGAATTCTGGGGTTGATCAGATGGGTTTTTTTGGTCCCATGAGATTAAATTGGAATCTACTACACAATTAAAAGGCAGCTAGATTCTTTGAAATTATTTCATATGATGCTGGTCACATACTATATATATTTTGTTGCATAAAAACTTGAACAGCTGAATTTTGTAATGTATAATATGTGAAATTACTAATAGTTACCCAACCACACCTAATTATGTAATAGTAATATGTACCTTCAAAGTTGTTAAATGAGATGAAATTTAAAAACTCCACTATTTGGGTTTGTTGGTGTGAATATTATTTGTATTGTAATTGTATATATATATTGCCGACTAATTAGGTATAAAACCAGAAATATTGGGGAAACGGCAAGTTTATAAAAGTGAACTCTTCTTACTAATTTTACAAGCTTTCGGAATAACTTATTAGGAAAGAAAAAATGAAAATGTTTATCTGTCATAATGACAATATTTCACATGAAAAATTCAAATACCAATTTTTGCATTTAACTATATTTACCAACTTATACCAATGTTAATATCCTCAATTTACTGTTTCTTGATAATGGAAATAAAAGATTCCGAAAGCTTGTAAAATTAGTAAGAAGAGTTCACTTTTATAAACTTGCCGTTTCTCCAATATTTCTGGTTTTATTTATATATATATATATAGGTATGAAGGGTATGTTGTCGCCTCCAAAGTAGATACTGAAGAAACGTTGTCACCTCATATATAACGTTGTCGCCTCCGATTTCGGAGGCGACAACGTTTTCCGGTATTTTTATCGGTTTTGTATTCAGATACCATCTAGGGCCCCAAAAACGAAAATTTTGTCGGAGGTCAAAAAGTACTCTCAAAACCTCCAAAAACCGTTTTTAGTTCCAGTATATATCACTGGCGCTAGTGTAGCACAACACGTTCAAGCGAGATACGTTATTGCCTCCTATCATATAAACTCTCATGTTTGCATAACATAAGGTACTTTCCCGCCTCTGTTAAATGGCAACATTGGAGAAGAGGTGACAAGGATGTTTTTCTAGCATTTAAACTATATTTTGCGACTCGTGACCAAAGGACATGGTTGTAATACCATATCAGCTTTTAATAATCGACTTGGATACTGTCAAATAGAAGAAGGAAGACAATTTGAACATCTCATTAAATACGATTAGTTATTTGTTCCTAATGGAAATCGAAATATTAGCAAGTTACGTTACTTTATGTACACACTGTAGTAAGTTGGTACATGTAAAACACCTAAAAATTGACCAAAGTTATATTACAAAGGACGTATTTGGTGAGTTTGAAGAATTGACAGTATTCAGAACAGGAAAGTAAAATTTCAATTATTTAAGGTAATAACCAATAAATTTGAACAAATACTAGAAAAAACACACAGGAGCGGTTACAATATATTAAGTATAAAATAGATCAATATTACAATAATACAGTATGAATGCACAGTAACAGAATTGTTCTAAAGTTTATGGTAAAGTTGTACATCTTTGAGGAATTGGAATAGAGAGGTAATTTGGTTAGAGTTGTTAAGGATTTATTTGTAGTTTAGGCTTAGCTGAAACTGTTGTCTTTGGACGGTATATTTGTGACACTCGGTCAAAATGTGCTTCATGGTTAGATTAGAGTTGAAGTTGGAACAAATGGGTCGGGGGGTAGTAGACATTAGGTATCCATGGGTAAGTCTTGAATGGCCCATTCTTACTCTTCTTATTAAGTCGTGCCTTGACAGACTTGCGAAGCAACTAGGTTAGGGATGACCAATAGAGCGCTGTATTTGACGAAGGGTTGTGTCAACAGTGTCCCAATGCTGCTGCCATGTTACTTTGAATTTTCATTTGAACTGTGATCACAAATCCTTTCCAATAATTATATTGTCGGTGACGGTAATTGCAGTTGCAATTTTTGCCTGCTGGTTAGCAAGTTCGTTGCCCTCGATGTCAATGTGGGAAGGTAGGTAACCAAAATAAGGTAAAAGCTATTCCTTGGGATGATATATGTTGGTAGTAGTCATATACAGATTGGACAATAGGATGTTCGGTGAATATATTTTGGATGGATAATATTGAAGCAAGTGAGTCTGTACATAGGGCAACGAGCTTTTAAGGTGGAGAGATTGAAATAATGGCCTGTAGAATGCTGAATATTTCGCCTGTGTGAACGTTACAAGTTAAAGGGATTTGGGAAGATTTTATGGCAATTCGTAACGTTGTTACAGCGCAGCCTACTCCTGTTTCATTTTTGGATGCATCAGTGTATAGTACTAAATCATATTGGATATTAGTTGTTATGTCAATAAAATCATTTTCAATTAATTGTTTGAGAGTTGTGTCTTATAAGGGATGTGTTAAATTCAGGAAGGTTGATAGTCCATAGAGGAGTAGAGGGAATAGGTAGGGGACTAGTTTGTTTGAGGTTAACACCGTCAAGCAGCTGTGATAAAATCAAAGGGACCGGTTTTAATAATGACGTGGTTGAGAAGTTGTGAGATGTGTTAGAAGTTGGTGTGAAAAGTGGGTAGACAGGATTGAGAGGGTTAGACTATACGGAGGCTGCATAAGAAAGCAGAAGTTGCCGTCTGATCCAAAGAGGGGGCTCATTAGCTTCGCAGTAAATCCTTTCTGCCGGACTAGATCCAAAAGCACCTAAACAAAGGCGTATATGTGACACCCATGATCTAATTTTGAACGGATAATGGCCCTGTATATTTTAATAAGAGAGTTTTCGTCTGCTCCCCAGTGATAATGCGAGAGGATTTTAATACTGTTTAGTCTTTTGCAGCAGTCGCCTTTGATTTCTCGAATATGTAAAGTAAGCTGAGAATCGAATGTTAAACCAAGTATTTTACAGTGATCACCAACGGGAAGGCGGTCATTGTTAATAAGGATAGTAGGGGGTAGTGAAGGTGGTCGTCTACTAAATTTAATAATTTTGGATTTGGTTTGAGAAAAAGTTAATCCTAAGAGACTTATATTTTTACTTAAGGTGTTTATTGCTAACTGCATTAGATTAGTTGTAGTTGAAATAGTCGTTCCATGACCGTAAATAACCAAATCGTCAGCAAGGCAGACTTGATGGGAGGAAGGAGATCAGAGCAAATATTGTTTATTGCTAGATTGAATAGAGTGGGGCTTATAACCGACCCTCGGGGAACGCCATCAGTCTGGCTGTAGGTTGACGAGAAAATACCATTAGTGAAGACTTCGTTTGTCCTTGAAGTTAGGAAATTCCGAATAAAATGAAATATGTGTCCGGAGATATTTAGTAAAGTTAGTTAATTTAGAATTGCCTGTCTGCTAACAGAATCAAATGCACCGTTGGTATCCAACCAGAGATATGGGATTGGAGAAGAACCAGATTATCTTAGGCCGATCTATTTTTTCGGAATCCCGACTTTTCATTCAGGATTAAATTATGATTATAGAGAAACCATCGAAGCCGCTTATTAACCATCTTTTCTAATAATTTGCACATGGTGCAGGTAAGTGATATTGGACGGAAAGAATTCGGAGAGGTAACAGCTTGTTTAGGCTTTTTAATAGGAATTATCGTAGAAGTACGCCATTGGTTAGGGAATTGGTTGGTGGTCCATATTAAATTGTAAATTTCTAGAAGCTTGTGTAAACCTATACTGGAGAGTTCTTTAAGAAATATATACGGGATGTCATCAGGACCGGAGGCAGTACTTTTGCAGCTATTAAGAGCTGAGGTAAGCTCGAAGAAGGAGGATAAGCAGTTAAGAGAGGTAATATCTTGCGATAAAGTCATAGAGCATGGATAGGGAGCTTTATCTATACATTTGAATTTTAATTCCAAGCTTTGTGCCAGAATGTTGCTGATTTCTTCATTTTCGCTTACTAATGTATTGTTGCAGGAAAAAAAGGGAATTTTTAAGTTGGAAATAGAAGATGTGATATTCAATAAAAATGAGAAATTTTGATTAAATATTTGGAACATAAATCAATTCTTAAAAAAGAAAAATAATAAGAATAATAATGAATTTGGAAAGTTGAAGTTTGTAATGTTTAATTAAATTGTTGAAATAAATATTTGAAAATGAATTGAACTAAAAAATAATTCAAATATTGAACCCAAATACCTGACATTAGAGTTTTGTAATAAATTAATAATTAAAATCAAATAAATAATAAAAATAATAAATAATTAGATAAAAATTAATAAAACAAAAGTTAAATATCATAAACTAATAGAGCAATTATATAAAATCAATATAAAATGGCGCAAAAGGTGTGGCTAAGTTGAGAATTAATTGTTTATATAACGTATGTGAAGTTCCGAAACAGTGACAATTACAAAAAATTAATTTTTTCAGAATTAATCATAGAAACAATTTTTGTAGAAGAAGATAATTATTATTATTAACTGATATCTCAAATATAAATCATAATGAATACCAGGTATAAATGTTTTATGGATAGTCCTTAAGATATGAGTGAGGAAAGTGATGAGAATGAATGTATTAAACTAGAATATATGCAAGAAAAGGACAAGTAGTAGGAACAAATGGAAAATTACAAGAAACGACATTAGAGGAGATGGTAGAAAGAACGAAAGTGGAAGAATCAAGACAGATGAGCAACTAAGTTAATATAATAGATATGTTGAATAAGTTGATGAAACATATGAAACAAGGACAAGATGAATTAAAAAACAAAATGGATCAAGGACAAAGCAAACTGGAACAAGGACAAACCAAGACAGAAAAGAAATTACAAGAAATAAAGAAGACATTAGAAAAGATATTTGAAGAGGTACAGAAAAGGTTGGAGAGAAATATGGGATTACAAATTATGAAAAATTGTTAACAAATTAGAGAAGAACTAGTTAAAGAGCAAGAGAAATTCAAGATATAAGTAATAGAAGAGATGGGTGAAAAAGTGATTCAAAGACACGAAGAAATCCAAAAGCAGATAAAAAGAATTAAAAATGGAAAACTGACAGGGAATAAGAGAATTCAATAAAATATATGAAGGTATTATCAACAAAATTCATAATCAAACTAAGCAAACAGAGGAAAGCATTATAAAATATCAGCAATCAATAGAAACTATGGTGCAAAATATAAAACAGCAATTCCAGGAACAGGATAATAAAATAAAAATAATGGAACAGAAAGTAGATGATGAGTCACAAAGACTTGTTTATATTAGTGGAATATCAAGAAACCAAAAGAATATTAGAAGAAATAAAAGAAGAATGTTTGATAGAATTGAAAAAAGAAAAGAAAGAAGGAAAAACGATAATATATTGGTAGAATGGAAAAAATGGAGAAATTACATCAAAAAGTTTTTTATAAATATTATTGAAAATAAGGTGAAGTACATTCAGGAAATAGCAGAAATGAAAAAAGTTGTAAGAGAAAAAACATTTATTTTGTTTCAAACTTGAAAAACCCAAAAATACCCATCAGCACAACAATTAAGAGAATTTATCGAAAAGTATAATAGTCTAAATCGAATCGGCTACCGTAAAATCAAAACTGCAACATCTTATAAAACTCGCTAAAGAAAATTAGTCATAAATTAATAGCTTTTTTTTACTGTTCATAAAGTATGTACATTACGCACACTAAACAGTGCGTTAGGTAAAATATGTCAAAAATAGTCATTAGCAACAAAATTAAACGTTATATTTTAAATTAGCTTTTTTTATCTTTTTCTTATTTACATTTATGGATTATTACACACATGTATCCATAAAAATATAATATAATTCCCTTATAGGTACTGATTTTATGTTTGAATCGAAAATTTACATACCTTCCTACCTTTGCTAAAAATATGGAAACAAATGTCCGCATACCATAAATATATATATTTGAAATCGGCCATGAGGATAAAGAGGTGTCTTTATCACCTCCGATCATGTGGCAACGCTGTCGGAGGCGACAAAAATAACAAGATATATAGTTTTTGGAGGTGACATAGTACTTTCTGTGTTTCGTATATATGAGTATATATGACCCGTTAAAAACTAAATTATATTTACCCCTCTCAAGGGATCCGGATTCGTCATCATTTGACCACCCCATATATAACTTTTTTTTGGATGTAAGCCAATGGGAAGACCCGGAGGCCAGGTCGCCTCTTCCATATACCGGAGGCAACAAGGTATCGTGTACCTCCGGGTCTTCCCATTGGCTTACATCCAAAAAAAGTTATACATGGGGTGGTCAAATGATGACGAATCCGGATCCCTTGAGAGGGGTAAATATAATTTAGTTTTTACCGGGTCATATAAACTCATATATACGAAACACAGAAAGTAATATGTCACCTCCAAAAATTATATAATATCTTGTTATCTTTGTCGCCTCCGACAGCGTTGCCACATAATCGGAGGTGATAAAGACACCTCTTTATCCACATGCCCGATTTCAAATATATATATTTATGTTATGCGGACATTTCTTTCCATATTTTTATGGATACATGTGTGTAAAATAATCCACTAATGTAAATAAGACATATTTTACCTAACGCACTGTTTAGTGTGAGTAATGTAGGTACATACTTTATGAACAGTAAAAAAAAATATTAATTTATGACTAATTTTCATTAGCGAGTTTTATAAGATGTTGCAGTTTTGATTTTACGGTAACCGGTTCGATTTAGATCATTATACTTTAAACTTCTCTTAATTGTTGTGCTGATGGGGGTATTTCTTGTTTTTCAATTTTGAGGCAAATATTTTTTCTCTGATAACTTCTTTCATTTCTGCTATTTCCTGTATGTACTTCACTTCATTTTTAATATCTATAAAAAACCTTTTGATGGAATTTCTTTATGTTGCCATCAAACTTGTGATTATTTCCTCCATTCTAACAATATATTATCGTTTTTCCTTTTTTCTTTTCTTTTTTCAATTTCATCAACCATTCTTCTTTTTCTACGACCATTTCTTCTTTTATTTCTTCTAATATTCTTTCGGTTTCTTGATATTTCACTAATATAAACATGTCTTTGTGACTCATCATATACTTTCTGTTCCATTATTTTTATTTTATTATCCTATTCCTGGAATTGCTGTTTTATATTTTGCACCATACTTTCTATTGATTGCTGATATTTTATAATGCCTATTTCCTCTGTTTGCTTAGTTTGATTATGAATTTTGTTGATAATTCCTTCATATATTTTATTTAATTCTTTTATTTCCTGTGAGTTTTCCATTTTTAATTATTTTTATCTGCTTTTGGATTTCTTCGTGTCTTTGAATCACTTCCTTACCCATCTCTTTTATTACTTCTATCTTAAATTTCTCTTGCTCTTTAAATATTTCTTCTCTAATTTGTTAACAGTTGTTCATAATTTGTATTTCCATATTTCTCTCCAACCTTTTCTGTACCTCTTCAAATATCTTTTCTAATGTCTTCTTTATTTCTTGTAATTTCTTTTCTGTCTTGGTTTGTCCTTGTTCCAGTTTGCTTTGTCCTTGATCCATTTTGTTTTTTAATTCATCTTGTCCTTGTTTCATATTTTTCAGCAACATATTCAACATATCTATTATATTAACTTAGTTGCTCATCTGTCTTGATTCTTCCACTTTCGTTCTTTCTACCATCTCCTCTAATGTCGTTTCTTGTAATTTTCCATTTGTTCCTACTACTTGTCCTTTTCTTGCATATATTCTACTTTATTACATTCATTCTCATCACGTTCCTCACTCATATCTTCAGGACTATCCATAAAACATTTATACCTGGTATTTATTATGATTTATATTTGAGATATCAGTTAATAATAATAATTATCTTCTTCTACAAAAATTGTTTCTATGATTAATTCTGAAAAAAATTAATTTTTTGTAACTGTCACTGTTTCGGAACTGCACATACGTTATATAAACAATTAATTCTCAACTAAATCTAAATTCTACTTAGCCCCACCTTGGGCGCCATTTTATATTGATTTTATATAATTGCTCTATCAGTTTATGATATTTAACTTTTGTTTTATTAATTTTTATATAATTATTTATTATTTTTATTATTTATTTGATTTTAATTATTAATTTATTACAAAACTCTAATGTCAGGTATTTGGGTTCAATATTTAAATTAGTTTTTAGTTCAATTCATTTTCAAATATTTATTTCAACAATTTAATTAAACATTACAAACTTCAACTTTCCAAATTCATTATTATTCTTATTATTTTTCTTTTTTGAGAATTGATTTATGTTCCAAATATTTAATCAAAATTTCTCAATTTTATTAAATATTAAATCTTCTATTTCCAACTTAAAAATTCCCTTTCTTTCCTACAACAATACATTAGTAAGCGAAAATGAAGAAATCAGCAACATTCTGGCAAAAAGCTTGGAATTAAAATTCGAATGTAAAGTTAATTTCACACCTCCCTGTATAGATAAAGCTCCCTATCCATGCTCTATGACTTTATCGCAAGATATTACCTCTCTTAACTGCTTATTCTCCTTCTTCGAGCTTACCTCAGCTCTTAATAGCTGCAAAAGTACTGTCTCCGGTCCTGATGACATCCCGTATATATTTCTTAAAAAACTCTCCAGTATAGGTTTACACAAGCTTCTAGAAATTTACAATTTAATATGGACCACCAACCAATTCCCTAACCAATGGCGTACTTCTACGATCATTCCTATTAAAAAGCCTGAACAAGCTGTTACCTTTCCGAATTCTTTCCGTCCAATATCACTTACCTGCACCATGTGCATATTATTAGAAAAGATGGTTAATAAGCGGCTTCGATGGTTTCTCTATAATCATAATTTAATCCTGAATGAAAAGTCGGGATTCCGAAAAAATAGATCGGCCTAAGACACTCTGGTTCTTCTCTAATCCCATATCTCTGGTTGGATACCAACGGTGGATTTGATTCTGTTAGCAGACAGGCAATTCTAAATTAACTAACTTTACTAAATATCTCCGGACACATATTTCATTTTATTCGGAATTTCCTAACTTCAAGGACATACGAAGTCTTTACTAATGGAATTTTTTCGTCAACCTACAGCCAGACTGATGGCGTTCCCCAAGGGTCGGTTATAAGCCCCACTCTATTCAATCTAGCAATAAACAATATTTGCTCTGATCTCCTTCCTCCCATCAAGTATGCCTTGCATGCTGACGATTTGGTTATTTACGGTCATGGAACGACTATTTCAACTACAACTAATCTAATGCAGTTAGCAATAAACACCTTAAGTAAAAATATAAGTCTCTTAGGATTAACTTTTTCTCAAACAAAATCCAAAATTATTAAATTTAGTAGACGACCACCTTCAGTACCCCCTACTATCCTTATTAACAATGACCGCCTTCTCGTTGGTGATCACTGTAAAATACTTGGTTTAATATTCGATTCTCAGCGTACTTTACATATTCGAGAAATCAAAGGCGACTGCTGCAAAAGACTAAACAGTATTAAAATCCTCTCGCATTATCACTGGGGAGCAGACGAAAACTCTCTTATTAAAATACTCAGGGCCATTATCCGTTCAAAATTAGATCATGGGTGTCACATATATATCTCGGCCGCAAATCCTGATCTGAATCTCTTAAACTCGGTGCATATTACAGCTCTACGCCTCTGTTTAGGTGCTTTTTGATCTAGTCCGGCAGAAAGGCTTTACTGCGAAGCTAATGAGCCCCCTCTCTTGATCAGACGGCAGCAACTTATGCTTTCTTATGCAGCCTCCGTATAGTCTAGCCCTCTCAATCCTGTCTACCCACTTTTCACATTAACTTCTAACACATCTCACAACTTCTCAACCACGTCATTATTAAAACCGGTCCCTTTGATTTTATCACAGCTGCTTGACGGTGTTAACCTCAAACAAACTAGTCCCCTACCTATTCCCTCTACTCCTCCATGGACTATCAACCTTCCTAAATTTAACACATCCCTTATGAGACACAACACTCAAACAATTAATTAAAAATGATTTTATTGACAACAACTAATATCCAGTATGATTTAGTACTATACACTGATGCATTCAAAAATGAAACAGGAGTAGGCTGCGCTGTAACAACGTTACGAATTGCCATAAAATCTTCCCAAATCCCTTCAACTTGTAACGTTCACACAGGCGAACTATTCAGCATTTTACAGGCCATTATTTCAATCTCTCCACCTTAAAAGCTCGTTGCCATATGTACAGACTCACTTGCTTCAATATTATCCATCCAAAATATATTCACCGAACATCCTATTGTCCAATCTGTACATGACTCCTACCAACTTATATCATCCCAAGGAATAGCAGTTACCTTAATTTGGGTACCTACCTTCCCACATTGACATCGAGGGCAACGAACTTGCTAACCAAAAGTCAAAAATTGCAACTGCAATTACCGTCACCGACAATATAATTATTGGAAAGGATTTGTGATCACAGTTCAATTAAAATTCAAAGTAACATGGCAGCAGCATTGGGACACTGTTGACAAAACCCTTCGTCAAATACAGCGCTCTATTGCTCATCCCTAACCTAGTTGCTTCGCAAGTCTCTCAAGGCACGACTTAACTGCGATAAGAAGAGTAAGAATGGGCCATCCAAGACTTACCCATGGATACCTAATGTCTACTACCCCCAGACCCATTTGTTCCAACTGCAACTCTAATCTAACCATGAAGCACATTTTGACCGAGTGTCACAAATATACCGTCCAAAGACAACAGTTTCAGCTAAGCCTAAACTACAAATAAATCCTAAACAACTCTAAACAAATTACCTCTCTACTCCAATTCCACACTTTTACCATAAACTTTAGAACAATTCTGTTACTGTGCATTCATTATTGTAATATTGATCTATTTTATACTTAATATATTGTAACCGCTCCTGTGTGTTTTTTCTAGAATTTGTTCAAATTTATTGGTTATTACCTTAAATAATTGAAATTTTTATAGTGTTAAATGCTAGAAAAACATCCTTGTCACCTCTTCTCCAATGTTGCCATTTAGCAGAGGCGGGAAAGTACCTTATGTTATGCAAACATGAGAGTTTATATAATAGGAGGCAATAACGTATCTCGCTTAAACGTGTTGTGCCACTAGCGCCAGTGATATATACTGGAACTAAAAACGGTTTTTGGAGGTACTGAGAGTACTTTTCGACCTCCGACAAAATTTTCGTTTTTGGGGCCCTAGATGGTATCTGAATACAAAACCGATAAAAATATGGGAAAACGTTATATATGAGGTGACAACGTTTCTTCAGTATCGACTTTGGAGGCGACAAGATACCCTTCATACCTCTATATATATATATATATATATATATATATATATATATATATATATTTAAAAATTTAGCATCAACAAAGCAAAATAAATTATTCCAAAATTACATGAACCTCTTGTTTTCTGTAAGAAGATACAGTAGATCAAGTTTACTAGTTAATTATTATTAAGTTAGATTAAATAAATACCATTCAAGTTAAAGAAGATCTAGTTTTGTATCCAATATAGCACTTGCATGCTTAAACTAGTGACACAATTTTTAAAGAAAACTGATGCAGTTTTACTTGTGAATTATTGTACACTTTGAAGGTAAAATTATTGCAATAAACAGTAAACATTATTCTTAGTTTCATTTGGTTTAATTCAAATTACAATATCAATTTTGTAACTGGTTCATATTCACGAAATTTAAGTTAAAAAGAAATAATATCAATAATTTTACCTGATTTTTGAACTACGAACTTAACGCATTTAGTGCAGTGAAATAAAACGGTGCCAAATAAAAATATTAAGTGAGAGATAGAAAGAACTATAAAATCAGTAATGATTATTATTTTTAACGATAACAAGTAATTAATGGAAGAAACTCTATCGAAATATATTGCGGTATTGCCAATTTTAAAATAAAAAAGGCTTGATAAGGAAAAAGCTTCCAAACTGTTGAGGAAGCCTCCAGGAAAAACGAAATAAAAAATGGGGAGCGACTACTCTACTGATAAGGGTAACAAAAGAAGAAGATCGGGTTGAAATGATGAAGCCTGTAGAAGAAATAAGAAAACCTACAGAACACCCACGAAGACGGACAAACATAACTATGGAAAATTGGAATATATATTATATTGAATGCGAGATATGAAATTGGAAATGTTTGATATAAAAAATGCAGTCAAAGACATAAGAGCTGAACAAATAGAACTTAAAGAGGAAATTCAAATAATGAGAGACAAAAATTAAAGACTTACAAATGATTATGCAATAATAAAAATGGATAATGAAAAAATTACTAACTAACTCAACAATATTAGGAAAAACGTGGAGTGGTAGGGCTAACAATTCAAAGTTCAAACCAAGAGGAATTAATAGGAGAAATTGGTAATTTTTTGAAGGAAATCTATGGGCGCAGACAAAGATAAAAGCAGTACGAAAACTTGGGAATAAAACGTGCCTATAATAAAATGCAATGGACATGAAGATAAAGATAAAATAATGCGAAACAAACACAATTTAAAAGAAATTAGAAATGAAAGATATTCCATAAGCCGGCACTCTGGCAAAAAAGGAAAAGAAATGGTGAGAAAAATCCGCGAGAGAGTAAAAATAGAAAAACCAGGAGGGAAGGAAATTTAAATGAGTTTCCGGAAGTTAACAATTACTGGCGAAGAATGGAATAAAGAGAAAGAAAAGTTACAGAAGTCAAAAAACTAAACAAGGATAAGGTTAATGGGAAAAATATAACGAAACAGGCAATTCATAAAGAAAAGACATGGAAACTCGGAACATGGAACATAAGAAGCATAGGTGGTATAAAAAAGAACTATGGGAGGAATTTGAAAAAATAGGACTGGATATTTTAGGAATAACAAAAACAAAAAAGAAAGGGAAAAGAACAATGGAACTAGATAACGGCCACATATGTATACAATGCGTATGGAATAAATTGTATTTTAGCGTTATTATGTACTGTGAAAAAAACATGAAACAGGTTGATTTTTATTCTTAAATTAACAATTTACAGTATGAAAAAATTATCCCCCTCCAGCACCCCCTTGAAAATTTCAAATAAGAAAGGGGGTCGTGTGGCACCTTGTTGGAAAGGGATTTTAGTCCTCTGTTCAGCAATATGAAGTTTTTTTAAATTTGGTGCAATCATAACTGAAAAAATTTATTTACAAGATGTAAAATTTTGATAATGTCTCTATCACAAAACTTTACGTAGAATGAAAATAATAATGTCGCATAATATTTAGAATGTATTTTTCAATGTACTTTATAATTAAATTGAATGTTCAAAATCACCACCATTCACTTCTTGACAATAACCGATGCGATTTTGGAATTCTCGTACAACATTTTGTATGACCTCAGGGATTATTTTGTTAATTTCTGGTGTATTAAAATATACTTTAGAAATAATCAGGTATTTTCGTATCTTTTCTGCTAAACATCAGGAAAAGAATCTTTGAAGATACTAAAATATTAGTCAAAAAGAAAATAAACAATTGATATGAATCTAGTAGGCTGCAGTCATTTAGGTATTTAAAGTTACTAAAAGACGTCAGTATAATATTTGTGCGCGTATTAACTTGAAGTATGATTCATTTGTCAGAGACTCAAAGAATAGACATTTTTTTTTTTTTTTATTCAATTTAACGTGCTTGAGACAACTATATGGCCATTAGCACGAGGTACAGTAAATTATAATATTTTATAAATATAGCATTATGAAAATAATTACAAGCAATAATGAAAAGTCTTTAAATTTTATACAGAAGGCTTTCTTCTTTTAGAAACTGGGTGGCGATGGTGATTTGGTGTTCACTAGTTAGGATATCCTTAATATTGCTTTTCATTCCAAGTTGCTGACGTCTTTTATTATAGTAGGGGCAATCTACGAGGATGTGTTGAATGTCAACCGAAGATTTGCAATGTTGGCAGATTGGC
Source organism: Lochmaea capreae (assembly GCA_949126875.1). Classification (NCBI taxonomy): domain Eukaryota; kingdom Metazoa; phylum Arthropoda; class Insecta; order Coleoptera; family Chrysomelidae; genus Lochmaea; species Lochmaea capreae. Next base: position 24,323,597 of record OX421402.1, read on the forward strand.
TGGGAGGAAGAGGTCATAAGGTGGCCATGAGTGAAACGGGTATGACCAATGCGCAGTCTTCTTGCGACGACCTTCATGTTTCTTCGAAGATCGGGGATGTCAAACTGTTCGACGGTAGGATGTATTTTCCTTAAAAAAGTTACGGAATGGTTCCACTGGTTTTGCCATTTCTTCCGTACAAGTTTTTTCATAGTGAATTTTAGGTCACTAGCGATTTGCAAAATAGTAGATGTAGTGGTGGATGAAGCAGCTTCTTTGGCAAGGCAATCGGCGAATTCATTTCCAGTTATACCAATATGTGAGGGAATCCATATAATGGTGATGGTTGTATCAAGTGGAATAAGGGTTTGATAGGTATCGTGGATGCGTTGAACGAGGGGATGATTTGTGAATAAGTTGATTGATTGGATAGATGAGAGAGAGTCCGTGCAAATAGCAACTTGTTGATGAGGGGTTACGCACAGATTGAAGGCTTGGAGAATGGCAAATAGTTCTCCGGTGTGAATGCTACAAGAGGCTGGGATTCGGTATGATCCCACGGCAGATTGCGAAGAAGTAACAGCACATCCAATACCATTCTCGTTTTTTGAGGCGTCAGTGAAGAGGATCCGGTCGTATTTCTTTGTGTTTAGGATTTCTAGGAAGGGCTTCCTTAAGAGTTCATGACTGGTTTCTTCCTTGCTGAACTTGGTGAGTGAGATATTACATCTTGGGAGTATTTTGGTCCAGGGTGAGTTGTGGGGGATGGGGACAGGGCTAGTTAAGGATAATTGAGTGTGAGGTATTAATGTTTTTAAAAGGAGGGGAATGGTAAGTATGCGTGGGTTGGTTGGTGTGGAGCTAGGAGTGTGAGGTATTCTGGTTATTAAAGAGGAAACTGGATTAGAGAGGTTGGAGGAGATCGAGGAAGCATAAGAAAGGAGGAGATATTGACGTCTGAGCCAAAGGGGTGGTTCATTGGCTTCAATGCAGAGGCTCTCGGCAGGACTGGAGCGAAATGCGCCTAAACAAAGACGGATGGCAGTATTGTGTACGGAGTTAAGGGTTTTCAGGACGTTTTTGGATGCTGACATATATGCAATACTGCCATAATCGAGTTTGGATCGAATGAGAGCTCTGTAAACTTTCAGGAGGGAATATTCGCTGGCTCCCCATTGATAGTGAGAGAGTGTTTTGATGATATTCAGGAGTTTTAGGCAGTGTTCTCTGGTTTCTCTGATTTGGGGATTCCAAGTAAGTCGGGAGTCGAATATCACACCGAGGATTTTGCATTGTTCGACAACTGGGAGAGGGAGGTTGTTCACTAAAATTTCAGGGTAAGGGGATGGGCTTTTCTGCTGAATCTTATTAGCTTGGATTTTGTAGGGGAGAGGGAAAGACCAAGTGAAGATATTCTGCTATGTAATAGGTTTACAGCAGATTGGAGGAGTTTAGATGTAGTAGGTGTCGAGACTCAGTGACAGTAAACAACAAGGTCGTCTGCATATGCAGCATATTTAACAGGGGACGGAAGATTGTTACATAAATGACTAATAGCTAGATTGAATAATGTGGGGCTAAGAATAGAGCCTTGGGGAACGCCGTCTTGTTGGACATGAGTTAATGATAGGCAGCCATTTACTGAGACTCTAAAGGATCTATTACTAAGAAAGTGTCGGATAAATGAGAGAATGTTGCCATTAAGACATAGGAAATCAGGATGGTAGATGGAAATGAGTTGTTGTAGCCGTTCTAGGCGCGGATAGTATCCGTCGCAATTCCACTGAATTATCGTGAATTTATTAGTTAATATCAAAAGAGGTCGGTATCGTCACAATTGGAGTCACTATCAATAGAGTTAAAAGATTTGAGGCTATCAGAATCGATTACATCGTTGGGATTGATGGTACCTTGTATTTTCTTTGTTATGCGGGTAATGCGATTTTTGAGTGACCTTTCGGAGATAGCATGATATATTTGACGAAGATCTGCAAGGAGGGATGTAATGTTTGAAGTAAATTGGTAAGCTTTCGTTAATGGATCGTGGTTACCGAAAGAGTTTTCCAGAAATGCTATTAATTGTTCTGAAGTAATTGAGAAGGATGTTGGGTCTGTTTATGCTAAATTTTCAATGATTGCGCGTGCAGAGGGGCTGATAGTTGTTGCAATAGTCTTAGTCTTTTTTTGGGGGGGCAGGCTTGGGGGCACGAAAGGCGTTGTTAGATGGTGAATCTGTATTGTCTTGACTGAGTGTGAGAGGAACAGATGAGATAATTACAGGGGGCCACTCAAGGCTAGAGTCAGTGGAATGAAGTCGTTTGAGACCTGAACCACTAGTAGTGGGCTGGTCTGGAGGAGGGAGTGTGTTGACGGAATTATTGTCGGTGGATGATAAAGGGGCAGTGGTAGGAGAGGAAGTAGGTTCAGTGGACATGTCGGTAGAATCATTCTGGATAGGGGTTGTAGTGGAGAGGGAGGAAGTGTGTTGAGGATTTTGGCAGGTATCTGCAGTATGTCCAGCTTGTTTGCAGAGGAAGCACTCCAATTTATCTGAGGTGACGAAGATCCGGAAAGAAGTATTTTCGAAGTGTATTACAACGGAGGTTTGTATTTCATAGTTATCTTTCTCCGGTAAGATATAGACAGATCGACGAAAGCTTAGGATATGGGAATAATCTTCTTCAGGTGAGCCAGTACGGATATTGGTGATGGGGGATGTGAGTTGAAGTCCGAGGTCATTTTTTAAAGCCTGTTCGATGAGTATATTCGGAATAGAGGGACATACATTAGAATCATTAGATAATAGTAATCTTTTAGAAGGGCTAATGAGTCTGCGTATGGGAACTATTTCTTCTTTAATGGCAACTGTAGGATGGTCTCTGAGGAGGTTATCAACAACTAAAGTAGAAGCGAGAAAGATGCAAATCCGCTGGTTAGATATACGGGAAGCATGGGTGATTCCTTTAGGAGTCACAATTTCACCGATTGCCTTGATGTAATAGAAGAGAACTGTATCCGGAAGTGCATTTATTACAATAGCTTGATTTCTATTAGGGCATGTTATAGGTGTTGAAGTTGGTTTTCTTGGATTTGATTTAGTGACAGCAGCAAAACTTCGTGCAGTGGGCTGAGTTGACATGTTTAAATATTCTGGATGCCAAAATATTTAATAAACTATTCAGACCAGGCGAACTGGTCTATAGATGTATTATTTTCAAGTATCAAGTATCTATAGAGATTTAGGAAAATCCGCATAGGACAACTCGAGAACTTGCCGCCGACAATGATGTGAGTAAATCATCTATTTTGAGAGTTTTGCATAAAGAAAAATATCACCCTTACAAACTTCATTTGGTTCAGGAGTTAAATGAAGATGATCCTGATAGAAGGCAAGAATTCTGTGAATTGATGATGGACAGAATAAACACAGATTTGCAGTTCATAAACAAAATAGTTTTTCTGATGAACCGACGTTTCATTTAAACGGAACGGTTAACAAATAGAACTGTAGATATTGGAGCAGAGATGCTCACTGGATGTGTGAGGCTCACACTTAATATCCTAAAAAAGTGAACGTTTGGGCTGGTATAATTAACAATAAAATTATTGGCCCTTATTTTTTTAAAGGCATAGTTAATGGTGAGGTTTATCGAGATTTTTTGATTACATTACAAAGTCTTTTTCCTGATATTAATCATCCAAATGAGATAGATCGATCTATTTACTACCAACAAGACGAAGCTCCGCTGCATTTTGCTCGTACAGTTAGAAATTATTTAAGAGGTTTTTCAATAGTTGGATTGGAAGGCGTGGAACTATCGAATGGCCGGCCAGATCCCCCGATTTGACTTCTCGATTACATCTTATGGGGTTATTTAAAATCTAAAGTATATTTTAAAAGACCAGACAATATTGCTGATTTAAAAGTTAGGATAACAGAAGAAATTAACAAAATATCCCCTGAGGTCATACAAAATGTTTTACGAGAAATCCAAAATCGCCTCGGTTATTGTCAAGAAGTGAATGGTGGTCATTTTGAACATTTAATTTAATTGTAAAGTACATTGAAAAATACATTCTAAATATTATGCTACATTATTATCTTCATTCTACGTAAAGTTTTGTGATAGAGACATTATCAAAATTTTACATCTTAAAAATTAATTTTCTCAGTTATGATTGCACCAAATTTAAAAAAAAAATTATATTGCTGGACAGAGGAATAAAATCCCCTTCCAACAAGGTGCTACATGACCCCCTTACTTATTTAAAATTTTTGAGGTGGTGCTTATAATTCAGAGGGGGTGCTGGAGGGGGATAATATTTTCATACTGTAAATTGTCAACTTAAGAATGAAAATCGACCTGTTTCAGGTTTTTTTCAAATAGTACATATAACGTTAAAATTTAATTTATTCCATACATATGGACCCCATTCTATATAGTGGAGTCAAGCAGAATGAGAGACCAAAAGCGAGGATAGGTTGCATAGTAAAGGGAGAATTATGAAACAAAATACAAAAATGGAATTGTTACTCAGAAAGGATTATTATGGTAGAAACGAAGGAAGGCGACGGGGATAGATGGTCATTGATCATTCTAATAGTATATGGCACAAATGAAGACGAGAGAGTAGATAAAAAGGACATTTTTTGGGAAGAGGTAGATGAAATAACAGAAAACGGTGTAGGGAATGTATACGTAGTAGGTGACTTTAATGGAAGAGTGGGAAGAGCTGATATACAATACAATAACATAATAGGACGTTTCGGCGAAGATGTGAGGAACAACAATGGAAAAGTATGATCGAATACTGACAACTAAATAACCTAATTGTAGCAGATACGCTCTACGAACATAAAGACACACAAATTCACGAGGGTAGTAAAGAGTAGAAGAGAAAATATATCATAGACTACATAGTTGTAAATAGATAATGCCAAAAACACATTATAGATGTGAAAGTTGAAAGAGGGCGAGAAACGGGAAGTGGCCACTATCTGGTAGTGGCGAAGATCAAAGAAAGTACACACTAATACGACTCAAAATAGGAGAGAAAAGCCAGAGCGTGAAACAATAAAAACGTATAAAAACTAAATAACCCTAACATTGCAAATAAATATGAAGCGGAAGTTAATAGGAAATTAGAGAGCCAAATGGGAAATACTGAAAATATGAAAGTAGAAGAGTTGTGACAAAAAATGAAAAATATTATACTAAAGGTGGCAAAAAATGCATGTGGTACCTTGAAAACGAATGACCAGAAAAAACAAACAGTATGGTGAACGACGGAAATTGTGAGGCAAATTCAAGAAAAGAAAAAAGCTTGCAGAAAATTAGTAATTATGACGAGTACCTACAAAAAACTAAGAAAAATGACCAAAAAATCAATGCAAACTGCAAAAAAGGAGCCTTGGGAATAAAATAGAATGGAACAGTAAAAATAACCAAAAACTTCTTCACATGGTATTACAAAGCACCAGAACGGAAAAAACAAATATAACCATAGAAATCAAGGATACAGCAGGAGTTACATATAGAATAGGAAATGATGGAATGATGAAAGATTACTTTAGTAATTCACTAAACACTAAAGGGAATAAAACACGAAATATAACAGATATGATACCTATTCAAGAAGGAGTAGAAGAAGAAATATCGAAAACGGAACTAGAAGAGGATTGGGAAATGTGTGTAATATTACCAATTTTTATGAAAGGATTGCAGAAATTTTATAGGGGAATAACATTGCTAAGTTCTGCATAAAAACTGTAAGAGCAAATATTAAACTGGAAATTGATCAAACAAGTTTAACAAACACTGACAGAATCGCAAAGTGGATTCCGAAAAGGACGTAGGATCCAAGATCATATTTTTACATTAAAACAATTGAAAAGAAAACCGCTGATATACAAAACGCATATCTTGCCTTTTTGGATCTGGAGAAAGTATTTGACAGTGTACCTAGGCAGCAGATATGGGAAAGCCTTTATAAAAGAGATGTGAGCGAAAATCTGATAAGAAATATTAAGACACTGTATAAGAGAACGGAAAATTATGTGTAAAAATATGAGATCAGATAGATTCATAACACACGGCGGACTGAGGCAAGGAGGTGGTTTGAGCTCAATATCATTCATTTTATTTATGGATGACATCATACAAGAGTGTAGTAAAAGTGTCGACAAAATATATGTCGGCTATCACAATATGCAACGAATCCAAATAGCAGAATGCGCCTTTGCTGATGATATTGTCATAATGGCAAACACAAGAAATAACCTGCAAAAGAATATCAACATCTGGAACGAATCGATGATGAAACATGGAATGAAAATCGCCGTGGAAAAATCAAAAGTTATGGCATTTACAGAAGACTAAACAGAAAACTAAAATGAAAGTGTGTCACTCCATATACAGACCAATACTCACGTATGGGACCGAGTCGTGGGTTTTAAATGACAGACAAAAAATTAAGATTCAAGCAGCCGAGATGAAATACCCAAGAAGAGTGAAAGGAATAACAAGAAGAGATCGTATTAGAAACTAGACAATTAGAGAGGAATTCAAAGTAGAACTTATAATGGGATTCACAAAAAAGAGGCAACTGAGTTGGTGAGGACACTTACAGAGAACCAGAGTAGTCAAAAAAATATGGCAGGCAAAACCACAAAATAAAAGGAAAAGAGGAAGACCGAAAAATATCTGGGACAAAACAATTGAAAAAATCATAAAAGAGAGAAATGATGGATGAAGCAAAAATAAAAGCCGAAAACAGGAAAGAATGGTGGAAATTCGTACATTGATGAAAAGAGATTACCTTCCTACACCATATTATATGATAGAAGGATTTTTGATTATGTGTATATGTTATAAATGTTGTTTTTAAAACAAATGCAGTATTTACAATAAATCTTCATACAGTTTTTCATTAGTTATTAAGGTTACTGTTTCGGTTATTTCAAATAACTTATTTGCTGAAATACGATTGGCTCTTTTACTTGAAAACTATTTTTCACTGTTATGACACAAGATACAGGGTGTTTTCAAATGACACTTACAACGTTTGCATGTAGATACCTCTCATGAAACTGAACAAAATGATATAAGGAATGAGGGGTCCAGCTCATTTACTTCGCGAGATACGGGGTGTTAAAGTTATGAAAAATTAAATGTTTTCATTTGATAACTTTAAAATGGATGGATAAATTGAGTAGACATTTGGCAGGCTGTTTTAAAATGTAAAAGGGCATATTTTGATGGAAAAACAATTTTCAGTTCTTGATCCAGTGGTGTACATTTAGAAAAATATGGCATTTGAAGCAATTTTTATTCAAATTTGTATTCCTCAATGGTTTTCACGTGAAAAACGCATAACCTTTACATATCAAAAGATGTATAGTTTTCAAGATATTTAATGTTTTCATGAAGTCTGCAAGATCACTTTTTAATAATGAAATAAAATAAAAAATTTCTTGTATTTTTTTCAATGACTACCAAACTAGTTATGGTTAGAATATGTAACAAAAACTATTCTGTGAAACAGCAATGCATCTAAAACATTGAGAAAAGATTGTTGAAAATACTTTTCCAAACTTGTGATTTTATTAACATAAGAATTGATGACAATAAAAAATAAGATAGGTAGTTACAAATTTAAACAATATACATAATTTTTCACTATGCAGCCAACAAATCACAAGAGATGTTCAAAATTTTGTCCATTTACATTTAAACATAATCCGCAACGTTTTCTCATTGAAAATCGCATATTTTGGAAAGACTGGGTGATTACCGTAAATAATTTCTGTAGCTGCATGGATTCTTGCTATCAGTTCCTCCTCCGTTTCTACTATTGTCTAGTAGGCAGTAGATGTCAATGATGGAATGATAAATGTTAATTTGTTTAACGTCAAAATCCAAATAAATCATTTGTGATTAAATTTGTTTGTGCAGCTTTCATATGATGGATTACACTTTTGAAGAAGTGGCCGATATGCAGCTAATATACGGGGAAGCCAGAAGAAATGGTAGACGTTCCAAGCGCTTGTATAGAGAAATATATCCAAATCAACCCAGATTTCCATGTCACACAACATTGGCTCAAATTGACAGGAGATTGCGAGAATTTGGACAATTTAATCCAAAATTACAAGGTGTTGGTAGAAAGCGAACTGTAAGAACTGTGCAATTAGAGGAGGCTGTACTAAACCGTATTGAAAATAGACCCGATTTAAACACTCGCAACGGTGTGGAATACTTTAAATGAACAGCAGCTGTATCCTTATAAATATACCCAAGTTCAGGCCCTGAAACCAACAGATTTTCTTCAAAGAGTTGAGTTTGCCAATTGGTACACCCAAAAATGTTTCGAAAATATCAACTTTACCGAATATGTTTTATTTACTAAAGGAATTTTCAATTCAAGGAATAGACACGTGTGGGATGACGAAAATCCATATGTTATTCGACAACGTGGATTTCAGGAGAAATTCTCGATTAACGTATGGGCAGGTATTATTGGAGATTGTATAGTGGGTCCATATTTGTTACCTAATGAAATCAATGGTGATATTTATTGTAACTTTTTGAGAGAAACCCTGCCTGATTTATTGAACGACGTTGTACCATTAAATATTAGGGCAAATATGGATAATGTATGGTTTCAGCACGATGGGGCATCCGTTCATTATTCTTTAGCGGCCAGACAACTTATAACCCAACAATACGGAAACAACTGGATAGGCCGAGGTGGACCCAATATGTGGCCTGCGAGGTCACTGGATTTAAATCCTATCGACTTCTTTCTGTGGGGTTACATGAAGTCCATCGTCTAGAAACAGAGTAGGAGCTGATAGCAAGAATCCATGCAGCTACAGAAATTATTTCCGGTAGTCGCAGTCTTTCCAGCGTATGCTTAGTGAAAAATTATGTATATTGTTTAAATTTGTAACTAGTTACCTACCTTATTTTTTATTGTCATCAATTCTTATGTTAATAAAATCACAAGTTTGGAAAAGTATTTTCAACAATCTTTTCTCAATGTTTTAGATGCATTGCTGTTTCACAGAATAGTTTTTGTTACATATTCTAACCATAACTAGTTTGGTAGTCATTAAAAAAATACAAGAAAAATATTTTTTCATTTCATTATTAAAAAGTGATCTTGCAGACTTCATGTAAACATTAAATATCTTGAAAACTATACATCTTTTGATATGTAAAGGTTATGCGTTTTTCACGTGAAAACCATTGAGGAATACAAATTTGAATAAAAATTGCTTCAAATGCCAGTGGCGTAAAAAATGGGAGGGGAAAGGTGACATATTTTTCTAAATGTACATCACTGGATCAAGAATTGAAAATTGTTTTTCCATCAAAATATGCAACATCCATTTTAAAGTTATCAAATGAAAACATTTAATTTTTCATAACTTCAACACCCCGTATCTCGAAAACTAAATGAGCTGGACCCCTCATTCCTTCTATCATTTTATTCAGTTTTATGAGAGGTATCTACATGCAAACGTTGTAAGTGTCATTTGAAAACACCCTGTATATAAAGTTGACAGACAGTTGATGGGCGGAGAACTGCTTATTTGTTCTCTTGAGAAATATACCATAAAACGAAATAGTGGTATAATAAAAGAGCGTTGGCATAATATGTAAAAAATATTGTTCAAACTGTATGAACTTCGAAGAACGCCACTTTCAAATGATTATCATAATGAAAATATCTCACCAACAATATTCGCCAAGTCTATAATAATAGAGTATAATTTAAAGCGAATATAAATCAATTATATTATTCGCATACTATTTTTTCTGTTAACTTAAAGACAAGATGTTCAATACATGAAACTGACACAGGAGGGAAAACATATCTGTGATAGTCACAATCAAAAATATATCTTATAGACTGTCTAGTGTTCAATTAATGAAATAAATTGACCTCATGGCATGAACCCACATTAGGTTAGCATGAAATTAAAAAGATAGATCAAAGAGGCCCAATACAAAATACTTGCCAGTCATCCCCTACTTAATATTTAACGTACCCTTATGATTTTGTTTTTAACATTGAGCAATCATTTTTTATGTAAATGACAAATGATAATTACGTATTTTTACCGTAGACGATTTTTTCTTGCATGTCCGCAGGCATACTGTGGTATCGTTATAGGGTGCCTCGATTGTACTATGCACATGACACCATACTCTACCAATCAATTAGCTACTGGCCAATTTCGCAGATACTGTTGCAAATATTCAACTAAAACAAATTTTAGTTTGTATTCCCTTCGTAAAAAATATAGCCTTTACGCTTCACCATCTTGTAGCCGTATAATAAACACAAGTTCGAAATATTTTGGTAGTTATCACATGTTGTCTCTGTGGTTATATGCGGCTTAACATCACAGAAATAAATATTAGTTGCTTTTTTTCTACCACCAATCTAAGCTAACCTAAGTTCACCTTAGCTAAGTTAGCGTTCGTTTTGCCAATGAAGTTACAACTAGGGTATGGGCACTCTGAACGCGCGAGGGTACTACCACCTAGAGAGTCCCATCAGTACTAAAATTGCGGATTTAATGAGAACTGTAACGCCGTTAGTTGTAGTTTACAGATATTTCTACTTCCTATGCCAACCTAACAACTCCTGAGAAAATTAAAGGTATTCATTTTATAGTGTTTAAAACATTTTACTTGTACAAAGTATCTGCATATGTTGGAAATATTGGAAATGCCCTCCATATCAAATTATTCGCCAGTTGGGAAGGTGCAAACACCAACCAAAATTTATACAAGGAAATTAATTAACGGTGAGTTTTATACAACTTATTATGCTATAATTTTAACATTCATACAATGTACAGTGTACCTAAGAAAAAGTAAACACCTAATTTTTATATTGTAGCTATTCTATCCACAAGCAAGCGGTTTGAGGAGAATGGATGAGAGTAAATTGAGCCACTATCAGATAATGGTATGTATAAAATAAAATATGTTCTGTCTATTCCTTTTGTTATATTATTTAGTTTACTGAACTTCTAATTTTTATTTCTTCCACTTTTAACAGCTTAGAGGGGGATGCATTTGAAAGTATTGAGCAATGATTAAATGAATAACATAAAATATGTTATGTCTGTATGATCTTTTTGTTATGCTATTTGGTTTGTTTAATTCTCATCAAAAACAAACTAAATTACATATTTCATAGTAATATATGAGTAAATGAATAAATTGTCCACAGATGATGCAATTATGGAGGTTCTACCTTTAAGAGGGGCAAAAAAGGATTTCTCGATGAAAGGTACAAGCATTTTTCAAAGGTAAGCAGTTTGAAGAAAGAAATATGTAAATGTTCACAATCATATGTGTGCTTGAGCTATATAATTAAAAATATCCAAATGTAGCTACATAATAAATAATATATTAGTAATGATAGTCATAATCTTGTAAACTAAGTTTTTTAAATAGTTTGCACATTTTAGTTAGCTGTGTTATTAGAAAACATCCGCAAACTGTAGAAATGGATGTGTCATGTTTTTTTAATATACATCTGCCCACAGAAACGGTTGCTGATAGATAAAACTATTTTTTGATTTGTATGAAAAAATGTTATTCTTTATATAAATACCTATTTGAAATGGGTACATTTGTCAGTTTACTCATATTACTTTGTTTATTGATCTTTCTGTTTGTCATTAAAAGATGTAAAAAAACGTTTTATTTATTGTGTACTTTCTTATATTAAATAAAATATATAAACTTGATGATTATTGCTTTATTTTTCCCACATCCGGCATTATATGGTCCATTTTTTGACATTTCATTTAATTTAACAAGACTATTTGATTGTTATTATTGTAATATCAATCAAATGTTAAGTTATTTTAAATGAAATGTCATATTTCAATAAAAGTAAAATTACAATAAATTTGAATATGCCGCCAAAAACTGTAAAATTATAGGAATCTGCTTTTTCAGCTGTTAGCGAAGTTCACAACCATGCAAAAAGTGTTAAAAGTACTGATGGGACTTTCAAGGTGCACTGTAAAGATCTATTTGAACTGATAGTGGTACAATCCGCGTAGGAATTTTAATATGGAATTTAAGTCACTTGTGAAACACAAGATTTTGAGTGCACTAAGTCGTGAAATAGTGCATAATGTTTTTAAATTTATGACATTGGAGGCACAACCAAATTCTCAGGATTTTATTTAGGAAATATTTAACTAAGTAAACTTTTTCCGCCGAGTGTACATGCGTTTATTCCGCGGGACTTTCATCTCTCCCTCTCACTTCTTTGTTTGCGCATCTCAGAGTTGAAATTAATTTGGTCGAGGTGTAGATTTACTAAGATCAACTGACCTCCGCCAAGAATGACTGATTTTTAACTTGGCAAAATTTCTTAGCTAAGTTTAATCGCGAATGCAAGAAAAGTCACTAATTTTTGACATCTGTTAAATATACTAACCTTATAAAAACATAAAGACAAGTTATTATATATAAATAGGTATTTTAAAATAAAAAATGCATGTAAAATACATTTATTAATTACTTTATTATTCACGTAGTTATTAAAATAATCGATTTTAAATTAAAATTCATGAAGGTTAACCTTCGAGACCTACTTACAAATATGTGTTGTTCCAAACGTGGATCCATTAAATCCATTTTCTGAGCTACTAGTTTTCAGATTTTACTGGTAATTTTAATTTTAATTAACCTTCGAAATTGAAAGTTCTAATTCAATAAATGTTTGATTTATTAATTTGTTTACCTTTTCTTCTTTGTTTGTATGCTAATGCGCTTGCGCCGATATTATCGACTGTGCAGCGTTTGAAGAGTGCGTTCGAACTACAATTCAGCTCAGTTAATAATTCTGTAGCTTAGCTACTAAGCCAGGGAATAGAAAAAAAGCAACTAATAATTGCATCGTGTGGAGAACTTAAATAAAGATGGCAACAAAAAGAAAGGAGAAGAAGTGATACTAAACGAAGTGTACTCGACTCCGACGCTGTGTATGCTCTGGACCCATACTTATAGTGCGGTTTCGCAAGTCGAAGACGTCAAGTACCCATACTAAGTACAGTCACAGAGTACAGTTAACGCAGAAGCAAACATGAGACCCGGAAAATATGCCAACTAAAAGGAAGGTCATCGCAACGAGCCAATCAGGAGCTAATATTAACGATTGTATATTAGTAATTGTTAACATAATCGAAATAATATGACAGAGTTATTTCATCAACATACATCAATTTTAGTGTCTGTATCAAAGTTGTCAATACGAGGATAATTATCCGGTTTTTAGACAATTTCGCTAATTTGGATCCAATACTTTTAAGAATATTTTGCAGAAGGGATATATAAAATGGCCATTGTTTTTGGGTATTTCCCATATTGACTAGGGTCGAAGACTTTATTTAGATAACCACTGTGTCCTTGTGGTAATTTTGACAAATTCTGCTAATTTGAATCCTAAGTTCGAGTAATTTTTATTTTTGCATCGGCAACACTGGACTGCATTCTATTTTCAATTTGATGTCAGCTGCCATTTATGTGTGAGCATATTTTGTTGCTTTCAATACATACTTGACCCTTCTTTTTCATGACATTAGTACAGAGTCATGAAATTTGAAAATATAGACATTTAGGGCAGATAGTAGTTTTATTTTTGGTCCCATATAAATGTTTTTATTAATATTTGGAGTTAAATTTTTAGCAAGTTTGACTTTGTTTACATATCTCTTGACAGTTATGGTATCGATATTTGGTTATCGATTCAAAATATCGATTGTTACTACAAAAATACAACTACAGCGACATGAACACGCCCACCCAGGGCTCATGTTTGCTTCTGCCGACTGTATGCCATAGTATATCTGGTATACCAAGAAAAAATCGTCAATGGTTTATCGACAATTATTGTTTTATAGACAAACAGCAAACGTCAAGATTGACAGAAAACATTAAATTATTATTAAATGGGGGACGGATACTGCCCAAGTTGCCAACCCAAAAATTTTGGAATTTTCTACCACTGGGGAAGAGAAATTTCGAAACGAATTTGTCATGTTTAAGTTCGCATTGTTTATAAATATCCGTAAAGTGATCCTTGGCTTTTCAAAATTGAATCCAAATACCTATATTGGTAAAGATCATGTCTGGTCGGATGAAATTTATGTTGGAGCACCTGATTTCACGTCAATCAGAAGGCATCTAGGTGCAGTACCGATCATCAATTTTAGAAATTGCACAAATGAAACTGTAAACATAAATAATTAAATAGTGATTTAATATTTCTTAAGTTCCAAGTAGATACATATATTAAATAATTACATATAATTTGTTCAAGTGATACATAAGAAATAATTATTAGTAATGAGTGGTCGTTTTTTATAAATTAAGCTCCAAATATATATTGTTTTTGTTTGATACAAAAATTTATTAATAATTCCAGTATTATATTCTTTTTGGGAAATTAATCTTTTTTATCTAGGTGAAACATCTCAAAAAAAATCCGAATAAATGAACACAAAAAGTAAATTAAAGATAAGGAGTTTTTAAGCCAGGTATTTGGAAACATGCTTGGGAAGAGGGGAATCATATTCATTTCTAAAAAATAGGCGAACCCAACCGAAAAAAAATGCAATTATATTTAATGCGATTCGTCTAGTTAAGTCAAATTTGGTTGCCAATGGTAGAAAGAGAAAGAGAAATTTCAATAAACAGTTACCTGCGTAATTAGAATAGTATCACATTTTTTTTCGAGGTTTCCTTATGATTTGTCATTGGAATTGTTGTTATTCAATACACAAAACTGATTTAGACATATTTTAAAACAAAAATAATCATACCACAAAAACAATAACATCAAAGTTTTATTAACAACATTTCCGAAATTAACAAAAAAGCGCTATCCTTAATATAGCTGTTCCAGGACCGTGCAATTCTTTGAATCCCATCCCTAGTAGATTGTTAGAATGTCATACAAAAAAAAATATTTCATTTCACATTTTATCACATTTTATCTACTGTGAATAACAAATTTTTTGCAGTCGTAAACTTGAAAATATTTTATTTATCGCATCAACCCAGAGGGTCATTAGCAGTGTATCAAAGTTGGTTTTTTAAATTTTGTTAACAATATTAATTCCATTGATTGTCTAGTTATCGAATTTTTTACATACACACTTCAATATATTTTAAAACACAAATAAACATACAACAAAAGCAGTAGGTAACACTAAACGCGTTTAATTAACATCATTTCCGAAATCATCAAAAAAGCGCTATCCTTAATAAAGCCGTTCCTGGAGCGTGCACTGAATTCAATTCCTAGTAGACTATAATATTGTTAGAATGTAATGTTTCATGGGGTTAGTATGGATCCTTGTCAAGTAATAATCTTTCTATTCAATTTTTAAAATATTGTAACTTTCATCACGCTTTAATAGAACTTAAAACTTGAACAGGTAAAATCGGCATTACCGAGACATTCCATTGAATAATTGACTATAGAAACATTTTAAAAATAAATATTTAAATTACGGTATTATGTATAACAATTCACATAAGAATTATTTTTTATTTCCTACTATAGTAAAATCGCAATCGGTGCGGGTAATAAATAAAAATTTTATGGGACTTGCTCAGCATAAGTGGACCAAAGAAAATATGTAATTTTACACTACCTGCTGTAATGAATGTTGTGAAAACAAGAAATTTATTTGTGCCGACGGATATTGTAGAAAGATAACAATGACCTAGTCTTATCTTAATACTTTCTAGGGGTATAATAGGCGTAGGTTTAGGAACAGTATTAGGGGTTCGTAGGTATATATTATTAATATTTGTTGTATTGCTTAAGTTTTAAATTATGAAAATACGTAGATATCCTATTAAATAAGTGTGGTTTAAATAATACAATGTTATGATCGTAATTGTAATTTGCTTACCAAATTAATATGAACATGTCACTTGTAAATTGTTTTAAATAGTTCTTCCTTCATCTTAGTCTAGATATATATAATATATCTGCCCCATACATCATCACCGGTCTAATTATTGTGTTATATATTCTTATTTTCGTGCGCTTGCTAATTATTTTATTTTTTAATAATTTTTTGTTTGCCTGAAGTGTGTTGCAACGATTCTTTCCCTTATCTCAGTCTCTCTGTCTCCATCACTACTTATTGTTATTCCCAGATATTTAACTCTATCCACTTCTTCAAATTCATATCTTCCAATTTTCACGTTTTTTTTTTGTTCACAATTCTTTTTTAGTCTTAAGAATTTGGTTTTATGTGTATATATCTCAAGTCCAATTTTATTTCCTTCCCTTATTATTTCCTAAAACGTTTCTTCCGTTACCATTCTGTTTTTAGTCACTAGTGCTACGTCGTCTGCATACGCTATTATTTGTTCTCTGGTTCTTAAATTTCCTTCACATATTTTTTTTAATGTATATTCTAGTGCCAAGTTGAATAGTGTTGCCGACAGAAAGTCTCCTTGCTTGACTCCTTTATTATATGTAAACTTCTCCGTTTTCCCTCTTTTAGTTATTACTTCTGTTACGCTGTGGTCTAGTGTCATTTTTATTATTCTTATCAGTTTATTATTCACTCCCATTTAATTCAACGCTTTCAGTAATTGATTCCTTTTTATTGAGTCAAATGATCTTTGGAAGTCAATGAATAGCATGTCTATGTTATAATCGTTGGACTTTTCCAAAATTTCTTTCAGTATGTGTATCGCATCTGTAGTTGACCTTCCTTTTGTAAATCCGTACTGATATTCTCCACCTCTGTAACCTGCGTCATGCAGTCTTCTTTTTATAATTGTTGTTGTTATCTTATACGCTGCATTCAGTAGCGTAATTCCTCTGAAGTTTTCACTTGCTTTGGGCCAGGATTTGAGGGCTTGGAAGAAATTATTTTATTTTTAGTGGAATGTATTTTGGTTGGGTTCCCTCATTCACACGCTCAGGTTCCTTGCAGAAGACCTCCGTCGACTGTGTAACTATGGAACTAACCTATTTTATAATGGTTTTCTTATGCCGAATTAAGGATTATTTTATCACTTAAGGAGTTTGATTGCGACATTTTTGTGTTTGTAGCTAAACGTTTTTATAATCATATCGTATAATTGTTTATACAATTCACCTTATAAATATAAAACTTGGTTTTGGCTTAATATATTGTTTAACAGTTTTATATCGCATTATAGGACCGCTTTAAAAACATTGTCAAAAAGTGTTTTAAGTGCTTTATAATGATTATATTCTTTCTGTATAACACCTTCAGATTCTGCGTTAAAAAATTGTTATGTAAAAGTTATGTACAAGCTGTATAAAAGCTTCGTAATATGATAAATAAAACAGTTTTATTACGACAAAGCAAAATTCTTTATAAAATACGTAAAAAATTGTTTAATTTTTTACCTATAATGGCGTCGATAACCCCGTTATAAATAGTTTAGAGAACAAATTAGTAGTATTTTGGACAAACTCATTACAGTTTCTGCGCTATAACTACTAAATAAAATATTTTTATAAGTGCTTACGTTGTCACTCTTAAGAAAAGACTAAAGAACTAAATGGTCACAAATTTCCGCATTATATAAAATTAACATATCCTTAACCTCAAATAAGTATTATTGCATTTATCATTTTTATCATATACTATAATTCCTGAATATAATATAATATGGATTTATCACCCTGGACAAAGTTAAAAAGGAGTGGATATCTCAAAAGAAATGTAAAAAAAGATATGTTTTCAACAGTCTCCACTATTTTGAACATTATTTATTCACACTGTAAGCGCAAAATAAAAATTTCAACTATAACCAAGAAAATTTGCTGTTATGTTATGTTTCAAAAAGGAGATAAATGCAGCACAAAAGAACTGATTGTTGTAAAGAGCAGCTTCGAGACACTCTATGACACTAGCCTGTTATTTCTGTTTCTTCATCCTTATCTCTGCGTTTCTTAAAGATGCGTGTTGCTTCCTTATACGATAGTCACCGAAAACCGACTTACAAGGTTGCCACACGTAGCAAAACTTGAGGGAAATGTAATGTATGTACCGTATCAATATCACTAATTAAATTGCCTAGAAACAACACCACCAAGAACAACAACAAATATTAAGGCAGGATTGGTATAAAATTGTAATTTGGCTCAATTTAATAACAAGATCAAACGAACTTACCTGTGATGTTCGATCTTGATTATATGAAGGCCTCGTCGAAGTAAATAAGATGCTCTGTAGTACCCTCGTCTCTGGCGTTATCGTCACATATTTTAAAGTAAACAAAACCTCCTTGCCGCTCGCCCCCGGGGTGCCTAACGCACCTCAGTCTTCATTTTTTGCAACTATTTACGGGATTGGGTGTATAAAGGGTGGGAACTTATTTACTTCGACGAGGCCTTCATATAATCGAGATCGAACATCACAGGTAAGTTCGTTTGATCTTGTTATTATATTCGGCCTCGTCTCGTAAATAAGATGCTATGTAGATATTTAGAGAAAGTTGCAAAAATAAAATTCCTGGTCCAAGAGGAAGAATTTCTATTTCGGTAGGTAACCAAAACATAACAAAAGAAAGTACTCGGATAATGTTAGTTTTAAAAATCCGTTTTAGAACCAAAAGTAAACTAAACACAAAAGGGAAAGCATTAGAACATTACACATTTTCTCAAAAAACTCAATTGTTAATGATCCTGGAGTAATTATCAAACATATAACATTAAATAGACAAAACTGCCTCCTTAAAGGATGAACTGTTGTACACCTGGGAAAACATTTTAGATTTACTAGACCAGCCCACTGAAAATCTAATGGTATTAAAACTGACACCTTTCCTATTCGCAGCCGAGGTCGAAGTGTGTCTCGTGCTATGAGCAGAAAATTTGTCCGTATCCATACCACTTTTCCGCAAAAAAAAACTCCTGTTTGGAAATATTCTCATAAGGTTTTGTATCAGAAATAAATAAACTTTCGATTAATCCTTTAAGTGGACTTTTTCCAAGTAGAAAAGCAGAGTTGAGGCTACGCAGATTTCCGGATCAGAATTCAAACAAGGGTTGAAACCAGTTTTTGGCTGATGTTTCAATTCTCTTAGGAATAGCAATTTCGATATTTGCCTCTGTTGGCTACTTCTATAGAATATAATGTTTGCAGGCGATGACTCGTCGCTAATGCTAATAAGGTAGCTAATTTTTGCGACAGAATAGTTAAATTTATTAACGCATTTTTATGTTTCCTAAGGTAAACTAAAACCTCCGAGGGATCCCAAGTATTTTTATATTTTGGCATACCTGGTCTTAACATGTGAACCCCATTGAAAAATCTTTGAATTCTAAAAACCTGGGAAAGGTCTATATGAGCTAATGAGCACCTGTAATTGTTGAGACTCTTACTGGTGAAACAGAATAAAGATCGACTTTTTTCGAGGTGCAAATCTCCCGCCTGATACGTATTGTTCTGGTGTATTTTCGAAACTAGATGCCATGCAGATTTCCAAGGATGATTCGGGAACTTGGCCTAGCTGCAGTGCTTTCTGATAATAGACCTCCCATCAAAGTAAGGTGTGCAGATAGTGGATGTAATCTGCCAAAGGAAAGAAGATTGTGCTTAGGAGTAAATGTTAATGGTTTCCCTACCAACAGAGATAAGAAAATCGGTACCATGGCTGGTTAGGCCACATGGGAACCACTAAAATACCTTTGGCTTGATCAGTAATAATTTTTTCTAACGTACGCAGGTTGCCCGAAAAAGGCGGAAAAGGCGTAAAAGAAAGACTTCGACCAATTTATTGTAAAGGCATCTATCGCGCTGGTATATATGGGTCGTTAAGCCATAAAACATGAAGGTTGCACTTTTTATTTATTTGGTTTGCGAATAAATCAAAGTCCGGATGTCCAACTGTCGACTAAAGACTGGACATTTGAATGGGCAAGAGCCCATTCTACATCTATGTGTACGCTCCGAGAAGCCTTATCCGTTATAATATTGGCCGATGATCTAATGTATGACGCAACGATGAAGATCTCTATTTTCACACCACTGCCAAATTTTTCGAGCAAGACAATTTTGCTTAACGTATTGTACACTTCCCTACGGTTAATATGAGCAATAGCGGTAGTATTATCGACCCGGCAGAGCAAAGAACAATTTTTTAAAGTTCTGGCGTATCATCTTAATCTAAAAAATACAGCCAAAAGTTCGAGATAATTTATATGCTCGGATTTCTCCTCCTCTGACCAAAAACCATGAGAACTGTTATAATTTCAGTAGCTTCTGACATAATTTCTTTAACGAAATCATGTTTCTTTAAAGAATTTTGCTTTTCAAATTTTCTATCCACCAATTGAAGCCATCTCTTAAGCTATTCGATATATTCATAATAGCGTTAAAATTGGCTGGCGATTTTCTAAGAGCTAATTATCTTCCACGCTCAAACAATTTGAATATACATATACAGTGCTTTTCAGATAAAAGTATCCACCTTTAATAACTTTTGTAATACTAGTATTTAGAAAAAATCCAAAAACACGTCAATTTATGTTGGAAGGGGCAAGCATTATGGCTTATTTAAACTTACTGGAAAAGCTACCCCCTCACCCCTAGCAGCATCCCCTTCATTTTTTTAAATTACTTTTCATATTTTTTATGTAAAATTTGGATACTCCTCTTTGAGCTGATTTCAAAAATGTATAATACTTGTAGGTTAAAGTGGTTAGTTTATGAGATAAACAATTTTTCTTTTAAGAGCACACATTTTACTTATTATTTACTTTCACCTTATTTGCCTGTACTAAAATGGGTTGTACAACAGTTCAAACTCTTTAATCTTTTTAACTGTGCTATTTATTCTACTCAAAAAATCCAAACAACAAAAAACTCTACTTTTTATTAAAGTTTGACATTGTCAACTAGAATTTTTAGTCACTATTGATAGTGTAATTTGATACATTATTTATTTTGTTTCTCTGAAATGGTTTACTCTTTGCAAGAAAGAATTGAAATTGTAGGTTTATACTACCAAAATAATAATTGTGCAAGAGCTGCTGCTAGAATATTTAACGATTTACATGACGGAAGACATGCAACTCATAAGTATGTAATTCAACTGATGGAGAAATTTACCACAACAGGGTCTGTTTGCAATAAAGTGCATACGCGAGAGGGACTCGTAAATAACGAAGCAATCCAAGTGGCAATTTTAGGGCAAGTCAGCTTAGAGGCTCAACAACCCCAATCGTTGTCAACAATAAGTAGAGCGATCGGTGTTTCATCTTCTACAGTTTTCCGAGTTCTACATAAATTCAAGTACCACCCATACAAAGTTAAGTTGGTGCAGGAGTTGAATGAAGATGATTTTGATCGTCGTCTAGAGTTTTGCGAATCAATGACGCAAATTATCAATAACAATCCACAATTGTTAAACAATATTTGCTTTTCTGATGAATGCTCATTTTCATTAAATGGCTTAGTAAGTAGGCATAATTGTAGATATTGGGCTGAAAGTGATCCACATATTATGCGTGAATTCCATACACAACATCCCCAAAAGTTAAACGTTTGGTGTGGTATCCTAGGTGACCACATTGTCGGACCTTTCTTCATCAACGGAAATTTAAATGGTGAATCATATCTTGAGTTACTCAGGGAAGGGGTTGACCCACGTATTACAACAATAATAGAAATTGATGATAACCTTTCCAAAGATTTACTGGTATTTCAACAAGACGGAGCTCCCCCACACTATGCTATGCCTGTCCGACAATTTTTAAACGAAACATTCCCCGCTCGTTGGATAGGTAGAAGGGGGCAGATGATGGAGTGGCCACCTAGGTCACCCTAGACTTCTTTTTATGGTGGTATTTAAAAACAAAAGTTTATGCTACCCAACCAGAATCTCTGGATGATTTACGAGAGAGGATAGAAAATGAATGTCTACAATTAAATCCAGCCGTATTATACCATTGTATGGAAGTGAATGGTACTCATTTTGAACACTTATTGTAACTTCATAATAAATAGCACAGTTAAAAAGATTAAAGAGTTTGAACTGTTGTACAACCCATTTTAGTACAGGCAAATAAGGTGAAAGTAAATAATAAGTAAAATTTGTGCTCTTAAAAGAAAAATTGTTTATCTCATAAACTAACCACTTTAACCTACAAGTATTATACATTTTTGAAATCAGCTCAAAGAGGAGTATCCAAATTTTACATAAAAAATATGAAAAGTAATTTAAAAAAATAAAGGGGATGCTGCTAGGGGTGAGGGGGTGGCTTTTTCAGTAAGTTTAAATAAGCCATAATGCTTGCCCCTTCCAACATAAATTGACGTGTTTTTGGATTTTTTCTAAATACCAGTATTACAAAAGTTATTAAAGGTGGATACTTTTATCTGAAAAGCACTGTATAGCAATATTTTATAGTAAGTAGATATTAATTTACCTATTATTTTTGAAAAATGTATAATTTTACATTGTTTTAACTTCTTAAAATTTTGCAGCATTATACAATTAATTTTTTACGTTTATCTTTAAGAACCGAGACACTAAGTTCCCGATGGAAACTTAAAGCCTAAGTAAATACATACATTACTTGGAATTAAGAAACTCTTTTCATAATTAATAACAAAACCCAAATATTTTAAGAGCGATACCTTTTGTGATATATTTAGTACCTAAACACTCCCTATAGTTTTTGCCCAGCAATAAGAAATCATCTAAATAGACAAATCCCTTTTTCCTATAAGGTAATGTTAACCGGTTTTAAAACTTTCGTGAATATCATAAGAGCTACATTTATGCCAAAGCAAAGACAATAATTATACTCACAAATATTGTTGTTAAATGAAAACCTTAAGTATTTCTTATCTTTCGTGAACCTGGACCAAAAAATATGCTTCCATAAAACAATTTCGATTAATTCGAGGATTAATTAACCTGGAGGTTAAATGAGATGTTTTTATATATTGATATAAATTCTTAAGATTCAATATAAAACGTGAGGTCCCATCTTTCTTTGCAGTTAAGAAATACTTGGATAAGAATTGATCTTTGCCATCTTGAACTTTACTAGCACCGGATTTTAACATTTTTTCTATAGAATGTGTGATTGGCTCTTTCCCCCTTAAGGACCATTCCGGCTGTTTAGGCGACACCGCCTGTGAAGGTTTATTAATGAAAGGTAATTTAACCCTGCTTACCCAAGACAGGATTTGCTTATTGTTTGTGATTTCTTTCCAATGCGACAAAAAATATTGTAACCTTCCTGCTAATTTCCCTACCTCTACTTCTGGCGATACCTCCTTTCTATGGTGTTAACGATGTAAGCGATTCTGCTGGTAGTACTTGGCGGTGGGAACACGAGGCTGGTAGTGTCCACTATGTCTTGAAACTTCTTGAATGGAGTTTTCGAGTTTAAAGAACTCCCGGCATTGAAAACCTTCTTAAGTGGAGATTTATTAATTTTCAGCTGTATCGAAGACTGCTGAATGTTTTGACATTTTTTAGTCTATTCTCCAAATTCTCCACAAACAATCATTCATCACTGATTGACTGTGATAATGTGAGGTATAGAAAAACTGCTGAGTGGTGAAGATCAGACAAAAGCCGACCGGCATCGCTAAGACGTTTAATAATGACCTTATTGTCTTTTTGTCTCCAATGAATCTGAAATTACCGATCCTATTGCACCAATTTGAAGCTGCTTCGTGGAAAGACGCTCGTCTCTTTTTATTACAGGCTGTGTCACCATAGGGTTAAATTTTGGTGTTTCCAAACAACCGACTATTTCTCTCGGAATCTAGCCGGGATTTAACAATTTGAAGCCATCTGTTGGTGAATTGGCGGTCCATATACTTTAGCGGCGCCTGTCTACTCACCTAGCATTGATAAAATATCTTAGTCAAGACTGGAAGTCGTAGTCGAAGCTGATTTACCAGTTGCTCCGTTAGTCGGTATGTTAGTCGCATTTTCTTGATCGGGTTCAGCTTTATGAGGCCCATCCTCCTCTGCACAGAGGAGAAAAGGAGTATACAATAAAAATATTTAAACCACTTGTATTGGCTGTTATCAAGAAACAGAAATCCTGCTATTAAAAACAGGCTCGGGTCATTTATAGTGTTGCGATAAAACATAGGCATGGCACGACATCAAAGCGTGCCCAAACTGATGTGTGCGTTCTATTAAAAGAACAACAACACATCCTGCGATCAAAAGCAGGTACTCTGATATCAAAATCAGGCAACACATCCCGATGTTCAGCATGTTTAACACCTAAAATAAGTATCTGTGAAGGTTATGAAAAAAAATTAATTACCTTCATTCGAAACTCGTTCCGAAAATGTATCCCTAGAATAATTTATTCTGGTTTTCACACGACGTCTATTACTTCTTTCTAAAGAGGTATTATAATCCGTACTATAACTCAAACGTTTTGACCTAGACTTATGTCTTTTTAAGCCAACAATGTATGAATGTATGTAACATTTTAATAATACTCCGTTATCTCCATACGGAGAACGACTTCGCGATCTTTTAGGCATTGCACAAAACCACTTGATTATTTCAAGAAATACGCACTACACAAAAAAAATAATCGTTATGATGTGATTTCTTACGCACAAAGATGAAGACTGAGGTGCGTTAGGTTTTGTTTACTTTAAAATATGTGACGATAACGCCAGAAACGAGGGTACTAGGTACATAGCATCTTATTTACGAGACGAGGCCGAATATAATTATTATTTTATAATGAGTTACGTGTATTCACTATAATAAATTAAACTGAGCAATCAATAGAGTTGTAGTTTGAAATTTACCAGATATACATAATTCCAAAAGTTCCCTGTAATAGGTAGTATAGCGAAACACAAATCATAGAAGCAAAAATAAAATAAATTTGACAACCTCTGAAATGAATAAAATCTCGGACTGCAGTTGTTTGACAAATAGTTTTACGAGTATAGTGCCATTAAAAACAAGTCTATAAAATAATAAGGTTTAATGTTTTTATTGACACATAATTATTGTATTAGTTAACGCCATGTTTATTTATGGGGTTAAGCGTTTGTCGGTGGTCGCCATTGTTGTAGAAAAATATTTTCGGACACAAAAGTACATAATACATATACTTTTTATAGAGGTATATGGAATTATATATGATTTATATATTTATATATTGACTGAAAAGGTACTTCCGATCAAAAATAATACCTTTGAATGATATTAACATTTTAATATTTCGGCTAATTAATGGCTAAGTTAAGGCGCTTCTATTTTTTAGTGAATATATAATATATTATGTATATTTTATCAGAAAAATTCGCTGCGCAGGAAAATTAGTAGTGCAAAATAAATAAATTAATAATATACCTTCCATATTTTTGTTATTATACATTTTTTCAAGATGGCGATTCTCTTATAAGTCCATCTTTTCGAATCATGACAAGCAAGGCGCGGCGACAATTATATCAACGTTATTCGATATTTTTGTTGTAAGTTGCCTCACAAAAGAATAAAATAATCGTATAAAATTTAACTTGTATATAGAGGGCGCTAAACTATTATTAATATTTATTTAACCAACAAGAGTATTAATGAGGGCCATGAACAATCGAGATAATTTAACGCGCGAGCAAAGCGAGATTGTTAATTGCCCTTTTAATACTAGTGTTGGTTACAAAGCTTTTCCGTCGACTGTACAAGTTGTATTCGTGTTTCTCAATATTTAAAAACTTAAAATATTTATTTGTTTCACGGGTAAGTACTGTCAAAAATAAATCATGACATTGAAATGTCACAGAGATGGTCCCTGGTTCAAATATCTGTGGTTCAAATGTCACTGTTTTCCTTTTTTCGTAAATTATTTTTTGGATGTCTTAACACTAATAATATAATAATATATATAATATATAATAACTAATAAATAAAACAATTTTATAGAATAATAAAATAAAACGATAGGTATGTCAAAAACTAGAAGTATTCTATACTAGTAATCATTATTAAAGGTGTTATTGTATGTCCTACACCACAGGTAACTGTCAATATAAATATAATGTATAAGATGTGCGTTGGGTTGTCTGAAGAAAATCGTTGATTAATGTAGGTAAATCATGCATTAATAGGGGGTCATTAATGTATGATTTTGTCTGATTTTGAGAACGTTAATAGCATTAATACTCGGTCGACGGAAAAATGGTTTTAAACCGCTCTATACGATCTCTAAGAAATATAATTATAAAGGTTGTAAAGCGCACTTTTGGACATATTATAATATCAATCTGAAAAACATACTTATAAAATAGTTTTTAACTATTTTATAGATATTTTATTGAGATGATATAAGCAGGATATAAGCATGTGTTAAAGAACTGAAAGTTTTTATAATTTGGGCCTTTTTTGGTTGTATACATATTATATTAGAGCTGTAAAGAGCATTATAGGATGATCGTAGCTCTATTAGATATGTTGTATAGCATTTTACAGAGCCTCAATAAAACTGATTTTGCTACTTGGGAAAGCAACTGCGCTTGAATCAGCGAAGGCATGAAGCTCTATACTTTTTATTTATTTGTTCAAAAATAGGTACCTGGGAATTTTTAAATTTTTAATTGTTGGATATTTTGACAGAATTGGTTCCATTCTTGTAAGACTATGGACTATTTCCTTGTCCCAATAAGTTTTGCTGAGGACCCAAAGCGATTGCATAATTAATTTTCCTTGAACTATAATTGGGTTGACTAATCCTAGAGGGTCATAACATAACGAGATTGTAGATGAGATATTTATTTTTGTGATTTTTGGCAAATTTAAATCTGATGGGGCTGTGATTTGAAAATTATCTGAAATAGGAGTCCAATTGAGTCCTAGAAGTTTGCAAGGAATATCGTCGAAATTCATATCTTTTATTTGAGATTGAGATAGAAAATTCAAATGAGGAGTATTTGAACAAAATTTATGCAAATTAAACCCTGAAGATTCTAAGATTGAAGTGAGCTATGTGTAGAGGAGATCTAGATCAGAAATATAATTAACACCTGCTAACACGTCATCTACATATGTTTCATAGAGAAGTGCATCCAGAGGCCAAGGTTTGATTACTGTTACGCTGTGCTATGTCCTTCAAGACACGGCAGGCTAGGAAATGAGCATTTTTCAATCCAAAAGAAACACTAGTTTATTCAATGCATGACAAAGATTCAGAAGGAGAATTTCTCCACAAGATATTTTGTTAGAAATTATGATTTGGGTTCATTTGAATTTGACGATACATTTTTTCAATATCAGCTGTGAGAACATATTTAAACGATCTGAAACGACACAAAATGTCAAATAATTCTGCCTGCACTCTGCCACCAGTCATTTAATGACTCAGACGAGGTAGTTTTACATGAAAAATCAAAAACAACTCTTAACTTGGTAGCTGCTACTTTCACGAATAACAGCTAGATGAGGTACAAAATATTTATTTTCATTGATAAGAGACAAGGGTATGATACGCCCATGATTGAGAGACAAA
Source organism: Lochmaea capreae (assembly GCA_949126875.1). NCBI lineage: Eukaryota > Metazoa > Arthropoda > Insecta > Coleoptera > Chrysomelidae > Lochmaea > Lochmaea capreae. The sequence continues at coordinate 24,351,134 of OX421402.1, forward strand.
TATTCATTTATGAATTTTTTAATAATTTTCAAATAATGCTGGATCTCGTTGAAGTTTCTTTTCTAGAGAGATAAATCTATGTTTTGCTTTTAAAAATGGGTTACCTAATTTTTCATAGGCTTGAGGTTCGATTAGGGAAAGATCTACTTGATATCTACCAGTCAGTAGAATTTTGTGGTTGAAACAAATGTTTCTTCGGCTAGAATTTCATCTTCATATGCGATAGGATATGTCGTAAGCTCTTCCTGAGTCCAGAATCTTTCTAATAGATTATCTAGAGATATTGTGGAGCACAATGATAGACATTGATGAGACTTTGACTTATTAAATTCTTCTGCGTTTGAGATCGACTTAGCTTGAGATATATGATATATATTAGACAAGATTTGGTGTGAATCTTTTTCGTTTGATTCACCCAATTCAGATAGATAGTCTTGATTGAGACCAGATACAGTTAGATTACTAGATTCATCTCCTTTTGAGTGATAAGTTAGATAATGACTAGACAATTTTTGATCTGAACCTACTTCTCTTGGTTCACCCCTGATAGACTTATCAGATGTATTACTTTGAGTAAAATGCGATAAGATGTGGTACGAATCTGAGATTTCAAACTCTTTTTATTGAGATTGAGGTTGACAAGTTAGAGTAAGGGCTTTCTGAGGAATTGACCCAGACACGATCCATCCCAGAGATGTATTGACCAGAACAGGGAGACCATGTCTTAATTTTTTGATCCCTAATTGCAATATATCATAATAGAGATCTGCGCTCACTAGCATATAAACCACTAGCAAATAAATTGAAGGTTTTATCCGCTAAATATTGTTTATACAATTCAGGGATTTTTAATGAGTCATTATTTATTTTTATTTGAGGTAATCTGTGTGTAATGCTACTACTGCACAAGAAACTTGGAATTCTTTAGATTTCAGATTTGTCATATTGAGAAGTGAAAGTGATGTCTACCATCTTATTAATGACATTGGGAGTATTTAAAATACCCGATAGTTGGACATTGTGATTGTAAGATTGACATTTTAATTTTTTGAATGAGGATAATGAAATGAAAGACATTTTATTACAATTGGATTGCCCTTATTATGTTTGACTATGACTTGGGCTGTTTGCTAGTAATATAAAAGGTTGCTTCTTTGCAATTATTGTAGACAGTGACGACTTTGATTGTCAAAATGAATATTCTGGGTCATTTTCAGGTCGATAATTGGGAGAGTTAAATTAATCAGACATTTGAAGTGATGAATTTCCACTCGAAGGGTGTTTAGCCCAATGGGTTTGATTTGAATTAATTGAAGATAAAGTGTCATCATCTATTGGTTTATTTGATTGTGAGGCTTGAGATTGGTCGCAAAACGCTACGTTTTTTATAGGGTGAGTTTTATTTTGTGATTGCGATGGAATATCGGGTGTTGAAACTGATACCGATTGATTGCATCCATTAGGTGGAATTGATTGAGATGTGGCCTGGAGTCTTTGTCGACCTGAACTGTCAAGATTTTGTCTATTAGTGTTATTTTGATAGTAATTGTTTGCAGATCCGAGATTTGCAGAATTTCAATTGCCTAAGATATTTGCTTGATATAAATGCAACAAGGTGTTGTGTTTTTTATTACACAAAAAAGATGTATTACTTGATTGACACTTATTGACTGAATGATTTGGATTTAGACAATTCCAACACAAATGAATATTTTTGACATAAGTGTGGCGTTGTTCGACGGATAAAATGGAAAATTCTTTGCATGAATTCTTTTTTGTGACTGTTTTCATCCCAGTAATCACAATTTTGCGAATATTTCTTGGATCTTGATGAATAATCACTTGTATTAACTTGTTGTGCAGCGTGAAATGAGACTTGCTGAGTTTTACAAGATTTGTTCGGTGAATTTAAGTTGGTTGTGTGAAGTTCACGAGTGGACTTTTTCACATTTGACTCATTGTGTTTTGATATTGATATATTCTGTAAAACCGTGCATTCTCGATTTAAAAATTTTAATAGTTTTTTTAAGGTGGGTAATTATTCCGTATCGCATTTTTCTTCAAACGATCGGCGGGTGATAAAGTCAAGTTTTTGTTCTATGAGTTTTGTGAGCAATGAATCTAATAGTTTCTCTTTAATTACATTTACATTTTCTAGATTTTGTGTTACAGAAACAACTTCTGCAATGAATGGTTTTAAATTTTGTATAGAACAATTGGATAATTCTGGTATTTCTAAGAGGCGATTAAATAGATTCATAACATTTTGTCTTTTATTTAAATATTTTTGTTCAAGAAGGTTTAAGACTATCTTCAGATACATTCAATAAAACTTTTCAGAATTCGATTTTCATTTTTCATTATTTACAATTAACGAGGTAAAGAGGTCAATGAACGTTGGATAGTTTTTTGGCTTACCATCGAATGGCGGAATTTGAATTGAAGGTAACATTATATTTGAAGTTGTTTGGTGTTTCTAGAGGTGTATTATTTGATTTAGATAACTTTTCAAGAATTTGGTTTATAAGAGATATGGCGTCTAGATAGTTATTTTCAATAACTTCACGGGGTTCGCGTGTAGACCTTCAGTTTCGTCTAATAATTTAATTTCATCTTGGGCATCGCTATATTTTGTATAATAAGTTTCTAATGATTTTAATCTGTCTTGTAATTTGAATTTTTCTTTGGATTCTGTATTAGCATCTATCCATTTCAATATTCTTGTGATCTGAGCTTTGCTTGTAGTTCTAATTTTGGTAAGACTTTCCATTACTATTTGTTTTCAACCAAGATAGATAAATGATAAAAAATTGAATAGATGAGGCTTTTACTTGATGAAGATTCATACTTAACTATGAAATAAAACAATGAATTTTTGTTTAAACCTTCATTACAATTGAACTATGTTCAATACAACTTGTGACGCGTTTCGCTACACAGTAGCTTTCTCAAACGAATACCTTCACGGGGTTCGCGTGTAGACCTTCAGTTTCGTCTAATAATTTAATTTCATCTTGGGCATCGCTATATTTTGTATAATAAGTTTCTAATGATTTTAATCTGTCTTGTAATTTGAATTTGTCTTTGGATTCTGTATTAGCATCTATCCATTTCAATATTCTTGTGATCTGAGCTTTGCTTGTAGTTCTAATTTTGGTAAGACTTTCCATTACTATTTGTTTTCAACCAAGATAGATAAATGATAAAAAATTGAATAGATGAGGCTTTTACTTGAAAAAGATTCATACTTAACTATGAAACAAAACAATGAATTTTTGTTTAAACCTTCATTACAATTGAACTATGTTCAATACAACTTGTGACGCGTTTCGCTACACTGTAGCTTTCTCAAACGAATAACTTCACGGGGTTCGCGTGTAGACCTTCAGTTTCGTCTAATAATTTAATTTCATCTTGGGCATCGCTATATTTTGTATAATAAGTTTCTAATGATTTTAATCTGTCTTGTAATTTGAATTTGTCTTTGGATTCTGTATTAGCATCTATCCATTTCAATATTCTTGTGATCTGAGCTTTGCTTGTAGTTCTAATTTTGGTAAGACTTTCCATTACTATTTGTTTTCAACCAAGATAGATAAATGATAAAAAATTGAATAGATGAGGCTTTTACTTGATGAAGATTCATACTTAACTATGAAATAAAACAATGAATTTTTGTTTAAACCTTCATTACAATTGAACTATGTTCAATACAACTTGTGACGCGTTTCGCTACACAGTAGCTTTCTCAAACGAATTCGTTAAACAAAAATTCATTGTTTTATTTCATAGTTAAATGATAAAAATTACAAGATATTATTCCCGATTAAACAGAATTCTGACAAGCTTGTTTTTCAAGATATAATGTGAGAGAAGTGAAAATTTATTCAGATAATTTTCAATGATTCATATATCAAGTACATATAATTTATTAAATTATTGACTATAAAATTGAGAGATATATTTTTTGTTTTTTCAACAAAATTAGACAGTTTATCTGACCTTATTTGATGTGAAAGTTGGACTTGTATCTATTTCTTGGATACAACAGGAACAGTTGATACTCTGCTAATCCCCTTCCTTTTTTCTATTATTAGATTTTTCCTGCGAACTTAGCACAAATTTTTCTTTTACGGGAAAATCCCGCACAGACAATTTTTAATGACTTTTTGAACCGCACAGACGTTTATTACACACTTTATACTGGAACTGGAAGTTTGATAATTGGATCTTTGAGATTTTCTTTGGAAAAAGTTTCATATCCGGTTCGAAGGACCATGGGCCAGGATTTGAGGGCTTGGAAGGAATTATTATATTTTTAGTGGACTGTATTTTGGTCGGTTGCCTCATTCACACTCTCAGGTTCCTTGCAGAAGACCTCCGTCGACTGTGTAGGTACTGGAAATACTAGCTTTCAGTAGCTAATTCACTTCCTTTGCTGATTAGTTGATAGTAGATACAACTTTTTCACTACTTTCTTTTCTATCATTTCTTTGCATTTTTCGTCGAGCCATTCCTTCTGTTCTTCTCTACTATCTCTGTACTCGTTTTGTGTTTCTGTCTGTTCTAGTTTTCTTATGTCCCATTTTTTTGTATGTTTTAGTTTTATTTTTTATCTTTATCTTTTGTAGCATAGTTCCTGCAACCATGTATGTATTGATCCGTATCAGCACACGCCCCTCTATATGTTCTGACATATTTGATTATCGACCGTTTTCTTTTTGTTATCAATATGTGATCAATTTGTGTATATATTTTGCAATCTGGTGATCTCCACGAAACTTTATGCCATTTGTTATGTTGGAACATCGCACTGCAAATAATCATGTTCATTTTTACTGCTAAATTACCTATTCTGTGCCCGTTGTTGTTTGTTTTTTCATGTAATGTCTTAGTCTAGATTAGTAAGTTAGTAAATTGAGGAGTCATTATTTATTGAAATTGTTAATGTCTGCATCTTAAATTTTGTCCAGACTCCACATGTTTTCTTCCTCTTTTAATACATGATGAATTGCTTTTTGCCAAATTTTCTTTAGTAACTTGTGATAGGGACCTGTCTAATAATGCTCGCACATCTTTTAGTTTGAATGTAGTATTATGTCAAGCCATAAAACTTTTCACTTGTGCCCATATCAGTTCTATCGGATTTAATTGGCAGTGATGTGGGGGAAGTCGCACTATGTCAATGCCACGTTGTTTTGCTAGTTCGTCCACTGCATATCGAGCAGGAGGCTTATTCAATTTTACAATTTGTAGGAGTTCTGGTTTGACTGATTTTTGAGGAAAATTATTATTTTTGTCTGTTAGCCATTCAATGATCTTTTGTTTTCTCCACGATGTGTTTGGCACCTTCTCAATGTGACGAGAATGGTAACTAGCGTTATCTAATTCTATGACTGAACCTTTTGGTATTAGGTCAATCATCTGCTCAAAATATTCCTTAAAAGCGTCGGCGTTCACATCTTCATGGTAGTCTCCAGTTTTTTTAAATTGGAATATTAAAGAGCCACCATCTAAAAACCCATTATCACTGCCAATATGAGTTATGATTAGACGTCGTCCCTTACCGGATTCAATAATATTCGTAATAAATATTTCAGTTATCCGAATATCTCTATACCTTAAAAATAATAATAAGTACCCACCCCTTACATGACCTGTTCCGACAGTTTTATTACGCCGCACCGATTGCGATTTTACTATAAATCTTAGGTAAATATTTAAGTAATTAACAAAATATTATTTTTTGTAACAAGCTATTTCTAGAGATCGCAATGCATTATCCAATAAAATAATTGCCTAAATATCCATTTAAGCTTAATATTGGATTGTATAAGTAAATTCATTTAACCATTCATTAAATTAAGTTTTGTTTTATACAAAATATACAACGGAACTTAGAAATATGGAATAAAACTTGAAAAGGAAATGGGATAAGCATAAATGAAACCAAAACAAAAGTGATGCAGATATGTAGAGACAGTACTAAATAAATAAAGCGATAAATGGAACAAATATTTAGTAGTGGAAATTCAAGAGAACGGAATACAAGATATTTTAATTAATAATAGGATACAAAACTCTTAGAAATTAACTATGTAGATCATTTATAAACAAAAAAGAAATGTTAAAGAAAACGAAAATGAGTGTTTATTTAACCATATTTAGACCAATCCTTACATTTGGATGTGAATCATTGGTGCTCACTCAGCGGCAAAAGAGTCAAATTCAGGCCGTAGAAATAGAAAAAAATGGAACGCAGGAAGTCGAAGTTAACAAGAGAGTACAAAAAACGAGCTTCACCACACGATGAATTCGACATTTGTGACTAAAAAAAGAAGATGAATATATTTTAAAAAATTCACCGTCCGATATTAACATTCTGGTGTGAATCTTGGGTATTAACAAAAAGAAAAAAGTCAAATACAAGCAGTTGAGATGAAAAATGTTCCTAAAATATGGAAGCAGTTCTCAATAGATGTTCCTCGTTTTTTCTGATCGACTTGTATATGATAAAAAAACTTTTTAGAAACAAGAATAAAACCAAACATCAAGCTTCTTCTAATATTATGGTTAGAGTCTGTAGCTACAATTTGGAGATTCGGGTTAGGTGTGAATCTCCAATCGGCCAATATCTCTTGAGTTGTAATTACCCTGTTTTCCCTAAAATAAAGCTAAAATAATATTAACAACACCTATAGAAACCAAGTGAAGGATATGTAACTGCTGTGGGAAACACTCTCCAAATTATTACGAATATAGATCTGGTAATTGATTACTTACTGTACTCGGTTCAAATTTGACAGATGTTTTGTGTTCGTATTGGTAGATAAAAATAGCTGGGTGATGAGCGGAAGTAAGCAAAAGTCGAAATCACAACCCAATGGAAGTGGTCAGAAGAGCCAAGTACGGAAAAATACGCCAAGTTCGGTCAAATGTGAAGGTTTCACTCGTTTTTCTTTTCGATTAAAATGCCGCAGATTTTTGCATCACAATAGTGTACCTGGTCACACATCGTTGCATGTTTGTGTTTGTTATCTTATTTGCCGGACTTGGTCCCCAGCGGATCTTTTGCAGTTTCCATGAAAGGACGGAGATTTACCACGATTGAGGAGCTAAAGACACCTTTTTAAGAAACCTCATAACATAGACAGTCTATGACGCACAATATTTTAATTGTGATAATTATTATTTTAAACTAAAGTTTGTGTAAAATACATTTTTTGACGAAATTTTTCACTTTTATCCTGCATGTTGTGTTTAAATTGGACTTTCCTCATATTTTTTTATATTCTCTATTTACATTGGCGAAACAAAACAACTAAAAATAATCTTACATCTCTAGAAGATTTATATAGATATGATAAAATCTTTGACGTTTAAACAAATTTTTTCTACAAATAATCATCCCTTGTTCAAGGAACAAACGTCAATAAATGTTCCTTCTCAACATTCACTTTTTGTTAACAGTCTTTCAGAAGTACCTACTTGAGATTTTAAATTTCTTCAACACCATTTAAGATATCAATCTACAGTGAAATCTAAAGTGCCACTTTTGTAGCGATTTCAATTTTACTTTGCTCTGATAGTTTCTTAGAATCGGTCGTTATTCCATCTAAGAAATTTTTGGTGAGATGAGTGGCTTCAAATTTAATTATTAATTGGAGACTACATTGAATGCGGTTTGCCTTCCTCAAATGTTTTTTTTCTGCTCAACCCAAGGATACGGATCCTAGATTCAGAACCTTTTTGTCATTGCTATTGATTGCTAGATTCGGCTTAAAGTATTTTTTCCTCAAGACATTCACTATTAAAAAATATGAATAGATACAAGACGTTCGGTGGCTGGCTGGAAGTTTCTGGTTATACTTACATTGAACATTTTGTTAAATAAGTAAATTTATTTTACTTAAAATTGTTTGAGCTTAGCTGTTGAAATTTGGGTTTTAAAGGCAATGTATCTTGCTTTACTTTTTTCCGCGTTTGCTGCACGTCGAGAGTCCATACTGCAGTCTGTTTGAAATAGTCACAGGGTAATAAAACCTAATTTAACATGCAAAACCCTTAATGGGTGAGCAACTAAAACTCCAGAATTATAAAGAAATTTGCATTGTCTTTATTCTTTTATTTGCATACCCAACCCTGTACAATATAAATCCCATCTTCAGTAGGTATAATATTAAATGAAAAACATGATTGCGACAAACACTATACTGTATCTCTTTTTCCGTAGGAGCAAAGTGCCTCATTATTTATTCAAAAGTATTATAAATATAGGGTGAGTCTTTCTTTTTTTCTATGTGGAATAAAATGATAAAACAGGTTGGTGTTACCAAAATTTAATCGACACGTCCTGTATCGTCTCAAATACAAGGGGTCGTAAATTTCACAACAATGGATGGGGATTAATTAATATCATAAGACGGTGGCCTGTGTCGTGCAGTCAGCTCAAGGCTTTTGCCGAGCAGGGATGGCGGCGGGTGTAATTTAGGCGCTAACCATCCTTCTTTACCTGTCTGACCAGGAAGGGTAGATAAACCGACATGTATTTTCGCCGCTAAGAAGTGCAGGTAGGTCGAGTCATAAAATAACTCTTATCTTAATAAAATACGAAGATGGTTTGGTAGGGGTAGGTTTGGTTGGGCTATTATTGAAAATTATCATAATTTAGGTACTTTACAAAAATATATCCTATTATAAATGTCGGTGATTTAATAAATAACTGTATTTCATAAATCACGTACTTCAGTCGGTTAGCGCCCAAAATACACATAGGATTAAAATGACCCTTCGGTCTTGGCGCCTAGCTTACATGTTGTAAAAAGTGCATTAATCCTTTAGCGCCCAAATTACATCCGCCCAGGGATGGGTCTTACAGTTTTTTTAATCTGTTAAATAATTTTGTATTAGGATCAATTTATATATCTGGATTTTTTCTATTAGATAAAATTATAGGCTGAAGTATGGTGGGTAGGTACCTATTTAATAAATTACAAAAAAGAATCGTAAAGATCTAAAAGTTATATAAAGAGCCAAAGATAAAGATAATAATTATAATTATTTTAAAAAAGTCACAAACAAATATTCTTTATTTTGCTTTATTAAAAAGAAGCAACATACAAAATTGTGAGAAATTAAGAAGTGCAATGTTTAAAAATATAAATAAAATTTGTTTTTATATATTTACAATAGATGATGTAGATTTTAATAATAATATGACTGACTCATTGTAATATTTTGGAAATTGTTATGGCATTTATTTTTGCATACCTACCTTAGTAAATAATGTAACCAAACTATCCCAACATATTTTCATACAGTGATAATAAAATAGACTTTTTTATTTACAAAATGATAAAATAGCGCCCCTCAAGTTAACGTTGGTTAAATATCCATCAAAGTAGTTGGTTAAAAGCAGGAAATAAAACCATAGATTTAAAAAAAAATTGTTCTTAATTATTTCATCACATTAACATTACAATAGAAAATAGGACCTCGCCGGCCGATCCATCTACCTCGATATTCTTCATCCAGGTAACGTCTTACTGCACCATAATAATGTGCAGGAGCACCATCTTGTTGAAATGTTATTTCCAGATGGCCGAATTCATCTGGATTATCTTCCAGAATTTCAAGAATTAACGGCTCAATTGCATTTTGTAACATCTCCAGATACACTTCACCGCTTAAATTTGAATTTAGGAAAACAGGACCAGCTAGGAAAATAATCCAGATCGGCCGGCGAGGTCCTATAAAATGGCCACCTCTGTCACCAGATCTGACACCATTAGATTTTTTTCTATGGGGGTACTTGAAATCCAAGGTTTATACTACGGCACCAGATAGCATTGGCGTTTTGAAAGAAAGAATTATTGAAAAATGCAATGCAATGCAATTTCAGCTGACACATTCCAACGAGTACGACAAGAGTTTACTAATAGGATGTATTACTGTCAGGAAGTAGACGGAGCACATTTCGAACACTTGCTATAAGAATCCATTGTTGATATTTGATTAATTAAATTTAAAAAAATAATTTCAATAATTTTGGTATTTATTTAATGTATCCGTCAAAATTAGTTTAAACCCAAATAAAATTAATATGGCTATGTAGCCAATGTCAATGCCTTTCAAAAGAGATATCACTTGCCATAAGGTCCTATTTAAAATTATTGGCCAGAGCGGCACTGTGACGTCCTCTATTACTATTACGTCACCTGTTACCATTCGTAGAGAAGTTTACAACACTTTATTTTCACGCTCCAAATTTTATTAATGTAAGTGTAGCCGTTCAAAAGATACGAGGGGGGTAGGGGACTTTTGAATAGCACTGTATATACACAATATAATAAAAATATATAAACATAAAACAAACAATTTTATTATTAAAAAATTTCATCCATCTTATCCGAATTATATATTGGCACAGTAATTACTAAAGGTTCTATGGTTTCTTCAACAAGATTATCAAGGTTCCACATCTTTTGCTCTTCTTTAATAACGTGGTTTACAGCATTGCTCCAGTTTTCTTTGGTAACGTTGCTCACCGCCGCTTTCAAAAGTTCTCTAACATCTTTGATTTTAAAGGTACTATTATGTCTAGCAATAAATCCTTTTACTTGAGCCCACATTAATTCTATGGGATTTACTTCGCAATGATGAGGTGGCAAATGAAGAACAATTATATTATGTTCTTTGGCCATTTTATCAACAATATGCCGTATAAATTTTGCCTTATTATCTCTCACTACTGTTAAAAGCTCTGCTTTTACGGCATCATTATCAAAAGGTATTTTTTCCCCCTTTCTCCAGCTAGATGAGGGCAATTTTTCTACTAGTCTGGAATGATAGCACTGTCCATAACAATGACGGAATTTTCAGGAATTGCTTTAATCATTTCGGTAAAATAAATCAAATGAACCACCATCTAAAAATCCTTTATCGCTACCAATATGAGTAATTATTAAACTGCGACCCTTACCAGAAGGAACTTTCAAGCCAGTCGATAAACCTTCTAGAAACGCCTGGCGAGAGCTTTCGACATTTTGGTCCTGCCAAACGGTGTGTCCTTCGTTAACCCAGGTTTCGTCTAAATAAAAAATGCGTTAAACACCTTTACACACTACGGGGCTAAATTTTGACGACATTCTGTCTACAAAAGTGCTTCAAATACTGAAAAATATACCTATTTTATTTATAGGATATATATTATAGCTACCTGGAATACTTTATGACCGCATACTGGTTAAAACTTTCATTGTTTAGCAGTACCTAGAACACCTAGTTAATACCCATTTGCAGTAACAAATTATAGCAGGTATTTTGGCCCAATTGAATGGTCTCCGTAAAATCGGCTCTTAATACTGTAATAATTTGCCCAAATTTTGCACTATTAAATAAACCCGACAAATGAAACCATTCAGGTCTTTACCGAAAAATGTAACGCCAATGGTTTATTGCCGTTTTATGGGTGTCGACCCTCTCCTGTGCTCCTATGCAATAGGAAATCGAGTATAGCCATATAATAGGTACAATATCAATTAATATAATAATACGTTCATTACAGAATCTATTATAATAATATTTATAACCCCTTCACAACACGGGGTTATTAATATTATTCGAGCACGAAATACTAGTTTTCGGAAAAAGAGAATTCTGATGAATTTTCATATGGTCCGAACTTTACAACTATGGGCTCCACATTTGCTGCTCTTCTTTGATTACATGTTCCATGAATTTTCACCGTCTCTCTGCATTAACTTTTTCCTGAGCTTCTTCAAAATGTAAACGCTCGGACATCTCTCATTTTATATGTGGTAATTTTTCCTAGCCACCAATCGATTCACCTGAGCCCCTATAGGGCTCAATGGTAAGGAGAAAGTCGAAGTATTACCTATAATATTCCGGTTTCTTGGAGTATTGCTCAAATATAAAATTCACAATTATTGAGCTTTTTATAATCACACGCAGGTACGCCTTTGGAATGGTCATTTTACAAGGGTTTATTGCTCTCTGACTTTTTCAAATAGAGTGTAGTCTATTTACCAGACGATAAAGCCTTTCGAGTTGGTAAAGTAACAAGTATAAACAAAACGAGGCAGTGTTACACGTTCATTTTTACCTGTACTTAAATCATTATTGTCCTAGGAGTGTTTTGAACCATATGAATAATGTTGGAAAAAATTGATGATCATTCATATCACATGGGGTTTTTCTAGATCTTTTCAACAGGTATTTAAAATTATTTGGCAAGAAAATTCGAGTACATTATTTAAATTTCCTATATTAAAAATATTATTTTTGAATATCTAAGTATAGGTACCTATTATATTTATTATTATATTTTTGAATTTCTCATACAAATAGATACTAATTCAAGAAATTAATAGGCCCATGATACCGAGAGTTTCTATTGGCCAATCAAAAATCAGATAATGAAGCTGCCTAAAATCGACTTCAAGGTTGTAATTAAAAGTTCGAGTATAACAGAAATTAAAAACTTGGTGAAAACTCGTGTATGAGAGAAACTATCAGTAATATTTGTAAAGATTTTTTTTTATTTATTTGAATGAAAAACGTATACCTACGCAGCTTTTCAAATTTCCGTTGCCATTTTGACTTGATGTGTCTGTTAAGATGTATTTTAAAAGTGATCTCTATGAATTATATTATGGAGGAAAGAGGAAACTGAATGTACATTGCTATTTCTCACTTAATAATAAATTTTAAACGTTTTTGCTCGTCAAACTAACTGTTATGTCTAATTTAAAATGAAAGCACTGAATAAAAATTTATGAATGTGATGGTTACTAAGCTGTAGTGAAAAATTACTAATCTTAAAAAAATATGAACTTTCTATTAAGTATTCCGTGTTTAAACTAGGTACGACTTTTACTCTGTAAAACTATTATTAAAACCAGATAACACAAAATTGATGCCTATAAATTTTTTCTGACAGGCCCAAGTAGTACAAAAAGTTTTACAATGAATTATGTACCTAAGTAAAGAAAATAAAATAACTTTCACTTTATTATAATTATTTATATTTCGAGTGATGGTAAGTAAATAAATGTGACTTTTTGATTTAAGTATGGCTGACTTTTATATAAAATAGAGCAGTAAATCCACAATAAGATATGTTTTCTTGTTTTATTTCAACTCATTTGCGCGGCAGTTGAATCTATCACCATTGCTTCACGATATTTTATAGATGAATTGATGATTCATTGTTTTTATTAATTGGTTTTTTCATTGCATCTTAAATTATACAGGACCACAAACGCGTGTGAATTATTTCATTCTCATTTTAATTCTAATTTTTATAGTTGTCACCCAAGTTTGTTTAATTTTGTAAATATTTTAATAAACTTTCAAGCAGAAACATATATTACAATAAATTCCGCAAAATGTTCCACCAAAAAACTAAAAAGTGCAACACAGAAAAAAAATGATTTTATTAAAGCTAAGATAGCAGAATATAGAAATGGCCTTATATCACAAAAAGATTTTGTAAAAATTATCTCTTATTATAATTCACCTCAATAATAAATAATATGTTAAGTGAATAGTGATTGTTTCAATTCTTAGAACACAACCTTAACCCGCTCGAAGAGCGGTCGTGGTCCAACTGATCGCTGTACCTACTTAAAACAGATACCTGGCCCGTGGTCGAACTGTCCTCCCGCCGGGTGGTATTTTCCAAAAAGGAAAATCAAATTTCCTTCATTTCGCTGAAACTATACCTATTGTACAAATCGGCAGATATTGAAAGAAGTGGCTTTCCATTCATCAGAAAATATACAGTGTCACATTTAAAAAAAAGGAAAGAAACAAAATCAAAAAAAGTTATTTTGTTTCTTGATCAACCGGAAGTTGGAAAAAACTTTGATGGGTCTAAACAAAACTATGAAGTATTTCAATCAAAACCTCATGGATCTGTTTTTATGTTTACTCGTTTAAAATTTTACTAACTTGAAAGCAGTTATTAACAGTAAAATCTGGGTAAATCTATATTTGTAATGAAAAAATTTTTCCAATCAATTAGTACGGTAAATAAAACCGAATTGTTTCCAACATTTAGTGATGATAAAAAAATTGATATAGTTGCTGAAATGGTAGTAAACCCTACTTCCTCTTCAACTAAAGTTGTGTCTATCTGTGAAGTAAGTAAAAGTACAGTACAGAGAGTGTTGGCTAAAAATAAATTTCATCCATACAAGTTAAAAATGGTGCACCACCTTTCGGATGACGACCCAGACAGAAGACTCGAATTCTGTGAATGTATGATAAATAAAATTAGTCAAAACCCACATTACATAAAAACAATTTGTTTTAGTGACGAAAGTACTTTTTGCCTCAATGGAAATTGGAGTGACATAAATCCTCACACCTTTCGTGAACAACATACCCAATTTCCAGAAAAAGTCAATGTTTGGGCAGGTATTTTGGGAAACCACATAGCTGGTCCTGTTTTCCTAAATTCAAATTTAAGCGGTGAAGTGTATCTGGAGATGTTACAAATTGCAATTGAGCCGTTAATTTTTGAAATTCTGGAAGATAATCCAGATAAATTCGGCCATCTGGAAATAACATTTCAACAAGATGGTGCTCCTGCACATTATTATGGTGCAGTAAGGCGTTACCTGGATGAAGAATATCGAGGTAGATGGATCGGCCGGCGAGGTCCTATAGAATGGCCACCTCGGTCACCAGATCTGACACCATTAGATTTTTTTCTATGGGGGTACTTGAAATTCAAGGTTTATACTACGGCACCAGATAGCACTGGCGTTTTGAAAGAAAGAATTATTGAAAAATGCAATGCAATGCAATTTCAGCTGAGACACATTCCAACGAGTACGACAAGAGTTTACTAATAGGATGTAGTCAGGAAGTAGACGGAGCACATTTCGAACACTTGCTACTTATAAGAATCCATTGTTGATATTTGATTAATTAAATTTAAGAAAAATAATTTCAATAATTTTGGTATTTATTGAATTTATCCGTCAAAATTAGTTTAAACCCAAACAAAATTAATTTGGCTATGTAGACAATGTCAATGCCTTTCAAACGAGATATCACTTGCCATAAGGTCCTATTTAAAATTATTGGCCAGAGTGGCACTGTGACGTCATCTATTACTATTACGTCACCTGTTACCATTCGTAGAGAAGTTTACAACACTTTATTTTCACGCTCCAAATTTTATTAATGTAAGTGTAGCCGTTCAAAAGATACGAGGGGGGGAGGGGACTTTTGAATAGCACTGTATATATTTCCTGAGTTAAACCGGCTTATAATTTTTTTAACATCAATTGACTCTAATTTCTTTCTGCTCTGCCGTCAACAGATCCAACGAGAAACTAATTTTTGTACAGATAATTTTTCATATAAAGTTTTTTGAATTATGGTCTTTGAAATGCCCAATGATGCTCCAATTTCACGAAATGTGACATGGTGATCTTCTTGGATCCGCTGATGTGCAGCATCAACGTTTTCCTGGATGACTGCGGTTGTTGGTGGACCTGTTCTTGGATCATCGCTAAGAATAATCCAACCACGTTTAAGTTCTCCATAGGTACCAACGAGAAATTGTCGACTAATGTGGTGCTTCATTGCTGAAACCAACTCGGCAAGACATTCTTGTCGAGACAACTGTCTTCGAAAATTGTAAACCACTTTTTCGGTGAACATTTTCTCGGCTGAATTCTATTTTTTGACTGACTCTATTTTTCGACTGATCTAGTTTAGGTACAGCTTTGAACGAAGCGATCTGAAACTTTGGCGTTAAGTTAACTAAACATGACAGTTAATTTTGACGTTTGATATTTGTTGACAGACGCCAACTATGTTGTTATATGCAACACTTGAAAGACAAACCTCGTGTATGGATAGATACCTATTTTGATCTACATATTATAGTTTTAAGGTTTAGAACATTCATTCAAGTATGAGTATAAAATAGCAAAACATTCGAAAACAAAAAAAAATAAAACACTAGTCTGAGAGAACAAAATGGTTCACCCTATATTATTAACTGGCGGCCATTTTTTTTATCGAAACCGTAATGGATAGGAATTACCACACAAACTCTACATTTATTCAGGCCAATAGGATGGCAGTTAATAACCAGAGAGGTAATAAGGCGTGGGGATCGGCATCTGTGCTTTGAGGCATAGGCCACAGGTAGAAAATATTCTTCGATTTATAATTCTCATCAGACAACACTGTTTTAAGAAGTCGGAGTTAGTTATTAAATTTTATGTAGGTGATTTTCGTTAGACATTTTGTGATAATCGTTGTCGGTGCTTTTTTGTTGTTTGTGTGTGTTTGTGTGTGTTTTATTTGTAGTTAACTGGATAAACAGCTGTGAATTAATAGTCCAAGGTATAAGCTTATTTTTCTATTGAGACGTACATATAGGTAAATATGAGGAAATGTCACGCCTTCAGAAACCATTGTTATGCAATTTATAAAGAAAAACCTCTTCTGAGGTTAAAATCTTAATCTAATGTGAATACAAAAAATGGTCATTAGATTTCTAACGCTATATCTCAAGAAAAATATGAATTGCAGATAGGTGTTTGGCGAATTTTAGCTGGGACTTGGGGTTGAAACTCGACTTAATTTTATTTTTTGACCAATTAGATACTGGTATAGGTACGGGGCTGGGATAAAGTATGGAACCAAGTAAATATTTTTTAAACGAAAAGAACGATATTTATGAAATTTTGCAGGTAAGTGCAATGGAACAAAATGCATCTGATGTACATTTTTTTGTTAATAATATACTCCCGGTTTAACCGGAAATGCCATCAACTTCTTTAATTTAAATGGGACACCCTATATATTTTTACAGATTTTGAAAGAGCTTGTTATTTTGAATTCATACATACTGAGTTTAGTGTCAAAAAAATTTGTAAAAACGAGGAATAACTCACTGTTAGTTGTACAATAGGTGTACACTCGGGTGTACATTTCATTATTTTAGAATAATGAGAAACAAAATTACTTCAAATGTTCAAAATGCTCGCCGTTTAGGTACCTACTTGCTGACAATATGCCATCCCATTAACAAATGATTGAGTCACTCTTTCCAAGACTTCTCCACGTATTAGTTCACATTCATCAATAATTCTTTGTCTCAATTTCTGTAAGTTTGTTGGTCGTCTAACGTAAACACGTGATTTTAGATAACCCCAAAGAAAATAATCTAACGGGCTAAAATCCGGAGAACGAGCAGGCCACTCTATGAATCCTCTATACGTCCAATCCATCAATTTGGAAAATTCGCATCCAGAAAATCACTAACCCGTCTATCATAGTGGGGAGGTGCTCCATCTTGTTGAAACCAAACATTTTGTGGTAATTGCCCATTCTGTTGAAGTGCAGGAATAATTTCGTTATTTAGTAGATCCAAATACTTGTCACCATTCAAGTTTCCGTCGACAAAAAATGGGCCTATAAGCCTATTTTCGACAATTCCCATCCAAACATTTAACTTCTGTGGATCCTGGGTATGTGCTTCATGATTCCAATGAGGATTCTCATTTGACCAATACCTTGAGTTATGGCGATTAACTGTTCAATTTAAACAAAAAGTTGCCTCATCGGAAAAAACTATGTTAAAAGAAAAAAAATGTTCTCGACATTACAGATGTCCATTAGCCGTTCGCAAAATACCAGCCATCGGTCAAAATCATCGTCTGACAATTCTTAAACCAACTGTACCTTATACGGATGATACTTTTCACTTTTTAATATCTTTCCTGCGGAACGTCGACTGATACCATGGTTTAGTGCCAAGTTTGTGGTGGAAGTTTGAGGTGATTCTTCTAAATCGATTGCAATATTTTGTTTAACAGTTTCGTTCGTTGCAATACGCGGTCTTCCAGGTTTTAGCAAATTTTTTAACATCCCAGTTGTATTAAAACGTCGTAATGTTTTAGTTACTGTTGAGCGTGATATAGGATTTCTCTCGGAGGCAAATTATTAAAAATATGACACACTTCTGCATGAGTTCTAACACGATCACCATAAACGATCATCATTAAAATTTCAATACGCTCTTTTTCACTCAATTAGACCATTCTAAATTGTAAAATTTATTTCCGTCAATTAGAATTTGACACTTGGAGAACAAAAGACGTACTAAACAGTAGATACTCGTTTACTTAGACAAGGAAAGAAGATAACTCTCTTCTATAATCAAAGCTCGTTTATTTATTACCATGCATACAAACAACATCAATTAGTTTATCTAAATAGTTTTTTGCTCTAATGCAAAAAACTCAAAGGAGGTTGATTAAAGTGCTATATTCCTCGTTTTTACAATTTTTTCTACACTAAACTCAGTATGTATGAATTTAAAATAACAAGCTCTTTCAAAATCTGTAAAAATATATAGGGTGTCCTATTTAAATTAAGGAAGTTGATGGCATTTTCGGCTAAACAGGAAGTATATTATTAACAAAAAAATGTACATCAGATGCATTTTGTTCCAATGCACTTACCTGCAAGTTTTCATAAATATCGTTCTTTTCGTTTAAAAGATATTTACTTGGTTCCATACTTTATCCAACCCCGTATTTATGAACAAAATAGATGTTTTTCTATAGCTTATATCAAGACCTTTCAAGTGGTATAATACTGTTTTGTAATTGAAATATTACTAGATGTTCCAAAGGAAATCATATATCACATGACAAGTACTAACTGTTCCAATTAATATATTTTACCCTGCCGATATGAAATATTGTTCGATAAATTCAAATGACCCAATAAGACTAAACAATGTACAACACCAACTTGCCAAAATCGTGATAACTTCAAAAGCATCATTTGATATCATTTAAAACATTGTATTGGCTGGTAAAATATAAGTTTACAACACCAGACCAATAAAAAACCGTTTCGGAACTGATTAATGTCCGTCTATACTAAATGTTCTACAAACTATCACACACCGATGTTAAAAGTTGTCAGAACAAACTTCTTTCACCTTCGTTGCTCTTTTCAACAAGTCATGCAAAGTTAGCGCTATTTCAATGCAAAATAACTTAGGAGCAGCAAATTTTTTATTATTACTTTCTACCAGACTAAATCAGCACTTACAATTTACTAAAATGTTATCAACATAGATAAAGGATTATATATAACGAGATAGATAGGAAACTGCTCACATTATTTTTGAACACTGCGGACAGCGCTACCTTGCGGGTTTAGGAAATAACTCAGACTAAAGATTTGGCGGGATGCTTAAAAGTTTCACTTCAAATCAATATTCAGGTTAATTTTTGAACATTTCGATTAAGGAAAGCAAACACTTCTACAATATATTATTTTTATTAACACTAAGTATATAATTACATAGAAAAAATACTTAAATTATATTCAAAAATTTTAGTTTTTTCATGGGCAAGAATGTATAACATGAATGTTAGGATAAAGTTAATGGAATATTCTTCCGCTTACCACTTGCTCTTTTGGAAAAATATGCATTTGGGCATCCTTGTTATAATTGTTACAACACTTAACGCAACAATTAAAAATCATGTCGAAAAAGTTCTCAATCAATAAGCTTAAGTTTTAAATAACAAAAAAAACTGCGGATTTCAAATGAAAGAATAACACAAAAATTTTTACGCACAAATCAAACTAACAAACACAAATAATGAAATAAAAATAATAATACTTGTTGCTGTACCTCTCAGCTGATCGATTGATAAACGCTGGTACACAATGCGCAATCGCGGAGCTTTGTTTCGCCCTCTGGTGAGTTTAGGAAATAAAAATGTTTAGTGAACTAACACGCTAATTGAAGTTACCAGAGCATGGTTATCAATTTTAATAAACTAATTATCATTGACTGACAACAACCAATACCTTTTAGCGAAATTAAATTGCAAGAGTAGGATGACTAATTCTTACTAAATGACTGGTATATATACTTTATCACACAATCCACATTTCAATTTAAAATATTAACAATTACATCACCATGTCAAAACTGGTCACATTATTATTTAAAAAATCGGCATTTAAAATTTAAATTTTAAAACCAATTTCAGGATTTTCGTAAAAAGTAAAAAATTTGTACCAAAATTTAGCAGCACTCTGTATATATATATATATATATATATATATATATATATGATAACTGTCTACTTGAGGAAAAATAGTTTTTCTGAATTCCAACAAATAAAATCTGATTGAGGCTATTCGGTATTTCTCAAAATTTTATGAATGCTGTTTTGTAATAAACTTATTTTTTAGTTTGTTGTATATAGCCTGAGGTGTTATAGTAAAATCGCAATCGGTGCGGGATAATAAAACTGTCGGAACAGGTCATTTCAGGGGTGGCTACCCATTATTATTTTTAAGGTATAGAGACATTCGGATTATTGAAATATTGATTACGAATATTATTGAATGCCTTATTTTTTTTTATGAACATATAAACGACTTGCATAATATTATTATTGTTGATTTTCAAGAACTATGGCGAATCTAATGACCTCAGGCAGACAGCGTGGGATTATAATTTCAGAGATAATTCCCCTACCTGAGTATGGAATTTGTGTATTTTCGTTTCAAAGGTATAGTTGCAGTCTGACTATCAGCAATTATTGATTTAGTGAATTTAGAAAAAACTTACTCGCTTGATAACTTTTATAAAGTAATTATTGTGATTATTAGTTTCGGTTAATAGTGACAATGGCAGACAATTTGTCACCTGTAAAGCGTACGAAAAAGTCGGCGTTGTCGGTGAAAGAGGAAGTAATAGTACACAATGTTTATAATTACTTAAGAACTGAAATTCCTTCAGGTTCAGTTCATGACATTGTTGAAAAGACAAGTAATATGACAGGCGTAAGCAAATCAACAATATACAAAATTAGAAGTGTAGCGAAAAGTGGAGTTATTAAATCCGCAAAGAAAAATGCAGGCGGTAAAAAGAAAGTTTAATTCACAGAAGGAATTAAAAACGCAATAAGAAGAAAAGTGCACGAATTTTATTTTAGGAAGGAAATCCCAACACTATAGCTAAAATTTCGGATGAAATGAATAAAGATCCATATTTCCCTATAATGGGCCGAACGAGACTACGGGAAACGCTACCGAAATTAAAATTTGAATGGGCAAAAGCGATCATTGATACTGACGAAATTATTTGTTTAAGTCGGAGATATCTAAGAACAATTTCTATATTACGTGCAGAAGGCTAACCAATATTTTTGATTTACTTGGATGAAACCTGGGTGAATGAAGGCTACACTGTCAGTAAAATGTGGCAGGATACCAACATTCAATCTTCACGGCAGGCTTTTTTGGAAGGATTATCTACAGGATTGAAGAGTCCATCCGGTAAGGGACGAAGTCTAATCATAACTCATATTGACAGTGATAATGGGTTTTTAGATGGTGGCTGTTTAATATTCCAATCTAAAAAAACTGGAGAGTACCATGAAGATATGAACGCCGACGTTTTTGAGGAATATTTTGAGCAGATGATTGACCTAATACCAAAAGGTTCAGTCATAGTATTAGATAACGCTAGTTACCATTCTCGTGTCATTGAGAAGGTGCCAAACACATCGTGGAGAAAACAAGAGATCATTGAATGGCTAACAGACAAAAATAATAATTTTCCTCAAAAATCAGTCAAACCAGAACTCCTACAAATTGTAAAATTGAATAAGCCTCCTGCTCGATATGCAGTGGACGAACTAGCAAAAAACGTGGTATTGACGTAGTGCGACTTCCCCCATATCATTGCCAATTAAATCCGATAGAACTGATATGGGAACAAGTGAATAGTTTTATAGGTCGACATAACACTACATTCAAACTAAAAGATGTGCAAGCATTATTAGACAGGGCCATATTACAAGTTACTAAAGAAAATTGGCAAAGAGCAATTCATCATGTATTAAAAAGAGGAAGAAAACATGTGGAATCTGGACAAAATCTTAGATGCAGACGTTACAGTGACAGCATTAACAATTTCAATAAATAATGACTCCTCAAGTGACGATTGTGATTCCGACAGTGATTTAGAGACATTTGCACTTACTAATCTAGACTAAGATGAAGGAAGAACTATTTAAAACAATTTACAAGTGGCATGTTCATATTAATTTCGAAAGCAAATTACAATTACTATCATAACATTGTATTATTTAAACCACACTTATTTAATAGGATATCTACGTATTTTCATAATTTAAAACTTAAGCCAAACAACAAATATTAACAATATACGAACCTCTAATATTGTTCCTAAACCTACGCCTATTATACCCCAAGAAAGTATTAAGATAAGAATCGGTCATTGTTATCTTTCTACAATATCCGTCGGCACAAATAAATTTCTTGTTTTCACAACATTCATTACAGCAGGTAGTGTAAAATTACATATTTTGTTTGGTCCACTTGTGCTGAGCAAGTTCCATATAATTTTGATTTATTACCCCGCACCGATTGCGATTTTACTATATATAATTTCAAGTATAATTTGTCAAACTTTTTTTAAAAGTTATGACCTATTGTATCAATCCCATCTTAACTTATTGTAACATTCTATAAAAAAATATATTACGAAAATAAATTAATTGAAATTTCATAACAACAGAACTGTTATAGTTTATTTCAGAAAGGTATAGGGTAATAAAACCTCATTAGGTATGCAAAGGGAGCACACAGTGACCCAACGAATATTTAAGCCACTTTCATACTTTGGCATTGATTTCATTGTAAAATTCTTTCTTTTTATCAAGTGCAGGTAGTACCACCCGGGTTGGGGTCAGTATATGGGTTTAGCCTATTGTTATCCATTCACAAACACTGAAAATAGTGTGCCAAAGGCGTTCCGGTAGGATACTCGTAAAAAGGAAAGAATTTTATTTTAACAGAATAAAATTAGGCATTATGTACATAGTGTTAGGTATACAGAAATTAAATTATAAAAAATCATAATATTCTTCGTCATCCGAGGAACTTTCATCTCCTCTCGACGTTATAATTAACGGGTCGACGGTCCGATCGATCAAGTAGTCAAGATCCCACATTTTCTCCTCTTCTTTAATGACATGCTGGACTGCTTTTCGCCAGTTCTCTGGTGTCACCTCCTTAATGGCTTGATGAAACAGTAGCTTAACGTCTTTCATTTTGAAAGTCGTGTTGTGTCTGCCACAAATCCTTTCACTTGCGCCCACATAAGTTCTATAGGATTTAGTTCGCAATGATATGGCGGTGTGCGCAGCACAGTTACACTATGTTTTTCTGCTATATCTTCCACGGCGTATTTCATAAAACGATGTTTGTGTAAATTTGCTATAGCTAATAGTTCTTTTTTATCAAATTATCTTCAAATTCAATACTTTTGGTGGTTATCCAGTCAATAATTTCTTGTTTTCTCCAAGATGAAGTTGGAGTCTTCTCTATGCGTCGAGAATGATAACTTGCGTTATCCATAACTACTACTGAATCAGCCGGAATATATTTTATCATTTCACCAAAATAGTCTTCAAAAACATCCGAATCCATGTCCTCTTGGTAATCTACCGTATGGCACGACTGAAAGGTTAGCAAACCTTCTTTTAAAAATCCCTCTTCGCTTCCAATATGGACGATTATTAGTCTTTTCCCTTTACCAGAAGGCACCTTAATACCCGTTGACAGGCCTTCCATGAAAGCTTGGCGAGCACTGGTTATATTTTTGTCTTGTCACATTTTTGGTACTGTATAACCTTCACTAATCCACGTCTCATCAAGATAAAAGATTTTCTTCTGCTCTGTTCTGTACTGCTTTATACTTCTTAAGTACTTTCGTCGCCAGCAAACAATTTCATTGCTTTCCAGTAAAAGTGCTTTACGGTTATGCTTTTCCCAGGCAAAATCCATATTTCTCAAAGTGGTCCATAAAAGTTTTTTAGTTATCAACGGAATACTGTTATCCTGGGTGTTGGCCACTTGGTCGCCGCGGTCAGTTTTGTCAGCGGGGGCTCCATAATGTCATCGACCACTTGGTCACCAGTTTTAAAATCAGGTAGGCCTCTTGGTCGCCGTAGTTATCAATCATTAAAGGTATTTAATTCGATTTATTGAAAATAATATTTTTAAGAAGAAAATAGTTTAACTGATATGATATGGTACAGAATGTGGGTCATAAAAAGAATAAAACCAAATTATAAAAAACAGGGATCTTATTTTTGTATTGTTCTATTACGTTCGTTAAATACGCATGCCGTTTTTTGTAATTAGCGCTGTTAATTTTGTTAGGTATATGTGTACTGTTTAATTTCACATAAGTATTTAACTGAATATCGAGAATTACATCCACAAATTTGAATATATCAGGATGCGCTGAATAAAAAGCAGAATTCAAATGTTTGTGGTTAGGTTAGGTTAGAGAATCACTTTTCAAATAAAAAAATTAATCTTTTCAGTAAGAATGCAGACAACTAACTGATGAAAAATATTTTTATTTTGGTTGTCGACAGGTCACAAGCCCATATTAGTATTAGAGTAATTAAATAAGCCCATAATTTTCTTGGAACCCTTTGACGACCAAGTGGTCTATAACTTTCGAATAGTGAAAGGATTAAATTTGGGTAAAACTGACCGCGGCGACCAAAAGGTATATTCCCGTCATCCTGGCCAAGCTCCATTAAAATCTTATCTAGGGTTGGAATTTCTTTTTTAAAATAAAAAGTGTGAACTTTTCTTCGAATTACACTTTTGGTGTTTTCATCAAGGACTTTTACTGGTCTGCCTGGACTTTTCTTGGGAGGCTGGACTATTAACGGCTTAACAGCAAATACTGATGCTTTAAACTAAACAAATATACTTATAAAGGTCTAAAAATTTTGGGTAAGGTAAAGATAATTTAACTACATTCCCAAGTGGTGAAGTGCTGGAAAAATGGCGCATCCGAATGTTTAGGTTAAGTCACTCAGTATATACATTATTTTTTGGCCTACCCTACCGGAAAGCCAATCATATGGACACCAAAAATAGGGCGGTAAGTATTGTTTAGCAGCCCAAGGGCGGAAAATTCATAACGCCACGATTTTTGAAGTTTTTCACCATCTGTCACTTGATTGCTTTGACGGATCACATGAATTTTTTAATTAATAGTCAGTGCATGTCAAAGTTTTTTGTTATATTTTTCTATTTTTTGGTTCATTCGGTAGGCGGAAAACAGTCATATCTCTCACATGAGGAAACGCTTTAGCAGCCCTTAACTATCAGCTGCCCTCACTTCGCTCATTTTCTGCCTTCGTGACACAATATACTCTATTATTACTGTCACGTAAAACAAATTATTGGTACGTGACCAGTAAGATAAATATCTCATATACAAATTATCATTTGAACCATAAACATATTAATAAGTCTATGATTTAAAGTAGATAGTTGAACAAGTATTTGACTTTGTGTAACAACCGACATTATTTTCAAAGTTAAACTGTAAAACTTATTCCATTATTTTTTTACTCTTATAAAGATTTTCCTTTTCAAAAAATCGAAAGACAAGCTTAATACCCGCTTATAGTAACCGAAAATATATTATTTGTAAGATTTTTGGTGATCTCCTGTAAATTTAATGTTAATATTGAAAATAAACCTCCACATCAAAATAAATATAAACCGCTTTTGACAGTAAGGCAAACAATTTGAATATATTCTGGTGTTAGCGAGTACGGACACATGAATACATGAATATTATGAATCCCTTCATTATCATATTGAAGTAATTTCTATCTTTTTTAATTAGCTTGATTTTTTTTTACGTTATTTACAGGCGAGTATGTGATCAAAGGAGAAGCGCAACCCGATCTTAATAAACCTCAAGAAACCGATACATCCGTTGATTTAACTCTTGAAAATCTTACTTTACCTTTGCCGGAGTTTTTACTTGATGAAGCGTTACGTCTTATAGATTTACAAGATGAAACGTCACAGGTAAGATGTTGGTTAAATAAAACAGAACCTTCTTAAACGCAATACTTACCGAACATATCAAATTAGACGTAGAACTCATTTAGTAGCCAAATAAACAACACTGAATATTGTTTCAGGAAAATACAATAAGTCTCAAGGAGCTAGAAAGCTTGTCCAACGACACTGACGAGCCGTCAGTGCCAAGTATATCTCGAATTACCGCAGCTGAAGCGAAGGCTTCAGCAAAAACTGATGATCCCGCACCTTCTTCTGAGGAAATCTTTCCTAAAGATCCCGAAGACGAGTTCGGTTTTATCTCAGACATGATCCAAACTCCACAGTTTCACCATCCTCACCATAGGACTCCATTCCAGGTAAGTAACAAACTAGATAAATTCATATTTTATGCTCATCTATAAATATTGTTCTATCGAATATGGGAAAAAAATAGACCGACAATGATGAAAATTTTGTATGTGAAATATAATTATTAATTTTATATTAAGATAATTGAAAAAATCGACAGTACTCACCAATTTTGAAGATTATCCGTCGAAAAATTTGCGGTAAATTCAGAATTTCCAGAGAAAAATCAGTTATTATTAACGAACTTTTTTAAAGCACTCATGATAAAATATTTATTTCTGGAGCCTAAGGGTAGCAGAATTGAGTACATTAACAGGACACTGAATATATACTATTTCAGACAATGTACAGAGTGTCCCAAATTGGTGTATTTTACAGGGTATCTCGTAAACTAGAAGAGATAGAAGAAAAGGAGTTAAGATGTTACGACTTCTTTTTTTGATAAAGTAACCTAATTAAATCTTTAGTAACTCCCTGTAGTTGGAAGTTACAGGGCGATTATTGAAAACTGTCGAAAACTACTACTACTACTACTACTACTACTTCTTAATTAAGAAAAATATAAAAAAACATTATAAAACCTTTGATAGATATAATATTAAAGAGTTCAGTGGCGCACAGAATTTTTTTGTTAGGGGGCCCACTAAGGAAATATAATGCAAACTTATGTTGTTGTAAATGGGACACCCTATATATTTTGACGTTTTTCGTTTCCTTTTTTAATTCTCATTCACCTGATATGACATATTATATATCTATTTTCAATGACTGGAGCTACAGTGCAAATAAACCATTTATGGATGTTATGAGGTGAAACATCCTTAAAAAATTGAACACTCAGTAACGAAATTCAACATTTTATTATAAGGATACTGATGTGTGACAATTTTACGTATCAAAATTATAATTAATAAAAAATAAAACCAGATTATAAAAATAAAAATTTGGAACACCCTGTACATTAAAAGAATATATGCACATTTGTCTCTCGTTTGCTAAATTACAAATTAAGCTTGGTTCTAAAGGGTTGATTCCACACTCTTGAATGAGAATTTAGGAAATTTCTTATTGTCCGTTCTAATTAGCGGTACAATTCTAACAATATACATCGGAAAATGTTGTCTAGATGTAGTTTCCCAGGAGTAACCTTGATTGTTTAGTCATACTGGATATTTTCAATTGTCTCTTCTTTTTTAGCGTTACCTATTCCTTCCAATATTACATTGGTACAGGATACCGCAATAAGGCTCAGGCCCCCAACAGGATGCTAGTTCATCTGCTTTTTTCTCCTATTCCAGTGTGTCCTGGAACCCACAGTAAAGTGACGATGCTATTCTCGACTAGTTCATTAAATTTTTCTAGGCATTCTCATAACATTTCAAAACTGATTACATACAAAAACTCAGTGTTTTAGTGTATGCATGAGCCTGGGCACACTTTTCTATAGTGTGAATTTCCTGAATTTCCTCTTGAAATATGGTTTCCCCGTTAAGGAAGTAGTCAAAGCCAATGATAATCTCCCTAAAAGAAGGGTTTTCTCAAAATCAGGCATGCATAATTTTAAAAAATCACCAGATGAGGTTAATTGGTCAATATTCAACAGGTCTGAAGATGTCAATTTTTTAGCTAACTTTCTTACAAGTACTTATAAAAATTTAATCATTAAACATTTTACCCTACGGACAATTTCACCTAAAATGAATCATTGTCCTGTAGATTGGTTCAACGAGGATCTAAAGTCTATGAGACATAATTTATCTAGTTTAAAACTCGTTTCAGAAACTGGAAAAAATCCTAATGATATCGTTGCATTTCGTAAATTCAAACAGGAATATAATTTAAAGCTCAAAGAGACTAAAAAGTTAGCCTACAATAATTTTATCGCAAAATAAACCTAAAGCCTGCTGGCAAATAATCAATTTTGAAAGAAATAAAATGAAATCTAGTTCTCAAGATTTTCCACTGTCTCCAAATGAGTTTAATAATTTTTTTTGCGAGTATTGCTGATGGTATAATAAAAACTTTGCCCACAATAGCTCATGAAGATTTTCTAAATTTTAAAAATTTGCCAGTACCGTGTACTTCTTTCTTTTTAACACCAGTAACCGTAGGGGAAGTTAGTAATATAATCAGTTCCTTGAAAAATTCCAGCTCTCTAGATACAAATAATCTCAATAGTTCAATCATAAAAGAAACTTGTGAATTAATAATTAAACCGCTCACAATATTAATAAATTCAACTTTCCATTCAGGAATTTTCCCCGATGCCTTCAAATTCTCTAAAGTTCTTCCATTACATAAAAAAGGGGATACCTCTCAGATTGACAATTATTGTCCAATTTCAATAATTTCTATTTTTAGTAAAATCTTTGAGCTGCTGTTAAAACATACGATTACTTCGACAAACAAGATTTTTTCTGTAATTCGCAATATGGTTTTAGAAAAGAACGATCGACTACTCAAGCTGTTCTGAATATTGTTAGTGATGTAATTAAGTGCATTGACAGCGGAAAGCATACTGCTATTACACTATGTGATCTTTCTAAGGCGTTTGACTGTGTTTCTCACAGTATATTGCTCCGTAAACTTAACTACTATGGTATTAGAGGTGTGCCACTCCAGCTAATTGAGTCGTATCTAAGTAATCGTTATCAGGCTGTATCATGTAGTAATGCTTTATCCGATTTTAAACCGGTTGTCCATGGTGTTCCTCAAGGGTCAGTTCTTGGACCTTTGTTATTCATTATCTATATAAATGACTTACCCAAATTCATTTGCTGATGACACCAGTTTTATTTATCCCGATAAGAACTATGAAAACTTAAAGTCAATTTCGGATGTTATTGAAAACAAATCTGAACTATGGTTTTTGTCCAATAAACTAAAATTAAATTGAGAGAAGACACAAAATCTTTACTTTTCTTCTTCTAACCAAAATGCTGGGAGTGTAAAATTGTTGGGACTTTTCTTAGATGGATCACTGTCGTGGAATTTTCACGTAGACTATTTAAGAAACAAATTATCAAGCTCAGTTTTTGTACTTCGACAACTTAAACGAGTTGTTAGTTTTCAAACTTTGAAAACGGCTTACTTTTCCCTTGCGCATTCCCATATTAACTATGGAATTGTGCTTTGGGGAAATTCGTCGTCGGCCAAAGATATCTTTGTAATTCAAAAGAGAGCTATTAGGATTTTGAGTAATGTCAGTTCCCGTGAACCCTGTAGGGCATTATTTGTTCATCTACGGATAATGCCTCTACCGACCTGTCAGAATATCTAGAATTTTTAAAATGTATTGCTCATTTAACATTCCTTCCTTTTTTTAAATATATTTTTTATTGCTTGTATTTTAACCTTAATTTATATTATTATGTGTTATGTGTTTTTATTAAGATGTCAAATGTTATACATTTTACATTTTGTATCTCTTACTTGCCACAAACATTGTAAAAACATGTAATGTAGTCAAATAAATCTATCTATCTATCTATCTAATCATAATTATGTCCTTCTACCGTATGCTTGACGGATTTCATAAACTAACTTTTTGTGTCTTTTTAAGTTGATGCTTCTCTCCATGCACCTATGTTGCCACTGCTGTTATTCATGTGCTGTATATGTCCCCATCAACTTATTTGTCGAGTTGCTCTATAAATGGTATTATATATTATATCTATCAGTAAGTCTTATTTTATACAGTGTAGAAAAGTCAAATGGAATCGAGTAATTATTTTGGTTACAATACAAATTTATAAAAAATCCTGAAACAAAACAAATTTAAATTATATATTGGCATTCTTCAACGCGAAAATGTGATCCCTACTTTCAACTCACCCCCTTCGAGTGACAGTTGAAGCCAACAATTTTTTAAATGGGAAGTGTGGGCTGGTGATATATCGTTTGAAAGGTCTCATTCCACATTCTAACTTTTATTGCAAAAATTAACCCACAAAAAAAATCATCTGATCACCAAAATCACCTTAGCGCCCTCAAAACTTATTTTCCTTCAAGAAAGTAAGCAAAACCCATAACAATGTTCTTCTTAAACGGTATCAATTCGAAAATAATTACCTTGGCAATGTGTTTTGTTTATAACGCCTTAGCAAATTGTTTTGTATCTATAACTGCTTTTTGTTAATTGCAACTCAGAAACATGGTTAGATTAACAAACTCGAAGATACACAAATGGAATCGACAATTAGTAAAATAGAAAAGCAGTTTTGCGGGCTTGGACATGTAAGGCAGATAAAGAAAACAACTGCCAATGCACCAAATTAGATGTGATGCTTGAGTGATACATCTACTTTACAAACATCCAAAACATTGAATCCTAGGTTAAATTTGTGGTGAGTGGGTCTATTAGGCCCCCCACTGAGTCTCGTAAGAGTCTATTGTGGCTAATACCTATCCACTTAGTCCTAGGTCTACAAGCGTATACACCTGCACCAGAGCCTGAGGATGTTTTTGAACCATCCAGCTGTCTGATCGTAGTAGTTAGACCCTGTCATATCTATTCGGAATTAGGATGGTTTTAGGCAGGCTTAAGGTAGTTCACTGTTGGAGGCATTCTCTCGTGGTCATTCACAGAATACTATGACTTTTGGTGTCCAACAGAAATCGGCTACGCTCATTATAAGCCTGTTTTGTGCATTTGGAACTATGCGCAATTCTATACGTTGTCCAGCTAGCCTCTCATTCCAAAAATGTATGGAGAGGAGGTAGGTCCAGAAGGAATTCGATGGCTGCTGACGGTGTGGTGCTAATGGCACCAAGAATTGCAAGGCAAGCCTGTCTCTGTATACCAGAGAGATTTGTTTGTGTCACATATACCAAATACATTTATTTGGTTCCCCAGCCCCCATATTTTCTATGGATCCTACAACAAGTTCACAATGATAATGTGACCTTGTGGATAACTTTTTCCAAGTTAGCGTTCCGTGTAAGTTTTTTATCTAGGATAATCCCCAAATATTTTACTTCCGCTGCAAATGGAAGGTGGAGGAAGTTCCGATCTCAGCCTTGAGTCTTTTTGTAAACACGGACATTCAAGATTTGGGTGTAATAACTAATAAGCATTGAACATGAACGAGATTTGGAACATATTTTTAGAACAAAAAAATCTTCATTCAGGAAGTTAAGCAGTGCTCCCCTGAACATTCTCTTCGTCGATCTATTCAGTAATTGATACCTGCACTGGGCAGATATTTGCTATTTATATTATTCTACTTGTTCAATTCTTACACTGTCTATTTCGATATTACTTTTAATATTTGCTTCATAAAGGTTTTGGATCATTTTTATTATTCTGCTGTGTACTTCTCTTCCTTTCAGGCCGTTCCATATTGTCAAAAGCTTTTTCTAGGACTATGGGGTCTATTCCGAATATTTTCTGTTCAGATAAAACACTTTTCGTATTCGGGAATGAAGTTTCTGTCAAAAATTTTAGTACAATCATTTAAAATAATCCTTTAAAACTTTAATTTTTAGAAGTACCCGTGAAGTTTTAAAAGGTAAACAGGGTTTAATAATATACTTAGTGTATTTGGTGGAAGAAATAAAAGTCTCTAAGATACTTTTTTATTTCATTATACTTTCAGCACTAAACAGCATAATATACAAAAAAATCTTCATCTAGTCCTAACGATATTTTAGATTGATTAAAATCGTACTTACAAGATTAATTCTATATATGGCCTCGTTTTCTGACTCACTGTTTGCTATGGAAACATTTTCAAGAAAGCCAGCTCCTTCTGTCGATAATTTAACTCTCCTCCCACTAAGCAAAGTAACATTTATTCAATATTTCAGTTACCTTTCATGGTAATGTGTAATGTTACATCAGAGTTTTCTGCTAGCTTATTGCAAAGGTTCAGCAACTACTGAAACGGACGTTCAGCAATATTATACAAATGATATGTGTCATTATCAATTATTCCAGCAAGGTTACTGCAACATTGCATATAATGTACAGGAGAATTGCAAATGTGATATTAAAAATGTCATTTAGTAATAATATTGCAGCCACTACTGAAATTGATTGATATATGTAATGCTTCATAATTAGTAATTGCAGCAAGGTTACCGCAACATAGAATATAAATTAGTGGAAAATAACATATTCAATATTATGATATATTTCAGCAACTTATCACCAATTTTGTCTTTAATCTTTCCACAACGTTTCAAAAATTATTTTCAGTACATTTGTTCACTCTTAAAGAATTTTTGGATTTTCACTAATTGCTTCTAATATTGATAGAAAATGGATGCAATCTTTCTATCTAGTTTTTAGAAACAAGCAGTGAAAACCCAAAAAATATTCTGAAATGATTACTTAATAGATATTTTTAGTAAATTTTCATTCAAAGCAATAGATAATTTTTTTTGCTTCTTTTATGTTAAGTTGTTAATTCCAAATGTCCATGAATGTTTTTGGGGACAAAAAGCTAAAAACTCAAATATAAAACTTTAATAAAATTAAAATATTACAAAAAAAAACAAATACTCATTAAAATGTCAAAATTAAAAATAAAATTTCTTTGGCCTTGATATCAGATACCTGCAACAAAAAAAAACATTGAATGAAATGTTCAACTTCAATATTGACAACTTGATCTACCATCTATTCTACAAAACCTTACATACATATCTATACAGCACTTGATCTCAACTATCTCAACACATCATTGAAGAGTTTCAAAAGCATTACCTTTTGAATTATTACTGCTTTCCTCTGTCATAACGAGTTTTTGCAAACTGTAGCCAAGCCATTATAGTATGTCTTTCAAATACATCATCTTTGATGCATCGAAATGAATTTCTCACTGAATCTGAAACCAAAATATTATATACCTATAATTAGTCAACTCAATAAAAATGGTCTCACTCCAATAAAGAATGAACAATTGAAAGTATCATTGATTATGACACTATTTTGCTTTATATTTAAATTGAATAGACACAAGTAGTAACCTTTTAAAATTTGTATGGATTTCAAATCTTTAATCTTGAAGTTATCCTTTTTACCGGTCCAACTACAAAACATGGCACAATGATTCGTGAAAAAACGTTCAAGAGTGCTTACAACACAAGATTTTTCATTCAAGCCACCAATGTACTGTAGAACCTGCAACTGAAATAGAATTGTAAAGTAAAAGTATTCCCCAACAATTACAAATGTAAAAGTATTCCCCAACCCTTGAATTGAAAAATTATATGATTTAGTAGTTTCTTTATTGTTGTCATCTTCTAATTTTTGCTCAAGTTCCTGAATTTCATGGATTGATTTCAAAGGTAACAATTTGGAAATATTATTTTAGGACCTTTTAGGGTTCACTGAAAAACTGGTATTTAGAACTCCATATTGCCCATTCTGTTTTCCATAATATCTAATGTTACATTGATATTCAATAACGTTTCAAGTATCTTATTTTTGCCTGAAAGAGCTTCAAAAAGGAGGTATTAATGATTATCAGCGGATGCTACCATTATCTGAGATGAAAATTTTCTTTTACATGGTAAAATTTAAATATATATTATATTATATTATATTACCTGCCATTTTCTCAGTAGTTGTAGTCTCAATAATTATGGGCGCCTCATTTATTATTCTTCCAAATGTATGCTCATCATCAGGACTAGTTGCAGCTGGCTCAGTAATGGTGCTACTTGATGTAGTTGGGGGAATTTCTAAATCAATAGGCTGAATTGATTTGTGCATATCTTTTATAACATTGGCATCCTTTATTATTTCATCTTCAGTTGAAGAATGGCTGTCAGTATCTAAAATAAATATATATACATATATAAGTACATTATACAGTATTAAACACCAGATTCTGTGTTGGTCACTATAAATGAAAAAAAAAACAGCCTCAACTATTGAAGTGGATATTAATAAAATTGTATCATGTAGAAAAAGCATAAGTTATTATTATTTTACTTACTATTTTCTGAATCTGGAGATAATGATGGATCTCTATACCTTATGTTGGGTTTGGGTTTCCTTTTTATCTTCTCCACTGTTGAAGTCTTCTCATAATGATCACTTTCTTCATATGTTTTAGCAAATTTCTGTTCATAAAACCGTGCTTCTTTAAATGTGGCTGTGAAAAAATGAATGCAATTAAAAGTGTAGCTAATTGATACAAAATAAAATAAACTTATGAATTCGATTATTTGCACTTACAATATTCACCCAATATTTTGACATCATCAATTTTATTCCAATCATCGATAGGGTCTTGGCATTCTTTGATGGCTTTGCTTTCTTTGTCCTTCTTTGGCCATGAACGCTGAGACCCATTCATCCACTTTCTTGGGGCAGCAGATACATATGTTGTGCCTTTAAACATAAATTCTACTACAAGGTACACGTGAAATTTAAACAAAAAAAATCAACTGCTACATCTTAAAGAGGTCTTAAAAATTATAGTACCTCCGGAAAAATTGATAGTACCCATAACATGAAATTCACCAAATCCTACCTCTAGTACTTCAGTGCTGTTTGCCTCTATATTGTTTGTGCAATTTTATGTGCTTTTATCACAAGTCTATCCTGGTAAGTACGGTATCCGCCAAAATAAACAGTACCGAAACAGAGAGTGCTGTGGAGTTGTTTATGTAATATGGATTTGTCATATTTGACTTAATTGTCATTAGTTGATATATTAATAGTACGCTGCAGTTAAATTTGATTTAAAAATGGTTCTAACAACGGAAGAAAAAGTGTTTTTGGTAGAGCATTATTTTCGTTCATACGGAAAAGGTCGTAATGATGGTCCAAGCTTAGAACAGGTGTCAATACAATATCAACAAAAATTTAATTAAGCAGCTCCTAGTAAAAGTGTGATGTTAGCTGTTGTTGAAAAATTTCGTCGCACTGGTAGTGTATTGTGTCAAAGTAAAGGTTCTTCAGGTCGTCGAAAAACAGTATGCACTAACGAAAATGAAGGACGTGTTTTTAACCAAGTTGTGCAATCACCTCAAAGAAGTCTTGTAAGAGCTGCATGTAAACACAACATTAGTGAAACGTCTTTACGTCGCATGTTCAAATCAATTGGTGGTTATCCATACCGTATTCAAGTTGGACAACGACTAAATGCTGCGGACAAACGTACAAGAGAAATTTACTGTGGTCGCATGTTGAGTTTAATTTACGAAGATCCCGAATTTTTGAAAAACATATGGTTTTCAGACGAGTGTCACGTTCATCTTAGCGGCTATATTAATCGACAAACAACCAGATTCCTTGGATTTGATCGTCCTGATGTCATTGTAGAGAAACCACTCCACAGTCTTCGAGTTACCGTTTGGTGCGCGGTATCTGGTCATGGAATGATTGGTCCTTAT
Source organism: Lochmaea capreae (assembly GCA_949126875.1). Lineage (NCBI taxonomy): Eukaryota > Metazoa > Arthropoda > Insecta > Coleoptera > Chrysomelidae > Lochmaea > Lochmaea capreae. Next base: position 24,386,804 of record OX421402.1, read on the forward strand.
TTCGTTGAAGATGATAATCAGAATCCACTTACTGTCAACCAAGAGCGTTATAGAGAGAAAATTACTATACCTTTTGTGAGAGATCTAAATAACTTTTGCCGTGCACGAAATCTACAGTTTCGCACACAATGGTTCCAACAAGATGGTGCAACGAGCCATACAGCTGTGCGCACCTTAGACTTACTCCGTCAGCATTTCGATAATAGAATAATTTCTCGAGGAACAGATTTCGAATATCCTTCTCATTCACCTGATCTGACGCCACCTGACGCATACATTTGGGGCATAATGAAGGACAAAATATTTCACTCCGAAAATCCGCCGGCGAATATTGCCGAACTACGGGAAAGAATACAAAATATTTTTCGGCAGTTACATCAACCACTTTTTATAAATATGTTTATTGACTTACAAAATCGATATGAAGCTTGTTTGCGTCGAAATGGTGAACATTTTGAACACTTACATTACAGAAATTAAAAATTAATTTTTATTTTTATTTTCGGTACTGTTTATTTTGGCGGATACTGTATTTGAGTGAGGTCTTTCCATCTGGTTATAAAAAAAAATTACATGATAAAAGATGAGTTATTTAATTAAATTGGAAATATTGATTGAAACAAGCAAATATATATATACATATATATATTTATATATAAAACCAGAAATATTGGGGAAACGGCAAGTTTATAAAAGTGAACTCTTCTTACTAATCTTACAAGCTTTCGGAATCTTTTATTTCCATTATCAAGTAACAGTAAATTGAGGATATTAACATTGGTATAAGTGGGTAAATATAGTTAAATGCAAAAATTGGTATTTGAATTTTTTAAAAATTTTGAAACTTAATCCGAAATATTGTCATTATGACAGATAAACATTTTCATTTTTTCTTTTCTAATAAGTTATCAAAATTATTTGGAAAAATGAAGATTAAAGGTTACGATAGATCATACTGAATAAGTAGACATGAATATTCTTCTTTTTTTAAAATTTATTATAAATAATGTCAAAATATGAAAGTTTTTAATTTTTTTATTTTTTATCAAGAATTAGAATTTAAAATCTTATTTGTGTGATCAATAGTTAGTAAGTAGTGATAAATATCACTGAGATTATTATAGTCACTCTTCTTATTAATAGTATGAGGTTCTTGAGATATGTGAGCCATTTCTAAGAAAAGTCTTTTTTTAGTATTCGTTTGTATGTCTAAAATGTTAACAGATTCAAAATCCATAACGTGGTCTTCATCAATAACATGTTTTGCTAATGCACATCTTTCAGGATGTAATCTACAATCACTTTTATGTAAGCTTAAACGACTTTTTAATTTTTGACTAGTGTGGCCAATGTATTTACCATTACAATTTTTACATGGTATACAATATATTACATTTGAAAGATTGAGAATCAGAGTTTTGTCTTTCAAATATATATATATATATATATACATATATCTAAAAAAATCTCATTGTATTATAGGAATATATATTTATATTTATATATATATATATATATTGGTACACGATACCTTGTTGCCTCCGGTATATGGAAAAGGCGACCTGGCCTCCGGGTCTTCCCATTGGCTTACATCCAAAAAAAAGTTATATATGGGGTGGTCAAATGAGGACGAATCCGGATCCCTTGAGAGGGGTAAATATATTTTAGTTTTTAACGGGTCATATATACTCATATATACGAAACACAGAAAGTACTATGTCACCTCCAAAGATTATATATCTTGTTATCTTTGTCGCCTCCGACAGCGTTGCCACATGATCGGAGGTCATAAAGACATCTCTTTATCCACATGCCCGATTTTAAATATAAATATTTATGCGGACATTTGTTTCCATATTTTCAGCAAAGGTAGGAAGGTATGCAAAGGACCCCGCAATAATCTTATGGAAATTGGGTTTCTGTCAAATTGTCTGAATTTTTGATATGTTGTAGATTTTGTTATATATTAATTTTGGCACTTTGTGCCCAAGGAGACTTTTGTTCAGGATGACAAAATCTACAACATATCAAAAATTCAGACAATTTGACAGAAATCCAATTTCTATAAGATTATTGCGGGGTCCTTTTCAATTTAAACATGAAATCGGTATAACAGAATTTTATTTTTATGGATACATGTGTATCAAATAATCGACTAATGTAAATAAGAAAAAGATAAAAAAAGCTAATTTAAAATAAAACGTTTAATTTTTGACATATTTTACCTTAGTGTGTGTAATGTACATTCTTTATAAACAGTAGTAGAAAAAAGGGTATTAATTTATGACTAATTTTTATTAGTGACTTTAATAAGATGTTGCAGTTTTGATTTTACGGTACCAACGGCTCGATTTAGATTATTATTTTCAATAAATTCTCTTAATTGTTGTGTTGATGGTTATTTCTTGTTTTTCAAGTTTGAGGCAAATGCTCTTTTTCTGATAATTTCTTTCATTTTTGCTATTTCCTGAATATAATCTACCTTATTTTTAATAAAATTTATAAAAACCTTTGGATGTGATTTCTTTATATTGCCATCAAACTTGTGATTATTTCCTCCATTCTCCCAATATATCATCGTTTTTCTTTCCTTTTTTCAATTCCATCAACCATTCTTCTTTTTATACGACCATTTCTTCCAATATTCTTTTGGTTTCTTGATATTCCACAAATATATGTCTTTGTGACTCATCATCTACTTTCTGTTCCATTATTTTTATTTTATTATCCTGTTCCTGGAATTGTTGTTTTATATTTTGAACCATAGTTTCTATTGATTGCTGATATTTTATAATGCTTTCCTCTGTTTGCTTAGTTTGATTATGAATTTTGTTGATAATACCTTCATATATTTTATTCAATTCTCTTATTCCCTGTCAGTTTTCCATTTTTAATTCTTTTTATCTGCTTTTGGATTTCTTCGTGTCTTTGAATCACTTTTTCACCCATCTCTTCTATTACTTCTATCTTAAATTTCTCATACTCTTTAACTAGTTCTTCTCTAATTTGTTAACAATTTTTCATAATTTGTAATTCCATATTTCTCTCCAACCTTTTCTGTACCTCTTCAAATATCTTTTCTAATGTCTTCTTTATTTCGTGTAATTTCTTTTCTGTCTTGGTTTGTCCTTGTTCCAGTTTGCTTTGTCCTTGATCCAACTTGTTTTTTAATTCATCTTGTCCTTGTTTCATATTTTTCATCAACATATCTATTATATTAAATTAGTTGCTCATCTGTCTTGATTCCTCCACTTTCGTTTTTTCTACCATCTCCTCTAATGTCGTTTCTTGTAATTTTCCATTTGTTCCTACTACTTGTCCTTTTCTTGCATATATTCTACTTTAATACATTCATTCTCATCACTTTCCTCACTCATAGCTTTAGGACTATCCATAAAACATTTATACCTGGTATTCATTATGATTTATATTTGAGATATCAGTTAATAATAATAATTATCTTCTTTTACAAAAATTGTTTCTATGATTAATTCTGAAAAAATTTATTTTTTGTAATTGTCACTGTTTCGGAACTTCACATAAACAATTAATTCTCAACTTAGCCCCACTTTGGGCGCCATTTTATATTGATTTTATATAATTGCTCTATTAGTTTATGATATTTAACTTTTGTTTTATTAATTTTTATATAATTTATTATTTACAACAATACATTAGTAAGCGAAAATGAAGAAATCATCAACTTTCTGGCAAAAAGCTTGGAATTAAAATTCAAATGTATAGTTAATTTCACACCTCCCTGTATAGATAAAGCTCCCTATCCATGCTCTATAACTTTATCGCATGATATTACCTCTCTTAACTGCTTATTCTCCTTCTTCGAGCATACCTCAGCTCTTAATAGCTGCAAAAGTACTGCCTCCGGTCCTGATGACATCCCGTATATATTTCTTAAAAAACTCTCCAGTATAGGTTTACACAAGCTTCTAGAAATTTACAACTTAATATGGACCACCAACCAATTCCCTAACCAATGACGTACTTCTACGATCATTCCTATTAAAAAGCCTGAACAAGCTGTTACCTCTCCGAATTCTTTCCGTCCAATATCACTTACCTGCACCATGTGCAAATTATTAGAAAAGATGGTTAATAAGCGGCTTCGATGGTTTTTCTATAATCATAATTTAATTCCAAAAGAACAGTCGGGATTCCGAAAAAATAGATCGGCCTAAGACAATCTGGTTCTTCTCCAATCCCATATCTCTGGTTGGATACCAACGGTGCATTTGATTCTGTTAGCAGACAGACAATTCTAAATTAACTAACTTTACTAAATATTTCCAGACACATATTTCATTTTATTCGGAATTTCCTAACTTCAAGGACATACGAAGTCTTTACTAATGGAATTTTCTCGTCAACCTACAGCCAGACTGATGGCGTTCCCCAAGGGTCGGTTATAATCCCCACTCTATTCAATCTAGCAATAAACAATATTTGCTCTGATCTCCTTCCTCCCATCAAGTCTGCCTTGCATGCTAACGATTTGGTTATTTACGGTCATGGAACGACTATTTCAACTACAACTAATCTAATGCAGTTAGCAATAAATACCTTAAGTAAAAATATAAGTCTCTTAGGATTAACTTTTTCTCAAACAAAATCCAAAATCATTAAATTTAGTTGACGACCACCTTCACTACCCCCTACTATCCTTATTAACAATGACCGCCTTCCCGTTGGTGATCACTGTAAAATACTTGGGTTAACATTCGATTCTCAGCTTACCTTACGTATTCGAGAAATCAAAGGCGACTGCTGCAAAAGACTAAACATTATTAAAATCCTCTCACATTATCACTGGGGAGCAGACGAAAACTCTCTTATATACAGGGCCATTATCCGTTCAAAATTTAGATTATGGATGTCACATCTATATCTCGGCCGCAAATCCTGATCTCAATCTCTTAAACTCGGTGCATAATACAGCTCTACGCCTCTGTTTTAGGTGCTTTTCGATCTAGTCCGGCAGAAAGCCTTTACTGCAAATAACCCGGGAAAGTAAGGAATTACAATTCAAAAGTTTCCCATAATTGACTTTTCATTTTTAAATGAAAATATATTGACCCAGCATCACTCTCCTAGATTGTCTAATAATTTCCGCTGGAGCTTGCGACGCAGCTTGCAAGCACAGCTCAGACCACCTAAAATTCAAGTGATTTATGCTCGTGTCATTTCTGGATGTGTTCTTACAAAAAAATCGTAAAGATGAAAATTAAAGCAAATCTTATGCTCTTGAAGGTGACGCAAATAGTTTTTTCAAAAAAAAATTTTCCGATCTTAAATTTTCCAAAAATTGAAAAAATTTTCGAAAATTATATTTTTGGCTGGTAATTATAAATAAAATATTAATATCGAGGTCAAAACATAGATAAACATAGAGGACAAACTTCTAAAAATTTACATTTTTTCAGATTTGGAAAATTCAAAATGGCGGCTGCGCAAATTGGAAACAAATTTTTTTTTTTCATTCGCGTCTAAATTTATGAACATTAACGATATTGAGAAACGGTTTGTTGCCATCGGCAGAGTGAAAGTTATATTTTTATAAATAACATAAACAAAACTTTTAAAAAATTTTTTACATAATTTTTTAGAACATTCACCGAAAATAAAAATTTTGGGGCGTCGTCCCAGCACTGTAGTGGAAAGCATCTGATGCGATAATTACAGTGAAGCAGTGTCGAGCGCGGTTAGTACTTGGATGGGTGACCGGCCCACTGGGAAAGACCGTCGTGTAAGTAGCCCGTACAGCCTGCAGCGGAGTAGCATATCACAGCTCGCAGGCATTATACCAATGAGCACGAGGTATAATGTAGGTATGCCGTCTTTCGGAGGAGACGTAAAACCGAGGTCCCGAGTCCATGGATGTTGGGCTCGATAAAGAACCCTACCACTGGTTGGAACACCAGTGGGTTCGGCAAAATTTCCGGTTAGGGGTAGAGTGCTCCCGGCGTCGGTGATTAGCCTCAGTCGCAGAAATAGACCGACGTTAAATAACCAAAATAAAAAAATAAAAAAAATTTCCATCTAGTTTTTTCTCATTTTGGCGTTGAAAAATTTGTTTAAAATATGTTTTCACATTATAAATATGTGTGTCTTAGTAAGACGAGTATTTAAAAAAAAAAATTTTCAGATGCGACTTTTACAAGCTGAGATAAACAAATTCAAAGTCTGTTAGATACTGTAATAATATTGATTGAAATTTTCAAATTTTGATCACTTCGCTAGGTTGTCGAATCCCAACTCAACTTAAACACAAATTTTCATTTTTCTACCGTCAATTGGTCCATTCAAAAGAGAATAGTAATCCTAGCTCGCTCGGCCAAACGGTGCGGCGGCAGCTGCTTGGCGTTGTGGTGGGGGGTCAGCGCTCGTTCGCAGTTGAACGAAGCTCAAGCTTTTATTTTGATTTTCTTTGTAAAAATTTTGCATTTGTGGTTTGCTAATAGTATGGTTATTATCAACCATTACATATTGCTAGAAATAAGGTACAATGATATTTATAATTTATATCTATAAATCCATTTATTATATATATATTATACATAATTCGAAACGTAGATACTAAGAATAATATTTATTTACAAATTTACATCTATTTTCTACAAATTCTCGCCCTTTTTGGTCTCTGAGGAAGTGGCTCTGTACAATTTTCCTCGTCATTATCATTAGCAAACAAATCCTCATCGATATTATTGCTACTATCAATTGCAAGTTCACAATTGAGTAATTGACTCATATCAAAGTTCGGCTCATCACTCAGAGTTTCATTATCATCCTTGTCATTGTCAAGTACCGTACTTACAATTTCGATGTTACAACAGTTTTTGCCTTCGCAATTTTTACATAATATCGTGCAATGTATGCTTACTTTTTTACAACCACACCTGGAAGTGGAGCACCCTGTTGTACAAGAACACGAAATAATTTTCAATAACTCGTTTGATCGGGCGAGCTATAGGATTACTGTTCTCTTTTGAATGGACCAATTGACGGGAGAAAAATTAAAAATTGTGTTTACGTTGAGTTGGGATTCAAAAACCTAGCGAAGTGATCAAAATTTGAAAATTTCAATCAATATTATCACAGTATCTAACAGACTTTGAATTTGTTTATCTCAGCTTGTAAAAGTCGCATCTAAAAAAATTTTTTTTTCACATACTCGTCTTTCAAAGACACACATATTTATAATGTGAAAACATATTTTAAACAAATTTTTCAACGCCAAAATGAGAAAAAACTAGATGGAAATTTTTTTATTTTCGGTAAATGTTCTAAAAAATTTTGTAAAAAAATTTTTAAAAATTTTGTTTGTTATTTATAAAAATATGACTTTCACTCTGCCGATTGCAACAAACCGTTTCTCAATATCGTTAATGTTCATAAATTTAGACGCGAATGAAAAAAAAAATTTGTTTCCAATTTGCGCAGCCGCCATTTTGAATTTTCCAAATCTGAAAAAATGTAAATTTTTAGAAGTTTGCCCTCTATGTTTATCTATGTTTTGACCTCGATATTAATATTTTATTTATAATTACCAGCCAAAAATATAATTTTCGAAAAATTTTTCAATTTTTGGAAAATTTAAGATCGGAAAATTTTTTTTTGAAAAAACTATTTACGTCACCTTCAAGAGCATAAGATTTGCTTCAATTTTCATCTCTACGATTTTTTTGTAAGAACACATCCAGAAATGACACGAGCATAAATCACTTGAATTTTAGGTGGTCTGAGCTGTGCTTGCAAGCTGCATCGCAAGCTCCAGTGGAAATTATTAGACAATCTAGGAGAGTGATGCTGGGTCAATATATTTTCATTTAAAAATGAAAAATCAATTATGGGAAAGTTTTGATAGTTAACAGATTTTTCGACCTTACTTTCCCGGACTAAAAGCTAATAAGCCCCCTCTCTGCATCAGATGGCAGCAACTTCTGCTTTCTTATGCAGCCTCCGTATAGTTTAACCCTCTCAATCCTGTCTACCCACTTTTCACACCAACTTCTAACACATCTCACAACTTCTCAACCACGTCATTATTAAAACCGGTCCCTTTGATTTTATCAAAGCTGCTTGAAGGTGTTAACCTCAAACAAACTAGTCTCCTACCTATTCCCTCTACTCCTCCTTGGACTATTATTCTTCCTAAATTTAACATACCTTATGAGACACAACAAGCACACAACACTCAAACAATTAATTAGAAATGATTTTATTGACATAACCACTAATATCCAATATGATTTAGTACTATACACTGATGCATCCAAAAATGAAACAGGAGTAGGCTGCGCTGTAACAACGTTACGAATTGCCATAAAATCTTCCCAAATCCCTTTAACTTGTAACGTTCACACAGGCGAACTATTCAGCATTCTACAGGCCATTATTTTAATCTCTCCACCTTAAAAGCTCGTTGCCATATGTACAGACTCACTTGCTTCAATATTATCAATCCAAAATATATTCACCGAACATCCTATTGTCCAATATGTACATGACTCCTACCAACTCATATCATCCCAGGGGATGAGGACCTTAATTTGGTTACCTACCTTCCCACATTGACATCAAGGGCAACGAACTTGCTAACCAACAGGCAAAAATTGCAACTTCAATTACCGCCACCGACAATATAATTATTGGAAAGGATTTGTGATCACAGTTCAAAAGAAAATCCAAAGTAACATGGCAGCAACATTGGGACACTGTTGACACAACCCTTCGACAAATCCCCAACCTAGTTGCTTCGCAAGTCTCTCAAGGCACGACTTAACTGCGATAAAAAGAGTAAGAATGGGCCATTCAAGACTTACCCATGGATACCTAATGTCTACTACCCCCAGACCCATGTGTTCCAACTGCAACTCTAATCTAACCATGAAGCACATTTTGACCGAGTGTCACAAATATACCGTCCAAAGACAACAGTTTCAGCTAAGTCTAAACTACAAATAAATCGTTAACAACTCTAAACAAATTACCTCTCTACTCCAATTCCTCAAAGATGTACAACTTTACCATAAACTTTTGAACAATTCTGTTACTGTGCATTCATACTGTATTATTGTAATATTGATCTATTTTATACTTAATATATTGTAACCGCTCCTGTGTGTTTTTTCTAGTATTTGTTCAAATTTATTGGTTATTACCTTAAATAATTGAAATTTTACTCTCCTGTTCTGAATATTGTCAATTCTTCAAACTCGCCAAATACGTCCTTTGTAATATAATTTTGCTCAATTTTTAGGTGTTTTACATGTACCAACTTACTACAGTGTACATAAAGTAACGTGACTTGCTAATATTTCGATTTCCATTAGGAACAAATAACTAATCGTATTTAATGAGATGTTCAAATTGTCTTCCTTCTTCTATTTGACAGTATCCAAGTCGATTATTAAAAGCTGATATGGTATTACAACCATGTCCTTTGGTCACGAGTCGCTAAAAATAGTGTTAAATGCTAGAAAAACATCCTTGTCACCTCTTCTCCAATGTTGCCATTTAGCAGAGGCGGGAAAGTACCTTATGTTATGCAAATATGAGAGTTTATATGATAGGAGGCAATAACGTATCTCGCTTGAACGTGTTGTGCTACACTAGCGCCAGTGATATATACTGGAACTAAAAACGGTTTTTGGAGGTACTGAGAGTACTTTTTGACCTCCGACAAAATTTTCGTTTTTGGGGCCCTAGATGGTATCTGAATACAAAGCCGATAAAAATATGGGAAAACGTTGTCGCCTCCGAAATCGGAGGCGACAACGTTATATATGAGGTGACAACGCTTCTTCAGTATCTACTTTGGAGGCGACAACATACCCTTCATACCTATATATATATATAATATATATATATATATACATTCACGGCGTGAAGTGGCATCCGCCCATGTTAAAATCGCGGCAGCTGTGGCGTCCGCGGCACTATGGCATCCGATATACGGACGTCACAGTGCATCGAGCTCAAACATATCGCAAATGGTTCAGTGAATGCTTGGGAATCTATTGCTGATGAAATCTGCAGGACGTAACTTTGGTCGTTTTTTGTATAAACCTATACACCAAGGTTCACAGGTTTTCCGTACGCGGCGTTATAGTAGCGCACTTATATATTTATTATACATATGACGTACACTGTGACATCCTTCAGTATACATATCGAAGAACGGTATCGTTTGGCATCCGTATATGAATTTTTCTTGCACAGTGGCATCCTGGCAGTGTTGCCGACTTCACTTCTGTTTATCGAAAGCTTTTAATATTGAAAGTAATGTTTTTTTCTCATTTTTGTAGTTTCAATTTTCTGATACCATTGTTGACAGTGCCCAGGATGTTAGTTATTAAATGAAAAATTATATTTCCATTCTACAATTCACTCAAAATAAAACACTAGCGATATGAAGTAGAACTACTACTCAATGTGAATGTTAATTTTCGAATGGGTATATTTTTCTACTTCACTATACCTGAGTTCAACTTTTTTCTGTAAAACATAAAGCAATCAGATTACTAAGTGGGTTGTTGTGGCTGACCTAAAATATTGAATTTATACAAATTTCGGAGACTGTCTCTCCGGCACATATATCAATTATTACTAGAAAAAATGTCTTCAATAAAAGTTGTAGAGAGTAATGAAAGCTATGTACACAATATAGTTTATTTTCCCAACGCCATAGCGGTTTGATGTTGGGAAAAACTCTAGTCTGTTCATTACTACACCGCCGGTTCCAAACAGTGCAGTGCAAAAATGAAAACTATGTTCTAATATACAGGGTGTCCGATAAATGCAAACTTGAACATGTGCAAATGTTTCTACTGTTGTGATGTCTGTATACAGGGTGTCCCAGAACAACATATAATTAGTCATACAGTGTGAACTAGAGCTCAAAATAGGACGATTGATATCAACTTACCTTTATACTAAGATGCACCATGGAGCCGTGTGAGGCTGTTTAATGACTTTTTCATTCTCTTGAATAATTCAAAACCCATGAAAGATTAGGCTCTGAATTTTCAAGAAAAACTTTGAAAATGAGTTTCAAAAAGAAAAGTGTGAACATGAAAATTTTCAACAAAGTCTTGAATTCACAAGAATTGCTAGACTTAGGTGCAACGCTAATAAAGATCATATTAAAAGAATGAGGGATCTGAAGAGGTAATTAATGATTTATTTCATGATCTGAAGAGGTAATTAACGAAGTTGATGTCCACTTTCAGTATAACCTGATGGATCACCATCTTGAAAATAGTTCGCTGAGTAGTCAGGAATCCATCATGACTCTGTACAATTTTTCAGATCAGTATCATCATTATAGCTCTTCTCTATTATGCGTTTTAGATAGAACATTAGACAGAATAGACAAAAAAAAATATTTAATGAAACATAAAAATCTTCATACAAAAAATAAATAAACATATTTTCCCTTTATATATAGTTTGTTCACGGAATTAATAGCCAGCCCGCTAATTTCTTATTAAATGAGCGGTCGATTTGAAATTTGGGTGATCTGTTTGGGTACATGGGATAAACATTACAAGTATTTAAACAGCCCTCTGTTTCTGGTTCAAGCAGAAGCTTAACGAAGTTCGTTAGTACAAAAGGCACTCCATAAATCCATGTATCAAGTTTTCAAGTATCTAAATATTGAGGAATAATTAGGGTATTTCATTTGAAAAAAAAAACGAACTTCATTGAATTTACCTTTGAACCGTAAATCATAGTCAGATGTTTGAATACCTGAAATCTCTATCCCAACTACTCATACAGTTCACCCAAATTTCACATGAATTTCTAACAACTGTCAATATCCCTATTACTAGAATATGTGTTTCATTCTCGTCTCCCAAAAGAAAAATTAATACGTATTTAAAATTACTGGAAGTCATTTTGAACGCGATCTATACACAATATACACGTCGCACAGATTCTGAAAGAAATTCAAATATACCTACTATTAATCTATCAAGGTCCCAGTGTTGCCAAATAATAGGAAGCCACAGTGTGCTTAATCTCGATGCATTGGGGTTGCTCTATATACATACTGTGTATATCGGGGGATGCCACAGCGCTACAAATCTATACGGATGCCACTTTAACCGCTATCGCGATATATATAAATATATATATATATAATATATATATATATATATATAAATATATCTGTTTTAACACAAACTCCTTCACATTCTGTAGTTGAAACAGGTATAACTGATCAGGATGCTCTTTCTGTTTCAGAAAATGCTCCGAACACTTCAATTGTCTCTTTACCTTATATTAAGGAAGTTACCCCCAGACTTACTAAAATTTTTTCTAATTACTTACCTAATGTTAAATTTGCTAGTAAAAGTGCCTTAGTTATCAGTTCTATTTATAATTCCCTTAAAGATAAAACTCCTATATTAGATAATAGTAATGTAGTCTATAAACTCTGTTGCAATAGTTGTGATCTTACATATATTGGTCAAACTTCTCAAAAACTTTCAAGTCGCATATCTCTCCATAAAAGTGATATAAGATTACATCCTGAAAGATGTTCTCTTGCTAATCATGCTTCCTCTCTTGATCATATAATAGACTTTGAAGGAATTAAAATCCTATCAAGAGAGAATTATAATAAAAGATTATTTTTAGAAATGGCTTACATTTTTCAGGAGGATGACCATATAAATAAGAGAACTGACATTCAAAATTTAAGTAACCTTTACTCTCTCCTATTAACTCTAGACAAACATAATTTGCATAAACAATTTATTAACAATTCAAATAATTCTTCATAAAAAAATTTTTCATCATATTATTATACCTCCCTCGTAGTTAACTTTCTTATCTCCATTATATTGGTTAATGTCATTAATAATTCTTCTTTTCTACTTCATAGAACAGAAGAACTTGTCCTTAACCTATTTTCATTAAATTGTTAAACGAGTTTAAATCCACGTGTTTGTGTGATTCTCGCATTTTAACTTTTATTTTATTTTATAATATTTTAATATGTGACTAATAACTAGTGTTGTAATTCTATTGGACTTGTTCCTTTCTTTTAAATATTAACTGCTTATTACTTCTCCCGATGTTAAGATCTAGGAATCAATCTCGATTAACGTAAGTTATAAAATTGTTGTAGCAGAACTGTTTTATAAATTATGTTTTTTCTAACTCTGTAGTTCCCTGAAGATGTAAATAAAGATTTACGAAAGCTTGGCAATTTAAAAAGAGTACACTTTTCCTTATTGCTGCTAACCTCAATAGTATTTACCTGTTTGTGTCCTAATTGATCAGCAACGATCACATGCGTTCTTCGCTTTTAGCTTATATACAGGGTGCGCCAATTATTTCCACTCGATCTCTAGCACCGAAACTAAAAGAGGTATCAACAAGATTTCTTGTAGGTTTATACGGTTTATAGACATGTAAAAAATATTCATAACCAACAGCAGAATTCTGATGCTAAGAAATAACATATTATCTGCCCATTGTGTACTGAAAATGAGTTAGTCAGTGGAACAACAAACTGGAAAATCATTTGGAGGTAAACCACAAAAGAAAATTACAAATGCAAACATATTTTAATGTTAGTAGCAGAGAACGTTATAGACAGTGGTCTGAACAATAGAAAATTGATACATCTTATGCAGTGGACAGGACTAACAGATATAATGATTACATGGAAAAATCGTACATTTGCAATCGTAGTAGTTCAATAGGTAAAATGGAAAATGCACTTTTTAATAAGCTTTATTTTACAAAATATTTCAATTTTAGAATATAGCAGCAAGTGTTTCAAAAGAATGGAGAAGGATGGTGATACGATAAAAATGTATGGAGTATGCCCATCTCGTATAAATATAAAATCCTGGCAAACTGGTAAATTATTTTATTACCAAAAAAGTAGTAGAAATGGATACTAATAAATATGTAGGTATATTAGCAGAGAACTATTTGCTCCCTGATATAACCATAAATAGCTATTTAATTTGAAATACGCTAAATTACTTTAAAAATACCAAATTTGAACTTTTAGGGGAGAGTACTGTGAAATTCTAGAAAACACATGTAGGCCATGAATTGGAGATTAGAAGTCAGCACTTGTCAAAACTGGAAAAAAGTGAAATAGTTACAAAGTTATGTAGTGGTGTAACTATAGACAGAATTATCTCTGATTCCAGAAAAGTAACCACTGAGAAAATTCAAAGAATAAATAAACTGAATAGGAAAGATGTGTTATATTTAATGAAAAAACATAATGTAATGAAAAAGAAATATGAAAATAGTATGATTGCTGCAGCTCTAAAAGTTGAAGAATGGAATTCCAATGGGAAAAACTATTGTTTCTTTTTCAAGCAACAAGGTATGTTATATATATCAACTATTCAATGAAAGTAAGGTATATCGACTGGTTTTATAACTTACATTTGCATAGTTTTTCAAACAAATGTACCTATAATTTCAGATACGTCTTCTTCAAAATGTTAATAATTAATAAATGGTGATATTTTACTTAATGACCTTTCTTATTTTAGAAGAAAGTCATCCATTATTGTGGGAATGTAAACTGAAGAATTTCTGTAGAATAATATGTATGGGTGGGACACACTGCACGAACCAAAAGGGAATGGATTTAACTATCATGCTTGTGAAAGATGATAGAAATAAGGGTTTTCCAGTGGCTTTCTTTTTAAGTAATAGATTGGATCAAGTAGTTCAAGAGGTTTTTTTGCAAGCACTGCTAGACAAAGTTAAAGAAGTGATACAGCCTGAGTATTTTATGACAGACGATGATGCAAAATACCACAACGCATGGGTAAAAGTAAGAACCACACCAAGACTTTTGTGTAGCTGGCATATCATTAAGAATTGGGTTATTCAAGGAAGAACTAAGCAAATGAATATAGACAAAAAATGATTTTTCTACTTTTTTGAGTAACATTCTCACACAAGTGGATACTTATGATTTGTCTAATGTTAAGAGTGTATTTTTTTCTTTAGATTAGAAATGAAGAAATGAAAAAAACAATGAAGGCCGATTTAAAAAGAATACTTAATGAAACCAATATAGAGAAGTTTGGAAAACTGACTGAGAATTACTTTGAGAGACTGCAAAATGCAGATGAACATGGATTTTTCAATTACCTGAAGAAGTAGGTACCAATATTTTTTTTATTGTGAAAAACTTTACTGAAATAGTTAAGAAAAAAACCTTTTTTAAATATTGACATATGTATACAATGCATTTTCATATATATGAATATATGTATATAAATATATACAGGGTGCGCCAATTATTTCCACTCGATCTCTAGCATCGAAACTAAAAGAGGTATCAACAAGATTTCTTTTAGGTTTATACGGTGTCACTCGGACTACAATTGGAAAATATTTTGATGTATACAGGGTGGCTAATTTTTGTGGAATGAAAATTAATTTGGTTTTTTTTAAATTGAACACCCTGTATACGATTATGTCTTCTGATTCTACTTAATATTAGCTTTACGGTAGTTTTTTGAATTTGTAAATCCGACGCGGCGTTGACAAGTTATTCCTATTATAAGCAGATTTAATGAAAAAACAGCACTTCAGAAATATTAGCACAATAAACACATTTTTTCAAAAATTCCTCCAAAAGGCTACTATGATGTAAATGAAACATACACCTACCACAATAATTACCCAACATCTTCACCTGTTGCACAGGGTGTTTGCCGATGGCGTGCAAATAGTCTAGTTTTCAAATTGCAATAACTTAATTTTTTCAAATGGGACACCCTGTATATTTTTCTTCAGTTAGAAGCTCTCCTTAATACACATTGAAAAAATATAGGGTTTTGGACATCTAACTTTACTATTTACTTTAATAATTGACGTTAAATGAGAAATAACATATTTCACACAATTTTTAATAAGAAAACAACCCAGCAAACACAAAAACATATTGAATACATTTATGTTATGTAATTTTTGAAACATAAAAGTCACAGTTATATAAAACTGAAGTCACAACTAGATAATATTTATGTATTGAATACTGACAAAGGCCGTCACAGCTAGAGAACAATAATGATATAAAAGATACATATTCATATTACATATCTATTATGTAAATTATATTACATCTCAAATATGTCCAAATCACTATGTAATATAAATGTAAAAATGAGATAATGTCTAGAGAATATTTATTTATTAAATATTAAATAATATAGATGTAACAAACGTTACCTATTTTTACTTTTGTCTCACCCCTTACCTAAAATATTTTATTTCATTGGATCTATGAAAAAATTATTTGAGAAAAATCTGTTAAAACATTATTTTCAATAGATGAAATGAAATACAATATTTTTAGTACAGATGAGGGTCAAAAGAAAAAAGGAATTATTGTAACTATACCTATTATTCAATACCTACCTTATGAATATTTCAAACATAATAAAGCAACTGAATATTTATATATTGTAAATGGTATGTATCTTTATTTGGAATATTTAGTAGCTGGTGGATGTTTTCTTGGTTACTAAAAAAAAACAGCAAATGAATGCATATAAGTACATTTATTTCATTAACATAATTAACATTGACAATACAATACTGTAACAAAAATATTGCAAAACAAAATCTAAAAATACTCAAAAACTAAATGATAACAAAATATCAATGTTTAAAAATACTCATTATTTTTATTTCACAATATTTTATAATATAAGTTTTACAAAAAACTTAGACCCCACCGGTTTCGATGTTTATACATCATTTTCAAGGGGTGGAATGAAAACATTGTTTATTATGTAACTAAGAAAATGGAAGGAATACTTTTAGGGTAGGATAGTAATAGGTATCATATAGATAGTGAAATTAAATAAAGTAAACAAGTGTATTATTATTAGCTAAGTTAAATAAGGTGTATATATGTACATATTTTCGCAATGAGCAGAATTTAGAAAAGATAGGTGGATACACATTAAAATATATCGGTCAAACAGTCTAACAAAGAAGATTGTAAAATATCGATTTGCTCATTTACAAGAGTATACTGAGGATAATAAGTTAAACAGAAATATTAATATTTAGGAGAAATTTCAAATGAAATTTCAGAAATTATTTCAAATGCTATTCCAACATCTAATGCAGCGTTTAAAACATATAAGAACGTTGGTTCAATTTTAAGTAATGTTAAAGAGAAGACGCCCTCACTTGAGAAATCTGGTGTCTATTAAATTCAACTGCTCTGAATGTGATGCAGTATATATTGGTCAAACAAGAAGAAATCTTAATACAAGGTATAGTGAGCATCTTGGAGCCTACAGAAACAACCACCCTGACAAATCAAATTACGCAAAACATTTGTTAGAACAAAACCGCAAACCAAATTTGAACAATCAAATACAGTTACTACATGACTGTCAAAATTATAGTAAACTTAACTTTTTAGAGTCTTTAGAAATAAGAAGGTACTCCAATGATCCTCAGTATACTCTTGTAAATGAGCAAATAGATACTTTACAATCTCCTTTGTTAGACTGTTTAACCGATATATTTTAATGTGTATCCACCTACCTTTTCTAAATTCTGCTCATTGCGAAAATATGTACATATATACACCTTATTTAACTTAGCTAATAATAATACACTTGTTTACTTTATTTAATTTCACTATCTATATGATACCTATTACTATCCTACCCTAAAAGTATTCCTTCCATTTTCTTAGTTACATAATAAACAATGTTTTCATTCCACCCCTTGAAAATGATGTATAAACATCGAAACCGGTCGGGTCTAAGTTTTTTGTAAAACTTATATTATAAAATATTGTGAAATAAAAATAATGAGTATTTTTAAACATTGATATGTATGAATTTCACAGTGTAAGGGTTGAAACTATCAATTTATTGATAACAAAATATAAAAATAATAGAAAACTAATACTATCCCTTCTTTTGAAGGGTTACTGTTTCACCTTTTCTTTTCTCTCTGGAGTCTCTGCTTACTCAGCCTTATCCACGTGCCTGCCTGTTCAAAATAGTAAGAGACATATCTCTGATAATAATAATATAATAGTACTTACATAATGTATTCTTCAATCCTCTAAACACAAGCACACAGACAAAAACGTTATTATACTCACACATCAACTTTTCAATTATTAGTAGCTATGGTAGCATGGTGTTACAATTTAAAGGTTATGATTTTCTTCTTCTTTTTCAAGACAAGACGAAGTAGGTTAGGCGATAGCAAATGTTACGTAATAAATATATATATAATTTGTTAAATATATTTATGTAACAGAATTTACATCTTGAATACATATGAAATTAGATATATCCTTTATATAAAATATTTTATAATATAAATATTGAGAATATGTAACAAAATTTATAAAGATTTTGTTACATGAATACTAAGTAAAAAATATATAAATGGTTTATATAAAAATCGTTCCTCCTCTGTTATGTATTTTTATGTAATATATACATTTGTGTTTGCTGGGAAGTTATCTATGAAAATGACAGTAGGTATATTTTGTTGTAGCATTAATTGTCAACATAAAATTTTGTATTATATCACGTCTACTATATTTAATCGGTATTAGGTATAAAAAATGGATTATAATAAGAATTATAGTGTTCAAGAAAATATTGATATGATATGGATACTGGGTGAATGTCAAAAAAATGCGTTTCTTGCTTGTAGGGTCTATCGTCAAAGATACCCAGAAAGACGTCATCCACAAAAGGATACTTTTGAGAATTTAAAGAATAGATTTGATAGAACGGGAACCGTCAAGTATGAAAAACATTCACGTGATGCTACAGCTGTTACTGTTGACAACGAATATAAAGTAATGATCAGTATAGTTGAAGATCCCAATGTAAGCACAAGGCAATTAAGCAATCAGTTAGATATTTCCAATACCACAATTAGACGCATAATAAAGAAGAATAAATATCACCCTTACCATATCCAGCTTCACCAAGAATTGTTACCGCGTGATTTCGCGCGTAGAGAAGAATACTGTAGATGGTTGATAAACAAGATAAATACAGAGCGTAACTTTTTAAACAAAGTTTTATTCTCCGACGAAGCCACATTTCATAAGAACGGTTGTGTAAATAGACACAACTTCCATTATTATTCGGACCACAATGAACATTTATTTAGAACCACATCACAGTATCGATGGTCTTTGAATGTGTGGGCGGAAATAATAGGTGATTATGTAATTGGTCCCTATTTCTTTGATGGGACTGTAAATGGAGCTGCTTTTTTAAATTTTTTAGAACTTGATTTTAGAAACCTTTTGCAAAATGTGCCTCAAAATTATCACAACGGAATGTGGTTTCAATTAGATAGTGCCACACCACACTACCAATTAAATGTTCGCAATTGGTTAAATAGGGAATTTCAGGATCGTTGGATAGGAAGGGCAGGACCTACAAATTGGCCTGCTAGATCGCCGGGCCTTACACCTTGCGATTTTTTCTTGTGGGTTTTATTAAAAATATTGTTTACAAAGAAGAGGTTACCACAAAACAAAATATGAAAGACAGAATTACTGCAGCATTTAGACAGGCAATGCTAAGAGATGTGCGTAAATCAATGAAAGAAAGGGCAAGAAAATGTATAAATGAAAATGGAAGACATTTTGAACACCTATTATAAATTTTAACTTTCAATATTGTAGTTTTCTTACGATTAAACTTTGTAAAATTTTGTACATATTAAAAATTGTGTAAAATATGTTATTTCTCATTTAACGTCAATTATTAAAGTAAATAGTAAAGTTAGATGTCCAAAACCCTATATTTTTTTAATGTGTATTAAGGAGAGCTTCTAACTGAAGAAAAATATACAGGGTGTCCCATTTGAAAAAATTAAGTTATTGCAATTTGAAAACTAGACTATTTGCACGCCATCGGCAAACACCCTGTGCAACAGGTGAAGATGTTGGGTAATTATTGTGGTAGGTGTATGTTTCATTTACATCATAGTAGCCTTTTGGAGGAATTTTTGAAAAAATGTGTTTATTGTGCTAATATTTCTGAAGTGCTGTTTTTTCATTAAATCTGCTTATAATAGGAATAACTTGTCAACGCCGCGTCGGATTTACAAATTCAAAAAACTACCGTAAAGCTAATATTAAGTAGAATGAGAAGACATAATCGTATACAGGGTGTTCAATTTAAAAAAAACCAAATTAATTTTCATTCCACAAAAATTAGCTGTATACATCAAAATATTTTCCAATTGTAGTCCGAGTGACACCGTATAAACCTAAAAGAAATCTTGTTGATACCTCTTTTAGTTTCGATGCTAGAGATCGAGTGGAAATAATTGGCGCACCCTGTATATATTTATATACATATATTCATATATATGAAAATGCATTGTATACATATGTCAATATTTAAAAAAGGTTTTTTTCTTAACTATTTCAGTAAAGTTTTTCACAATAAAAAAAATATTGGTACCTACTTCTTCAGGTAATTGAAAAATCCATGTTCATCTGCATTTTGCAGTCTCTCAAAGTAATTCTCAGTCAGTTTTCCAAACTTCTCTATATTGGTTTCATTAAGTATTCTTTTTAAATCGGCCTTCATTGTTTTTTTCATTTCTTCATTTCTAATCTAAAGAAAAAAATACACTCTTAACATTAGACAAATCATAAGTATCCACTTGTGTGAGAATGTTACTCAAAAAAGTAGAAAAATCATTTTTTGTCTATATTCATTTGCTTAGATCTTCCTTGAATAACCCAATTCTTAATGATATGCCAGCTACACAAAAGTCTTGGTGTGGTTCTTACTTTTACCCATGCGTTGTGGTATTTTGCATCATCGTCTGTCATAAAATACTCAGGCTGTATCACTTCTTTAACTTTGTCTAGCAGTGCTTGCAAAAAAACCTCTTGAACTACTTGATCCAATCTATTACTTAAAAAGAAAGCCACTGGAAAACCCTTATTTCTATCATCTTTCACAAGCATGATAGTTAAATCCATTCCCTTTTGGTTCGTGCAGTGTGTCCCACCCATACATATTATTCTACAGAAATTCTTCAGTTTACATTCCCACAATAATGGATGACTTTCTTCTAAAATAAGAAAGGTCATTAAGTAAAATATCACCATTTATTAATTATTAACATTTTGAAGAAGACGTATCTGAAATTATAGGTACATTTGTTTGAAAAACTATGCAAATGTAAGTTATAAAACCAGTCGATATACCTTACTTTCATTGAATAGTTGATATATATAACATACCTTGTTGCTTGAAAAAGAAACAATAGTTTTTCCCATTGGAATTCCATTCTTCAACTTTTAGAGCTGCAGCAATCATACTATTTTCATATTTCTTTTTCATTACATTATGTTTTTTCATTAAATATAACACATCTTTCCTATTCAGTTTATTTATTCTTTGAATTTTCTCAGTGGTTACTTTTCTGGAATCAGAGATAATTCTGTCTATAGTTACACCACTACATAACTTTGTAACTATTTCACTTTTTTCCAGTTTTGACAAGTGCTGACTTCTAATCTCCAATTCATGGCCTACATGTGTTTTCTAGAATTTCACAGTACTCTCCCCTAAAAGTTCAAATTTGGTATTTTTAAAGTAATTTAGCGTATTTCAAATTAAATAGCTATTTATGGTTATATCAGGGAGCAAATAGTTCTCTGCTAATATACCTACATATTTATTAGTATCCATTTCTACTACTTTTTTGGTAATAAAATAATTCACCAGTTTGCCAGGATTTTATATTTATACGAGATGGGCATACTCCATACATTTTTATCGTATCACCATCCTTCTCCATTCTTTTGAAACACTTGCTGCTATATTCTAAAATTGAAATATTTTGTAAAATAAAGCTTATTAAAAAGTGCATTTTCCATTTTACCTATTGAACTACTACGATTGCAAATGTACGATTTTTCCATGTAATCATTATATCTGTTAGTCCTGTCCACTGCATAAGATGTATCAATTTTCTATTGTTCAGACCACTGTCTATAACGTTCTCTGCTACTAACATTAAAATATGTTTGCATTTGTAATTTTCTTTTGTGGTTTACCTCCAAATGATTTTCCAGTTTGTTGTTCCACTGACTAACTCATTTTCAGTACACAATGGGCAGATAATATGTTATTTCTTAGCATCAGAATTCTGCTGTTGGTTATGAATATTTTTTACATGTCTATTTTTTGCTGAAACACAAGAAAACCCCAAACTGCACAATGAGCACGTTTTATTCTAGGTATGGGAAGTTTGAGCTTCCATGTTTGATGATTCAAAAAAATAAATACTATTATTATGTATATTCCACTAATTAAGTTGGCACAATATTTTTCACACCATAAGGTAGGTAAAATGATTTACAAAAATAAAGAGCTTCTAAAACTGCCTGAACACAGCGATTGATGAGAACAAAAGTCGACATACGGCAAACAGATGTGAAATATTTTTTATGGTTTGCGTCGGTCGCAAATTCAAATTCGCGCCACAATAAAATAAAAAAACTAAACCATCACAAAGATTTGAATTTAGGCAAAACTCCCTCCCAGTGGCCTCTCACCCAAGATATCCGAACAAGGCCGAGTGTTACCGAGATTTCCGAGGTTTCGTGGTTTTTAGTGTCGTCTTAGCCATTATTCACGCAGGGTGACGTTTGCGTCCCGACACTTAGGCGAGGGGAGCAAGTCACCCGAGAGATATCCGAACAAGGCCGAGTGTTACCAAGATTTCCGAGGTTTCGTGGTTTTTAGTGTCGTCTTAGCCATTATTCTCACAGGGTGACGTTTGCGTCCCGAGCCTTAGGCGAGGGGACCAATTTTGACGTTAGAATTGTCAATAATACTAAATTATTACCTTCCGTTCTACACTCGCCTTATTTAATAAAGAAATCAAGGGTCGTGGACAAAGTATAGTATTCTACTCGCAATTTATGGCCATTATTCACTCGGGTGACTAATGTCTATCATAAATTGCTCGTTTAATAATATACTATTCTTAAACAAAAATACGAAGATTTAATAGTTTATTTCATTTTGTGAGTGAATTATAAGTTCATAATTCACTCTAATGAATTATTAATCATAATTCACTCTAGTAGATATATGGTACCATATACCATATACCTTTTGTAAGGAGGTAAAGTATTGACTTATTATTAAGTGTTCGTGGACAAAACTAGTTTATTATTAAGTGACAAAACTGTTCGGAATTATCCAAACGTGCCAGAAACACCTAATACAGTTTGTTAAACAGGGATTTGCATAGCATACATAATATGCCATCAATATGAGTGAAACGAAGTATAAACTTCTTGAACAATTCCTTTGATTTTTGAATAAAATCGGTAAATAACAAATTCCACTATGGAAATATAACAATAACAAAGTAAATAATATCAATTTTTAGTATTTAGTTCTGACGATGCAAATGTTATTTGTGAAACTGATCGAGTAATCTATGTTACATTTCTGTTGTGGAATTTGTTATTTATTGATTTGATTTATTAAGTTTGGATTGATTTCACGTAGTAATGGTTGAAACAATTAATTTTTGGATTCATTTATAATAATAGATTTAGATTTTAAATTTCAAACCCGTTTGCCATTCCTTTCCAGGATACCAAAGAATATACCTACTGCTAAAATTCAAACTGAGATAACTAATTTGCAAAATCACATAATTTAAAAAGGCAAATAACCGCGGCTAGCAGCCAAATTATATATATAATTGAGTTCTGGAAATTTGTACCTGCTCTAAATTTTTCAAAATTGCACGATTTGGCTCTTAGATACTGATGCCGGTTTTGATCAACGTATGTATATATAAATCGACATTTTGTGTAAATTTAAAAATGTAGTTAATAATATACCCATTCAATGCTGGAAAAATTACTCTGAGATATTTGAAACGTGTGCACTAAAAAATAGTAATATTCCCTACTTTTCACTGAAAGCGATTTGAAAACAACTTTTTCGGATGGTCTTCATATAATTGATAATTGGATGTGTCGAAATATTAGTTACAAATAAGATAATATATCCTCTACTAAGAAGTAAAGCTATGAAGATTTGATGATAAGCATAGTAGGATTAGCAGATTAGGATCCTTATTCTTTGAGAACACGAATTAATAAAATATTATTGGTCACTGATTAACATACAATAAGTGTGGATTTATGCAGACACATTTAACAATTATCAATTAGCATTTAACAATTAACATTTATCAATTATAAGTTGAACTACTCATTTCACTATGACTCCATTTATGCACACAATTAACAATTATCATTTATCATTTAACAATTGCGAAATTGGCCAACTTTTAACTTCTTAAATTAATTGTACCGAATTTTCATCTAGTGCGCAACTAGTACGCAGATCCTGAAGTTAACCTCACTTTTTTCATAGAAAAGTGGTTGACAGGTTATATTGTGTGTTTGTTTGTTTTGATTATTTTTAATTTTCAAGTTGTAAAAATGGATGATGCTACTCTTATCGACATAACTCTCTTATGGACATGAAAATGTAGGGTTAATGGTTATTGTAAATAACTAGAATCTCGGGCTCGTGCACATGCTTACTATTTTCTCCTAATTTATAATTGTGTCTGCATAAACGATGGCAGTTTTACTAATTGTTAATTGATAAATGTTAATTGTTAAGTGCTAATTGATAATTGTTAAATGTGTCTGCATAAATCCACACTAAGTCTTAGGAAATTGAAGATTTTCTGGTTAATTTAAAAATATCTTTCAAATATATTTCTAATTCTTTTGAAAACTCTTTCCTGTAGACATGTGTGAAAATTTATATCTAGAGCTCCACTAAGTAAATATATTTGAAACCATGCTTTTAATTATTTTCAATTGTAATTAATACAAGACCGTTACCAAAATAGTTGTCAAAGAACTAACGAACCTTTAGCGTTAAGTAAATCACTTACAGATTACCCGGACAAAAATATAGAGATTTACTAAGAGTCATCAGGCCAAGGATTAAATAAATAACGTTCTCTAAGTCAAATTAGGGAATTTTTTTTTATTTTCTTCTGATTTTACGGTTACCATCTGTCCCACCTCTAAAAATTGGAAAAAATAAACTTTCAATGTCTCCCAAGATTTTTTTTATACTTTGGAGAAAGGTACAAAAAGTTGTTTTTTTCGTCACTTCTCAAAAAAGACATAATTTTTCAAAGTAGCGCTACGTAGGTTACCTTGCCTGGATCCGAGTACTGTGACCTGGCATTTACTGTGTAATTGAACGAAATCCATGAAACTATCTTACAACATAATATGCACAAAAGTAAAACTTGATCATTTTTTTGAAAGTTTATCTTTCTTTTGTAGTTTTATGCTTAATTTTATTTTGCTTCTCAAGATATTCATAAAAGATGTTTTAGATTTGGCATAACTTGAACTTTTATTGAAGTTTCCAGAATATTTTCTTTTACTTTGTCGACTTGATACCTACACATGAAATCTTTATAATAAAATCTGATTTTTTAAAAATTTCATCCCGCATTGTCTAATTCAAATATTTTATAAAAATCATTAACGTTCCAAAATTATTTTTAAGTGGGATTCTTATTCGAAATTCTTAGGGCTTACAGTAATTATAATCCTTTCTAATTTCATTCTGCTAGTTTTAAAAGTGATCCTCCGACAACCGAAATTTGGTAAATTTCACAGACAGGTATAAAAGGCTTTTCTACGAAAGATTAATGTTTCTAATGATGGTATCTTAAATCTTACATGATGATAATTTGACAAGAGTAGCCCACAAGACACAATGAAATGTCTACCTAAGCCACCACAATTCATTTGTCATAATAAAACTTTTACTTCAAATTTGAATGGCTCTAGTTCAAGACCTAATCCCATTAGGACCCTTTGGCTTTTACCGTTTTTACTGGGTGTCTCAAATTAATTTACAAAATTGACTTCTTATTCCTTCCCGATTGAAATACGTGATAGCGATATTGTACATGGTTATCAGTAAACACTGGTGCTACTAGCTGGTTTGGAATGTCCTTAAATTTCAATGTTTTCAAGTCTATCTTCATTGGAGAGACATGTAACTGATTAAATTTCAATTCTAAGTTGTTAGTAATGAAAGGTTGCCCAAATGATTTTTGTTGGAAAACTAGTTCTTGGTTTTTGAAAAAAAATTTTACACTGTGAATTTTCTATTAAATATATCCCTTTCAGGATTTTGGCTTCTGTCTCTTGTTTACATTTAATAATTATCTTTTCTTCAATTGGAAATATTGCCAAAAATTGATTAATTTCCGGGATGATTTCAATATTGTTTTCTGTTATATCAATTTTTGTGTATTGACAATTTGTAGAGTTTCCTGAGATTAAAATATTTTCTTCACAATAATGATTATTGTTATCTTGCAAGTGATTAGGACATTGAAAAATGTTACTACGTATGCAAATGTCGTGTAAAGGCTTAATCATATTTTCTGATTTGAGTAAAAATTTTGTGTTTGGTATTAATATTACATATTCTGATTCAACCCTCGTAGGGATAGGTAGCATATAAAAAAGATTAAATAAAATGTTATAGTCTATAGGTATTGATAAAAAATATTCTATTCTATTATTATCTAACTTACAAACTACGTCTATGATTGCTTCAAAATCTAGTATATTCTTATATTTTATTTCAAAAGGTAATTCTGTTTTGTAATGAAAATGCACTTTTTGCAATTCATCAAATAAGTCGTGAGATTTTATAATACTAGGATGTAGAGTTTTAAGTTTACAAAACGTTAGCGAATTTTCTACTGTTGTCATGGTATCTAGTTGAATGTGATTAAAAGTTCATTGAACAAATCCCCTAAGCATATTATATTTTCTGCATTCCCTTGATAATTTAAAATATTCTATAACTCGTGTATTTTTGTTTTTAATACTTTTTCATTGTACTGGATGTCCCGAACTGTTTTATTGAAATTTTCTATAACTTGGTGACTAACGGAATATTGCATACTTATTTGATTTTGTAAATTTAATTGATTCTCTTTCAAATGATCTAAAATAGAATTAATTCTTTTCCCATCCTCATAATCTAAATTTCCTGTAATAGTTTTTACTATTGATCCAAGACCATTAATTAAACCTCTTTTTTGTCTATCTAATGTCGAATGAATATTAATATTATCAAATTTATCTTCTATACTAGACTTCGTGTACTCTATAATATTTTCAATATTTTCTGTTAGATTCAGAAAAAAGGGCTTACTGGAAATATTACGTCTAACGTTAATATAATGTAAGTTAAGATTATTATATTCTACTAGTAGTGGGTTTAAATCGTAATAATGTACAAAGGTATGGATTTTTGCAATTTGGCAGGTCCAAGATTGATAGGAAGAATTCCTAAATTTTGTGTTATGTCCCTTATTTCGACTGCGGTATTTCCGACTGCGACGAATCTGAAATAAATTTATAAGATTTCTTTTTAGGGCGTTTAATATTAGACAAATGTATATTTTCAGCAGTCTTTTTGTGTCTTGTCATAATTTTAGCTGTATTACGCTCTGGGTTTATTGACTTTATTTGTTCACTTTGGTACTTATTTTTAGTTTTTCCTTGAATCTGCTTATTTCTAACAAAAATTTTTGTAGGAATATTTTCAGGCAATTTTTCTCGATTCTCGTTAGCTTTATTTATTACTTTCTCTTTGGATCCCTGTAATTTTTCGTTTATATCCGAATACAACAATTTCATTTTATCTTTGTGATTTTGAATGTAATTATTAGTTAATTGTTTATCTATTTCTAGATCAAAAGGTGATCTGTTATCAAAATGACCTGTTATAATTTCGTATGGCTTCAATTTTGTTACTGAATGAATGCTGTTATTGTACGCTAATATTGCATAATTAACTTTTTGTTCTATAGGTTGATTTTTAAAATCGTTTTGGTTATTTAAAAGTCTTATATGTTCTATGATAGTGGAATGGCATCTTTCCGCAATTTCATTTGATTCTGGATGCTGCGAGCTTATGAAATGTATTTTAATTTTGTGTGTGTCTAATAATTCTCTTAGAACAGTATTTTTTAATTCAGTACCATTGTCCGAAATAATTTGATCTGGAATACAATGGAGGCTGAAATATTTTATTAAATTATTTACAATTTCTATTCCTTGACTGGAGTTAATTTTATAAAGTTGACAATATTTTGAGAATGAGTCTACTATGGTAAGAAATTTAGCATTTTCTAATGTTATCGTGTCTAAATGTAAAATTTGGAAGGGTCTAGTAGCTGTTGGTGTAATATTGTAAATTGGTTTGATAGGTTTTCTATCATACTTTGTTAACTGACATAACTCACATTCGTTAATGTAATTTTGTATTGATGATCTTTGGTTGGGCCAATAATAAAGCATTTTAATTCGATTTTCTGTTTAGTCTAGTCCCCTATGGTTTTTTTGCCTTCATAGTAGTTTTGAATAACCTCCTTAATTTCATTTAACGGAACATCTATTAATTTTTTGGTACATTTGATTAATGAGATTTGAGTTTTTAAAACATTTTTGAATAACAACACTGAGTTTTTCGTATACGGAGTCTTCAAAATAAATGAAATATTTTACTTTAGGAACAACAAATTCCTTGACAAAGTTAATAACGTCGTGTTCAAAATTATTTTCTGATAATGTAATAGAAATCTTTGTTTGTTTTCAAAAATTTTGATAATTTTACTTTTTGCTGGTTCAAATTTAACTACAGAAATTAATATTTGATTTTTTCCGATGTTTACCGCTGATTCCGAAATCGGTATACCTACAATAGTATTTTCTATATTTGTGTGAACAGTGATATTCTCGTCATCTTCTACGTTATGATCATCATCTGGTTCAACTATAAGTGATTCGGATTCTATGTTAACATCACTTTCAAGAGATTTATTGAAATCTTCCATGTATTCAAAAAATTGTTTAGAATTTCCTGGAATTTCTGTTCCAGTCTCGTTTATATTCAATTGAATTCGTGCAAACAGTCACTGTTAGTATTTAAAGCTCCTTTTTTATATACTATATCGTAGTCATATTCTGCAAGTTTAAGACGCCATCTAACTAGTTTAGAATTGGGGTCTTTAAGGTAAAAAAGCCATTGCAGTGGCTTATGGTCAGTGACAATTGTAAATTTCCTTCCAAACAGATATGGACGGAAATATTTTACTGCCCAGACAATAGCAAGAAGCTCTTTTTCGATTACTGAATAATTTATTTCGGAGTCGTTAAGAGTTCTACTTGCATAAGCAATATGAAGGTCAGAACCTATTTTACCCTGGCTAAGAACAGCGCCTAGAGCATAGTTGCTGGCATCTGTAGTAAGATTGAAAGGTTTAGAGAAATCTTAAACGCCCTAGTTTATCTAGTATCGTTGTTATTTCCGGTAATGGATACCGATCACCAATGGTAATGGCGTTCAGTTTTCGGTAGTCGATAACTATCCGAAATTTTGGTTTTTGAGAAGAATCTCTTTTTTTGGGTACAATCCAAATATTACTTGACCAAGGAGAATTAAAATGTCGTATGATATTTTGGTCTAGCATATTTTGGATTTGGTTTTGTACTTCTTTTCGGTAAATTTCAGGATATCTGTATGACTTTGAATATATTGGTACTTCGTTAGTAGTTTTAATATGATGTTTAATTTTGTTTGTAAAAGTTAATTGGTTTCCCTCAACATGAACAATATCCGTATATTCCTTAACTAATTTCAATATAGTTTCAACTTCCTCAGAATTTATGTGTTCTGTTCTAACTTTAAAAATATCAAACTTAAATTTTTCAGTGAAAATTGTATTTAAATTAGAGTGTATTATTCTGTTCAGATGAATTTCTTGACGTATTTGGTATATTTTGCAAATTAGTATTCAATGGTTGGTTTCTCTGTGTAAGATTTACAGGAGTACCTTGATTATACTGATTTGATTGTGGATAATTTGAATTATTTTGATATTGATTCCTATTTTTATTTTGGTTATTTACGCCACTAAATCTATTTTTTGAATAATTATTTTGACTTAAGTATATTTGGAAATCATTTGTGAGAACACTTAAAGCTACATTTAAATTTTCCGGATTTTTGGTACGCATAAGTGTACCTATAGGTTCTTTCAGTCCTCTTAATAAAACTCTAAGAGCTAAATTTCTAAAATAACTACCTAAAATTATTTGTTCATTAATATTAGAATGAGTCATTAAATGAGATATCTGTAAATTTAAAATATGTTGTATTTGATTATAAAATTCATAGGGAGATTCGTTACCCTGTTTTAAATCAGATAATTCTAAATTTAAAGTATAAATATCGCGTTTATCCGCGTATGTGTTCACTAACGCATCTTTAAGGTTTTCCCAAGTTCTTATATTGCATGAGGAAATATTTATGGCGGCTTTGCCTTTAATTTTAGCTAGAATACTCGACATCAGATATTCATTCTGAAAGTCTCCTACATCTGCTGCATTATAAAATTTATTAACTAATTTTTCTGATATTTCCAAAAATCTTGGAAGAAGTGCATTATCACCATAAAATTCTGCTATCATATCTAAGAATTCTTTCTTTTAAATTGGAACTTGTGGTGTAGCCATTTTGTTGGATAAAAGAAAAAAAAATAAGATGAAAAAAAAATTTTTTTATGAAAAGTTAGTTTTCTATATATTTTTTTTTGTGTGCAACTCTTTTTTTAAAACGATTTGACATATTTATATGATAGTGAATCCTTTCCGAAGTCGAATGTACCCGTCAGTATAAAAATCGTGACGGGGGGAAGGGTGGGGGAAACATTTTTGTTAAAAAAATTTAAAAAAAAGTTATACCCCAAGACGAGTTCTATCAACTGGTCAAAAGCAGATCATCTAGTATCAACGGAAACTAACAAAAAAAAGTTTCCATTTAAAAATTACATCAGTTTGAACGAATAATTAATTTTATTTCTGTGAGTTGCAGCTAAACGGTAACAGTAGCCTTTGAAAGACACTTTTTAATTGTTATTCATCGCCATTGTAGCGAAACAAGAACTCCAATCAAAAATACCATAAAACAAAGAAAATAACACTTTCTTTTCTGCTTCTAATGGTTTTTTGTTTGCTAAAATTGGCTGGATAATAAGCGAGGAACCTAACTTTGATTAGGAGTATGTCACTAAAGACGCGGTGCACTCAATGCAATCGGTACCTTCAAACGCACCCCGTGCTGCCTGATATTACCCAAATATATGCAACTAATGCATGATTTTTATTTTTTTACTGTTTGTTTTTATTTAGAAAGAAAGTGACACTTGTGCGATTGTGAAGAAGTCTTCAAGTAAACTGGTAAGATTTAAGATTTTCTTTTTGGTTTAATTGTTTCTTTGTTGGAAGGTTTCAAATGCAATTTGTCATGTTTTTTACAGTGTCGAAATGAAATCTCTCGATTATAGTTCTACAACCTCAGATAGAGATTTAGAATCTAAAGTTCAATTCCAACTAAGTAAAACAACATTTGACAGTTCGAAATGTGCAAATTGTCAAACTATTGGAAAACTAGTTGTAGGTTTAGAAAAATCTAAATCACGTTTTTTTGAATGTTCACAAATTAGAGCCTCCGCTAGTTCAGGCAGAGGTTCAAATATCCAGCAAATTTATTCCAATTTAAACGAAATTAAAAACTCATCCGTATTGTGGCACAATGAATGCTATTCTTCATTTACTAGTAAAGTAAATATCAATGCTTACAACAAAAAATTTCAACACTTCCAAGTACAAGCAGTAGTAGTGTAAAAGAAAAGACGTCCATTCAAAAACAAGCTCGTTTTGACCATGACAAAAATAAGTTTACCAGCTTTCCATGCTCTAACAGGATGTGACAGCACTAGTCAATTTGCTGGACTGGGCAAAAAATCATATTGGAAAATATTTTTTCCGCCTACCTCTATCCAAAGTATACATTTCCTGGCCTCATTGTAGGGGGCTTTTACTCCCTAGGGAAAAAAAGTAAAAGTGACGTCATGGTACGACAATCAATGACATAACTTATACGGCATTTACGACCTATACTACAGGGTGTTTTCAAATGACACTTACAACGTTTGCATGTAGATACCTCTCATAAAACTGAACAAAATGATATAAGGAATGAGGGGTCCAGCTCATTTACTTTTCGAGATACGGGGTGTTGAAGTTATGAAAAATTAAATGTTTTCATTTGATAACTTTAAAATTGATGGATAAATTGATTTGACATTTGGCAGGTTGTTTTAAAATGTAAAAGGACATATTTTGATGGAAAAACAATTTTCAATTCTTGATCCAGTGGTGTACATTTAGAAAAATATGTCACCTTTCCCCTCCCATTTTTCACGCCACTGGCATTTGAAGCAATTTTTATTCAAATTTGTATTCCTCAATCGTTTTCACAGGAAAAACGCATAACCTTTACATATCAAAAGATGTATAGTTTTCAAGATATTTAATGTTTTCATAAAGTCCGCCTAATTTATTAAACGACGTTGTACCATTAAATATTAGGGCAAATATGGATAATGTATGGTTTCAGCAGACAACTTATAACCCAACAATACGGAAACAACTGGATAGGCCGAGGTGGACCCAATATGTGGCCTACGAGGTCACCGGATTTAAATCCTATCGACTTCTTTCTGTGGGTCCCTTGTCTACGATACAATAGTAGAAACAGAGGAGGAGCTGATAGCAAGAATCCATGCAGCTACAGAAATTATTTCCGGTAGTCGCCAGTCTTTCCAGCGTATGCGATTTTCAATGAGAAAAGGTTGCGGATTATGTTTAAAAGTAAATGGACAAAATTTTGAACATCTCTTGTGATTTGTTGACTGCTTAGTGAAAAATTATGTATATTGTTTAAATTTGTAACTACCTATCTTATTTTTTATTGTCATCAATTCTTATGTTAATAACATCACAAGTTTGGAAAAGTATTTTCAACAATATTTTCTCAATGTTTTAGATGCATTGTTGTTTCACAGAATAGTTTTTGTTACATATTCTAACCATAACTAGTTTGGTAGTCATTAAAAAAAATACAAGAAAAATATTTTTTTTATTTCATTATTAAAAAGTGATCTTGCAGACTTCATGAAAACAATAAATATCTTGAAAACCATACATCTTTTGATATGTAAAGGTTATGCGTTTTTCACGTGAAAATCATTGAGGAATACAAATTTGAATAAAAATTGCTTCAAATGCCAGTGGCGTAGAAAATGGGAAGGGAAAGGTGACATATTTTTCTAAATGTACACCACTGGATCAAGAATTGAAAATTGTTTTTCCATCAAAATATGCCCTTTTACATTTTAAAACAACCTGCCAAATGTCAAATCAATTTATCCATCCATTTTAAAGTTATCAAATGAAAACAATTAATTTTTCATAACTTCAACACCCTGTATCTCGAAAAGTAAATGAGATGGACCCCTCATTCCTTATATCATTTGGTTCAGTTTTATGAGAGGTATCTACATGCAGACGTTGTAAGTGTCATTTAAAAACACCCTGTATATAATATTATATAAGTATAAATTTTACCCCGTTTATTCATAGAACACCCTGTATTTTACAAAATGGTAGAAATCAGTGAATTGTTATTTTAATTTAACGATTTTTATATTAACAATTTGACTTCAATGCATAGATACATCCGGTTTTCCAATTTAGGACAGAAATATTATATGTATAGCATGGTATGGTCCATTGACATTCAAAGTGTGCTACGCTATAATGTATCTATAAGTTATACTGTACCTACTTCATAGTTTTAGTTTGTTTGTAAGTTTCATAAATAAATTATTTAAAAATGTTGTTATTTGAGGGAGGCGGAAAAATCACATGTATAACATGGGAGTAAAATGCCTTTTCCTCCCTTGAATGATTACTTGCCAGACACACATTTGGTTACGTAGCTTGGAATCTAAACCTGCCACTTTGGACCCTTTACAAAATGGTTGGGAGATGCACAACCACGAATTACAACCAGTACTCACAAAATTATCGCAGTTTCCTTTACGCTCGGATTTATGTAATTGTTTAAAAGGTATATACAACTTATCTTTTCACACATGGAAAAGGCTTTTTAAAAAAAGATTTATTTATTGAGATAATATAATAATATGTTACAAGATCGGAAGTAGATTCTAGACTGAATAATAAAGTTTAACAATTACTAGTATTAAAAATAAAACATAAGCAAAAACAAAGTTAGCTGAAATTAAATATACTGACTAAACAATTTATTTATGCTACACTGAGAAATATAACTATATAACACCTCCCCCATTAGAATGAGGCTCCTTCTGGAAGCTGAATTTCCTTTTGTTGGAGTTCTGTGGATATTTCTTCTGGCACCCTTGTCTTCGGTTTTTTCTTCAAAAGTAGCCAAATAATAACTAATGCTATACCAGAGTATAAAATGATGGTCCATACGCTGGGAATATGCAGGTTGAATTTTTCTTTAAGTATTGGTGTCAATTCTTGAGATGATATTTCTTTCAATTTCAAATTTTTTAAATTTATTTCCATAGGGGACATATTAATTTTGTTGAAATTTGCCTGAAGCTTATTTAGTACGAGAGGTTGGCCAAAAGTTTTTTCTTGAAATGTGAGTTCGTTATTTTGGAAAATGATCTTGCAGGGAGAGTTTTTGATTAAGTAAATTCCTCTTAAATTTATAATTTCTGTGTCTTCTGTACATTTGATTGTTAACCTTTCTTCGATTGGAAATATTGCTAAATACTGGTTTATTTCCGGAATAACTTCTAAATGATTTTTTAAAATTTTGACTTTTGAGTATTTACAGCTGGTTGAGTTTCCTGTTAACAATATTTGTTCTTCGCATAGCTGTTTGTTATTGTCTTGAAGATAGGAAGGGCATTGAAAAGTTTCACTTCGTGTACAAATGTCATTTAGAGAATTTATTTGATTTTCAGTTTTTAACAAATATTTGGAGCTTGGTATTATTGTTACGAATTCTGATTCTAATTTAGTGGGTATTGGTAATAAATAAAATAGTTCAAACTCAATATTAAAATTAATAGGAATAGATAAATAGTATTCTATTTGATTTTTTCTTAGTCTACATGTTATATCTAAAATTGATTCAAAGTTTAAAATATTCTCATATTTTAATTCAAACGGAAGTTGCAGTTTGTAATATGAAGATATTTTTTGCAATTCTGTAAATAATTCTTTGGACTTAATAATACTCGGGTGTAATGTTCTTAGTTTGCAAAATGTTAAAGAATTTTCTACTGTTTCCATTACATCTAAAATTACGTTATAGATAATTAAAAGTTCGTTAATCATATCCTTGAGATATATGAGGTTCTCATATTCGGCTTGAAAGTCTAACATATCTTTTATTTCCAAGATTTTTGACTTGAGCAGTATTTCATTATTTTGAATATCTTGAATAGTTTTATTAAAATTATTTATTATTTGATTACTGACACTGTATTGCATTTTAATTTGATTTTCGAGATTTGCTTGATTTTGTTTTAAATGTTCTAAGATTGAATTTATTCTTTCTTCATCTTGAGAATCGAGATTGCCGGTTATGGCTTTTATCAAAGAACCAAATCCATTTATTAATCCTCTTTTGTTTCTAATTGTTGTGGAGTGAATATTAAGATTTTCAAATTTTTCATCGATATTGTTTTTAACATTTTGGATAAGGCTAACAAAATTTCCAGTCTGTTGTATAAAAAATGTATTATTTGAGATATCACGCGTAATATTTTCAAAATGTTGATTCAAAGAGTTATACTCTTCTAATAATGGGTTCAAGTTATAGAAATGCACAAATGTATGACTTGATTTTTGCAATTTAGCAGGGCCAAGATTGATTGGTAAAATTCCTAGATTATGACTGATGTCTTTAATTTCTACTGTTGCTTGTCCAATTGAGACGAATCTGTAATAAAAGTATATGGTTTTTGTTTAGGTCGTTTTATATTTGATAAGTGAATATTTTCAGTGGTATTGAAGTGTCGAGTTACAATTTTTGCAGTTTTACGATTTTTATTAGTACTTTTAATCTGTTCAGGTCGGTATTTATTTTTTGTTTTACTTTGAATCTGTTTATTTTTGATAAATACCTTTGTAGGTATTGGGTTTGGTAATTCTTCTCTATTTTCGTTAGCTTTTGAGATAACTTTGTCTTTAGTCTCTTGTAATTTTGAGTTTATCTTAGAATAAAGTAATTTCATTTTTTCTCTATGATTATGAATATAATTATTAACTAGCTGCCTATCAATATCTAAGTCAAAAGAAGAGTTAATTTCTAAATGTCCCGTAGTAATTTCGTATGGTTTTAACTTGGTTGTAGAGTGGATACTGTTGTTATATGCTAGAAGTGCATAATTAATTTTTATTTCAATGGGTTCTTTCTTAAATTCATTTTGATTATTTAGAAGTCTAATATGTTCAATAATTGTCGAGTGAAATCGTTCGGCAATGCCGTTTGATTCCGGATGCTGTGAACTTATAAAGTGTATCTTTATTTTATGAGTGTCTAATAAATCTTTGACTAAGCTATTTTTTAATTCTGTTCCATTATCAGATATTATCTGATCTGGTATACAATGGTGGGTGAAGTATTTAATTAAATTATTGACAATTTCTATGCCTTGAGCAGAGTTTAGTTTATAAAGTTGTCCGTATTTTGAAAAGGAGTCTATAATAGTTAAAAATTTTGTGTTTTCTAGGGTTATAGTATCTAAGTGAATTATTTGGAAAGGTTTGACGGCTGTTGGAGTTACGTTAAAAAGCGGTTTCAAAGGTTTCCTATCATATTTTGTTGCTTGGCATAATATATCGCATTCGTTAATGTAGGTTTGAATAGACGATCTTTGATTTGGCCAATAATAACGCGTTTTTATATTATTTTCAGTTTCGTCTAATCCTCTATGATTTCGTTTACCTTCATGATAATTTTGGATAATTTCTTTTATTTCGTTTAAGGGAATATCGATTAACTTTTTGTTACGCTTAATAAATGAAATCTGTGAATTTTTAAAATAAGTTTGTAAAACTGTACTAAATTTTTCATATAAAGGATCTTCAAAGTAGATATGATATTTTAATTTTGGCACAACATAATCTTTTACAAAATTTATAACATCTTGTTCAAAATTATTTTTGGAAAATTGTACGAGAATTCTCTGTTTTAAATCGTATAGCTTAATAATCGTTGGTGCTGCGGGTTCAAAATTTACTTCAGAGATTATTATTTGATTTTTCCCTACATTTACTGAAGATTCCGAAATTGGTATTCCTACTACAGGATTTTCCAAATTTGTGTGAATAGTATTATTTTCATCATCAATATCGTCGTTTATTTCTTCTGCTTCTACGATAAGTGATTCGGTTTCTACATTATTAATTTTAGAAGTACTTGCAAATTTGTCATTAAATTTTTCCATATAGGCTAATAAGTTTTTGGGGTTATTTTCGGACGAATTGACTTCATTTATATTTAGTTGTATGCGTGAGAGACAGTCACTATTGGTGTTTAATGCACCTTTTTTGTAAACTATATCATAGTCGTATTCTTCGAGTTTCAGACGCCATCTAACTAATTTAGAACTGGGGTCTTTTAAGGAAAATAGCCACTGAAGCGGCTTGTGATCAGTTACGATAGTGAATTTCCTACCAAAAAGATAGGTTTACGGCCCAAACAATTGCAAGGAGTTCCTTTTCAATTGTTGAGTAATTTACTTCAGAATCGTTAAGTGTTCTACTAGCATATGCTACAGGTAAATCAGATCCGATTTTTCCTTGGCTAAGGACAGCGCCTAGAGCGAAGTTGCTCGCATTTGTCGTGAGATTAAATGGTTGAGAAAAGTCCGGATATTGCAATATAGGATCGTTCATTAACATATTTTTACATAATTCAAAACAATTAATATAATCAGTATCGTTAATGTTAATTACGGCATTTTTCTTTAAACGGTTAGTTAATGGTTTAGTTAATTTTGAAAAATCTGCTACAAATTTTCTATAATATCCAAGTAATCCTAGAAATGCTTTAATTTGTTTGATAGTTTTTGGAATTGGAAAATTTTGAATGGCACTTATTTTATCAAGATTGGGCTTAACGCCTTCTGGTGTTACGATGTGTCCCAAATAAGCGACTTCTTTTCTTAAAAATTCAGATTTATCAATTTGGACTTTGAAATTAGATTCACGTTATCTTTTAAATACTTCTTTTAAATTATTAATGTGCTCTTGTAAGCTTGTACTAAAAACTATAATGTCATCGAGGTATACTAAACATTTTTCGTTTTGAATACCTCTTAAAATGTTGTCCATTACTCTCTGGAAGGTTGCAGGCGCTCCTTTCAGACCGAATGGCATTCTCAAAAATTCCCAGTGGCCATTTTCTGTAGTAAAGGCTGTTTTTGGGATATCTTCTTGGGCCATCTCAATTTGGTGAAATCCAGAGGCAAGATCCAAGGAAGTAAAGTACTGACAACGACCTAGTTTGTCTAGTAGGGTAGTTATATTAGGTAGGGGATATCTATCTCCTAAGGTTATTTCATTAAGCTTACGATAGTCTACAACAACTCTAAATTTTGGTTTACCTGAAGAATCTAATTTTTTTGGAACAACCCAAATGCTACTTGACCAATGTGAGCATGAAGGTCTTATAATATTTTGATCTAACATATTTTTTATCTGACTTTGAACTTCTTTTCTATATATTTCGGGATACCTATATGACTTAGAATAAATAGGTACCTCATTGGTAGTTCTTATTCGGTGTTTAATTTTACTTGTAAATGTTAGCTGATTACCGTCGACATGAAATATGTCGGAATACTCTTTTATTAATTTAAGGATAGCTTCGCGCTCTTCTTTATTCATGTGTTCTGTACGAACCTTTGTTATATCAAATTTAAATTTTTCCGCATACATTGCATTAAAATTTGGACTGAAGTTTTGTTCGTATTTGTCGAACAATTCTACTTCTATTGGAGCACTTAAATCTACTTTAAAATATGACTCGGACGGATTTAAAATAGTGCATAAAGCACAATTACTAGTATTAAAAATAAAACATAAGCAAAAACAAAGTTAGCTGAAATTAAATATACTGACTAAACAATTTATTTATGCTACACTGAGAAATATAACTATATAACATACATGTAATACATTTTTTTTTGTTTAAATATTAGGTAATTGCTTATTAGGTTGCAAATCAAAAAACTGTTCGTGCATAAAGTTAGAGGTACCATGTATTGGATCATTCAAGTGTCTTGGACAAAGTTGTAATAATACGATACAACAAAATGTGGTATCAGATATGGATTCCAGTTCCGAAAGTGATTAAGATTTCAAACCTCTATGCTAAAACCAAAATAGACATTAAAAACTTTTTGAATATTTCAATAATGATAGTAACTAATGGATGGTTTTAATTAACTATTAACATTTTATGGTAAATTAAAAGAGTTCCTTTATGACTGAAGAACTAAAAATCCCGATTAGAATATGTAAAAAGAGTATTACTTTATAGTATATTATTAAACGAGCAATTTATGATAGCCATTATTCACGCAGGGTGACGTTTGCGTCCCGAGCCGTAGGCGAGGGGCGTAAGACACCCGAGTGAATAGTGGCCATAAATTGCTATTTAAATACTATACTTTGTCCACGACCTTTGATTAATTTATTAAATAAAAGTTAAGTAAGTAATGCGAGTCTAGAACGTTAAGTAATAATTTGGTATTATTGACAATTCTAACGTCAAAATTAATAAATTTCTGGAGTACCGAAATTTTTGTAAGTGTAGAGTTGTCATGGCATGTTATTTAAATGCAAAAGCGTGAATTATTGTTCATAATTCACTATCTCTATATGTCACATTATTTGACGTACTCCAGAAATTTATTAATTTTGACGTTAGAATTGTCAATAATACCAAATTATTACTTAACGTTCTACACTCTCACTACTTACTTAACTTTTATATAATAAAGAAATCTAGGTTCGTGGACAAAGTATAGTATTCTACTCGCAATTTAAGGCTATCATAAATTGCTCGTTTAATAATATACTATAATCTGAGAGTTCCTTACATTTGGGAAATAGGGGGCATCGCGGGGTGCGTTTGAAGGTACCGATTGCATTGAGTGCGCCGCGTCTTTAGTGACATCCTCCTAATCAAAATTAGGTTTCTCGCTTATTATCCAGCCAATTTTAGCAAACAAAAATCCATTCGAAGCAGAAAAGAAAGGGTTATTTTCTTTGTTTCAGGGTATTTTTTGATCGGAGTTCTTGTTTCGCCGCAATGGCAATGAATAACAATTGAAAAGTGTCTTTCAAACACTACTGTTACCGTTTAGCCACAAATCACAGAAATAAAATTGATTGTCTGTTTAAACTAATGTAATTTTAAAAAATAAACTTTTTTTTTTGTTGATTTGCGTTGATACTAGAGAGAGGGTCCGCTTTTGACCAGATGATAGAACTCGTCTTGGGGAGTAAATTGTTTTTTTAAATTTTTTAAAAAATTTTTAACAAAAATGCTCCCCCCCCCCTTTCCCCCCGTCTCGATTTTTATACTGCCGGGTACATTCGACTTAGGAAGGGATACACTATGATATAAATATGTCAAATCATTTTAAAAAAGAGTTGCACACGTAATTAGTTTCTAGACGACTTTTAAATCATTGAGAACTATACAGCTCAAAGTAATACACGGAAAAAAAATCTGATACCTATTATTTGAATTTCATATAATTTGTATATTAATTTCATATACTCGGTGGGACAGCCTGAAGTCTATTTAACGATATCTGACAGAGGTAACTTAATTCAGTTATCCTTTATCATATAAAGTTAAATAGACTGTCATATAAAATATAATAGACAGTCAGGAGTTACTTAATATTCGTCATACAAAGTTGAACAAACTATCATATAAGGTTGATTAGACCATCATATAAAGTTGAATAAACAGTCATATAAGTTTAATACACCGTCATATAAAGGTTAATATGCACTCATATAAAGTTTAATAGAGCGTAATATACATTTCAAT
This sequence comes from Lochmaea capreae, assembly GCA_949126875.1. Classification (NCBI taxonomy): domain Eukaryota; kingdom Metazoa; phylum Arthropoda; class Insecta; order Coleoptera; family Chrysomelidae; genus Lochmaea; species Lochmaea capreae. The sequence goes on from OX421402.1 coordinate 24,427,945, forward strand.
AAACAGTCATTTGGAGTTACTTGGTCCGTCATATAGAGTTAAATAGACCATTCTATAACTTTTGGCTATTAGCAAATAAATAACTCACATTTTGATGAAGAAAAATGGAAAGAAAGCAATATTCAATAACTTTACAAAAAACCGTTTGGGGAAAAACCGAAAGAGTACCCTACCTACATAACTATTTATAAAATTTACGGGGGTGTGTGAAATACACATGCTAAGAATAATTATGGCAACTCAAACAACAATTATCAATAATAGCTATAACTTTTGATTGGGAAATTGAAAATAACAAAATTGTCTCCTGTTGGTACAAACTGAATATACTTATACTCGATTTGAAATTGGTTAGCAGCCGATTCCATAGGCGCACCTACCTGACGTGCCGGTTTGAACCCTATTTACTTATCCGAATAATTTAGTAATCATTATTGTCATAACAGGTAAAAATAATTATGCCGAGAATTCCGGGAACAATTAATACACAATGTTACTCCAGGTTGTTACGAAAAATTAGGTAGGTAGGTAGGTAGGTACTTATTGGTATAAAACTGTGAGTCATTTTAAGAGCGAAGAAACCTAATGCGAGTATTCTAGGACACACATTTGGGTAATTTTTGAAAATGGAGAGTCTTTCAGGATTTATTCCAGTTAAGCGAGCTGCGAAATCAGCGCTAAGAATTAGTGAAAAGATTATTGTGCTTAATGTATTTAATGCACTTAGATATCAAAAAAGTGCAATAAGTATCGATTCTACAGTGGAACTTTGTTCAAAGATGACAGGTATTGGAAAAGCAACCATCTACAGGCTGATGCGGGAAGTGGCAAAGATGTATAGAGCATGTAATAAAGGAGGAGGAAAAAATGTGGCAATTGGATAGTTTACTAGAGAAAACGGTCGAACCACTTATTATCAATTTAGGGGAAGAAGACAGTCCCTCAGATATTTCATTTTCTGATGATGATTAATTTAAAGCGAAGAAATGTAATGACTTACTATAAATTTCATAGAATTTCAAATAGAAACATTTTTCCAAATTTACTTGTTTATTGGTTGCTTTATTGTTATTAGTATTATATTTATTCAAATACAAGGGTAACAAATTATGCCACACATCCGAATGTTCACTAAATTATATAATTATTGTGTTTAATATAAACTTAAACCCACCCGAAAGCACGTGCATGAGTGCAAAACATCACAGGTAGAATCCTACCGCTTATTGTTCGAGCCTCGGGTTAAGCTTTGTATTCGACGCCCTTATCAGATCTATAGGAATGGAAAGTTTAATAAATGCAAAAGGGTCTATACTTTCAATGTATATACTATTTAAAACTTGGCAATTTAGGTGGACCACTTTGTATACGTGTTTGACGGATTTTAATGATTTATTACTATCAACCAATTTCAAATCGAGTATAATAGTATTAATATCCATATTTATGGTTTGATAACGTATGGGTAAATAAATGAAATTCCATTCCATAATTATTTGTTTTATTCACAAAAATCGCAAGTTACACAGCCAATATATGACAAAAAGTCTATAAAACAGAAATAAATAAAAAATTCCATAAAACGAAAATACCTAAAAAGAAAATTCTATAAAATATCAAAATAAAAAAGTCTATATAGCTACAACAGATCAAAATGACTAAAAAAATTCCAAATGTTGATTTGATTTCATGTACATCAAGTATTAATCTAATTGTATCCACTATATAAAAAGATAACCCTCTACAAAAATCAAATATATATATATATATATATATATCCAAAAATGGAGTCGAATTAATTTTTATTCAATCGGTTCGCATCCTGGGACAGCTGTTTCGGCCTCTAGGCCTCATCAGCCAGGCTATCGAACCGATTGAACCAAAAATCAACTCGACTATAATGATCAAAGATCAAGGTGAAACAACTAACGCATTAGTGTCGCCATCTACGAATGCAAAGTAGAAAATGGATGTGGAGAAGGTATAGGTATTACAGCCACTACGCAAGAGGTATCTCTTGATATACATAGTGGCCGACCAAACTTTGTTGGTATTTCTACCACCAACTCCACTCATGTCTAGTAGACAAAAGGAACAATTCAAAAATGGAGTCGAATTAATTTTTATTCAATCGGTTCGCAGTGGCTGTAATACCTATACCTTCTCCACATCCATTTTCTACTTTGCATTCGTAGATGGCGACACTAATGCGTTAGTTGTTTCACCTTGATCTTTGATCATTATAGTCGAGTTGATTTTTGGTTCAATCGGTTCGATAGCCTGGCTGATGAGGCCTAGAGGCCGAAACAGCTGTCCCAGGATGCGAACCGATTGAATAAAAATTAATTCGACTCCATTTTTGAATTGTTCCTTTTGTCTACTAGACATGAGTGGAGTTGATGGTAGAAATACCAACAAAGTTTGGTCGGCCACTATGTATATCAAGAGATACCTCTTGCGTAGTGGCTGTAATACCTATACCTTCTCCACATCCATTTTCTACTTTGCATTCGTAGATGGCGACACTAATGCGTTAGTTGTTTCACCTTGATCTTTGATCATTATAGTCGAGTTGATTTTTGGTTCAATCGGTTCGATAGCCTGGCTGATGAGGCCTAGAGGCCGAAACAGCTGTCCCAGGATGCGAACCGATTGAATAAAAATTAATTCGACTCCATTTTTGAATTGTTCCTTTTGTCTACTAGACATGAGTGGAGTTGGTGGTAGAAATACCAACAAAGTTTGGTCGGCCACTATGTATATCAAGAGATACCTCTTGCGTAGTGGCTGTAATACATATACCTTCTCCACATCCATTTTCTACTTTATATAATATATATCTATACTTTTATATGTATACCTTTCTTCCTGTATATAAATAGATGTTTCATTAGCTACTGGGAGTTAACAATAAAAATTAACTTTGTTACAATTTTTATTACGAGTCAAATGATAAATGGAAGTGGTTTTGTATATTATAAGGTCAAAACTATTATGTCATTTAATGATTTAAAATAATCTGTAATAGACAAATTCACATAAAAAATACAGCACCACCAGTATAATATATATAGCAATGTTATATTGATTATTTTTTGACGTTTCTTAAAACCAATGAAATGCTTCTTTATTTGTCACAAGGGTAAGTTTCAACCAATTATGTCATTATTCTAGTGGGAATAAATCTCTTGTGATTATTCTCGGGAATAATCACTGTGGCTTTTATTTGCCTAGCAAGTGTCAGATAGTTGTCAAAATAATTACCACGGTACGTAACCCGGCATGAAAATAGCTTTTATGATAATAGTCGATAAGCAAATAAGTTAATCGACTATCGCGAGGTAATATACAGGGAAATTTTCTATCAACAGGAACAGGCAAATATCACAGCGTTAAGAAATTCTTGATAATGAAAATATTATTTTTGAAACCGGTTAAGTGATAAATGTTATATTTCTGCAGTGCAATTTGTTGTTAATTGATTTCCTTCAAGAATCTGTCATCTCCTCTTATTTCAAGATTTTCAGTTCATAGCAGTAATAAAAACATTTTTTTAATCTGCTTATCGGATTTTTATTGCAGTTGCCATTGAAAATATAAACATATTATCCAGTTTTTGCATTCCACTATACATGCATGACTGCGGCTTTTTCGCTTATCACCAATTCTCAGCTTCTTGAGTCTTTTTTAACCACAAACGACCACCTTTTTTTATTGAACTATAAAAATGTATTTTTAACAAGAATTGCTGAAAATCATTTTCTTCCTCAATTGAAATTTTTACATTATCATCACGTTATGGTTTTTTATGTAGGTTACATTTTCTTAATCTTCTTTTTTATCTACTTTATACCTGTACTTTGCTGTGAATTTCCTCTTGCTTTACTTTGCCTGTTAAAAACTATACGTTGGTGACTACTGTTTTTATACTAGCTTTGCTCCCGAATGGGTGCCGCTTTGGACTTTGCGCATACAAAAAAGACACGAATCTGACCATCTGGTGACACAAAACGCAAATAAATGACCGCAGCATAACCCTTTTCACTACTATCACAAAACGCATGCAGCTCACAACTAACATAGCTGGACACAGACATAAAACGAGGTACTTGAAGATGCACAAGTGATGAAAGCTGTTCCTTATACTGGTTCCAAATGTCACAAATTACTTTTGGAGGAGGGTCATCCCAATTTATTCCAGATAACCACAACCGTTGAAGATGCTTAGTAAACAAAGTCATGGGTGCCAGAAAACCTACCGGATCAAATACTCTGGCCAATTCTGACAACATACTACGTTTAGTACAAGATTTGTCTAGAGCAGTTACCTGAAAGGAACAACAATCCGTCTGTGGGTTCCATACAAGACCAAGGATTTTTAAAGGAGACGAACAGTTATCATTATCAAAAGAAATGGGTTTTCTGCCTACATGAGCCTCAGGTAAACCATCTAACAAGCGTAAATCATTACTGGACCACTTGCGCAATTCAAATTGACCTCGGGCTAATAAGGATATTAATTGGTTTCGAAGATCTTGTGCCATTTCCAAAGTATCAGCACCACCAACTATATCATCAACATAAGTACTGTTACGTAATACCTCAACGGCAAGAGGAAACTCTCTTCCTTCATCTTCACTCAGCTGCAACAAGGTCCTTAAGGCCAGAAAAGGAGCTGACGAAACACCATAAGTTACTGTTAGTAACCGATACTCCTGCAAAACTTCATTAGGACAAAACCAAAAGACGATCCTTTGATAATCACAATGAGCTTTATCAACTCGTATTTGCCTATACATTTGTTTAATATCAGTGGATAAGACATATCTAGAGAGACGAAAACCTAGCAAACTAGTGAAAATATCCTGCTGTAGCCTTTTCCCAGTAAACAAACACTGATTCAGAGAATTCTGATTGGCAACCTGCGCAGAAGCATTAAACACCACTCTCAGTTTGGTAGTCAAACTATCAGGTCTTACTATAGCGTGATGAGGAATATAGTAACAGAACATAGGACGTGAGGTCTCTGACACAGCCTCCATGTGATTAAGATCGAAATATTCTTTCATAAAGGCACAATATTCTTTATAAAGAGAGGGCTGTCTTAAAAGTCTTTTTTCCAGAGTTACAAAACGATTGACAGCTAAATCATACATCCCTGTAAACACAGGAGAAGGCTCCCGAAAAGGTAAAGCGACGGTATAACGACCAGTGCCATCTCGACTGACATGATCAACAAACTTTTGTTCACAAAGAACATTATCAGTGGACAAAAATTCTACTTGAGGAACAGATTCTAAACTCCAGAACTGCTGAATAGACTCCTCCAATGAAACCGTTCGATTCATGTGACAAAACAATGATGTGGCCGACGTCATAGGAGCAGAGTTATAACTACCCATAAGTACATACCCAAAAACGGTATGAACAGCGTCCGGCATCCCAGCAGGAGCCTTAACTTGGCCATCCAACAAAATCTGAGAGAACATTTCAGCACCAAGTAGCACCTTAATCTAACCAGGAAGATGAAAATGAGGATCGGCCAACGTCAAATTAGCTAGGTGAGCCCACTGCTCAACATCCAAACTAGCAACAGGTAAGTCCTCGCAAATTTTTGGCAAAACAAACGACTCACAATTGAAAACAGGAACATTTTGATCCACAGGTTTGATCATCATTACTACTCTACCAACCACCGTACTTCGAACGGCACCAATACCTTGTACGGACAAAGTGGCAGAAGAATTTTTAATACCTAGACGACGCAAACAAGACTGGGATACAAAAGATGTCCATCAATTAAAGCTCTAACAGATTGATACACTCCACAACCATCCATAATTTCCACCATCGCAGTAGCTAACAAAACGTTCGAGCCTTTAGAGACAACACTGCCTCACGATGCAACATGAGACCTCAAGGCTCCATTAGCGGCCTGAGGATCGAGAGAAGCAGAAGGCGCCGAATCAACAGTTGGGGTCCCACTATTCCCAGCGTGAGTACCACCATCAGCGTTCTTAAAGTGTAAAAGCTTATGATGAGGCAAGTCACAATGGCCACAACGAACTGTGACAGCGCAAGTGCGCGAATCATGTTTTTCTAAACATTTAAAACAAAGACGCGTTTTTTTACAAAAGTTATAACGGTCAGATTTATTTAAAAATGAAGAGAACGTTTGCAAGTTGTGACTTGCGTTGCATAAAGTACAAGTCACTGAATTAGGCTTCGAAAAAAACTATAACGATTACTAGACTTAGGAACACTTTTAGTTTAGGAAGGAACACTTTGTTTAGAAGGTAAGGATGGATTTTTTTTACCAAACTTCTGAGTAGAGCATGTCGACAGAGAATATGAGTCGAAAGAAATGCACTGACTTTCTAGAAAATCAGATAAATCAGTAAAAGTGGGCATTTCACCGGACCCATGTAATAATTCAAAACGTTGCTGAGTCTCGTCATCAAGTTTAGTTAGAATTTTATAAGCTAACACGAAATCGGAAATTTGATACCCTAAATTTTCCAAAGCAGATAGATTTTCCGAAAAAGTGTCGATTAAATTACTGTAGCTATCAGAATTTTTAAACGTAGTAGATGGAGCTTCCTCAATTTTGCACCAATGTGCCATTGCACGCAAACGTTTATTCAAATATCTATTTTTCAATTTATCATAAATTCTAACATAATTGTCCCTAGCTAAAGGCAAAGATTTAGCTAATCTCAAAGGAGCACCTTCTAGACTTTGAATTAAGTAGCTCAACTTTTCAGTGTCATCGATATTATTTCGATTGTGCACGAGCGCATCAAATAAATCAAAAAAGGTAATCGCCGAAGTAAAATCACCTGAAAATTTAGTAAGTTCCAATTGGGGTAACCGAACATTACTAACTTGTACCGCTTGAGGAACGACAACATTACTCTTAGCGTCTTCATCTTCAAAAAGATCCGCAAAATTAGCTTTGATTTGATAATAGTCATTCATAAATTGTCCACGAATAATTTCTTCAGATTCTAATTGGCCTTCAGTAGCATCAGCGCCCAACAGAGAGGAAAAAATGCCCTGATGATGTTTATTAAAGCTCTCGAAAATATCATCTAACTCTGAATACCGAATACGAAAGAGCGATCGCTTACTTAACTCAGTAGCCGCAGCATTGGATAAGCGCAACAAAGCATCTAAATCGTTAAGAGCGGTTCTCCTTTGTAAGGAGTATTTTCTTAATTTATCAGCCATTGTACAAAAAATCAAAAATGGCAAGATTTAATAGGAAATAAATTTAAACTACCGACACTGGCATAAGAGAAGACTAAAGCTATGTAGGTACCTATTAATAAACCTGCAAATAATTGTAAATAAATGAACGTTCTATGACCTTTATTTAAAAATAAAGAAAATCAAGCAAAAAATCCTTATCAAGCTGCATACGGCAAAGGACAATAACTATAATTTAAAATCAAAACCTATAAGTTCGTATTCCAAAACTGGTTAAATTCAAGGTCACCACAACTGACCAATATACAACAAAAAAATCGAAAAAACTGTACGCAATATTTTTTGGACCTTATTCAAATTGCAAGTTTCACTCAAAATATCAATTGTTAACAAGCAATATACATTCCAGCGAGGATAACAAGCCACCCCAACAGATATTGAACAATTAAATATTAAAACCTAAAATCAAACAATTTTAAAGAGTAAATCAGACGAATCCAGACTCAGAAGGACCAATGTACGATCCGGTCTTAGGGATCTATTCTTCGTTAGCTCCTATGTGGAGAGTTAAGCCTTAGGACGGTATAATTTACCCCAAAAACTTGTTTTAAATCGGGTTTCAATTTAGAAGATGCCAAATTAGCGAACATACAAAAAAATGACTGGTAACGAATAGAGATTTACTCACCTCCGCTTTATCACCTATATTTCCAGAGAGCTCTCTCTAACACAGCTTCGTTTACCATCACCAGAAGTCTTTTTTGTTTCTATCTCAACACGTAGAAAACAGTAGGTACTAAACGCACATGCACGTATTTTTAACTTTACATGAATTCTAATACCCGAATTCTTGGCCCAATGCTGGCTGTCGATTGAATTGGAAAGTTGTGAATCTCTAATTAAACGCGAGCATAAAGAACCACACGATTACAAAGGTTAGTTGGTTTGGTTGTCTACCTCGCAAGAAAAATTATTAAATTATATTTAAATAGAGATCCAACAATTGTGTCAACGCGATATATAAAATGGGTGAAAATTATCGGTTTAGTACCTTTTCTGATGAAGAAATAACAAAAAAGATTTTAGAAACTACTTCGAAAAATAATCTAATAAGTAATCAGTCCATATGGAGACAATTTAAGACCTTCACCAAAGAAAGAAATTATATTATTTTTCAATAATTTTATGATAGTTTTATTGATATTTTTAATTGTAAACATTTGTGAATCAAAAAATAATCTAGTCAAATATAACTCGCGAGTTCCATAAATTAGAAAATAATTTGACAGATTTTGTTCAAACTTGTTGCCATTTGGAAATAGCCACTCGAGCCCTGCGGGTTCTCGTGACTATTGCCTGGCAACAAGTTTTCAAAAAATCTGTCAAATTATTTTCAATTTATTTTCACTCTCTTGTTATATTATTACTGAGAATATACAATGCTGTCCATATGTATGGAATAAATTCAATTTTAGCGTTATTATGTACATGCGAAAAAAACATGAAACAGGTCGAATTTTATTCTTAAATTGGCAATTTACAGTATGAAAATATTATCCCCCTCCAGCACCCCACCCTCCCACTCGAAAATTTTAAATAAGAAAGGTGGTCGTGTGGCACCTTGTTGAAAAGGGATTTTAGTCCTCTGTTCAGCAATATAAAGTATTTCTAAATTTGGTGCAATCATAACTGAGAAAATTAATTCAAGCCTACGTGGTTTGTTGTCAAAAATTCAAGGTTTTTGGTTTGCGATTGGAAGGGAAGAGGGCGCTACCGTCACAATCTTTACATTTCCGTTACTGGAAGACATGTATTGATTGTGATTGAAGTGTACTCTTCAGTCCGGGATTAGAGATTCTCGGACGGACACCACATACCTTGTACTGATGAGGCGCAAATACGCCGAAACCGGTCTACAAGTTGTGTTGTCCCTTCTAATTGCAAACCAGAAAGGTTGGTTTTAAAATATCTTGTAGATATATCAACTCCGTTTGACTTAGGGGTGTAATTCTATATCTGGCGGTGCATATTGCACGGGAAGTAGTTGTTGCTCCTTAGTTGAACGGCCACTGTTTTTGAAAAATATTATTTTTCAAAAAATTCATAGAGTGTTGAATATTTAGAATTATTCCTTTCGACATCTGTTAATTTTTAAGATGTAAAATTTTGATAATGTCTCTATCACAAAACTTTACTTAGAATGAAGATAATAATGTCGCATAATATTTAGAATATATTTTTCAATGTACCTACTTTACAATTACATTAAATGTTCAAAATGACCACCATTCACTTCTTGACAATAACCGAGGCGATTTTGGAATTCTCGTACAACATTTTGTATGACCTATGATGAGGTTTATCTAGATTTTTTTATTAACTTTTTAGTGCCTACATTACAAAGACTTTTTCCCGATATTAATCATCCAAATGAGTAACAAAAATTTTTTAACGATAAAAATAGTTGCTTACGTAAAATTATCTTAATATGGTGCTTAAAGGGTTAATCTGCGTCAGACTCGGAAGAAGAACAATTATTGACGTTAATAATTGGATCATTTAGTGCATCACAAATATTGTCAATCTTCCACATAGACGATTCTTCTTTGATGATATACTCGATACATTTCTTCTAATTGTCGCTTTTCATTTCATGTCACATAATTATGGTACGGTCAAACATTAGTTTCACGTCATTTATCTTAAACGATGTATTTTTTCGCGCAGCTGCCCGTTTCATTAGCGCCCATATTAATTCAAAATGGTACGGGGACAGTCGAAGCACCGATATGCCACGTGAAGTTGCCATTTCGTCCACAACATACACTTTAAATCTGTTATTGTGCATCTTCGCAATTGAATAAAGTTCCGGTTTCACTTCGTCATTATTAGGAAATGGTATATTTTTTTAATCAAGCAAATTATAAAGTTCTGATTTACATTAACTACTTGTTGGCAATGGTGGTTTTAACCTTGAATGGTAACTTGCGTTATATCCACTACAATAATGGAACCTTTAAAATAAGATCTAGTATTTGCTCAAACCATTTCTCAAAAACATCACCTGTCATATCCTCGTGGTAGTTACCTGTACGTTTTGGAACAAAAGTCATTAGTCCACCGTCAACCAAACCTTCTGAGTTTCTAAATGTGCAAGATGCCCTTTACCTGATGTTGGATTTAGACCTGACCAGGGACGGTTGCCTACCGTTTGTAATTTTATAATCTTGCCAATCTTTTGTCTATTATGATAGATTTTTTGGTATGTTTTGAACATCTAAATCCTACCTCCCTCTATGATTTTCACAATGTCGTTCTGGAAAGGTTAGGATACTACTTGTCTTCTTGAATCGATCAGAATTTTTGTCCAGAGTAGGGATTTCTTTAAATAAATAGCGTTAACTTTACGTCTTGGTCTGATTTTCAGTGACTAGACGATATAATTATGTCTTTGAGCAAAACATGCAATTTGAAATTTCATTTCATGAAGAGCACATTGTAAATCGGAACTTATATTAAGTACGCTTTTGGAATTTAGCCCATTGATTAATTTATTGCCCTGTCGGATTTATGAGTAAACTATAGTCTTTAGTAATATCAAAGAATACACAACAACAAGAAGTGAAACCCGGAAAAATCCTTTGATGTTGAAAATGAATAACCTTGAAGGTGACAGCGAACTCTGGCATACACTGATAATCATAATAAGTGCTTACAGCTTTAATCTCTGAGAAAAAGTATTTTAGCATAAAGTTGTATTTTATCAAATGTATTATATTGGTTGACAATGTACACGTGAAATAGAAAAAATGATTTCAATCTACAAGCAAACTTTAATCCAATTTGAGTCTCTAGTCTCTAAAGACCATAAGAAAGAGGCCTACATGTGATCGTATGACAAATATGACGACTAATTTAAAAGATGGCTTCTGCAGATTCGTTTTTTTCCGAAGTTTCGCTTGTGGTCTGCTGGTGTATTATTTCGTAATATAATAATCATTAATATACGTGGTTTCTAAAAGTAAATATAAAACTGAACAAACCACATACACACATTTTAAAAATCTATAAAATATAAATGAAATAGCAACCATTGGTTGAAAAAAATTAATTCCAACTGAATATGAGAATGTGTCAAAAGATAATACAGGTAGGTAGGTTAAATAAAAATATGAATGATCCTGTGTAAAAACATGATTTGTTTATATAGCATTTATTCAGGGTACACATTTTCGAGGAAAGGTATTTATTATAAAACGGGTGTCTCTACTAAACAAAAGTCAGTCAACCTGACTCACCTGTCGCTTTCAAGTGTTTTTCAATGGTTTGTACTCTTGTCCAAAATAATTCCACTAAAAATCACTCACAAAAATACAGTGTTCTTCAGAATTTTACATTTTTTCTCAAGGTCCTAACAAAATTTTAGTTGAGTCCAAACAAAAAACTCTAGCTTTTCATAATTCAATTTAAATCTAATCAGTTATTTACAGTTACTGAAAAGGAAGTAAATGAAAGAATTTTGAAAAGTTGCAAAACAGGTTGAAGTAATCAAAATAGAGTAAAATTTCTTAATAAGTAGTATAGCTAATTAATTTAATGAAAGTTACATTATACTGAAATGTGGATCACAGAACAAGGTTTTCTTAAATAAGTAAAAAATTAACTATACATACGAACAATTTATAAACACAACAGAGGCGTATTAACCAATCCGTTACTTTCAAGTGCAAATACCCTAATTTATTCTGTGAAGTTAATTTCATTCACAGGATAAGTAACAAAGATGTTTTTTCACTTTCGGATAGTGTTATTCCTAGGATAAATTACTCTCATCCGCCGGATAATTTATTTCACAGATAAAGCACACCCAACCTAAGACCTACCCTAAGTTTCACACTTCTGTGTCCGTTTGCTTTTTTCCAAAACATGTTTTTCCTTCAATGGCACAGTTTCGAACTAACACTTCTAAAATTTGAAGTTGGGTTGATTGCAATTTTTGGCCACAAATAATTTTCGAAACTCTTGTTGTCTCCTTTAAAAAAATAATCGACAAAAATGCTACAACATAATATATTATTAAATAATAGAAACGGCACCGAGTGCTGTAGAAATTCCAGCTAAATCTTCTATTGGCTCTATTTAGAATGTTCAATTTCTCTAACTTGATTTCTTCTTTGTGTAGAGGATACCTTCGATAGAAATTAGTTCCTCAATTAACAAGATGCCGGTTGATTGGATCCATTGATCTCGAATTTTGATAGGGTGAACCATTCCTATCAAAATGACTTTCGAAGTCTCTTGCACGAAATGGTTTGCTACTATACATTTTGTGCAATTATAAACATTGGGAATTAAGCATTTGGATTTGAACAGTTAATATATCCATCTTGACCAATACAATTTTCATACTATCTGTTATTGGCGTAGTGGCGCAGGTGGTAACATAGGTAATACATTCTGAATGTAGGAAAAGAGTAAAGTGTAAAGGATTGGGATTTTTATTATTATGCTATGAGCATTGTTTTTGAATACTCAATGAGTTCATAGCGATTGTCGTCATTGACAAGAAGAGTTTCCCTGGAGAAAATGTGGAGAACATTATCTTTAAGGGTTTCTAGTTCGTTGAAGGTAAATAATCCAATGTTTGTTATATTTAAATGTGAAAAAGTAATTGTTCTAATTCATTTTCCAATAAATTCATTGGTATTCTGGAGGTTAAGTATTGTGTATTAACAGGTGCTAAAAGTGTACTATTATTATTTATTTCCATCAATTATTTATTAAATATATCTACAGATTGTCAAAGTATGTATGGCGCCCCCTAACTTCCTCTAGTAGCTCCTTCAACTTAGGTAACCATTCCTCTTCTATCCAGCAGTCCCCTAGATGTTGTACCCTAGGATTGTGAATTACTGTGCAGTCCGCAAGTATGTGGACATCATTTCTTGTACAGTAAGGTGACTATATTGTTCTCGCCTAGTTTATTAAGTTTGCCTAGGCATTCCCATACCATTTAGGAACTGATTACACAAGAACTCAGTGCTGTAATGGCTGATTGACTATCTGACATGATGATAATCCTTTGCCTTCTATATCCTTGGTCAATATTGAACTAGGCACACTTTCCTATGGCGTGAATTTCCGCTTGAAAGATACTTGAGGTTTTTCACAAGTTTTCGGAGTGTTTATAGATTGTCTAAATGAGATTTGATTATTCGAGTCATCGGACTTACCTGTATCTAATGTTTTTTATTGCTGTACCAAGAAAATTAAAAATTTCGTTTTCTTGTTAATTTATGAAGGTCGTCATGAGCTTGTTCGTGTAATTGATTGTATAGAGCGCATACGAGTGAGAGGTGTCCGTTTTGAATAGGAGTTTTAAATTTCTACATTTCTATAGGTACATAATAGAAGTTACTCCCTCGATTTTTATAAAACATGGTCCATTTATTGTTTTAGTAGGCCCTATATGTAGCCGTCATAATTCGATTTAATTGTCATTATTTGTGGTTAATGAGTTTGACTTAGAGCAAGTATTAATATTAAAAAATACCAAGATATTATATAAAAAGTGTTGATAATTTCAAGGTAAAAAAGTGTATCTAGGATTAACTATTCGAGACTCTGCGAATACAGTAGAAAAATCAAATTTTTTCTTGGATCCTCACTTGTTGAATTAACTACAAGTGTCTACTTCAAAACTTCGTTAAGTATCATTAAATCCAATTTGAAACTCCCAAATGACCGGAAACATTTAGGACATTCTTTACATTATTTAACTTTCCAAATCGTTGAAATATTTTCTATTGTTTACAGAGTCGGATGCCGTTTGTCCGAACGGTGAGCATGGAACAACGATGGCAGGACCTAGCAAACTTACTAAGTCTTCCCAGTCCGGACGGTGGAGGACTTCATCCATTCAGTCATCATCATCATCCTTTGCACAATTACACACATCACCCTCATCCCCATAGTATGGGATACAGTCCGGAGGCAGCCAGAGGTGTGCTCCTTCATAACGCCACATTACCGACTCCCATGGGTGATCTGAATTCATCTGTGCCATATAGTAATTTAGGTGAGACCGAAATATTTAGTCATCACCAAAGGTGTACTCGTAAGTCAGTTTTTCAAAATAACAGTCAACCTGAATTCAACAGAATCACGTTGAACCACTAATTTTATAACTTGTAGGAAGATATTTAAGAGAATAAATAGGGCTTCGAAACTGAGAAACTTAACTTAACTTAACTTAATTTATTTTTACCAGCCCGTCTGATAAAGTCTCCGATAAAACTACATCCGAATGCCTTATTGTATTTTTTTTTTCGTGTTTTTCATAGTCCAATTCCTCTATCCCCTGCACCAGCTTGTACAAGTTCTTAGTTGGTTGTTATTGCGTCGCCTTGCGGTTGCCAAATAGTGTCTGTATTTTAAGACCAAATCTCAAGGCCCCATTTCTTTATCGTATAATCTGCATGTAAGATCTCCGTTGTATAGTTATGTGTTCAGGAGCTCTGTTACCGGTAGATGACTGATCCCAGGCATTTATTTTGTGCTGTTTACCCAGTAGGTATTTTGTATGCTGCTCCCTGGTTGAGTTCTTGGGTGTTGGCCGCTTGGTCGCCGCGGTCAGTTTTGTCAACGGGGGTTCCATAATGTCATTGACCACTTGGTCGCCAGTTTTAAAATCAGGTGGGCCTCTTGGTCGCCGTAGTTATCAATCATTAAAGGTATTTAATATTATTAGGTATATGTGTACTGTTTAATTTCACATAAGTATTTAACTGAATATCGAGAATTACATCCACAAATTTGAATATATCGGGATGCGCTGAATAAAAAGCAGAATTAAAATGTTTGTGGTTAGGTTAGGTTAGGTTAGAGAATCACTTTTCAAATAAAAAAACTAATCTTTTCAGTAAGAATGCAGACAACTAACTGATGAAAAATATTTTTATTTTGGTTGTCGACAGGTCACAAACCCATATTAGTATTAGAGTAATTAAATAAGTCCATAATTTTCTTGGAACCCTTAATCCAGCTTTGGCGACCAAGTGGTCTGTACCTTTCGAATAGTGAAAGGATTAAATTTGGGTAAAACTGACCGCGGCGACCAAAAGGTATATTCCCGAGTTCTTCACAGATTCTTGTACTATGGGCTGTATATCAAAAATTTGTCCTCTTCAGGTTGTGTGCCCTCTCACCCTCTTTTTGCTTCGTTAGCTTTTTCGGGGCCCTCAATACATTTCCTTTCGGCTAACGTTTTTAGTTCTTCGATGTAATCCAATTGATATCCATAGGTGAGGATAGTTTTACGTCGTGGAGTATATGAAATTCAAACAGAATCTAGTTTAGACGTCACTTTCTGGCTCGAGATTACGTTGAGCGCTACCTGACATGATATTGCACTATTTGCAGTTTTAGACCCGTTGGTGTACCATGTGTCTCCCTGTCTAATGGTACTTCAGTCTATTATTTTCTGCCTTCAAATGACACCTCGAATTAACTTTTAAAGGAATATCATATGGTTATGTAATCTGTCATGTCATGCTTAACGTCCTTTGAGACAACTATCATTCAACTTACAAAACGGAATTTGTATGCAGTCGATAAAAAATTAAATCTAGAAATCAATATTTCATTGTACTGTTCAATCAAATAACTAATTACATAATTACTAGTATTTGACTCATTTATAACATTTGCGCCATACTTATGGCTCCTTTCTACCATACAAATATAATTGAATGTGTAAAAAACATCCGTCCTAGTTTCCTTTTAATGTTATGAACCGTAATTACAAACTCCGTAGGTGGTACGAACTTTGGGAGCGCCGTGGCCAGTTCTATGAACCTCACGAACAGCAGCGAACCAATGGGAGAGTCTTCAAACACACCCCATTACAAACTGGAACCTTCACACGACATGGTATATTATCAGGTATGATTATCAATGGTAGAATGTTGTGAAGTGAAAATACTGACATTTTTGTTTTTTAATGTATATTTTAAGTTTTTAACTCATTTTACATCCTAATTAAGTTGTTTTGCTTCATGTCTGGTGATGGGTCGAATATTTTACTTAAAATTTTATAGAAGCTGTTGATTTAAATGTACATGGTGGATGCTTAAGTTTCCTAAAATCTACGAATATATAACAGTTAGGTACTACAGCTCTATTAAATTTTACTAAAATTATATCTAGGATCGGCAAACCCCGCATCCTATTTTGTTCAATTACCTACTTTTAACAATCTCATTTCTCCTAATGTTTTAGATTTTTGGTAATAACCAATTTTCCTACTTTGACTGGCTTACGTAACATTAATACTATTACTACTAATTTTTAAAAAAGAGAACTAAACATTTAATCGTGATGCCATAAATATTCAATTTTCGTTCATACTCTTTTCACGCCACGAGAAAAATATTAATTTAATGATAGAATTGACAACAGTGTGAATTACAACGTAAACTGCATTCACACAATTTGATGTTAACAATGAGGTTCATCAAATAATAAATTCAGGTGACCGACTTGGGTCAAACTATTTATCAATAAAACTGACTAAATATTTGTTGTTCGCAAACAACAAGAACGGAGACGAAATTAGAAAGAATAGCACGAATTCAAATAAATAACGATCATTTAAAAAAAAATATAAATAGTTGAAAACTCACTTGAATCAGTCACATAATAAATCTAAAAGTGTAAAAAGAAATATACAGGGTGATTGATTAGTGTGATAAAGCTTAGTAGTTCTGTTATTCTGAAAGATACCAAGAAAGTTGATCATAATAGATGCTAGATGCAGTTGGTAACAGTCATTTTTTAGGCAGTTCATAATTAAAAATGTGTCCCACGCTATTTTCACACCAAATTAAAAATTATTACAAATAAAAATCAATAAACAAACTTTACATGAGTACATGAATATAGGCATTAGACACTTTATAGGTATGTTTATTCTTAGACTAAGGGCCGTATTACACAGCAAATCATTATGCCGAAAATTACTCTGAAATTTACCACGAAAATTTTGCCAGAAATTTCTCCAAACATTTTATAGCATTTTCTAGAAATCTGTATTACAGGCAATAAATCTTCCAAAAATTTTCAGAGTAATTCATACGATACGCATGCGCAGATGGGTTATTTTGTTACGGCTGATGTATGCCAGCTGCAGATTAACCTTTAAAACTCCTTAAAAACGTAGCAAACAGGAGGACATTGTTGTAATTTACTACAGGAAGAAACAAACACACTTTCATTAACCTAATATTATTTATTTTCAATAATAAAAGATTTATTTTCTTTTTAGAAATGGTGAAAAAAAATAAGATGTTGCAGAAATTTGTTGTTGGTTGGTTTATAAATTTCTCAAAGCAATTAATGAGTGTAACGTCAAACAAACCGATAATGCGGTTCTGAGCTGGTTCTCGCGCACCTTATAAAATTTTGTCTGGAGAATATTGAACATGTTGAATATTTTTACTCCGGAAATTTTCATCAACTCAATCATTTTTCGTCGTGTCATACAGCAAATTTTATTGACGAAAATTTTCGTGGTAAATTTCAGAATAATGTTAGGCATAATTATTTGCTGTGTAATACGGCTCTAAGCCAAAAATAATTAATTTTAGTTTTGAATAGATGTTTTCTTTGTCCATTATCCTTATCTCTAGAGGATAGAGAAACCCGAAACACACTTCGAACATTTTTCATACACGCCACCTTCAATTTTTTTTGATGTCACCGACAAGTCTTGACGTTCGAAAAACAATTAATCTTTTTTTTATATACAGAACGGCTCGTCTGAAATTAATCAAACTGATGGTTTTCTTTCTTCGATTCTAAACGACGAAGATTTACAACTAATGGATATGGCTATGAATGAAGGTAAGAATTTTTTAAAGTATTTTTATTGTTTAGGTACTATGAATTCGTGCGTAAAGTCTGTATTTTTTATATTATAAAAACTCACATCTAATCAACGGAAAGTACCGCATTTTATTATTAAAAATTAACAATAAATATATATTACCAATAAGTAAAGCACCCTCTTCTTTTCTTGTGCAAAACGGCTTTCCTTAAGATTATGAAGGAATGAATGTGATGTTCAAGAAGTTTAATTTAACATTAGGTACCTACCTATAGAACATATATAAGAGGATCTATATGAGCATTTGTCAAAACAGGTAATTGATTTATTTCTGGTAAACATTATTCAACTGGTTAACTATAAATTAGTTGATTTGTATTTGAAAGTTTTGGAAAGAGTAAATTATTATAGCCGCAATGTGGAATTTTTGTAGAATATATGAAGCAATATACCTATAGATATATGTGGTAGATTATAAAAAATACAAAACTCTTATATTATATTAAATTTACTGTCTGGGCCCTTACTTTGTGGAATCTACTCATATTACTATTTTAAATGAAACTAAAAGTTTCCAATTAAGTTCTATAAAAACTATAAATATTAAATTTTTCTTTTAGTTTCATTTAAAACAGTCTTATTATATTATTTTCGGCCTATTTAAGTTTGTAAAGCACACAAACCATCTCTCGATTTTATTTTGCTATCATTATTAAGTTCTAAATGGAATGCCTGCTAAACGTTCTATATGAAAGGTGTAACTTATATTTTGAAAATACAAAAGGGGAGACTGGTGGCAAAACTAGACAAAAGAAATAAAAGGGATTATAATCGGATATAGAGATGTCGATTCATTATAGTCGGATAGAGGTATCCATTAATTATAATCGGATATACCTAGAGATGTCAATTTATTATAATACCTACTCCTCTCTGTTTACCACATGTACAACTTTATTATGCAAAAAGGCTTTTCCATATTATAGTGGGTACCAATAACTAGCTACCAATATTTAATAAATTGGAAGAATCATTAAAAACCATTTCTACGATACGAAATGCGCCTAAAAATTAGCATTACAGTGTATACTGTTAACATCTCTCAAAATAAACTTTGAACGTTGTTTGATGAAGAAACAACTACTTCTTAAACATTATACCTAGGATTGAATAATATTTCAACGAAAAACATTATGAAAACAGAATCAATTCCTTTTTGTTCGTATCGATTCTCATCGACAAAAGGGTTCTATATTATATTCGACACTACGTACTGCCTTATTCATTTGCAGTGCACTCCAAGTTCTCGAGGTCTTTGTCCGCTAGAATTAAAACTATCCGTGCATATAGAGTTTCCAAACACGGTATTTTGTCGAAAACTAGCTGTATTTATATTTTAACTCCCTTTTAAAACTACTATTGTTTCCGATTTGGATCAAACATTTCTATTTCTTATAGATCACAAATTTCTCCTCATCAATAAAATATTATTTTAATGCCAGACCTGTTGTGAATTATCTTTTTGGTTCGAAAATGAGAAATGAGAGCAATCGAGGGTGGGTTTTAAGTAGTCTGATGCATGCTGCTCATTTTGGAGCAGGGGCAGTACAGTGACGGTGGAAATCAAAACCATTTTTCATTTGTAGGTTATACCCCCTCCCTTCCCTGATTACATTGCCATATAACATGATGGATAACTCGATACTGGAATTTCCAGACACCATCTTTGATATTTTTTTTTCATTATTGATTCTATATCTACCCGGGGTTGGATTCATTGAAGGAATTAATAACAATAAAAAAGCTTTTTACTCAAGGAATTTCCAAATTAACATAGGGAGAATATATAATGAAATTTCACAATAACAACCGTTTAGTACCTACTCTATATTATATTTTATAATTCTAATTTCTGGAAATTCTTTTCATTTTATTTTATCACGTTTTTATTAACTCGATTTTTCTTGTATATCTGTCAGGGTGGAACTTTGTATTTTGTTTTGTGATTTTAAACTTGACATGATGACTGATTTTGAAAAACTGCTCCACGAGGTTGGCACGCATAAGCTTTATAAAAAAAATTTTGTTACTTGCAAAAATAAAAGCTTTATAACATAAATTTCGGTTTTTAAAATTCACACATCTGTAAATATCTATTTCAAATATTTCATAGTGTGCAAATTAAAAAATTTTATTTTGATTCCCAATTTGAATTATTTTGTGTGATAGTCATGTGTAAATATCATTTAAAGGATGCAAAACCAGAAAATATGATGAAGGTTTGAACGAAATACAAAAGGTTGACGTCAAACGTTTGTGATCGGTGTTTTGGCTATAAGATGGCGGATTGTCATATTTCGTATTTATCACAATTGTCATGTAAATTTAAGTGATTGACTTGGAATTTTTGTAATCTATATAATTATTTCAAATGATTATTTCAGTTGATCTTAGTGATTATTGGATGACAATAGAAAAAAATATGAAAAGAATTTCAAAAAATGGATAATTATTGATAACGTCACTTTTTTAGTTTTGACATACATCATAAGGTCTATATACAACATATATGATTATGGTTTCCTAGCCCAGTGGGCTAGAGGTTTGGCTGCGAAAATGATGAATTGCATGGAGACGGTGATATATTTTTTTATTTGTTATATTATGACACTCGTATATATGAGTAACCTTCAATATAGTTCCTATTAATCCTTGAACCTAACCTAACCTAACACCTTGTAGTAAATCGAACTAAAAAGTGAAAAATAAAAGGAATAAAAAAAACTTTCAATTTACCACGTTTTTAAAACCAATTAAAAAGTAAAAATGCGACACAGCTTTCATTTATTCCTTCAAAGTTCGATATGTAGATATTTTGAACTAAAATTCAATGATTTATGTAGAATCCAAAAATATTTTCAAATTGCATTACCTACACAGCAAAGAAAAGATATAGTACGAGGGATGTCTTTTAAGTGCTGTATATAACATCATAGTTGGCGCCTGTCAATAAATATCAAATATCAAAGTTAACTGTCCGCTGCGTATAAAGCTAAACGCATGAGTCAGTTGAAAATGGAAATTAGACTGACCAAATTTTTTTACAATTTTTGAAGACAGTTGTCTCAACAAGAATGCTTTGCCGAATTTGTTTCTGTTTTCGGTAATGAAGCATCACATCAGTTGAGAATTTCTCGTTAGTTGGGTCCACCAACAAATAAATACAGTATTGTCACCCGTTACGAATCCTGAATTTATTCTTATGAACCCAAAAATAAACGTCAGTTGACTGTAATCCAAGATGTACCAAAATCGACAAAAATTATCCGTTCTTGAAATGTCAAAAAGATAGTGTAGAAATTTGTGGCCATGTAGCAACAATTCTTCTGCAAGATCAAAGAACTGCTACTGCTGATTGGACATATAGATTTGTTTGCCAGAAGAAACTGCTAAGTTTCGAAAAACCATCCCTCCACGACGAATGATCCTCCACCAAGACAATGCAAGATCCCACACAGCTCGAAAAACAATTGAGTTTGTAATGCAAGAAAAAACATCGAATTGTTAGACCATCCACCATACAGTCCTAACGTCTTTTTCACATTTCTTAAAATTAAGAATGGACTGCATGGTCAAAGCTGGATCCAAAGAACCTATGCAAAATTGCATTTCTTTCGTGGAGAATAGGTACTTTGAAAAACAATAGTGTTAAAAGTTATCTACTGCTTTTTTTCTTAGCTCTATATGCAAAATATGAAAGAAAACCCTCGTAAACTATTTATAGGTATTTCTTAATACATATAATTAAGTTCTCTGAAATTGAAGTTGCATGTATGATAGATAAGCGTTTTAGAACATTACTTGTCATCAGTATATATATTATATTATAATTATAATATCCCAATCTTTGATGGAAATACTATTTTGAACTTTTTTATACAAAATATTTTTTGTTATTTGAAACTATTCTTTTTTTTTCAATACAAAACTAAATTTTGAATTGATATAAACACACTGTGCAGGTAAACTAAAACTCCGCCTCTCGGTAATCTTCAGTCCATCCCTGCTTCCGAGATCGATTGCTCTCATTTCTTATTTTGAGACATAAAGGGAAAGCCCTAATCGACTTTGTATTCGATTTGCCCGTTTCGTTGAGCCAGACGCTACCACCGGGAATCGGAGGGTTGGCGAGCAAAGGAAAAGGTGGGAGGAGGGATATAGACGCCATTACATTAGGGAAGGAAAAATGTCGTTATATAGATAAAAAGATTAAAATCAGCTTGATGAAATTTATGGTTAAGTTTTGCGATGAAGTTCTATTAACCATTATTTTTGTTTTTGATTTATTGCATTGGCAAAGATTATCTGTTAGAAACTGATTATTTATTAATTTGTACTTGGCAACAGCTAGAGGATCCATTAGGTTGAAAAATATAACTTTGAGGTGAATTTAAAATATATTTAATGTTTTGCCTGAAGTGAACATAGGGCCAGGAATTGTCCAAAATTGAACATACAAATTTTGCTAAAAAAACGATTTGCAGTGCATTAATTCCATGTCAAAGCATTTCTAACCAAGCTATTCCTAGTTTTAGAGCAACCACCTTATTCACTTGACCCCATTTGTATTACCCAAGACCTGCAGTAATTTTGTTTGTTAAAGTGTAAGTCGTGAATGAGTAATTATTTTTGTCCACGACCACTTAATAATAAGTCAATATTTTACAAAAGGAATATGGTACCCATATATCTACTAGAGTGAATTATGGTTGAAATCCACACTTTTGCATTTAAATAGCACATGCTGCTATGACAACAGAACACTCACAACATTCCGGCATATAGGTGACTGAAGATGTGGGTACAATATGAAATAAACTATGAAATCTGCGTATTTTGGTTTAGGAAATTTGTTTCTGTAATATATCGTTTCGATAAAATATCGAAATTTTTTAGTATTGATACTTTTCATAACGATATTTTTAAAACAATAAATTTATAACGGTACGGTGTATCGATACTTTATACAGTATTGCCCATCTCTATATCACATCACATTATTTGACGTAAAACATATTGTGCAGCTATCTAATCGTATATCCCCTTTAAGTTATGTTGCGAAGCTAAACTCTGAAAGGTATTAATATTATTACTACTTACCAAACACTTACTACTTACCAAACATAATAATTCTATATTGTATTTGTATTTTGACCCATCAGTCCATCCTTTCTTAACCGTATCGTGTGTATCATACCAAGTTTCATCCGAATAGATAATTGGCCGGTTTTTCTCTAGGTATACTTAGTTACTTGTTCCAAGTATGTATACCGCATATCCACTATTCTTCTGCTTTCCATGACTGTTTTACGTGTATTAATTGTTTTGAACTTGTATCCCAATTTTTTAATCCAGTTTTCAATTGTTTTCCTATAGCTATTTACATGACGGTCGACATTTGTCAATTTATTTCTTATTATTTCAATCGTAGGTAACTTATTACTTTCGTAACAGTCATATATATGGTGGTTTTTAATAATTTTATCAAAGACATCTAAAGGTTTGACCAATCCCTTATCACATCGCTTCTTGCGGTCATAAGGCCCATTCTTGGCTATTTTACGTATAGCTGACAGGAGAACTTGTGTTAAATCAGATACTGCTTGCATTAATTCTGTTTTTTCATCGAAACCAAACTTTTCTCGTAGATTTTTATACACATTGAAACATATTTTCTGTGCTTCCAAATTTAAATGTCGTCGAATCCTGTTCTCATTACTTCCACTATTACTAAAATCATCACTCTCATCACCATTACTTAATTTTTCGTCGTTGTTACATACAATATTTTGGACCGAACTCGATATTTCCCAAGGACGCCACATGGTAAATATATAATTTTTAACTAAAAATATAATTGCTAATAAATATATGTATACTTACAATTTCCACACACACTTTCTTGATGTCAGACTACCGACTAAAGAGAACACGTGTTCGAGTAAAATAAATAAACCCTCTCTCAAAAATAGTTATAGTTCAGACAAAGATGTAAAAAATAATGAATTATTTGAAATTTATATTATTTCTACTTCTTCAAAACGAGATACAAGGTAGTGTTAATTATTAATTGTCTGGTATTGTGTTTAAGATGTTTTTAAATATAAATAGGTTAATATTGTTTAAAGGAATGTTTGATATTCGGGTTATAAACAGCAGAGGAAAGAACAAATATATTTTAGATTGAAAGTAACCATGAATACATCAAATGAAAGCTCGACTTGTCGTTTAGGTTCAAATTTATTAAAAAATTGTTTTGTTCTATACATTAACGCTAAGGCCACTTTCAGAAAGGACTGATGATTTTGTTGTCTCCTAATAGTCGTTTTGAAAAAGTGAATTTTGTCACAAAAAAAGAGTTTACGGTCAACGAAAGAATATTGTAATCAACTCATTTATTAATCGCCATCATTAACAAACTAGTTTAGTAAATAACTATTAACGATTATTAGTTGAAATTATAACATTAAATGAGTTTATCGTCAACTAAGTAAGCATTTTAAATTATAATATTGACTGGGCTATGACGGTACACTCTTAGTCTTAGAGTCAAACAAAAAGCCGTCAACTTTAAGTTCGCACTATATATTTTACGTCAACTATACTCCA
Source organism: Lochmaea capreae (assembly GCA_949126875.1). NCBI lineage: Eukaryota > Metazoa > Arthropoda > Insecta > Coleoptera > Chrysomelidae > Lochmaea > Lochmaea capreae. The sequence goes on from OX421402.1 coordinate 24,452,708, forward strand.
GAAATATATTGTATATTAAGTTTGACGTTAGAATTGTCAATAATACCAAATTATAACTTTCTGTTCCACACTCGCATTATTTACTTATCTTTTATTTAATAAATAAATCAACGGTCGTGGACTCGCAATTTATGGCCCTTATTCACTCGTCACCCTGCGTGAATAGTGACTATCATAAATTGCTCGTTTAATAATATACTATAAAAATGGTTACATATTTTTCAACATGAAAGGTGGTAGCATATAATTGTTTTGTTATTTGTATATATCATTAACAATGATTCGATAACATAAAAATGAATTCCAAACCTATTATGAGACATTTTTTGTAACAAAAACTATATTTTAGACACAACAGGTCCCTGAATTCGGTCATAGTCTTAGCCTGAAATTAGAAAAGAATATCTATCCGTAAATTTTGGACATATGGAACTAACAAAATAGTACAACTGCTAGCAGTAATGCCACAAATATTTAAATACATACAATTCAATTTGAATATTACTGTGTCATCCAGCTACGTGTAATTCAAATATTCTACAGCCTTGATAACACAAAAATATCTTGTTTTAATTGTTTTTAGTGTGCTGTTTGTTTTGTCGGTAAATTAACGTTTTAGTTTTGTTTGTGATATTTGCAAGCAAAAATTACTGAGTTTCTAGTAAATTATCTTTTTGTAAGTTTAAACATTGTAAATAACTCAATAATAGAAATTTGTCATAACAAACAAAATACAGAATGGACCTTACTTGAAAAGCAATGAGTGCTAATGTGTTATATAGGGTATGCCAAGTTTCAATATTTCGATATTTGATGAAGAAAAATCATTGTGAACCACTGATATACAATTTTTCAATTCAAAAGGATTCTCGAATTTATTTTGTTACATCAATCAGTACCCAAGCTGGAAATATTAATAAACATAATGTTAAGAATTAATAATAATAATAATAAATTTATTAATCCCTTCAGATCATATTTTACATGATATAGGACAAGTCATAGATAAAACACAAAGAAACAAGATATAAAGGTACAGTTTACAAACAATTAAGTGAAAAAATCATTTATGACATACACACACTGGTCAATAAGATATTTTTTTAAATGAGTTTTGAAACGGTTAAAATTGACTATGCTTTTGACGGAGGACGGAAGATGATTGTAAAATCTTGTTCCAGCATAGTGGGGACTAAGTTCGTACAGGTTTGTTGAATGCCTAGGAACACAGAACTTATCACCAAATCTGGTAGCGTAGTTATGGAAATCACAGTTCTTGGGAAATTCCTGAATGTTATTCCTAACATATAAAATACATTTATATATGTATATTGAAGGTAGCGTTAAAATATTATATTTTTTGAAATATTCTTTGCAAGACTCTCTGTAATTCAAATGGTTAATCAATCTAATAATTTTTTTTTGTTTTATGAAAACCTTACAGGCAGTAGATGAACCACCCCATAATACTATATTATGAGATATGGTGGAGTACACCAGAGCATAATACACTTGCATTAATTGCTCGAGAGTAAAAATGCTGCGTAATTGTAATATAGCATAATATACACTATTCAATTTTTTACAGATATGCTCAATATTTGAAGACCAGTTCTTGTTACTGTCTAAAATTATACCCAAGAATTTTGTGGTCTGAGATGCGTGTACATCAGCGGACTCAACTCTGATAGTAAAATTGGTAGATTTTTTATATCTCGGATAAAATTGCATAAGCACAGTTTTATCAGGATTTACTATTAAAGAATTCCTACCACACCATTCCACAAAATTCTGAGAAAGCTCACCAAGTTTGTCAGAGAGTTCCGAAAGAGATTCAGCATCTGCTGCTAGTGTGGTGTCATCCGCGTATAATACGGTGTAATTGGCTTTTGTGTATAACGGAAGGTCATTTACATATAAAAGAAATATTAACGGACCCAAAATAGAGCCTTGTGGGACTCCATGATCAACATTACGTAGTTCAGATTTGTTATTATTATCAATCTTCACCAGAATTTTCCTCATGTTTAAGTAAGATGAGAGCCAATTTAGGAATGCCCCTCTAAATCCTAAGGCATATAATTTCGCTTCTACTATCGAAATATCAATACAATCAAAAGCTTTGGATAGGTCAAAGAAAAGTGCCCCCACAAACCTCTTTTCATTCAATTGGTTATGAATATAATTGAAGAAACCCGTAGCAGCACTTTCCGTTGACCTATCCGGGAGAAAGCCATGTTGACATTTTGTAATAACATTAAATTTATTTAGGAAAGACAACATGTGTCTATAAATGCACTTTTCAACAACTTTACAGAGTGTTGTAAGAACCGTAATCGGCCTATAATTCTTAATTAGCTGTGTGTCACCTTTTTTGAAAACCGGTGTAATAATTCCAGTTTTCAGATCAGTTGGAAATTTTCCAATTTCCACTGATTTATTTATTATATATACCAAAGGATTTGTTATGTATGATTTTGCGCATTTTATGATTTTAGTTGGAACGCAGTCAATCCCTACTGAGTTAGTATTTTTTAGTGAGCAAATAGTGTCAGCTACATCCAAATGAGAAACCCCCATATAACAGAAAGTATTACTGACATGCATAACAGTGTAGTCATTAAATGTAGTGTTGGTAAATCGGTTTCTTATATCATTCGAAGCACAGCTTGAAAAATAGTCTATAAAGGAATTAGCAATATCAGTTCTCTCGACAATTGTCTGGTTATCAATTCGAATTGACTGGATATAATTGTTTGGATTATGACCTGTTTTGGAATTAACAGTATTCCATATTAATTTTTGCTTCACATGAGGCTTTTTTCCATTTAGTGTTTTTTGAAAAACAGCCTTTTTTGCTTGGTTCACCTTTTTAGCATAATTATTTTTCTGACCCTTAAACATGGCGAGAGCCTGAGCATCAGTCGTATTTTTTGACAGACAAAATATATTCCTCAAGTCATTTCTCATTTCGAGAATTTCATCAGTAATCCATTTTCTGTTAAACACAAATTTATTACTTTTGCTTTTTCTAATTATAGGACAAGTTAACTCGAAGTAATATTTGATAATATTTACAAAGGACAAAAAAGTGTGATCAATGTCGTCGGGGAAATTAAGAACTTCATAAAAATCTTCTTTTTCCAGTTTCAGGGAGAAATTGTGTAGGCTATCCTCAGACAAATTTCTAATGAAAATATTACTTTCTCTTTCATTTTTAACCGTTTCAGAACACTTAATATTTTCAAATTCAATATTGAGACTAAGCCAAGTTGCAAATCCATAACCGATTCTTTATATTTAAGTGAGGAATGAATAAGGAAATAATCTATTTTGGAAATTGAAATGCGTCCATTTTTATCAATTGCAACCCTTGTAGGCTCAGTATTTTGACATAAAAGGTTAAAACTTTCCATAAAATCCATTAAAATACATTTTTCATGAGAGTCGTTTAAGAGGTTTATGTTAAAATCTCCACATACAATAACACAATCATAGCAATCCAATATTTTCGTTAAAACACAAGTGAGTTTAGTGAAAAATAAATCGACCTCACCACAGGGAGATTTATAAATATTAATCAAGCAAAAATTAGTTTCATTCACCTTGAATTAAATTCCACAGCATTCGAAATTATCTTCTTCTGTATAGTTTTTCAAAATATTCACTTTTTTAGTAGTTAACGATTTTTTGGTTAGAATTAACGTACCACCGTGTAGTTTTTTTGATAGACAAAATGTATTACTTATAACATAGCCATTGAACTTTATAGAATTATATCTGGTCTATCTTTTTCTAGAATTATATCAATGCGGTTTATTTTATTTAAGATTGATTGACTATTCACTGAGATAATCTTGAAACATGTGTTTGAATTATGTGTGGTTTCAGAGACTGACTTCAACATTGTGCTACAGCCTGTAAGTCTGGACGTGGATCCAACGCCTGTGCTGCGATCCTCTTTCTCGAAAAAAACGAGATCATTGCACCTGTTGGCCAAACATCACTCTTCCATGCATTTTTTAGTAGATCACGCCTTATAGTAACTTTCATAGAAGCATACACATCAGGCTTCTTAGACTGATGTGCTTCACATTTTACATCATCTAGGTTTGCTTTAAGAAATTGTTGTAGTTCTATTGGTGTGGTACCCGGCTTGAGTCTTGTTACATGGAGAGCTACCAATCTTGGAACAGTTTCAATATTGCACTGCGATTCAGATTTGCCGATTAAAAATTTTCTTTTTTGCTTTGGAATTACATGGGACCAACCATTATTTGAAACTGCTACGTTTGTGTTAATATCAGCAACAAGGTTTTCCATATTATTAGCAACAGACATAGACTTTGCTTCCAGAATAGCCGTACCGACTTGTTGAGATGTAATCTTATGACGATTCCTATTGTTTTGATTACGGTTTTGAACAATCTCAGCGTAACTCACATTTGCATTCTCAGGTGCTACACGATTCGAAATATCTGGTTGATTAGCCACATCCAAAATTTGTGGTGTCGAAGATTTTATTCTGTTTTGGTAATTCCCATTTGCATTGATTGTGCTTTTTTCCCCATAGAAACAGTTGGTTGGGGTTTATCATTAATTACACTTGTTTTTGTATTATTTGAACCCGTTTTCGTCGATTCAGACTTGTTTTCTACTAAACAGCATTTTAAGTGTATTGGGCTAGCCCATCTCTACCTATCAATGTTTAGCAAAATTAATGTTTGTGATAAGTGATAACCTGATAACTTTTTGATCTAATGTACAAAGCATGCATCGCGTGAGTGAACGTTTTAATACCAATCACTTATTATGGATAAACATATTTCTGATACATGGTAAATAATTTAAAAATTTCGTGAAGTGTTTTAGCAATAAATAGAACTTTTATGACTTGTACATATTTTTTATGATACAATAAATTACCATGGTGTATTATATACCTCCATTTTTTAACTAATTAGACACAGCCACATGTGATTATAATATAGAATATAATATAAAACTCAAGTCACATAAAGATAAACTGTGGCCACCAATATTTATTTCTAGTGATTTGATTATTTTATGAAAAACATTGTGCAACTTTCACATTTTCTTTCTTTTTTTTAAATAGAGTGATCAAGATATTTTATAACTTAGAGCCTCCAAAAATATCTACTTGTATCGGCTTGAAATAATTATTTGTTTTCTAACAACTTATCCATTTACTATAGGTTTCTGACCCAACCACTGACAACCTATGATTTTTCAACATAGAGCAATGGAAATAATTTGTAAAGATCACTTCTGAACCAGTTTTTTGCAGAGAAATAGTTATAAAAAAAATAAATTTATATGCTTATATCGTATTATACTTTGGGGAGAAGTTATTTCTGGTACGACTTTTGACGCAAGGATTGGGAAAACCCCCAGAAAAACCCATTCAGACAAAACAATAAATTAACCTTATTATTATAGTCAATATTATTTGTTTCTTGTATTTTCACTAAGCCCATTTTGAGACGTAGTCCTTTGAATATAGGAGAGATTTCATTAGAGCATCTGCCAATTGGTTACCTGTTGAAATATATTTCAAAATTATCACATTTTTATTAACTTGTTCTCTAGTAAAGTGATATTTAATAGCTCCATATATAATTATGCAGGGTTGGGATAAAGTATGGAACCAAGTAAATATCTTTTAAACGAAAAAAACGATATTTATGAAAATTTGCAGGTAAGTGCAATGGAACAAAATGCATCTGATGTACATTTTTTTGTTAATAATATACTTCCGGTTTAACCGGAAATGCCATCTACTTCTTTAATTTATATGAGACACCCTATATATTTTTACGGATTTTGAAAGAGCTTGTTATTTTGAATTCATACATACTGAGTTTAGTGTAAAAAAAATTGTAAAAACAAGGAATAACTCACTGTTAGTTGTACAATAGGTGTACATTCCATTATTTTAGATTAATGAGAAACAAAATTACTTCAAATGTTCAAAATTCTCGCCGTTTACTTGCTGACAATATGCCATCCTATTAAAAAATTCTTGAGTCACTCTTTCCAACACTTCTCCACGTATTAGTTCACATTCATCACTAATTCTTTGTCTCAATTCCTGTGAGTTTGTTGGTCGTCTAACGTAAACACGTGATTTTAGATAACCCCAAAGAAAAAAATCAAACGGGCTAAGATCCGGAGAACGAGCAGGCTACTCTATGAATCCTCTACGTCCAATCCATCGATTTGGAAAATGCGCATCCAGAAAATCCCTAACCCGTCTATCATAGTGGGGGAGGTGCTCCATCTTGTTGAAACCAAACATTTTGTGGTAATTGCCCACTCTGTTGAAGTGCAGGAATAATTTCGTTATTTAGTAGATCCAAATACTTGTCACCATTCAAGTTGCCGTCAATAAAAAATGGGCCTATAGGTAAGCCTATTTTCGACAATTCCCATCCAAATATTTAACTTCTGTGGATGCTGGGTATGTGCTTCATGAATCCAATGAGGATTCTCATTTGACCAATACAGATGTCCATTAGCCGTTCGCAAAATTCCAGCTGTCTGACAATTCTTGAACCAACTGTACCTAATACGAATGATACTTTTCACTTTTTAATATCTTGCCTACAGAACGTCGACTGATATCATAGTTTAGTGCCAAATTTGTGATGGAAGTTTGAGGTGATTCTTCTAAATCGATTGCAATATTTTGTTTAACAGTTTCGTTCGTTGCAGTCCGCGGTCTTCCAGGTTTTGGCAAATGTTTTACCATCCCAGTTGTATTAAAACATTGCAATGTTTTAGTTACTGTTGAGCGTGATATAGGATTTTTCTCCGGATACAAATTATTAAAAATATGACACACTTCTTCATGAGTTCTAACACGATCACCAAACCGATCATCATTAAAATTTCAATATCTATGCTCTTTTTCACTTTGAACCATTTTAAATTGTAAAATTTATTTCCGTCAGCTAGATTTTGACACTTGGAGAAGAAAAGACGTACTAAACAGTACTCGTTTATTTATTAGGTACTATGCATACAAACAACATCAATTAGTTTATCTAAATAGTTTTTTGCTCTAATGTAAAAAACTCAAAGGAGGTTGATTAAAGTGCTACATTCCTCGTTTTTACAATTTTTTTTACACTATACTCAGTATGTATGAATTCAAAATAACAAACTTTCAAAATCTGTAAAAATAAATAGGATGTCCCATTTAAATTAAAGAAGTTGATGGCATTTCCGGTTAAACCGGAAGTATATTATTAACAAAAACATGTACATCAGATGCATTTTGTTCAATTGCATTTACCTGCAAATTTTCATAAATATCGTTCTTTTCGTTTAAAAGATATTTACTTGGTTCCATTCTTTATCCCAACCCCGTAGATTTTGTTATATTATTTTAAAAGAGATTTAAGCCATAAAGCTTCTCGTACGCCTTCAAAAACTCAGGTTTTGTAGAAGAAGCTGCTACATAATTTTGTCTTTTTTTAGTATTCCCACAAATTGTACAATTTTCATTATGTTTCATTATTAGCCCAATCGGAATCCACCTTGTTTATAAACTAATGTAAGTTGTAATGTACCTTTTATGTATCTAAAAAAACGTTTTTCTACTCCTATACTATAAGTTGTTAATTAAATGCCAATTTTCAGTTTCATAATAACATTATAACAGTGGTTTTCATTATGAAACTGAAAAATTGACCAATATAAATCTAGATTTTTAAATAACCAAGTAGGCAGACCCAATATTTTCTGTAGAATATTTGACAGTTTCTAAGATATTCGTGTTTTATGACCTTCCACTTTTTAAAAGAATTGTATATACAGGGTACTACTTCCGTAGAAGCTCTGCCACTTTGTTATAGTCGATATAGGCGACATCACGACTTTAAAACGTCACGGCGGTTGGAAGTCAACTGCGGTTGCCGAGAATTATATATACTAAAGATGGTACACCTCAAGTACTAATTGTACTATTCAAAATTTGTATTTAAACAAAATTGATTGTAATTGTAAGTGTAATTTATAATTTATCTTGTCAATGTTACATATGAATTCGCGGTTTATTGTTAATAGTAAAATTAAGTTCATAGTTATTATAGTGGTTATTTTGTAGAAATAAAAATTGAGTTGAAGAACTTACTTTTCTTTCGTACTTTATTTCTTATTGTTTGTTTAAGTATTAGGAAATTAAAAAAAGCAATGTTGTTAAATTCAAATAAAATTTCTTGTTCGTAGAAAAAATAGTGTATGCAACTGTCATTACATGATCGTTGCATAATATAGTAGGTATTAACTATTGCCATAATTCTTTATTATTTTTATTTGGATACCTACTTAATAGATTAATGGCTGTACATAAATCTGGTCATGTACATACCATTAAATACATTAAGCAGCCTATCAAATTTCGACAAGGTGCATCAATATTTTTATCATAATTTAAGTCGGTACAATTTAATTTATTGGGTAATGACGTGTTGACCGGCTTACAATCGGTCATATTATATTTATTTAAAACGGTTTTCAAGTATAAACTTTGATCTAATATAGTTTCATATTCATGTCGATCAACTTTAATACCTAAAGAAAGTTTTATTTCATGCATATCTTCCATGCTAAACTGATATTTTAAATAATTTTTGAAACTGATCTTAGTACCATAATCTGCAGTTGCTATTAAGAAATCGTCGACATATAAAAATATAAACAACGGTCTCCAAAAAAATTTTTAAACTTATGTTTTTTTTACTTCATAAAAATGTTGAAATCAACTGCTTGTTGACTGTTTTAAACCATACTGATTTATTTAATTTACAGACTTTGTTTTGTTTAGCTAGAAATCCATCCGGTATACGTAGGTATATAAATTTTTTCTTTTAAAATACCATTAAGATAAGCAGTTTTAACATCCATTTGATGTAACAATATTGATCAGCTAAAATGACCAAAAATCTAATCGTGCTTTATATTTTTGTGGATTTCCATAATGCTTCATTTTCGTTATTAAATACCCACTTACAATCAACTAGGTACATTATTGTCTAAAGGTCGGTCGACTAATGACCAAGTTTTATTAATTCATAAATAATTTATTTCTTCTTCAATCTCTCCCACTGAATTTTATCACCCCTTTAATTTACTTCACTATATGGGATTCAGGAATTGTACCAATAAGAAATACTACAGATAGAGGCAACAAGCCAGCTAGAAACCCGTCAGCATGTAAGAGAGAGAGAAAGTCAGAGATTCAGGCTGTCTTTCTTTAATGGCGTGTATGCTGTAGGCACAGACAAAGACAGGAGTTCATACGGACATTCCCACTTTCACAGCAGCCTATGGCTTGTTGATTCTATCTGTAGTATCTCTAAGGATTGTACACACATTATATAATTATTTATACAGGACTTTTCGTTATATGACGTAGAAGAAATTCTTTCGCTCCGTCTTAACTCAGAATTGGGCATTTTATCTGAGGAATATATACTATTGAATTCGTTATCTGTTTTGATGATAGATTTATCTATTGGGTTAGGGTAAAAGTCGGATAGTTGCTTCGGGCGGATACATGCCCCGGTTTTGAATACTCTAAGTTAGGAATATAAGTTGTGTTGTCGCTTTATTACAATAAGTAGTGCCCCCCCCCACGCAGGCTTCGGTGCCGCGTAAGTCCCGCTTCAGATGAACGCGTATGGTACGTGCGTAGTAAAGGTCACGCGTATGTGTACTGAAAGGTGTGTTCGTTAGGATTTATTCGGAATTGCGTGAATACCCTAGAAAATTCTCTAATAAATTGTTAAGCTGTTCAATTTCTATTGTTCCTATATCATCCCAGGATTTTTCCCGTAAGTCCCTATGTTTATATTCTTCGTTTGAGCTATCCCATGAATTGGGTCTCTGTTCAACTTCGCCAATAAGAATTTCAGTATCGATAAAGCTATATTGATTAACCATGTTCTGTTCACAACTTAAATACTGGTTAGAATCGACAACAAAGACAAGCACTCTCAACTATATACGCTCGTGTACGTGTAGTACCATCTGAAAACAACAACTCAACCACAGATAACATACTTATAGATAGGCATCTGACCGTGGCGCTGACTAGGCCGAATTAATTTTGACGGGTGGCGCCATCTTACAGGTCGGAAAAGTAAGCTCTAACACCTTTTACATGGTTGTGGTCCTCGCTAACTGCCGAAAAAGTAGATTCCTCTAATTTAAAGTTTTTGGCGGCATATTCAAAATTACTGCAATTTTTCATTTATTGTCCATTTTTTGATATTTCATTTAAAGTAACTCAACATTTGATTGATATTATATTGATAACATTCAAATAGTCAAGTTAGATTAAATGAAATGTCAAAATATGGACCATACAATGCCTGAAGTGGGAAAAATTAAACAATAATCAACCAGTTTATATACTTTTATTCATTACCAAAAATAACACAATAAACAGATCGTTTTTTTTCATTTAATTCAAGACAAACAGAAAGACATAATATAAGAGCTTAACAATACAATAGTTAATAAATAAAATTTGAGTAAATAATTTTGAAAAGAATCAGCATGCGTTGTAAGGTGATGAAAACTTTTTAATTAGATAATATGATTATAATGTTCATCAACAGTAATAAAAATGCATGTTAAAAAAACAAATATAGAAATAGTGAGCTCACACTATGGATTGCAGAAATAATTAAATATAACACAATTATGTAAAAAGCAAAAGGATGAAATAAATAATGATAAATCAAAGAAATGATCAAATAAGACTGAAATTTTTATATCTTTTGTCTCAACTTTTTATTTCAGTCAACTGTTTAATAAAAGTTCTGCAAATAAGAAAAGTGATATTAGTAAGCACACAAATGTATTTAATATAAATATACAGGAGCCTACAATAGGTGAAAATTTCCTTTAAGTTTCAAGGAAAACAGTTGTACCGAGATTTTTTTAAAAACTTGGAAAAAATTGATCAACCGGTACTGTAGGCAGCTGTATATACATTAAAAAATGCGAAAAACATTGACTTTTACAGGTTGCTACAAATAAAACTAACTAAAAACCAAAACTTACATACTAATAACAAAGTGTAGTTTACAATGCCAATCTAGTAAATTGAATAGATGAGGCTTTTACTTGATGAAGATCCATACTAAACGATGATATTGAACAAACCAAATTGTTTTATTTCATCGTTTAATCTAGTCAATCTTGAGGACAATATGACTATCATCAATATATTTATAAACATTTTTAATTAGCTCAAACACATAGTACTGTGAAGGTTTGAATATTTATTTTGTTTCTCGAAACTATTTACCTTTGAAAATTGTTCGACCTTTTTCCAGTAGACTTTTATTGGCACTTCTTAAGGAGGGAGTCTCCATAGATGGTTCCATAATGATCCTGGTATCTGCAAAGAATTTTATTATTTGCAAATATAATTATACTATATGAGATTTATATTACTTTTCATACGATTATCAACCACTCAGAATAGCTTTAATGCTCTAATTGCTTGTAGATGGAATTGTTTCTTGTGGGATACAATTGATACAAACAAATGTCCATTAACTTCTATGGTTTATAATCTAGAACATAATCATGTTTAATAACATTCAATAAATATATGTGTAAAAAATTACCTCTTCAAATTCGAGCATTTGTTCCCACTTCGTTCCATCAAATTAAAAGCTGTTTTTCCTGGATTGGAAGTATAAAGCTGCATAAACAAAAAACAACTTTAGTAATTTGTCACTTTTTATGTTATGAAAGATGTTTTGTTTTATTTTACTAAAATTAAACTTACCGAGTTAACTATATACATTACATTCCTTCACAATAAATTTGGACATTGTCTTTTTCGATAATGATTATTGAAAGATAATATTAACTAATTCACACTTCAACAACAAACTTGAAGCACGACATACATGAACCGTAAAATGGCGTAAAACTACAATGTGAGCCGTAGCCGTGAAGCATGCGCAAATATCTAGAATAACTACCAGCAGCGTTACAGTTTTCATTAAATCAGCAATTTTAGTAAATTTTCCGACCCAGTAGGTGGCCGTACCATCGCTCGTTCAGAGTTACCATACCCCAGAATAGTTACCTACACAGAAGGGAAGGCTTGTGTCGGTATCTTTGATGTAGTGGAGGTCAAATTTTCGATGACTGTTGACGTTGCTGCCTATTCCAGCTACACTTAGAAAACTGAATAAATTTGTAAGGTGCACGTAGCGCTGGTAGTACACTAAGAAAAGGATAACAGATGCAATGTTGCAAAAATTGTTTGTTGAAAGGGTGTTTAGCAAGTGGTGTAATAAAGAACTTGTTTTCCTAATAATAAATAATCTTTATTAAACATCATGTATGTATGAAAACATTGATTTATATCAGATACTGATTTTAAAGCAAATTTTAATAGAATGTTAATAAAATGAAATATTATAAAAAGATAATAAAATTTATCATATATGGGAAAGAATTTTAATTTTTCTAACACTTTTGTTATTTTTATCTCTTTTAACCTCTTTTATTTCTCGATTTGAATATTTGAGGGTATAAAATATTCTTAACCTAATAAAGAGTTTTAAAACATATGCTTTTGGAAAATTAGGACAAGGATGTTCAAATTGTATGTTTTTCATTATATCGTAAAATTTATGTGATATTCCTGATAACAAACAAATTTGTTAAGCAAGTCTTTCCGATTACATGCCATTAGCCACGTTTCAGCTCTAAAAATATAATTTATGTTTATGTTCTTTATTGTGTGTATTATATAGGGTGCTTACCGTTGTCGGTTCATGGGGAATGCAAAAGAGCTTGTTTTTTCTTCTACAGAGGGCGAGCATGGGCGATAAGCACATCTTTTTCGTTTTTTTATAGGAGCCATATCACTATACACTATAATAATTGTAATGAAAAACAATATACACAATAAATACACACAAAAATGAAAAACAATACAAAATTCAAAAATATGAAATAACTGGATATTTCAGTGACAACGGCAACAACGCAACAGACCTTTTATCCAAGATATTCACGAAGCGATTAAAATGTGTGACAGTTTTGCCACTTAGAACATGGCGATTGCGTACATGCGCAGATGAAAATTGACCCCATGAAATAGACTAGCCTTCCCTTCTGTGTAGGTAACTATTCTGGGACCATACCCTGAACTCAACCACAGATAACTGAACTCAACGACGAGCAATCTGCACCTAGCGTTACTACGCGGAGCGCACAGGCAGAACTGTCGCCTGCTCGTATGAATCGAAGCGCGCTCACGGCCATCCGCTCTACGCGTCCATTTGAAAACCTACATTAAAGTTATGATATTCGACCTCGCGCGTACCATACAAGACGTCGGAATAGGCGCACGTGTTTTGTCCGTGTGAGTATAAATTATATTGATAAGTAATTTCTATTGAATATTATTATTACTGATCGTGGTTTCAGTCAACTTTTTGTTTCTTTGCATGCATTATAGTTAAAGTTACATTGTTTATTATGCTATCTGGCAAATAAAAAGGACAAGTATCCGCATCATTAAGTATAGTCGTCCTACTTACTTTCGCGGATAGTTGCCGCTAGAGTGACTAAACATTTTTTAACAAGCAAAACCGGATTTTATTTTTTTGTTGTTTTTTCAAATTTACTGTGATTCTAAATATCTACTTAAATGTTTTATACCTATATTTATTCTAGATACCTACGCAAAATGCCTCGCAAATATAAGCGAAAACGAAGCGTCGTGCCACGCAACATCAACTGTACAGAAGATAGTTCAGTACTAGCCTTGGAAGAATTGAGACAAGAATACCGCTAAACTAAAAGATTTAAACAATCTGCAGAAATTTTAAACTCCAACGATAAAATTGTCCTTAAGCAGAATAAAGCGGAGAAAATGTAGAAAACAAATAAAATTACGGAAACTAAAATTACCACAGTGACAAAAAAAACCAGCTGGGTACAAGAAAAGTATTGAGAAGAAAAAAAGACTACTTAAAAAAAGAAGAAGACTAAAAAATATATTGATATGACTAGGAGTGAAATTGAATCTGATAACACAGATAATATGTAACAGGACAACGTAAAAACATTAAGGAAGAGAAGATTACGAATTTACAGTTCTGACAGTAGTGCAAGTGAAGAGAATATCTTCAGTACAAAAACGCTTAAAGGGAAAGTCACCGAAGGACTACTAATCAAAAGAAACAAGGTCCAAAAATCGATAAGAGACACTCAAAAGATATTAAAAGTCAAAAATGCTAATTCGATTGTAAATACGACTAAAAAAGTCTCAATTGATAATTATTGCGTAGAATGTTTTCTGAATTACAATTTGACTATATCAAAATCAGATTGGATTCAATGTAAGATGTGTCGGATGGGGTTGCATGGAACATGTACAACATTGAAAAACTATTGTAGATGTGGAAAGTTAGAAACCTTAGCTTCTGGTAAAAATTAATGTTAATACCAAAGTTGATTACCAAATTGTTGTATTCTGAAGATAAATGATAATGTTTAATAATAACTCACGTAACTTTAAGTTTGAATAATATTTTTATGTTAAATAAATAACAAAGATTACTTCAATTGATATTCATTTCTTTCTATACAAATAAAAACCATACCGAGGCTACTATCCCCGCAAGAGGCAAATATTTCCCGAAGCATTTTCCACGCTAGGCTACTATCCGCCATAGTAGGCAACTATCCCTTTTCTGAGTGGTGAGAGGAAGCAGTATTTATTCATAACCATTGTTAATTATGTATACAAAAGTAGGCTATTATAAAAGATAAAAGACCTATGTTTTGAGATACATACTGAATAATTTTCAGTTATTTAAAAAAAAATAAAGATTTTTCGAAAATTGGGGTAACTATCTGGTTTTTACCCTATAGATTTATCTATTTCAGGAATAGATCTGTAGGTACCTGTTTTATATTGTACATTGTATAACCTCATTAAGTTCTAGTCTCTATGTATTAACCCCCTCATCAATTGTTGGTCTTGATGCTTTAAAATTTACTTCGTCAATAATGATGTAACATGCTATAATACATTTATTAGTTTGAACGTCTAATATTTTGTAGCCGTTTGGTTGATAACCAACCATTATGAATTTATTTGATTTTTGATCAAATTTATCATTTCTAACTTTTTATGAATATATGCAGTTGAACCAAAAACTTTTAAATTAGTTATTTCCAAATACTGTATCGTTCACCATCAAATTGTCTAATATTTCGTCGGCTTTTATTGGTATCCATAATTACTTTTTATTTAAAAAAAAAACACGAAACTATACGACTGCCAAACCAAAAGTAGAACACCGTATTTTTATACTGGGCCCATAACCTATTAGATTTACCAATAAGAAAAAGGGCATTCATAGAAATAAAACAACTTTATTATTTATTTTGTAATATCAGCAGAGAGTTTTTAGTCATTGTTATCCTTACAGCGAGTGGCTAAACACTAAATATCAAATTTGAATATATATATATTTAAGATTATTATTTATGCTTATATCAGTAATTCGGTGTTGGATACACATTCTTTAAAGAACGTGACACTCTAATTTTCTCACTTTGTATTTAAGTAAATATTCATATTGTATATACGGGGTGTATACAACAATCTGTTACAGCCATACGCGTATTTAATGGTCTTCTAGTACATTATACATTAGACCAAGACCATTTCTGTCGTACTTCATTAACGGTCAAACTTTAAACTCGGTATTCTCTCAAAATTACTTGGGAATTATTATTAACAGTACACTTGGTCCGACCATATCTTGTCAATAACCAAACGTGCTAACAACAGGCTTAAACGGAAGTGTTTTTCCAGAGTTACGTTTCAATCGATTTGTAAACTTTACACCATTTATGTAAGACTCATTCTGGAATATGCGGGGCCCGCCTGGTATCCTGACTTGATACCTACGTAATAGAAGTTTATTAGAAAATGTTAAAAGAAAACCCACTCGGCTTCCCTGGGGACTGAGAAGATCTTATGAAGAGATACTTGTTATGGCCAACTTAACTTCTTTTGAACTTCGACGTCACCGTGGAGATCTTATCACAACATTTAAAATATTAAAATTCAACTTTGTACACCTCTCCGTGATACTTCCATTAAACCAAGACAACCGGCTCAGAGGACACGAATTAAAACTTGAAAAAGAAAACTTTGTGACCAGATTAAGAAATTTGTTTTTGACTAATAGAGTTTTTGACGCCTGGAATAATCTCGACATTATTTCTGCTTCTTCTACCAACATATTTAAAAATAGACTGGACCGTATATCAATAACTTTCAATTTAATATATAGATATCTAAATACAAATTATTGTACTTTTGTTTTACTATCTTCTCTTTCTCTTATTATTTTGTTCATTTCAATTTATGTATTAATTTGCTAGTAGGTAATTGATTTGCATATTATCTTGGGTAATATAGGGACTTGTCCCTCTGTCCTTGTTTATCTAAGAAAATAATTTTAATCATAACCGAAATCCCAAGATCTACTATCACTGAATTTTTATCGATTTTTTCCATAGAATTGTGTATCTAGAAACACAATTAGATTAAAATTATTACTTAAGTAGTTACTTTTGAAATGTTCTAATAAATGCACTTAATGCAATGGTCAGAAGCTATGGGAATAGTACTTTCGAGTATAAATTAAATCAGTTTTAATAATCTCATTTAGGAGGAAAAAGAAAAAAAGCTAATCATTTTTAAAATAATTTTAAATAGTCCGCCACTGGCGATCTCTTCTACAGCAGCTATTAGCCATATGATTCATTGCAATTGGCCCATTAATTTTCTGATTACCAGCAAAAGTAAAGACGATATATTTTGAGACAAACTATACCTATTGTTATTACTTAAATATGATGTCAACTACAAGTTTTACCTTTACTCCAGTTATGAGTTTTAGAAGAGCTGCCTACACTTTAAGGGAAAAGCTGAAAAAACAATAAATAATAATAAATTAATAAACAATATAGCAGTAGCAACTATATTCATTGAGCGCTTCCCGTTAAAAACATTTTGAAAAATTATATTATATAAATCATAACTTGAATTCAGTAAAAACCCAATTCTCCGACTTGACAGTGATATTTCGGATACTTCAGGACGATAAGCAACGGACCTCGAGAACAATGGTTTTCTACTATACCACAGAATACACCAAACAACAAGGAGTGAAGGCCGGCGAAAATCCTTTGATGTTCGAGGTCCAAAAATATATAACCTTGAACAAGCGTCAACTACCTTATTCATGCACTGAGAAACATAATTACACTTGATTCACACTGAGAAAAAGTGTGATAGTATGAAGTCGTATTTTATGAAATGTATTTGTAAATACTTTTTCTTTTGGTAACTATTTCTGCAGGCTTCGTTGATAACGTTGACGTGAATTCTGCCAAAAATAGTTCATAATAAAACACATTTACGTAGGTAGGTATCTAGATATATAATTGTAAAAAATAAACGAAATATAATTCTCATAAACAAAGAGAAAGCTAATATGAAGAAAACCAAAGATTTTAACTTAATAATAAATAGAATATAAGAAATTTAGGCAATATCTTCTTTCTGCATATATTTTGCAAATTCTACACAGGACGTAATGCAAAAGTTGTCACTATAGGGAGTTGAAATATGTTTATTATTGATAAGTGGGAGTTTTATTAAAAATTTGAGTCTCCCTCTTAACTCGGGAGAGGTGGCAATCCTAAATCTAATCTAATTTGAAAGTGTCGCCTCATTTTTCAATAAAAACTTGACTTGTATGTATGTATCTATGTGGCGAATCTTGCAACTGAATCTTAAACCAGTTGCACATGCCTAATTTAACTGAAATTTAGAAATTGTTTTTAAAAAGGCTTTTTTTCTCAAATATAAACTCATTTTGAGTGAGAAAGTGTTTACAACAGTAAAAAAAGATGTGGAGGGTACTTATAAGAAATAAAGAAGTAAAAGTAAGGAATCCGAAAATATGGAAATAAATTGTCAAGAAAATGAAAGTGAAGTGCCTGTACACATCCTATATGGACTGTAGAGTTGTTATTTTTTGGATAATTCAATATTTATCCTCTTATCCAAAGAAAAACAAAATACATGAAATGATTGTAAAGGTTAAAGAAAATAAATCTTTTATCACATTAATATAAAGGTTGTTATTTAAAAAAAACAGTAAATTAAAAATAGACTTGTTTCAGCATTTTCTTAAAATTCAAATAATACTGTCAAATATCAGAGCGGACTATTTACAGTGACCCACACCATACATAAAAAACATACTCATTTTGAATAGAATTGAACAGTGCTTTTTATTATCATTTGTATTAATAGGGATTAAAAAAAGACAACTATTAATTTTTTAATGTTTTATTAAATATACCAATTAATAACACACAATAACCCAAGCCACAAAAATAAAAGCAAATAATACACCAGCTAATTAGACAAACCATTAGCAGAATTGTAAAAATACAAATTAAATTAATCAACACCCACATCACAAAACCCAACAACTTCATTCTTACCTACATCAAAGTATAAATGAGATTTTAGGACATTTTATCTAAACAGACTGCACAATGTCTTGTCATTGCTTTGACTTTAATTTTCAATGCCTAAAACACTTCATTATTTTGAAGGCCAGGTTTTGGTATAAGGCTTCTAGTTAATTTGCAAAGTTCTTTTAGATGGCAAATAAAGAATTTTTATAAAAAATTGTAAGCCCTGGGCCCCAAAAAATTTAGTGTCGTTACATACTTTTTATATTCACTGGAATATCGTCTGCCAAAACATGTTTTATTTTTAAGCAATACTTGCTCTTTTACAATTTGAGCCAAAGATTTATTTAGAAATTGATCAAATTACCAGGAGTATATTTATTTGGCTTCTTTTGTGTTAATTTGGAGTATTTAATTTTTAACTTCCTCACTTTTACTTTTAATTTTCTCCTCCTAGGGCTGTCACATGTCAAGCATGGTGATGTTTGTGTTGACATCGGAGAAAACTGAGGAATGGAAGCTGTTGCATTTGCTTTTTCAATATCTATTTCCAGTATCTCCCCTAATGATGATGTTCCAGGTGCAGATAATTCCCTTGATATCCAACGATGCTATCTATAAAATTGAAATATTTACCGATGTTAATATGAATCACATTCTACATGTTATAATTTGTATACAGTCCATTGGAACAGCCTGTATAAGTACTTACATAGACCAATTGAAAAACCCAAAAACAATTTCAGAGGACTATAGAAGTGATCCTCGGTATGTTTTTTGGATTTTCCTATAGATTGATGTGTATTTATAAGTTTATGAGCTGTTACCACTGACTTCGTACCAACTATATAGAATATTTTAACAATTCATAAAAAGCAGACTTACCAGTTGGATACATTTTCTTTGGTTAATTCTCAATTTCAGGAATGATAAAATGCTTAACAATGTGTGAGTAAATATTATGGGCTCAACTTGAATAAATAAGAGTTCTCTGACATCACTACTACTCTTATACTTTTGTTCGTAATCAACTACATACCGCTCAACTTTAACTAACACAAATCCTGCCTAATCCTGCTTGCTTCTTCAAACATTTTTCCCGATATAGATACAATTCAAAGAAATATGCAGGTACAAAAACCACATTAAAAAATACCTTTTTTGTACAACTGCCATTAAAAGTGACATTTTTAATGCCTGTCAAACGTGTTAAAAGAAGACGTTTCAAAGTAGCGTGTTAAAAGTAAAATACTTTTAACACTAGTGTTCAAAGAGACACAATCATTAAATTTTTTTTTAACCAAATAGAAGTAAACGAGACAATGATTCAATTTTTAAAGGACCTTTCAATATTATAGTATTATAATGTGTTAACATTAACATTAATATTACAATTCGAACAACTGCTGATATTAATACCTTGTATTTTTGAACTAGCCGAGTTGCCAATTACATCAGCATTAGCAGTCAGTTCATGAAATGAAGTGTATCTATCGCTGCAGCTTTCAGACGGCATAATTCTTTCAGCAATTGCTTTTTTATGAATAATAGATTGATCGATGTAACCCTGTTGTAGATTTCCATCCTCCGTGCTTTTTTATCTCCGTTATATTTGCTCCTGAGTCTACCAGCAAAGAAGCAGAAGACCTTCTATAACAGAGACCTGTATATTCCTTTGGATTCGGTAGGATCAAAAACTCAGCAACCAATGAGGGCATTTTCCCAAACGTATTTATGCCAACTGGGTTCGCAGTACATTTATAATTTGAGTATTTCAGAAAAAAAACGTCCAAGAATAATAGCAGAAGGGCGCAATGCAGCGTATTAATTAAAATGGTCAATACATTTTCCAGTAATGCAAAAAGAACGACTTATTTTCGTATTAGTATTTGGAGTTTGAACAATCAATGATTTATCTATTAATTTAATATCATCTATTAATAAATGGCACAACTCTTCACGTCGGCAGACTCCACATTATATTGTGAAAATAGTAGTAGGTAACTTTTACCATTAAGTATGTTTCATCTGGCGCCTCATTTATAAACTTCTTAACTTGTTCAAACGTAAGTGTTTTTGATTTTTTGTGTCCATAACCATAGTTTTTCCTCTTTAAGAATGCTATTACAAACTCGATTTTATCATAGAAAACACACTCCACAATTTGACGCCATCCATATTTTGATTTATCTTCTAGATATGTCAAAAAGGCGAATTCATTAAGGTTTTTTCATTTTACACCACTTAAGAAAATTATAAGATACAATATCATACTGCCGATTTTTTCGGTAATAATTCAAATGTCGCTCTTTTTGCAACCTCTTCAATATCATCAGGAATACACGATTCATCCCTTATTATGCGAAATGAATATTAAACACCAGCAAGAACTTTTAATAAAAAGCGTGAACTGTAAACAATATTGTTTGTTGGTAACTAAGTGATTCATCATCATCTCATGTTCAGTTCCTAGGAAATGAGAATTATTGTTAAAACGTCAAAAATATAATTAACGGACAATAGATGTCAAAATGTGATTTTCTTGAAATACTTTTATTTTATTATCAAAATAGGAGTTGTACAAAAAATTATGTATGATATTGTTCGACTTTGTCCTTTTTTATTTTTCGGAAATATTTTGTTTGGTTTTTGTATTTTTTATGTAACCTAGTGTAGAAACTTTATATTTTTATATAGATAAGTAATTAAATATTTTTTTAATATAAAATTAGGAAACATAAAAACAAAAATGAGTTGCTCAGAGTTGTTGGAATTAGCAGTGGCACAGTTAACAAAAAGGTGGCACTTCTTTTAAAATACTTCAAAGATAATTAAAGAATTAAGTTTGATCTTGCGAATAAAATTCGGAATAAAAATTTCAGAAGATCCGACTCTGCCCACTTGACTACTATCATAAAAAATATGGCTGATAAGAGATAACTTGATTAAATGAACACTTAGTATCACACTCGAACATGTATAGTGAAAATCTTTGGAAAATGTGTTTTCCACAAAAATGTCGCGAATGTGAAAACAACTCCCATTGTTTATACTATACGTTACGTAAGTTAAAAGCATTCTCTTTTATTGGCGCGATAGATGGGAAACACCGACATCTTCAACATTGATAGGATTTTTGATAATGAGATAAATGAATTATTACTTTTATCCGTAATGTAAATACGTCAGCAAGTGTGATTACCTAAAAATATGTATAAATGGAAGTGAATTCATTAAAAGTGTGGCCAATTTTTGAAGATAATGAAACTGAACAAAACCAATAGAGGTAAATTAACTTTTAAAATTAGACAAATTTCCTATTAGATCACGTCGGGTATTTGAAATAAGAATACTTTGTATACATTTAATTATAATGAAAACGTTTTTTTATCTATTAATTGTCCTATATAAATATTTAGATATTCTTTGCACTGTTGCCATATTATTATAAAATAAAATTTTAAGAAAGTAAATGACTGTCTTTTTGTGATTATTTTGGTAGGAGAAATAAGAATAATAGCAGGAATTAAAAAATTGAGAAGAAAAATATAATCTATGCACTCTCAGTGAAGCCACTTTATGCTCAATCTTGAAGTATTATAATAACTATAGAAATATTAAATTGAAATCTGGACACTTCTTATACAAGGGTTGTCTTTTATGTGTTGCATAAAACAAAATAGTTGGCACCTGTCAACAAATATCAAATGTCAAAATTAACTGTTATGTTTAGTTAACTTAACGCCAAAGTTTCAGACTAAATGACTGTTGCAATTACCATATTAGTTTGATACAACCAATAGATAAGGAAAAAAATAGTTGTAATGACATAAAAGTTTATAATTCATTAGAATAAAGTTTAAATAATAACTAGAAATTGCCCGTGCCATAAAAATATTTGATTCCTTTTATTTATTAATTTTGAAACCTTAACCTACTTGGAACCTTATTTTTAGGAAGTATTTGGTTTGGTACTGGGTATTCAGAACTCTCTGAATTTCTTATGATCATGGGATTGCATCAAAGTTATATTTCGTCACCTAAAGGATGGTGCAAGATGTTTTTAATAAAACCTAGATCAACTGAAATTACCAGGCAAAGAAGAGAAAAACTTGCCATTAAAAAAGGCAATGTCGATGAAAGACATTCGTTTAGATCAGTTATTGCTTATGGTTAAAAATATTCTACAAGGCGACCTATAATGTTTCCTCCGGAGTAGGTGTTATTATTTGTGAAGCAACCAAAAAACTGCCATTTCTGGGAGTAAAAAATAAATTTAGATCAATTAACAAATTAAAGGGCTTGTCCTCATCCGAGGAAAGTAGTTTTCTTTTGAAGGGAGTTTCGGTTATTCTTAGGAGAAAATTAGAAAACAATATTCTGAAATTGAGATATTGGAATTCGGGGACAGACCAGATACGTATTTTTTAGCAAAAAAAGAAGGTTTTATAAAGGAACTAGTGAACTCCAAATCACATTTTAGGTTAACACATTTCATTGTAGAGGAAACTACATTGCAGAAATTCTAAAAACTGGAAATTTGGTAGGTTACAATTTTGTTAGAAGAAGTGAAAAAGAGAACAGATGTAGCATGAAGAAGAATTAATGAAAAATCGAAAACATCCGGACCAAATGAAGATTACGGAGCTGTAAAAGAGGTTTTAACAGCAGAAGAAGAGCAAAGTATGAAGCAAAAAATGAAAAATAGAAACAGCTTTGACAAAAGAGTAATGAAGGAATAAAATGTATTAAGTTTATCATAACAGGACAAAGTACTAATCATAAGTGGATGGGGAGAGAATGTGCACGCTAGCCGCTTCTACCTTTGGTCAAATGTTTAAGAAACAAGCGGCAGTTCCGTGTTCATTGACCAAAGTATTATATAATGACCCATACACAGGTAATTAAAATACTAAATATGGATTGTATTATGAACCAATAGCGAATGAAACGTTTAAAAAAATTACAAAATTAAAAATTGATTATTGTGGATTGTTCATTAGATATGATGCGGAATATGGGGCTTATGTGCTTCTTAAAGCCTCTCCACTACTACCTTTGCAGATCTATTGTGTGTGCCCTCATCTGATGTTAGAGTTCCTTGTCTTTATTTCTAGACTCAATCGGCCGAACCTTAAGTCCTCCATATATTGGTTTTTCCTCCGCACGGTGTATGTGCAGAGGTTTCCTCATAATGAATTTTGGCCATGGCTCTTTGATGAGCTCCTTGGCGCTTTGTTCCATCATTCTCGAGACTGCTTTTGTCCAAGTACTGCCATTTGTCATTTGCAGCGCTTTCTTCATAATGCAGAAGGTTTCTAGACCAATGGGAACTCATCGTGATCCTTCTCGGACTAGTGAATCTGCCTCTTAATTGCACTTGTGTTCTGGGTGGCCTGGAACCCAGGGTAAGGAACGTCTTTTTTGACTGCCCAAACAAGTTTGAAATTTATCTAATTTATCTGCTGGGAGCTCGACTGTTGTGGCAATTTTATTTATTTTCTGAGCTGATTCATACGAATCCCACGAGAAAAAGTCCATCGCAACAAAGCCCCGCATGTCATGGTGAGGCGTGGATACTAGGGAGAGACGCTTGGTGCTCTAATGGGATCGTTTGAAACTGCAAGCTAAACCCTAGAACCACTCAGCCATCGGTACGATACCATCTCCAGGTGTTAACCCTGACTGTATGCATAACTCAAACAACAGTGCTGCTATTTTACGGAATGGAGTTCAATAGATACAACTGGAAGAAGTTTTTAATTCACAACATTTTCTAGAAATAATAAAATACCCAATTTAATAAATTCATGTGAGTTTTGAGTTCAGTTTTTTGACATATACCAACAGAAATTATCGGTATACCTACTTTTTAAATGGAGTAAAAGTTGAATTTTGTATATTTGTTTCATTTTCAAATCTTTTAGTGTATAATTTAGTTGAATCGTTCTATAGTAAAGCTATTCTATCATATTTTTTATTTTCACATTCTATCTTAATTTACCCCTAAGTAGGTACTTAGACCAATAATACTACATGATTTTCAATTGGATCAGATTATAACAATAATTTTTACAATTCTTTTTTATGTCGATATACTGCAAATCATTTAATAATAAAAGAGTCACTTTAGCCTCCGTACTACTGCAACTAACTAGCAACGCTTACGTACAATTAAATTCAAAATAAAAAAATATCAATTTCACATATCTGAAAACGCAAGTATTATCTCCTACTCTTAGATCCCCTCTGAAATAAGTTGTTCATCTTAGTACTTGAGACTTATGAGCGGAATTCAACGTATCTATCAATGTGGTCTACTAACTACATCGTTTTTAAACTAGGAGGAGCATTTTAGGAAACATCGAACACGCCACTAAAAGTAACTAGATTGGTAGTGTGTTCCGAAAGGGTCATGTTCAGTATTTTTGAACTAATTGACACTTATGTGAAATATATATTGTACTGTTCGCAGTTTTCGTGGCCAATGAGGTATCAAGGCATGTCTAAATATCTAAATCATTGGCCACAGGCCATGGCAAAAGTAATAACCAAATATCATAATATTGTGAAAAAATGTATGAACAGATGTCGAAGAATAATTATTTTTATTCCAACGCTTTATACAGTTTTGAAAAATATTTTTCAAAAACAGTGACCGTTCAACTAAGAAGCAACACCTACTTCCCGTGCTATATGCACCGACGGATATATAATTATTCTTCGACATCTGTTGTTAAATCGCTTTATTAAATACGACACTATTACGGGAAACTGTACCTAATAATCTTTAAAAAATGTATGGTTATAATAAGTAGTTTATGTTAAATTTGTTTGTAATTTCAGGGTAAATTAGTAAAAAATTTCATTAGATTATTTGAGGCTTAGGTATAGTATAAACTATTTGAAAGTAAACAGAAATTTTGATATTGAAAAATCACATAATATTGTTTTTTTTTACTCCTATACTATAAGTTGTTAATTAAATGCCAATTTTCAGTTTCATGATAATACTCATTATAACAATGGTTTTCATTATAAAACTGAAAAATTTACCAATAGAAATCTAGATTTTTAAATAACCAAGTAGGCAGACCCAATATTTTCTGTAAAATGTTTGACAATTTCTAAGAGATTCGTGTGTTTTATGACAGTTTAAATCTTGCGTTAGTTTTTAAAAGAAATGTCGAGCACCAGACCAAAAATACTTAATGACCAAGGTAAAAACATATTTAAACTTATTAATTTTTGTTTACAATAATTTATTACTAATTTTGTATAATAGTAACATACCTATATACGGTTTATGCTATTATTTCAACAATGTGGCCCGTAGCACAGTGAGCAAAGGTGCTGCATAGGGTTGTTTTAGATCTGTACTTGCCGGGTTCGAGACCCGGTTAGTGCATTTTTTTAATATTATTTTCAAATCAAATTGCTTGTTCGTAGAAAAAATAGTGTATGCAACGATCATGTAATGATGGTTATTAATACACAAGCATTAACCGGGATACGAAACGAGCCAAAGGCAAGTTTCGTATGATTAATGCGAGTGTATTAATAACCATGACATGAGAGAATATACTGTTGTGATATAAGTAAAACTTAATGTAAAAAAATTTATAATAAGATTTGATTTGGATATACAAAATGTCCAGAAACTCTCCTGCCAAACGGAAACTACAGTTACTAGAGGTGATTTTAAGTCGATTTAGCTCAAATTACCTTAATCGGAAAATGCGTCCTAAGGGAGCTACAGCCCTTTGAAGAAGACGTCCTCTTATGAGTTTTCTTCAAATTATTCAAAAATACCGCTACTTAAAATATTCAAACTTGGTATAATCAATAAACAGTTTCAAACCAGTCGTTCGCTGTAAATACATTTTTTACAGATCCATCACAAGCATGTCATGTATTTTTATTAAAAAATTTTTATTTTCAAGTTATTTATGTATCCGACACCGAATTTGGAAAATTCAAGATAATTTTCATAAAAAATGTTCTTTTCTTTCAAATGGATATCATGAACCGTTTTCGAGAAAAATAAATTTAAACTTCTTATGTTTCTTACATAAAATCATGTTGGATTATAAAATTGTATCTGTAATATCAAGTTGGCTTTGAAAAATCATCAAATGTACAAAAATAGCATTATGTATATCCCTAGGACTTGCTAAGGTCGTGTCTTTTGTATGTCTCATCAAGTACGTAGCATGTACCTAATATTTCCCTATGTACCACAGTGGATATGTGTGGAATGTTTTAGAGACATTCGGAATATCCCTTACATATGCATGTTATATAACAGGAATATACCAAGTATATTCCCTAAATATGTCCCCATATTGTTGCCTCCACCATTTTATTGTAATTAGTGAATGATTATTTATACTATTGTATTAGGTAATGATCATTATCGAGTCACATACATAAAAATTATTAATACAATGAAGTTTCCTTAGATTAATTTAATATTAATATAATTCGTTTTTAATTTTGCTAATTATTAATAAAAAACAATATTGAGAATAATATTCCTACATAACAAGGAAATAAAGTAAACTGCAATAAAGAAGAAAAAAGATAAAATTACATTTCATTATTGTCAGGCATATCTTTTGCAGATACTTTGGATGCTTTCACCATTATATTATTGGCTCTTTGAGCTAAAGTTTAATCACACCAATTATCTCTAATTTAATACGCATGGGAAACATCAGTCTCACACTTCCTACAAAAAAAATAAGGGCGGTATTATAAAGTCTAGTAAAAATGGGATAATTGTTTTATAGTGTCTACGTTTTATTATATACATATTTTAAACTGAATTTTGTTTCAGTAGTAGGTATATAACATCTATTTTTGAGACTTCCGATATATTTGCAAAAGTTGGGTAATAATACAAATCAAATTGTTTTATTTCATCATTTGGATATTCATGTTCTTTTTTGTTCCATATCTTAAAAGTTTTAACAAATTTATAAAAATTATCTTACTTATTGCAATTTTATCAAAGTTAACATGCTTCAGTGGAGCTTTTGCTTTGGTTCGTTCCCAGGGATACTTTATCCTCACTTCATTTGTTAGAAGAGTCTACATCAGTTTTGTTCTACACTCTTCAACATTTATCGCACCCACATGGCTTAATTCCACAGCCTGTAAAAAAAATAGCCATTGGAAACAAGTCTGTAACCAAAATTATGGAGTCAAAATTGAAAACATTATTTGCCATTTATGGAAAATACTTTACTTATGCCACTAGTGTCAAAAGTATTTCCAGCTAAAGTTGATAAATGTTTATAAAGTAATATGAAAATAATAGTACCTATATAATTTAAAATCAAATAACATGAGGTCTACATACTTTATTACATTCAGCAATATCATTAAACCTTTTTTCAACTTTTATATGAAAATCTGCATCTCCTTTGTGAAGATGACATTATAACCTTGAAGACGAAAGTGTAAAATACAAATATAGTATAAAATTAAAAGAAATTAGTACTTAACTATTTAATATTTAACATAAACGAGAAAGATTAAACTCCCTTGATAAGTTAGAATAATAGTTTACTTACCACCTTCTCAGTATTTCCATCACAACTCACAAACTAACAACATACTTTGCTTGCACATCACATAACCTAAAATTTCAACCGGTGAGACACGTGACCAAAGGTTTCTAGCATGGCAACTTTTTCCAATATACCATGAATGTCACAGGTATATCCTTGATGGATATACACTACTAGTGTTCACATGTACATATTATATGTGCTTTTTCCAATATTCCATGAATGTCACAAGTAGATCCTTGAATGGATATACCCTGAAGTACATACCTGTTATATTGTTGGTACAATGTGGAGGGTATATACCATCCAAGGTATGAAACAATATATTGGGAACGTACCCACTTTATTTGGTATATTTTTTGAACATTATGGATATACCAGGAACATGCTTTGTACATTGAATGCTACTTGGGAAGTATTAAGTTGCTTACATTGTTTTGGAAATTTTAAATTAATTTTATTTCGTGAGGGTATAAAACAACAATCAACATTATAGTTTATTTCAGAAGGGTATATTATTTTATTTATCTATTTTATTAAGCTATACCTTTCTGAAATAGACTATAAAAAAAACAATGTTAGAGATAATTACCAACAGAAATAAGAGAATTCATTTTACAACAGATACTCTACATGACGACCATTTGTCTCAATACACAAATTTATTCTTTTCTCTAAAAATCGTCTAATTTTTGCAAGAATTCCGGCATTATTTCTAATTTCATTACAAGCGTTTTGAATTCTTTGCCACAGCTTATTACGGGTTTCTATTGGAACAGCATAGACTAATGATTTTAAATAACCCCAAATACAAAAATCACAGGGGTTTAAATCTGGAGGCCAATTAACTGAACCACCTCTTCCAATCCATTTATCGTGATAGTTATTGTCGAGATATTGCTTTTTCTCTACTGTTGCATGAGGCATCATGATGTGCATTATGTAAATTAAAAATTCCGTCTCTGGTAAACGTAGATTCATCGCAAATTAAAATATTGGAAAATAAATTAGGATCCCGATTTTTTTTGTTCCGCAACCAGTTTGAAAAATCTATGCGGGCAAGGAAATGGATTTGAAAGAAGAGAACATTTTTTATGAACATTATCTTGAATTTTCCAAATTCGGTGTCGGATACATAAAAAACTTGAAAATAAAAATGTTTTAATAAAAATACCTGTTGGTCCTCCCGACTGACACGCTTGTGATGGATCTGAAAAAATTTATTTACTGCAAACGACTGGTTTGTAACTGTTTATTGATTATACCAAGTTTGAATATTTTAAGTAACGGTATTTTTGAATAACTTGAAGAAAACTCATATGAGGACGTTTTCTTCAAAGGGCTGTAGCTCCCTTAGGAAGCATTTTCGGATTAAGGTAATTTGAGCTAAATCGATTTAAAATCACCTCTATTAACTGTAGTTTCCGTTTGGCAGGAGAGTTTCTGGACACCCTGTATAATAAACAAACATGGACTATAGATTTTGTTTATAAAACTGAATAAATAATAAAAATGGCAACTAACTTGGTTGGAATGTAATACTTTGTTGAGAAAGAAACATAATAAACAAGAAATGCAAAAAACTTATGAAAATTTTGATTAAAACAATTTAACAAAACTGACAAATGTTGTCAGTTGTATCAAAAGAGATATGTGAAACGGGTGGCAATCTGACCAATCACTGGGCAGCAGAAATACCAACTTAAATTCAAATCGCTCCTCTTAATTTAAAAAACGAGGGGTAAACCACCGGCAAAAATCTTGTACAACTTCCACATACTTCCACGAAACTTCCACATACTTCCACCTGTTGATGTTCAGAAGTCCTTGCGTGGTGCGGCAAGAAGAGGTTGTAAATAGTAAACGAACGACCTGATACGACAGTGGAGTGCTCGAGTTCCGTAATAGGGTTCCGGGTATACAGGGTGTTAATGAATAGGTGTTACAAACTGAATTTTCCTGTAGGCATGGCTCGTTGGAACATTAGTTTTGGAGATGAAGGATGTTAAAATTCTTGGAAAAATTTTATATTTTTCGAATAACTAAAAATTGACTGATCAGAATAACTCGAAATTGTTCACAGATGTTGCACTAATTGAAGTTCATGATTTTATACTATGATACTCCCGACGAAAAATTATTCAATCCAGAGGCGGAGAACTGAGTGTGTTGTTACCTTTTTTATTAAATTATTTCTACGTCACTGTCTTTAATGCAATTATGACAATTTTTGCAGGTACTTCATTTTGTTAAAAGGAGAAAAGTCATCCTACGTTTTTGTTGTAGGGCGCACTGTTTTCAAAATAGTTGACAATGTAAGAACCCATGCAACCTTTTTGTAATGCAACACGCTTCCATAACGAGCACAAAACTTTATAATTTCTGAAAACACTCAAAAGCATTGATTTTTATGATATTTTACTTGTTGTATGGGTAACATTAACACCCTGTATCTCGAAAACGAAAGCTCCAACGGCCCATGTCGACAGGAACTTTTACGCCAATTTTTACATTTTCTACACGCTCTTTCAGTTTGTAACACCTATTCATTAGCACCCAGTATAATGACCTATTCAATAATTCTAAATTCGTTATTTTCACCGGACTTCGTCTGATTTCTGTATTAAACTTCCACATACTTCCACCTGCGGTGTACACCTACTTCCACTTGCGGTTTACTTTTACCCCTTGTTAAAAAGGTATAGTACAATCTGCGTTCTATATTGTATTATATAGTCATTCAAACAAGTTTGGTTAAAGGTAATTTCGACAATGAATAAAATTGTACAGCTGACCAACTGCTGTACAAAGATCCGCGTTCTAAACTTACGTTTCACTCAGAGTGTGTCGACTGATTCGCAACTTGTTTAATGGTTGTATTAGAATCCTCTATATTTCCAAGCTTTACAACCCTTCGCGGGTAAATTTGACTGCATAGAAAAATAAACTTTAAATCTCATAGAATTTAATGAAAACTCCGTTCTCTATGTAGATTGAGTTGATTGAAAAACATGTGATGTAACACACATGCACAAATTGCGTTACCCCAGAATTCCGAAGAATTCGGAACTCGATTTAGTTCCGGATCGCTTATTCTTCTTCTTTTTAAGGGAGTTCGAGTGCCTCCTAAAACAATAACAAATACCATAACCTACAACTGTTTTGTTTAGATTGGGTGTGGTTTATTTTCGTTTTGTGTGTTTATTGATCTCCGGATTTTATTAAAGTATTTTTGGTGGTGTGTTTTATTAGTTTTTAGAATTTAATATAGTTTTTGGAAATTGGTGTAGTTATTGATATTGATGTCAATTATCAACTGCCAAATTCTTCTGGTCGACTTTCACTTTGTCCAAGTAGAATTTGTCAACAGAACGTACTTTCAATCTGGCAACAAGGGCGTCTTCCATTGGTCGGCTTACAGCGGTTTATTTAAATCTGAGAAAATTTTTAAATCTAATTTTCGTATATATTTATAACTTTTTGAGATAAACATCGTTATCATAGAAAAATATATGTTATTCTTAATCATTCTGATATGATTTCACTTGTTAGTTCATAACCATGAAGCGAGCCCATTCAAACCGAGTCGTCCAATACGCATCCGACTTAGGATACACGCGTGGTCTTTGTTTACATGCGGTTTTTTGTTTGGGGACTGTACAGACTAAAGTGACATAGCAGTCGTACACTATTCATCACACAATTTAAACACAACTATTATTGATAAACGCATAGGTATTCAGGAAGTGCAATAAATATAAAGTGAAATCTAATACAAACTATTTTATACTTTTTGGATGAAAGATTATAACTAAACTTGAAACATCCATTGTTTTAGCTAGCTTGTATTTTATTAAAAATAACAATAGGAACGAAAGTCGTCGCGATCTGGTAATTTATTTTGCTGTTGGTTCGGCTATTTAATAAGTTATTTAATAAGCTTCCTGCAAAAATAGAAAGAACGTTATCTCATAATACACTAGTATACCGAATCTACGGAGCAATAAATTACCAGACAGTCACCCCTTTCGTTCCTATTATAATATATCGTGTGGTATGAAGAATTTACTCTGTGACACAGGAAACAATGTCTACGAAAAGATACAATTTATATTATTTAAAATATTGTAAAAACATACAAAAATCGCTTCAAAAACTAAGGCAAATTAACTTAGACATTGACATAGCTCTTATATAGTCATGTAGATTTTTTCCATTTTGATTATTCTTCCTAAATTACACTTTTATTTGTTAAAACCCTTATAGTATATGATTTTATTTTATTCAGGCATGTATACCATGCGCATGTTGGATGGTAACAGCACAGTAAACAACGTAGGAACCAATAATACCGCAACAACGATGTCACGAAACGAGATGGAACGTATGGATACTTCAAGCGATAGCGCAGTCAGTTCTATGGGATCAGAAAGAGTACCATCACTTTCCGACGGTGAATGGGGGGACGCTGGTTCCGATTCTGGACACACTTCTACTGAACATTATGTTACTGATTACACATCGTAAGTGTTTTTCGTTTTCGTATATTAAATTACAAGAGTTTGGTTATTACAGGTAAAAAGCTAACAGTATAGTTTTAAGTGCGCAAATTATTTTTATTATATCACTGTATTAAACCACATACAGTAACAGGGTGGATTTAAATCAAACACTGAAAGAAGACTGCGACCTTTACAGATCTATTTGTGTGTGCCCTGATAATGCGTTACATTTCACTGACTAAACCAGTCCATAGACCAGATCTTAAGTCCTTCATATTTGAGAAGGTTGTGGTTTTTGTTCTTCTACTGTTGAAACACTCGATCTTAAACAGTACCTATGTAGAACCGGTATAGCAGGTATAGCATTGTTTGACGTTAACTGAAGTGTGCATCTATTTGGTGCACAACTCGTAATTACATCAATCGTACTGTGTCACTCTAAATGTGTACTTCTTTTACATTTGATATGGAAATATTCCTCGGTCTGGTGGGTCGATTTACGTACTATTGTAAAATCAGTCTTGGACAGGATGCTGTGCACCATATTGGTGCACATGGCAGTCAACCTGATAGGGCCGTGACTACCACCCTATATTGTTTTTGTGTTTGTTCAGTTTACAATGCCCTATTAATCCGGGTACTCACTGGCGAACTGCAACTGTAACGGTTGCTGCAACAAACTTTAGTAGGTACGTTGACCATGGAGTACCCACAAACTCGTCCACCAACCAACTGTGATTCTCTTTGTGTTCGTGACAAAAACCGATAATCGGTGGTTACTTACGCACCGTTGTAGTTCGCCAGTGAGTACCCGGTAGATTAGTAGGAACGCCGCAAATTTTTGTAATAACTCTTTAATTAATTATCTTGCTTATCTTATACAACTATTTCGAAATGGTAGTTTTTTAGGAATATTCATTATTGATTGTTTTAGAAAATTGCGACCATACGATTACAGTTATACCAGCCGACAATTAAATAATGGCTTGGGAAGCACAGACAACCCCAGAATTCCGCCTGTAGCACAAAAGAAACATCAAATGTATGGTAAGAGGTACTTCCAAGACCACAACTCGTTAAACGCATCACAGCCTCCCGCCACATCTTTGAAATACGAATACAGAGAACCCGCTTCGGCTTATAACATTAATAATCAATCAGAAGGCGCTGTTGGACCTAAAATTCCAGAAATAAAATATTCCTGTTCTATGGAATTCGGCATCCAAAGTCACTTGACAAGAAATCCTGGTAACCACATTCAACACAATCATACATACCATCTGCCAGCTGAAAGTTCGGGTGCCATGCAAAGACCAGTTATTCGAGATAAAGCAAAACAGGTAAGAATAATACTTTGTCAGTATATTTTATGTCTCCCTGCTCGTGTTATTAAGGTAATTATTTCATTTGTTTTGCAGCGAAAATCTGAGGATGAGCATTTAACTCGAGACGAGAAACGTGCAAGAGCATTGAGCGTTCCTATTACCGTTGACGACATAATAAACTTACCAATGGACGAATTCAACGAACGTCTTTCAAAATACGATCTCAGCGAAGCTCAATTAAGCCTAATTCGGGATATTAGACGAAGAGGAAAAAATAAAGTTGCCGCTCAAAACTGCAGAAAAAGAAAGTTGGATCAGATCTTGAGTCTGGCAGACGAAGTAAAAGAAATGAAGGATAGAAAAATGAGGTTAATCGCTGAACATGAATACGCGAAAAATGATTGCAAGCGTCACAGAGATAAATATCAACAACTTTACAGACATGTTTTCCAAGTAAGTTCTAGATCTAAATAACGTTTTCATTTATTTCGTTGAAGCATATTTTTTTACCTTTGTTATTTAGCGTCGGTCTATTTCTGCGACTGAGGCTAATCACCGACGCCGGGAATACACTACTTCTAACCAGTGGTAGGGATCTTTATCGAACCCAACATCCATGGTCTCTAGCCCCCGGTATTATGCCTCCTCCGAAAAACGGCATATCTACACTATACCTCGTGCTCATTGGTATAATGCCTGCAAGCTTTGATATGCTACTCACCCTAGAAGTATAAAGCCGTGCCCATTCAAGTACTAACCTTGATCGACACTGCTTCACTGTAATTATCGCATCAGATGCGGTCCACTACAGTGCTGAGTCGACGCCCCGAAGCATATTCAATCGACATTATTTTTCTTTTCTTTTTTAGAATTTACGGGATCCCGATGGTAACCAGTATTCCCCATACCAATTCAGTTTACAGACATCGGCTGACGGATCAATAATAATGGTTCCTAGATCGAATTCCACCGTATCGAATTCTGATCCAAAGGACCCTCTTCAGAACCGCAAGGAGCCGTAAATAACTTGCTCAAACTTTTCTTTTTCTGAATGTTGTAACAGGGTTGTTTTTATTTTGTTTTATAATATCCTATTTTTACGTGACAGCACGGGTCAACAATAGTATAAATTATACATTATTTAAAATTGTTAATGCTTATTTCCAAAAACAAAAAGTACAAAAGAGTAGTACATACCCAAAATATGTTTTGTTGAAATATTTTCATGTTATAAACCCGCTACGACAGAACAGAAAGCCATATGCGTCTCGTCTAAGAAACGTAAAGGTGGACGTGTAGAATGGCACAGGCGAGCCATTTTCAAATTTTTTCTCATTGCACACATTCAAATATCTAAAGCTAATATGAAGTAGATCTACCACAATCATTTTGCAGACCGACTCGAAAGGAGAATCGAACTCACATTTCAAAGAAGTTACACATATACAGTCAACAAAAGCAAACAAGAACCCTGGGTGGGTGTGTCCATGTCACTACAGTTTGTATTTTTGTAATAACAATCGATATTTTGAACCGATACCAGAAGTGTCATCTGTCAACAAAGTAAAAGTTACTAGAAATTTAACTCCAAATGTTAGTGATAAATTAAGATTGGACCAAAAATAAAATTATCGTTTACCCTAAATATTCCTATTCAGAAATTTCAAGTAGGTACCTATTTCATGACTCTGTAGGAATGTCTTAAAAAAGAACTGGGTCAAGTTGGTATTTAAAGCAACAAAGTGTTATATGCACTAGTTGTATGTAGCCTATTATCACATCTATCTCTTTACACATCAGGATCTTTTGCAGTAGAGCCGTCGAATCGAATGTTAGTTAATAATCAAATGAATCCTGATAAAGACAGATTGTTCTGTAATTTATTAAGCAAATTATGGGGATTAGATAATCTTCATGAAGCAAATAACTTATGAAAATATAAAATCAAGGATTTTGAATGACAGCTGACATTAAAATGTGTTACCCATCCAAAATTAAAAATTATCCGAACTTGTAATTAAAATGATCAGAATTTGTTAAGATTATCAAAATGACACTGTGTTGTCTAAATCAAAGACTTAGACCCTGGACAATATTAAAAATCCCCCAATACAATAGCAGTTTTTTACCTATATCTTTTCTGCAAAACACTCTAAAAATTATTCTATCCAAAAATTATGCGGTTAACGAGATTGTCTAAAATCGGATAATTATCCTCACATTGACAACACTGATGCAGCCACTAAAATGTATGTATGATAAAACCATTCGGTCATATTATTTCGATTAGGTTTACAATTACTAATGTACAATCAATTAACATTGGCTCCTGATTGGCTGATTGCGATGACATTTCTTTTAGTTCGCGGTTCTTTTCGGAAACTCGCTTTCGTAAAAGGTTTTGTAACAGCACGTTGTTTTTTGAATGGGAGAAGCAACATACAATGACAGTCTCTTAACCATTTGTCATCTCAAAACGCGCTGTTGCCAAATATTTTACTGGAGCTTACTGAAGCGAGTTTCCGAAAAGGCCCCTCATATTTTCATGATCTATTGTTTGCTTCTGTCGACTGTAGCATAAGTCAGTTGTCACGGGACCTGGCACTGGGTAAATATTCTACCCTTCCTTAAAATGATAATTTGTGCATTTTTTTCTTTCTAAATATAAGATAACATAAATATTATATTATCCATATTTGAATTATTTTCTATTTCGGTGATTGAAAAATAATTTCATAGCAAAATTTGGTTATTTGCATTTTAAATTTATGGAGTAATTTTGTTGTAGAGTTTATTATTATTTATTAATTATATATTTTTTACTAACTTCATTTGAAAGTTACAGGGCACTTCAGTCTATAGCTCAAAGTCCGATGCAACGATTTTAACCAACGTTGTGAAGGATATTTGGGGTATTAAGAGACATACCGAACACTCGCAAATTTTATTCCATTGCATGACATATGTTTGTTGGTTTGAGTGAATTCCAACTGATTTTGAATAAATGCTATAATCCTCCTCACTGTCATTTTTAATTCGACCGCTTTCAATTGAAATCGTTTTGGCTTAGATCTGTTAAAAACTGCTGTTATGGTCTGCCGGGTGAAAAACTATCCGGGCTTTTTATATTTAAAACAATTAAAACCATTTAAAATTATTGGTAATCACTGAAGACGTCACGCAGTGGCATCAAATTTACCAATGTTCTAGCTTATTTCAATGCCCCTAGATCGCTGATCAAAGTATTTTCAAGTCTTAGATTATCGTATGCAACTTTGCTATGCACTAAATTTAAACTACTATTGATGGATATAAATAGTGCTGGTGGGTGGAATGAAACTACCTGTTAAAATGGATATATAATTTTCAAATGGATCTATTTTTGCCCAATTGTTTATAACCCCTTTTTGATAAGTTCTACTGTTGAAATATTCTGTACCTACACTAATATATGAGATTTCAATCACGATACATTTAAGCATTTGTTTTATGAATACAGCAAATATTTGCAAAATTGCCCATTCAATAGACCATTCCAGAATGACGTCACTGACAGGTCGGCCATATTGCAGTGAGCCATCGTGTCATCTTCTATTTAGTTTTAATTGTTTACTGGTAAACAACGGATGACAGTAGTTAGACTTTAATTAGTAAAATGTTCTTGAAATTATTTAAAATACCATCGTTTTGTACTGTTGTTAAGGGTGGAATGCGGGGAGCAAGAGATAAGATATATTTTTTTGATTTCCGGCTGTTTTAACTAAGCGAGGTGACTATTTAATTGATTTTTCTGTGCACCTCAATCTGCTGCTCTTGAATCAAGTAATTTCTCTGTTGATTGCTTTTTTCGTCGTCTGACATTTTAATTATCATTGAATTCAATTTAGAGACAGTTTACTGACTGCGCTATGTGTTATTTGTAATGTTTTTATTATTTAAATATAAAATATATATTACATTGAAATTGTTCTACAAAGTCTGTCTGACCATCAACTGACTTACACCACATGTCAAAACACACAAACTTTAACTCCAGCTGATCGGGGGACCCATCCCAATATGGCCGACTTGTCCAAAATCAGGTGTTCTGGAATGGCCTATATTTAGTATAACCTTTATATTGTAAACTGATAATCTGGAGATTTTAAAATGTATGCCCATAAATTTTGATTTTATTGATGATTTGATGAACGAATGCAGTTTTGTACTTGAGAAATAATTATTAAGTATCTTTATGTAGGTGAAAAATGCATTTTAAAAGGTGTGTGTCTGTAATTATTTTGAAAGAGATATAAAATTGATGTTCGGTGCAAAACCATTACACATTTTTGTTATACTTCCATTCAATTTGAATTGACCTGCTTCAAACACCTATGATCGACTGGCAATCTATTTTTTCCAGCGCAGATTGCATGATTGGAAACATTTTTGGAAGTACCTTCATTTGATTCATCGTCACCTTTCGTAGTCTCAGAGATAGTTAATATAACCTAGAGACAATCGGATTTAATAGTTGTTGCTCTTTGAATGAATTGTGATTGTACTACTATGCCATCACTCACCTTCATTTTCTGTTATTGATTTTTTCATTTTGATGTTCGAAATCTATAATGACCTACTGACAAAGTGAATACGACCCTATTCTTCCAGCTCTGGGTGCCAACTGTCTAGTCATAACTCCGTGAAACTCGTCACTATTTCAAAATATATATATATATATATTATATACATATATTGCTGCTGTATTTTCTAACAAAAACTAACTATAAGATGGATTTGAAAAAAATAAAATTTCAATATAGGTGGTACTATTGGAAATACATGTTTATGCACCAATTGGTTTAATATTGTGTAAAATCTTATATTTAATAAAAACTTTATTTTTATCTGAGATGATTAAATCAGGCAGTAGATAAGTTCAATAAAATTTAGTCAGTGTATGCTTGATGGTTTTATTGAATTTTTGTTAAATGCTAATTTCTTGAGTTCACAAAGTATACTGGTTGTACCACCTGAAAAACAATACATAATAATCTGTTTGATTCATGTTGAAGATTGTTGAACATTAAAGATTTCCTATAATCTGACGGTGTCCACTGTCGTCCATGTGGATAATATCAAGTAGTCCCTAACTTTTGACATTTTTATGAAGTCTATTTAAAAACCAAGAGTATTTTAAGTTGGCAGTCACTTTAACCTTTGCTTAACACTTTTTATAAATAGTTTGAATATAGTATGGAAAAGAACCGACAGAAATATCAGAAAAGGTATCGATGTAGACGCTTGTAGAAGCATAAGGAATTACTGGAGGAGAAAATGAATTGTTTCCTATAATTTTATGGTTATGCATCTGAACCAATTCAATGCTAAGCAGCTTTGCTGGTAACTTTCAGTTGCATTAATTGGGTTTTTTGAGTAAACTATCAATTTGCTGGTAGAATAACGAAGTGGGAAAGATCAAAGGTAAAAAGAATTAAGATCAAAATATTCCTTTTTGATACATAAAATAATATACATTCCTATATTCCTATCTAGAATATAAAACGAATCATACCTCAAAGGTCCAGTACTAAGATGCTCTTGTTTTTTATGTAGGTATACCGTATTTGCATGGGACATATGCTGAACAATTTATTTGCACCTTATTCCACAGGTGTCATATTTAATATGGTTTGTTTCATGATCAATCAATAATTATTCAGCTATATTTATTTTTGTTATTAGTGTACCGCTGTAATTTGTAATGTAATTGGTATCTTGATGTTTGTGGGTTTTCTTGATAAAATACAAAAAGTCTAAACTAATCCATTTCCAAAAAAAAAATTTCGATATATTTTTTATATATATGATCAGGTGATGAATATGCCTTTTCTTAATGTTTTAGTGTATATATTAATTAAGGTAGAAGTTAGTTATTAAAATTATGTCTGACTGGTGTTGGAAAATAGCTTACTATTATTTTTACTTTACCTGATAAATAACCTACATCAAATTTGTTGGCTAAGCTTTCATTAATATTAAACGTTTAACGTTGTTATAAAAATTCACACGTTTAATACATTTTTCTCTTTATTTACATATTTCGCGCTCTTGATATCACTTCTTTATTTTTGATAGTTCGTTCTGAATGATCTCCAAGTAAAAGTTGCTGAAAACGCATCAAATAGCACATTACAATTTTTTTCATCATAATATATATTTTTTAATAGTGTAGTAAAATACTGTAAAAGTAGAAGAAATGTATTATTTTTGTCCTTTTTGAATAATAAAATTCCATACTTATGAATTTCTTCCAATTTCTCCCACATTTTATTACTTTTAAACAATTTTTTCCCAACGTTTAAAAATATTGTCTACTTCAACACCCTACACAGCTTTAACAATATTTATCTAATATAGTTGATTTAGATCAAAATGTGTAAGTACTATGTAAATAAATTGAAAAATGTTTTTTGTCAGGCTCATTTTATATAATAGCCTGACTAGTAGTCAGATTCGGTATTACTTGAGGAGCGTATGTGATTTTATAGTTCATCTATATATTATTAAGTACTAAGTAGTAACCGTAAATTTTTATTTGGTAAATATATCAAAATTCTAAGATCAATTATGTTAATCTAGACTAATATTTTTTATGAACATTATAGGTTTTGTACATTGTATACCTAGTGTAAGTAGACCAATAAACTTCTAAATGTAATTTAGTCGTTTTCTTTCAATAATTATATAGAACTTAATTGTCCAATATGAATAATAAACAATACTGATGGAATACATCAACAGATTCCGATATTTTTAAAAATGTAGGTATGGCTGGTAAGAATGTCCCAAAAAGGAAAGGACATAATAAGTTGGTGGATAATCACTGGCTTAAATATTTCTAAGATTCAGAAATAATGTTATTTGTTCGTACTTCTTAGTAATTGAACTCACCTCTATGTATAGCAATACTGTTGAAATAGTAATTGTGGTTTTGTGGTTATGAATTAATATAGTAGTCAGGATTTACGAGTTATGATTTTGTTAACTTTTGTACAACAACAACACACGTTTCACATATTGACATATTAGTCGTTCACCTCCGTCTCAACCGAGGCGCTCTCAACCAGTTCTCTGTCTTGATGTAATGTGAGTTGCATAGTATTGCATCAGGTACAATGCATCAATCAATACTACCCCTCAATATATGGAACCTCACATTAAGTCTAAACTTCAAATAAAGGTAATTGTTACAAACTAAACTTAACTCTATAAAAAACTATAAGTCAAAATAATCTAGAAGTTATCTTTAAACAGGTACAATGTTTAATAGATTTTTAAAATAAACAAATTTTATATTTGACAAAGGCTTTGTCAATATGTCTGCCTCCTGATTAGCAGTTTCAACATACAATAAATTAATTTAATTTTCAGAAATGCAATTGCGTACAAAATGATGTCTGACATCAATGTGCTTTGTACGTGTTGATTCCAGGGTAGATACCATTTTGATACAAGACTGATTGTCTTCGAAGATTGTTATAGGGAAAACATCTGTATTTAAAATTTCAGATAGCATCTGCCCCAGAAACAGGTTTTCCGTTATACATGTGGAAAGAGCGAATTCAGCACTAGATAATGACACAAGATTCTTCTTCTTAGTTTTCCAGAATACTAAATTATTGTTGAGTTTTATTAAATATCTGGAAATTATTTTCCTGTCATTAATACTGTTTGCAAAATCTGCGTCAACCAATGATAATAAACAAAAATTAGGATTTCCAGTTTTGACAAATTTTAAACCAACATTTTTTGTTTGATTTAAATATCTAAGTACACCTTTCAAATGAATCCAATGTTCTTGTGAAAAGCAGTTTTGAAATTGGCTATAATAGGTTACAGAAAAACTTAACTCAGGCCTATTTCCAAGCATACATACATTAAGCAACCTATACGCTCTCGGTAAGGTAGTTTTCGATCACATAAATTTTCAGAATTACTAATTATTGTTTACAACTGTAACTTTGGTTGCATTGGAATATTGGAGAATTTACTGTCTTGCATGTTTATCGATTAAATCTTTTTGACTAATATCCAATATGTATTTCCAATTTTTTCTATTTTAAGTCCTCTTTCATTTTAAAATTTCTAGAAAGTGTTTCTTTAATGAAATTTAAAGACTTAGTGCTTTCAGAAAAACAGATTAGGTCATCAACATAAATTAAAAGGAATGTGTCCATGTTGAAGTAAAGACATGGATCTTTCTGAGAACGTTTAAGACCTAAATCAGTAAGATTTTGATGCAGCAACATATTCCAACATTTTGGAGCTTGCTTGAGACCATATTATGATTTTACTAGTTTGCATACAAGATTTTTCTCTCCAAGTAGCCCTTTAGGTTGTTCCATGTATACTGCCTTATCTAACATGCCATACAAAAATGCAGAACTCAAAATAGAGACACAATAACACTCGAATAGACAACATTTTCGCGACCGGTGCATAGATGTCATCATTAAATGACCACTGTTTAAACCCACGCGCACAAAGTCTTGCCTTTTTAATTTGTTTTCCTTGAAGTGTTTTCTCTCGAAACACCCATTTGGAGTCAATAATTTATTCTGCTTCGGGGTAAGGTACGAGCTCCCAAGTACCATTTTCTTTGAGAGAATCAAGTTCATCCTGTATTGTAGCTTTCCATTCATTGTCTTGGACTGCATCTTCATATGTCTGCGG
Organism: Lochmaea capreae; assembly: GCA_949126875.1. Classification (NCBI taxonomy): domain Eukaryota; kingdom Metazoa; phylum Arthropoda; class Insecta; order Coleoptera; family Chrysomelidae; genus Lochmaea; species Lochmaea capreae. Next base: position 24,495,410 of record OX421402.1, read on the forward strand.
AACTTCAGACATAAAATTTCCTACAGATAATGCTGCTAACAAGTTTTCTTCAAGATCTAGCTCATAGTCATTAAAGTGTTTGGGTAATTGTTTTTTTCGTGTAGAATGTAACGCGTTTCCTTCCTTCTACACGTCACTATGGACACCCTTGATGCTAATTTACGGTTAAAAGCTCGGGCGCCAGATTTTTAACGTGGTTTGCTCCACGGCTCCTTGACCCTTAGCGTCGACAAGAGTTCCGGATAGCCTCAGATGGAGGTTACGGCGAATTCCAGGGGTCTGGTTGAATTTACTTTAACTAATTCTATACAATTCGGACGAGCCAAATATCGGTACTCCAAGTAATTAGTTACGGAAAATCTTTGGTTTATTAATACTCTGTGGTCTATTCAATTTATATAGCTATAGTGACAGACAAAATATCGGGAAAAATAAAGTAACGGACGTAACGGTCACAGTCGGTCAAGTTATCAAATACGGTACAAAGCTGCTGGGTAAAGCTACGGTTTCCTAGGAAAGCGGTGCCGTACTAGAGCGGTCGTAATAAAACGCTGTCCGTGCATTTTATATGTAAGCGGTTTTTTAGAGAACGGTAGCCAACACCGTCATGCAAAATAGCGGCAGCGCTATCATCGAGACGGCCGGCATAGCGGCGAGAAACAGTGAATGCAACGTTTTTGTACATTACGGTGAGAGACTTCAAGCATATTTTTGGTGGTATTCGTTGGATTCAATGTTCTAGCTTTACAACTATCGTCACCGCTATGTCGTCCGTCATATTCGTTGTCGATAAAAATTATTACGGCCGCTCTAGTACGGCAACGCTTTCCTAGGAAACCGTAGCTTTACTGAACAAGTTATGGCTTAGCCTCTTCCATGTTCGAGAAACCCTTTGGATTTAAAGGAAAGACGGGAAACTATTCTTTATACAAAAAAAACTATTGATCCACGACACGGCGAAAGAACGGTCTAAATATGCCGGTAAATCGAACAAGTTATGGCTTAGCCTCTTCCAAGTTCGATAAACCCTTTGGATTTAAAAGAAATACAGAAAACTAATCTTTGGACAATAAAAAAAAACTATTGGACCACGAAACGCCGAAAGAACGTTCTAAATCTGCCGGTAAATCGAACAAGTTATGGCTTAGCCTCTTCCAAGTTCGATAAACCCTTTGGATTTAAAAGAAATACAGAAAACTAGTTTTTGGATAATACCAAAAACTATTGAACCACGAGACGGCGAAAAAACGGTTTAAATCTGCCGGTAAATCGAACTAGTTATGGCTTAGCCTCTTCCAAGTTCGATAAACCCTTTGGATTTAAAATAAATACAGATATTTAGTTTTTGGATAATAAAAAAAACTATTGAACCACGAGACGGCGAAAGAACGGTTTAAATCTGCCGGTAAATCGAACAAGTTATGGCTTAGCCTCTTCCAAGTTCAATAAACCCTTTGGATTTAAAATAAATACAGATAACTAGTTTTTGGATAACAAAAAAAAAACTATTGAACCACGAGACGGCGAAAGAACGGTTTAAATCTGCCGGTATATCGAACAAGTTATGGCTTAGCCTCTTCCAAGTTTGATAAACCCTTTGGATTTAAAAGAATCACGAGCACAAGAAGAAAGTATTATAATCTACTTTTCACAAATTTAAAAGTACCTGATTTTTGACACACAGAGTATAAATATAAGACCGGAATAAAATTAAATTGTCGAAATCAATGCAATTGTTAAGTATATATAAAACGGCAGAAAGTAAAAGCTTAAAAAAACCACTAGGAAACCGGATAATACTTCACGTCGATTTAAGAATTAATATATTAATCACAGTTATAAAAAATTGAAAGCAAATTATATTTTACTACAAATCTTTATTGTTACTTCTAACACAAAAACCCAAAAACAAGGAAAAACTATTTCCATTCAATAAACGGACGGTAATTATTTCTTCAGAAAAGAATACAATGAATAATTTTACATTTAGTGGTGGTACGGAAAGTCTTCGTATACACAGGAAATTTGAAAAATAAGTTACCTTCTCAAATAAAAGTACGGGTCCGGAAAAACACTTAAACGGTACCTAACTTTTCTAACACAATTTTCATAAAACACTACGATTCTCTCTCCTACGGGCACTATTACGATTCTCTTCCCAATCTATCAAATCTTGCCCATTTATATCTCCCCTTTCTGCTCTCTATTTCGACCAGTGTAAAAATTCTTAATTACAGGAAAAAGTTTGTCATATACTGAACGGCTTTCGGATTTAATTAAAAGGTAAATATACTGAATGTCTTGTCAGTTGAAGAAGAAATTAAATATCGGAAACGGAAAAAAATTTATATGTTACGATTTGACTTTGCGTACCATCGGACTAATAATAAAACTATATACAGTAGAAACGGTGGAGGTTTACCATCACGTGACTGTTACCATACGTATACGTAGATATTAAAAACAATAGGCACTTGTAATAACTTTTATTTCATTGATTTATAAAAACTTTTTTTTTCTTACATCAACATTGTTTACCATTGCTTCTATAGACGATCTTCAGTAGATGATATACAACTTCTACTGCTTTCCACTGTACCTATAGAAAAAGTAAATATGATCAGATGTCTCATACTACTAATGATGGTTACCAAATTTTCATAATAGTTCTGAAAAGATATATGACATTTTATCTCCCATCGGTGGAAGTCGGAGTTCGTTGATAGTCGTCACAAGTAGTCTCATCGTTCTATCAAGCAAGTTTGTAAACATTTATCATAAATTTGTACATAACATCACACTGTTATATTATTAAGTCATTTAGGGGGGGTATTGAGCTATAGTGGTTTTTACTGAATATTTTGAATGGTTACGCCATATATCATTGGCATGTAATAAACTTACATATTATTTACTACCAATGCCTGCAACTAATGCAGTACATCCATATATATATATATATATATATATATATATATATATGTGTGTGTTTTTTTTTGTAAAGTAAGGTAGTGTTATCAATACCTATTGATTACTTGATTTTATGATAGATTAAGGTAACTTGTGGTCACGTATGAGCTCATATGTCATCTCTATGCATTGGTGTAGATTTATTATTCTGTTTCACTATTATTTATTATATAACATGTATTATAGGTTGTATACTGTGCAGGATTGTTGCACTGTATAAGCATATTCATGCTAATTATTTGATTTTGTGCGTTATCGGAAATCAAGTGTTTGCCAGAGGACGTATGTTTTGAATTTTAATGATTTGACAGTTAGAATTGTTTGGAACTCACCGTAGTACCATACTCGATGTACCTGTAGATTAGTCACCTCTATCCAATTTTATAAGTTAGTTAGGGATTTATACTTGGGATTTCATAGTGGGGATATTTTAATTTGAGGATTTTACAATTGGGGATTTATAGTTGGGATTTATACTTGAGTATTTCATAGTTGGGATATTTTAATTTGAGGATTTTACAATTAGGGATTTATACTTGAGGATTTTATAGTTGGGATTTTATAAGTTGAGGATTTTACAACTTGGGGATTTTACGGGGTATAGATAGGTATCATAAATTGTTTAGATATCCTTCCATTTTTATTTTTGGGTTTATTATTATAAGTCGACTGTGATCAATAAATTGTAACTTGGGATTTGAACATCTGACTTTTATTTCCTCACCTATTTGGTAGTCTTAGGGTGTGGGAAAACTGGTATAGGTAGTTGTTAGGAGGCAAGGTTACCTGGCGCCCATTTTTCAAAGTAGTCTTCGACCATCGGACCCTCCCGACTCCGCGAGAGCTAGAGGCAACGCCTAAAAGCGTAAAGCGACCAAAGTTTCATTTTGCAATTCGTGTGAACGAGTGGTTGCACTTACTTAATAATAATTCTGCTAGTTTTGATTTCATGAGTGATTCCTTTGCCTTGGTACCAAACCAGGTGAATTTGGATGCCAAATTGTTGGTTATTATTATACCCATCACTATTTTGATACATTCATAATTATATAGAATTCCCACCAATTTTGGAAAATTCATGGACCTAGAAAATTAATAAAACAGCTTCTTACTCATCTTAAGCTAAAAGCAATGTTCAATTGTTAAGAAGGACAAAACAAACAAGGTAAGGTGAATTCAATTTTAATTTCAGTTTAAAGTGTGATTTGCTACTCACAGATGATTTGAAATTTAAGTCATCTGACCAGAACTGTTCTGCCTCCTTGAATTTTTCGATAGTGTCTATGGGAAATGGAAATTTATTGACTATGGACTCCTATTCATTATGAGAATCAACCATTTTCATTTTCTGTACTCCTTCAGAGATCATATGTAATTCCCCAATAACATCTGTAATCATGTTGGTCAGAATATTCCGTTTTTTGATAAGTGTTTTAACATTCTCTCAAATAATGGTAAATCATCAATATTGAAACACACTTCAAGTGTCTTAGAATTCAGTAATACATTATTAGGTAACAATTTCAACAATTTTTCAAGACAATTTTCAAATCCAAAATGAAAATACTCCCCAGGTTCTACAGTTTCCATAACTATATTTCTTGTAGTTTGTAAGAGAGTTCGGGAACTAATTGGTAGATTAGGAACTAAAGGTTTCAATACATGTAATAAATCATTGACTGCAGCGTGAGATATAGGTATTATGCTTCAATGCCCACTTTCCCAGCTGTTGAGAAAAAGTATCATCTAAGATATTGGTATATGCTTTTAGAATGACTTAATTCAATTGTATATTAGTTTGCTGGATATTTTCATTAGAACTTAAAAGATTATAATCAAATACATCCTCAACTATTGTAGGAACGTTGAGTGATGCAGATGAAACATTATGTTCATCAACCTGCCTATCCAAACCAACAGTTTTAGGAACGCTCGAAACCAAAATTTCTTATGCTACCACAAAACTAGAATTTGTTGAAGCAACATTCCAATATAGATTCTAGTCAATCTTGGCCCTTTTGTAGTATTTACTCAGAAATGATTTATTTCTATTTTCGTTATTGCTCATTATATGGAAAATAAGGAAGTAAATCAGGTTGTGACGTGTTTTTCACCTCCCTTTGGTTCCTACCAACTGGGCACGTCACTTTGGACACCCTCGATGCAAAATCTTTAAAATAATTGCTCGGGCGCCAGATTTTGTGACGTGGTTTACTCCACGGCCCCTTGACCCTAAGCGTCAAGAGTTCCAGATAGCCTCAGATGGAGGTTACGGAAAATTCCAGGGGTCTCGTTGAACTAAACACTCCTATAAAACTATAAACCCACAGACGGCTCTACTACGGGTTATTAAGAAAACACTAATTATGTCAGGTTGTATATTACCAGAGAAAACAAATATACAAAATTAGCAATTCCCAATATTATTCGAAATTTCTATTTCGGCAGTTCCATGCAAAATTAAATATATACAAGGCAAATGTAACAAAATAATATATATATACAAAATTTGCCGGTAGTACGTGTATAAAAAGTGGTACGGTAAAACAAGATGTAAGCAGGTTATTTTAGCTATTAATGACAGTGTAAAGCAGTAAAAGTAATTCGTAAAAAAACGGTGAGCCGAATTAAAGAAAGAATAGAAAACAATTATAGTAGCAAACAAACAAAACCAAAAAAAATAATGGAAGTATTTTAGCGGTAAGGATGATCAAGCGGGATATCGGGAAAGTTATAACCAGATTAATAGAAAAAAATACTAAAGAACTACCAATTAGATAGTCAATCAACCTATGGCATCAGCCTCAGACTTGTTTGAAGATCTTTAATTGGGGAAAATAATTATTAGAATAAAATGAAAATCAATTTAATGTTACCGGCTGAAAGTTGGACAACGCATGGCATCGGCCTCGCACTTGCCCCACAATCAGTTCTAATTTCAAGCTATGAACAATTAAAATAAACTAAAATGAAAGGTTCCAGTTAGGGTGGTTAGGGAAAATGGGACGACCAGTGGCAAGGGATACAATGAATTCAACTAGATATTCAATCAACCTATGGCATCGGCCTCAGACAAGTTTGAATATCGTATATTTATAAAAGAAAAGAATGATTTGAAAAAAATGAAACACCATGAAACTTTACCGGCTGAAAGTTGGACAACGCATGGCATCGGCCTCGCACTCGCCCCACAATCAGTTTTAATTTTAAATAAAAATCGTAACAAAATGAACCATTAATAAAAAAAACTATAGCAAAAAGGTCGCCGTTTGGGTAATTAGGGAAAATGGGACGACCAATGTCACGGGATACAATGAATTCAACTAGATATTCAAACAACCTATGGCATCGGCCTCAGACAAGCTTGAATATCGTATAATTATAAAAAAAGGAGCTCTTTGAAAAAAATAAACAATGAAACTTTACCGACTGAAAGTTGGACAACGCATGGCATCGGCCTCGCACTCGCCCCACAATCAGTTTCAATTTTTAAATAAAAATCGTAAAACAAACTTTATAATTTAAGTTTGGTCGGAAGGTAGGACAACGGGTATAAGAACGGTAATCTAAAAATGAAAACTAAAATCCAATTTAAATCTGCTTTATATTAAGCATTCAACTAATGGTGAAAAGAAAAAACTTTAGTCAAAAAAACACACTAATAATAAAAAAAATTCTGGAAGTAAATTTTTCTTTTCTGTTGAAAAGAAAATCCAGTAAATAAAATGCGGTAGAAAATTAAAACAATTTCGACACTGAAATCGTTATCGGAAATCAAAGTTTTATTTCTAAACTGAAAAGAATATTCGGTGGCTTTATTATAATAAATTTACCTTACTTTTACTTCACACTGTACTTTAATATTCAAATTACTTACACTAGCAATCTAGAAGGTCGGGCACTTTTAACTCAAAAACTCGGAAAATTCAGCGGAAACAGAGACAGATTCGAAGACGAACGGTACTATAAGTTTCAACTCAAAACTCGGAAAAATTCAGCGGAAGCAGAGACAAATTCGAAGACGAACGGTACTGTAAGTTTTTAATACGAACGGTAATAATCGATCCCCAAAGCCGTTTTGCTTTCGAATTTATATCCTCATTCCTCCTACAATTTTTGGTCATTAGCGAAATATTATTTTACTTGTAACAAAAAGTTCCTAATATACTGGACGGTTTTCGATTTAATTAAAATAGTTTATATACCGTATGTCCTCTAGTCTTTGAATTTTTAAAATGGAAATTAATAAAAATTTTATATTTTAACTTGGAATTCACATCTTTTGAATCACTCATAAAATAAATAAATAAAGTAATGCTGATATACAAAACGGTAAAAGAAATTAAAGTCGGGAATTAAGTAACGAGTTATATAAAACTTGCTAATAAGCAATATACTAACGGCAAAAAAAACTAAAAGAAGATTTAACATGATTTGAAAAAAAAATAACTCGTTACAAGGTGCTGAAAACAAATAGTACCTTAATTAATATATAATGAATAGATTTCACTTACTTTGGCACTTACTGAACACAAAGCAAACAAAAAGACCAATAATAATTATTGTTCAATTGACACACATATAATATATAATTATGTATATGAACTTTCCACTACGCTAGACCTAGACCAGATACCTATCAGAACCCACCTAACCGAACAAAGAACAAAACCGTTTTAATTTCTCTATGGTAGTACGGCACATCGGCACAAGTAACAAAATTTACAAACAACCTATGCAAACAACACAGAATATGGCGAATGGCGATTGTAGGTTAGGTGATCTGTGATTGCGATTGCCAGGCCAGGATCTAACCGCTGATGTACTGGCGGTAAATTTAAACATTAGATTTTGGAATGGAAATCGGAAAGGACGTCATAAAAAGAAGATTTCAATTTTATAGATAGCATCATTGGATATCAAGAGGAATTATTTGCACCTGGAACATCATTATTCGGGGGAGAAATGGCTAAGGTTCCTGGAATAGAATCTTTACCAGGAAAAATCCATCAACCTGGTAAGTCTGTTGTTTAGGAATTGTTTGAAGATAACAGCATATAGAATGTGAATCATATCAACATTGGTAAATATTTCAATTTTATAGCATCATTGGATATCAACGGGAATTATCTGCACCTGGAACATCATCATTAGGATCCTCTTCAGTTTTCTCCTATGTCAACAAAAACATCATATATGCGGCAGCTCCAGGAAGAGACAATTAAAAGTGAAAGTGAGGAAGTTGAAAAGGAAATACTCAAAATTGACACAAAAGAAGCCAAATAAATATACTCCTGGTAATTTTATGGAGAAGTTTGATAAATTTTTGAACAAATCTTTGGCTCAAATTGTAAAAGAGCAAATATTGCTTAAAAATAAAAAAATATGGCAGACGATATTCCAGCGAATATAAAAAGTATGCAACAACACTTTATTTGTTGGAGCCCAGGGCAAATAATTTTTGGAAAAAAATTCTTTATTCACCACCTTAAAGAACTTTGCATACATTAACTGAAAGCCTTATACCAAAACCTGGCCTCCAAAAAAATGAAGTGTTTTAGGCATTGAAAATTAAAGTCAAAACAATGAATAGACAGGACAAACATAGTGCAGTCTGTTTAGATAAAATGTCCTTAAAATCTCATTTATACTTTAATGTAGGTAAGGATGAAGTTGGGTTTTTTGATATGGGGGTTGATTAATTTAATTTGTGTTTTTACAATTCTGCTAACGGTTGGTCTAATTAGCTGCTGTATTCTTTGCTTTTATTTTTTGTGGCTTTGGGTAATAAATTTATATATTGATTGTGTTTGATTACGTAACTGGATGGTTTATATAAACAATAAGTCTCGGTAGGTGGCGCTGCAACCGGGTTTATACTAAACAACTCCTAAACACCATCTAATTAGACAAACCGTTAGCAGAATTGTAAAAACACAAATTAAATTAGGAGTTCGGTTCTGGCAACTGATCTGAAAACAGCATTTGTATCAGCTCCTAACAATTTTACTAGCATAACAGTGTTTTTTTATTAAAGTGAACTCGATTAAAAACGGTATAGTGGATATTAGGGTTCTTCATCTTACACATAAGTCAGTTTTGACTAATACAAGATAAACTTGTGGAAAAAACTTGCTTATTTGTTCCTTAAACCTGCATAAATGTATTCTTGATCGCTACGAAAACATATACCATAGTTAAGTGCGATATGATAATAATATCAATTGGAAGACAGGTCCGCAATCAGGTTCCTAACAACAAATATGGAAGTTGTACCAGGCGAGACTTCTGACTACAGAAGTTCTCAAAACATGAATTCCTACTCTTCTATACTTACTCAACAGTTTCAAAAAAAGACCAAGCAATTATCTTTTCTGCAGGAAAAAACGGAAAAATTCAAGATTACTTAATCCCATTAGGAAAAATTATCAATCCAAAAAATATTCTGATCTCTTCAAAGTTATCTCAAAATCTGATGTGCGTATATTTAACCAGTACAAGTATAGTTGACAAATTTATGATCGAACATGGCGGTAAAATCAATATAAATAATGAAATCATACAAGCTCGAAAACTCGTAACACCGGCAGTCCGATAAATCAGGTTTCTTACCCATAGTCATTCCAGAATCACAGAAGTTATCACAAACTCGCTCCTTACAATAAGAAGTGACATGTTGGCTACAATTAACGACACCCAACCATACCATATCCAGCTAAACTGGGATGGGCTGGAAGCATGCAGTCAGGGAGGAACGTTGGTGTGGTACACTGACGGATCTAAGTCTGACATTGGAACAGGTGCTGGAGTCCATGGTGCTAGACCCAGGTGCAATATCCACCCATTGTTGGGGAATCTTGCTTCTGTATTCCAGACAGAAATCTACGCCATCGACACATGTTTGCAACTCATTGGGGGGGTACAGAGGCCAAAAGATCCTTATTCTCTCCGATAGTTAGGCAGCATGAAAATCTTAAGCATGTCCTCAGATCAGATCTAGACTGGTCTGGGACTGTCTACAGAAACTAAAAACCCTGGCTATAACCATAATAGAGTTACTCTTAAGTGGGTCCCGGGGCACAAGGGCATTGTAGGAAACGAAAAGGCAGACATCCCAGCAAATCTAGGGTCCGACACTGCATTCAATGGTCCTGAACTGCATTTGGGATATCTGAAACTGCTGCACGTGGTTGTATATCTCGGTGGAATCAAACTAAACACCAGTCGTAGTGGAGACACGTGCCAAAACAGGAACATAGCAAACTCCTTGTCAAAAAACACTCGAAGACAATGATCAATGAAATACTAACACATTAGCAGAAGCCAGATAAGGATAGTGACGGGTTTACTCACCGGTCACTGTACCCTAAGGAAGCACATGCATACAATCGGCATATATAGGGAGGAACCTATCTGTCGGTTGTGCATGGAAGAGGAAGCAGCCTCTCACATTATCTTCGATTGTGAAGCATTATCTCACTGGAGATATAGACTCCTAGGACTAGAACATCCAAGGGAGAATTTCTCCAAGAAGGATCTAGTGAAAAGCCTGTTGAACCTGATAAGGGCTACTGATCTCTTCACATAAACGGCACAACTAAGAGCACAAAAAGCCTGAAGGCTGATGTGCCGAGGACTTCAACCCTGGTGTGCTGATACAATCAATCATCAATCAATCATCAATCAATCATCCATCAATCAATCATCAATCAATCATCAATCAATCATCAATCAATCATCAATCAATCATCAATCAATCATCAATCAATCATCAATCAATCATCAATCAATCAATCATCAATCAATCATCAATCAATCAATCATCAATCAATCATCAATCAATCATCAATCAATCATCAATCAATCATCAATCAATCATCAATCAATCATCAATCAATCATCAATCAATCATCAATCAATCATCAATCAATCATCAATCAATCATCAATCAATCATCAATCAATCATCAATCAATCATCAATCACTCGAAAGCAATCAGGGAGAAGTCGGTCTTGCTCAAAATAGTGGTTTCCATGAATTTGATCATTCAAATGAGCATTTTTGATAGATTTCCTGGTTTGAAATGGAGCTATTATGAATTTAACATTTCAAAATACCATTTTTGATCCATTTCGTGATCTACAATAGCAGTTTTCGTGAATTTCACAATTTAAATAAGCAGTTTTTCTCAATTTTATTATTAAAAATAGCAGTTTTTATGGATTTTACAGTCTAAAATAGCATTTTTCGTTAATTTTATGGTTCAAAATAGCTATTTCCACGAATTTCATTATTCAAATGAGCATTTTCCATCAATTTTGTGGTTAGAAATAGCAGTTTTTATAAATTTTACATTTAAAAATACCATTTTTCATGAATTTTGGATTTGAAATAGTATTTTCATGAATTTTATCATTCAAATTAGGATTTTCCATCTATCTTGTGGTTTAAAATGGCAGTGTTTATGATTTTCATTATTTAACTTACTGTTGTAAATAGCAGATTTTATGTATTTTACATTTTAAAATAGCATTTTTCATCAATTTTGTTGTTGAAAATAGCGGTTTTTATGAATTTTATTATTTAAATGAGCAGTTTCCTAGTTTAAAATGGCGGTTTTTATGAATTTTACATTTTTAAATAGCATTTTCCATCAATTTTGGTTTTAAAAATAGAGATTTTCATAAATTTTATCATTTAAATGAGCATTTTCTATTGATTTTTTGGATTGAGATAGCAGTTATAATGAATTTATCATTTTAAAATGGCTCTTTTCATTAACTTTGTTGTTTGAAATAGCAGTTTTTATGATTTTTATTATCTAAATGAGCAATTTTCATTGACTTCTTGGTTTAAAATATAGCAATTTTTATGAACTTTAACATTTAAATAAGCAGTTCCCATTGATTCTCTGGTTTGAAATAGCAGTTATAATGAATTTAACATTTCAAAATAACATTTTTCATTAACTTCCTGGTTTAAAATAGCAGTTTTTATGAATTTTACATTTTAAAATAGCATTTTTCATCAATTTTGCTGTTCAAAATGCGATTTACATTAATTTTATCATCATCATTCTATCATTTTATCAATTCAGATTAACTTGACGGATCTACGATATTGTACAAACCAAACAAATTTAACCAGTGGTTAAATTTTAACAGTTGTTAACGAACCACCTCTTTGTTTAAAACAGTAAGGTACAAGAGGTATGACTGTTACCGGTAGTAATCGACAAGTGACGGATAAAAAATGGCGTCTCTTGGTTGTGGCAGCCATTATGAAAAGGGACGTGTTGTACAATGCTATTGGGATAGGAATTTTTCCCAAGTGCTCCATCCCTGGCATGTGTATTGCGGTTTATTTGAGTCATTTTATACTTCAGAAGAAGCTGTTTGAATTAAAATTTTTGTGAAGTAGTTCATTTTACCCATTTTAGACTCCAACAGATGTGGTTTAATCAACAATTGTGTAACTAGAATTCGATAAACAAAAATCAAAAAGGAAAAGAATAAGTTTCTAAAATAATGTTTTCATTTCAACGTCAATCAAATTGCACATAATTTAAGAAATTCATGATTCCCATTATACTTGACAAACCACCTCGGATATATTATTGAAAGCATGAGAGATATTATGTAATTTTATTGTCACACACAATATTTTTTGTTAGTTTTAGTAAGTAAACGACACAATTAGGGTGATTTCTGTGTTGTGTATATACAAAATGCAGTTTAGTCGGTTAATAAAATTATCATATATTTTTAATATTATTTTGATAGATTTAGTGGTAAACGCATTTATCGACGTCGAATTTGTCAAAGGTTATTTTGAAGAAAAAATGATTAGATACGGTACTATTATAGGGTGTTGCACCGACAAAGGTAGGTAAGCGTTTCTTGGATAACAAAAGAAAAGTTCCTTTATTTCTTAATAGTGATTGAATTTTTTATGACGCCCTCTAATAAAGCTATTTTGATGAATGTACACAAAAAAACACAATCTAAATTAATTTTCTGGTTAATTAATGTATTTGTAAGAATTTCCTATGCAATTGTATTAATATAATAATATTAATACGATACACGCCAAAATCGAAATTTAAAATGCTGCCAACACCAACAGTCTTTCGGAGCCTACCATAACTTCATGTCTACATACAAGGCGACACCAAATCAGTACTATAGATAAAGACAAGCGCGACTACACGTTAAGGTGTATAACGAGCTATACAAAAAGTTGAAAACCGACCTCATGATGGAAATGCCATCGGTCAAAATACTTCCCAAGTTCTATTAAGATTTCCATTACAGTAGAATACAATAAATAAGTATTTGATTATAGAACATCAAAAAAAATTCTAAAATTATCAGAGGCTGGTTATTGTGTCAGAATGAAGTTTAAACAAAAGGATAAAATGGGCTAGATATAAAGTGAATTATTTATGGGTAATAATTTAAAATCAAATAATAAATGGGAAAATATAGTGAGTTATGGTAGTATGTATTATAGATAATAATGGTGTAGTGTAGCATGTACGTCTCTGGATTTTGTGTTTTCAGAGTAAGAAAATATGTTTTAGTTAAATAGACAATATAATTAATGTGAAAAAAACTCAAGAGCATCAAAGCTTATATAACTATTGTTACGATGTTGTTAGACTCTCAAAGCGCAGGTCGCCGTTGTAGCGGGGTGCTTGCGACCTCTTGCTGATGCATGCAAGTATTACCAGGGGCGGCCGTAGTGTATATTTGTTACAGTCTCCCCCCTGGTCCTGAACTCGTCCCGAGGAAGGGCCAGCAAACTTCTTTGGTCTTCCTCTTCTTCTTAGCGGGACTACAGGAGTCTCTTTGTCTTCTGTATTGGCTATAGTGAAGGCTGACATATGATAGACTTCTAGTTGTGTTTGTGTGTCGTTGGGATCTGAGACTCGGTAGCTTACTGGTGAAATTATTTTTGAAATTCGGTAAGGTCCATCTATTTTAGGATGAAACTTGGTTGTCATGCCCTTGGTTGCATTACTGTGAGTGTGAGTATCAACCCATACCAGGTCTCCTACCTTGAAGGATGGGACATTGCACCTGTTTTTGTCTGCATATGTCTTGTTTCTGTCTTGAACCGACTCATTCATTGACTTGGCTTCTTTCCAAGCTGTTACCATCTTTTTTAAGCACGGAGTAATTTGTGGAATGAAATTGTCGGTTTCTACAATAAATTTGAAATGATGTTTGACCTGATCCGGTGTGCGGAGCTCTCTGCCGAAGGTTAGAAATGCGGCTGTTTTACCAGCTGATTCGCTCCATACGCTATTCATGGCAAATCTTATAGTAGGTAGTTTTTGTGGCCATGCGCGATGGTCATATTTTATTAATATGGCTAGCCTAGGCTTAAGGTCGCGATTTTCCCTTTCGACCATATTGGAGGATGGTGAATATAGAAGCGTGAAGGATTCTTTAATGTCCAAGGAGAAACAAACTTGTTGCATTACTGCAGAAACAAATTGGACAGCGTTGTCGCTTCTAATTTTTCGAGGCAGGCCATATCTGAGAAATATCTCATCAATTGGAGTTCGTGCACACTCTTCTGCTGTGTTCAACCCATCTACTGGATATATCTTCAGCAATAAATATCCATTTTTCTTCATTAGTGCCTTCTGGCTGTGGTCCAAAGAGATCAACCGAAAGGGTTTCAAATCTCTGGGCATAACCTGGAATTTGAACTAGTCCTGCAGGTTTCTGATTTGATGCTTGGTAACGTTGCATTCGGCACACTTACTGACGTAGTCTGAGATAAAACGTCTCATCCCCGTGAAGTAATAGTTTTTTGCTATTCTTTGAAATGCGCATCGTGGTATTCTTGAAATATTCTGTCCTTTTGGTGATTGGGTACGACCAGTTGAGCTCCTCCTCAGATGAATACTTGTGAAGAACACCTTGAGAGAGTAAGTAACCTCGATCAGTCCATTTGGAGATTGCTTCACTAGTAGGGTCTTCGAACGACTAAATAATCTTAGCGAGATCTGGATCTTTGAGTTGTTCGAGCCTTGTCTCATAGGCATTTGTGGGAGGAAGTTCAATTACAACTTCGCATATTTCACATTCTTGAGGTAGCTCGTTGCTACGTGGAGGTCTGGACAACGTATCGGCTATGACGTTCCTTTTGCCTGGTAGGTAGTCTATTGGGATGTCATACCCTTGAATGAGAAGTCCCCATCTTAAAAGTCTGCCAGTTGGAGATTTTAAATTTAGTAGCCAACGTTAGGGTTGATGATCTATCTGGATGGTTACATGTGATCCTTCGATGTAACCTCTGAATTTATCTAATGCCCATACGACAGCTAAGGCTCTTTCATATGTGGAGTAATTTCGTTCTGCTGGAAGTAATAGTCAGCTAGCATATTCTATTACATGTTCGTCTTGGCTTTCTCTTTGAAGTAACACAGCACCCAGCTATTTTTCAAGGTATCAAATGATTTTTGCTGCTCAGTAGTCCATTCCCATGCAACAGATTTCTTGGTTAGGTCACTAAGTGGTTTGGACACCACAGCTGCGAAGTTATTTATGAATCGACGATACCAACTTGCTGTTTGTAAGAACGATTGTACTTCTTTTACATTACGAGGTGCTGACCGGGTAGCTATAGCCGCTGTTTCCTCGGGATCCATGGATATTCCGCTTTGCGTAATTATATGACCGAGATATTTAACTTATTCGCGAGCGAAAACTCTCGCGGTTAACCTGTAATTTGAATGCTGAAGTCTGTCAAAAATAGTATTTAAGTCTTTTAAATGCTCATCGAACGAGCCAGATAGCACGATCAGATCATCTAAGTAACTAAGCACCAAAATGTTTCAAGCGTTGGAAAGTTTCTGGGGCACCTTTTAACCCGAAAGGTATGCGCAAATAACGATAAGTACCGAAATGTGTCACGAAAGTAGTTTTGTCTTTATCACCTTCAGCGACGCGCACTTGGTGATAACCCATACGCAAGTCTATAGTGGACATATAAAATGTTGTTTTCGCGGCATGAAGTAAATCGTCCATTCGGACCATGACGGACTTGTAATAGCATTCAATCGTTTACAGTCAACACAAAGTCTAGTACTTCCGTCATTTTTTGGAACTAAAACAACTGGCTCTGCCCATGCACTTTCGCATTCTTCAATGAATCCTTTTTCTAAAAGTTTGTCTATCTCGTTTTTCAACACTTGCTTTCGAGCGGGTGATAACCCATACGGTGGTAACGCTATGGGTTGGTGATCACCTGTGACTATATGAAGTTCTGCATAGGGAGTTGCTTCTCCCCCCAACTGGAAGTTATTTTCCCTTTCTTTAAGATATTTATCTAAGCGACATCTTCCATTAGGTATCAACATAACACCTTCCTCGTCCATAAGTTTTCACAGCAGGAAATCAAACCTCGTATGTGGATTATTTGAGAAAAACCATTGCCTTTTAGGGATGTCTAAGGCTACCTTAGCATTTTGTAGATAGTCGATACCTAGCAATGTTTTGTTTTGAGAGCCGGGAAAGGTAATGAACTTAATAAAGACGGCCCTGCCATTCAACATAACATCCACACAAGTAGTGAAAACATTTTCATTTTTTGATTTACCATCGGCGAGGTTAATTCTGATGTGAAAGATTGACCCTCACTTTTCAAAACCATTGCCTTTTAGGGATGTCTAAGGCTACCTTAGCATTTTGTAGATAGTCGATACCTAGCAATGTTTTGTTTTGAGAGCCGGGAAAGGTAATGAACTTAATAAAGACGGCCCTGCCATTCAACATAACACTTCCCTCACTTTTCAAAATTTGATACAAAGAATGGCTAGCAATACTTTGTGACCCAATATGTTAATGCTTAAAATAGGTCTGATCGACTAATGTATCTTCACTTAGAAATTCTACTTAAACCGTATCTGAAATATTGCATTTAGGACATTTAGAACGAACAAACCCAGGATTACCACATCCATTACACAATAGGTGAGTTTGTCGAAGAAACGACATTAGAATTATTTTGTAAATTAGTTTCAACTTTCTTTGAATTTGTGCTCAATCGTTTGCGGCATTCCTCTTTTATATGACCGGGGTTTCTGCAATAACTACAGAAACGATTTCGTGATTTATTGTCTTTGAAAACACTATTATTTACATTAACATTAATATTCTTTTCGAACGTGTCCTCTAAATGTCGCGCTTGAGAAAGTAATTCTTGAAACGTTCAATTTTTTCTGGCGGTATCTTTTCTCGTATAGTTTTAGTTAGGAGACCGTAAACCATATCTAGTTGAATGTCCTCTGATAATGTGTGAGCCGGTAATTGAGCGATAATAGCACGCATTTTACACACAAAAATGTCCACAGGAGTTTTAAAATCTTGTTCGTTTGCAAATAACTCGCGGTAAACCCGATACGGTGGTTTTTGAGGACCGAACGTGTTTTTAAATAGATTTATTGCATATTGCCACGTTTTTGTCGTATTTTTAATACCTTGAAATCACGTCGCTGCAAAACCATCGAGTAACATAGGAAGTCCTTTTAGCGCGTTATCATCGGTTATTTGTAAGCAATCTTTGTAAATAACTATCGCGTCAATAAATGCGTTGACGTATGCATCCCTCGCACCATTAATCGCGACGAGCACTTGGAAAAATTACCACTTTGAGACGGAGACGGAATGTTCAAATTAGGATTATCACGTACCGATAACCTGGCGAACTGCTGTTGGAATTGTTCATTTGTTAAAACAACTTGATTACTTTCGTTTTCTGATTGTTTCGATATGACCGAGGATAAAGTTTCAAATTCTTGATTTCTTGCACAACGCAAATTGTAGGAGTGTTTACATTTATCAGCAATTTTGAATAAAACGATTCAGGAACATGCAAAATAATAGAACTTACTTACATTCAGAAGGCTTCAATTTCTTATCTTAGCTCTTACACTCTGTATACCTATATTGAGAATTGAGACAGGAACCACAATTTTACACAAACATAAGCACTGAAATGTAAAACCAGTCCAAGATCGACGTTAGCCGGGATCAGATTTCACAGTCTTTTAAAACAACAGTAAGAAAATGTTCCAAAATTACTCGATATTACGAAATTATATCAAATAAATCGAGATATTTAAACCGGGAGTGTTAATTTGGTCCTATCACTTAAAGTGGGAGCAGAATTACAGAACACTCAGTATATTATTTGGGAATAGACACTTTGTCCAATGATCGGAAAACCGGGAGCAAGAACGCGATCAGTCACGTTTTTTAACACAACCTCACTTTTCATAACTGCGCTTTTTCGGCTTTTACACCGATTTAACAAAAAAATCTCAAATCTGCCTTAACTTGTCCAGTGTAGCATGTACGTCTCGGGATTTTGGGTTTGCAGAGTAAGAAAATATGTTTCAGTTAAATAGAAAAAAGCACAAAAGTATCAAAGCTTAACTATTGTTACGATGTCTCTTGCTGATGAGCATGCAAGTATTACCAAGGGCGACCGTAGTGTATATTTGTTGAAGTTCTTCTAAAGTTAATGTGAGGACCCATATTTTTAATCCCTTTGAAGGAAAAAGCCGCCCAATGGCGTGCATATAAATTTTTTAGAAATTAGAATATTGTGAAATAATGTTAATTTACTATATCAATTTGAATGAAAAAAATTAACCTGCATACAAAATTCATAAAATTTGTAATACAATAATAAAGCGCTTTCCTCTAGAACACGGAGTATCTAAAGAATAGTATTTTGTATTGTCAACCCAACCATTTTTTAAAGGTGGGTGTATATCCTCATACAGTTTTAATTATAATATAATTACCATTACTACTATTTTCTTACATATTAAGTTAAAATGTATTTTATTTTATATATTTATTCATGTAATAAAACCGTAAGGATTGTTTGAATAACAAATAAATGAATAAACACTTGACAACATCATGTGTGTATCAAACCAAGTTCCGTCTAAATAAATTTTAGTTCTATTATTTTCTTTTATTTTGCGCAAATACTCCTGTCTAAGTTCAGCGATACGCCGAGACTCCATTATTACCATTCGATTATCTAACTTCTTATATTTAAATCCACAATTCAATAATCCTTCGCATCATCTTGGACTGTTGTTTCAAATGGTCTCCAAAATGCCATTCTAATTAATTATATTATAAAACTTACCCTAACGTCTACGAACAAATGAATATTATATTAATATCAATTCACTGACGCGACCTAACCACTACACCATCAAAAAGGTTTTATATTAATGATACCTCTCTACACTAGATCACCTACACTTTCCTATAAATACCTATAACAATTCACTAAACTCACTCAATCAAGAAATAGATATTATATTAAATATTTCTTTAAAACAAAATTCACACCCGACACTGAATGATACTAATGGATTATAAGCCGAACCACAACACAACCCCCCCGAATACCCTCAAGACCGTATAATTTTTTCTGCAGAAACGTCCAACGGATCATACTTCGGTTATTTCGTTATATTGTGATGAATACTGCAGTTGATGACTGGTTGTTTCGAAGTCTTTACTGCAGGTGTTACTACGTTGCCAACTCTTCAAAATTTTCTTAAATATTGTAACATATAAAAAGTGGTTTTTAATTAATTTTTCTTTTTTCAGTAATTTCAAGCAACTTATTTTAATGTTTACTAATAAATTTACATTATGTATTTTTTTAAAAATATTTCCAACCTAGCTTTCTTATAACATCCCGAACTAACAGTTTACTGAAGTAAGCGAGCCTAACAATTTTAGAAAATATATCTGACAACATTGCTTTATTTTATGGTCATCACACTGACTTTGGTCAAAGTATACAGTTGGAATTTTAGAATAATTCATTAAATAAGAAGTATAGGAAGTGTAATAATGGAATGGATGTACAGGAATATGAGGAAAATGGAGTCGATAAAAATGAGTTTTGTATGGATGAAAATATGAAGAGAAGACGGAGATAATAATATGAAATATGGTTTGCTTAGATTGATTTTCCAATATTGAATATAGATTTAATTTTGAGAAGTAGAAAAACAAAGATAAAAGTTCAATAGAGAAGTAAGGATTTTGTTGGTTGGTTTAGTTTAGTTTGGTATGATGTGGTGATTAAAAAAAATTATAATTGAAATTAGTAGTTTCAATTAGTCGTATGATAAAAATAGTTAATTAATCAAATTCAATACGGGATTGGGATAAAGTATGGAACCAAGTAAATATCTTTTAAAGGAAAAGATCGATATTTATGAAAATTTGCAGGTGCAATGGAACAAAATGCATCTGATGTACATTTTTTTGTTAATAATATACTTCCGGTTTAACCGGAAATGCCATTAACTTCTTCAATTTAAATGGGACACCCTATATATTTTTACAGATTTTGAAAGAGCTTGTTATTTTGAATTCATACATACTGAGTTTAGTGTAAAAAAATTTGTAAAAACGAGGAATATAACACTTTAATCAACCTCCTTTGAGTTTTTTGCATTCTAAAAACTATTTAGATAAACTAATTGATGTTGTTTGTATGCATAGTAATAAATAAACGAGTACTGTTTAGTACGTCTTTTGTTCTCCAAGTGTCAAATTTTAATTGACGGAAATAAATTTTATAATTTAGAATGGTATAAGGTACAGTTGGTTTAAGAATTGTCAGACGATGATTTTGACCGACGGCTGAAATTTTGCGAACGGCTAATGGACATCTATAATGTCGACGACAATTTTGCTTCTAAAATAGTTTTTTCCGATGAAGCAACTTTTTGTTTAAATGGAACAGTTAATCGCCATAACTCAAGGTATTGGTCAAATGAGAATCCTCATTGGATTCATGAAGCACATTATCGAAAATGGGCTTATAGGCCCATTTTTTATCGACGGAAACTTGAATGGTGACAAGTATTTGGATCTACTAAATAACGAAATTATTCCTGCACTTCCAACAAAATGGGCAATTACCACAAAATGTTTGGTTTCAGCAAGATGGAGCACCTCCCCACTATGATAGACGGGTTAGGGATTTTCTGGATGCAAATTTTCCAAATCGATGGATTGGACGTAGAGGATTCATAGAGTGGCCTGCTCGTTCTCCGGATCTTAGCCAGTTAGATTTTTTTCTATGGGGTTATCTAAAATCACGTGTTTACGTTAGACGACCAACAAACTTACAAGAATTGAGACAAATAATTATTGATGAATGTGAACTAATACGTGGAAGTCTTGGAAAGAGTGACTCAAGAGTTTGTTAATAGGATGGCATATTGTCAGCAAGTAAACGGCGAGCATTTTGAACATTTGAAGTAATTTTGTTTTTCATTATTCTAAAATAATGAAGTGTACACCTATCGTACAACTAACAGTGAGTTACTCCTCGTTTTTAGAAATTGTTTTACACTTAACATAGTATGTATGAATTCAAAATAACAAGCTCGGTCAAAATCTGTAAAAATATATAGGGTGTCCCATTTAAATTAAAGAAGTTGATGGCATTTCCGGTTAAACCGGAAGTATGTCATTAACAAAAAAATGTACATCAGATGCATTTTGTTCCATTTCACTTACCTGCAAATTTTCATAAATATCGTTTTTTTCGTTTAAAAGATATTCACTTGGTTCCATACTTTATCCCAACCCCGTATAAGGTATAAAAAATTATAATAAAATATTATAATGGGAATGTTGAATTTTCCTCAAAAACATGATTTTACCAAAATATGAACTTGTCATGCTGTTTATAAAAGAAAAATTTCATTTTTTCTGTTTTGCGGTTTTTTTTAAGAAGAAGCTATTTTACTT
Organism: Lochmaea capreae; assembly: GCA_949126875.1. Lineage (NCBI taxonomy): Eukaryota > Metazoa > Arthropoda > Insecta > Coleoptera > Chrysomelidae > Lochmaea > Lochmaea capreae. The sequence goes on from OX421402.1 coordinate 24,517,204, forward strand.
ATTTTTCTTCCAGGATATTTTTTATTAGCAAAATCTCTCGCTTTTGGAAATCAGAATTTAGCATTTGCGAACGTTAAACATATCAAAAGAACAGACAAGTTATGGTTTTTACAAGCAAATAAAAGTCATATTGGAGTCGTTCTTGATGGAGATTGTGATCAAAACATCCTAATACCGTTTTTATTACAGGTTTATTTTTTACTTTTTTTAGATATAATAACCATTACAAACTACAAAAGAAATATGAATTAATATTTTTTTAAGTTTGACGTCTTATTATCTCTTGATATTATTTTATTTCTAAATATTGAATTTACGGCCATGCTTAATACATTGATTTATTATAAGCAGTCTTCGTTTTAGCTTCCCTTTCTATTAGATTGTTGGTGCAGCACCTATGCATCAAAAATAAATTAACAAAAGTAACCATTGTAATAAAGCGATTGTTTTTGTAAACAAAAGATGTTAGGCTGCCAAAAGTTTTGTTACATGTCAAATGACGAGTTCTCATGAAACGATATTAAATCGCAGCCACAGCTGGGAGTAGCGAGTAGCGTTACTTTTATAAAGTAATTCAAAATCATCACGAGTTACTTTTGCAGTAACTGCTGCAGCTGTTTAAAGTGAGAGAAATTTCTTTTTTTTTATCTAAACAATCTTGCCTTTAGGTTTGTACCACCACACTATAGGTACATACCATACCCCATTCCCTAATATTACAGGGTGTAATAGAACTTTAAGTTCTTCAGATGTATTAGTTCTATTGAAAGGGTTAATTTTTGATTTGACCCCAAAATTGTCGTTTTTAAGTGAAATGGCGGCATCTGTAAACTTCGTGGCACATAATGTTACACCGTTCAATGGCACGGGATAAATAAATTGGGAGTTTCGGGTAAAACTTCTCATGGAACAAGGTGGATGTTAAAATGTTTTAACATATTATGAAATCGAAGCAGAATTGTACCTTATGCAATACTATGCAACTCACATTTCATTAAAACAGTCAACCGTATAAAATAATATAGCAGTCAGGATTTACGAGTTATATTGCATAACTATATCAACAACCTTTCTATATATGACATATACTGTTACACTGCTCCATCATATACGGTTGACTTTCAATTAAATGTGGGTTGCATAAGGTACAATGCTGCTTCCATCTAATAAAAATCAATACCAAAATTAGACCTAATAAGTTCAGTAGAACAAGTATAAGTAATGAATTGCCTGGGTCGCTATTCTTGACATCCTTCGCAATTGTACGAATGCGCATGGTTACGAATGGGCAATTTGCGAACACTTTCTGAAAATGGTATTCTTGATCTCTCTTCGTAGAGATGTGCGAACATTTTCATTCGTGTGGTAAAATGAATTTGACAACATCGCAATTTCTGAATTATTTAGTAGTTCTGTGTCATCACTGTCATAAAATTATGGTTAGATCGTAACTTAGGTTAAGTTTCTATTCATGGTGACTAGATTTTCTATTATTTTGATACGATGAATACATCTCAGATGAATCCCCTAATTAAAAATAAAAGAAATACTAATGCGTGCATAGAACAAAAACAAATATTATGAGAATTTATGAAAAACCACCCAAACCTAGTTTCCGGGAAATTTTCAAATGAGTTCACCCAGAAAGACGCACAAGGGCTTTGGCAAGAGGTAACAAATATATTAAATAGTTGTGGTTTGTGGTGCAAATAAGGAGTGGAAAGGTATTAAATGTATTCTGACAGTTTTTCTATTCAATAAGATAAGATTTTAAATTTATTCCAGACATGGCAGGACATTAGGTCCACAAATTGATATTCACTTGAAATATGAAAAGGGTCAATAGGATTGAAACGATTATGTTGAATAATTGGTTCATCTTCAAGATTTTCCAAATTTGCAATATATGGCAAATCATTTCGTACAAAAATTTGATACAGTAATTTTGATACCTAAATAAAAGTCAGAGAATACACACAACTAAATATAACCTATAAATTTTGGAAAACGCATACGCAAACCGTTTGCGATCAACAAATACCACTCGTTGTAAAACACGCATGTTCGCTGGTGTTTCGCTGGTGTTTCGAATGGTCAAGAATACCAAATGCAAATGACATTCGTAAAATTATGAGATGCGCACGACCTTGAGAAGTACGAACGGTCAAGAATAGCGGTCCTGAACGCGAAAGAGAACATAGGGTACATTGTAAAGTCGTATTAGAAAAATCAAATCATTTAAAAAACAATAGAATAAGGCAATTCTACTGTAATTATAAACAAAATTGATTATTATTTCAAAGTAATGGATTCATTAATATGAATGGCGTTTATACTAAACTACCAAATAGGCTGTTGAATAACACACAAAGGCTGGCCTGCCTGTGTGTTACAGGGGCCATAAAAACTACTCCTACAGCTGCAATGGAAGTCTAAATGAATCTGCCACCTCTACACATATTCATACAAGGTGAAGCGAGATCTGTAATGCACAGATTAATACATAGCCAGCAACATATAAGCCAAACGCATAGTGCTGACAACTGGAAGCTAATCGAGGAGCTAAAGGCGGACTGCGTTATGGGACAGCCCATCGATGCAATAGCTACGAGATATAGCTTCGAAAATAAGTTCAAAGTAACTATACCAAACAGGGAAGACTGGAAAAAAGGTGTACCCATACATGCAGATGTTTTTTGGTATACAGACGGGTCAAAGACGTTAGACGGCGTAGGAGCCGGTATAGTAGGGCTAAAGCAAGGGATAGCCTATCAAGGAACGTCACAATTTTCCAGGCGGAAATTACGGCGATTCACCACTGTGTGGAAGAAATTAAAAGGCAGAAGAGAACATATCGTTCAATTGCCATCTTCACAGACAGACAAGCAGCGCTAAAGGCGCTCAACTCCGTAGAGGTCAATTCTAAGCTAGTATGGGATTGTGTGCGGGCCCTAAACACACTGGGTGAGCGTAGCAATGTTACGGTAGCCTGGGTACCGGGGCACGAGGGGCATAAGGGCAACGAAAAAGCAGATGAAATGGCCAAGCAAGGCTCATCAATGCCGTTCGTTGGGCCGGAACCCTTCTGCGGCGTTGCAAAAACCATAACAAGGAAACAAACAAAGAAGTGGGTCTCCCACAAATCTCTGAAATGGTGGAGGAACTCACCAGGACAGAGGCAAGCGAAACAGTTCATATTAGAACACTCGCCAAAATTTACAGCAGATCTGATGGCCAAAGACAGGAAAACTGTAAAAGCTGTAGTGGGTCTGTTAACGGGGCACTGTAAGCTCAATAGGCATTTAAAGCTGATGGGATTGACAAACGAAGATACGTGCAGGTTTTGTCACCTAGAAGAAGAAACGGTGGAACACATTCTATGTCAGTGCGATAGCCTGGCAAATGTGCGGTTTTTTGCATTAGGCGAAGAAAAGCCAGTGGCAGAGAGCTATATGGAAGGTTCGGTCTCCACGCTAATAGTCTTTTTAAAAAGAGTCGGGCTGGAGAATGTAATCTAGAGTTTGAGAGGACCACAATAGATCTGAAAAGGTCGCAGTGGATTAGGCCAAAAGCCACCTAATAAAATCTCATCTAATCTAAACTACCAAATGATACTACCAAATCATTTGAAAACAAAATTTATAAGACTATTCAAATGTAGCCGTGAAACAACAATGTTAACACCGAAATGCAGTAAGACACCACATTTTTATGGTCTACCAAAAGTTCATAAATAAAACATACTATTGAGACCAATTTGTAGCACTATTAATTCCCCGTGAAGCAAACTATAAAATCATAATATATTAAAAATTATTGAACCCCGCGCAGGATAAACAGATTCATATATCAAAAATAGCAATAATTTTTTTAAAAAATTATCAGATTTAAATTTTAACAAAAAACATCATTTGGTCAGTTTTGATGTAATTAGTCTCTTTGCAAATGTACCGGTCTAAAAAACAATAGAACTTAACTAAAAATTAGAAATTGATCAGACACTTCAGAAAGAACCAAATTGAGCGTAACATTAATAATACAATTAACCAAAGTATGTATAACATATTTTCACTTCAATAACGATTTTTATGAACAGAATTTTGGTCTTGCCATGGGCTCTTGTCTCTCACCCATTTTATCAAATATTTACATGGAACATTTTGAAACCCAAATAGTAAATAATCAAAAATTAAAACCAATGTGTGGTGGAGATATGTAGACGACATTTTCGCAATGTGACCTAATGAATTAGTATCTTTGAATTTTGAATCCAGTTATTATATAAGTGTGAAAAAAAGGATAGTAAAATCTTTATACGATAGGGCAAAAATCATTTGTTTTAATCATAATTGATTCACAAAGGAGAAAACTTTACTAAAATGAGGTTTGAATTACAATAGCCCAACAGAATTTATAAACAAAAAGTTAGTAATATAGGTTAGGTTAGGTTAGGTTAGGTTAAGTTAAGTTAAGTTAAGTTAGGTTAGGTTAGGTTAGGTTAGGTTAGGTTAGGTTAGGTTAGGTTAGGTTAGGTTAGGTTAGGTTAGGTTAGGTTAGGTTAGGTTAGGTTAGGTTAGGTTAGGTTAGGTTAGGTTAGGTTAGGTTAGGTTAGGTTAGGTTAGGTTAGGTTAGGTTAGGTTAGGTTAGGTTAGGTTAGGTTAGGTTAGGTTAGGTTAGGTTAGGTTAGGTTAGGTTAGGTTAGGTTTATGGTGACTGTGTTGGTCAGGCAGCACAAAAAAAAAGGTTTATAGTGACTAGGTCTATAAGGCCCTCCACTGCGACTCGCACCTATTCAGATTACACCAAACAAATTCAGCTTCTTAACAAAGCCGATTCGTTTATTTGGTGAATGATATTTCAGGTCCGACGGCGAGAGAGAATCCCTGCCAAACATCAGATACCTGATTCGAGCCGCGGCGGGGCAGGCACAAATTATATGCTATGCTGTTTCATCATCTTCTAGACAAAGACGGCAGGTCGGATCTTCCGACAGTCCAAGTTTTAGCATATGATGATTCATACGACAGTGGCCTGTTAAAAGACCTGTTAGACAACGTAGGTCATGCCTACTATAGTCTAACATTTGTTTGGAGACATTCTTCGAAGGATGTATGAAAGCTTTTTAATGGACCAATTCTGGTTAATTATGCCAGAAGTCTAAAGCTCTTCTTGCCGTCCAGGTATTTAGTGTTTGTTTAGCAAAACTTATTACGATGCCAATTGTAGGTTCTGGTCCGATAGAAACACGTGCGGCACCCTCCCTTGCAAGAGAGTCTGCCTTCTCGTTTCCTCCCATGCCAGAATGGCCAGGGATCCAGACCAGCAATACCTTATTGAGTTCTCCTATTGAGGATAGTCTTTTTTGGCAGTCTAAAACCAATTTCGACGTTACACGGTGAGAGCTAAGTGCTTTCAAAGCCACTTGGATGTCCGAGAAAATTTTTATTGTTCTATGTATGAGATTGGCATGCTCCAATCTCTGCACACATGAGACAATGGCGTAAATTTCTGCCTGAGGATCCTAGAGAGGTTGAAATTTCTGTCCTAGGTCTGCGCCCGTATACACCTGCACCAGATCCTGGGGGTATTTTATATCCGTCTGTGTACCAACAGCTGTCTGCTCTAAATAGTTCATCCTTACGGAGGTCCCATTCATCTCTATTTGGAATTAGGACGGTATACGGCAGGTCGTAGTTTACTGTTAGAGGCATTATGTCAGAGGTCATTCCCAGAATACTGTGACTTTCAGTGTCCACTAGCATTCTAATTCGTTCTGTATAAGCCTGATTTGTGTATTTAGAAATATGCGCAATTCTGTATGTTGTCCATCTAGCCTCTCTTTCCAAAAATATATGAAGAGGAGGTAGGTCCAGAAGGATTTCCATGGCTGCTAACGGTGTGGAGCTGATAGCACCAGTAATGTGAGGCCCATTTTCACATTTCACAGTTTTTTATTATTTGTTTGGGAATGAAGATGTCGCCTTTTGTTTGAGAAACAGGTACTTTTGCCAAAAGGCAAGTGTAAGGATACATTTTTTTTTAAATAGTGGGATAACTTTCTAAATATAGAATGGGTAAAGTAGTTTCGGGAGTAATTTACTGTGAGTTAACAAAATCTAAGTATACTCTTAATAATCTTATATTATCAAGTCCTATAAGACCATCAAAAATCTCATGAAATTTAAAAAGATGAAACTTGAAATTAGCATTTCTATTAAATTCAGAAAATATTGGAATAATTGAACAATTTTCTTGACTATATGTCTGAAGTGCTGTTGTAACAGTGAAAGGTTCTCTGAAAATTTTATCCTTGAAAAATTTTTCAGCAATTTCAGGTTCCAGAAAAGATTTTGTTGCGCCGGTATCTATAAGTAGTTTAATAATTTATCGTTATGATCGTAATTTTGTATCAGTCGAAAAATGTAGCATCTAATCGAAAAAGCAGGTAAAACTTCTTATATACTTCTTTTAGTGCGGATGGAATAATTACTTTAATGTCAAAGTTCATTGGTTGATAATAACGATGAATTCTGATTTTTCAAACATGTTTAAAAATGTTGAGTTATATATAAATGCTGACATCAACATAATGTTTTCTGAAAATAACGATAGTTTCTACAAAGTACAAGACGTTTACAATCCAGCATCTACAAAAGGAGGAGATTTAAAAACGATAAATTTGGGAGAATATAATAAAAGTTTAGGTTTTCGAATTAAAAAAGAAGAATATAAATATTGGCTTAGAAAGAATATGACGGGAGTTATACTAAAGACCATCGTAGTGGTAAGAATAGTGTTATTCTTTTGAATCAGTTGTATTGTATAGATTATCATATTTTCAATCTTCAGTTGCCAGTACAGTTTAAGGAAACGTTAATGGATTATCTACGTAGCAAAGAGCATCCAGAAATAAATACATTCAATAGATTCCATTACGAGCTTATCAGTTCATGTGTCAATTACTATAATTTCACGTGAGTAATCTACTTAACAATATACACAATATACAAGTATATTTTCGGTATAATAAGAACCTGTTATATTAACAGATCGGTGATTTCAAGATACAAATCGTGGGGTTACTTAAAAAATGATGGTACCTTCGATGGTATGGCCGGGCAATTAGAACGAACATTGATTGACTATGGAAGTTCACCTTTATTTTATCGAGTGGACAGATCTAAAATTCTATATTTTGGCAGACAAACATGGACTTTGAGGTAAAATACTCATTGATAATGTTTGTTATTGGGTATAGTTTATTTGAACATGTAAGAAACTGACCTGACTTGACATGGGATAATGACATGCAATAAAGCCATAGAAGTATTAGCCGTAACAGGGTCGTATTTATTCATTTTGTTGTTGGTAAATAATAAATTATTACCTGAAAATTCTGGGTCATTCTTCTTTTTCATCAGGTATAGTGAGAACCTGCACGGTAAATCCGCAATGTTTTATGGTTTTATTGCATCTCAAGCCTAAGTCAAGTCAGTTATATGTTGAAATCAACTATACAGACTAATCATTATGACAACAACGTACATTTTATTTTCTTGTTGGAGTGAAAACTTGAGCATCGTTGTGTGATTTGAAACTGTGCTTCATCTTCGGTTCGCTCCTCTTTATCCTGAGCTTCGTATAACTAGAATGTGCTTGTCTGAAAAGGTTTTACTTATAGGTGTGAATAACTGCCCTCTTGTTTTAATTTTTTTTGTTTCAGGGCTGCTTTCATATTCAGAGATCAGAAAACTGTAAACTGGGTAGATGTATTTTTAAAACCTTTTACATTGTCTGTATGGCTTTGCTTATTGTTAATTTTTATGTTGACCATTTTATTTTTAAAGTTTACCAATATTGTTGAAAAACGTAATGTACAACATGCTGAAATTAGTTGGAGCTATTTGTTATTAAGTACTTTGGGAATTTTTTGTCAACAAGGTACTACAAGTTTTTACCATGACGACACACATCTTAACGTTTTTAAATTATTCTATAGTCTCATTTTAACGTAATTCAGAAAATCAATTGAATTATTTTTCAAGTATTGGTCTTGTTATTACACTTTGTACTCAATTTTGTAGGTATTGACGGCGTACCACGTTATATTTCTGGAAGAATAACAATTTTTTTTATGTTTATATGTTCTCTACTGATTTATCAATTCTACTCTGCTAGTATTGTGTCTAGTTTACTAACAAAACCCAACACCGAAATAAAATCCATTGAAAACATTCTTCATTCAACATTAAAAGTCGGATGTGAAGATACATTATATACTAAGGATTATTTACGAGTTAGTCGCCGACGATAATTATTAACATTCATTTTTAAAAGTGAATTCTTTTAGTATACTACAAATAAGCCAACTAGGGACTTGTATCTGACAAAAATAATAGGAAAAGAAAACTCGTCCAATTTTTTCAGTGCAGAAGATGGTCTTCAGATGGTTAGAAAAGGAGGTTATGCCTTTCACGTAGAGCTAACTACTGCTTATCCTATTATTACCAAAACATTTTCTGACAGAACAATTAATGAATTGCGAGAAGTACCGATGTATATGTCGCAACCTATGTACTTTAATTTACAGAAAAACTCTCCCTTTAAAGATATGTTCAATACTTGGTGAGTAAAAGTAATATACTCATCACTTACTCCCATTTTGTTAGTGTAATATTTTGGTTTATTGGATTGTATTTTTTTTGGGGTGAACATTCACTAAGACCTTAAGGGTCTATTTTGTGCCACCAATATTGATGCAACTTGCACTCTGTATTAGAATAAACCGCTTCCAATTGTAACGAATAAATTTACAAATAAGTATTTTCAGCCTCCAAAGATTGGCAGAATATGGAATTTTAAATAGAGAAATACGATTTTGGCATCCCAAAAAGCCAGAAGGAGCTCATTCGACGTTATCTCCAACCAGCCTCAGTTTAGATTATTTTTACCCCCTCTTATCAATGTTATTAATAGGAATTATTATAAGCGCAATAATATTAACATTGGAGATTAGTATGCATTTAAGACAGAGAACAAAAAAAGTAAAAGGAACAGAGACACTCAATTTTCAGTTTATTCATTAAGACTAAGTATTATTATGAAATTCGTAATAAAATATGCACAGGATGTTTTACATTTTTTTTATTCAATTATTCACGTCATACACATTACAAAAAAGTAAGTAGGTACCTACTTGTACTAAGCTCTCAGAGAAGAATCAAAGTATTTATATAAAACGATTACAGTTGATGAATATAGAATTTAACCTTGCACCAAACTTTCGATCCAACTTTTTATTTTTATAAGACTGAGGAACACTTATTACTGAAAAATCACAAAATTTTGACATATTCCGGTGAAGCTCCAGGTGCCATCTTGAAAAAACGTTTTCGGGCCATATCTCGGGAACTTTGCACTTAAAGGTGAAAGTCAATGAGAGCATTAGTGTAGAGAATAAAATTTGGCACCGAATGTTTATAAAATATATTACATTATTTATTCTTCAAAGTCCACGCGAGATCATTCCAATGTCGAAGCGTCTTTTTCTCAACAAAATTAAACCGAACGTAGCATGTGTCATCTACGTCACACCAGGCCAGTGCTCTTTTCGCGCGCACGATTCATGTGCGTGACACAACATAGTAGCGTTCCCAACGTACCACTTCGTCCCCCCATACACCTCATAGCACAATATTTATATTAATTTCCCTCGTCACCAAAACAACGGGGAATGTAGACCAAACGTGGGAGGCCCATGATGGCCTAGAACCCCCTTTGATTATCTACTTTTGTTACCCGTGAAATGTTTCTGTGCAACTTACCGTTTACGATTTATGGCCCATTTAATTATACAGTTCTTCTATCTCGGCGTCTTAAAATATTGAATTGATCAATAAAATTCATTCATCCTTTTTTGAAGATCAATTCATTCTCTACAACTTTTGTTTGAAACTTTTTTTTTATAATGTCCATACTTTTTGAGCTATAGGACGATCAATGTTTGACTACCGGGAGTAAGGTCGAAAATTTCAAGGTATGTATTGTGACGGGTTTTCCTCTGCTCTATTGGCTCTTACTAACTGAGAACGTCACTTTGGACACCCTCGATGCAAAAACTTCATAATTATATGCTCGGGCGCCAAATTTTTAACGTGGTTAACTCCACGGCCCCCTGACTCCAATCGTAAAGAGTTCCAGGTAACCTCAGATGGAGGTACGGTCAGTTCCAGGGGTCTAGTTGTATTCTATCCGGCAGGGTTATTTCTAGAAAACATCCTCACTGGTCCTAAAATAAATGTTAGTCTCCTGGCCTACACTACAGAGAAGCTAAATTCGTGTAGCAAAACAACTAATCTACCATAGGATTAATCTAGTCAATCGTAGGTCAGTAAAACACAAAGGTTTGGTTAGATTACACTATAATTACCTTCACCAATATTTACAGGGTCGGTAGCTGATAAAATCGTTACAGAGAGAAAAAAAATAAAAGCACTATCATTCATAGCAAGTAATAATACTCTGGTATTTACAGAAAAGCATAGCAATATAAGCAAATTATACATTATACAATCATGTATATATATATATATATATACATATATACATTTACCATACGATTATTAGAGACGAAGCGGGCAGGACATAAGCGAGAGAGGTTTATAAGCATACGCAATGTTTTTATGTGAAAAGAAGCGGTGAACGAAATGATTTTTAACTTTAGAGGGGTCTTTTCTATAAGCGGTTTAAGAATTACGAAGCGAATTAAGTGTTACTTTCAACAAGATGTTGCATCACTTTTGAAACACCCGGTATGTATTACATTAATTAATATTTTAATACTAATCTAACACTTTATCGGGATGAAAAAGGACGGAACGTAAACGGAAAACGGATTTAAAATATCAAAGGGCACTAGTTGTAACGCCTGGCACCCCTCGAGATTTCAAATCGGAACGCAAACGGAAGATCAGATATAAGTTATAAGAGTTTTCAGTCCTCAGATTTAAAATATCAAAGGGCCCTAGCTGTAACGCCTGGCACCTCACAATATTTCAAATCGGAACGTAAGCGGGAAATCAGGAAAAAGTAATAAGGGTTTTGGTCCTCGGATATAAAATATCAAAGGGCCCTAGCTGTAACGCCTGGCACCCCACAAGATTTCAAATCGGAACGTAAACGGGAAATCAGGAAAAAGTAATAAGGGTTTTGGTCCTCGGATATAAAATATCAAAGGGCCCTAGCTGTAACGCCTGGCAGTCCACAAGATTTCAAATCGGAACGTAAACGGGAAATCAGAAAAAAGTGATAAGGGTTTTGGTCCTCGGATTTAAAATATCAAAGGGCCCTAGCTGTAACGCCTGGCAACCCTCAAGATTTCAAATCGGAACGCAAACGGGAAATCAGGAAATCAAATATGACGGGATTGCACAATGGTTAACTGCACTCGGGTTCGGTGAAAGTTTTGCAGGAAAAGAAATACTGAAACCTTTCGTGAAATGAAATTTCAAAATAACTAGATAAATTTTGTCTATTTACTATTGATTAAAATTATAACTTCAAAAATTCTTACCTACACAGCAGTTAAATTTCTTTTATGTATCGCAGAGAAAAGAAAAAATACCAAAAGAAATACGGACTATAAAATACAGTAAATAAAGTAGACGGAGCTTTGTTCGGGCACAACTTCTGGTCAGCACACACTCTCTTCAGAGATAAGGACGGTTAGAGAAAGCCATCTCTCTACTTCCTAAGAAAAATTGTGTGCTGAGCGCCATCTATTGGAATATCTCAAATATATTGTGTCTGCAAAAACAGTATTCTGTAAATTTTCAAGTATCCTACCCGGGAAAATTAAATTATTGATGTAGTTTTCTTGTACCTTGAGTCTATTCTCAAAAAGTGACATTTTTTGTCGCATGCGAGATTATACTTTTGTCAATCAAGAATTATACAAAAATGTACAATATCGCATGCGACAAAAGATGTTATTTTTTGTAGAATAGACCCCCTGAGTTGGCGAAAAAATTTCTTCTGTGGGTTGTTTGTGGCATATTCCCAATAAAAACAAACGACCCACATAGCATTGAAAGAAGATTCATATGCCAAGTATATGCCTTCAAAGTCCTGTAAAAGATGTTCGTTTCGGTACATGATTAGCATATGCTGACCACATACTGTTTGAGCACATCCCTGTACATACATCCATAGCAAGTGCTAAGAATTTTAACTTGTTCTTTTCCGTAGATCTTTCGCATATGAGTCGCACATCCATAAAAGGCCACCCAAAGTTTGTTTTTTTAATTATATATTTAGCATATAATAATGATTTACCATTAACTAAAGTCCTTTTTAGTACATTCAGCGCATATGCTGAGTATATACCTTGAAGAATATCAGAAGTATTTTATTTTACAGATATCCTAAGCATATGATAAGGATTATCAATAAGGTCAGGTAATTTTACATCAGATCTTTAGCACGTTTTACATACATATATGAATAAATATTTACTATTTTTGTTTAATACATTCAAAGCCATCATTGGTGTTGTACCCTTTTATTTTAAATATTCAGCATCTGCCGATATCAGAATTAACTCAAAAGCCCATCCTTAGCATGTGCAAAATATAAAACATGGAATATTATTTGGTAGGTACATTTAACGCAAATTCTACGCATATATACCATAAAATAAAGTCAAAGGCGAATATATACCTTTAACATGCGAACCAAAATACATACGCTCAATCGTTTGGTGGTCGTTTTGTAGTTACTTAGTTTTGTTTGGTAGTATCTAGTTTGTTTATTAAGAAGTAATAAGAGAATTTTGGATTCAAAATTTCAAAGTTAGGGTGCCAACTTCAAGCAGGTTCCTTTATATATGAAGAACTACTAATACTGCACGATGAGGACGATTCATGTCCGGAAGACAAGGCTTGTCCTTCCCTGCGCCATACTTCGACCGGACTCTTTAATCTGAACGCATCCGAGTTCTGAACACACCCGTCACTTGTCATTGTTAGGGTAGACCGTATTTCCCGTATTCATTTTTGTTGCTGTGGAATTTTGGGTAGGGTTGCTTGGCCTCTGGAGTTTTTTTACATTTTTTGATTAGTTTTTTTGTGTCTTTTGTTGTATAATTATTGAAGCTTAACATAGTAGACCTGATAAAAACCTTTTTGGTTGAAGCCAAGGAAAGGATAAATTTGGGGGACAGAAAGAAGACTAAAGCTTTAGCCGATGAAATAGAGAAAAGCTTGATCACCCCTACATATTTAGTACCTAAAAATATTAATTATTTCACATCTTTTAATGTAGATACAATCTTTAAAAATATATGATAATAGAGCTATGTTGTAAAGTTTTGTTTACATACCAAATGGCCTTAGTTATAGTTTTTTACCTGGACGCCACAAAAAAATTTCCGAACGGCATGCGTAAGTGCGACTTTTCGCACGCTTTCCACATGCCCATGGGAAAGCTTTATTCATGCAAGGCATGAGAACAAGATATCCTTAACACTTACTACAAGAAAGTCTTTAATAACATGCTATGAAGTTAACTAGGATTTGAAAAGAACCTGCCATAACACTTATTGGCAACACGGTATTCGTGCTGGGTGCATGCTCAGTATTTGACAAGAGTATCTTTGGTACATTCTATGAACCTGAATCGCATGTGATAAGGGCGGCACAGTACCTATTTTTAGCAGGTGGCGTTGTATCCTTTTAGTGCACATGCTAAGGATGGGAATAGATTGTACCTACCCACTTAACATAGGATATCCTATGGATATCCATATAATATCCACGATATGGACATGGAGACAGATAGGACATCCAATGGATGTCTATTTACCATTAGTACAATGGATATCCGTTTAGAGACATTCACTGGACCTTCAGTTGTCGTTCATCACTGGACGTGAAGATTTATTTGAATGATGGTCGGCCATTGGACATCCGCTATATTTTATACTTATACCTTCCATCTGCTACTCGAATAATTTTTTACACTCGTAATGGGTACCTATTATATTTTTAGTTTCATGTAATGCAAAAAAAAAAATTAATTGAAGGTAGCAAAAGCTTAGACCAGTGCGGCTAAAGGAAGTGGCATTACATAAAATGTCTATTTGTATCTGATTTGGAAGGAGGAAGAGTGAATAAGGCTGAACATCTGTGGTTTCATAAAAATAAATGATAATTTGATGTTAGACTGTGTAGACAGTTCTTGTTCAAAATATATCCAGTTCATGTCCTCAATGTATGCAGCTCACGTCCTAAATGTCTCCAGTTCATGTCCTATAGTATATTATTCACGATTAAATTATAATGATGGCTATTATTCACCATGGTGCGAGTATAATTAATAGCCATTATATGCGAGTAGAACACTATATTTTGTCCACGACTGTGAATTACCAGTTTGTATACATTTTTTTGTCAAACTAAAACACTATACTTTACCAAAAACTACTAATTACTAATATTTACTGCTTATGTTATTCAACAGATTATATATTTGATAACTATTTCATTATTTAAAACGTCTCTTTTACTTTTGACATACATCATACACACTAGATAAAAAACTGCATGTAAAACGATCTACTCGTATATATACAACAGCTTGATCAGCTATCACATGTATCTTCATAGCATGGTGGTTTACGGCTCTGACTCGGTGAAGTGAGGAATTTTAGACATAGGATCGAATCCCCGTCGCGGTGAAAATTTTAAAATAATAAATTGTGGCATTTGTAAAAATATGAAATATCTGCAATACATGGGAAGTGAAGTATCTAGTACTTGTAAAATGTTAGAATAAATAATTATCAAATAGTCCATATTTTTACAAGGAATATCCATTTTTAGTACGAAACGGATATTCAATGGATGTCCGTAGGATATCCTTCTGGACTTGAACGGATATCCTATGGATATCCCTTATGTCCAATGTGGATATCCATTGGACATCCATTGTATTTTCATATATTATCTGGGTAATAACATCTTTATCACATGCATGTTGGCACTTTGAGTTTTTTAGTGCTGGGTACATACTCAGCATCTTATAAGAACATCTTTGATTACAT
This sequence comes from Lochmaea capreae, assembly GCA_949126875.1. Classification (NCBI taxonomy): domain Eukaryota; kingdom Metazoa; phylum Arthropoda; class Insecta; order Coleoptera; family Chrysomelidae; genus Lochmaea; species Lochmaea capreae. The sequence goes on from OX421402.1 coordinate 24,532,304, forward strand.
TTCTAATAACCTGACCAGCATGTGACCAGGGCGCAACACAATCTATTTATAGCATTTGTTTTGGTATTATTTGAGAACATGCTATGCACATCCATGTTCTTTTGAAAATATTCCACGCATATGCTAAGGATGTCAAATTGCTATGTGGGGAAATAGTGGGAAAAATAAAAACAAATATTTTAGAACATGAGTATATTAACCATTTATATTATTAACAAATATACAAATACCGAAAATAAAATAATTGTATATTACAATATATAAAAATAACAATTTTAAAATTATTAAAATAAGTTGCTATAATATAAAAATGATAATGAATTTAACTCAAAATCTCCAAATATAGATTTAAAACAGATCCAGTTCTTTATCAACCTAAAAATAAAAGATTAGCGTTTCAATTTTCTTGCATATTTTTGTCAGCCAAACGCGTTATTGGATGCTGAGTGGCTCTTGTAATGAGTAGGGTTAACTTTCCAACCCAAAACATATATTTGAATCTTTTCAATTGATATGTACTGGCATACCAATCCTTCGATATAAATGGTTGTAGATGACCTGCACTGGAACGGAAATATTCCTTCCCAAATTCCTTAGACAGTTGGAAATTAGTCAATCTTTTCAAATTAAGAAAGTATATTGCAGCAAGTAAATTACAACAATAAAGTATGCGTGTGGTTGCAGGTTATTTTTACTTGGTATTATCTCTTATTAATTATAAATAATAATTACCTCAGTGGAACAGGTGGTCAATTACTGCATTAGATGTATTTCATTTGTGACTTGTTTTTATGCATTGAAAATTATATTATGCGGAAAGAATCAAATTAGATGACAGTGACAGCTACACTACTTTTCTTAATTTTTTATTATAAGCACACTATATCATTAAGAAAAAGAACACAGACACTACAGATGGAAACGTAATGCGCCGAAACCCAAACATCTGTATAGACAGCGCTATGCTTCTTGTAAAACATACTAAAGATGTTACAAACTGTTTTGCAACAGCTCTCCTTAAATATTTGCCAGACAAAATCTTATTTAATGTTTCCAAGTACATGAAAAAAATCACATTGATAGACATGTTTAGAAATATTTCCACACTGTTTGTGTGACTGTCACAAAACAGTGTAGAAATATCTTCTAAAGATGTTCTTCGAACATGCGAATTAAGTTTTGATGTTATCCCATAAACTGTAATTATACTTGGTAAACGGTTCAAAACAACCTCAGTAACTGTTTGAATGCAAAACAGAAAATACTAGAAGGCCGAATCAATTTACTGCCTCCATATTCTCTGCATTGTATTAAACTATTTTGAGGAATGTTTTTGTCTGTACATATTTTTTTGTAACACATAGAACATATGCTGGGTAAAACTTTTTTTGCCACATATCCAGCAACGTAGGCAGGTGCATAATCTTGTACAAATCTTAAATTCAATTTATCAAATTCTGGCAGAATTGGTAGAGGAACAAGTGGAGTTTCCGATTGATTTTCATTCCCTTCTTGCTGAATAAAATCTCTCAAGCTATCAAGGATGCCACTTGACATCCTCCTCACAATTTGAGCCAGCCGAATGGGTAGCAACAAAGTTAGGTATTAATTAAAAGAGATTTCATAGAGGAAACAAAAGATGCACAATTAGGATTTATGTTCCTTACGCCATGGCTTCTCAATGAGGCAAACAAATTCTCAACTGGATCCTGATTGAAACATCTTGGTGCAGCATGCTTGAAATCTGATTTTAAAAGTTGCTCCACAATATATTTCAATCCTTTTAATGAAAAGATCCAATTATTTAAGGATGGGGCATATGATCTTTTTTCAGGATCAGTTGAGGAAATGAAGCACATGGATTCTAAAATAGAGATACATGAATCCCAAAACGGAAGGTGGTCAGACTTTTTTGTTGCCGTGCAACGTAATTGCCCTCCGGGAGGAGGATGGATGGAAGAGCCATTGATACTGTCAAACAGTTTATCAAAAAATAAAAATAAGTCGGCTGTATCAACAGCTTTAGGGTCAAGATAGAACTCAGAATCCTTAGCAATACTTTGGCTGGCTTTAGCCATTATATACATGGCACTTCCTACAGTGTGGCTCATCACTTGAGTGCAATTTTTTACTTTCATTTTTTTTAATTCATTTGGTATAACGTGCTCGTCAGTTAATTTATAGAATTGACCATAAGGTCCCTGTTTTTTATCAATTTCATATAATTTCAACATATGTGACCAAGATGCTACTTTTGAAACACCAGACATTGTGAATTTTAAATTTTTTGTTATCAAATTGTTCCTTATACATTTCATCAGGTGAGGAAAATCATACAAATGTACAATTTCCTCACCATCCACAAGGTATCCTTGATAATGATTTCCTATATTATTACGTAACTTGAAATCAGATGTTTCGCGCAATAGTGCATTTATAGCAGATCTGTTTGTAGCACCTTGATCAGATATGCTTGCAATTATATATGTGCCTGACCACATTCTAAATAATTCTCACCAACTGCGCTGTCGGTGTTGTACCTTCACAGAAAGTGAAGCAAACTGGTTGTTTCCACTTTCTGTGAACACCCTTTAGTAGAAATACTAATGCATGATCTGCAAATAATGCTACCCTATCAGGACCACCATAGTCCACTAGTCCCTCCAAAACATCTGCCCTCTGATTATATTGCAGGCCAGCATCTAGGGATACAGTGGCGGCTCGTGAACTTTTCAAGAGAGGAGGCTGGACATGAAACGTTTTTGTGAAAATATATTCTATTCAGCCAATTAATTTAACCTTTGCGCAGCGACCGTACCAGGTACTCCAGTGACAAAATTAAATGTGGCCCAGTAAGAACCAACGTGGAGGTATAGAGCTTCTCATGCCACAAAATTTTTATTTTTAGATAATAAACTAACCTTGTATAAACGATTTTGGCCCATTGTATGCAGAAAATGATCTCTCCACCGATGCCGACGTGACAGGAATGGTGACTGTCAAACAAAGTAGTTTATGAAACTGGGGTTAAACTTGTTACAAATCATTATTTATCATAAATTTTATCATATCGGCGTGACTGTCGTACTGACCTAAAATATCTTTATCCGAGTATACAAGGCATAATTCATTGTGCAGTGCAATTTGATCAAAGAATTTATATTTTAGCAGTTAGCACTAAGGTACCTGAAAGTATATTGGGAAACCCTTTTGAAAAACATTCGAATAAGCACCCACGAACCCACGCAACACCATGTGCCTTGTTCGTGCATCATCGCGACCGCTAGATGCAAGCCTCCTGAGAGCGTTGCCATTCCGCTATTTTTTACGGTATTAGCATTTGGACTGATCGAAAAAACGGCAACTGTGTTGATCAACACATGTTTCGGTATTGAGATATTAGTAGAATCTAGCCCCAGGGCACTGTTGTCAGATTCAAAAATAACTAGTGAAAACGGGGAATTAATTGTAAAATTTGAAAATTATTAGACAAACAGGAAATAAAATGAAGAATAATCAACAAAATATTTCTGGTGCTATTCGCTGGATAAATTGTTGAGGAGGCTGAGCCTCCTTAGCCTCCTTCGAGGAGCCGCCACTGTAGGGATATTTCATCAAACATCAAAACACATGTTTTGTCTATTGGCTTTAATTTTTTCACCATAGATTTCAAATGTTAAAAAGATGCAGGCTTTAATGCCTGTTCTAAGTTTAGCAGCTACCTTCTGCAATTCTCTGGCTTTCTTATAAAAAGCTTTCTTTCTTGGAGTTAATTGTACTTGTCGAGAAACACCACCAATTTCAAGAAGACTGCTACTTTTCTGTTTTTGTATCAAAGGAACATCTATAAAACTAAACATTTTTTGATTCTTACATACTTATCAAAACCACGGTACATGAAATAATATCATTTAAGTAGATGAATAGCAATACATTACCTGATATGGAACCATCTCTTTTTCGATCTCATCTTACTGAAGGTGATGGAGTTCTATGCTCTTGATTATCACCATGAGGTTCAATGAGGGCCAAGTCAACTCCATCAGTATTACCTGAAGATAATAATTAATATTTATTGGTGGATCAGTTACACAATGTTTCTTTAGAATAAATACCATGCTTAACTGGACTTAAACGAGCTCTCTCTTCTATGGGGGTTTAAATACACTCTCTTGACTTCCTTAACTTTTAAATCTTCATCTTTCAATGTGGAGGGACCAGCTTTCATGTCTCGATCAGGAAAACTTTTGAGAATATCTAAAATATAATATACAAACCTTTTACTGTGCTTTTTACTTTTTCCGTAGTTTTGCATGTATCTGTGGTTTTAGGGAGAAAAAAGCAGTTTTCTGATGAAGGTTCAATATAATCTGAAAATAAGTTTAAAGTAAAGTCACATTTTCTTATTTTGAATAGGATAATATAGTGCTATAAAGTGGTATAGACGTAGGTGAATGGATGACAGGAATAATTAGCTGTATGTAGGTAACAGATGTCGAAAGGAATAATGGGGTGTTAAACCGATATCCGGCTTTTGGTATTTTATTAAAGTTTGTTGGTACTACTTTGCAAAAATTAATTTACAAATTTTTAAAACCGAATATTTTAGGAGAAAACTGGAAATTAAGAATTCCTAAATGTTTGCAACTTTCACCACAGATACGTCACTTCACTAAATATTTCTGATTTAGATGTTTTATGAACTAATAACCATTTACAAAAAGGCCATTCGAATTTGAAGTTTGAAGAACTGTCAAAGTCTATAATATATTTGAGTGTTTTGGACCATGGTTTTGGTTTTGTTTACATTTTATTCAAGCTTGACGTTTCAGTATTATAAAAAAATTGTGTCAATACTTTTTTGGTTGAGTTTAGTTAGTTTTTCTCCACAATTTTTTATGTTGGAATAATGTCAATATCGTATAAATCTTGTTTTGTATCATACTGCACGAGCACAACAGTTACAACGCCTGATAAAAAGTTTGTAACTGTGCCTGCAGTAACAGTTTAAAGAAAATTTGGTTTGAACAAATATAAACAGACTAAAACTAATTACTATTTCTGTGAAGATCATTTTTATGTAAGTAATTGTATATGTGTGAGTATGTTTGATTTTTAGTTTGAAAGTGACATGGACAGATTATACCCAACACTCGATGATGGGAGGAAAAAAAACAATTCCTAAGTCACTATAACAGCAATATGACATAAGTATAACCTATAAGTACTTCATCACATCAGAATTGTGGTCCTATGTCAACCCTTATGTAGCTAACTTCTGTTCTAGTGAGCATACGTCACATTATGAATGGCGGATTATTTAAATCGTCCAAAAGTTGAATTTTCAAATCGGCATAAAAACCTTGTGAGAATAAAAATATTAAAAAAAATCGATTCCCATTATGATTTTGTCCACCACTAACTATTAACATAGAGAAAACATCATATTTTTGTTAAGTTTAACACCCCATTATAAATATTCAACAATCTATGAATTTTTTGAAAAATAATATTTTTTAAAAACAGTGGCCGTTCAACTAAGGAGCAACAACTACTTCCCGTGCATATGCACCGCCGGATATTGAATTACACCCCAAAGTCAAACGGGGTTGGTATATCTACAAGATATTTTACTTTGACTTTGGGGTGTAATTCAATATGCGGCGGTGCATATGCACGGGAAGTAGTTGTTGCTCCTTAGTTGAACGGCCACTGTTTTTGAAAAATATTATTTTTCAAAAAATTCATAGAGTGCTGAATATTTATAATTATTCCTTTCGACATCTGTTGATACATTCACTCTATTAAATACGACAATATTACAGGAAACTGTAATAAGATTTATTTGTATGTAGGTATGTGATTTATTTCTGTATTGTAGCAGGTCTACCTATGCAATTTTATGACATGTTTTCTTTTTGTAACTTGTGTTACAAAATTTTAAAAGATGATTAGACTTACTTAATTATTGATCAATTATCATAAGTACCTGTTAAATTTAAAGTTGGTAAGGAATACTTTCTTAGGCGTCTGGATTCCTCAAAACAAAGTTCATCAAAATGCAACTTACAAACCACAAAATTGTGCAAGTCTTCTCGATCTACCAATTTCCCATTATTTATCCGCTCAACCCAAATTGTTCTGATAATTTTGTCTGTTGGCATGGCAAACCTATAGATAAATGCTTATTAGAACTCATTTATGGGAACAAAAGTATCCATAACAAAGACAGTCTCGTAAACGGCAATTACCTTCTCGAAGTTTTATCACTAGACCTCGGAACACAACACGATTGTAGTCTATTAGCCATTTTGATCTCAAATTTTCACAAGCTTCTAGCAAACACCAATATCACACAATACAGTATAACACGTTATCTACTAAACAGTCAAAACACCACTAAGACGGAAGACAGATGCATCATGTCAGAGGCTAGATACACAGAACATACGATAAGAGAGAAAAGTACGTCTCACAGCGCCATCTATCGGAATATCTCAAAGAAAGTTGGTCCTAAAGCTGCAATTAGCAGTGAACACCCCGTGACTCTCTTCCCGGCGTTCAAACCTTTTCGATTCAGACCTCAGATAACATAGACTGCTTTCCCCTCTCTTGAATAGCCCGACTTGCGCGCTGCTTTCTCTATATCGCGGTGGTGGGGCAACATGAATTTTTACAATGGACGAGTTCAGTACAAGGGAAATGCTACCAGCATAACAAACAAAAAAAAACTGAAAAAGGTTAGTCGCATAAGGAAGTGGTTTTTTCGATCAGTTTTTGGTTTTTTTTATATGTTTTGAGTCTCTTTACCATCCATGTTGTACCCGAAAAGTTTAGAGGTCTTTTTAGTTTGGGGTATTTTGCATCTTACAGTTAACGAAAAACTCATGTCAGCTGTCAACACATATACGTATAATTGAGGTATTAGTCATTGTTCAACATTCTTTGTTTGTGTTTTTGGTATATTATATAATAATTTTTATTCTACCTTGTCTAATAATAATTTGTATGACTCTGATCTGCTTTTACTATTGCAAATACCACCAAGAAGAGTTATTCTACCCTCATTTGTATCTTCGTAGTGATTATACTATACAAATTGACCTGTTTCGATTTTACAAAATAAATCCTCTAATTACGGCTCGCCGTCATAGTAACCACTTCCAATAACTATAGTTATTAGTATATATAGTTATAGTGATTTCAAATTCTCCTACTTTGAGCGCTAAGACAATTGACATATATTATGTCAACGGCCGATTCCATTTTGAAAACCATCGCCCTTCCTTTCCGCTATCGAGCGTCTAATAGTAGACATACCATATCGTATCTCAAATTTTAGCTTCAAGTATTCCCTTCAATTGCTGTGGTAAGCACAGCTGCAAGGTTACAGCTACCTTGCTAGGATATGGGTTCACTGTAAGGTTACAGGTACAATAACAAGACATCCCTAGTTCCAAAATACCAGACATCTCTAACATCAACTTCAAGACATCTTTCGCTTAATAACAAAACATCGCTAGCATCTGTTTCTACCATACCTCTTCATCTTCTCAAATAAGCTAAGTACCTACCTATAAAGTGCAGGTCTCATTCCGTCCTGTTTTCATCTTTCTTGATGGCAGAATAAAGTAAAATTTATTTTTCAACTTCTTATCTACCCGGCTGTAAGAGCTGTAGGTGATCGTGTCATCGTGTCCGGGTTTATGTAAATTTGTAACTTTTTTATTATCAACTTTTAATTAAATTTTTCAACGTGTTTCTACCTTTCTCACCTTAGTTTCTCTTCTTATTAATTTAAATTCATTTTCTTTAGTCGATGTCTAAAAAGGTAGTGGTGCCCTAAGTTTTTATAGTCTGTCAACCCTCTGGCTTACCTAGTGTGACACTAACATGGAGTCGATCCACCCTTGAGAGAGTTTGTCTCGAGAGGAGAGAGTAGCGTTACATAGTTAAAGGACGAAGACGGAATGCCTTCAAGTTTATTCCGTTTCCCAAACCCAGGAGATATCCCCGCAGATGCCTCAAATGGATTGAGTTATGTGGCAACCATAATCTGAATTTTGCCACAATCAACAAAACCACTTATATTTGTAGTGAATATTTCGATACTAAATGTGTAGATCCAAATCTATTGTAATGATGGGTGTACTGAAGCTGAAGTAAATGCAGAATTGACTCAATCGAATCTACAAGAACTTGCTAGTGTCTCAGATAATCCAATAGTTGTTGTGGATGATCAATTTTCTGAGAATTTTCCATCTCCAATTACACCCATTACGAATATTTTGGAACACAGTTATAATAGCTCTACCATTTTTGTAATGCAACCACAAACTGATCAAAAAAGGTTACCAAAAATAAAGCAAAATATAGTACAAGTATATTCAAATCGTTACTGTGGACAGAAATACTCATATCGGGAAAACTATTTTTCATACAAAAACCTGAAAAGAAATACTACCATGTTTAAATACTTTACTGGACATAACCCTTCACATTTTAAAGCACTCTATTCATTCTTAGATGAAAATGTTATGATCAACTTGAAATACCAATTTAAATATAAAAGGCAGCTTAGAGTTAGGAAGAATTTATATTAAACATTTTCTAATAGAGACAAGTTATGTTTGGTGCTAGTAAGATCGAGACGAGGATACACTGTACAAGAATTGACATTTTCTTGTAATACAAATAAATCATACCTATCAGTGATCTTTTTTTACCTGTGTTCATACCTCTTCTAAATGGCTTTACTGTTACTATTGAATCGTTATCCCTTTCAACAACTTCTGGATTTTCACTTTCAATATTTTCATTCACTATATAAGTAAATATATGGCCTTTATTGAAATACTGAGGCAAGGGGCATGATGGAAATCTTGACCACATCAAATTTTCTTCAAACACATTAAATGTACCCTTGTTTGAACTTGGATTTTGTAGAATATTTCTCTTCATATCATACCATTTTCTTTGGTCTATGTCTAGAAACATCTTGTTTATTCCTTCATTATCAATGCAGTCGTTAATTCTGGAAAATTCAGATATAAGAACAATGAAGTAGGTTCAGCCATTCAACACACCTCTTAATGAGTTCAGTAGGCATAGAGGCACTTCAGCCAGACAGTCAGACATCCGGTTGGTCTTATAAGTTGATGGTCAGACATCCGGTTGGTCTTATAAGTTGATGGTCAGACATCCGGTCAGTGGTCTTATCAGTTGCTGGGTGGAGCAGGGGTTGGATGTGATCGAAAAAGTACCAATGCTTCACTCAAATAATTATTGTAATATTTATCAACGACGACTTAATGAAATTATGATAGGATCACGCCGTACTCAGTTGTCACCAGTCGTTGCTTCATATCAAAAAACATTGATAACCAGTCAGAATACTATGTATAAAATAATTGTATTTATCAACAACTAAAACTTAAGTTAGGAATCAGAAGTGCGATATCAGTTGTCACCAATTTCATAAAAACGCTCTGTATAAAAATCATTGTTCATTTAAATCATTCTATGTATATAATATTTATCAACGACAAATACAAAATTTTGGAAAAGACGATAATTGCTGCCAGGTGGCCAATTAATAAACTCCTCAAGGTTTGAAGCAATGAGATAAGGTCGTAAACAGAAAATAATCAAAAAAAATACCACATAGTATTGCGTGGAAAAATACTTCGCCAACAATGCGATATAAAATTATCAGTTTCGGTTTTGAAATATATTTTATTCACAACCATAATATATGTAATGCTGTCATTACTAACGTCATTGAAGGTTGGGAAGTGTCACATTACACACCTCTACTTCCCGCCCTCACTTCCCGCCCTCATTTAATCTATTCTAGATAAATAGTTTTTATATTTAAAAAAATAACATATTTTTTTACAAATTTTATAATACCTATTTAACGGCAAACAATAAAAAACAACAATGAACTAAAATACAACAAACTACTTATTGATATTAATCTGACATTTATTGACTTTATCTGACATTTACTCATATTGGTGACAATTGTATACCCCGTAGTCACGGTAACAATATATCTTATTGATTATTCTGAGAAAACCGCGTTCTTGGTAATTTGTCGTTAAATGTTATAGTTTAGGAATGTTCAGAACGAAACAGAGATTTATTAATTTTGATCGAAATATGATGGTTATAAATAAAATAGTATACAAACCTCGGTAGGAAGATTCATTCCTGTCTCGAGATCATAGCTAACCTCGACGCTTTGCGTCTCGGTTAACTATTTGATCTCACGACAGGAATGAATCACTTCCCACCTCGGTGTGTAATATACTATTTCAATCAGTTGATTTTAGAAGCCAGCGTATGTTATATTTTTGAAAGGGGAAAAGTAGAGAACTTGTGGAAAAAGTGCTAGTAGTAAAAAGTCGTTTAGTAGTGTATGGATATAACAGTGGGAAAAGTGCTCGTAGTAAAGAGTCGTATAGTAGTGTATGGAGATAACAGTGGGGAAAGTGCTCATAGTAAAAAAGTCGTTTGGTAGTGTATGGAGAGACCTAACGGAAAAAAAAGATAAAATATGTTTTTATTATAAATGGGGTAAGACACATGTGTAAAGTCACATAATATTATAGTTATGACATTTCTCAAAAAGAATTTTAAAAGCCTATAGGAAGAGAAGAAAACAGATCGTTATTTCTTGAAAATGTGTTTTCCCACACGAGCCAATATTCTATTGAAGATATAAAGAGTATGGTGAGTTTCTATGCTTATAATTTTGCTCTCATATCGTGGAGTTGTCGGTATCTAGTTGTTAGTAGCTAAAATAACCACCGGTCAATAATGATTTGCACGTCTCTAAATTCATTTGCATGTCAACGAAAGAAGGACCTCTTGATTTCGAAAACTCGGGCTGTTTAATCTATCGAAACTGTGTCTTTTTGTTAGGGATTTCAAGGCATTTTTGAGTTTATAGAAAAATAAAATTAGTGTTTCTTGTTCAGGTGTTGATGATACAAGGGTCGTTTCTAAAATCCTACAGTATAGTTAGTAGATATTTTGTGTAAAAATGAAAACTCTCATTACATATAAATGACGGCATAGAAATTTGATTTAGATGTAGTGAGAATATTTTTTTTGACGCCAAAAATTAGTATTGCTCAGGGTGATTAACGTTTCTTACACCAACAATATAATAAGTAATTATTTTGAACTCCTATTACATACAGGGTGACGTCATAAAAACGTTGTTCGGTGTTGGTATGAAAATTCTAATAATTTGTGTCAAAAATATTTTTAGAGCTTAAAGAGTGTTTTATGATTCTGAAAGCTTACAGTACAATTTGTAGATGTTTTGTGTAAAACTGAACACTTATTGCATACAGGTGACGTTATAGAAAAATTTGAATAATTAAGTTGTAGTGAGAATATTTTTTAAGTACTATGTATTACCCAGGTGCTGATACAGGGTGATTATCGTTTCTCAAACCGACAATACAATTAGTAATTATTTTGAACTCATATTACATACAGGGTGACGTTATAAAAACGTTGTTCGATGTTCGCACAAAATTCGAATAATTTGTGTCGAAAATAATTTTGAGAGTTTAAAAAAGTGTCCTAAGATTCTAAAAATAAGGGCAATTTAGTGATTATAGATTATAGTTTATTTGATGATACAGTTCTTCGAAATTTAAGAATGTTTAAGAAAAAACAATTAGTCAAGTGGTAGTAGCTGGTTTAAATGTTTTATAATTTTGGAAATGTGTCTGTTAGTCAGTATAAAAACTGTCCGAGGGAGACCAAGCTGGAAGGTAGACACTTTCATCAAATTGCTATAGCCAATTTGATTACTTCTCCCTCAGGATAGGGGGAAAGCAGTTGTAAAAATAGTGAGTTTTTGTTATAAGTATCGTTTTTCAGACCCGTACCAGAGAGCTACTCTTCTTGAACACAAAGCGAGTGCACAGGTTCCCAGATTTATATGGGAGACACTCTTCTCACACAAAAGCGAGTGCACAGATTCCCAGATTTATATGGGAGACACTCTTCTTACACAAAAACGAGTGCACAGGTTCCCAGATTTATATGGGAGACACTCTTCTCACACAAAAGCGAGTGCACAGGTTCCCAGATTTATATGGGAGACACTCTTTAACACACACATCTGCTAGTCTTTGGTCGACGATACCTATCAAACATTTACTAGGTTCACTGACTACTCTAAGGAAGGTATAGGAAGGAGGTAGCCATCAAAACAGCTGTTTTTTATCACTTTGTGTGATATTAGTATATAACTTAAAACTAAATTTTTACGAAAATATTACTAATATACTAGATACATTGTCGTTTGTATCCATAAGGAACAGAGTCATAGTTTTCAATTCTTTTCTGTTTAGTAAATGTGGCGCGGAATACTTCAGTTACTTCTTTGGTGATGAGAGAATGGTCGGCATTTTTTAATATATTTCGAGTAGTTATACATTCATCGGGGGCATCATCAATGATCATGGCTCTTAATTTATCAAAATTTACTTTTTTATAGGTGTTGTAATTAAGAGTTATTCCTTTAACTTTTATAATATCTAGTGACTCATCTTCTGTTGTTGAATAAACTCTATATGCATATAGCTTTGGACCTCCAGTAACAAAGTCCGTTATATAACTCCCTTCGCCATACTCACATAGTTCATCAGTCATATCGCTGAGGTAATTACCCAAAGGTACTTTATAATCATCACCAGGGCGAGAGATATAAATGACATAGTCTGTATCATGATACATTACTTTATCGTCAAGTTTTTCCAAATAGGAATATAATTTTAGTCTGGCATGGGCAGTTGTATAAGCAGCCAACACCACGTTAACTGTTGGTAGTGAATCATATGCCTCATCTTTGAATGACTAGTTCACGACGAGAGTATTTTCGTTAACCGGAAATATATAGTGGACTTCTTTGTACGGTTGTGTCAGGATGTCTAACAGTTCTGCCGGGTCATTTACAATAGAAGAATTGCTTTGATTCTGAAGTTGCCCAAATATACCCCAAAAAGAAGTTATGATTGATTTACCCACTTGACGACGTCCAGGGTTGAACTCTATTTCGTCAGGACATAACTCTACCCCCTCCCTTTCAAAATATTCTTTTATATACCTCTTTTTGTCCTCATCAAACTTACATTCTGGAGGCCACCCACTAGCTTGCTGTTTTAATTTGAGAAAATTGGATATATATTCATTAAAAAGACCGCCAGATATCTTGTGAGGGTCATAGTGTACAACCTCATATTTCCAAATTTCATATATAGCTGAGATTTTATAGCCTTTTTCCAAAGCTCTTAGTACTTCGTCCATTATCCATGTTCCAGTAATTGCACTCTTCTTCAATCATATTTTCACAACAAAAACGGCAAAGAGGGAACATGAGCTTATTATTGGATTTATATGGTAGAACGGGATGATAGAGATTTGTAGGAGGCAGCACTTGACATTTGATCAGCCCATCTGTTTAATTTTAATTTAAAGTATAACATTCTTCACCTACAAAAACTTCAGAATGTCCTTTAATATATTTTCCATACTTATTAATATAGGGGTATAAACTACAAATGTCTGTGTAATTGATTTTTTCTCCCTTTTTACATGAATAATATAGTTTTGTGGCGTCCGTTCGCCCCCCATAAAAAGCTTCCCTAGCCTGAAGAGGTGTTTGAGAAAAAAAAAGGGTGTTTTTCTGTATATACAGCTATTTCTGGATTTTTTTCCATCTCCCGACGAAAATCACACTCTCATTTCACAATTACTTCGTGTCCGAATGCTCTTAATTTTTCATTTTTCCCCAAGGACGTTTCGTACCGTTGTTCTTAAGTGAGGGACGGTTCCTCATAGGTAGGTGTGTCTCGCTTGTATTTAATGCATGTTGGGCAACCATGAAAGTAGCACCCTTCAAACTCAAAAACCTCTCGAGGTGTATGACAGTACTCATCCAACTTAAGGCCGTTAATCACAACTTCTCTTCCCTTTATTATGTTTTCCAGGCCAAACACTTTAGGCAGTTTTGCTAGAGGCATTGGAAAATAGTTTAGAGAATCGATAAAACTAACATTGCCCACTTTTAATTGTAATAATTTTGTTCCTCTAGAGATCAGTTCAGGTGTCAAATCTGTTCTTGTCGTTATATGATTTAACATAAACGGGTTATCATACAGACCACCAGCATGACCAATTACAATTATTTTCTTAAACAGAGTTTTCTGATTCAATACATATTCCATAAATCGAGCAACCGGGTCAATCCTTAAAACCTGATACCTAACACCGCACTCACACCACTTTATATCCGTACCTATACATAGTGCACAGTGTTGCTCAAACACACACAGGTTATCTTCATGGAGTAGTGAACCGTCAGTCATTACTTCTTTTTGCGTACATTCAAGGTCGTAAAATATAAATAGAACACCATTCATTGATGGCTTGTGGATGTATATAGGCATAAAACAATGATGTGGTGATGGCTTATATTCTCCACACACCTTGCAAAATACCTCATTACATGTAAGCACTCTATCTTTCTTAAATGTTTTCGAACATAGTTTACACGAGGTCACTTGCTCACAGAGTTTAGTCTCAATGTGATGATTATAGCATAACTGACCTCTAAAATAGCGATTGCACTTGCTGCACACAATTTTCTCACTGGATGTCAAGGTGGTGATTGATTGCACGCTGGGCAACTTATATCACAACGATGAGTGTCTTTCTTAGCGAAAGTTGTGTGACAATCTTTGCAGAAATAACTGCAGCAACATGCAGATGTTAGTGATGTTATTACATTATAGTGATATTCGTGATACAATAGATTAATTTTCTTATATCCGCCTATGCCTTCGTACAAGACATTTTGCCCCTTTGTACCGTAGTTGTATACTGTTATTGTATAATCTGTCAAATATTCTTGAAATTTTTTCAATTCTGGTATACCACCACCCTCTTTGGGAATCTCGATACTGCTAGCTGTTAATAGCTCTAAAGTCTTTTTAGTCTGAAGACTCTTGGTTTGTCGGACTATCTTTTTATCAGGATCGTTATCTGTATATGCCTTTGCTACCACCAGTGCCCTAGCTAAACATAAATTATCTTTATTATTTATTGTAATAATACCTTTGCGGCTGGTACATTCTGTGTCAAAATTATTATATTCATAGCTTAGCCTCTTGCCTTTAGGCATTTTTACAGTTGTCGTCCCGAGACAAAACGTCTGAGTATGTCTGAGACATAACACGATATTGCGTAATCATAGAACTTACAATCTTTCTTATCCATTCATTGTGACACGTGATTTTCTATAGTTTATGCGATAACAGCCGACCTCACCTGTCTCGTTATAATGGACTAAACCGTAAAATTATCACAATTTCTTATCTCTGTTTACTTTCCTCCATTTTTCTCTCAAAATCTATTTTTAATATTTTATAAAAACTAGATTATAGGTATTGTTTAAAAAAGATTTTAGAACAATATTGTATAATTTTAGGAATACCACACAAAAAACAGTAATATTAAATGAATAGTTATAAATAGAACACCTCTTATCGCTGCTGTGAGGTTATCTACCCACACTCTAGTGAAACGATCCAAACCCGAAAAAATAACACATATATGTTTATAAATGATTCACGATAGCGATTCCCTGCTAAAACATTGCTTAAAACTTTGAATAAATTCTAATTAATTACCTGAAAAGACTATTTTCTCACAGGAAGCTGAATAGGCCACGCCCTCTTTTTCGGTACTATTTGTACACCTGCGCGGAGGTTGAAATTCAGTTTTCTCCAGTACTCCCGCCGCAATCAGACGAGCTCTTGCGATAAACCTATAATTATTTTTATCTTGGGTAAAATTTTGATTTGTTTATTCCAATTAGGAATTTAGTGTTTTTTATTTTTCACCTTTTGCTAAATTTTGATATTTTTTCTATATTATAATACTTTTTGGAACAATGGAAAAGTTTTGGATAACCAGAGATATTATCAAGAAAGTTCATAAATTTAAGTTAACTGGTAGAAATATAGAGTTCAAGATTCGTCCTGTCCCCGAAGACTCTGATCCAATGAAATGGATCAAAGAAGGGCTTGAAGATATTGTTCATGAAGTAACAGAAGGAACAGAGTCAAATGATCAGATCGGGTTTACTTTTTGCTCAAAACAGTTTAATCGAGGTGATAATTGGATATCTTTTCGAATTGCTTCTCAAATAAAGTTTGAAGATATATGGAATATGATTTCGAAAGTGTATCAGTCTAATTCATCAGCTTTTGATACCGAAACGTTTTGTCTCGGGACGACAACTGTAAAAATGCCTAAAGGCAAGAGGCTAAGCTATGAATATAATAATTTTGACACAGAATGTACCAGCCGCAAAGGTATTATTACAATAAATAATAAAGATAATTTATGTTTAGCTAGGGCACTGGTGGTAGCAAAGGCATATACAGATAACGATCCTGATAAAAAGATAGTCCGACAAACCAAGAGTCTTCAGACTAAAAAGACTTTGGAGATATTAACAGCTAGCAGTATCGAGATTCCCAAAGAGGGTGGTGGTATACCAGAATTGAAAAAATTTCAAGAATATTTGACAGATTATACAATAACAGTATACAACTACGGTACAAAGGGGCAAAATGTCTTGTACGAAGGCATAGGCGGATATAAGAAAATTAATCTATTGTATCACGAATATCACTATAATGTAATAACATCACTAACATCTGCATTTTGCTGCAGTTATTTCTGCAAAGATTGTCACACACTCATCATTGTGATATAAGTTGTCCAGCGTGCAATCAATCACCACCTTGTACATCCAGTGACAAAATTGTGTGCAGCGAGTGTAATCGCTATTGTAGAGGTCAGTTATGCTATAATCATCACATTGAGACTAAACTCTCTGAGCAAGTGACCTCGTGTAAACTATGTTCGAAAACATTTAAGAAAGATAGAGTGCTTACATGTAATGAGGTATTTTGCAAGGTGTGTGGAGAATATAAGCCATCACCACATCATTGTTTTATGCCTATAGACATTCACAAGCCATCAATGAATGGTGTTCTATTTATATTTTACGACCTTGAATGTACGCAAGAAGAAGTAATGACTGACGGTTCACTACTCCATAAAGATAACCTGTGTGTGTTTGAGCAACACTGTGCACTATGTATAGGTACGGACACAGAATACACCAAACAACAAGAAGTGAAGGCCGGCGAAAATCCTTTGATGCTCGAGGTCCAAAAATATATAACCTTGAACAAGCGTCAACTACCTTATTCATGCACTGAGAAACATAATTACACTTGATTCACACTGAGAAAAAGTGTGTTAATATGAAGTCGTATTTTATGAAATGTATTTGTAAATATTTTTTCTTTTGGTAACTATTTCTGCACGCTTCGTTGATAACGTTGACGTGAATTCTGCCAAAAATAGTTCATAATAAAACACATTTACGTAGGTATCTAGATATTTAATTGTAAAAAATAAACGAAATATAATTCTCATAAACAAAGAGAAAGCTAATATGATGAAAACCAAAGATTTTAACTTAATAATAAATAGAATATAAGAAATTTAGGCAATATCTTCTTTCTGCATATATTTTGCAAATTCTACACAGGACGTGATGCGAAAGTTGTCACTATAGGGAGTTGAAATATGTTTGTTGACAAGTGGGAGTTTTATTGAAAATTTGAGTTTCCCTCTTAACTCGGGAGAGGTGGCAATCCTAAATCTAATCTAATTTGAAAGTGTCGTCTCATTTTTCAATAAAAACTTGACTTGTATGTATGTATCTATGTGGCGAATCTTGCAACTGAATCTTAAACCAGCTGCACATGCCTAATTTAACTGAAATTTAGCAATTGTTTTTAAAAAGGCTTTTTTTCTCAAATATAAACTCATTTTGAGTGAGAAAGTGTTTAGAATAGAATTGAACACTGCTTTTTATTATCATTTGTATTAATAGGGATTAAAAGAAGACAACTATTAATTTTTGAATGTTTTATTAAATATACCAATTAATTACACACAATAACCCAAGCCACAAAAATAAAAGTAAATAATACACCAGCTAATTAGACAAACCATTAGCAGAATTGTAAAAACACAAATCAAATTAATCAACACCCACATCACAAAACCCAACAACTAACTTCATTCTTACCTACATCAAAGTATAAATGAGATTTTAGGACATTTTATCTAAACAGACTGCACAATGTTTGTCCTGTCTTGTCATTGCTTTGACTTCAATTTTCAATGCCTAAAACACTTCATTATTTTGAAGGCCAGGTTTTGGTATAAGGCTTCTAGTTAATTTGCAAAGTTCTTTTAGATGGCAAATAAAGAATTTTTATCAAAAAATTGTAAGCCCTGGGCCCCAAAAAATTTAGTGTCGTTACATACTTTTTATATTCACTGGAATATCGTCTGCCAAAACATGTTTTATTTTTAAGCAATACTTGCTCTTTTATAATTTGAGCCAAAGATTTATACAGAAATTGATCACACATCTCCATAAAATTACCAGGAGTATATTTATTTGGCTTCTTTTGTGTCAATTTGGAGTATTTCCTTTTTAACTTCCTCACTTTTACTTTTAATTTTCTCCTCCTGGGGCTGTCACATGTCAAGCATGGTGATGTTTGTGTTGACATTGGAGAAAACTGAGGAATGGAAGCTGTTGCATTTGCTTTTTCAATATCTATTTCCAGTATCTCCCCTAATGATGATGTTCCAGGTGCAGATAATTCCCTTGATATCCAACGATGCTATCTATAAAATTGAAATATTTACCAATGTTAATATGAATCACATTCTACATGTTATAATTTGTATACAGTCCATTGGAACAGCCTGTAGACTTATAAGTACTTACATAGACCAATTGAAAAACCCAAAAACAATTTCAGACGACTATAGAAGTGATCCTCGGTATGTTTTTTGGATTTTCCTATAGATTGATGTGTATTTATAAGTTGATGAGCTGTTACCACTGACTTCGTACCAACTATAGTATATTTTAACAATTCATAAAAAGCAGACTTACCAGTTGGATACATTTTCTTTGGTTAATTCTCAATTTCAGGAATGATAAAATGCTTAACAATGTGTGAGTAAATATTATGGGCCCAACTTGAATAAATAAGAGTTTTCTGACATCACTACTGCTCTTATATTTTTGTTCGTAATCAACTACATCTTCTAGTTACATGCTGTTAACCATGCTCGAGTCCTAAAATAAAATATAATATGTAGGTAACAAATATGGACTACAAAACATTATACTCATATTAAATTTAATTAATATAGCAACATGTCGGCGATACAGCATTAACAAATCGCAATAAAGATTTTTTACGTTAACTGCAAATGTAGATACGTACCTGATAATATCATTTGGAAATCTGAACAAACTTAGTCCTTCTCCGGTTTTGGAAACACATCTACTTACAATACAACTTATGTGTGTGTAATTTGGTTTCCCTTGGCTGCGGATACTAAGTCCATTCGCCAACATAAACAATACAACTTATTTTCCCCATAATTTTACTATTTTATAATGATAAATGTAAGATGCAAAATATTATAAACTGGTAATGGCCTACAAATTGTCTACACAGAACATGTTATTGCAGACAAATGTCAAGTGTCGACTACCTTAAAATATGGCGTCTGAAGACACCGTTTTATGCGAAGCTTCGCTTCTTGTTGTTTGGTGTATTCTTTGGTACGGATATAAAGTGGTGTGAGTGCGGTGTTAGGTATCAGGTTTTAAGGATTGACCCGGTTGCTCGATTTATGGAATATGTTGAATCAGAAAACTCTGTTCAAGAAAATAATTGTAATTGGTCATGCTGGTGGTCTGTATGATAACCCGTTTATGTTAAATCATATAACGACAAAAACATATTTGACACCTGAACTGATCACTAGAGGAACAAAATTCTTACAATTAAAAGTGGCCAAAGGACAACTATAGGTGTCGGGATAAACAGTCTAAAATAGCCATTCAACATTGTTTTGACTTTTGAAAAAACTTTGTAATTCTTTAAAATTATTGTCAGCACCTTGAAAATTTGTAGCGTTGTTTCATAGTGGGATTACCACGTCGGGAAACAAATCGTTTGAGAGTTAAAATAAATGCCTCAGTGGATAAGGAAGTGACTGCTTCAATATGTATTGCTTTTGTGACTAAGCATACAAAAAGTGCTATATAGCATTTGATTTTAGGCGATTTTCTTAGATTTGAGGATTTTATTAAAATTGGGCCTCCGAAATCCAATCCTATTTTTTTAAATGGTCGAGCTGGGGTTACCCTGTCTCGAGGAAAATTGGCCATGATTTGAGTGTGAGGTTTTGATGAAAATCTAAAGCATTTATGGCAATTATAAATAATCTTTTTTGTTGTTCTTAACCCATTTAAAGGCCAAAAGTTTAGGCGAAAATTTGACAACACGGTATTCGCTCCAGCGTGTCCTAGTCTAATATGTTCTGATTCTAACATTGAATTGACCGTACTATTTTTTGAAGGTAATAAAAGAGGATGCTTCTGATTGAAGGGGATGTCAGCGTGCTCGAGACGGCCACCGACACGTATCATTCCGGTTTTGTCTATAAAAGGTTTTAATTTATTAATTTGTTTATCAGAAACAATTTTCTTTAGTTTAAGTTCATTGATTTCTTTTAAAAATAGAAATTTTGAATGGTTTTGATTATGAAATTTTCAGTAACTCTCAATTCGGTTACATTTAAAGGTCCGGATATTTTGTTTAAATTTTTACAATTCAATATGAATCTGTGAACATATGCTATTGTTCTTTTTAATCTTGTGTAGCTAGAAAATTTCGAAAATGAACTTATCCAGAAGTTTTCTTCTGTTGGTACTGTCAAGATTACAGTTTTTGATTCCGGAATTTCGGAAATGTCAATTTTCGGATTGGCGAAATTATCAAATTTTGATAAGTCTAAGTCGTGTTTCATCAAAAAGTTCGGTCCATGCCACCAAATTTTGTTGGAAATTAAATTTTTCGCTGGGGCCCCACGTGATACAACATCAGCGGGATTTTCTATAGTATTTACATACCTCCAGGAGAATTCTTTAGTCGTTGCTTGTATTTTGGCGACTCGGTTGCCTACAAATATGGACCAACGACACGGTTCGCCTTTGATCCAGCATAGCGCTATTTGGCTATCTGACCATAAGTTTACACTATCTATTTGTATCTTCGATTGAAAGTTTTGATAGATTTTCTCTACTAGTTTAGACAGGAGTAACATGGCGGACAATTCTAATCAAGGGAGTGTTATGGTGTTAGAATTTGGGGATACACGTGATTTCGCAGAAATTAGGTTACAGGAAACTGTACGATCCGAATAAATGGTTCTTATATAAACACAGACCCCGTATGCTTTTAAGCTGGCATCGCCGAAGCCATGCATTTCGATCTGAATAATCGTTTTATCTAAGAAAATGTATCTGGAAATTTTTAGTTGAGATAGGTGCGGTAAATAGCTAATAAAAGCTTGCCAGTCATTCAATAGTTTTGTATCGGTGATTTCATTGTCCCAGTCGATTTTAGCTAGCCACAATTGTTTGACTAGAAGTTTTCCTAATAATATGATAGGATTGTAGAGCCCAAGCGGATCATAGCATCGCGCTATGGTTGAAAGAATTTTTCTTTTTGTTACAGGGAACATAGAGATGGTAGTGGGAACAGAAATACTTAAGTTATCGGAGTTTGGAATCCAATTTAGACCAAGGACTTTGTTTTGAGAATGATCTAGACTAAGATCAATAATTTGTTCAGAATTTTGAAAAAGTTTAGTGTCGTTAGAATTCGATATTTTAGAAAGAACTTTAGAATGATTTGAGGCCCACTTATGTAGTTCAAAACCATGGGTACCTAATACAGTTTGAAGCTCATGAATTAATCGAGTTAATTCAGATTTGGAATTTGCGCCAGAGATTATATCGTCCATATAAGTCTCGGCCATTAGAGAGTTTGATGCTAAAGGAAACTTGGAGTGATTAGTGCTTGCTATTTCTTTCAAGACACGTTGAGCGATGAATGGGGAGAAATTGCAACTGTAGGTTAGGGTTGTCAGTTCTATACATTGTAGGGGTAGGTCTGGACTTTCCCTCCACAATATATTTTGTAGAAAGCAATGTTCAGGATTTATGACTATTTGTCGAAACATCTTTTGTAAATCAGAAGTTAATGCGAATTTATTTAGTCTGAAGCGGCAAAGAATATCGAATAAATCATTTTGTACCTGATAACCTTTCAGAGTTATGTCATTCAGACTTTTTCCAGAAGTAGTGGGACAACTAGAGTCAAAAACTACTCTTAGTTTTGTCGAAATAGCTTGTTCACGCACTATGCACAAATGCGGAATAAAATATTTTAATTCTTCCTTAGAATTTGTGAGAGAAAGCGGTATTAACTTTGCATGTTTTAAGAGTACATATTCAGCAATAAATTTGCTGTAGTCAGAGAATAATTTCGGATTTTTATGAAGTCTTTTTTCAAGAGAAAGAAAGCGTTTTTTAGCGATAAGGAATGAGTCACCAAGTTCTAGGTGTTCTTTGTCAGATTTTAGCGGAAAGTTGACTTGAAATCTTCCATTTTCAAGAATTTTCGTAGTGTTACGGAAAATAGTTTCCGCAAGTTCATCATCTAATGAAATATTATCTTTAGAGGGTATATCCTCATGAGTCCAGAATTTAGAAAGAGCTGAATTTAAGTCCTCATCAATTGATGTCGAGATATGATTACAAATTGTAACTTCAGATTCATTATTCCCAACAGTTACTGAACTAAAGGAGACATTATTTTGAATATTACCAGCAACTACCCATCCCAAACCAGTTTTTTGCAGTGTAGGCAATTTTTTACCTAAGTTTATGATTCCATTCATGAGGAGAGTGTAATATAAGTCCGCTCCCACGAGTACATCAATGGGCGACGGTAGGTGAAAATCGGGATTTGCTAGAACAATGTCGCGTGGAATTTTTAAACGGGACAAATCAAGTTTAATCTGCGGTAGTTTGCATGTTATCGCTGGAAGGACAGCACAATTGACCTCATATTGTCTTCTAGGGTCAGAATGTGGGAAAAACTTTAAATTAACTATTTTACTGATAGTTTGTACGGAATTAGAAATACCAGCAATTTGTAAAGTTTTATTATATGGGATTAATTGCAATCTATCGACTAGCTCCTGTGATACAAAAGAGTTTTGGGAACCACTATCTAATAGAATAGTAATTTTCACTGGGTTTTCGCAGTGATCATATACGATTACCTTTGCAGTGGCTAGCAGTACATGTGAAGTTGTGGAAAGAGCCGACATCGATTGAGAAGGGATGGAAGTGCTGGGTTCAGCATTAGGGACATGAGAATTTTCTGTTTGATTTCCTGGAATATTATTATTGGTATTTGGTCTGGAATAACCGTTTCGGTTTGCCGTAGGCCTACGAGAATCATTGAAGTTTTCGTCATTTTGGCGGTTGAAGTTATAGTTTCTCCAATTTGATGAATTAGAGTTTGAATTATGTCCATTCGTATTATTATTATTATACCTATTTTGAGAAATTTGAGGATTTAAATTACCTCCGTGATTTTGTGCGCTACTGGACGCTTGAAATGAATCGGAATGGAGGAATGTATGATGTCTCTTGCGACAAATTGAGCAAGAAACTAGAGAATGGCAAGCTGCTATTGTATGAAATCCTCCCAGGCAGTTTTTACAAATATTGTTTGAGTTCTAGAATCTGTATTTTTCATTTAAATTTAGGTTTTTGAATGAGTCGCACTTGTATATGCGATGTGAAGAATTTTTACAATAAAAACACATTGACTTATGATCTTCATGATTATTGGAATTTACATGTAATGAAGATCTGTTATATTTCGGTGCAGATTTTGTTTTTGATTCATTTGCACTGGGATTTGAATTTGGTATTCTTGAACGAACACAAGCTAGTTCGTTCAAGAATGCCACATCTTTCATCTAAAAGATCTAAGAATTCGTCAAGGGACATAGTTTCATTCTTTTTCTTATTTTGTTCAATAAGTTTTCTAGTTGAAATATCTAGTTTCTTGTCAATTAAATATATGATGATGTATTCTAACAATATTTGAGGATCTAAATTTAATTTGTGAAGCGATTGAGCAGTTTTGAAAACGTGTGCTGACAGTGCTCTCAGTGCTACAGGGCAGGTTTTGTTTACAGGTTTTAAATCATATAATTCTGAGATGAGATTATGAAGTACTATTGATTGGTCATCTTATCTTCGTTTAAGGGTATTTACAGCTATTTCAAAGTTATCACCTGATAAATCAAGGCTGTCAATCAATTGCAAGGGTTCATTTTCTAAGCATGATTTTAAGTATAATAATCTTTCAGTGTCATCCAAATCACTGTTTGAAATAATCAATTTTTCGAAAACTTTAATAAATGAAGACCATTCGGAGACGACTCCTTTGAATTTAGGTAATGAAATCTTTGGTAACTGGGCTTTTGATTTTGAAGCATTATTATTTTGTACATAATTGGTTTAATTTTGATTGATTGTTAATTCATCGATTCTACATCTTAATTTTGAATCGGTTTCATAATATTTACTTTCTAATATATTTCTGTCCTCAAAATCAGTTAATTCTGCTTCAGAATTTTCGATAATCATTTCAATTTTTGTTTGTATTTCATTATATGCTAAATAAGGTTCTTTCAAATTCATTAATCTAGTTTGACACTCTTTTAAAAATTCATTTTTGTTTACAATTTCAAATTCTGTAATAGCCCATGTGTTTATCCGGGTAATTTGCCCTTTTATGGTGCGTCTTTGAAGCTTTAATGCATCCAACGACATATTGAATAAATAATTTACCTACTTGCAATTAACGACTAATAAATTAATAAAAATATTGGAAGTGGAAATTGAGTTTTTGAATAATAAGCACTGGCACTTTTTTGACTTATTTTTATTATCACTGCACCAGGAAATGTTAAAAATGGATGGATCCTACCTTTGTTGTAGATTTTTGCTTAGGTACTGGAAGCTGGAATTGTGCTACTACTTGGTAGTCTGGAACTCTGGAACTGCTACCTACTACTTAGTAGCCTGGAAGTCTGGGCTGGAATTGCTACTACTTTGTAGCCTGGAACTTGAAGCACATCAGTTGGGAAGACAATTTGAAAGCTCACTTTTGAGCTTGGAATGTTCGTACACTGGTTTGAGGAGTGTTTTATTTTTGGGTTTGCCAGATCCGGCTCGAAGGACCACAATGGAGTAATTTGATATGTTACCCACTTTGGAGCCACGCTCTATCAGCAAGCGCAGCGACGCCTTGAACAAACGCGCTGCTGCCCAAGACGGTAGACTGTAGTGAAGTTCTTTTCCCTGGTCAAACCCAAACGAATAGTAGGGTGAAATAAAATACCCTTGGAATAAAAGTATCTATTACTATTGCAAACAGTGGGTTGTAAGGCCACAGCAAACAAACCCTACCGGCTAAATTGCCTTTACAAAGATTAAATTAAACACTCACTAAAATTTAAAATCACAACTAATGGCTAGTCCAAAACCTGGCCTGTTTTTTATACTCACCAGAAAATGGTGTATGACTATAAACTATAAACTCTTGTTACACTGAAATGGCGTCGTAGAAATATAAATTAACTGGAATTAAATGATTTTCTCGTAATGAGATTCGGAAAGAAATTTTACTTGACAAATATATTATTATCTGTCACACTGACACTTTTTCTTTTCGATCAAGTCAATGACGGCGTGAAATGAATATATTATTATTTTGAAGGAATATGAATTCCGAACAACGGCAAAAGATGGTTTTGTACCTATTGAGGTCCAAAATCATACAAATAAGTAAATAACGATAACACTAATAAAACCAATTCAAGTCACCTTGTTCCAAAATTCACAATACGAATTATTTAAGTTTGAAAGCTTTACTAACAATTTTAACGAAAATAATTTGGTGAAATCTCATGATATTACCAACCTTATTCGTACGGACCATATGAATAGGGAAGAAAAACAAAAAATTATTGAATTATGTAAGCAGTATTCTGATTTATTTCTCAAGCCAGGAGATGAGTTAACTTTCACCTCTAATGTTAAACATGTAATTAAAACTAAAGACGAAATGCCAGTTCATTCAAAATCTTATAGATATCCATATACACACAGAGAGGAAATTAGGCGGCAGATACAAGACATGTTAGACAGAAATATAATCAGACCATCTTGTTCTCCTTGGAGCTCTCCTATATGGATAGTCAAAAAGAAAATGACGCATCCACAATACCCAAAAATGGAGATTGGTCGTCGATTACCGCAAAATTAACGATAAAACTATCGGTGATAGATATCCACTTCCTAACATATCCGATATTTTGGATAAATTAGGGCGAGCACAGTATTCTACTACCCTCGATTTGGCAAGTGGATTCCACCAAATACAAATGAGTGATTGCTTAATCGAAAAAACAGCATTTATTGTGGACGGAGGGCACTACGAGTACCTTCGAATGCCTTTTGGGTTGAAAAATGCACCCTCCACTTTCCAAAGAGCTGTTGACGAAGTTCTAAAAGATGTTCAAAATAAAATATGCATGGTATATATGGACGATATCACATCCATCTAGAACACATCCAAAATTTAAAGTTAGTGTTTTCGAAACTACGTCAAGCACAGATCAAAATACAAATCGACAAATGCAAATTTGTACGTAAAGAGGTCGAATACTTAGGCCACCTTGTAACCCCACAAGGAATAAAACCTAATCCGAATAAAATTAAAGCAATTCAAAATTTCCCAATTCCTAAAACCGCTAAAGACATTAAATCGTTTTTAGGACTAATCGGCTATTATCGAAAGTTCATAAAAAATTTTGCTCAATTAACTAAACCTATGACAATTTGTTTAAAGGAAAATAATACCGTTCAACACTCAGAAGATTTTATTGAATGTTTTAACATTTGTAAAAATATCTTAATATCAGAACCAGTTTTAGCTTATCCCGATTTCAATAAACCATTTGAAATAACAACTGATGCTTCAAAATATGCAATAGCAGCTATCCTATCTCAAAATAACCACCCTATATCTGCTACGCTAGTAGAACTTTAAATTCGGCGGAAATCAATTATTCAACTATCGAGAAAGAGTTATTGGCAATTGTTTGGGCTTGCAAATACTTCAGGCCATATCTATTTGGTCAAAAATTTACAATATTTTCAGATCATAAACCCTTACAATGGCTAATGTCTTTAAAAGAGCCTTGTGCGTTGGCGATTAAAACTCGAAGAATTTGACTATGACATCAAATATCTAAAAGGTAAAAGTAATAAGGCAGCAGACGCATTATCTCGCTACCCCGATATTAATGCACTAGAAACTGCATCAATTGACGTAAATTTAGGTGATGTTGACGAAATCGTGAATCAAGAACTTGAAATAATTGACCCGTATCGTCAACCCGAAAATATATTACCAAATTTAGATAATATTGATATTACGAGTTTTTTAGATTAAACCGAATCAGATATTAGAGTGTATTCACCCGCTTTACCCGAAAAATCAAATCCTGATTTAACTATCCCAAACAGCAAAATATGTCCAGTGTACGTACATTTTAGACTCTTTTTAAGTCATTACGTCCTTGTCCCTTAGTAAGCGGAATATGTATAAAATAAGTACGTACAGTAAAGGACATTGGTTGTACGTACTATACGATAAGTAAGTACGTACTTTAGACAAACTTTTAACGTACTTTGTGTACGTAGGTACGTGTATACAGAGGCTAAGGAAGCAGAGCAGGAAATACATGAATTGCCCCGCGCATAGATGGCGCGCTATAAGGACGCGAAGACTACACCGACAGAGAGCTGACTGGATGCTATACCTTCAGGCGACAGCAGTGTAGAAGCAAGAATTAAATGTTCTTTGTCAACTGTTTTATTTCTCTTAGGACTTTGATTGATAATTTTTTGTTGTTTTAATATGCTGATCATTTATTTCAATAGATATGTAACGCCGGTTACGATTATTCTTTTTGGTAGATATTTTCTCAGGTTATGTTAAAGTAATATTACAGTGTAATAATTACACAAATATAAAATAGATCTCTGAAATTTTATATTCATGTACACTTTAAAATAACTGGTAGTAGTAAATTATAAACTAAAAAATTAGTAATTATTTGTACGTACAGTGGACGAAGATAGTTTGTGACAACTGTACAGTATTTCTGGCTGATACAAACAAGACAAAATACAAACGTTTTATGTACATACATTCTATTAATTAGCTGTATTTGTGTATGTCTTTTGTATGTAATTGCTGTACGTAATTTGGACATACTGCGTTGTGGAAAATGTACATTCCAAAAATGTACTGTGTACGTACTTCGTACAGTGAAGTATGTATTCTGGACGTAACTTTTGTCAGTTGGTAACGTACTTCAAACGTTTTGTGTACGCGACTGTTCATAGTAACTGCACAAAATACATTTAAGAATTCTGCATTTAAGTTTATTATGTGTACTAAAACTCTTACCGATATTCAATCAATTGAGAGAGCAAAAAGAAAAAATAGAATACTAGTATACAAATCAGGACACAGAAGCATAAACGAAGTAAAAACATCCCTCAGTTGTAGATATTATTGGCCAAAAATGATTGAAGCAATAGAACTTTTCGTAAATAACTGCGAAACTTGCTTAAAAAACAAATACGATAGAAACCCTCCTGTTATTAAATTTAATTTAACTCCTACTGCATCTAAACCCTTTGAGCATATTCATGCCGATGTTTTTAAAAATGGAAACAAATCATACTTAACAGTAATCGATTCATTTTCACGGTACGGACAAGCCTACCCCATAGTAAGTGTTACAGGTTTTTCCACCGTAGATTCCCTATTAAATTTTGTAACACACCATGGACTACTTCAAAGAATCAGAACTGATAGCGGATCCGAATTCAAAAATTTTGATTTAGAACACTTTTGCAAACTTCATCATATTGAACTACATCATACGACAGCAAAAAACAGTAATTCTAGTTCACCCGTTGAACGATTTCACTCAAGTATTTTAGAACATTACCGATGTATTCAGGAAGACAATAAAAATTTCACCCCCGATCAAATAATGAAACACGCGATACTTAGCTATAATAATTCAGTTCACACAGTAACTAAATATACACCTTTTGAAATTATAAAGGGTCACATAAACAACCCAGATCCGTTTGACCTAAACGACCATTTAGTTATATCTCAATACGTTCAAAATCACAAAGAAACAAGTAAACTGTTATACGAAAAAATAAGAAAACGAAATGAAGAAATTAAACAAAAGGTAATAGAAAAACTTAATACAAACATATCGGAGCCCTTAGATTACTCGAAACAAAATGTCGCTTATGTAAAAACTAAATTAAGAAATAAAAGACTTTTCAAACTTAAACAAACTAACATAATCCAAGATAAAGGTATCTTGCTTAAAACAAACAAAGGTACGTACCACAAAGGTATTGTAACGCGTTTACTTTCTTCTACAAGTCACTATGGTCACCCTTGATGCTAATTTACGGTTTAAAGCTCGGGCGCCAGATTTTTAACGTGGTTTGCTCCACGGCCCCTTGACCCTTAGCGTCAAGAGTTCCGGATAGCCTCAGATGGAGGTTACGGAAAATTCCAGGGGTCTTGTTGAACTAACTTTAATCAACCAATCTCAAATTTACAACCCGGATGAATCAAATATCGGTTTAGTTTCAACTAATGATTTACTGACGGAATAAATAAATATCTTTCCTTTGTTATAATATTACTCTGTGGTCTATTGTAGTTATAAATATATAGGGACTGACAAACTAAAGGGGAGAAGAAAGGACGGCCGTAAAAGTCTGAGCCGACCAGATAATCTAACACGGTGGCAAATCTACCAGGCAATCGAACAAGCGTAACTAGGCCACAAGACAAGTTCGATCCACCCTTTGGATTTGACAAATAAAATCACGGTTATAGAAAAAAACAAATATATCGGTTTTTGGGACGGAAGAAAAAAAACGTTTCAAATCTGCCGGGTAAACGAACAAGCGTAACTGAGCCACAAGACAAGTTCGGTTCACCCTTCGGATTGGAAAGGAAAAACAGGGGAATAGAAAAAACAAATCTATCAGTTTATGAAACAATAAAAGAACGTTTCGAATCTGCCGGGTAAACGAACAAGCGTAACAGCCACAAGACAAGTTCGATTCACCCTTTGGATTGGAAAGGAAAACACGGGAATAAAAAAAACAAATCTATCAGTTTATGAAACAATAAAAGAACGTTTCGAATCTGCCGGGTAAACGAACAAGCGTAATAGAGCCACAAGACAAGTTCGATTCACCCTTTGGATTGGAAAGGAAAAACACGGGAATAAAAAAACAAATCTATCAGTTTATGAAACAATAAAAGAACGTTTCGAATCTGCCCGGTAAACGAACAAGCGTAACGGAGCCACAAGACAAGTTCGATTCACTCTTTGGATTGGAAAGGAAAAACACGGGAATAAAAAAGCAAATCTATCAGTTTATGAAACAATAAAAGAACGTTTCGAATCTGCCCGGTAAACGAACAAGCGTAACGGAGCCACAAGACAAGTTCGATTCACTCTTTGGATTGGAAAGGAAAAACACGGGAATAAAAAAACAAATCTATCAGTTTATGAAACAATAAAAGAACGTTTCGAATCTGCCGGGTAAACGAACAAGCGTAACAGAGCCACAAGACAAGTTCGAATATCCCTTTGGATTTATAATTTATAACGGTATACTACTATTTCAAGATTAATAAAATAAATTAGTTGTAATACGGTTCAAATGATTCTACTTATCGACACACAGAGTAAGAATAAAACTCGGGAATAAAATTGAAATATCACAATAGTATCAACTGAATATAAAAGTCCTGTAAATAAAACACGTAAAATTGTACCATCAATGGAGAGCCGGCGAATATTCACTATCAATTACCTATTTAGCAATGTAAAAAAAACCCAATTTTAGAACAAATCAACTTTTATTCAACAAAAAAAAAGAACGGAAACGAGCTTCAACTCGACAGCAAGTTACATTTAAAATCCGGGATACATAAAAATTTAACTTCTTTATCATTAATAATACTATCATGAAAATAGGCCCCAAAACAAATCACACTAATTGAATATTGCCCGTTATTTGAAAAAAATGAACAGAGTAAAAT
Organism: Lochmaea capreae; assembly: GCA_949126875.1. NCBI lineage: Eukaryota > Metazoa > Arthropoda > Insecta > Coleoptera > Chrysomelidae > Lochmaea > Lochmaea capreae. The sequence continues at coordinate 24,563,629 of OX421402.1, forward strand.
ACAAAAAAAATCAATCGGTCAGGGAAGTAAAATAAATATCGAATTTATTACTAGTTTACGGAGGTACGAAAATTTCGGAGAAACGGTGATTCTTAAAATATCTTTACCTTGTTTCAAACGGCTTCGGTGTCGGAATTCACTTTCACACGTCAACAAATTTAATGTCTGTTAATTGATAACTCCGGGAGCCGGATCGGAACACTGACGGAAAACGAAAAGCGGAATCAACATTTTCTCAATAGAACCAGTGCAAGCTGAGAGTTGAGAGTCACGGATTGAGAACCTAGAATTAAGACTCTCCTCCTCTTTTATATTCTCATTAGTAAAATTCATTTAGACACTACAAAAAATTTGTCATATACCGGACGTGTTTTGGAATTAATTAAATTAAATTAAATGGTATATATATACCGAACGTCCTTTTCAATTGAAAAATGTTAACTTTGAAAACGACTAGATTTTATGATTGAATATAGATTTGCGTACCTCCGGGCTAATACTAATAATACTAAAGCTACAATATAACGGTTATAATATAAAAAAAACATATATGATTCGGTAACTAAAGGGAATCGGAAAGTAAGTAACGAGTTATCTAAAACCAGAAGGTAAAATAAAATAGTAATATGTGTTCAGAAGAAAAAAACCATTAAATCGGTGCCAAGAAAAAATAACTCGTTACAGTATTGTCAGAAAACCAAAAGGTAAATCTCAAAAAAATTTTTACAGGATGTCGACGAAAATGCGAACCCTGACGATATTCCTGGCCCTTCAAGTATACCACATGGTATGTAGTGGAGAAGATGTACAAGTTACGAAAATTCAAAATTTCCTACTTCCTATCCAGTTAGGAAATGCTAGATTAGTTTATAGTAAACATACGTTTTTACATTATTTAGATTTAAGCCAACTTGTTAGACAAATAGATAGTTTAGTTACGCACTTTAATTTTATAAGTAGTAAGATTACAACTGTAAACGCTTCAAATCCAATATCATATCATTCCCTAGCACAAAACATGCTAATAAGAGCAGAATATTTAATTAAATCAGTTCAAAAGAAAATTGAAAATTTAAACCCACATATTCGAAGTCGTAGAGGTTTAGTAAACGGCATTGGTAAAATAATTAAATGGCTTTTTGGAAACCTCGATTCCGATGACGAAATTAGATATAACGATGCGATTAACCTATTACAACAAAATCAAAAGAATCTTATTCATGGAACAAACCTTCAAATTTCTCTTTATCAGAAACTCATTGACCATTATAATAAATCAATTACCATTCTAAATGAAAATCAAATAAAATTTAATAACGATTTGGACAAATTCTCAGCATCCGTTTATAATAAAATTGAAACCCTCGAAAGTTACTTAAGTTTTCAAGGTATGTTATATCAGATCAATTTAGATTGCCAATCAACTATAACTTTTATAGATAATATTGAAGACGCGATAGTATTTTCAAAACTTAACTCTGTTCACAGCTCTATTATTTCTAGTTACGAGATTGCAGACATGATTCAATATTTAAGTAAAATCTACATGCCAAAACAAATTCCAAAATTCACCAATATTCTAACATACTATCAATTTCTTGGTACTCAAGTGTCAATTATTAATTCAAAATTAATTTTTGCCATTCATGTCCCCATACTTAATTCCGAAACCTTTGAATTATATCACCTTTTTCCCATTATCCAAAATGAACAAATGTATACCCCCAATTTTCCCAATTTGGTACGAAAGAAAAACGAGATCCAATCAGAAAAATAAGAATGCCCACTACTAGAAGATACCTACTACTGTCAACAAAATTTCGTCCGAAAAGACAATTGTACTCTTAGCCTACTTGATGGAAATAGCCTTGAAGATTGCCATATCCTAGAAGTCAATACTGAAGAAACAATTATTCAACAAATCACAACCAGCGAAATTCTAATCATGCCAAAACAACCAGAAAAAGTTCTCTCAAACTGTCAAACAAATCAATATTTCGAAATAGAAGAACCAACACTTTTCGATATCCCTCGTAATTGCTAAATCGGGATCAACGATCAAAAATATATACATAACTACGAAATCAGCTACGGCAAACCATTTATTCTTCCAAAACTAGAAGCAAACAAAATTTCACCATCTAAACACTATCAAAGATCTAATATCACAAAATTAGACCTAGATGACCTTTTCCAAATCAATGAAATATCAAGAAAACTGAAGCCCATTCAAGAAATAGTTCACACTCAAAACCAAACAACGATAATTGGAAGTATTCTAGGAGTAATATGTATTATCATAATTTTATACGCTTTAATCAAATTAAGATCCCAAATTTTAACATGTAGAAGAAAAAAAGCCGAAGAACTCGAAAAAAATTTAAAAAGGACCCAATCGAAAAGTAAATCCATACTTTTCGATACTTAGGAGGGAGGAGTTACATGCAACGATTCTGCACACATAAGCACCCCACACAAACCCACACAAGAGATATCATGCCATCCTAGGAATTGGTTATCTTATCAAGATAACGTACCTAGTTACTTTCCTATTATAAAATTTCATTATTTGTTTAATTCTCTTAACGAAAAGTTGTAATAAATAAAATAAAATTCTTTTTAAAAACATAGTTTTTGAATCGAAATACATAATTCTCACTTAATCTAAATCAAATTTCTATGACGTCATTTATATGTAATAAGAGTTTTTATTTTTACACAAAATATCTACTAATTGTACTGTGGGATTTTAGAAACGACCCTTGTATCATCAACACCTGAACAATAAACACTAATTTTATTTTTCTATAAATTTGAAAATGCCTTAAAATCCCTAACAAAAAGACACAGTTTCGATAGATTGAAGAGCCCGAGTTTTCGAAATCAAGAGGTCCTTTTTTCGTTGACATGCAAATGAATTTACAGACGTGGAAATCATCATTGACCGGTGGTTATTTTTAGCTACTAACAACTAGATACCAATGCAGTAAACCCCTACGATATGCGGCACTGGCACGAATTATATAATCCTTTTTGCTTATTTTTAACTATTCTTGCTATTTCATATCATATCTTATCTTTTATTCCTAGAACCTGTAACTGTTGTTAGAGAAGATGCCTACTCGGCATCTCCCATAGAACCTTCTTTTGTACATTTTTATTCAGTCTCATTCTAATACTTGAAATTGTATGTTGTTTGACATTTAATAAAAAATAAAGTTTTTAAAAATAAAGTTTCGGAAGAAACTTATATTATTGGCGCAGTCAGTAGGATTGTCACGAAAGGCATCCAACGCGGAAAACTTTCAACTATCTCTATAGTGAAGTGACAAACGAATCGGTCGGTGTTTCTAAGAACTGTTCATTTTGGATTATCTTCAACCAAGGAAAGTTACCAAAATCCTTCGAGAAAAAAGCTGTCCAAGGGCAAATGAAGACCGTACTGTAAGTCAAATTTTTCAAGTATTTGTATATGTCAGACTCCTCTAGTGCTTCCCCTTCCTTTAGTGATAGCGAGAACGATCTAGAGTTAAATTTAAGTACCAAAATACATAAGAGGAATTCAGAACTAGATTTAATCACCAGAAATTTAAATTCATTTTCTATAAAAGATCATTTTAAAATGGCAGATTCACCTAATTTTACCAAAGTTCATACTGAAACCATTCCAGATTTTGATGGTAATGAGAATGAGCTTCAATTTTTTTTGGAAAGTATAGACAGTATTGTAAATCATTTCTATGATAATACAAATATTGATAATTACCAAAATATAATTATTTTTAGAACTATCATGAGTAAATTGAAAGGAACTGCAAGAAAAGTCATTAACATTAGTGGTAAGAAAAGTTTTACATACTATTTCCAACTTTTTAGCTTTACATGAGAATGATATAAACATACGCGCATTTAAACAAAACATGTATAACAATCAAGCATTACAAGTATTTTTGGCAGGTTTAAGGAGTCCTTACGGCATTATGGTCCGAACAAAAGAGCCTCGAACCATGCTAGAAGCTATTAATTTTATAAAAAAGGAAGATAATATTAGATTTTTACAAAATAATTCCAATTTTCAACCTAATTCAAGAAACCTGAATAAGCAAAACAGGCCAAAATTTTTTCAAACAACACAAAATTTTCAATCTCCAAATACTTCTCGAAATTTCAATCAAAATGCTAATTCCAATAATAATCAAAGAATTTTTCAACAACAACCATCCGGTTCTCAAAGTAATAACCATCAACCTAATAATAATGTTCCACGTGGAATATACAACCTCGACAAAATAATAATCAAAGATATTTTACTAATGTACAAGTTTTTGGTCCTCCCAAAAATGTGTGGAAACCAAATCCAGATAAGATCAAAGCTATTAAATTATACCCTATTCCAAAAACTACAAAAGAAATTAAAGGGTTTTTGGGTCTTTTAGGATATTATAGAAAATGTATACCAAATTTTGCACAAATAACTAAACCCTTGACTTCGTGCCTAAAAAAAGGTTCCAAAATAGAATTTACACCCGAATATATACATTGTTTCGAAACATGTAAAGAACTTTTAAGTAACTATCCTATTTTAAAATATCCTGATTTTACTCAAGAGTTTACTTTAACTACAGACGCAAGTGGTTTTGCAATAGGGGCAGTATTGTCTCAAGGCTCTGTTGGCCAAGACAGACCTGTGGCTTATGCCTCAAGGGCGCTTAACCAATCGGAACAGAATTATAGTACAATTGAAAGAGAGTTACTTGCGATTGTATTGGCTACTAAAAATTTATGCCATACTTATACGGCCGAGAATTTACTATATATTGTGACCATAAACCTTTGCATTGGTTGTTCTCCATAAAAGAACCAAATGACCGTCTCACAAGGTGGAGACTTAAATTAGAAGAATTTGATTATCAAATCATATAAAGAAAAGGATCACTAATTCAAAATGTAGACGTTTTTTCTCGGATTAAAATAAACGAAATCAATGCAAATGACATTTTTGAATACATGGATGACTTTAACAAAAATTTATCTAGTTACAATGATAACGAACAAACTAATCAACAAAACGCACTTCTCGACAACGAATCGATTATAGGACAAATTGACGAGACTCCTCAAATAACTGATGCTGACATAGAAAACGTAATTAACGAAATATGTCCAGACAACGATAACGAAACTATACACACTAGTCACGAAAACCAAATATTAGAAATACCGATATCCGAAACACCAATCAATAATTTTCAAAACCAAATATTTCTAAAAGTTGTATTTCATTCACCAGCAGCACCAAAAGTCACTAGACTTTATGACAATAAAACTAGAACTACCATTCAAATTTCAGAAACCAATTCTGAACCAGAAATCATTAAAATTTTTAAAGAATTCACCTCAACGAAAAAACGTTTTGCTATTAATATTGACCAGTTGAATTTAATTCCCAAATTGTGTGTAACACTGCAAAAAACATTTAAGAATTCTGCTTTCAAAGATATTATTTGCAATACAGTTTTAGAAGATGTACTACACGATTCACAGTTCGAAATTGTACAAATGTATCACGAACGTAAAAATAATAGGTATCAATGAAACTGAAGCCGAAATTAAACGTAAATATTATAGGCCGAATATTAGAGGTACTGTAACTAAATATATAAACAACTGTGAGCTATGTCAAAAAATGAAATACGACAGAAACCCCCCAAAACAAAATTTTTAATTAACACCAACACCGAATAAACCTTTCGAAATAGTTCACGCAGATATTTTACAATAAAAGGTCAAACATTTTTAACAATTATTGATAAATTTAGCAAATGTGCACAAGCATATCACTTAGTAGGAGTAACTGCAATACATATAACAAAAACTTTTATAAACTTTTTAACTCATCACGGTACACCGAAAATGTTGGTCGTTGATAGAGGAACCGAATTAAAAACTCATGTTATCGAAGACTTTGCAAAACTACATAAAATCGAACTTCATTATACTACGGCACTTAATCCAAACTCTAATAGCATTATTGAACGATTTCACTCAACTCTTATCGAACACATCCGGATTATCCAAGAAACATATAAAAATCTTAATATCCCAGACCAAATGCCTTATGCAATTTTAGGATATAATAACTCTATTCATAGTGTAACAAAACTACGTCCAATGAAAATAATTTCAGGCCATTTAGACACAAACAATCCTCTTAATATTGATCTCAATCAAAAGTTATATTCCAATTATATGACCAAACATAAAGAAACCACTGCCGAAATTAATAAAACAGTAAACGAACAGATGGTAAATCAAAAATCAAAAAAGTTAGAGAGAATTAATGCAAATCGACACGAACCATTGACATACGATCCAGGTGCGTTGATGTACCATAAAACAAACCCACGCAATAAAATTAGTCCCAGATTCCCCTCGTAACAAACAAAAATTAGTTACTACCACTTACCATAAAAATAATTTAAGAAGACCACTCGCTAATCAAAAAATTTTACCATTGCAGAATCCTAATGTCGCTGGTACTAGCCAATCGGACACAAGAAATTAAAATTACAAGTTTGGTATCCAATCCAGGCATACTTCCTTACAAATTAGGAAATGCTAGATTACAATCTTCCCACCATTCTTTTATCCACTACTTTGATCTAAACCCCATTGAAAACGAATTACGTCAAATAACGGATCAATTCGAAAATTCATTACAAGTAATTAATACCAAAGGTCAAATTTATGCAAATGAACTTAAATTCTTAATAAATTCAATATCTTATCAGATTAGGCAATGCAAAGAAAAATTAAATTTTGTACACAACAGTGAGAGAGTAAAAAGAGGAATCATAAACGGTTTAGGAACAATATTCAAAAGTATATCCGGTAATCTAGACGCAGATGACGGCAAACGTTACGACGATGCCATTGCCCTATTAAGTTCAAACCAAAAAGATATAGCAAACACACTCAATAAACAAATATCACTAACAAGCAAAATTATGGACGATTATAACAACAGTATTTCACTAATACAACAAAATGAAAAAGATATAACAAAAAAATTAAACGAGCTAAATTCCGAAATAGAAAAATTTGTTAATGACTTTGCCTCGTATTTCCTAACCAAAAATACTCTCGATCAAATACAAGCAGCACTCAAAATTTTAAGAGATATATAAATAATATAGATAATTCTTTTGCTTTTGCTAAATTAAAAACATTACATTATAGTGTTCTAAAATTTGAAGATTTAGAATTTATTGTACCTAAATTCAATATTAAAATATTGTCCAGTTAATACCTTAATTTTTGGAAATGATTCTTAAAATAATAAGTATTATGATATTTTAACAGTCGAATCCTACTATTCCAAAGGTAGAATTGTTTTTATGATTCACTTTCCTTTAGCCAAACCCGAAACTTACACTTATTTCCACCTGTATTCCATACCTACGAAAAACAACACAGTCCTTATTCCACCCAAACATTATCTGGCAATGCAAGATAACCAGTACGAGTATGAAGATGATAAATGTCTAAACCTACATGAGCTATACTTTTGCCCCAACGAAAAATCCATGATAGCTGCCGAATCCGACAACTGCATACACCAATTGTTGCAACTAAAGAACAAGGAGCACCCAAAATGTATACCAGTGCCTATAACAGTTGAAAACGAAATTATTCAAACAATAAACTCAGCACATTATATATAGCAATCTTCCCAGAATAAACAAAAGTGAAAATTATTTGTTCAAAAACTGACTTCACGTCGCTGAAGGGTACCTACTTTATTGAACTACCGTTTAGCTGCAGTTTCCAAACACCAAGTAACAAATTTATCAACCACGAAGGAATCATATCAGGTCAACCCTTATTACTCCCAGAAATCAAGACAGAAAATACCGAACTACTCCACCGAAAAAAAATTAACATTAAAGAAATTCCTCTAGACAAAATTCATCAACTCCTTAAAGAAGAAAACAGAATTCAAGAAGTCAGCTTAAGAAATATTCCACACAACTACGCCTACATATGGTCTACGCCACTATACGTAATACTTGCTATCATTATTTTTGTTGTAGTACTCAGATCAAAATCGAGATGCAGGCAACAACCTACAAAGAAATTACCCACAAACCAAAACCAAGAAAGAAAAATGTCCAAATAGAAGAAGACGAATAATCAATCCACACCCTGTATGGATCTCTCTGGGGATGGAGGAATTATATAATCCTTTTTGCTAATTTTTAACTATTCTTGCTATTTCATATCATATCTTATCTTTTATTCCTAGAACCTGAAACTGTTGTTAGAGAAGATGCCTACTCGGCATCTCCCACAGAACCTTCTTTTGTACATTTTTATTCAGTCTCATTCTAATACTTAAAATTGTATGTTGTTTGACATCTAATAAAAAATAAAGTTTTTAAAAATAAAGTTTCGAAAGAAACTTATATTATTCACGGTACCCGTCTATGATATACCGATATCAATATCATGTCGACTCAACCGTTGAATAATGCGAATGATTCATATTCCCTTTGTCTTTTGTAAAGAGTGAATGTATAAGACGTTTTTCATAATTATAAATATAAAAGTTAATACGAATAGTGCCTTTATATTTATTATTCGATTATATTTTAATTAAACATGAGAAATGCGTATTTCACCATTTAGAGAATCTTGGAAAAGCACATTCAGTCTCACTAACTATAGAATTAATAACAAAAAAAAATAGTTTTCTTATGCCGATGATAGAAGATATTATTGACAATTTGGGAGAATATAAGTATTTTACTAGTGTTGATCTGGCATCAGGATATCATCAGATTCCTTTAGATCCAAAATCTATCCCGCATGCGGCATTTGTCACCCATGAAGGTCATAACGAATATTTGAGAGTTCCATTTGGTATTTGTAATGCTCCCTCAGTATTTCAACAATTCATGAACTTAATTTTTCAATCATTAAGACGATTCAATATTATACCATACCTGGATGATATATTGATACCATCCAAAACTATTGAAGAATAATTAAATATGTTGGAAAAAGTTTTGAAAATATTAACAGAATATGGTCTTACATTAAAATTGACAAACTCAGTATTTCTAATAAAAAAAATAACTTATTTGGGATACGAAATTTCATACAATCAAATAGCTCCATCAACAGTCAAAACCCAAGCGGTACGTAACTTTCCTTTACCGAAAACCCAACATCAGTTGAGACAATTTTTGGGATTAGTGGGATTCTTTAGGAAATTCATTAAAGATTTTGCCAGAATAACGGCTCCTCAAACAAAATTATTAAAAAAAAATTCTATCTGGAAATGGTCTGAATCACTTACGAAAATTATAAATATTCTAAAAAATATTATTTGTTCAAACCCGGTACTAGGT